>OY728166.1:491274410-492759272 GCA_963277665.1 Viscum album
CACCTTAGAATAGAGTCATGCAGTTTGGGTAGAAAGGGAAGCTCAACCCTAGGTACATTGTCCCCTGTGAAAACCTTTATCACATAGGAGCAGTGACCTATCAAAATTTACTTCCTCCAAATATAGCTCATGTTCCTGATGTATACCACGTATCTATCTTGAGAAAGTACATACCTGACCATTCACAATTATTAAATCATGTGGTGGTAAAATTGGAACATGACCTCTCTTACAAGGAGTAGTCAGTGGAGATCTTGGACCGTAGAGATAAGGTTATACGCAACAATTCTACCCACCTTGTCAATGTGTTATGGAGGAACCAAAAATATGGAGAAGCGATGTGGAACCAAAGGAAACAATGAGGCAGAAGTTTCCACACCTTTTCTTTTTAGAGTAATGAGATGAAATTATGGGGACAAAATTTCTTAAGGGGGAAGAATGTAATGACCTTAATTTTTTAAAAAATATTTGTTTCTTGAAAATGTGTGTTATATTATATTTTTCACAAAAAAATAATATCTAATTAATAATAAAGTGAGTATAATTTGAAATTAAATCATCAGGTTTCGAATATTATACGACCATTGGTCAATTATGATCATTGGTCCATATGAAAGTTGGAAACTATACTCTTAATAATGATTTTAAGGTTATAATTATTATTTATAAATAGAAATGATAATGGAAAACTAATGTAGCAACCAGAGTTAATGGACTCATCCAATAGAGTCTTTTTGTACGAATACCATTTATTTGAGTTTGGGAAGGAGGTAACATCACTAGGCTACTCTCCTGACTAATCCCATAACAATCTTCAATATGTTAATCTTGAATGAATTCACATGTGGGAGAAGTTCAAGTTGGTGGAAATTACCACTTGGGAAGTGTCTTCCAATCCACCCCAAGAGTATATAACTGTCGCACACTACACCCTTAGGTCTTATGTAAGTGTTATAAGAGGTTATGTGTCAAAGAATTATTTATTGTGTAATCCCTTTGTATAAATAAAATTAGTATTTAATCAATTCTGTTTTGTGTTTAGTTTTTTACTAAAAATACGATGAATTTGATAAATTGATTATTCAGTCAGAAATTTTACTTTCCAAAAAATATATAATTATTATAATAACTTAAGTTATTATTAATAATGTTTATATTAATGAAATAGTATGATTAAAACACTAAGATTAAAATTTAAATGATAAAATATTTTTTTTAAGTGTCAAAAATTTTACTATGCATTTTTATCCGCTATTATTTTTAATAAATAAGTATTTTTATTTTTAGAAGTAAAATTTCTTCTACATAGAGAATTATTATAAAAAATAAAAATATTTTTTGAATTTAGAATGTAAAAATTAGGTTAGGGTAAATTTATGATAATTTTCTATTTTTTTTCTATGAATAATAAAAATACACTTTTCAGTTTTCATTATGTTTAATGAAATCATAATGATGTAATAAGTAATATAAAATTATATTTGACTCTTGTGTATTAATATAACATATTAGGTGTCCCAAGTGACCAATACCATAGGAAATCCCATGGTTTTTCAAATACCACTACTGAGGTGTCCAAGGAAATTAATAAACCACACCCTCACTTTTTCTATAAATACCCACCCATTTATCCAGTATATTTCATTAACAATTCATCCTCCACGAATCTATAATATTTTTACTTCCCAATGAGACATAATAAGGTGTCCTCAATCCCCTAAGGTCCTAATATTCTAGTTTCAGTAGATACTCTTCAAGGTAGGGGAAATCACAATTTCTCTTTTTTTCCTTTCAAGTTCATTATTTATGCGGTATATCATTCAAATTTACATACCATATTATTCTATCCATTTTATCTTATCCCTTTTATATATTTATAGTTTTTTATTAATTGGATACCCTTGTCCCCTATCATTTTAATGTTTTCTAAAACCATGTTTCATACATGTTATGCTGCTGGCATTTCTTCTCAAAATTTATCTCTTTTTTCTCAATAAATTATATTATTTTCTCTATGTGAATACCCAAACCACTTTATTTTATGTGATTATTCACTAATATGTAAAACTTATTTATTTTATTTTGTAATTGACAAAAATACAACCCTAATTCCCATTTTTTTGGGTTATAAATGACATAATGATCATGTTTTTAAGAACTTTTTAAAACACCATGATATCGATACGAAAACCCTTTATTTTATTCCCCATGGGTTGTTTATGAGATGTTGTATTATGATCCATGTGTATCATAAGAAAATTAATAAATTAAGGGTTCACCCTGATAACACTCAAATTAATTGGGTAAATAATTTAATCTCTAGAAATGACATGTTTTATGATACCTTAGTGAATAACATTGGTAATTTTTATGACACCTCGGTGAAAAACATTGGTGATATAATTATAAATTTCAAAAATATTTTTTTTCCACATTTACAAGTTATGATTCATGTTATTTTATTTATGATATACCTCATGTTCTATTTTTCATTACATAATGATATTTCTCAAATTCTTATCAATATTTCTCACGATAACAAGTAAATTGTTTCACTTGTTTTACCTTATTAGGCCTTATCCACACCATATCATTTGATGTATGTCCTCATGTTATGAGATGCAGTAAATATTTTTTTGATGAACCTATGATGAATTCTTTCAAGTGGATTAGAATAATATTTTATGTTTTCATGTATTATATAACTTATTAAAAAGAAAATGAACTTTAAAAATACTCTATTTATACCATGTAAGGAAAAGTTATGAAATAAAAAGGTGGGATGCCATTGGATCAGACTATTTTTTCTGTTTTTTAAGTTTAGACAAAAAACCTGGAAATGTTGTTTGGTGCTTCATCAACTCCCCATCCAAGGAACATTTATATCTTAGGAGGAAACTTTGTTTCTTATCAGCTTCGTCTCCCATATAGTTATTACTTCATTTTTTGTCCTATGAATCACCCCCCTTGTTTTTTTGTACATACATATATATTTTATGAAAATATGTGAGTAGTATTCATCCTATACCAGGTACTGGTGATCATTGTGGATGAATTCAGAGGTAACACCTACCACAAGTGGTGTAATTTTTTTCTAAAATTTAATTATCCATTTAATTCAAAACATGTTGAAATTAATTAAAATATTCAAATGTTGGGTTCCCCTTATTTGAAAGACCCCTTATATATATATATATTTTAAATATTAATATTACCATTTCAAATAGGACGGATATGAATTGAAAATGGATGGGTTCCAATAGTATTTGAAAATATTATGAAGATGGGGTGAAAGTGTTAATCAAGATTGAAAAATATCATGCATATAACCCTTATTAAATCATTTTTCTATGTTTATGTTGTTTTTGTTAAAGAATTATTAGTCTAGAGGAGTTGTAAGAACACTTTATCTATCATGGAATTGATAAAAGTTATAAATGTTGTACTAAACATGGGGAAAATTTAATTTAGCTATTGAATAGGATAAAACTACATTTTATGGATCATATGATTTGATTTTAAGTGTGGAAAATGAATAAGACCATATTGAGGATGCGATTAAATTTGTGGATGATGATAAATATTATAATGAGGAAATGAAAATGATAGTTGAAGATAAACATTATCATTGTTCAAAATTGATTGAGAAGTAAATGAGTTGTGAAAAGATTCCATTGTATGTTGTTTTCACTAAACATTTTAAATTTTCATATGTACTGAAGCTATATAATTTAAATTCTAGAAATAGATGTAGTGATTCTAGTTCTAGTGAACTTATTTACATCTTGAATGAAATGCTCTCAGAAGATAACTAGATTCATATACGAACACATGATGCTAAAAAATGTTATGTCCAATGGGTATGATCTCTTAAAGAATAAATTCATGTCCAAATGACTGTATAATTTTTTTAAAAGTCTACAAATCACATAAAAAATTCCCAAAGTTTGGTTATTCTCAATACAAGAAATATGAATATGGTAATATGAATTTTCTTGGTACATTACAATCATTATAAGGCTTAAACACCTATATGGAAGTTTGGAGGAAAAAAAAGAAATTGATGTGGCACTCAGATTCAAGAAATATATATAGGAAATTTTATTACCCGACATGCTCTCCTTAGTGGAAGGGAATTGATCATGGGTATCCAAAATTTGGAAATGTGATGAGAAACCATTGTATTGTGCTATATATATATGGAGTGAATACTTATAGTTTTTAAAGAATCACTCACCATACAAGAAGGGGTATGTTGGTAAATTATAACATTCCACTATGGTAATGTATGAAACATAAAATACATTATTTTATCTATACTTATATTAGGATAAAAATAAATGGGTAATTATATTGATGTTTATTTGTATCTATTGATCGAATAATTGAAATTATTGTAGGATTCAGGGGTTATATTGTGTTATGCTTATAGAAATCAAGATTTCACATTAATAGAAAAACTATATGTGGTGATAAATTACTATCATACTCATGTAAATTCTTTAAGATATAGGAATAAAGGAACTCAAGGGTGTCCCATTTTTGAACACGGTACATAGACAATTGTGCTGAAACATTCATCTAAGATTGTGTTCCTAGGACGCCATAAATTTCTACCCTAGTGACATATGTTACTATCTTTGATGAAATAATTACATGGGACATCAGGATAATATAATAAAAAATCAACACAAAGAGGTGTTCAATTGATTGAGAAAGTAAAATATATGGAAACTACTCCTGGTAAAAATTTTCTGAAAAACCATACAAAAAACTCTTGTAAAAAGAGATCATTTTTCTAATTACCATACTAGAATTGTTTGCAGATTTGAAAGTTTCTTAATGTAATGCATGTTGAAAAACATGTATGTGATAGTGTCATTGACATGTTACTAATTACACATGGAGAAACAATTGATGAAATTAAGGATAGGTTGGACATGATTTACATGGGAATATAAGAAGAGTTGGCACCAGTAAAGGGGGGAAATAGCATATCTTTCTCTAGTTTCTTTCAATATTTCCACAAAGGAGAGATAAAAAATTTTCAAGTTCTTGAATAATGTAAAGGTTCTATATGGGTTTTCATAGAATATCAAGAATAACGTTTCAATGACTAATTTATTGGTAAAGGGTCTAAAATCACATGACTATCATGTTTTAACGAAAGATCTAATGCCTTTGGATTTATATTTAATTTTTCACAATAATTCCCATCATACATGAACAAATCTATATTTATTTTTCAATGATATATGTAGCAAACTTATAGAACTAGAGAAATTTCAAAACATAGGAAAGGAAATTTCCATCATATTATGTGAATTGAAAATGTTCTTCCCATCATAATTCATTGAAATGATAGTTCACTTGATGGTCAACTTAATGAGAGATATTCAACTATGTAGTTGTGTACATTATATATAAATATACACCATTAAATGATACAAGATTATTTTTAAGGGTTATATAAAAAATAAAATTTGGATATATGGTTTTATTGGAGAGATATATACTATTGTGTAAGCTGTTGAACTCTATACAAACTGCATGTCCGATGTGGAAAGCATTGGCCTACTGAAATATCATCACACCGAGAGGCTTGTGGGTGAAATAATTTATATAATATATTTTTTCACAATAAATTTTATATAGCATGATCAATTCCAACATTAATTTTTTTCCCAATAGTTTAGTGGTTTCCCTATATTTTTAAACCCATAATGAAATTCTTAGGCATTTGAATACAGAAAGGGATACAATCTGAATATCAAATATGCAAAATAAATAATTTATAAGAAGGTTCGGAGATCATTTTTCTAAGGAGTTGGATGAAACTCTAGATTTAATTTAAAGAAAACATTCATGGTTATCCAAAGGACCATGTGTGCATGTATTATCATATAATGGTTATGTAATTAATGTTTATACATTCTATAACATTGAACATGATGAAGGAGTAGCATGAAAAATTGTGGAGTAAAACTTGTGACAGAATCTATGCATGTATATGGTACCAAGGACATAAATACAATTTATATGAATATGTCACACTTCAACATCATCAAAAAAATTTGGGAGTTGTATTATATAACATCCCAGGAGTTGATTTTTCAATGTAAGTGGGTTGATAATAGGAGTGTTGTTAAAATAGATCAATTGAGATTCATGAAATTGAATTTCATTAAATAAGATTTCAAAGATGAATTATTTATAATGAAATCATAGGTGGTACATTTATTTTATGGTCCAAAACTGGTAAACTATAAGTGGTCAATTGTTCTATTATCAACCAAAAACATTAAAGGTTCACATGAAAATTTTACTGAGGATGATCCTTTAAATGGGATGTCACTATCATTTCATATTTTTTCCAATGTAGATGGGGTATTTTATGTCAGAGGAGAACACAATGAAGGATTTTAGATACTTTATAGAGGGGTTAAATCCTTTTAACCATTAAAAAAATAGAGTTCTATAATCAGGTTATATTTTTTGTAATATAAATTATGTTACCTCTTGTTATTAACTATTAAATGATGAATTTATGTAATATAAATTAAATGTTTAACCACTTCTATAGAAATGATTTATGTATGTGATGATTGTCCCAATCCTATGGAATAACAACATTCTCTATCTGTTGTTTCTCCCAGTGCAGAGGAACAATGATCTTCTACACATGCCAGTGCTACCAATCCAAAGGAAAATCATAATATTGATGTTGAAGCTGAGTAAATGATATATATTGAACAACCAATGTCCTCGAAAAAATTGGGTTGTGATAGCATAAGGGTGTTAGTAAAAATTATTAAGGCAAAAATAAAATCCATCAAATTGGAGGTTAGATAGAATGAACGCAACAATACTATTTAAAAAAACAAGCCCATGTTCATTAGTTTCATTGGGCTCATCATTCAGCAGCATGTGCTGATTATTTTAGATTCATGGAACCATGTAGTTTTCATGATTAAGAAACAGATTTGGGAAGAGATTGGGGTAACATTATGATATTATTTCTTTATTTTAATAAAAAATAAAACAATGAAACATTGAATAAAACTTCATTATCCCTTGAAGAGTGAGTTTAAAGTAGATGAATCCCTTAATAAATATGTAATAATTCTTGTTGGAAATTATCAAATATGGATTCTCATAAATCTAATAAAATTTCATCTAAAAGTTGTTGAAGTTAAAATAAATAGACACCCACCACATATGTATACACACATGATAGGATAAGATGAATGGGATGAATTTAATAGCCATTGTGAGGAGATATCTATTCAGGTACATTATGAATGGTTATACATTGTTTTAAAAAATAAGTGTATTAATCACTTTCATTAATAATTTTCAATTTATGAATCAAAAAATGAGTGCTAAAAATAAGAATTGTTTATCAAAAGAAACATACCAAAACCATAATGCAAGAATGGGGTATGATTCACTTGAAAAAAATAGTACATATTTTAAATCCATCAGGATACTTTTCTATGAAATAAAACAACAACATAATTATATTTCCCTATATATATTTAGATTTATGAATCAAAACCAAATCCAATTTCATACCACATCATATCCTATGGAAGGATTCACGTGTAAATAATGATGAGAATCTAATAGATGAAAACACACAAAAAAGTGTGGGAATCATGTGTAAGTATGAAACTATAAAAAATATTTAAATCAATAATTAATTAAAAATTATTAAATATTTTCATATATTTTCTATCCAACATAGACACGATAATTATCAATATATATACTAGATGAAAACCTACTTTTAGTGACCTTGAAAAATCTAGAATGGCATGGCCATGTTAGAGGTGAAGGTTTTGGGGTGACTCCCCAAACATATTTTTTAGAAAATAAAAGAATAAGAGGTGATGATAAACAAATGAAATAGATTTAGTCATGATAATTTTCCAATCAAGAAAAATTCCATTGGCATTCAGAATTTTTAGAAAATATTATGAGGGGAAGAAAAGTGAAGAAACCACTTAAGAACAACTACTCTATGAAGACCCCACCCAGCTTTGTGGTGATCCATTCCCCTTAAAGTGATATCATAGATAAGGTAACAAATATTATCATAATTGTTTCTATGAAATTTGAATTAGGTAGACATCAATACCTTTTCTATACTGATATTATATTGGGTGAAAATTATTTTGATTTATATTTTTCAACCCCAACACATCACCTTATTAGGAGGGATTCCATGCTCAATATCTAAGAAGACTCTCAACCCAATAGAAAAATTTCAATAGGTAACGTGAGAGTGGGGATTAGCATATCTCTTGAGCCGATCACTGAGATAGTTGTTCAACTTAATGACATGGATATTCATACGGTTGAGAAAGATAATGGAATATTCATAGAATGGATGTATTAAGTTCTAAAAATATGTCAATAAGAAGGTATTCATTTCTAATTTATTTTTCATGAAAAATAGTTAAAAATTATTGTAAAAAGGCCTAAATAGATGAATTTTATTAAAGATGGAAAAAGGGAAGGGTGAAAAAAAGACAAATAAAAATGATCATAGGATCAACTGACCTATCAAGAATATATTCACAAAGAACCTTTACCCTTCCCAATGAATATCCACATTTACCAATATTGAAAGTTCATATGGAAACAACGATAAATGTGATAGTAATCACATAGTTTATTTTAAAGAAAAAATGTATAGGGATAACATTTCAAACTTCATTTATTTTGAGAATATAAATGAAATCCTCTAGTATGAATGGATAAGATTCGAAGTTGTAAATGTATGCAAGAGGTTTTTTTCATGATTTTTTCCAATAGCTAATCTAAAATATTAATCATGACTAAATACAATTCATATATTTTTTTGGAATATATATAAATACAATTTTAATGGAAAACACTATGAATATAATTATTTATTCATTGGTCATTACATGACTTATATAGCCTAAACAAAAGTAAAATTAGAAAAAACTGATGCAATAAGGGAAAAACAATAAGAATCATTTGAAAGAAAAATTATATAAGTCAAACTATTCTTATTACCAATTTTCAAGGGGTAAAACTATTAAATGTAATCATATAAATTATATTTTAATTCATATTACTACTTATTTCTTTTTTGGAAACATTGGGTACTCATTATAGTTAATGTGGATACTCCAAATATTTAACTCTTGGATTCACTATATGGAAATCCAAAAAACTGACCACACGTGATGACATTAATATACATTTAATACCCTAAATCCAACGTTTCAGAACTGAAATTCATGTTATATATTTACTATTATTTTTAATGAGTATTTGGTTATAATAGGGAGTTTTTTAAATACCCTGAAAATTATGGCATGATCACCTTACATGCATAAAAGGAGGCTGACAACATCTAGTAATGGATAAGTATTAGGGTATATATAATAATATTTAACTATCCAAACACATATCAAAATAAATTATTATTTTTATCAATGTCTCTAGAGTGTCCAAAACAAACCAATAAAAAATATTGTGGTTATTATGCTTGAAATTTTATGAGAGATATCATATACCACCAACTATCTTTCATCCCCAAATAAGTATTATTAAAGATAATTACTATTTAATTTAAAATATTAATTAATCATTTTCTTATTTAGATTCATCCAATACTACCATGACTATTAAAACATGTCATATTCTTAAGATGAAATAGATTTTTTAAAAATGACTTGGACACAAACGTAATGTCATAATGTACACATATATATTCATTATATGACTTCCAACTACTTATTTGGTTTATTTTATCTTCATATTCTCTTATTTTTTTAGTTAAGTTCCTCATCTTTTTTATGAAATACTTATATTGTTAATTTTTACAAATATCATAAAGAAATGAATTCACAAATAATGATGATTCACTCATGTACTATGATCGTGCACTCAATAAGGAAAATGCACTCATGATGATGCAATTTTATTTTTTACTCTCAAATAAATTCAATATTTTGGGTTATCAAACAACTATATTTTTAGATAACCATAATATTAAATGAATTATAGGATAAAAATACAAGGTGGAATCAATCATACCTCAATATGACACATGATTTACCTCTTATTACTCAAATTTTATGGTTTTAGTTTAAAATTGACATTTCATTAATGCCGTAATTAATATTTATGTTTAATTTATTTCTTTATAGCATTAATAATATATGAATTGTTTTCATATACATGTGGATTATTTTTTTCAGGTTGTGGTGGTTTGTTTAAAGAAACTCATGATCGTGAGAGATTGAACTTAGAGTATGCATCAGAGATAATAAAAATAAGGAAAGGGGTCAAGAATGTATACTAACATCATGTAAAGTTGAATTCAAAATACTTATTTAATGAATTTTTTCATAATTTTATCTACTATATTAATGTTAATTTTCTTATCATTTTATCTATTACTTATTTATTTATTTCATGTATATTTTGGGAAATCATATTTTTCTTTCAACTATATAAAATAATCAAAAAAATAAATAAAGAACATGTTCTTTTCTAATCCATGAAAAAAATCCATGCATCCTGAAATGTGAAGTGCTTGAGGTAGCATGGGGTTTCCTCTTCTATTAGAGTGGAAAATGTTCTCTATTTTATATATTTTTGTAAATAGTTGAAAGAAAAACACATATCACATGCTCAATTAGTTTTACCTCAATCTGATATATAGTGTTCTCTGTATGACTCTGACTGTTTGTTTTTAGTTTATAATTTACATTTTATTTCAAAACACACATCACATACTTAAAAATGAGAAAAAACATTAATATTATTTTTATAATTTAGGAAAATAATACATAAGTCATTATTGATGCGTAGTTATTAGTTTCACCAAAATTCAATGTATGTTGAGTCCATTATGACCTCAAGTGATTATTTTAATTTAAAAGTTACATTTGAGTAAAAAATACAAGTGACATACTCAAAATTGATAAAATGAATTTTTATTGTTTTTATACTTAAGGAAATGATCCATATGTCATTTTTGACATGTAGAATCTCCTAAATCTAAAACAAAGTGTGCCTTGTATGACTCCAAGTGTCCATTAATAGTTTAAAATTGACATTATAGTTCAAAATGTGTGTCATTGATTGAAAACTGAAAAAAAATCTCTAATTGTCTTGATAATTTAAGAATACGATTCATAAGTAATTTTTGATGTGTAGGAGTATTTATCACTTCAAATCGACACATGATGTTACCAGTATGACTCAAACTGCATGTTTTGAATTTTAAATAAAATTCTAGTAAAAAAAAAACTGACATACTCAAAAATGAGCATTCATATTTGTATCATTTTGATAATTTAGGAAAAGGATCAATAAATCATTTTTGATGCATCAGAATAATACTCACCTCAATATGACACATGTTGTGACCGATATGACTCAAAGTGTGTCTTTTTTATTTACAATTGACATCCTAGTAAAAAAGACAGGTGACATACTCAATAACGAAAAAATTAATTTGGACTATTTTGATACATTATTAATATGATTCATATATCATTTTTATGTGTATTAATTACCCATACCTTAATACAATACACAATGTTCCTAGTGTGACTAAAAGTTCCCATTATCAATGTAAAATTGACATTTTTGTTAAAAAAATGCGTCACTCATGAAAAAATAATATAATGTGATTATATTGGCTTGTTAATTTAGGAGGGTGGTTTATAAGTCCTTTTTTATGTCTAGGAATCAGTCTCATGTTAAACCAACACACGATGTGACTGGTATCGCTCAATGTGTGTATTTAATGTATAAAATGACATTTTAGTAAAAACACAAGGGACATAATCAAAATCTTGAAACCCCATTTGGATTATTTTGATAGATTCATAAAATAATCCATAAGCCATTTTTTATGTGTAGGAATTATACGTACCTTAATCTAACGCATGGTGTGACCGGTATGACTCAAAGTGTTATTTTTTATTTAAAATTGACATTTTAGTAAAATAAGACAAGTGACATACTCAAAATCAGGAAAACACATTCTTATTGTTTTGATACATTATAAAATTGATCCATAAGTCATTTTTGATGTGTAGGAATCAGATACTCCATAGTCTAATACATAGTGTTTTGGGTATGACTCAAAGTGTCTGTTATTAGTCTAAAATTGAGTCATACCAGGAACATTGTGTATTGGAAACTTAGAGTCATACTCATATTATCTCTATACATCAATGTGTTGGAATTAACACCACCTTAATCTGATGCATGGGGTGAAAAGTATGACTCTAAGTGTGTCCTTTTATTAAAAGTTTACATTTTTATAAAAAATAAATGTTAATTTTTCAAAACTATTCAAAAACATTTGGATTTTTTTGAAACATAATACAATGATCCATAAGCCATTTTTGTTTTACAGGAATCAACCTCACCTCAATATGATTAATAGAGTTCCTAGTGTGACTCAAAGTGTTTATTATTGTTAGATTTGGTTCTCTAAAACCAACTTATTTGTACTTTATGATAACTTTTATTCATAGTTTCAAATAGTAATAAACTCTTTATCACATCATGATTTTTATACTATGTAACAAAGTTTGTGATAAAATCATAAGATTAGTGGTTTCACTAGAAGATCATAGCAGTTACCTATTATTATGAGATCCCAAAAGTGCTATAAAACTATTATTAAATATATGTTCTATAGATTGATGATATCATTTGTGGGAGAAAAATGTTACATGATATTAGGGGTGGAGAATCATAGAACATTGAGGCAGATTCTCCTAGTTTATTCCCTTGGTAATATCTAGTAAAGTATATTATGATAATGAGACTCATCAATTGTAAATCGATATTCATATGTGTCATTGGATGTTCATATATTTGGATGTGTGTATTGATCCTGAGACTATAATAACCTTTTTTATGAATATTATAATTTATGTGATTTTAAGTATTGAAGAAATCCATGATGACATATGTCCATGGTGACGTAGGACTTTTTGGGTGCATCCCAACTAATATTGAATTATTGAATAATACGTGAATGTATTTGTCTCTTTTATTCTTTAATGGAAATTTATATCTAAGACCCTTTGATTGAAATGATTTAGGAAAAATAAATCAATGGCCATGGTGTTATATTTTCATGTTTGATTTATGAAAAGTCAAAAAAATACATCGAACACATAGGTTGATGACACCAACATGAAACCTAATTGATTAAAAATACCATGATAAAAGGATTATATTACACAGTTAGCATCCATAGATGTATTATATCATTGTAGTATTAACTTATTTTTATATGGGTTCTTTGGTTTGTTTTTAGATGATAACCTTTTACTTTAGGCTATTTCACCTGATTCTATATAGAAAAAGGCATAGACAGTCACACACTAAATATATCCAAAATCTTGGTTAAATAATATATTATTATTTATTATTTAAAAAGATGAATAAATAGCATTCCCAAATGTGGTTTAATAATTATTTATTTTTTCTTGATCGCATATATTACAACACCATTTATTCAAGATAATATTTAATAAATGTTTATTTTCTATTTAGTAAATATAATATTTATTTATTTATTGGTGAATAATGACGTGATATTTATTTATTAAATAAATAATCATTACTCAAGGACTGATAAATGCTATGGAGGGATGGAAGGCTAAATTTAATAATCCAATGATAAAAAAATATATTGAATATTATTTGACTAAATAATATTTAATTTAATTCACAAGTCAACCACATGTCGAGTAATGATATTATTATTATTATTAATGATATGGGGTTCTTTAGGGATTACATAAAAATTAATGGGATCATATCAAATAATTATTTCTAATCCATAGAAATATATATACACAATTATATTATTTTCCTAGAGATCTGGTCCATTTTGAATTTTGTGCACAATAAATCTGGAGAATTTTCTTGAATCACTAAAGAGCTCCCTTATCCAAGAACGTTCCTAAGAATAGAGAGTGATATTCCTCTGCCATACACTCTCAATTCAAGAGATATTAAATAGAAAATTTTTAATTTATTCTCATGGAGATCAATGTCGAAAGAAGCATGTGATAAAATCTATCATTCAAGAACCTAGAGATTCCTATACTGACATTTATAGATTTTTAGAACATATGTGGATCACCACTAGAATGAATATGCTATTGAATCCTAAAACACTATGATGGTAAAATGTAGATCAGTCTTCAGATCCATAAAAAAATTCATGAAAGGTAATTATTTAATTGATTAAATTCATTATTAATAATCTATGACGATTATGCACATAGTTCTGGTGTTTTATCACTTGTTTGTTTTTGTTGACAAAATTTCATTGATCACAACAATCATGATCATGTAAATCATGGATTGACCATCAGTCATGAAGAAAATATAAGCTGGGTATGAACCCTCACATGATTTTTCTGCTCCTAGAACCTATAAGTGATATTAGAGTGGTCACAAAATTATTTATAATTATTTAAAAATTGTTAATTGATTTAAGAATTGTTAATTTAATTTTTCAATTCCAGTTTAATCATTAATAAATATAAATTGCGAAATATACTTCTTATTTTTTCATTTTTCATAAATATATTCAATTTTATTAGTTTTATGAATCAAAAAAATTAGAATAACCATTTGGAGGTGCCAAGGGTTCTAACCGGATAACACAAGAGTACACACCGTGTAACCCGAAGGTACATGCCATGTACTAGTGTTCAATTAACCGTGTATAATTTTGTAATTATTTCAAGGTGTGTGTATTTTAACATGTGGTGAATTTAATTTTACATAATTTGTTGATTGATCCAGCCTACTACATGGTCATCTGGAGTACACATTGTGTAGCTAATGTGAACAACATGTAGTTCTGTAGTAAGATACGAGTCTTGTATATTCTTACATGGATTACCTACCTATTGAAAATGTAACATGGAGACCAAAAAATTTATAGCACATATACACACTATGTAATTAAATATTTTATGTGTAATAGTTTACATTCTATGTCCCTAGGCATGTGTCACGGATATATTGTGATAAGGGTACACATAGTGTTGCTGGATTATAAACCCCATATACATAAACCAAATTATGTAGAATTAAAGTTATTTATTATACTATCTAAACCATATCAAATTTTTTTTTCATATGTTCATTAAGATGTTAGGACACACTGTGTGATGGTATTTTAATATATATAGATATATATTTGTGTGTTTGTTTGTGTTTTTGTGTGTGTGTGTGTTTAATTAATTTTTTCATAATGTTTGGGTTTATATATCACATATGGGTCATATTATCATAATTATTTTTCATGAATTGATACATAACATGTGATTGAAAAATCTTGTAATCCACATGATCATTATTTTGATAGTACATGTCATGAATGTATGTGACAAGACTTGATTGCCACAAGTTGAAAGAGTAAACAGTATATGAGTATAATAAATGTTTGTTATATTTGGATGGGTATAAACATGTTTCCTCCAAGGTAAATTCATGTGCACTATTAATTTTAAATAAATTTATTTTTAACTATTTAAAATTATTATGGATGAGAATCTCTTGAAAATTTGGATGAGAATTAAGATAAAAAAATTGACTTATTAACAGAGATAATTATTTGATTCAATCACAATTTATCTTAAATAAGAATGATAATAATTGAATTCCAATTTTATTAAATGCTCAATTCTTTTCATGCATGTGCATGATCATTATCATAGAATAGACATTTACATGATATTGGTTTGATTTAATTTATTATTAAGTTAAATTGTTGGCTTGGTCTGTCATCTCTCTTCTTATTATGTAAGGTAATGTGTTCCAAAGGTTCCCTTTATGTAAATATATTTCCTATAACTTATGTGTGAGTAAAATGATATATAATTTAAGGATCTCCTAAGATAGTGGAGGTGGTTCAAGTTTGGATCTGAGGTGAAAACCAATCCAAGAGAGATACATAGGTGGACAACACGAAAGATGAAACAATAACTTTAATTGGTCTAAAGTGTTTCCCAAGGTTGAAGGTTAGTTTATAATCTGCTAGATAAGCCAACCATTAGTAAAATATCATGACCATACCACTTTATTATTTTATTTCTATCAATTTTCGCGGTTATTTCATTATGGATACTTTTTCATGATCACATGAATTAATG
The DNA here is from genome assembly GCA_963277665.1 of Viscum album. Taxonomy (NCBI): domain Eukaryota; kingdom Viridiplantae; phylum Streptophyta; class Magnoliopsida; order Santalales; family Viscaceae; genus Viscum; species Viscum album. The sequence continues at coordinate 491,290,604 of OY728166.1, forward strand.
AATTAACAAGCATTCAAGATAGAACTAAAATAAAAATTCTTATTCTTAAATATTATCTAAGAAATTTTAAGTCACTTAATTAAATACAATTAATTTTTAAAAATAATTTAATAAAGATAATAATTGTAAATTTATGAATAAAAGATAAAATCCCACAATTTTATTTATTAAGTTGTTATAGACGTCCACTAATTCAGTTAAAATGATACCATATTTCAAAGTTCATAACCAGCTGAAGTTGGGGTTATTTCAATTATTTGGTAAATATAACATGAATTTTTGAATTGACATAACATAGTTCACATAAAAGGTTGAAAACCAAAGAAGGACTTGGTGTGGCTAAGAGGAAAGAGCTCATGAGATATAATTTATGGATTTTAGGAATGAGAAGTCCACTCAATAGATCAACGAACTGTGATTTAATGAAGTTATAATTTTGAATATCTAACTAAAACCCTTAAAATTTTATGACCATCCAAATGTGAGGTAATGAGAAGGGAAATATGGATCTTTTCCACTATAACTTCCAAGAAACAAAATATTTCAAAGACAATGTTAAGGGATAATTGGTTTTGATTAAATAAAGGAAGATTAATAAATATAATTTTGATTTTTTTGTATACATTTTATTAGATAATGTACTAAATCTATACTAATATTTTTTGTATAAAAATCAATAAAATGACTTCAAACATATCCTTGTGATCCATACTTTATAAGGATAACCTTCACACCAAAAAAATTTCCATGAGAGAAAAAGGCACTTACATGTTATCTTATTCCATGAAAGGAAATTATATATACTTGAATAACCTATTCCTAATATGCTTGGTAATTAGGTTAGTGAGGAAGTGTTATATCTCAATGAGAAACACATGAAAGATGCTACAAAATTTTAGTGTTTATTCTATCTTCCATGGCCAACGATATTTTTAAGTAAATGAGTACATGGATGCATATAGAATGATGTGTCATATTTTGGATCTCTATCAAGGGAATGTGAGACAAGAGAGATATGAGATGTCCAATTCTTTATTTACAACTATGATTGGAGAGTCTGTGCCCACTAGGCCTCATGTAGTCATGTTTATTGGCTACATTGAAAGCTTAAACAACATAGGGATTAAATTTCAAGAGGATTTGCATAATAATCTCATAAATTCTTCACTACCCACTACCTTATCTAGTTTTATTGTTAATTAAAATAAGATAAATAATGATAATATTCTTTAAGAACATCTTACTCTAATTCTCCATGTGGATGATGACATGGGACATGAATAACCTGGGGTCCTTATTATAAATAAGAAATGGAAGAAAAAGGAAAAAGGTTCCATGAATCACGACAAGTCGAACAATCCCCATCACCATCCTCACAAGAAGAGGAAGGTCCAGAGGAATGGAATAGAAAAAGAGGTAGTATTTTTTCCATGTGGAAAGCAAGGTGACATGAATAAGAACTAAACCTAGAATAAATAGAAATCTAAAGGTGTGTTTATTATCGAGTCTAATATTTAAATATCTATATATTATGTATTAGATATATATTTTGGAGATCACATCTATGTCCAAATGAATAAAAGAAGTAGATTTCAAAATATTGCTGGAGGAGAGGTGGATTTGTGATATTCCTATAGTGAGAGGATGGATGCTTTAGCCATTGGTGATTACCACCTTTCCTTTCCAATAGAAATGATATTAGTGGTCAAATATTTTTATTACATACCAAATATTTCAAAGAACATAATTTGGGTATCATGCCTAGATTTATATGGGTTTATTTTCAAGATTCAAAATAAACTATGTTTCTTTTATAAATACAACATATGTTATGGTATATATTATTTAAATTATGATCTTTATGTATTAAATTGAGAAAATCCATTATTGTAAATATATAATGAATCATGTTCACATAAATCATATAACACCTAGCTATGGAATCACCATATTATTCATATAAACATGAAGCATTTGAAAAAGATTTTCTATGATGGTTATTTTGTCATGACCTGTCCCCCAGGGCCCATGTCGTGACAACCCCAATCACGCCTTCCATAGACTAGGGGTTGGCGACTAGTACCAGAAAGATATATCCCTAAAATGGGAAGGCATTGCCTTTGAACCTGCAACACACAGACCAAGAAATCGATAAGATGCACACCACGTAGTCAACTACAGTAATAAAAGTTTGTACTGAAAGTAAAGTGGACGAAATACAATCCCAACTAACATATACAAAGAAAATAGAGAACTAATCATGAGATCAGACACCAAGTATCCTACCTAAAGGGTAGGTACAACTCATCTCAATAGATCTCCACATCAACCATTCACCTCTACGTACCACCTAGTCATGGCTCCTATAGTCTCAGTTGAGCTGCTTGTCGTCTGAACAAGAAAAAATAAGGTGTGGGTTAAGCCTATGTAGGGGTGAGTATAACAATACCCAGTAGGAACCCCGAGACCCCCTAAGGCCTTTTAGAATTCCACAAAGGAAAACCAAAAATCATGGTCTCAATCAAAAAGAAAAAATGAAAATACTCATCTCAAACCAAATATACAACTCACAGATCAAGAATAAAGATGATTAGTCTTATGCTACATCATTTTATTCCATTAGGATGTTTCCAAAACTGAACCATGAATAAGTTATTCCATTGTCGATCCTCACATGGTTGCATGTCACTGATCCATGACAGGCTACTCTAAGGCTGGTCTTCATCAGGTCGGACACTACTAATCCACAAAGGGTCACTAGAATTCTTATCCACATAGGGTCTCTATGATATTGATTCAAACAGGGTCTCTATGATGATGATCAACACAGGGTCCCTATGGTGCTGATTCATACAGGGTCATTATGATGTTGATCCACACCAGGTCGCTATGATGTAGATCTACACAGGGTCGCTATGATGCTGATCCACACAGGGTCTCTATGATGCTGATAGACATAGGGTCTCTATAATGAGGATCCACACAGGGTCGCTATGATGCTGATCCACACAGGGTCACTATTCTATTGATAGCTAGCCACAAGATTCCCTGCACATGGTGCGCTTTTGTTATGAAGAATCTTCTTATCAAGATATTGGTTGTGCCTTAAAATCCAAAAAGTTCCACAAAGGATTAACCCAAAGGACGCTAAGTTGTAAGGGTCCCAACACGATAGATGGCGCGTCAATCGGATGCCCGATTAGTGAGTTGTAGGCATTTTAGTGCCGAGGACCCGGTTGGATTCAGGTTTGATCCAACCCGGCCATACTCCATCGTTCATTAAATCATAGTTGGAGTATCTCAGAATGACCATCTCATTCCAAAGATTCTAGTACCACAGACGGGTTGTTAAAAGGACATTTGGTTGGTTAGATATGACCTTTGAAGCGTATCTGGGCCAAAAAGGGTCCAGGTCCGATTCGACCCGACCCGACCCGGGACCAACCCGGCCTGTACCAAACCTATTGGGTCACAACAGGCTCGACCTATAACGACCCACACTTTACATACATTGTTAATACTTCAAAATTGAAGCACTCTTATTACAACATATGACAAAACCACAAAGGACCGTATAGGTATAGTGTCTTTAGAAACTGGGGAAACATAAACAACTGGTTCATAAATCTTCTACAGTGTCTCCCATTTATTTCATCATATCTAGGGTCCCCTTTAGCATATTCTACTTAATATCCATCTTCCTGACCTGGGGAAAAGAAAACATAAAAGGGTGATCTCAAATGCTCAGCAAGGGCAAATAAAGAAAATAAAAATCATATCATATCTTTATGAAAATCAAAACCTGCAAAAGAGATCATAATATCTTAACATGGAATAAATCATAGAAGTGAAAACGAGATCCCCATAATCATAACATAAAACTTGTATCTTTGTGGCATGCACACATAATCATGGAAAATCATTTCTTGTTAGTCATGACTCATTGCCAAGACTATCTTAGTGGAAAAAGTCCCTTTCTGAACCGAGTTCACTCCTCGTTTCAGTCCTGTATCACTGAACCGAAATAACCTTCCGTTCCAGCCATGTCTATCTCATGAGATATAAAATCATTACCCAATGCATTGGAGGGAGATATAGGTCCCACCCATCTTATAATGAATCCTTTCTTATGTGTGCCACATAATCATAAAACATACATAATCGCATAACACATGTAACAAAAATGGGATTCTTGAAACATCATGACATCATAAATCAATTCATATAAGATAAAGGAATTCATAAACATAATTCCATCACAACATAGTCAAATCAATGTAAAAATATGGATAGAAACAGAACTCTTTATTATCTTAGATGGAAAATAATTTTGATAAAACACTTGAATTGAATTCTTGAGGAAAATATCCTTTCTTCTTCAAAATCAATTTCTTTTCACAAAACATAATTCAATTTTAAAAGAAAGAGATTTTATTGAAAATAGTCATGAAATCTTTTAGAGGAAGCTTCATGAAAATAAGGCTTTATAAAACAGTAGAAATCCGTTCGTGCCGTATAAGTTAAAAAAAACATTCTTCGTACTTTTGTCGGAAAAGTCAAAAAGTACCTCGTACGAAAAACGACAAAAGATTCCTTTCATACGTATTACTAAAAACTCACCGAAGGGTAAAAATGGATTTAAACAATGTTAGGTGGATGGAAATAATATTACATATTGATAAAACATAGATGTGGATGATAAAATACACCCCAGTAAATACTTACGAATAAACAATCTCGGATAAAAATGAGATTGTGATATTTCCCTTACCTTAGGTCCGATTTGCTTTGTTCGTGTCCGAAGCTCCTGTATAATGGTTTAAATACTGTTATTGACTTATTCCAGAATCATACATATTGATATGAGATCATATATGGTCATATTATTAGCTTCTTTTTAGTAATATTTCATTGTTACTTGTTACTCGGGTCTTTATAACTTTTTGTTCTTATGCGTGTTTTGTCGAATAAATTCGTATTCTTATCTTTAGGTTATAGATAATTCATTTCCAGAATGGTATTAGTGTAGTATATACCATATTCATTCATTCAATTCATTTATATAATCATTATGAAATGAAGATCATGTAGAATGAGTCGCATCACATCGTGGAGACGGTATTCCGTACGTACACACGAGTGATGATATCGTTCCTATGATCGTGGAATTGTATTGGAGTATATATATATATTATTTCAGTATCAATATTACTTAATAATAATCATATATAGTTACTGATTACACCATTATACCCATCCTTGTAAGGTGATGGTGGAAAATAGATTACACCACGGCGTGGAGACGGTATTCCGTACGTACGCACGCGCGGTGATTTCATTTTTCCGTAGGATGGATAGAAGGTGAATTAGGGTTGTTTCATATTTATAATAACATATCAGTATGTAAGTAATACTGATTTTATTACTTTATCATGAAACAACTAAAGAAGAAGAAGTTGAAGAAGAAAGAAATTGAAAAGATCGGTAATGGGTATTACCTCTTCTTTGGAACGCCTTTTTGAATCCTCCACTTAAGGAACTAAGATTGGTCTTTGGAGAAGACCAGGACCTCTAGGATTATTCTAGGGAAGTGGAGAAGGGAAAATGGCAGGGGTTGTCCGAGATTGAGTGCTCAAATTGGTGTGAGGAGGAGGGGGAGGAGGTGCCCTTTTATAAGGGAGGAGAGGGGCACCTTAGGAATATCTCAAAATATTATTTTATATTAAAGTAAAAATCGGTTTATAATGGTTCCAAAGGGTCTTATTTAGAAGATAAAGTAGGGATGGGTCGAAATCCTATCAACCAATAGGATTTAGACAAGTTTAGGGTATTATTTTAACCTTATCAATTAGATTTAACTCTAAGTTAATTAATTTAACTTTTACCGTGTCTTTTTGTTTTCTTTCACTATATGGTTAATACACTTACTATAACATGCCAAACGAACCCCAAATTGTTTATTATTAATATATATATCCTTATCTAAGTCATTTTTCCGAACCTTATATTTTTAGGAATAAAATAACAATTAATAATATAATATTTGATTTAAAAACTATTTTGTGTCAATTTTGACACTATTTGATATATGATTTTTGTCAAAGTCATAACAGAATTATATGTTCGAACCAAGTTGATTAAATCAATACTAATATATCATAGTAACCTAGAAAATTAGTGGAATGCATAAAAAGTCTCAAATTACATTTATTTTGGTATTTATATTATCAATTTTGTCAATATTTCATTAATAAGATAATTACTGCATCATCTTTGTGTCATAAATAAATTAAATTATTTGATGTCTAAAAATTACAAATAAAATACCATCATGTAGGAAATCTTTTTAGCTTTCTAATGAATATTTACAATCGAATTTATCTTATGTATAACCCTATATTAAAAATGATTTACTTATTAAACTTTGATTTTAACTATTTTAACCCTTCTTTAAATAAATTAATAATAAATGTCCTAATCTAATCCAAGTGGACCTAAATGGTCATATTTTATTCCTAAGTTTGTTTTTGGTCGAATTACACTTTTACAATAGAATTAGGACATGTGTTAGGGTAATATTAATATCATATTTACCCTTAGTTACCCTATTTACTATTAACCGCGGTAAAAATAGTAAAAAGTTACTATTCACCAAAAAATTATTTTCATCTCATTGAACCACATTTTAGTCCTTGATATTAACCGTGTCTCTCGGATTTTTGAAATTCCATTCACAGAAGCGGTAAAATTATGTTTTATGCAAAATTCAGTTTTTAACCTACCACTTAGTGGTTTCACTATTCATCAAAAATTGAAAGTTTTCAGAAAAATACCAAAATTTCACCCTAGGCTAATTTCGATATTCTGAGTCCAAAAATGAAGTCCATTTTGAAAAATAAAATTTATAAAATTTCAAAAAGTGGTTATTACTATTCATAACGGCTAGTTTTAATAGCATATTGTTGTTTAGTGAAACTCGGTATTGCGTACCACGCAAGCTATCGAGGAAGGTCGCGATTGCGTGTAAAGCAAGCCAAGAAAGTGTTGTGTAGAAAAAGATTCCTTTGATGATTTATATAACATAAAAGTCTCGGGTGTTACATTCTACCCCCCTTAAAAAGAATTTCGCCCTCGAAATTCGTCACTTTGCAACAAACAAATGAGGATACTTCTCCCTCATCATATCCTCAAGCTCCCATGTAGCTTCTTCAAGTTGGTGGTTTCTCCATAAAAATTTCACCAAGCGAGTGGTCTTGTTTCGTAGGACTTTTTCGCTACGATCCAGAATCTCTATCGGCTGTTCTTCATAAGAAAGATCTTGCTCCAGCGGTACAACTTCTGAGCTGAGTACATGTGAAGGATCTGGTATGTACTTTCTCAGGAGAGATACGTGGAACACATCGTGAACTTGAGAGAGATTCGGTGGAAGCACCAATCGGTAAGCTACCTTCCCAACACGATCCAGTATTTCGAAAGGACCGACATATCTAGGGCTCAACTTCCCCTTCTTTCCAAATCTCATAACCCTCTTCCAGGGAGATATTCGTAAGAACACTTTATCACCCACTTCAAACTCTAGGTCTTTTCTTCGGTTGTCGGCATAACTTTTCTGTCGACTCTGAGCTGCTCTTATGTGTTGTTGAATAGATCTGACCTTTTCTGCCATTTCATCAACGAGATCAGGTCCTAATAGCTTTCTTTCCCCAACTTCATCCCAGCAAGTTGGAGTCCTGCATTTTATTTCCATAGAGAGCTTCATAAGGAGCCATCTGAATACTGGAGTGAAAGCTATTATTATAAGAAAATTCCACCAAAGGTAGGTGTTGATCCCAACCTCCTTTGAAATCCATAGAGCAAGCTCTCAACATATCTTCTAGGGTTTGAATTGTTCTCTCAGACTGACCGTCTGTCTGGGGATGATAAGCAGTGCTGAAACTCAACTCTGTATCCAGAGTATGCTGAAGACTTCGCCAAAACTTCGAGGTAAATCTCAGATCTCGATCAGATATAATAGAAAGTGGTACTCCATGTAATCTTACCACTTCCTTTACATATATCCTGGCAAGCTGATCTAGAGAGAAATCCTCTCTAATAGCGATGAAGTGTGCAGACTTTGTAAGACGATCAACTATGACCCAGATAGCATTATTGCCTTTGGATGTTTTAGGAAGTCCTGTGACAAAGTCCATAGTGATGTTTTCCCATTTCCATTCGGGTATGGGTAATGGTTGTAACATCCCCTTAGACTTCTGTCTCTCAGCTTTAACTTGTTGACAAACCAAGCATCGAGAGACATATTCAGCAACATCTCTTTTCATGCCATCCCACCAGAAGTACTCTTTCAGGTCCCTATACATCTTCGTGCTTCTAGGATGAATAGAGAATGAAGAACTATGAGCCTCATCCAGCAGCTCTTTCTTTAATTCGGGGATGGGAGGAACACAAACCCGATTCCTGAACTTTATTATCCCATCACAATCAAGGTTGAATTCAGGAACATTTCTCACCTTCTTTTGTAACTCGACATCTTCTTTCTGTGCCTCTTTAATCTTCACATGTATAGATGGTTGAACATTCATTTGAGAAAGATAAGATTTTTCCCCTTCCATTATAATTCCAAGATCCATCCTTTGTAAATCCATAAATATTGGATCTTTTGTGATCCTCATCACGGATAAACTAGCATGGTCTTGTCGACTTAATGCATCTGCCACCTTGTTTGCTTTCCCAGGGTGGTAATGGATTGAGCAGTCATAATCCTTAATCAGCTCCAACCATCTTCTTTGGCGCATATTCAACTCCTTTTGTGTGAAAATATACTTTAAACTTTTATGATCAGTATAAATATCACACCTTTCACCATAAAGGTAATGCCTCCAAATCTTTAATGCAAAGATTACCGCAGCCAACTCCAAATCATGTGTTGGGTAATTTTGCTCATGGATTTTCAACTGTCGTGAGGCATAAGCTATCACCATATCATTTTGCATAAGAACACACCCCAATCCCTTCTTGGATGCATCACTGTAGATCACAAACCTTTCTCCACTACAAGGCAGTGTGAGCACAGGTGCACTGGATAACCTTCTTTTCAACTCCTTGAAATTCTCTTCACATTCCTCTGTCCAGACAAACTTAACTCCTTTCCGAGTCAACTTGGTGAGTGGATTAGATAATCGTGAAAAATCTTTTACAAAACGTCGATAATATCCAGCCAAACCAAGAAAACTTCGGATCTTAGTTACTGTTGTTGGTCTTGACCATCTTTCGATAACCTCTGTTTTTGCTGGATCCACAGATATCCCCTCTTTTGAGATTATATGACCCAAAAATGCAACTTTTTGAAGCCAAAATTCACACTTGGTAAATTTGGCATAAAGCTTCTCCTTTCTCAGGGTCTTCAATATAATTCTCAAGTGATCTTCATGCTCTTCCTTGCTCTTTGAATAGACAAGAATATCGTCTATAAAGACTACCACACATTGATCAAGATAGTCTCTAAAGACTCTATTCATTAGATCCATGAAGATAGCAGGGGCATTAGTAAGACCAAATGGCATCACTATAAATTCATAGTGTCCATACCTTGTACGGAAAGCCGTCTTTGGTATATCCTCCCTTTTGACCCTTAATTGATGATACCCTGAACGAAGATCAATCTTGGAAAAGTATTGAGCTCCGCGTAGTTGGTCAAATAAGTCATCAATGCGTGGGAGAGGATATTTGTTCTTGATAGTGATCTTGTTAAGTTCTCGATAATCAATGCAGAGTCTCATTGATCCATATTTCTTCTTAACAAATAGAACAGGTGCTCCCCAAGGTGACGCACTAGGGCGTATGAATCCCTTATCAAGATTCTCTTGGAGTTGCTTCTTCAATTCCTGCAACTCAATTGGGGCCATTCTATAAGGTGTCTTTGAAATAGGCAAAGCACCCGGTACGAGTTCTATTGAAAACTCAACTTCACGATTTGGTGGAAGACCCGGCAATTCCTCCGGAAAGACATCATCAAACTCCCGTACAATGGGCATATTCTTAATCGTGAGTTTCTCACCAACCATTTGAGATAAATAACCTTCATTTAGTGGAATCAATACCCATAAAATGGAAGAAATTTCCACTGGAAGGTTATGTTCATCCTTGCATTGATAGACGATCGTAGATTGATCTGGAATATGAAATGTGACTTCCCTTCTTTGGCAATCGATATGAGCTCCATGTAGAGAAAGCCAATCCATGCCAAGAATCACATCAAATTCCACTAAAGGAAGGATCACAAGATTTGCAGGAAGCACTTTCCCACAAACTTCGATCGGAGAAGAATTATAAACTTTTGATGCGATTGATGTGCCATTAGGTGTTGTCACAGCTAACTCAACATCTAATTGTTGAGGTAATAAGGTGATACCCTTAGAAAAGTCTTCAGAAATAAAAGAGTGGGTGGATCCATAATCAAATAAAACATTTGCTACTTTAGAGTGGATGGTAAGTGTACCTTTCACCACATCGTTATCGTACTCCACATCGCTGATAGAAATTGCATGTGACTTTCCTTTTTCTTTAGCCTTAAGAGTTTGTTGACGTCGACCATCGTCATCAACCCTTGGATTTGGGCATTGATTGGCATAGTGCCCCATCTCCTTGCACTTGAAACATTGAAGTGTAGCAGGTTCATTCTGTGTATCCCTTCCTTTGTTTGCATCATTAGACATCTTCTTCCCATTATCACGGCATTCAAATGCCCGATGACCTTCCTTTCCACATTTAAAACATTTACTTGTCCCTTTAAGACAACTCCCTCCATGTTTCTTTCCACACTTTGAGCATAAGGGAAAGTTCATCTTCTTTTCCGTGTGCTCTTTAGATTTTTCTTTGAATTCCATCTTCCTCTTCTTATCAAACCCATGTGACTGATGGGTTACTCCAATCTCCATCTCGACTTTGAGAGCACATCGAACGATTTCCTCGTAGCTATTGAAGTCCCTTATGGCTAACGCCCTTCGAAGACTTGGTTTTAAGCCACTAAAGAATCGATCGATCTTACTCTCAGGTTGGATAATAATACCAGAAGCGTACCTTGCAAGTCTGGTAAAATTTGCTTCATAGGTACCAACAGATTCATCATCCCTTTTCTTCAGTTCAAGGAACTCTTTCTCCATCTTTGTTCGGAGAATACGAGGGAAGTACTTATTGAAAAATAAGTTCTTGAACTCGTCCCATTCCATAGACTCAATTTCATCCCTTTGCCTTGTATTCTTAACAAGATTCCACCATTGATCAGCATCTCCTTCCAAACGATACACTTCTAGGATGACTTTATCATGCTCAGAACATTGAAGAAATGAAAATATCTTTTCAGTAGTACTAATCCATTGTTCAGTAACTAATGGATCAGTAGACCCGCTGAAAGATGGTGGACGCTGCCTCATGAAGGATTCAACAGAATGTTGCTCCCTCCTTTGTTCGTTTGGAAATCCTGCATGATTCATAGCTTGATAAAGTTGTGTGAGCATGGCTACAAGATTTTGCATTCCAGCTCCCATATCGTTTGGTTGCTCAGGGGGACAATCATTGCATTGCCCATCGCATTCCGCATTAACACGGTTCCTTCGGGTTCCAGCCATTGACTAAAACCAAGAAGAATAGTGTGAGAAACACTAATTATAATAGGAAACCACATAATTCAAGAATAAAATTTTCATGCTTATGGTCTTATCCTAGGTTATTCATGGCCATTTCTAAGATTGTGTTCTATACTTAGACTTATCCTTAGGGTTCTTACTAAGGCTTTCACATCCTAGTTTCCAAAGGTTGACTATACCTTTCCTCTGATACCAACTATAACGACCCACACTTTACATACATTGTTAATACTTCAAAATTGAAGCACTCTTATTACAACATATGACAAAACCACAAAGGACCGTATAGGTATAGTGTCTTTAGAAACTGGGGAAACATAAACAACTGGTTCATAAATCTTCTACAGTGTCTCCCATTTATTTCATCATATCTAGGGTCCCTTTTAGCATATTCTACTTAATATCCATCTTCCTGACCTGGGGAAAAGAAAACATAAAAGGGTGAGCTCAAATGCTCAGCAAGGGCAAATAAAGGAAATAAAAATCATATCATATCTTTATGAAAATCAAAACCTGCAAAAGAGATCATAATATCTTAACATGGAATAAATCATAGAAGTGAAAATGAGATCCCCATAATCATAACATAAAACTTGAATCTTTGTGGCATGCACACATAATCATGGAAAATCATTTCTTGTTAGTCATGACTCATTGCCAAGACTATCTTAGTGGACAAAGTCCCTTTCTGAACCGAGTTCACTCCTCGTTTCAGTCCTGTATCACTGAACCGAAATAACCTTCCGTTCCAGCCATGTCTATCTCATGAGATATAAAATCATTACCCAATGCATTGGAGGGAGATATAGGTCCCACCCATCTTATAATGAATCCTTTCTTATGTGTGCCACATAATCATAAAACATACATAATCGCATAACACATGTAACAAAAATGGGATTCTTGAAACATCATGACATCATAAATCAATTCATATAAGATAAAGGAATTCATAAACATAATTCCATCACAACATAGTCAAATCAATGTAAAAATATGGATAGAAACAGAACTCTTTATTATCTTAGATGGAAAATAATTTTGATAAAACACTTGAATTGAATTCTTGAGGAAAATATCATTTCTTCTTCAAAATCAATTTCTTTTCACAAAACATCATGCAATTTTAAAAGAAAGAGATTTTATTGAAAATAGTCATGAAATCTTTTAGAGGAAGCTTCATGAAAATAAGGCTTTATAAAACAGTAGAAATCCGTTCGTGCCGTATAAGTTAAAAAAAACATTCTTCGTACTTTTGTCGGAAAAGTCAAAAAGTACCTCGTACGAAAAATGACAAAAGATTCCTTTCATACGTATTACTAAAAACTCACCGAAGGGTAAAAATGGATTTAAACAATGTTAGGTGGATGGAAATAATATTACATATTGATAAAACATAGATGTGGATGATAAAATACACCCCAGTAAATACTTACGAATAAACAATCTCGGATAAAAATGAGATTGTGATATTTCCCTTACCTTAGGTCCGATTTGCTTTGTTCGTGTCCGAATCTCCTGTATAATGGTTTAAATACTGTTATTGACTTATTCCAGAATCATACATATTGATATGAGATCATATATGGTCATATTATTAGCTTCTTTTTAGTAATATTTCATTGTTACTTGTTACTCGGGTCTTTATAACTTTTTGTTCTTATGCGTGTTTTGTCGAATAAATTCTTATTATTATCTTTAGGTTATAGATAATTCATTTCCAGAATGGTATTAGTGTAGTATATACCATATTCATTCATTCAATTCATTTATATAATCATTATGAAATGAAGATCATGTAGAACGAGTCGCATCACATCGTGGAGACGGTATTCCGTACGTACGCACGAGTGATGATATCGTTCCTATGATCGTGGAATTGTATTGGAGTATATATATATATATTATTTCAGTATCAATATTACTTAATAATAATCATATATAGTTACTGATTACACCATTATACCCATCCTTGTAAGGTGATGGTGGAAAATAGATTACACCACGGCGTGGAGACGGTATTCCGTACGTACGCACGCGCGGTGATTTCATTTTTCCGTAGGATGGATAGAAGGTGAATTAGGGTTGTTTCATATTTATAATAACATATCAGTATGTAAGTAATACTGATGTTATTACTTTATCATGAAACAACTAAAGAAGAAGAAGTTGAAGAAGAAAGAAATTGAAAAGATCGGTAATGGATATTACCTCTTCTTTGGAACGCCTTTTTGAATCCTCCACTTAAGGAACTAAGATTGGTCTTTGGAGAAGACCAGGACCTCTAGGATTATTCTAGGGAAGTGGAGAAGGGAAAATGGCAGGGGTTGGCCGAGCTTGAGTGCTCAAATTGGTGTGAGGAGGAGGGGGAGGAGGTGCCCTTTTATAAGGGAGGAGAGGGGCACCTTAGGAATATCTCAAAATATTATTTTATATTAAAGTCAAAATCGGTTTATAATGGTTCCAAAGGGTCTTATTTCGAAGATAAAGTGGGGATGGGTCGAAATCCTATCAACCAATAGGATTTAGACAAGTTTAGGGTATTATTTTAACCTTATCAATTAGATTTAACTCTAAGTTAATTAATTTAACTTTTACCGTGTCTTTTTGTTTTCTTTCACTATATGGTTAATACACTTACTATAACATGCCAAACGAACCCCAAATTGTTTATTATTAATATATATATCCTTATCTAAGTCATTTGGCCGAACCTTAGATTTTTAGGAATAAAATAACAATTAATAATATAATATTTGATTTAAAAACTATTTTGTGTCAATTTTGACACTATTTGATATATGATTTTTGTCAAAGTCATAACAGAATTATATGTTCGAACCAAGTTGATTAAATAAATACTAATTTATCATATTAACCTAGAAAATTAGTTGAATTCATAAAAAGTCTCAAATTACATTTATTTTGGTATTTATATTATCAATTTTTTCAATATTTCATTAATAAGATAATTACTGCAGCATCTTTGTGTCATAAATAAATTAAATTATTTGATGTCTAAAAATTACAAATAAAATACCATCATGTAGGAAATCTTTTTAGCTTTCTAATGAATATTTACAATCGAATTTATCTTATGTATAACCCTATATTAAAAATTATTTACTTATTAAACTTTGATTTTAACTATTTTAACCCTTCTTTAAATAAATTAATAATAAATGTCCTAATCTAATCCAAGTGGGCCTAAATGGTCATATTTTATTCCTAAGTTTGTTTTTGGTCGAATTACACTTGTCCAATAGAATTAGGACATGTGTTAGGGTAATATTAATATCATATTTACCCTTAGTTACCCTATTTACTATTAACCGCGGTAAAAATAGTAAAAAGTTACTATTCACCAAAAAATTATTTTCATCTCATTGAACCACATTTTAGTCCTTGATATTAACCGTGTCTCTCGGATTTTTGAAATTCCATTCACAGAAGCGGTAAAATTAAGTTTTATGCAAAATTCAGTTTTTAACCTACCACTTAGTGGTTTCACTATTCATCAAAAATTGAAAGTTTTCAGAAAAATACCAAAATTTCACCCTACGCTAATTTCGATATTCTGAGTCCAAAAATGAAGTCCATTTTGAAAAATAAAATTTATAAAATTTCAAAAAGTGGTTATTACTATTCATAACGGCTAGTTTTAATAGCATATTGTTGTTTAGTGAAACTCGGTATTGCGTACGACGCAAGCTATCGAGGAAGGTCGCGATTGCGTGTAAAGCAAGCCAAGCAAGTGTTGTGTAGAAAAAGATTCCTTTGATGATTTATATAACATAAAAGTCTCGGGTGTTACACGACCTGCTAGGCCACAGACTGGCCCTGCCCACCTTGGATGGGCGCGGCCCACCGGGAGGTCCGACCCGCTAGCCGGCGCGACACCCAGCTGGGTGGCCCACACGGGGCCTTTCCCCCTCCTGAATGGAAAATGGTCTGTTCAGTTTCTTCAACCGACAGTGCCAAATGGCGCCAACCCCTGGCAGTGGGACCCATAGGGTGTGGATCCCCTCCATCATGGCTAGATGCCACGGATCCCTTCCGCGGCGTACGCAGGCGCACCGCCGTCTACCAATGCAGCAGGCCGAGGGTCAACCACCCCTGCTGGACACCGTGGCGCATACGGGTGCTACTTCAATCTGTGAACAGTGAGAGTCGACTGTCGTAGTCACCCTATTGTACTGGTCACTAGTGCCACCATGCCAGTGCCATGCTGGCGGGGCTTCGATAGGCCACCAGGTGTGATTCGGTGGTCCGTTTTCCCTTCCGAACGCACCTAAGGGCCTCCCTGGATGCTGCTATCCCTGCATGGATCCCGAATACAAGTTTCTATTGTGTTCAAACTACTCCCATGAATAACGAGACAAAAACCAAAACGGTGGAGGGTCCGGGCCTTGTTCGTTTGGCCTACGCCCTCCACGTTAGCATCATATCAAGCGAGTAGTAATTAAATCATCAAAGATAAACTAAAACCTATTCAAAACTTCCATGACTATTCATGCTTTTGAAGAATGTGTAAGTGAAAAAAAATTTCTTGAATTTTAACATAAAAAATCATAGCTCATTTTCGAAGGAGTCGTCATAGTTTTTGGAAGAAGAATCCACGCTTGATGAAGCCGTCGACATTTGTTGATCTCGAATAAATTCCTCCAACGACGTCGTTCGAGCCTTCGTTCTTCATTGGTGGAAGTCGTCACGGTACTTCGTCAGAGGTTCCTCACTTCCATGTCAAACACCCAATTCTGAGCCTTATTTAAATAGAGGGAAAGGGTGATTAACACATCGAAAGATTAATTAGGTTCATTAATGAATGAACCACTTAACTCTCAATGGTGTAGTTACAAAACATAAGAGTCATGCCATTAAATGGCTTGAAAACTCAGTGGTCCCTCCACAGCCACTCAACAGTTGGTAGAAGAATAAAATTACATTTTTTAATTTTGTTTTATTATTCTTTAAAAATCTGTAAAACTAACTTTTTCACTTGACCTACTATGGTCGAAGTTAAGCCTCCCTTAAGTGAATCTCGATGATGTGAATTAAATGGTTCCCTTGGATTTCAATTTTGTGCACTAGTTCAAAAGATAGAAATCACCACCTGCGTGTTTACTGAATGTAACTTAAATAAATTTCAAAATTCCATTTCGTGCACACCAGGAATCAGAATCAAGCGCCGTCAATTTTCACAAACTCATAATAATCCTAAATAATTTTAAAAAAAATATATGGAATTTCTGGGTCTTTACATATTGAGACTCTTATGAGCTAAAACTAGTTAAAAGATGTCATGATTTTATACAATGAAAAATGAAAAACTACCTTTATTGGACATGGTGAAAGGGCCACTAAGATTTTAAGACTAGTGCACATTGTTGTGTGTGGGCCATTTCTAGTAGAAGTAATAGGTGTGTATTCTTACTTCATAAAATTTACTAATGAATTGAGTAGATATTTATATCTCTACTTGATGATCTATAAGTCCGAATATTTTGTGAAATTCAATGAATTCAAGAATGAAGTGGAAAATAAAAATGGAAATAAGATAAAGAAGCTTCAATCAGATTGAGGCATTGAATATATTAACCAAGTGTTTATTGAATTTTTACAAGAGTTTGGGATTATATCTCAACTCACTCTACTTTATTTATCATAGTGGAATGTTGTTAGTTAATGGAGGAACTATGCCTTATTATAAATTGTATGTTTGATGATGAGTCATGCAGAAATTATATTATCCTTTTTGGGATATTCATTAAAAAATGAAGCACACACACTAAACCAAATTAAAACTAAAGTGAAAAATAGAATACCCTTCAAGTTATAGAGTGGAAAAAAACTCTTTTTGTCATATACACATGTATGGGGTTACATAGAATTTGTTAAGACCTTATGTGGTAACAAACAAAGAGTATAAGCCAGTAGATACAGAGCTAACCGGATTAGAAGAATGATAGGGTATGGCAGCTTCCATCGGGACCTGGCACCATGAAGCTTTGTACGGGGCAATGCTAGACGATCAACAATTCAAGGTGGGGAGCAAGGTGATCAATGACGCAAAAGATGGGGAGGGGAAGTTCAAGTGGGCTGGGCCTACGGGTCATGTATTTGGGAATGGTATGCCTTTGGGACTTCAGGTCATGTATTTCAGGTCTGTCAGGCCTTGTGCCTTGGGCCTACGGGTCATGTACGGGTACCCCTTCAACCCTTAACAGGGGGATTATCCATAATAAAATAAAAAAGAAGGCCTTCGGGCCATTCTGGCTTATGTGGTAAAAAACTAGCACCTCGGGGTACAAATTGAATTTTTATAGGGTATCCTACAATAAAAATGGGATACAACCTATAAAACCCCACAAAAAAAGTGATTTTCCCTTGAAAAATCAAATTTATTGAGAAAGAGGAAATACTCAAAAAGGATAGTGGGAGAAATATTGACATCGATGAAGATAATTCTCATGATATACATGATTTGGAAGAGGAATAGATTCTGTAGGTCCGCATGGAAGATGTAGTTTCTGAAACCCAAGTACTACAAAGTAGCACAAGATATGTAAGAGAACCAGAGAGATACATTTTTCTAGTAACCAAAGATGATGACTCATTAGTGCTTGAAAATGATGAACCAATCTCCTAAAAATAAGTATTATAGAGCTTAAAAGATATAATATGGAAAAAATTCATGAATTATGAAATGTATTCCATGTATCAGAACCAATTTAGGGTTTTGTTTGATGAGTATTCAAGAGAAAACTAGACATGTAAGGAAATGTAAATACCTATAAAGGTATGCAAATAAAGAATTTAAACAATGTCAAGGATTTGACTACGATTAATCATTTTTAACAGTTTTGTGTTTAAATCCATCATAATTTCACTAGATATAGCATCTTACAATGAATGTGAAATTTGGAAGATGAATTTCAAAACATATTTCCTTAATGGAAACCTTCAAGAGGATTTCTATATAACACAACCAAAAGGTTTTTTAAAACTAGGTTATTCCGAAAATATTTTTAAGTTGAAAATATCCATTTATGTATTGAGTAAACAATCTAGGTCATGGATCATTCAATTCGAAGAATCTATAAAGGCTTTGGATTCATTAAGAAAGAATGTGAGCCTTGTGTTTACAATAGGTTTAGTGCGAATGTGATAATTATACTAGTGGTATATGTTGATGACATATTACTTATTAGAAATGACATTTCAAACATTCCGTCTATTGAAGATCAGTTAAAAAAGCCTTTCTCCATTAAAGACAAAGATGAAGCAGCATATATTTTAGGGTTCTAGATCATTCGTGATAGATCCAAGATGTTGCTTGAACTATGTAAAAGTACAGAAATTAACTAGATACTAATGATATTTAGTATGGAACAATCAAATAAGGGATTGGTTCTAGTGTCACATTGTTTATATATTTCTATGAAAATGTGTCCTCAGATAGAACAATATAAATAGAGAATGAGTAAGATATCATATGCTTCAATGATAGGATCGATCATGTAAGCCATATTATACACTATACTTTATGTTCTTATGCATTAACAATGATAGGTATATATCAAGAAGATCCCATTGAATAACATTGATATGCTATTAAGGATATCCTCAAGTATCGGAGAACAACTAAAGATATGTTCTTAATGTGTGTGGAGGAGATGATGAGTTGGTCATTGGGGGATATAATGATACTGGTTTTAAAAAAACACAATGATCTAAATTCATTATTAGGATATGTTTTCTGTCTTAACGTAGGAGTTTTGAGCTAGATGAGTACAAAGCGGCTAGTTCTTGCTGATTCTATTGTGGATTCTGAGTATATTGTGGCTTCTGATGTAGGAAAGGAGGACTTTTAGATATGAAACTTTGATTAGGAGTTTGGTATTGTACATATAAATAAATACCTTATCACATTTTATTGTGATAATACCGCAGTGGCAGAACCTATAAAAGAGTCAAGGTCACACCAACTGACAATGAATATACTCTATAATTATAACCTCTTGAGGGATTTTTATCAAATGGGTGAAGTTTCATTAAGAAGAGTACCCATGGAAGAGAACGTGGTGGAACCCATTACTAAAGGCCTATCTTATAATATGCATGAGTATCATGTGAGATCTAGCGGATAAAAGGTTTTTAGAAGTTGGTTCTAGTAAAAATGAGAGTATGTTGGAGTTGGTTTCCTAGAAACCAATTCTATGTACTTTATGATAACAAATATTCATATTCTTGAATATTAATAAACTTATTATCACATCATGATTATTATTATACATAATATATTATTCTATAATTCCCTAAGAGTAGTTGTCACACAAAAATTTCATAGTAGTTTGCCGCTATGATGAGAACCTATAAGTGCTATGAAACTTTTTTTAAATATATCTTCTATAACTGGATGCTATCATTTGAGGGAGAAAAATTGTAACACCCTGATATGTTTATAAAATAGATTATTTTTTAAATTATTTTATGCCTTGTGTTGTACGCTAAACCAAGATAAGTTTACGCTAAATGCAACACCGACATAACTTTTGGTATATGCAACACTATGATTGGATTGTATTAGATGTAATTTCAAGTTCTTTTGATAAAATTAAATTCACACATGACCCAATTTAGATGAAAAAATAAATATTATTATGTAACCATATAACCTAACTATTATATTAAAGGATTTAAAAATTAGTAACTGATTTATGAAAATATTCTTTAAACACACACATATATAATTAGTTGGTGAGAAATTATCTATAAATAATAAAACCATTTTTAAATAAAAGGAAATGTTTTTCTAATAAACCATTTAAAAACAAATAAGTGACTTTATAAAATAATGAAATCACTCTTTTTTGATTTTATTTATATATATGTAATATAATCAATATAATGGTTAAAATTCATATTATATGTTTTCTATATGTGATATATGAATAAATTTAATTTTTTGGATTAAGAAAGTATTTAAAAAAATAAATTTTTCCCACATTTTGATGACACGCCCATTTAAATCATTTTAACACATTTTTAAATTTTTTTTTAAAAAAAATCTTCTTTTTTGGAAGCGGGATAAAAAAATTTACATTTGATGAAGATTTTATATTTTTCTGATAATTTTCATGTTTTTGGAAATAGTAAAAATATACTAAATTTATATTTAAAATAAAATTTTTTCATCAAAATAATATATATAGTAAAATTATATTATTTATTTGATTTAAAGTATAAAAAAAATATATTTTTATAATTTAATATAATGTAGTTCATTGGAATTAATTTCACATTGTATTTTGATATAAAAAAATTTCAATCTTTTCTAATGTTTTAACTTTTAAAACTCATTTTCTCATTCTGACCACAAGACTAATTTTAAATTAATTATTGAAAATTATATCTTTATAATTTTAAAAAATGGATTCCATATTTAGAATAATTGTTTCAAAATTATGTAAATAAATTTCTTTTAGTTTTTGGAATTATTAATAGTAACTTTAGTAATTTTTATTAATACGATAACAAGGTAAATCAGGTAATTAAGTGTAAATATAATATTATAAAATTACTCTAACACCTATTATAATATAATTGGATGAATTAATTTTTACATAAATCATCTTTGGGTCAAAATGGTATCCTTTAGAAGCCACTTAGGTGAGATTATGACATTTAATATATTTTATGTAACGAAAATTTAAATATGTATTACTCAAATTTTAAAAACATTATCATTTTTAAAATATTCTTATAAAGAAGATAAATTATACTATAAATAATAATTTAAAATATAAAATGTGTTCTTTATCATGGTAATTTATTTTTAATTTTTAGGAAATAAATAATTACTTTGAATGCTTAAACATTGATAATGGAGAAATTATTTAATTGATGAAAAATCATTAAAATAATTTTTATTAAAAAAATAATAACAATTAATATTCCAAAAAACATGAAAAAATATAATTTTTTAAGTATATCTCGACGATAATCATATAATAAGTTGGGTTATGGACCATTAGGAGCCATATGGAAAAGATTATGACACTTATAATATTGTATTAAAAATAATGTAAATGCTGTCATATGAATGTTTTATTAAATATAACATTTTTAATGTTGGATTTTACAGAAGATATATTATACTATATGTATTCCTATTAAACCTAGAGGATTTATATTCATCATAGTATTTTATTTTTAATTTTTATTCAACATACAATTTTATTAAATAATTACACAAAAAAGATTCAGTAATTATTTTATTAATGGAAATATCAAATTAATGTTATTAAGAATATTAAAATAAATATAATTTTTGATAATTAATATATGAAATGAATTTAATAGATGACCTTTACCCCTAATATATATAATAAAATAATTTTTTAGGATACATTCTTACTTGATATTTTTAAAAATCCATGAAATGAATAGTATAAAAATTGGTACAATTGTTATTTTATAAAAAATAATGTTTTATTAAATTATTTAAAAATAATAATACATTTTTAAAAATATAAAATAATAATTATATGGTCTAAAGTTTTATAAATTGTTCATTTATGCTCTATTTTACATTAAATATGTAAAATGTATACTATTTTAATTATGAAACATTAGTTACCTTAGTTAAAATTAAAAAATGATAACTAAGGGTTAATTAAAAAGATAAGGTTTAAATTGATAGAAATATATTTATGAAATTTATTGGTTGATGTTATTATAACCTTATATCATCTCATATTTTAAAATATTACATGTTGGAGGATTTTTGACGAGTTTTTATTTTATTATAAATTAATAGTTTTGGAGATTTCAAATGTGCCTTTCACCTCAATTATAAAAGTGCACATCCTCCCTCACAACTTCAATCCACATTGACCCTTCAATCTCGGTCATACCCTACTCATTTCCCTTATAAAATTCCTTATTTACATTCTATAGGTTATGGTCCTATAAAAATACCAACCCTAGCACCTTTAAGTGGAGATCTAGAGGGAGCTCGTCAAAGAAGTGGTAATCTCTTCTGTCAATTATTTCAACCTTATTTCTTATTATACATCCTCTTCATGAGTTGTATAACTTCTAATGTAATATCTCCAGTATAAAATATATTCTAATATGTTATTATGATTATTTAAAAACCATATTCCACCTTTTATACATCCTACCAAAAATAAAATCAATACGCATGTGTACGTACGACTTACCGTCTCCATGCCGTGGTGTAATATATTTTTCATCACCACTTTATTTTATGCATGTAATGATAGAAATAATACTTATATATGATTATTATAACTTGATATTAATTCTAAAATAATATATACACCATCCTCTTCAATACCATTCCACAGTTATACGAATGATATCATTGCTCATACGTATGTAGGACCAACCGTCTCGATGATGCAATGCGATTCATTCTACATGATATTCATTAATGCGTGATTATATAAACGAATATAATGAATAAATATGATATATATTATACTAATATAATTATTTAAATGATATAACTATAAACTAAGAATAGGAACAAGAACTTATTCGATAAACATGTGTAAGAAAAAAAATATGTTAATACCTTGATGGATGAGTAATAATGTTATTAACAAACATGTTATAATATGATATCTTATAATATTATAAAAATTAATATGACTATGGAATAACATAATGACATTATTTAAACAATTATACATGAGGTTCATACATTTATTAAGGAACCTAGATCTAAGGTAATGGATAATTTCACAATCTCATTATTATCCGAGAATCTTTATATATAAGTATTTAATGGGGTATATTTATCATCTACATAAATGTTTCCTAAATATGTAATATTATTTATATTTTTCTAAAATTTTTAAATTCAATTTTACCCATTGATTATTTTTTTATTAAACTATATGAAATTAATATTTTTCATTTCTTGACATGAGTAACTTTTTTAATTATCCAACAAAAGTACTAGAAGAATGTTTTCTTTTAACTTATATGGAATGATGGGTTTTTATGTTTTCATAAAACCATATTTCCATGAAGCTTCCTTTTCATGATTACAATATTATTTTAAAATAAATTCTTTTCTTTTAAAATTAAGTGTAATTTTTAGAAAATAAATTTTTTTAAGAAGAAAGGATATTTTCCTCAAGAATTAATTTCAAGTGTTCTATCAAAATTATTTTCATTATAATATAGAATTATTTAATAGGGTTTTGTTTCAAGTATATTATTCCTATTATTAAAATTTTTTATTATCATTATAATGGAATGTTATGTATGAAATCCATTTGTTTTATATGTATTATGTTATGGTGGAATGATGTTTAAGAAACCCATTTTATTCTTTGGGTTGTGCTATGATGAATGATTTATATTTATCTAGAAAATGTAATAATGATTTCATTATGAGATTGGTTGGACCTATATCTCTTTCTAATTCCTTGGTTAAATATTTATATCTAATGATATATATAGGGGTGTAATAGGAAATGATATTGGTTTAGTAATACAGGGTTAGAATGGTAATCAAACCCAGTTCAGTAATACAGGGATGGAACAATGACTGAAATCAGTTCAGCAATGGACTTTGTCAGCTATAATTGTCTTGGAAATGATCCTTGACTAACATGAAATGATTTTCTATGATTATGTGTTTTCCAAAAATCCATGTTTTATTCCAACGTTATTTTCTCATGGCTCACGTTCCTTTATGATTTATGCCTTATGAACTACTTAGATTTATTCCATGACTCAATATTTTGATATATGTTATACATGGTATGATTTAAAAAGTTTATATTCAAGTTTTTATTTTTTTATATTCATGTTATTTTTGATATTTTCCTTTCTTACCCATACTGAGCATCTGAGTTCACCCTTTTCATATGTTTTCTTTTTTCCAGGACAAAAATAAATGTATTAGGTATGAAAACTAAATGGGGATATATTTATGGGAGATGTTGAAGATCATTCACCAAATTAAAAGAATGTGTTCCAAGTATACAAAGGCACTAAACTAATACGGTTTTTGGGTGAATTTTTGTGTAATGTATTTGTTATTCTACAAAATTAATGTAATTTACATGTATGTGATGCTTGGGAAATTATAGTTTTTATTAGAGTGAAGGATTAGTTATCCTTTGTAAACTAGGATGAGAAATATTTAGTGAGATCCCTCGAAATATTTCCAATGATATTTCTAGGTTTGTTTGGAAGGATAAGTCAAAGTATATGTTACAATACTTGAATTTTGGTAGTGATCATCATTAAATTTGGACTAAACCTAATATATTATATATTGAAAGTACTACCCCTTGATTATGTTGTTTTCCTAATATGATTTTTCCTCTTAAAATACTATATTCTTGGTTTTAGAAAATGGCCCGAACCTGAAGAAACTATGTTAATGATGAATGTAATGGGAAATGAAACAATTTTCATCATAAACAACCAAATTTTATGGGATCTTGAAAGAAAAATCTTACCTCTATACTTACACAAGCGATGAATCATTCTAGACTTCCAAATGAGTAGAGAATGGGATAATATTCTATTGAGTCCTTCATGAGGCAACATCCACCTTATTTAAGTGGGTCTTATGATCAACTTGTTTCTGAATAATGGATCAGTACCACTAAAAATATATTCTCTCTACTTCACTATTCAAAACATGAAAATGTTATTTTGAATGTTAATCATTTAGAATTTGAAGTGGATCAGTGGTGGACTCTAATCAAGAATACAAGGAAGCAAGATAAAATTTAATCCATGGAATGGGATGAGTTAAAGAACTTATTTTTTAATAAGAAATTTCATCATATTCTTCATAAAAATATGGAAAATTATTTACTTGAGCTTAATAAAAAGGATGATGAATCCATTGGTACATATAAGGATAATTTTACAAGACTCTCGAGGTATGATTCTGGAATTATCATCCAACCTAGCATAAAACCAAGTCGTCGAAGGGTATTAATGATAAGAGAATTTAATATCTATGAAGGTATTGTGTGTTGTGCTATGAAGGTAGAAATGGAAGTTGGGGTTACATATCAATCACATGGTTTTTACATGAAACAGAAGATGAAGTTCAAGGTAAAATATAAAAATAATGTTGAAAAGAAGATGATCGTTTACTTATTATCAAAGAGTGGAAAGAAGCATGGTGTAGATTGTCTTAAATGAGACTAGAAAATATTTTGACGCATGTAAAAGAAGATAATCGAGTATTTTAGTGCCGAAGTAATAGGAAAAAGATAGATAATGATGCAAATAGAGAAAATGCTACACAGAATGAACCTCCCACACTTCAATTCTTAAAGTGTAATGAAATGGGGAATTATTCTAACCAATGAACTAATCCAAGGTTTATCGATGATGATCGACATCCGCAACCTTTTAAGGCCACAAACAGAGAAAAATCACATAATATCACTCTTGGAGATGTTGATTAGGATAACGAAGTGGTGTAATGATTGAGTGTTAATGTAACGGGATTCCAGAATAATGTTATAGAATCACTTTTATAGTATTATGGAATAATGAAATATCTTTAAAATGGTCCACTATGGTTTTTTCACATGTATTTAAAAGTATATATTGAGTGGTACTGCTGAACATGAAATGCGATTCAGATATTTTGGGGAAAATGTTAATGAAATTATAACCCTTAATATATGCATAATATTGGGATAATTAAATAAAGAGATGTTTGATAGTATTAGTGACCTTGAGAATGATATGATGAAAATGTGATTTATGATATCATGGATTAATTATATTGTCTTTTTATGATGTATGGTTTGTGGAAAGACATAATTTTTTTAAAGCATGTATGTTTTCACTAAGGTTCTACAGTAATTCAAGTTATTACTATAAAAGATGAAGTAATTCACATATTTGGAATGTGACCAACAAGAGATACCTTTTCATATATGGGAGATAAATGTTAAGATGAGTTAGCACACCTATTTATAATGTTTTGTATTTCCAGTTTTTTAGATTGATTGTAAGGTTATCCATTTATGGAAATATTAAGTGAAAATTCAGATGAAGTTTTTTTAGGATAAAGTATTATCTCACCATAGGTGGACTTATGCATATTTGATAATTTGTGCTAAAAATTTTGTTGTGATAAAGATATATAGAATAACCTAATATTCTATTTGTGGATTGGATGATTTTATAATGCTTAAGGAATGATAAATTCAACTTCATTTATTTTAATAAGAGATAAAGTAGATACTATTCAAGGCACAACCTATGGTGATTTTTTTTGCAATAAATTATGTATATCTTCTCATAAAAATTATTCAACATTATGAAAATGGATCATGATGTAAGAGGGTGTCCTATTATCATCATTTTTTATGATATCAATGACCTATTTCATGCTAATTTAGTTTATGGTTTTGTGATTGTTAACTTTCTATATATTACCAACTTTTTTGTGATCACTGGCATTTATCAATCTCTAGGATTATTTATGATTTTACTTCATGCCCAAATCTTCACCAATGTTCTCCTACATAGAGACCTAGTCATGTTTTACTTTGAGACATTTTTATTTTCCAAATATTCCTTTTTAAAAGGAAGTTTTAGACTTATTTTTTTACGATGTGGGTTTATAGTAAAGAAACATTCAATTATTAATAATTTTATAACCCAAACAAATTTCAAGCGAGAAATTCATGTTAAGGGGGGAAGAGTGTAACACCCCGATGTTTTTATGAAATAGATTCTTTTTAAAAGAATTTGATGCCATGTGTTGTATGATACACAGAGATAAGCTTGTTCTACATAAAACACTGACTTATCTAGTGTTATGTGAAACAATATTCTTGTCTTGTATTACACACAATTTCGTGTTTCTTCGATAGAATTCATTTCATGCATGACCCGGTTTAAGTGAAAATCTAAATATTATTACGTTACCTTATAACCAAGCCATTATATTGGCATATATGAATAGTAGTAACTAAATTATGAAAATATTCTTTACACACACATATATATAATTAATTGGTGACAAATTAATTATCAACAACAATAAAACACTTTTTAAATAAAAGGAAATGTTTTTCTAAAAACCTATTTAAAAACATATAAGTGAGTATATAAAATAATTAAATCAATAATTATATATTTTATTAATATATATGAAATATATTTAATATAATGGTTAAAATTCATCGTATATGTTTTCTAAATGTGATATAAGAATAAATTAATTTTTTTTGGATTAAAGAAGTATTTTTCATAAAATGTTGTTTTGCCGCCATTTGATGGAACACCCATTTTAAATCATTTCTTTTTGAAAAAAAATTATATTTGAAAAAATAAACTTCTTATTTCAAAACAGGGTATAAAAATTTACTTTGGATGAATTTTTGATATTTTTTGGAAAAGTTTTAAGTTTTGATGAATAGTGAAAATATACTAAATATTAATTGAAAACAACTTTTCATTCATCGAAATAATATATATGGTAAAATTATATTATTGAATGGTTTTAGAGTATAAATATATTATATTTTTTATCATTAACTAAAATTTAGTTCATTGGGATTAATTTGAATTTTTTTATACAAAACTATTTTAATCTTTTAGAATGTTTTAACTTTTAAAACTCATTTTCTCATTCTGACCACATGATTAATTTTATAATTAATTACTATAGCTTATATGTTTATAATTTTAATAAACGGATTCCATATTTGGAATTAGTGGGTCCATGTTATTTAAATATATTTCTTTTATTTTTGGGCATCATGAATAGTATCTTTAGTAGTTTTTATTAATATTGTAAAAAAGTAAATAGGGTAATTAAAGGTAAATATAGTATTATAAAATTACCGTAACACTTATCCAAATATAATTGGATGAGTTAATTTAGATCTAAATCATACTTGGGTCTAAATGGAAATTTTTAAAAGCCACTTCTATGAGATTAGGACACTCAATATATTTTATTTTAATTAAAGGTTAAATATATCTTAATCAAATTTTAATAAATTTATCATTTTTAAAATAATGTTATACCGAGGATAAATTCAACTATAAATAAAAATTTTATATCTATTTTTTTCATTATCATGGTAATTTATTTTTAATTTTTATGAAATAAATAATTACATTAAAGACTTAAAAATTGATGATGCAGAAATTTTTGAATTGATGAAAAATCAATAATATAATTTTTATTAAAATGATAATAACCATTAAAAGGAAAAAAACTGAAATAATATTATTGTTTAAGTATATATCGACCATAATTATACAATATTAAAGTTATTAACCATTTGGAGACATATGGAAAAGATTATGAAACTTATAAAATTTTATTTAAATTAATGTTAAAGTTGCAGCATTCAGGTTTTAGTAAATATAACATTTTTTAATGCTGGATTTTACAAAAGCTACATTAGAATGTAAGTATTATTATAAAACCTATAAGATTTAAATTCATCATATTATTTTATTTTTAATTTTTATTCAAGATATATGCATATTAAATAATTACAAAAAACTGATGTAGTAATTATTTTATTAATGGAAATATCAAATTAATGCTATTAAAAATATTAAAATAAATATAATTTGAGATAATTAATATATTAAATGAATTTTATAGATTAACTTGACCCCTACGAGATATAATAAAAAAATTTCTTAAGGGTAACATCTTATCTTGATATTTTTAAAAATACATGAAATGAATAGTTTCAAAATTGACACTATTAATATTTTGTCAAAATAATGTTTTATTAAATTATTTAAAAATAATAATAAATTTTTAAAAATATAAAAAAATTATTATAAGGTATAATTTTTATAAATTGTTCATTTATTCTCTAATTGACATCCAATAAGTAAAAATTATAGTATTTTAATATTGAAACATTTGTTACCTTAATTAAAAATAAAATTGAATAACTAAGGGTTAATTAAAATGATAAGGTTTAAATGGACATAAATTTTTTTATAAAATTTAATGGTTTAGGATATTACAACTTTATCTCATATTATATTCTAAAATATAACATTTTTTGAGGTGTTTTGGATGTGGTTTGATTTTATTATAAATTAATATTTTTGGAGATTCCAAATGGGTCTCCCACCTCAATTATAAAAGGGCACATCCTCCCTCAAAACATAAATTCACATTAAGCATTTAAAATCTTCCATACCCCTCCAATTTCTCATATCATCTTACTTAGTTACATTTTATAGGTTATTTTCTTCTCAAAAAACCAACGCTAGTGCCTTTAAGTGGAGATATAGAGGGAGCTTGTCGAAGAATAGGTAATCTCCTCTACCAATCCTTTCAATCTTATTTATTATTATACTTCCTATTCATGAGTTTTATCCATTATAAGGTAATAAATATATTATAACATATATTTTGAGATGTTACTAGGATTATGTAACAATCATATTCTATATTCTATCCATCCTACAGAAAACGAAATCACCACATATGCGTATGTATGACTTATCATCACCATGTTGTTGTGTAATATATTTTTTAGCACCACATTACTTGGATGGGTGTAATGATAGAAATAATAAATATATATGATTATTGTAAAATTTTATTTATTTTTTAACGTTATATACATCATGCACTTCAATACCATTCCACAATTATGGAAATGATATCATCGCTCGTGTGTACGTATGCCCTACCGTCTCAATGATGCGATGTGATTCATTCCACATGATATTCATTATGGAATAATTATATAAATGAATAAAATTAATAAATATGATATATATTATACTAATATAATTTAGTAAATTATATATCTATAACTAACTAAGATGAACCAGAAATTATCCAATAAACATGCGTAAGAAAATAAAGCAGTTAATGCTCGATGGATAAGTAATAGTGTTATTAAGAAACAAGTAATAATATGATCACTTATCATATTATAAAAATGAGTATGATTCTGGAATAAGTTAATGTAATTATTTAAACCCTTATAAAAGAGGTTTGAACACATATGGAAGAACTCAAACCTAAGGTAAGGGATAATTTTTCAATCACATTATTATCTGAGATTGTTTATACGTACGTATTTACTGGGGTATATTTATCATCCACATCCTAGTTTCCAAAATATGTAACATTATTTTTATTCTTCTATAATTTTTTAAATTCAATTTTATGCATTAGTTATTTTTTATTAAATGACATGAAAGGAATGTTTTTCGTTTTTCGATACGAGGTACATTTTGACTTATCTAACAAAAGTACAAGAAGAATGTTTTCTTTTAACTTATATAGCATGGAAGGTTTTTAAATTTTCATAACATCGTACTTACATGAAGCTTAATTTAAAATATTCTAAAGTTATATTCAAATAAATTCCTTTATTTTTAAATTATGTGACATTTTGTTAAAAAAATGTTTTTTAAGAAGAAAGGATATTTTCCTCAAGAATTAATTTCAAGTGTTCTATCAAATTTTTTTTTTCATATAATATGGAATTATTTAATAGGGTTATGTTTCAAGTGTACTATCCCTATTATTCTAATTGTTGGTTATGTTTTTAGTGAAATTCTATTTAGAGAATCAATTTGTTTTATATTGATTATGTTATGATGGAATGATGTTTAAGAAAACCATTTTATTCTTTGGGTTATGCAATGATAAATGATTTATATTTTTGTGAAACATGCAAAATGATTTCATTATGAGATGGGTGCGACCTATATCTCCCTCCAATGCATTGGGTAAAGATTTATATCTCATGATATTGATAGGGATGTAATGGGAAATGATATTACTTTATTAAGAAAGGGATGGAATGGTAAGTGAACCCAGTTTTGTAATACATGGATGAAATGAGGAGTGAAATTAGTTTATTAATGGGCTTTATCTACTTTGATGGTATTTGTAACAATCCCTGACTAATATAAAATAATTTTACATGCTTATGGGTTCTCCAAAAATCCATGTTTTATGTCAATGTTATTTATTCATGGCTCATGTTCCTTTATGAGTTATGCCTTTTGAACAGCCACGATTTATTCCATGACTTTATATTTTGATATATGTTATACATGGTATGATTTTAAAAGGTTATGTTCATGTTTTTACATTCTTATGTTCATGTTCTGTTTGATATTTTCTTTACTTACCCTAACTGATCATCTGAGCTCACCCTTTTTGTTTTTTTTCTTTTCCCCAGGATATTAAAAAAAGTTTTCGGTAAGAGAACTTAAAGAGAAGATCATTATGGTAGATGTTGAAGATCTTTCACCAAATTAGAAGAATGTGTTCCATTTTTCCAAATTCACTAAACTAGTATGGTCTTTGGTCATATTTTTGTTTAATGTATTATGTATTACGCAAAACTAATGTAATTTTCATGTACTTCAAGCTTGGTCCATTATTAAAATGATACAGGCTATCAATCGTAGAGACTCATAGGTATTTGAGGCAACTTATCATGGTGTATACCCATAGTAATATATATTGTAGGATATTATGAAAACGAGACCCGCCAGTTGGAAATCCATATTCATAAGTTTTGTTGGAAATTTCTATAAAAATATGTGTTTATTGATCCCTAGAGATTAATATTATTATTAACGAATATTATAAGTCTCGTACTTTGATTCCATGACAAAAACATTGATGACAGATGTTTGCTGTAAGGTAGGATATATTAGGTGTTTCATGAGTAATATAACATTAATGAATAATGCGAGAAAGGATTTGTCCCTTTGGTTTTTAATGGAAGTTGATATCTTAGGGCCTTTTATGGAAATTATATATCATAAATAAATCAATGACCTTGGTATTCTATTCACAAGTTTGATTTCTGAGAAGTCAAAGAAAACGGCCTCGAGCACATATGTTGATGGATCTAGCATACAAACTTCTTGATTATAGATATCATAATAAAATGATTATATTAAACAATAAGGTTCTGTATGAGGTATTATCTCATTGAAGCAATAATTTCATTCCATATTGGTGCCTTGACATGTTTCTAGATGAAAAACATGAAATTTTGGTAGCTTCTCCTAATCCCATTGAGAATGAGTCCTAGTGGGTCACACACTAAGCATATCCATAATCTCGGTTAAATAATATATTATTATTTATAATTTAACAATTAGAATAAATATTACTCTTGTATGTGATATAAAAATTATTCATGTTTTCTTGATCACATATATTTTGTCACCACTTATTTGAGAGAATATTATGTGTCTGGAATATTAAATAATGTTTTATTTATTATTTAGTATATATAATGTTTATTTATTTGTTTGAGAATAATTATGTGATATTTAATTATTAAATAAACAGTCATTATTCAAGGCTCATTAAATATTATGGAGGAATGGCAGACCGAGTTTCAAAGTCTAGTGATAAATAATATATATCAAATATCATTTTATCAGATAATATATAATTTAATTCTAAAGTTAAGAGAATGTAAAGAATTATTATTATTATTATCGACATGGGGTTTTATAAGGATTAAATAATATTTAAAGGTAACTTTTACAAATATTTATTTCTAAAACCCAATGATATATAAACACAATGATGTTATTTTATAATAGATCTAATTCATTTTGTTTGTCATGAACAACAAATCTAGAAAATCCTTTTGAATCCTTAGAGAGATCCCTCCTCCAAGTACTCTCCTAGAAATAGAGATCAATCTTCCTCCAATATACACTCTTAGGTTAAGAGAGATAAAATTTAATTATTTAGAAGTGAATCTCATGGAGATAAAAGGTGGACAACACAAGTGATAGGATATACCATTATAGAACATGAAGATTATAATGATGATGGTTGGAGATTTGTGGAATAGGTGTGTATCACTTCTAGAAGGAACCTTATATTGATTCTTATAATGAAACAATTGTACAATGTAGATCTATTGTCAGATCCATCATTGAACAAAGAATTCACACATGGTAATTATTTAACTGATTAAATTAATTATAAATAATATGTGATGATCATGCACTTGCTTCGTACATTCTATCCCTTATCTATTTTATTTGATTCAATTCTATGGATAATTTCATTCATCATCATGTAAATATTTGATTAATCATCGATCATGATAAAAAGAAAAGTTGGGCATGAACCATCACACACTTCTATTGTGTCCATAACCTACTGTTATCTATCTAAAATTGAAATTTTGGTCAAAATGTGTGTCACTCATTGAAAACCAAGAAAACACACTTGGATTATCTGGAAACATTAGGAGAAATTATTCCGAATTCATTTTTAACATGTAAGAATTAGTCTCACATCATGATGACAGACAATGTGACCAATATAACTAAAAGTGGATGTTTCCAGTTTCAAATGGTATTTTAATAAAAAAAATTAAATTGATATACTAAAAACTGATAAGAAAAGTTAGAACTATTTCTATACCTTAGGACAGTGATTAATAAGTCATTTGTGACGTGTATGAATTAGTCTCACCACAATATGATGCACAATGTGACGAGTATGACTCTAAGTGTTTCATTTTATTTAAAATCAACATTTTATTCTGGTATTGTTTCATATTATGTTTAATTTAGTTCTTTATAGTATTATTAACCTAATAATAAATTTTATATTCAGGGGGATTCCTTTTTTGAGTTAGGGAGGTTTTTTTGAAAACTTATACCCTGATCGGGATTTTGTTAGAGGTTTCGGGTGCCAAAGACAATAAAATATTGATTTTTTTTGATTTTTTGATAGTACATGACAATGTAAATGTAAAAAAACATAGTTTTAAATGTACATAATATAATATTTTTATTTATGGTTCAATTTTTATTTCAATTAAACTATAAATTTGCCATATGTAATTAGGCTTCTGATGTAGTGTGATATAATTCCAAAATCACATTATAGTAGTAGGGCCTTTATCGGTACTATTTATAGTGCTAATAAAGGCCCCCCTTTATTGGTGCTAATGAAAGACCTGATAAAGGGGCCCCAATTTAACGACTCTCTGTACAAAAACACTATTTTATCACTGTTAAATATATTTTTTCATGCTATGGTTTTCTATCATTACAATGTATGTACTATGTTCATACATCCAAATAAAAAAACTCTGTTTTTGATGGTCTATTTTTATCTATAATTCCACATTATGAACTTTTTTAATACATCCAAACTCACACCATATTGAGTGTTATTTTTAAGCCATGATTCTCCAAACCTTTGATCAACTCAAAATAGAATTATATTGTTGAAATATTTTCATATCACATTTTTATACCCAAAAAAATAAAAAAACATAAATATCATCAAAATATTTAAAATGTTATTATTTTTAATATTTTTATTTTTTTAAAAAATATAATAAATTTATATATAAATAATGATTACAATAAAAATTATATTTTATATTAAATATAAAAATGATGTTTAAAAACTATTATTTTTATCCTATGTTTTTCAACAAGAAAATTGATGGGAAATATGGAGCCTTAGGGTTCCTCCACATTCATCAAACTACTAGATAGACCCTAATTTTATCATTACTCTATCACGAACCTCTCTATATTCAAGGAGTATGACCCATTCGGGTCGGCAGCTTGGTGCACCCGTTTCTTCAATGCCATCGCTCTCTCTTTCACCTATCTCCATCCCTCTCATTATAGTGCCTCCTTCATGACCCACACCAACTATCCCATTTACATCCTCTCTTCCTAAAACAAGTCTCCCCTTTCCAGGATCATCTCCCTAAAATTTAGCGACAACCATGCTTGTATTTAATATTGTACCACCCACCATATGATTCTGTTGGTGGCAACGATCCCTCAGGAAAGCTCAGAGACCTGATTCGGAATCTTCACTCTAGGTCCCCTTTGTATTTTTTTAAAAATACATTAAAAAAACAATAACTTATGACCTCCTACCGTAGGACCAAGTTTTCCCTAGAGATATTGGAATTTTTGGACTCTCGTGAGGGCACACACATCAATGGTGTCGAAGCAGACGACGAGGACCTGGAGATTCATGACAGCTATGTGGATGAATGGCATGAAGACATCGACTAGGATGATGCTAATATTTCTATAGTATTCCTCAAATGGACCATGGTACTCTCCACCATTGTATTCATTCACACATTTCAATCAATTTTTGTTTCCTTTTCCATTGTCACCTGAAACAACTTGAAAATATCAAGTTCCTATATAAAACCCTATCACAAATCACTAGTTCAAGGCCATAGTACCAAAAATATTCATACACATTTCCCCTAAGTAACTAGGTCCTGACTAGAGATTATAGACTGTGAGGCATTAGGTGAAGACTATACCCTCACTAAAAACATCCAATAGACAATACAAATGAATCAACAAAAATAATAATAACAATAATGAGGGAATTCAAACATCTATCTAACAACCACATAAAAGATAATATTATCAACCCATACTATATAAATATGACATTTCAATCATACAGTCTGAACTAAACTAATGGATCCCCTCATATGGTAGATCAATGCTCTAAAACAGGTTAAAAAACTACCTATAATGGGGGAAAACATTTATGACTTAGAGTTTGTCTTGGAATCACCTAGACATCGACTCACACCATATGACAACTATTACTTAATTTCCCACCACAGGACCCCTGTATCAGCTGGATCCCTGAATATAAATTCTACATGTGCACTGATATTCCCATGTAGGGTGTGATTATAAAACCCACTAGGATACAAAAGTTCTATATGATCAAATAACCACTTAAATGCGGGGGGGGGGGGGATTACTCATTAATATTTTATATTTTTCAATAATTTTAAAACATAAACCCTACAAATATTTAAATTTTATAACCTTATCATCTTTTAGTAAATAATCTTTCCGAAAAAAGTAAGAAAGAATGAAAATCGTATGATATTTATATGGTGTGAGATTAGTGTGAGAACCTACATCCTTTCCAGATCCACTACTGTGGGTATATAGAAATCCACTAGTTTGATAAAGTGAATAAAACTTATGTTAACAGCCATTATAAACCTTTTATCTCCCAACAAAAATTATTAAATTGACTCCCTTCAGATTAAAAATTTTACTTTCAAAAAATGAACCAAAAAATTATAAAGACTTTGTTCAATATGATACAAAAAATTGATTTTTGTGGCCTCAGTCCAATGTGGCTGGGTCTGATTCTCTTAGTCCGATGGGACTGGGACCTATGTACTAAGTATTTCATGAACTGGTTTGGGATTCCATCCAACCCGACACCTGAACAGGCCCATGGAAAAATATGAAGGGCATTAAAAATTCCCACAGGCTATCAAATAGTACTTGGGAATGAAAAATTAATTATTTGAAGGATTTCAACCATAAGGATAACCATAAACGTCACACAAGAGTAAAACATTACAAGATAACCAATAACCATAACAAAAAGAAATACAATTATCACAAGTCAAAAAGTTTTATATTTTCAATAAAAAACCAAATTACCATGATGGGAGGGATCGAAATGTGAAACCTAAAACCCCCATGAAATAATGGGGTCATCACCCTCAAGCCACCACCACCGACACCTTCAAGAGGGGAACCACTGGCAACCAGATCCACCTTCACTTCCATGAAACATCTTTTCTTTACCTGGAACAAACATAATAAGGTCTACATACACCTGAGGGTGTATGTAGGGTTTGAGACAATCCTTGTAGGATACCACCCGTGGATAAATATTTCATTCCAAAACAATATAAGACAAATCACTATGCAAGTTTTTATAAAATGAAGGAAACAAATTCAAATGGAATAAGGTAGTTTTTAATGAAATGACAAGAAATCATTTTAATAAACTCATTATTTGAAATTATGATGAAAATAACATACAATAAATATCCATGACACATGAATAGCATCACATGAGAAACCTAGTAAATCTATAAGGTACTCGTGTTAGTGGAAACTGAGGAATCTCATACCTTGGTGAACATGGTATAGAAACCATAACCTATAGAGCCCTCATGAACAATCCACTAAAGAGGATTCAATTCAAAGATATAGTGCTCTCTAATAATCATCATATGTTTAGTTAGTGTTTTAGTTTCAATCCTACAAGAGCTAACAGGGTCTCAGCCCCGCCAATCTGACTAACATACTAGTCCTATTCCTCCCATCTAGTCACCTAGGATTTCTTTTGTGATCAAGTCATCTTTTCATATCACATAAAACACCACATTCACATTCACACACACACCCAACCATATATGAACAAATGAAAAATCACCTATTTTAATACAAACACTATGATAAATAGAATCACACATGGTAAGGGATCCATTTCCCATAGGAAACGCATTTTCAAAACCCATTACACACACATGTCCATTGATAGAAACATCCATTAAGAACAACCATTTCCTTTTAGAGAATCATATTTCAATACTTACTCACTCCAAAACCATTTGGAGACATGTTCTGAAACACCCACACTAGTCATAAAACACATTTAGAAAAAAAAGTTAAAAAAAATCATTCAAAAATGATAATGCATGGAATGACCTACCTTACACCTAGACTATTCCAAAATCTGGTTGAGAACCACAACCACACCACAAGGGGACCCTATAAAGGAAATATCATAACTTAAAAATCAATATTTAAAACAATGAATCATGATTGAAACCTCATTATTCCATCTAACCCATTGGAGAAATGAGAACCCATGGAAGAAGGAAGAAGGAACCAAGAAGAGGGATGAAATGAGGGGAGTGACATGGTGATTCATGGAGATTTCTCACAAAATCCTCTAAGAAAATGAAGATCCAAGGGATTCAAGAGGTGATTGTGACACACTTAGTTTTTATAAATCCTGAGTGGGGATTAAAATGGGTGGATTTGGGTGAAAATGGAGAAGGTTAGAATAGAAAATTCCACATTTTGAATGACCTAGACATGCTGCACGATTAGGGCAAATGGTCTTCCAAACCATGGGGAAAAAGTGCAACACCTATATCCTTAAGAAAAGGAGGTTTAACTGTTTTATTTGGAAGGATGGATGCCCATGTGGTTGACCTTATTACCTAAAGAGAACCATGGTATGGGGGTGCAATCTCTTTTGGGATGGTGCATGGTTTCCACTAACCCTGCTCCAATCACATGTGACATACTGTAGAACCCAAAAAATAAATTTCCTTTAACAAAATGCCTATTAAATCCAAGAGGTATATATAAAAAAAAATAAAAGATAAAATAACTCAAAAATAAATCTTAGATGTGAAAAATATCCCCACCATAAAAACTTTTCACCCTTGGAAATTCATACAGAAGTATGATAAGAAAATAAGTATGGTTACATCTCCTCAATGAAAGATTTCTTCTCCCATGTCTCATTTTATTCATGATCATGATTCCAAATAATATAAACCAATGTTATGTAATTCCCAAAAATCACTTTATCTTGGGAATCCACAATCCATACTGGTCGTTGGAACATAGAAAAATCAAGTTCCATCTCTAACTCCTCCCAATTTTAAAAATGATATGGGTTTGGATTATAATTTTTCAACTGTGAGACATAGAACATGTTATGAATTGACATCGAATGGGATGAAAAAACTAACTCGTATTCCACCTTACCAAATATATTAGTAATTTATAAAGTACTGACATACCTCAGTGTTAGCTTCCCTTCTTACCAAGATGATGGTGACCCAAGGGATGAGCCCCCTTCAAAAACACCTGATTACTAATAGAGAACTCCAAGGCTCAGCACCATAGATCAAAATAAGACTTGAAGTGGGTTTTCACTATAAAAAACATTTTCTAATCAATAAAACTTTATTAGATATCACCTAAAAAAAATCAATCCCAACAATGAGGTCCCACCTACCTTCATCTAGTATAATGGGAGATGACATGAACGACCATACATGGACTCAAAGGGGGGAATTTTTTTCAAGGATTGGTAACTATTATTATATGAAATTCTAGAATCTCAAAATTCCTATCCCAAGAGCCTCATTAATCTAACACACATTCCCAGATCATGTATTCTATAGTCTGATTCTCCCACTCCATATGACCATCCATTTGAGGGTGTTATTTCATACTCAATTTGAACTTGGACCCCATTTCCTTCTGAATTACACCCCAAAAATGAAAAGTAAAATGGGGTATCATCTTGAAACTATCATGTATTCCACACCATGAACTCTCAATATCTCATGACCATACAACCAACCCAATTTATCCACCTTGTTTGAGTCCTTTGTTGTAATGGAAAGGGATGATTTGGACATACATTGAATCACTACCCAAATCATGTTCTGTCCCTAGGGTATATGAGGTAATCCAATAATGAAATCTATGGAGACATAATCTTACATCTAGGTATTAATAGGTAGTGAATGATATAAAATAGAGGGATCTTTTTGCTCCCCTTTAACGTACCCACATGTATAGAACTGAGAAACAAATTTAGTAATGTCTTTCCTCATGCTCATTGTCCAGAACCAGTGACATACATCAGAGAACATCTTGGGGTCCCTAGATAAATGTCCCACTAAGAATAGTGGCTATCTGGAATTAACACATTCCATAAAAAAGATGAAACCATGAAAAGACCCTTGAATTATAGAACTACCATAAGAGATAATGGCCACCCACTTGGAAACTCTCCAGCATTTATGAATAACATAAACTACTATAAAAACCCATTGGAATGCTGATCCCTCCAAATCAACTCCATGAGGGGGGGGGGCATGACACTATACATGAACACACCTACACTATGATCCTTTTTCTTCTAATGTATCTAGGAAAAAATCACAATTAATTTCCACTCATCACTAGACTCCATTAATTCATACACTGGTATTTTCCTTCTCAAGTAATATACTACCACGTTGCCTTTTCTCGGGGTATAAATGATATAAAAATCAAACTCCTGAAGGTACTCAACCAAACGAAACTAACCCAAATTTATATCCTTCTAGGAGAAATATAGTCTATTCCATTATAATATGAGTAGACTAGAATCTTCTTCCTAAAGAGGTAGTGGCTCCATGTCTTCATGGCATGCATCTCTCTTTCTAATTCCATGTCATGGGTGGGGTGGTTCTTTTCTTATAGAGGGATTTTGAGAGATCCATATTCGACCACATGGTCATCCTATATTAGAACACACCCATGAATCATACCTGAGAGATCAGAGTAGACCACTTATCTCATTCTGGTTTCTACCAGGATCAAAACAGGAACTGTGGTTAATCATAGCTTCATCTCCTTAATGGAGTGCTGAAATGGAAAGCTCTCTTAGAACTTTACTCCCTTATGGGTAAACATAGTAATGGGTGAATCTATCCAAGATAAATCATTAAAAAACTTCTTGTAATACGCTTCTAAACCCAAAAAACTCTTCATTTCAAAAACATTTCTCAGTTACTCTCATAAAATCCCTACACCAATATTCTTAGAGTCCACTGAAACCCCACATTTCATGATCACATGGACAAGGAATATCACCTCCCATATCCTAAAAGTACACTTGGAAGTCTTATCATAGAGGAAATTATCTCAATGAGTTCATGAAATAATTTTCAAATGTCATTCATGCTATTCCTTGGTCTGCGAGTAGAATGAGATGTCATCAATAAATACAATGAAAAATGAGTCAAAATACTAATGGAAAACCCTATTCACAAGAGCCATTAAAAATATAGTATCACTTTTCAATCCAAAAGGCACAACCAAATATACAAAATGGATGTTCCTATATCATAAATTTGTCTTTGGAATATCCACCTCTCTAACTCTAACCTGGTGATACCTAGAACACAAATTGATCATTGAGAACCACTTTCTCCCCTTAAGATGATCAAAAAGGTCATCTATGTGGTGGAAGGGGTATTTTTTCTTGATCTTTTCCTTCTCCATCTTTCGATAATCAATTCATGACCAGAGATATCTATCATCCTTCTTATAAAACAATATTAGGTTAGACCATGGTGAGACACTAGGGTGAATGATCCCTTGGGATTCCAATTTTTCTATTTGTATATTTAATTCCCTTAACTCGGTGGGGGACATATGGTATGAGGGAAGATCATCAGATGTTTCCCCTATGGTAAATCGATGGTGAAATCCATTTATTGCTCTAGAGGTAGCCCTGAGAAATCATATAGAAATATATCTGGGAACTCATCCACCACAGGATGTAACCCACAGATAGGAACACTGCCATCATCCTCCAACAAGAGTTAAGAGAACTAAAAGAAGCTATTTTCCAAACACAGGAGTGGATTCCCAAAAAATCCTAACTAAGGACTCCAATCACCCTGAAAAACTTGAGACCTTCCATCAGGTGCCTCAAAACTCAGCTTTAATTGATAATAATCAATATGATCCTAAAAATGCCCCATCCAATCTATACCAAGGATTACATAAAAAATGTACAATTCCAAAACCAAACAATACTAATGCAACTTGAATACTAATAGAGTGAAAGAAATATGGATACCTGAAACCATTCCCTCACTTCTTACCAAGTTTTGTTACCAATTCTATCACATATGACATGAGATCAATTGGAAATTTCAATACAGCCCCAAAACCTACATTGATAGAAGAAACATAAGAACTTGTATCCAATAGAATGTAACCCATAGATGATGTAATAAGAATAACACCTAGAATAATTGTAGGTACTACATCATATTCTTCTAGATCTTGATCCATATCATGGAGAATCTTCATATTCACTGGTGCCTGAGATCCACCACTGATATGCAGATCTGCCTTAAACTGAAACTGACCAGAAGAAGATCCATCCCTACTACCATGACCACTAAACCAATAACCCACTATCCTAGATGGTTCTAACTGTGATGAAATCTCATGGGAGGCTACAAAACCCACCCCACCCTGATATTGGCATATATCATTTCAAAATAGTTTTAATTTCCCAATGACTCCACACCAATAAAAAGGTTTGGTGGACCTCAAAATATTGACCACACATACCCTACCTTCCCACATGGATGGAACATAACTCATCCAGCACCCAAATCCACTAATGAAGGAGGTCTATAAAGATGAACTAAGCTATAACCTTTCCTGTCACGAACCAGCCCGAGTCGACCCTGAACCGGTCACCCAGGCCAGCCCGCGACAAGTCCCGAGAGGCATTCCCGATCCTCCGGGGATGGTGACAAAATGGTATCAGAGGAGGTCGACTATTAGCAGACCTTTCTTTTTAGAGCGCCCTTGTTATTTTGGGGATGTCAAGGTAGATAGAGTAGGATTTTTGGGACTTGATGGGTAAGTGCAAGAAGAGCGTCGCGAACTCTTTCTTGTTCTAATCCTCAGGTTTCCATGGAAGTCTGGTTTTATTAGTGTCCATTGTTCTAGTTGATTGTTTGGTATTGGGATATAACAAGGGGAGTCTGACCAATGGCCTTCGTGAGCTCACAGGGCCTGGTAAGCCATGTGGAGCTGGGGAATGGTCCTAATAAGTCTCTTTGTATTGGTGTTGTGTTTGGAATATGGTCTCCAACCATATGGTCAAGTCACCCACCGACACTAGTTCCTTTTTTTGGGTCTCTTGAACCTTTATTGAATTCTGAATTTTTGATTTTAAAATCCTTGTGTGAGAATTGTGGAAATGGGTTTTAATGTAAGGATTAGATTTTTGAAAAGTGAAAAAAGGGGTTTTCAATAATTAAATATAATAATGGTTTTGGAAGGTTGTGTTTTTGTGAAAAAAATGGAGGGAAGCAGAAATGATTTAAAGGGATTGGATTATCCATAATCTAAACTTGTGGTTTGTTGAAATAAAATATTTTGAAATTGTGAATCATTTTAAAGTGATCCTGGATCTTTTTTTTAAATGTGGTATTTTAGGATGTTAAAAAGTTTTTGAATTGGATAAATTAGTTTTGGAAATTGGTTTTGATCGGTTGGTGTTTTACTACAAACGGTATTGGTCTCAATGGACCTCGGATTATGAAAATATACCTTGCTGAATTTTTTTTTAAAAAAAAATGGGAAGGGGTTGTTTGGAGTGGCTTGGTTATTTAAAAAGTTTTTAAAAATGAAAAGGGGTAGGTTTTTAAGAAAATGGCTCTTAATTAATTGTGTTTTTTTTGTGAAATATGAAAATGTTTTTTGACTTGGTGGTTGGTGTTTTTTTTTAAGGTAAATTGTTTTTTTTAATTATGATGTTTAATTTTAGCCTTTGGTGTTTTCATGGGTTCTCACATGCATGGTTTTATTAATATCTTGAAGTATGGCCTATATGGTATGGTGGTTGGGTGCCAGGGGTGGCATGGAAATGTGCATGTGGGTGAGACCTGATGAAACACCATTGGTGAATGTGGAAACCCACCAAGTTAGTTTGATTTTTCAAAATTGTTTTGAGCTGAAAATTGTGGCCTTCTTTTAAAACCAATGGTTATGTGGCTTGATTTTTCTATGTCTTAGAAGATTTGTTTATTTGGTTATCTTCCATGTGATCTATAATTCATACTCTTGTTCTATCTAGTGATGAGATCTTGTTGGTGGCTCGGTTTTGGAGTAATTTTCATTGGGTTTCTAAAAATGTGTTTGATGTTGTGATGTGGCCATGGATAGTTCTGCGTTGGAAATATTTCCTGCTGATCAACCTAAGGATTCCTTTCAAATTTTAAATCCACCTTTTTTGATGATGCCTCAACTTGTTTGTTAGAATAGAGATCTGTTTGGGATCTATTAAAAGTGCTTCTAGGTCATGATAATTCTTTTGGACAGAGCAGTTGTGTTCGGTGATGTTGATGTGTTTCGTCGTTTTCCTTATCCATTATGCCCCTCGTTTGGAGTGAGATAGAATTTTGATATGTATCTATGAGTTCCTATTTAGATGAAGGTTTTTGTTTGGTGATCATGTGTGGTTTTTTTGAGTGGTGTGATCCTTATCACCTGACTGCGGTGTAGAAAATGCTTCAAGAATCAGGGGTCCAGCCATAGGCATCGGAGTGGAGCTTTTCACGCAATCAGGAAATCAACAGAGGTGTGGAGTTATAGATTATGATCCTTACTCCTCTTT
Source organism: Viscum album (assembly GCA_963277665.1). Classification (NCBI taxonomy): domain Eukaryota; kingdom Viridiplantae; phylum Streptophyta; class Magnoliopsida; order Santalales; family Viscaceae; genus Viscum; species Viscum album. The sequence goes on from OY728166.1 coordinate 491,335,331, forward strand.
TTTGGTATGTTAGTTACTATGTCAATGTTTTGGTTCCTCATTTCTATGAATTTCCCTTTGTTGCAACAAGCGTGGTGGACCTAACCCCTCACACGGTGTTTATGGTTATTCCTTCATGGATGTGGGTTTTCAATCAATGTCCCTGTATGGACCGCCTGTAAAAATCAGGTGCAGTCTTGGTGTTACCTATTCATAGGGGGAGAGTTTTGGGTAGTTTCTTTGTTTCTTTTGTTGTTTCAGTGGCCAAATTATTGGGTCCCCTTCCCTCCCATCCCCAGGTGATGGGGGTCCAGAATTGTGATGAATGTGTCGACCAAGTTATTGTCCCCTCCATTCAAGAGTGGGTGGTTTATATGTTCATGTTGTAACCCTATTAACTTGGTATAGTAGGTTTTTTTAGGAGGGTTTTTTTGGGCTTGTGTGAGTGAGTCCCAACTCTAGCTCATGTTCAATTCTTGTCTATTCATTGCTAGTTGGTTTCTAATGGTGGGGAGACCCACCAAGGGTCTCCTGGATTTTCATCCTAAAAACATTTCTAGTGCTAGTTGATTCTTAATGGTGTGGATTACATTATGGAATCCTTAGGTGTTGTTTTTTTTTAGCCGGAAAGTGTTATGGATTTCTGGGGGCGGAAAGCTTTAATGGTGGGGAGAATTGTCACACACGGTTTTTTTCTGTCTTTGTATCGATCCGGCCCATTAGAAATCCCAATCCTTTTAATTGGTATTTTATGAGATTAATCTTGAGTTTTTAAGTTTCATATATTTCTAACCACCATAATTTGGGATCCCCATTGCTTGTTTAGGAGTTTTTGAAGAAAGGGTGGTTACTTCATGATTTGGGCCAACCGTGAGCCCATTCCCAGTTTTAAAAACTGAATTTGTTTCTTTTATAACTCTTTTTTTTCATCCTTTTTCACCCATTCAACTTACCACTTGTCCTATACTGATATATTAAAATTTATATATCCTTTTGGACCCATTATAAATTCATAAGCCAGGTGAATTTGGGTTACTTATTTAGGTATTGGGCCAGCCCATGGGCCCATTTCCAGTTTTAAAAAAATAATTTGTTTCATTTATATCTTTTTCAATTTTTACTATGTTTCGGGGATTCCACCTCCTCCTCTAAGACAATAACCCTAGCCTAACCCTCACAATATATTTTACCTCTTTGGAGCTCATGTGGGTCGCGGATTAGGGCGAAAATTCTCAAGAAACCTCAAATCGCCCAAAATTTCCAAGGTAACTTTTATCATTAATAAATAAATCAATTAGTACTCTTTTATCCACCAATCTTCTTACCCTTGTTCTTCCAGACCTTAGGAGTCTCTCCAAGAATTTTCAAGCCATTCCCTTTTTTTTAGGGCTTCAGATCTAATGGAAGACGAAGAGTATTCTAGGATGAAAGGTGAGATTCCTTCTCCTTTCTTCTTCCTCTTCCCCCTCCTTTCATTATTTCTTGGTTTTATATTGTACCCTAGTCTTGATCAACATAAGGTTTTGTTATACCATGTGTTTTATGGGGTTTCTGTTTTTTAGGTCTGATCTTTGTAGTTTTATGGTTTATAAACCCGCGATGGGTGATTTCTGGTGTGCGTTTCAATTACGCCAAAGATTTGAGGTAGGATATCCCTTGCACATGCCTTTATCATTCATGTTTCATGATTTTAATATTTTAATAAACTTATATAAATGTTCATTATTGTTTTTAATCCTTTGGATAATTTTCTTTGTGTCCAAAGTGGTTGTTTAATCATTGTTTTGTGAAAGGTAGTGTTGTTTTGCCACGAAAGTGCTCAGCAAGTGTTTGTTTAAATGTTACGTTATATTTTGAAAATATTTTGTGAGGTTTATAATTTGGTTTATGGTATTTTTAACATTTTACAGTATATTGAATTAAAATATGGCTTTTAATTGGTGTTTTATTCCTTTTCATGTACTTAAAATAAATTGTTTTGTTTAAAAAGGTCATGTCATGTGTTCGGTAAATTGCCTGGTTGGCTTTTATGTGTGATGTGTGATTTAAAAGTTATTTGTTTGGATTTATAAAGGAATTGGAAGAATGATAAATGTTATTTTTGGGTAATTATATGGATTTCCTATTTGTATTTGTTTTTACAATCAAGTGGGTTTTTATTTACAACATATTTTGGCCTGAGTTACCCAAAAATGGACTGTTTCACATCTTTATGAAAATGGTTGTGTTTTGAATATGTAACCTGAGTATTATAAGAGATTTATGAATGTGGTTTTCTTCTATAAATGGTGTTTATACAGATCCTTAATAAAATTAAAATGCATACCTTCCTCAAAGTTTAGTTTTGAGATAATGTTTAAAGGCCTGTTTGGCATTTCCTAGAAATGAAGGAGTGTTTTACTTGTATATAACAAGTTGTGCAATTGGGATTGTTTTATGGTCCATTAAATGAATTTATTAAATGTTTATTGGGCTTACAAATATTATTTGTTTTGGTTTTGATGTGTTTTTATAATTGAAAGAGTGATTTTGAAATATTTTTATGGGTAAAGCCTCAATACACTTCATGAAATTGTTTTACCAAAATATTTAGCGGTTTGTTGATTAGTGTAAGAAATGTGAATAAAGATTATGGGATATTTGTGTTTTTATGGTTTTGGAATGGAATGTGGATATGAAATGTGTATTTGATAATATGTGTAACTTGATTGAGCACTAAAGGGAATCCCGGGTATCTAAGTGGGAGGACGTGTACTAGTATTCTAGTAATTCTGTGGGGGTTGGCCTCTGTTTCACGTAGCAAGTTTGACGATGACAACACTAACTAAAATATGATGATGATGATGAATGGGGACCACTAGGTTATGGGTATGTTCCCTACTAGTGTCTCGTGCACGAGAATGGATATTTATTATGGTTACTTTCACCGAGATACGAGGTACCTGGGGCTCACAACTAACTAGTGCCTAGGGGTATCCCCGTGACTAGTGCTTATTGGCTATTTTGTACTCACCGTCGGCATACGGTTTGTTTGGTTGGTAAATTCAGTAGTATGTGTTATTTATTTGAATGTTAAAATTATTTAAATTATCCATCTTGAAAACTATTTTCATTTTGAAGTTTCACCTCTTTGAAAAGAATTGTTACTTGCATTTTTGTTTATTAAACATGCATGTTTTTGTCTGATAATTATTATAGCATGGAACCTCATTTGAAAAACATGCTTTCAAATCTTGAATTTAAAACTATAAATTGATGTTTCTTTTATTTTAAAAGAATGTGCATTGGGAATAGAATATCGGGCTAACCTACTGAGTTTTAATACTCACGCCTATAGTCTTCTTCTTTTTTAGCCCTTGTGCAGGTTTTATCTTTAGTTCGATCACCTTGGGAGACATTTTATCATTGTGTTGGAGAGTGACCAGAAGTGTCACATGGAGTTAGTTGTTCCTCGAGATTGTCCAGTTGAGTTGTTGGTTTTGTTCTAATTTTAGTTTCATGCACAAATAATATTTAGTTCAATTTTTATACAAATTCATTTTGGGCTGTCTGTTTATTTCCACTGTTTGTTTGATTGTTTATATATGGGCGAAATAGTTCCCTTGTGTAATCTATTGATGCCCTTGGTGCTTGTCACCATCCCGGGAGGATCGGGAACGCCTCTCGGGACTTGTCGCGGGCTGGCCTGGGTGACCGGTTCAGGGTCGACTCGGGCTGGTTCGTGACATTTCCTCTTTTCTTTCTCATCTTGCTTCCTATTCCTTTTGAACAAACTACCATTAACTTATCTTACTACTCAAACTTCTTTAGAAAACAAGACTTCTAGAGTGGTCAATCTATATCATAAAATCATGGTCAACTAATTTAGCATAAGTCTTCAACTTGTATAGGAAAATCTAGGATCAAATTTCCAGATGTAACCCATTTTCAAACTGCTGAGACTTAAGCTGCTCATTGGAGACAACCTATTATGCTAACTGAACCAATTCTACAAAGTAGTTGGTGTACTGCATCATGGTTTGATCCCCAATGTGGAGATTCAGGGAATCACGTGTCTTGGAAAAGGCCAAGGTCTCATGGAAATAATTTTCATTAAACATAACCTTAAAATCCTTCCAACCCATATTCTTGTGCTTCCCATCATGAACCACTAAATCCCCCACCTTCAACTGCGACATTCCAACAAAAATGAAGCACAATTCACACTGACTTCCTCAGGAGTTTCAAAAAACTCAATCATTATCTTGATTTTCTCAATCCAATCCTCACCTTCTTGGGGATATTTTATACCCTAAAAAGAATGGGTCTTTTTAGTAAGGAAATCATGATCCATTTCCTTTAGAGATCCTTGTTATTATTCCCTGAAATGAGAAGGACCAACTCCCACTTCTCGATCCAACAAATGGATAGCCTCAAAACTTTTTCCACTAGTCTATGATCAACTGGTGAAGAAGAACACTCTATGGCCTCTTACAGTAGTTTCAAATGTTGTCTCCAGGGTAGAATCTTGCAACAACAAGCAAAAATGACAAGGAAACCATCAATACACCCATCAATACAACATTATAAACATATTCGGAAACAAAAAAAATCAAAAATTCTGCCATAAATCAAATAAAAAACATGGTCAATCACAATAAGAATCCAACCAACTTCACCACATCTAGTGTACATGAATTGTATGAATCTTGTACATCTCTCCTGGATGATAATTCAATCCCAATCCCAACATCACATGGAACCCATAGGTTTATCACATGGTTTATTGACTAGACACACCACACGAAACCAAAACCCCAATCCCCAATAGTCCAAGCTCTTATCTATATAGACTCTTACAAATCACATATCCCCATGAAAATTGAGAATACATGTTTTTATATGATTTTTTCATGAACTGTTCTAAGATTCCATCTAACAAGACCCCAAAATCAGCCTATAAAAAGGACTGAATGAAATTCCTAATCCCCATGGGATGAAAACTAGTTCTTGGATATCAAAAATTACTATTGGGAATTATTTCATCCATAAGGATAACTATAAACATCACACAAGAGTAAAACATCAAAAGATAACCAATTAACCTAACCAAGAGAAATACAACAATCACATGTTAACTAATTTTACATTTTAAATCAAAAACTAATGTACTAGGATGGGAGGGTAACCAACTATGAAACCAAAAAAGTCATTGTGCAACAAGAGGTTCATCAACCTTAAGCCACCGCCACCACCACCTTCAAGAGGGGAACCACTAGCAACATTATCCACCATCACCTCCATGAAACATATTTACATTCCCTAGGTCAAACATAACATGGTATATATACACCCGAGGGTGTATATAAGTTGTGAGAAAAGCCTAATAGGATACCACCAAAAGAGAAATATCACATTCTAAAATATTATAAGATAAATCACCATGCAAGTTTTTAAAGAAAATGGAAGGAAAAAATTTCAAATGAAATAAGCAAGATTTTAATTAAAAATATATAAATCATTTTTATAAAAACATTCTTTTAAATTATGATGAAAAGAACATAAAATCTAGATCCAAGGCACAGTAATAAAATCACAAGATAAAAATGGGTAATCTATAAGGTACTTGTGTCAATGGGACCCTAGGAACCTCATACCTCGGTTGACATGGTATGAAAACTATAACCCACAACATCCTCATGCACAAACAACTAGATAGAATAAAATCCAATGTTCTAGTGGTATCTAATAATTATAATATGTTTCATTAGTGTTGTAACAACAATCTTGTTAGAGGGAACAAGTCTTAGTCCCGTTGATCTGACTAGAATACTAGTCCTAATCCTCCAATCCAGTCACCTAGGATTCCCTTTGTGCCCAATCCCTCTATTCATGTCACAAAAACCACCTCATTCACATGCTCACACAGAGACAACCATGTAATCATACATTAAAAACAACCATTTTCGTACACAAAAAATAAAAAATCCAAACACACAAGTTAAGAAATCATTTTCCCATAGTAAAACCCATTTTCCAAATCCATTACACCCACACATGTCCACCATTAAAAACATATATGAAAACCAACCATTTCCTTTTAGAGAATCATCTTTCAATCCATATGCACACAAAAACTATTTTGGAAACATGGTTCACATGAACCATAAAAGTCATAAAACACAATTATTAAACAAATAAACCATACCAAAATCAACCAATAATTCTAAAGAATAGAATCACTTACCTCACAATTGGAAGCATCTTAAATCTAGTGGAAAACCAAAACCACACCACAAGGGGACACTATAAAGTCAATATTCTACCATAAACATCAACAATTAACCCTAATAAACATTTATGAACCCTTATTACGTCATCTAACCCATTGGTAAAATGAAAACCCAAATTAGAAGAAAGAAGTAACAAATAAGATGGAAGAAATTAGAGGAGGGGTGACTTACTTGATGAATCTTGGAGATTCCACAAAAAATACTCTATGAAAATGGATATCAATGGGATCAAAAAGGATAGGATTAGGGGAAAAAGGCTGAAAATCCTAATTTGGGAGGAAAATGGGTGGATTTGGGTGAAAACAGGGAAGGTTAGAGTAGGAAATTACATATTTATAATGACCTGGACAAGTCACAAGGTTTGGCCACACTGTCTTTCAAATTACATGGCAACTATGAGACACCTCTATCCTTTAGGAAAAGAGGCCACATAATTTTTTAGGGAAGTGAAGACGCCCATTTAGTTGACTATACACCACATACAAAACCATGGTATGGATGCACAGGGAGCCACACACCCATGTATCCTAGATAGTCCCACACTCTAAGTGAATGGTCTCATCTGGGCTGGTGCATGATTTTGACGAACTGTGTGCCCACCATCTGCCACTTGCTGTCAGGACCAAAAAACAAATTTCACAAAAAATGTTTCAGAAATCCAAGAGATAGATACAATAAAAAAAATAAAAGATAATGTACCTCAAAAATAAAAAATGAATGTGATAGATTATGATGAAACTTTCTAAATATTCACTTATCAAACTCTTATATACTACTTAGTCTGAACTTCCTCCATTGAATAAGAACAGTTTCATCTATATGATATTCTAATAAGATCAATTTCTGAAAAAAATATCTAACTCATAATCTACACAGTTATTTCTTTTTTTCACATCTGAAAATTTGAAAAGTATGAATGTACTGGGCATCTATTTATTCGCATCAGAGAAACGAAAAGGATAAAAAGTGAAAATCATTTACCACTTACTCAAATTCAAAAACCACTTAATTTTTTTCAAATTTGAAATTTAGGTTTTACAACTTAAACTTTTTTTGAACCTTCTTGAATCTTATTTAGTCTTCTCTGTAATCATTCTTCTCAAGCTTCCTTAATTTTATTGAGTATGATGAATCTTCCTCTTCTCATTTTGATGGAACATCCTCAGCTCATTAAGATGGAACATCCTTAGCTCATTCACATGTAACATACATAGGCCATTTAGAATTGATATTCCTTATCATAGTTAGTAAAATTTGACATTAATACATAGAATCAGTCAAATTGAATTTCCTCCTCGAATTTAGTTAGATTGACTTTCATCATCAGAGTTAGTTCAGTTGAATTTCCTCCTAAGACTTAGTACGATTTGAATTTACTCTTGATAATTAGTCAGATTGAACTTCCTCATTATGATGGAATTTCCCATTATGATGGATTTCTCACTAAAATATAATGTATCTAATGGAGAATCCGATTAGAAACTTTGAAATTCTTTAAACATCATTAGATATAACTCAGTTAGACTTCTAACAACTTCTATGTGTGGTAATTTTGGATATGATGCAAACTTTGTCTTATTTTCTAAAACCGATGAAATATTTATGATTCCTCCATTTCATCAAATTTTTTTATCATGATAATGTTTCATGATTTATGAGAACACATAGATCTTAAAAATCATCTTATTTTAGGTTCAAAAGTTTGAGAAACTTATAAATATAGACATTATTGTCTTTATTAAAACTCTTTAACAAAAATATGAATTCCTTTCACTATATCTACTAACTTTATAAGGAAAAAAGAGTCATATGAATCTTTAAAGTCTTGAAGATGTGTTTGTGACTGAGGATACATCTGGTCAAAAAAATTATCCTTATGAAAACTTCTAAATCTGGAATTTCTCAGTCTGATACTCTACATACAGAAAAAAAAACATTCTCCCCCTTTTTTTAGGTTTGAACATTCATCACTTACTCCCGATTGATGAAAATATATTATTTTTCAAATAGATTAGTTTTCAATAAATACATAAAATGTAGAAACCAAAAATCATAATGGTTCTTCAATATCCCCCTTTGTATTAGTTCAGAAAATTTCGTTAATAACATTTAAAACCCCCCATTTTTCAAGAAGTCATACTTTTTCTAAACAAATTTTTTAAACAATTAAAAGTGTTCAAATATTATCAAAGTATATCATTTCACAAAAGAGTGTGACCAACCACCATACTACAGGATAAAGTAATGTTTTTGAATTAATTATATCCCATAGTGATAATAGAATTTTTCATCCATGTAAAGATAAACTCTCCATCACTTTAATCTTTTCTCACTTTTCTTTTTCTCTCCCTAGATATCTCCCCCATTTTCTGATAACCAAAACATAATAATCATTAAATAAAGATACGTATAAACTTAATACAAAGGAAACATTGTTTCTTTCTCTCCAAAATTTCAACAGAATCCAAAGCATGGTTCTGGACTTCTTTATGAGTTCTAGGAAGTCATTGGAGTAAGCAAACCATATAGTTTTAGCCTCAATTAAATAAAATTTTCTTTTTAATTTTTTTGTGAAGATATTATGAATTTGACACTTCATTGATATATATTCCATAAAAACATATCCAACAAAAACTTTCTCTTTTATAAAGTGAAAAATTATATCAATGTGTGTTGATCTTGAATGATGGACTGCATTTTTAGAGAGATCATTTGCACTCTTATTATCCTAATAAATCATAAATGGTTTGGAAACTTCCGCTTTCAAATATTCCAGTTCAATTGTCATCCACAACATCTAAGTATAATTAGGATTTTATATAACATATTCTAATTATGTTATGATCAATGTTACTAAACTCTTCTTCTTACTTTTCTATCTCACACAAAAATTACCCAAGAAAAATTCTCCTCCAGAATTAGATTTCCAGTCATTATAATCTCTAGACCAATCAGCATTATTATAAGCATGAAAGTTTTTATTACAACTTAATTAATATAAAATACCATGTGATGTTTTTCCATTAACATGTCTCAGAATTCTTTTTTGCTTCAAATTATGAGACTCTTTTGTTTTACTCTGATATATGGAACACAAATTCACAACAAAAAACAATACTGCGTATTGAGATCATGAGATAAAGTAAGCTTCCTAATGGATTTTGAAATTATTTCTAATTCAAAATTTTTTCAAGAATCCCATTTACTCAACTTTGTGATCATTGAAATATGAGTAGAAACATATTTGGATTCACCCATCCCAAAATTCATTAACAATTCCCTAGAATAATTTTCTTGAGATAATAAAATTTAATTTTCCTTTTTTTAAAATTTTATGCCAAGGAAAGAAGGTTATTTATCCCAACATTTACATTTCAAAATTCTTCTTCATTTTCTAAAAAAATTATTTACAAAAATTTTCTTCATCCCAAACAAAATTATATCATCCACATACACAATAAAAATTAGTGTGATAGAGTTAAATTCTTTCACTTAAAAGTTACTATAAGCCATTCCATTATATAAATTCAATATTATCAAATAAAAATAACTTTTTAAATACCAGGAACATGTGTCTTATTTCAACCCATAAAAGGATTTATTAAATATAAAAACCCTTTTTCCATCGTTATATAGTAGAAAACAACAAGGTTTTTCAAATTAAAATCCTTATTAAATATATCCATTCAAGAAAGTTGAATTTACATTAAATAGATAAAAATTTTAATTTAGAAGTGCAGCCACTGATAGAAACAATATAATAGTTTCTAATCTTTTTACTGGGGAAAATATTCTTCAAAATTCACACATTCCACCTGTTCATAGACTTTATAAACAAGAATTGACTTTCTTCTTGAAACTTCTCTAGGTTCAGTTAAATTGTTTTTTTAAACCCATTTTTTATGATAACATTTTTACCTTTAATATGTGGAACAAGTTTCCATGATTCATTTTTCTCAATTTGATCCTACTATTATTTCATATAATATACCCACTCTATGTGTTGAATATCTTTGGAAACTAATTTTGGTTAAACTGTTTAGATGAGTGAAGTTTGATTTTCTAATATAAACATTCTTCTAGAATGAATTGGAGCCTTATGATTTCCAAGAATAATTTTAGTCACAAAATACTTTGTAAGGTAGTAATATTCTAGTTTCACTTCCTTGATCACATATTTTTTATGAATCTTGATAAGTCTATTTCCTATCATTCTTACATTGTTTGGAAACATTCAGTTTAACATCCTCATCATCCTCAACAAAATTTGTTAATGATTGTTTATTTTCATTAACTTTCACATCATGTGAGTCAACTAACTATTATAAATTCTTCTTCCAACATTTAAAACTCATTCCATTGGGTGAATAACCTATAAAATTTCATTCCTAAACATTCTCATCAAACATTCTAAGAACCATATTTTTTATTTTTAGAAAACATGGACTTCTAAAAATGATGAAGTATTTAAATGAAGGTTCATTATAATACATTTTATATGAAGTTATGTTATATTATGACCTAAAAAATATCTATTATAAACATGTACAATAATACTAGTAGCTTATATCTAGTAGAACATTAGAATTTTATAGTCTTATAATATGATTCTTCCCATTTCTACCAAACTTATATTTTTTTCTTTATTCTAATCCATATTTTTTGTTGAGTATAGGGATAAGTAAATTTATGTTTGATTCCTTTCTTTATCTGATAAGTTTCAAAGGTATTTATTGTGAATCCAGTACAATTATCTATTCACGACTTCTTTGTATAAGCCCCTATTTATTTCTAAAATTATATTATAAAGACTTTGAACATTTCTACGATCTCCCACATATATTTTATGAATATGATGTTGCTCATATAAGTGAAATAATTAATAAAAGAGATAAAGTAAACATCCCTATTTTTTTATTTATGTATCATTGGCCCATGTAAATTGGAATGAATATGTCCAAAAGGTCTAGTAGCCTAAATTGCAAAATTATTATGACATTAATTATTCATATTTAATTTTAATAAATTTACTCATATATATTCTTCTCTTCTTTTAAATTTTGGAAAAAAAATTACAACATAAAATTTTGAGAGTTTTGTTATACTCTTCTTCTCTAGGTAGAAAATTCATTGCTGCCTTAACCTATTCTCATATTTAGCATGTGAATAAAATGAGTTTTTGAGTTCTAAAATCTAAAAAAAATTACATTGGTTCTTTCTCTCATGATCACAAATTTTATATCTTTAATACTTCTTATGATACAAGAATCATTTATAGAAAAAATTATTTCCATAATCACCACGTTTACTTACTTTAAGTATGTTATGGTTAATCCCATCAACAAATAGAACATATTTTCTTATTTATCTTTTATGTTCTACCTCAGTAGTTATTATTGCACTAATTTTCAATGAAATATCATTTCCAAAGGAAACATCTCCACCATCATATTTTCCAACATGGTTCAACACTTTTATATCACCTTTCATGTGTGAATAAAAATCATAATCAAGTATCCATGGTCTATTCATTTTACTTGAATTCAAATTTTTCTCAATAACAAAAGATATTTACTCAAAATTATTCTTTTGATATTCCTTCTCATTTCTAGCATAAGAAACTTGTTTTGGAAGGAATTTCATACCTCTTTATACTAGATGAACAACCTAATCACATCTTCCAAGAAAATTTTCCAGACATTGAAATTGATTATTTTGTAAAGTTTCTCACATATTGAGATTTTTCATTTATAACTTATAGTATGTTAGAAAAGTTACTCATTATTCTTCCACTATTTCATTCATTATGATCAAAACCTCTTTCAGAAAGTGATAGGTTATGCCCAAAAATATATTACATCATCCCATATATTCCATATCACTAAGAAACCATCAAACATTGATTTTTTATGTTGAATTAAGATATTTCTCTATAGAAATGTTTTTATAGTTGATAACTTATTTTGATTATAACAAACTATGGGTGTGGACCATCGTTCCTAATGAGGGAGTATTCAAATAATTTAGATGTTATAGGGTTCTAAAATACTATATCAACCCATGTACTCCAAACACTTTTCTTCTCATAATATATGTTATAAAAATCACATGAAGCATGATTTTTCATGGGTGAAGAATTCACATGATTTTTAATTTTATATTCATTAGTAAACTTAAAAGTCTCAATTCAATTGAATTTTTAATTTATCTTACTTAAAGTAATTTCAACTGAAAGAAGTTTTGAATTAGGCTTATGAACATCTTCATCCTTGGCTACTAAATTTTTACTGAGATTTTCCACCACATTTCCCTATTTAGAGATTCTATGTTTATAACTTAATATCTCCTTGATGTATTATTATTTTTGGGTCACAATATATTTTTCACCTTCAACAACTTTTCCACTATATTTACTTATCATTTTGATTTCTTTCTTGAGTGATCTATTTTTTTTTCAAGATGTGCAATAGGTTTTTTTCTGAGATGATACACTCTATAAGATTCATCACCTCTTTCTTATTTAATATTTCAGGAGTCATCTATTTTCTCATCATTTGTAATAAATGTTCTAAATTTTTCTAAACATCCATCTTCTGAATAATTGTTGTTAGTTGAGTCTTATTAAGATTTATTACAAAACATACTTCTCTTATACTCTGTAAAATTATTATTATATTTGTTGGATGACTTTTCTTCATTAGAACCATTTTTTCCACTTCTTACAGTGAGTGTTTTAATTATTATCTTCTAGAAATTCCTTGAATTTCATGTTAAATAAATTCAATGAAAAGTTAATAATTCCACCACACTCAAAACAATTGATAGAAATTTTGCCTCTAAACTTTTCTCTTCCCATTTAATAGTTCATAGATATAAGAGACATGATTTTCCATTCAACTCATCATCCTTTTTATCATTAAAATCACAAGGATAAATATATTCAACATCTAAAATTTTCAATTTTATTATATCTTAAAAGTCCATTTTATCTTTCATATTCATTTTAAACATTGGTGGTTTTCAAATTTCATAATAAATAAGAATGTTATTCCATTCATTAAGACACAAATAATCTTTATCTTACATAGAATAAATTTTAAAATCACACCTATCTGGAAAGTTTCTGAAGAGTTTCTTTATAATTTCATACTCTTCTAATACATCCCAGAAACCTCTGATATTGTAAACAACGTCATTTACTATGGTGAAGTATTTATCATTAGTTTATTCATCTCTCATTCTTATGTATTCAAAATTAAAATGATAGATTTTTATATTTGTGAAATTCACATTAGTATTCATTTTTGAAAATACATTCATGATTTTCCCATATAATCTTGGATGTTATGAGACCAATCACCTTTATATAAACATTTTATGATAAATACATAAGTATAATAACTTTATCCTTTGCATTAACTTAAATATTTCCCTTGTCAGCAAACACCATAGGATAATCATTCTCAATATGCGGAAACCCAATTATAGAATAATCAATAACTTCCAAGAAAATAGATAGAAAATATGGAATCATATTATTTTTTCAACCATAATTTGTTTCCCGTAAAATTTAGAAATACATCTACTATTGATAGAATTTCTATTATACATGATAATGATTCAACAAGGGAAGCTTGTCTGTAACACCAATTGAAGTTATAATTGATAACATTTTAAAAGTTTCAATAAATTTAAAAAATAACCCCTGTAACCTATTAAATTTTTAGAAATTATCATATTTTATAAAATTATAATGCATGAAAATGTAGGAATGAATATAAATCAAATGATATTTATAAGGTTTGGACTCATTGTGAGAACCTCCTTCCTTTCCATATTCATTACCGTTGGTCTATGGAAATTCAATATTATAAATAAGTGAATACAAATTGTGTTAAATCCCATTAGATATATTCTAAATCCTGATAGAAATTATTATACTGACTCCCATCTGTTTAAAAATATTACATACAAACAATGAGGCACAATAAAAGTATAAAGACTTTTTTCAATATGATCTAGAAAATCTCTATCCAGAACCTCAGTCTGATGTCGCTAAATCTAATTCTTTTTTCTGATGGGTCTATGTTAGATGGACTTAGTATGACGAAACTTTCTCAATATGAAGTTATTAATCTCTTGTTTACTAATTAGTCATATCTTTATTAGTGCAATAAGAAAACTTTCTGATGTCTGGTCTTCTAATGAGATCATTATTTAGAAAAAATAAATCTGACTTAAACTCTACTGCACTCTTCCTTTTTCACACATGTGAAATGTTGGAAAGTAAAAATGTACTGTGAATCTATTTATATTAATCCCTTAATGGAAATGTTTTGAAACTAAAATAAAATTCCCAAATACTAAAATTTATAAATCTATGAAATTAACTCATATATGAACTTTATATTTGACCACTTCAACTCTTCTAAAACCGTCTTGAAGAATCATTTATTAATCATCCTTCTCAAACTTCCTAAAATTTCTTTAGTATTATGAAAATTCCTTATCTCATTTTAACTGAACATCCTCTAGTCATCATAGTGGAACTTCCTCATCTCATTATGTCAAAACTACCTCACCTCATTCCAAATTCAGTTTCCTCGTCATATTCAATCTGATTTGACTTTCCTCCATAGATTCAGTGTAATTAAATTTACTAATCAGAGTTAGTCTAATTTACTTTCCTCCATAGAGTTATTATTATTGACTTTCCTTTTCATACTCAGTCAAATTTTACATTCCTCCTTTGACTCAGTTTGATTGAAATTCCTTATTACAATTTAATTTACTTTTATGAAGGATTTATCATTATAATAGAAAGTTTCCATTGTCTAATTCATTTATAAAAATTTAAACTCTTCAATCCTTTTTAACTATAACTCTTTTAGAATCATGAAAAATTATTTTCCCTATACTTCTAGATCTGATGAAAAATTTATCTTATTTTATGGAACCTATTAAATCTTTACAATTCATCTATTTCAGAAAAATCATTTATCAAGAGAATGTTTCATGATTTATTAGAAATAAGATATTAAAAAAGCATTATCTGATTTTAGGTTAGGAAATTTATAACTTTCTAACTCTAAACATCACTGTTTTTATTTACCCTCTTCATCAGTATTATGACTTCCTTTACTTGCATCTACTTAATTTCTAACAAACAATGAATCAAATGTATATTCAAAGTTCTATCAATGGATTTGTTATTGATGATGCATCTGATCAACATCTTCATATTTTTGACAACTTCAACATTTGGTGCTACTCATTCTGATACACTGCATCTGAAAAACAACTCCCCCTTTATTTTTGGGTTCTAAATTTCATAACTTACTCCTGATTGATAACGAAAACATTAATTATAAAAAATATTTGGTACCAAAAAATAAAAAATATGTAAAAAAAACATCACATATTTTCTTCAGAAAACACCAAAAATTCTTGACATAATATCTTAATATAAACAAGAACATGCCATAAAATTATTCAATGAACAAGTAAAAAATAATTAATCATATGTTTGAACACATGTGAGTGGTCCTTGATGATTAAATATACATTATTAGAATCAATTTATGATTGAATATCATAAATTCTTTATATGTACTCAGAAAACCATTCACCTTTACCCATCCTCCTTAAAGGGATAATGACACCCACCTTTAAGGGAAATTCTAATATCGACCCAGTTCGTACCTCTTGGGAAGTCCACACACAATTCATCAACCCAATCACACATATCTGGGGAAATACATTACACCACATGTCAAATAAACCTCAAAACTCTAGGGGAATCCATCATTCCATCCATCTTTCCCCTCTATGGGAGTAGTTAACCTGCATGGCTTATACATAGAAACCATACGTGTGACACACATGCTACATTAAGGAAGTTCATATTCATATCATGTAAAAAAATATTTATATCACAACAGCACCCAAATGTAAATCATTTCAAGAATAGGTCTCAAGGTCTATACACACATGCCACCAGATAATATCAAACACCCATGTATATTGGATATATATGTTAAATACTCTCAATAACAAGAACAATGATATTATGAAGTCATGAATGACTACCTCAGTGAATTTTCATATAAATGATCCATGCCTCCATCCTTATTCCATCATGTGAGAACTCTATGATCATTATCAAATAAGGAAACAACAAAAAATTTGTAATACTATATTATATATAAATGGGAAGATCCACTGACACTAACAATCTAGGTCCAGTCGAGAAGAAGATTTCAATTCCTTAGATGTAGTTGTCATCTTGATCAATGATCGATAATTCTATCATTAGATTATGCTATAAATATTAGATCTAATTATGAAATTATTTATCTAGGGTTATTCCAAATATAAAGATGAAATATCTATTGGGACCATGAATAATAAAGAAAAATGATCACATTCCTTGAATTCCTAGGAACCAATGCTTTTAGATTCATTGAAACTGGAGTGTTAAAAGAGAAGAATAACCAAAAACCGCCACTGGTGTCCCTAGTTCTGAGAGACATTTTTATAGAAAAAATGAGTATATTCGAGGAGGTTTGGGGTTTAAAAATTAAATTTTGGAATTATTAAAACTCTGTGATAGGTTTAATAAAGTGTGCAGCAAATATACATGGATTAATGCCTCTTCTGGGATCATGCACTATTTGTTACTGCATAGTTTGGATACATAGTTTTTTATACTATGTTCCAACCATGTTTTTGCCTTTATAATGAGTTACATAGTAGTCTATGTAATTTTATTGGTTATATATCACTGTAAACCAACTGTGCCCCACCCACTATACCTCATGACCAAGCCACACAATTTCTTGGGGAGGACCACATGGTTTTCCAAAACCAATCCTAATATATAAACCCTATTGAAGGCCTTAAAACCACTTTAAGACCACATAAAATATCCCTAATAATTAAACAAAGAAAATAATTACTCAAAAAAACTCAAAGGAGGGATAAATTATGATATATGGTAATAAAAATTTATAGGATATTACAATCATTCAATCCATCCAATATAAATTTTTATTATGCCACTTTAAGGAAAAAAGTGGGAAAACCAAGGTTCACAAAACAGGGGTACCACTACGTGTTGAAAGAGCTTACAAACTTATAAAACATGATACTTGGATTATTAAAATTAGACCGTCTATATAATTCCCAGTGCAATGTACTGACTTGGGTGTTCGGATCCACGCTAATGAGCTCTTCAAGGTGATTAGTAATTCTATCACCTATCTATTTGAATTCTATCGAATTTATTTTACCTTAGTTGAAGCCACGAGCCAAGATTTAGTCTTGTTTGTATAACCATGCCTATTGCCCCACCTTGGAGTCAACTCACAACCTTCTTTAATATATTATTTCGATATACTTTTGTGGATCGTTTATCCTGACCTCTTTTTCAAGTATTTCTTCCATGGAATGGAGGAAGAGATTCAAGCACTCCACTTCTCCTTCCTCAACTATTCTTGTTCTCCCTCTTTGTTCTCCACCTTCTCCATTTTTAGAGGTATTTCTTTTTTTGTTTCCACCTTTCTTAGCCGACCTAGTTTCCATTGGTTTAGGAATGTGTGAATAATCCTTGAGTCCCTTTGGGTTTTCCCCTTGACCACTATACATCTCCCTGAGTTTCTATTTACTTTTTTCCCTTTCTTCCTTCGAGGGCTGTGAAGAACTTTCCTTGAATTATTTACAAACTATCCATAGATAATTGGATGTAACTGTCATCACCTGAATCCTCTTCCTCTTGATCCAGTGTTGCTTCTGGAACATCCAGACATTGAAAATGGTTTCCCAACTCGACCACTAGGCCATCTTTAGCGGGACTCTACCTAACCGACACCTTTTCCTTTCATGGTTCGAGACCATTCTTTTTACCCATGCTCATAGTATTCAGGTTGGAATAGGTTCTTGAAGTGAAATTTTTTGTGTCCAATGGACCCAATACACTCACCTCTTCATTCATACCTTGTACCTGAAATGAAACTGCAAAAGGTGCTTCCTGCAATGAAGTTACATAAGACTCGACCTTTACTCGGATTACATCCCCAGTGTCCACCTTCTTTGCCTCTAGGGGAGCACTGACTAAGATTTACAATTCATTGCAACCAGGATTTTAGAGGATCTGTCCCCCATTATCACCGAAATCCTTCAAAGGGAGGTGTATACCCAGGTCCTTCTTCAAATGATTATAAACATCTTCCACCTTCGGATTGTCACTCGGCCATTTATCCTTGCACATGGGTGCCAAATGTTTAGTTACCCCTTGATTCTCCACCAAAACAGCTATATTTGTGTTGACATTGTATTTCAATCCAGAAACATCCTCTCCCATCTTTGGTTGAACATCAGGGGAATTGCTAACTGAAATCATATCTCCCTTCATTGGAAAGGGAGGCGTATTCTAGAAACCTGCTAAAAGGCTATGACGACATCTGAAAGACTCATGTCCTATTTGACAGCAACCAAAACAGAAAGGGATCCAATTTTCGTAACATACCATTTGATGCCAGCGAAGCTCACGCTCGATCTCAATGGTGATATCTTCCAGTGGGCCTTTAGATAAGTCAACCTCAACACATATCCTAGGAGCGATTGTATGACAAATATCTTTGGTGAGAGCATCCGAACAGAGGTAGTGGCCTAGCATATTACCTATCAACTAAAGGATGTCCTAGTTATAGAATGGTAGAGGGAGTCCCAGTAGAGTTATCCAGAGCGCTGTGGTCAGTAGAGTTAAATTCCCACTCAAATGTATCCTCTTGGGTACAAATATTCTTCTATAGATTTTTAAAAAATGGTACCATCTTTCCCCTCTACACCTTCTCGATCTGGTCCAAAATATGTACTCATCACTCCACTAAGAATACATAAAGTTCTGACTCAATATCATTATAATAACTTACATGTGAAGGATTAGAATCATAACTTAAAATGAAGAAACATTGAATACGTTATTCATACCTTAATATTGTGGAGTAAGGTCCAATCGATAGGCCACTATCTCGATGCATTTGATGATCTCAAATGGTCTTACAAACCATGATTCAAATTTCCCCTACCACTAGAATCATTGATATCGTAAATTAGGGGACACCCACATAAAGACCTAGTTTCCCACATCAGACTACAAAGGCCATGTTACCTATTCATAAAATAATAACTATCCACTATGAGTAGTAACTAGCCACTTTCAAATCAACTATTTCCTTTCTAAGGTCTCCTACACCCTAATTTTTCCAACTACTGAGGAATCACAAGCCTCATGCCCACATAACGGTGAATTTCTTGACTGAACATAGAGATAATGAAATAGATCCATATAAGTTGATGACTATATACTCTCATAGTAGGAGAATTATTTCAAGCGTAAATGATTATTCCACAGTCCACTGAAATCCAAATTACAAACACCGAGAATGTACTATAAGGCTTGGATCAATCTATCAAACTTCCCATTTTTCTATGGAAAATAAGTTATACTCAGGTTCAGATGAGTCCTAATCACCTTCTATGATCCATTTAAAAAACTCTAAGTAAAATGGGCATCTTAGTTAAACACTATTCTGAAGGACACTCCGTGCACTAAAAAAATAACTTGAACATAGATCTTGCATAGATCATCCACTAAATGAGTCACTGAAATCTAAAAGAATTGAGAAAATTGGTCATATGATCAAATATAAAACATATGACATCTAATCCTCTTGGGTTTCTAGAAACTCCTTTGATAAATTATATCATCACTTCATACCACATCCATATATGAATTATATGTGGCTAAAGTAACCAACTACATATTCAATCATTAACTTTATTCCTCTGATAGGACAAGAAGTGAGGGATAAAGCAGGAAATATCCCTCTTCATGATGGGAAACCAGAATCATTATCTAATGTCACGATGCTTCTTATTTAATTCTAGGTACACTTTCCACTAAGAATCATGATAGTACCTCATCAAATCTTCTCTCATATAAAAACAAACTACTATTTTTTTATAGACATAAATCATATCACATTAATCTATGGTCCATCCTAGAATATAATAATTTGAATATAATCTACCCAATGCCTTAGACAAAGATTCAATTCATTTTGAGAGAAGATATACTAAAAAATATGTTTGTTAGTTTATATGAAAAATCATTCACCGAAGAGATATTATTTATAATTCCTCAATACGTGAACCATGGTAGATAATTATAGGTCATTATTAGGGTAGTTCTATTCATGAGGTCATAATTGGTGAGACCTATAAGCAACTACTTGATCCTTATGAATCAAGACATCTCTAAATGCTCCCCCTAGAAGTATGCTAATAAATTGTGTATCCAATTCTATATTGATTAAAAATCAAAATTGAAGCTGATGTAAATATATTATTTAGTTAAATTCTGTCTTATTCATACTTATTTTTCCATTTAAACTTAACCCCCTTCATGTTATGTGTGGTAATGGGTGTGTATAAATGGTAAATGT
The DNA here is from genome assembly GCA_963277665.1 of Viscum album. Classification (NCBI taxonomy): domain Eukaryota; kingdom Viridiplantae; phylum Streptophyta; class Magnoliopsida; order Santalales; family Viscaceae; genus Viscum; species Viscum album. Next base: position 491,356,089 of record OY728166.1, read on the forward strand.
CTTGAGTGAACCACCTATAGTACAAAAATATTTCTAAGGAAACTCCAAATATCAAACACATTAAAAGGTAATTCCCAATACATAACAACCAATACATTATCTAGTTTAATATAAATTCCCACTATAGAAATCACATTCCTAAGGAAACACACATCTTGGATCCAAAAGTGACATTTCAAGAGCTTGAAATTAATCCATTTTTCTTGAAGCATACTCAATATATTCTCAAGGTGTATAGGATGTCATATAAATGTACTTGAATATATCAGGATGTTATCTATGAACAAAATGATGAAGAAGTATATGTATTGGAGAATGATCATATTCATGAGGGCCATTAACACAACTGTAGAATTTTTTTTCCCAAAAGGCATAATATGATACTCATGAAACCTATATATAATCTTAAATGGTGTATTTAGTGTGTCTTACTCCCTATATTGAGGATGATGGTATCTAAACTACATATCAATCATTAATAACTACCATGATCCCCTTAAATGAACAAACAAGCCATCAATCCATAGAAATGTGTACTTGCGGTTCTCACTTATCCATAAATTGTTTTTTGCGTGTTTTGTCTCATGTATGAAATGGTGGATCCCCTTGGTAATGCTCTTGTTTGGTTCTCACTAAACCATAAAGTGATATATTTGAAAATCAAAAAAAGAAAAAAGAAAATAAAATAGTATTTAGATTTAACTTCGTGAAGTTTACACACAACTGATGACTACCATTCACATTGTTAGAGAATATCAATGAAACACCCCCTGAAGAATTTCATGGTTTGATAAATCCATTCTCTTCTATATCCTCGTGTTATTCCATAATATCAATCAATTTGGTAGGTTCTATACAATTAACTAAAATAGATATAGGCTTCACACCTGGCACAAGTTCAATTTCAAACTCAATCAACCTATTTGGGGGTAACCTAGACAAATATTATAAAAATATGTCTCGATACATGTCTATAATAGGATAAAAATATGAGAGAATCATTCTATATTCTATAGTAAGGATCATGCTGGCCACCTATGTGGTAATGGCTTCAAACTGAATAGGTTCTATTCCTACTCTACCTGGTTTAACATCTCACTCACTGGTCAACAAATACATATATCCCTTAAGTATAGTAAATGAAAATGTTCCCTAAAAAATTATATGAATTCATGATAACTTGCAAAACTATCCATTTCATGGGTCATATTGAATCTAGACATATCGATAATTTTAAAATCCCACACATTCTTCTAGCCAGTAATCATTATGAGATGTTCTAGGAAACATTTTAGGTGAAAAAATTTCATACATAGTGGGTCCTTATGAGAGAGAAAATTATAAGGAAATTTAATCAATAAGTATAACCAATATATTACTTATATTGATATTAATTAATGGAAAGAACCAATATCAAACAAAGCAATAGAGTGTGTGGATTTATTCATAACCATACCTTCAACTATTAGAGGTCCTTTTTTCGCCCTCAGTTAGAACTTGGTCAGCTATATAAAATCTATCTGTGTCAGCTCATTGATCTCTCCCCAAATTCTTGTGAGTCTCTTGACTCATAGACTCATTCGAATCTACATCTTCTACAAAAAATAACATCCCACATCTTGGCTTTGAATCACTAAGAACATTATGGTATCATTCACACAAAATTAATTAAGATGTCCTACCTTGACACAGTAGTGAAAATTTATGGGAGGGATAGGAACAAATTTGAGATAATTTCTATTTTATCCATAATTATACCACATGGAAGAACCACTAACATAGAGGGGGATAGAGAATATTTTCTCTTCTCTGACTATAGAATGTCTCCCCGGTGCATGTCTTCTGATTTCTTCATCCAATTTATAGAAGACAAAGCTAAGGTTTCTTTGGAAAATACACTATTCGTTCTACTGAAATTTGAAATAATACTTGTAGCTTTTTCTTCTTCTAACCCCATCTCAATAGTAAAAGAATCATGAAGAACCTCAATATATAATTTTAAATAAGAATACATGAACAAACACATCAAATAGTGTCAAAGACCAATCTATTACTTCATGACATATTATTACCCATCTCTAGATAATAAATGAGAGAAATGAAGAAGCTTGGTGAATCATATATAATCATAAGATAATGAAATTGTCCCATATTGAAGCTTAATAAATTCCTGATCATGATCCAAATTTATCATATTTGGTAATAATTCCTCAAATAGGTCCTTGAATTTTTCAAAAATCCTCCCATCACATCTTCCCGCTTAATTTATGATGCCCCACCACCTCCTACCTAGTCCTTGAAGCATAAAAGAATTCATTTTCAGATTTTAATCCTCTATATTATTAACCAGGATAAATACTATATTAATAATGTATATTTATTATTCAAAATCCTAGGGGACTCAAATTCCCTAGAATTATGGGGGATTCTATAGTTGAAAGTCATGAGCATAGATGACCATTAACACCTGAGCACCTCCACCCTGCATAGGAACTAGATGGAAGAGTTTGGCTTAGATCGGTTTTATAGACTAAACTATATGGGAAGCTATATAAGTATGCCCATCTATACCATCTTGTACAATAGGTTGAGAAATATGGACATCCTTCCTTGTGGGAGCACTCTAATAATCTTGCCTTGGTGGTTTCATAAGACAATTGTTAGGTGATATTTTCTTAAATGCCAAAAAAAACTAATAGTAATGTTCAAATAAACAATATAAGTAGATATTTTGATTGTGTTCAAGTATACTCAATGAAAAAAATATAACATTTGACTCATACAAAGATGCTACCCAAAACCACAATGTACAAACCCCTTAGAACTACCAAGGTCAAATCTAGGTCTTTGAAACCTACATGTTAGTCACAACCATATATACACAATAATAATAGTATCCCAAGGTTCAGGTAATCAAATGTAATAAAAAATATACCAACAAGTCAAAAATCACAAATATAAAAATACATTTATTTAATTGAACCTTATCTAATGCAAAAAAACAGACATGTGACATACAAACACATGTTCCTAATCATAGTGCATGAATGCACCCAAAATACCACAAATAAGGAACCAATATCAAGTGCCTCACCCATGGTGAAATAAATAAATGGTGGCAATGAAAAACATGAACATCAGTCCCACTTTCATAAAAACTCATATGTCTATTATACAGTGCTATCTAGGGATTTAAATAGTTCCTATAACCGAGTCAAAACCATTATATATTATATATACCACATCTAAAATCATTAAAAAATAAAAGAAACTAGTTCTATAATTTCATTTTTAACACCCCGTCTCAAATCACTGAGTCTGGATGGAGTGCCACATAACCTCATGCACACCTCCCCATATGAAAGTGGTTGTTGAATATTAGTGAGAAACTGAGAGGAATCATGGGGATACAATTACCTCAGTAATAAAAAAACAATAGATAATAAAATTGAAAGTAATAATAATAACAATAATAGGTGAAATTAATAATCAAACATAAAACATAATAAATGATTAGACTATCATCCCATGCAATAAAAATATTTCATTCCAATCATACAATCCTATCAAAAATAAAGGACCCACACATATGAAAGAATAATGTACTATAATATGGGAAATAACTACGTAACTTGTAGAAAAATAGCTACATCTTACACTCTTCTAGGGCATTTACCCCACTATCCTACATCTCCCACTCAATTTACCAATGTAGGGCCCTTTCCCTTAATTGGATCCATGATCATAAATTCAACATGCACATCTGATTCCCAAGAATGTTGTGAGTATAAAACCCAACATGACACCAACAAATATCCTTATAATAAGTTCACAATATTCAAAAGTGTATGTGATGACATTAAAAAATTCACAAGTGAACAAGGAGAAATCATATATTTGAAAACATGTGTTGGATCATTGAAAACTGGATTTACCTGCTTCTTATCCACATCAGAGGAAATATCATATTTTTGCCTGACATACTCATCCAACCATTCAATTATCTATTCCCACCTTAAAGATATTGTCACACATGTATTTAAGTGAATAACTAAAGTGAAATCAATTCATAGTTCTATGGAAAGAAACACACCATGTGTTGACACAATCTCACATCTCTCAGGTGATCAATCAAAACCCATATTGACCCAAAATCACAAATCTAGGAAAAGCCATCATGCCATCCATTCACCCTATATAAGGTAGTTTCTTACCCATACAACTCAAATTGGTCACTCAATTGCAAGGACAAAGAATCGATGCAAGAAACACACAAGTTACAATAAGGCAGTTCATAGTCATATCATGTCGAGAAAGAGTCATAGAGACAAAAAACATCCACATGTAAATAATTTCAAGAATATGTATCATGGGATACACATTCACACAAAACAATAATTTCAAAAACCTATATATGTAGGAAAAATATGGTAGAGACTACCTACCTCAAGTTTAATGTTGTTATAATGTCAAGAATCACCTCCCATTTCATTTGCATGTCAATGATCCCTAGATCCATCCTAATTCTATAACATGAGAACTCTAGGATTGAGATCTAAGAATTAAACCACACAAAAGGGGTGGGACTAGATAATACATGCTCAAGAAGATCTACTACCATCAATAATCATGGTCTAGTTCAGAAGTAGATGACAATTCTCTAGATACAACTTCTATATCTATTAAAAATCAAAAATTATCTCATTATATAATTCTATAACTCATATATCTTACAATAAAATCAATGATATTTGGTTTCTCCAAATAGAAAACAGAATTATCAATATATATCATGAAGGAAAAATAATAATGATAACAATCCTAAAATTTTCAAAGCCTAAAGCATCTAAATTCACTAGAATTAGAGTTTGAAGGGAGGATAATAAAAAAATCTACCATATTCCCTAGGTTTGGATCCACAGGAATAAGAGTAAAATGAATACATTTTAGGATGTTTTAGGTTAAAACTTAGTTTTCAGATTAATTAAAACTTTATTTCACAGTTTAGTAGCTAGGATTACTAATTTGTGCACCAACCCTGTGAGTTTTACTATTCATTTAATGAAACCATGTAGTTTGGATGAATGGTTTGGTAAACCAATATTTTCACTATTTTCCTGAGAAACATGTTTTCCTAGGTAATTTTCATGGTTAGCTATAATTTTGAACCACCCACTTTTATAATCCAGCAAGTCGCATAGTTTCTTAGAGAGGAACACATGATTTTCCCTAATTGTACTCAAACATTTTACCCCTCAAAGGCCTCAAAAAATTTCTAAAACCATAAAATATCTACCTAATAATTCACCCAAGAAACGAATAACTCAAATAACTAAATTAAGTGTTGAAATTAAAGCACAATGTGACTAAATATTCTTGATATTTAAGACCCACTCTTTAGGTTCCAAAAAAAATACTTTTCTAGAGTGATCAGAAATGAATATCAAAAAATAAATAATACCTTTTAGTGAATTGGTGGCCATCATACATATATTTTCATGTATCAAATCTAAAACATTTTCTCTATTGGAATGTAAATAACTATAAAAATTTACCTTGTATTATTTACCCATGATGCAATCTACACAAGTATCTAAATGTAAACTTTTTATTCCGTAAAAGAGAAACTTATTGGAAATATTTCTATGTACTCTATCACTCATGTGGAAAACCATTTTGTACCAAATTTCAATACAAATTACATTTTTTGGATATATTGATTTCACCAATGCATAATTTTTCATCTGTGAGGGGGTGATAGGTATTTTTCGTATATTAAACTATTATAATGCTACCATAGGTAAGATTCCCTTATTTATCATTGAAGGAATTAACATAAACATCATCATAAATAATTTATATGGATATCATATTGAGTTGAATATTAGGATCTTTCTTTAAATCCATCAATAGTAACCTATATCCTATATTATTCTATTGGGAACTATTGTAAATACTAATAATTTTTTATCCACTATTATTTCCCATCCAAACATGTCTAAAAATCCCTATAGTATAAGATGAGAAGAAATATCATCTCATAGTGACTTAGTTGGACACACCTAAATCAATCACCCATATAAAATCATGGATTTAAAGGTTGAACCAATCATCTTGGGGAATGATAATGATATTATCATTTCCAAATAATTTATCAATACTTTTTACCTTCCTGATTACTTTTCTCTTCATTTAACTTATGAAAATATTGGATTATGTACTTGTAATTTACGTAATGGTGGGAATTTATGTTTTATATCGATCTAGATTTTTACCACTACCTAATTTTTTTATTTTGGTCATGGGATTCATTTCCTCTATGTCTTCCCTCTATTTTATTTTTTCTTTATCTTCTAGTGATAAGAGATTTTGATTCGGGTGAATATCCCTCATATTTTCTTTGGGAATATTTATTAAACATTTTTTCCTACATAAATTTCATGGGGATATTTTCATCAATAGATGAATCATTAACTAAAACTGCCATAATATATTCCTCTATATTAATTGGTGTCCTTTATCATCACTAAGGAAAAGTTATCATAAATGGACCTCCTTTATAAGTGTGAAAATGATATTTTGGTATTTAAACCATCTAAATATTGATGGTTATTCCATTGAATTTAGTTTTAATTCTAGAAAAAATATTGTGTGTCATGAGAACCTGATAATGAATGTATAATATATATATATATATATATATATATATTATTCTATACACATGGTATTGGAAATGTTGTTGTATCCTTTAAGTGATGACTCAGATGGGAAATCTAAGATCATGGATGAGTCAAGAATGTGGGTTTTACTATAGCCACTATCAAAATTACAATTTCATTGCACCCTATGATAGTGTACAATTTTGGGTGGATTAAGTTAAATTAATTAAATAATTATTGAAAATTGTTTAATTATTTATTTGACTTTGTGATGGCCAATTTAACCCTTTATTAAAAAGATTTATAAGGTTTACAATATTGCCCTGTGAGATTTGAGATTAGATGTGGGAAATCTCTTAGATTGGGATAAGAGAATCAGCAGATTGATAAATAAATTCATGGGATTACTAATGATGTTAGTGTGAATAAATTCTTCACTAATTATCAATCTATGTTTTTGGTAGAACATCTTTATTTTTTAGTTTTCACTATTTGTTTTTATTTTTTAAATAATTTTAATCAGTTTTTACCATCTACTCAAATTGAGTGTGGTCCTATCGACTTATATTTTTCCTCGTTGTATTTTAATGTTATTTAATTTATAAATTTCCTTATTAAAACTTATATATACTTATTTTATTTAACCATAGTTCTTGTCTATGATTGTGATGACCACCATATTTTCATGGATTTATCCACCATTATTTCATGTATTCATTTATATCAAAGATTGATTGATGATTTGACTAGAAACTATCTCATCCAAATCATATTAAAATCTTCCAAAATATTTTGTGTGTTTTTATCAGTAATGGGAACCTTGGAACATGATAATATCATTGAGTTGTGGTGGAATCATGAGATAAAAATGGATGTCTTCAGTTTTCTGAGATCAGATATACAAGGGTGACATGCCTCGATGAAAATTTCAGTTTCCAGTGATTGGTAGCTAGAAATCAAGATCCAGTGGATGATTATCTATGAATTATTTGTTCGTAGAAGATATGGGAAACTTATGGTGTGATAATAGTGGTTTTTGTGAAAAACACCGATCTGGAATATAATCTAGTTTTAAAAACATGACTACATAACATGTAGTTTGGAAGAGAACACATCATGTACTTTATGTCTATAGTGGATAAGGATTATTTCAATGATAAATATAACACACAACATGATTAACTTACATATTGTGTGACCCTATGCTGGTTTCTTAGTTTATAAATGGAGCACACACACAGGTGGTTATTTGGCCTCACATGCCATGTGGGATAGGACCACATGCTATGAATCATGAACCCACATGACACTATAGGATGAAAAAGATGATAGGTACAACCTCAGGCCCCACACACCATGTATGATAACCAACATGTCATGTGTGTGGTCCTATACATGTCACATGGGGTGTTAGTGTAAAACCAAACTCCTATCTAGAGATACACCTCATGCACCTTAAGGTATACACCATGTATTACTTCTAGATACACCTTCTAGTTATTTATACTAAATCAATCTCAGTTTTGGAAATTATAGTACTCTAGCATTAATGATTAAATATATATGACATGATGTCTTATTTTTCTTTGATATCCGATATATATCACAATATTACATGAGACGTTTTTCCTCTTTGACACTAGTTATTTATTGACTAGATACATGCATGATCCTCAGAGTGATATTTTGGTCTTTATTCCCCTGATTTGTATGAACATGTCATGTAATGGGTTCCCCACTACCTTTTTATATATTGGGTCAATACTCCCCCAAACCACAGACACCTGGGGTGTGTGTCCTCTAACTGGAGATTCAGTACTCCCCCATATTGGAGCTCAGGTGGGGGTGTAGGTCATTTACCAGTCTCATGACTCCCTCAACCATTATATACACCATGGAAAAGTGTGGGTACCTCCAATAAAAATTGGAATAAGTTATGAGGATTATTGTAATGGATGGTTTAGGTTTACAGAGTGTGATTAGATTCTACCAATAGTAGGCTATATAGATTGATACCTCTTCCATTATCATTATTTTATCATTGAGAATATCTAGGTTTATATTATCCTTTCTAACTAATTTATATTTATGTTTTGATTGATATTTGATTCTTCATTATGGTTTTTGGAGCATCATACTAGAAATAAATATACTCACCCCTACATGGGAATCATTCCCATTATTTTCAAGTCTTATGAAGATGATAATAAAAACAATGGGGATATTAGGGGATTATGTGTCTGTAGAGCTTACCAAAACATTGTAGTGGTGTTGACGTAGTAGGGGATATAGTTCAGGATAGTGTATTTGGAACTTTCTTCTAACAGATTCTAGGTTGGGTTACCCTTTCTATTGGACATGTATTTCTCCCTTTTTCATTTTCATTGTTTTTTACAATTCACATATGGATCCTAGAGGTTATAGAATAAATTTTTTACATTTTTAAATTTATTTTATTTATAGGTTTCAATACTATAGTACATCTAAAGGTGTGTATTGAGTATAGTTATTTTGGGATAAGGACTCTCATTTGATATTTATACTAACATGGTGCTAGTCACAATCTTCTGGCCTATTAGAGGTGGGATTGGGGTGACTCACTTAATCCATCACCATCCAAGATAGGCTTGGTGGGTTTGGTCATGTTAGAGGGGTAACCGAGTTATGTTGTCCTAGGGATTAAATTTTGAGTAAATAGTTATGTGAGGATTGGTTTTGAGTTATGTAATTGATGTTATGGTGTCTCTAGATCAGCTCTCAATCCAGCGGCCCTAGTTATGGTGTGTCAACAGATTTACCCATAAACTAGCATATTGATATTTTTTCGTCGACTTATTACATTAATACATGTGTTATAGGAAAATAATGGTAAATGCATCATATAATAATGATTTATTGATTTTATATGTCCTTATTAAGTCAAATAACTAAATTTGATCTTTTGAGTGTGGGTTTTCTTATGAAATCAGTGGATAACACAGGTTAGAAAACAATATAGGATCATAATTTGGGTTCATGATAATGACCAATTGAGTGATGAGGCCTTAGAGAATGGTTATTAATGTTTTTCATCTGGGAGGGTAGAGAGTGGTGTGCCACCCATTAAAAAAACTGTTAAAAACAAAAAAATAACAAACATAACAAAAAAATTATTATTAAAAATACCCACATTCATAGGGGCCAGTAGTAGTAATGGAGAGAATGGGGTCTCTGTAATGGGGGCCATGCATCGACACTTGATCGGGTAGGAAAGAGAGAATTAAGAGGTTTGCGATCAATAGACTCTAGCCTCGGGACCCACAAAGTGAGATGAGGCTAGTATGTAGGGAAAGAGAGGAGGAGATTGTGAAGGGGAAAGTAGGGTGGGGGTTAGGGTGTCACACTATTATAGTGAAGCAAGATATTTTAGGGGTGAGGGAGCTCAGAGAGAAGATGACCATAGTACTATGATGGGTCATACATGGAAGAAAGTTGAGTGGGGAATGGTATTTGGAGTGATGGAATAAAGGGTAGGGTTGAGAGAGGAAGAGGAAATGCGAAATTGGGGGAGGGGTGGGGTGTTTCCCTTACTCATCATGTTTCCCAAGCCCATGGGCTTACTTGGATTTCCTATGGTCTAACCATGTTTACCATATTTATTTATGGGTTGAACTAACTATTATTATTTATATTTCTTCAAATTTTAGATTTTCGGGATTTCTACTAGGAATGTATATAATCACCCTAAAATGGGATTTGTATGCATTAGTTTTGTCTTTAGTAAGTGAAAAATAGATTAGTGGTGACCTTGGTGGACCTGGTTTCAATGGGTAAAAGTGGTTCTTGGTGGTAACCATATTTGGTGGTTGACTATGGATATTTTGAGCCAGACTCTCTTCATGTTACCATTTTTTCCACCTGTTTTCAAGATGGGACCTCATTTCTGGTTGGATGTGCATTTCGACACTTTATATCTTTCTCATTATTTTGATATACTATAAAGTATTTCCTAGAGGTTTTTGTATTCATGATTTACACTCTCAATTTTTATATCTTTTATTATATCCCTACAGTATTACATGGAGTTGGTTGTGTGTGTTCATATAATTTATTAGGCTAAGGACTCTTGTTTTATTGAGATGTATACTCAACACTAGTATTCAACACCCATCCCATAAGAGGTGGGATTGGGGTGTCTCACTTTACATAACACTAACTAGGCGGGACCTGGTGGGTCAAGTCATGAAATATACTCCTAAAATAATATCTCATGGGTTGAATATTCTATAAAATACAATATAATCTCATCCTTACCATATAATATATTTATTTTTCATCACTTTAAAAATCAACATTCTTCACTTTAACTATGTGTCAATCGATTCCCTTGGATTATTTATTTGTAACTAGTTTATTAAAATAATTCAATAAAACTTCATAAAAAAATTCATTTCAAAAACAATTTTGATATTTCAATACCACAAACTCTTTGAAAATCCATTTTTATGCATGAAATACCTTTTCCTTAAAACCATGTAACATGATGCATGATGTATAATTATTTTATAAAACATTTTCACATCTTTTTTGGTGAAATAAAAGTGTTTTCAATATAAAATTGAACATATAGTATAGAATTTTTTAATCTAGAATAACTCTGGTTGATTTTCTTTCTTTCAATAGTTTAATTGAAATGTCTCTTTTGGGTAATTAATTGATTAATATTTTTTTTGCGTCATTTTTTCATATCATTTATGAATAATTTTCATTGATAATTTAAATGATGATTAATTTTAAATTTTTTTAGGATAATACAACAAGAATATTTAAAATTGTTAGAGAACCCATATCCAAGATTGATTGACCACACGCCATTTCAATTGACTATAAGAAGAAATCTCAAAATTTGGAAATCTCATCAATGAATAACATGTCAACCCGATTGAATGATTGGCCGAAGGGAACAACTATAATTTCAAATGGGGAGGCCATCATCCAAAGCGACAACATCATTTTTGTGATCGAATACAACTTTAAAAAATTGAAAAAAATGCATAGATGTATTCCATACAATAAAATTGGAATAATCATTTCCCATGATCATGGTCAATCGTCATCATATATTTTTCTTCTATATCCTCCAAAACTGAAGCCTCATTCCTGCTCACTATCCACTGTTGATGTTGTGTGCTTCCAGAAAAACACCCAAACTAGATATGTACTACTGTAACAAAGGATGAATCTAGTTGAAAGAGTCTAACAAGCCTCCATTGAATATCATCCAAACCACCACTGTATGAAGGATTATCCTTTCCAAGCCTCTCTACCCCTCTTTGTAATATGAGTAACTTTAAAAATAGGAGGTTCTGTTAAGGTTAGAATAGAACATTTAATCTCCTATGTTGTCCTTGAGTCACCTATATACTGTACGAGAACCCACATCAAGAAACGTTCTATAGAAGGATTCATTCAATTGAACACATATGAGAATCCATCATGAATATGAGTGTGATAAAGGGAGATCGATTCTGCCATCATAAATCGATCATATTTAATTTTTTATATAATACAACTGAGAACCCCCATTTGAAATCTAAACCAAAACTGTCTAAATATGGAATCACAAAGAGAATGAATCATGACCATGAGCTAAGAAAGATCACTTGAAAATATACCCTACTAAATAAAGTGATGCCTCTGACACAAGAAATTTTGAATTCACTGGTAGGTTGAGATGGGAAATTCATTAAATTTGAGAAGTGTTTGGGATAGTACCAATAGATAAGGACCAATCATATTCATCCTATATTCATGAAATAATTTATCCCAGTAACTTAGCACATGCACCATTAGATGAATTCTTGGGGAACAAAAAATGATCTCTATGTTGAAATAAAAAAATAAATTGTATTAGGAAAAATATCTTTCCAAGGAAGATTATAAGTACATTGGACCTAAGGGATCAGGCTATCCCATTTTTCACATGGAAGTAATCTAATAAAAGAATAATTGTGTTCAGAATTTGATGAAAAATCATGCTTAAAATATTGGTTTAAAAAATTACTCATTAATTTCATAGAAAATATATAGAGGTTGTGGTTTTATACTTAATAAGAAAAGGGGAGTTTTTTTTAAAAAATGATAATGTAGTGGGAAAAGATATGTATGAGAGGAAGGATATAGAAGCAGGTAGGAGAAATTTTGAATATTTAGAGGATGTTTAGAATCTCTCATCGAGATATTCTTTATACTTTTTATTTTCTTTTTTCCCTATGTTTTTCATTTAATGTTTTAAATACATAGAAAATTTCTATTATTATTATTAGATAATTTAATATGGGGTAATTTTATTGATAAGGTAGGTACTATTACTTCATTCAAGTGTAAGGTGTTGTTAGAAACTACCCTTCTTCATCTTTCAAGTAGTAGATATCCATCAAATACTAGAAATCAATGAAAAATATTTGAATATTGTTTGGATTCATTCTAATTACCATATATAATTCCATTTAAGAAGAGGATGGTTTATACAATGTTACCACATTAGTAAAAATTGAGAATTTATTTATGATTTTGAAACAATATCTTTATTGAGTGAATTAGTGGATTTTGTAGTTTAGAAACTGGGGGACCCATTCATCCATAGGTTAGTAATTCAAGAAGACTAACCTGACTCTTTTCACCATATCTAGGGACACTTATACAAGACTTAAGAGAAACAAAGAAATAAATAACATAATAATGGGATAATAACCTACCGATCTAATTCCCTTATTCCATCCTTGGAATATTCCCTACCTTCTTGTGATATTTGAACTCATTATTATATTATTGATTGTTTCCTTTTTTCCTTATTGTTCTCACTCCACCAATTTCATTACAACCATTTAGTTTCATCAATTCACTTTAAAATTTTATCTGTCACTATTTTGTTTCCTTTTTTGTGTTGTCAGTAGGCCACTCACAACATACATTTTTCAAAATTATTTCCCTATGGATTAAGACATATTAACTGATTTACTAGTTTTAAATGGGGTTTTTTAATTTTAATTTTCCTCGAACCTATTAAGGACCTCAATTCCAAAAAAAATTGGTTTAATTACCGGGGAAGGGAATATTTGACTAAGTAACAAAACCCAAAAAAATCATTTCAATATATATAAATTAAGAAAAATATATTCAAAATGGTGTGAATGAAAACTAGGTCATAAGAATATAACATAGAAGATTTAATACCTTAAATAAATAAAAATTTGATAGATTGAAAAATAAAAATGAATATTTCAATGTAATATATTGTGTAAGATCCAAATAATCAATTAAATGAAAACTTTAAACCAGATTGAAATTTCAACCTACCACAACCTGGTAATGAGCTAATAGATAGATTTAATCTTAGGGTGTTTCAGGTGCACACTTTTTCAAACAACCTATTATGAATTAGGTAGGTCCTTAGGTATTAAAACAATGAGATTATGTAATCTAAATTATCCATGCTACCATATTACCATGGATTTCCTAATGAATAATTTCTTGCCTTATTAGGGACTTATATAGTACAATAAAAAATTTTCCACTTATAAGATTTAGTGAGGAGGAGTTAAAGATAACAGTCATCCAATTTTTTATTAATTGAAATAAAAAATGGTTTCAATATATGGATGAAGAAATATGTGATTCATGGGACAAATTGAAAAATAATTTCCTCAAAAAAATTTACCATAGGAGGGTAACTTCTAATATTAGGAATAAAATACCTAAATTTTTACATGTTGAGAGTGAGAAAGTCCATGAAGCATATGATAGATTCAAGGGGCCACATCCACATTATCTAGACCACAAGGGTACTTATAGAGACCAAGGATTAACATAAATGGATATTATATAATTTTTTATGAATATTTATTATATTACACAAACACACACCTAAGTAACGCAATAGTCAATATACATTGGAAACTTAGAAACCTAATATTATATCTTTTTGAAATAACTTTAACATATCCCTTAAAGATATTCCCCTTTAGTACTCCTACTTAAAACCATTCATTATATATTAGGGAAAGAAATCATAAGAAAGTGTGATTTTAGATTCTATGTAAGGGTAAATATAATAAATATCAATATATGATCATATGAAAGCATAATGAAAGAATTAGGGTATGAGATCATAAAGATTACTTATTATGTTCATACCCAACCTGTTATAGGTTATAAACATGAGTCATGGAATAGATATTGGAAGCTAATAAGACAAGAATAATATGGGAAATAAATAACAATATCCATGAAAGTATAACCTTGGAATAAAACATGGAATGTGTGGGATACACATAAGAATAGTAAATATTATGTCAAGGATACCTACAAAGAAATTCATAACATGTTAGGCTTAGGATAATTTTCTATGTACCAACTTTGGGATTGGAATGTCCTCACATGTACCCTCTTGTTTCATGCTTGGGATGACCACTCGAGTACACTCTTATTTTAGGGTCAGGATAAACACTAGTGTACCATCTTGTTCTGGGTGTGGGATGACCTAATGTGTACCCTCTTGTTTCTGGAATCGGTTAAACACCCTTGTACCCAATTTTTTTGGATTGGGATAACAAATCATGTAGCATCATCTATGGGATTTTCCTGACCAACCTTATACCCTAATAATTGGGATTTGGATAATAACCCATGTAACCTCTGATCTCATAAAATATTTTTCTTTAACTAATGAATTTGAGGGAGATATAGTTCCCACCATTGGAAAATTTCATACATGATGTATATGTAAAAACAAATATTCCTTTTATTTTGTCAGTAGAAGTCCAAAGAGCCTTGATTGAAAAAAGAGAAGAATATTACTTTTAATACCATTTTTTTAAAAAATTAAACATGGGTAGAAAAATATTTTAGAATTATAGTGGAACATTATTTAAAACATTTTTTGAAAACATGGTTTTTGGAGAAAACAAATTTCTGACCAAAGAGAGAAATAAAGTCATATTTTTTTTTAAAAAAATATATTAATTATCAAATGATTCAAAGAGTGGGAAAATAGAACCATTAAATTGATATGTTAAAAAAATATTATAATAAAGGTTATGATAATTCTTGAGTGGAAAAAAATATTTCATCAATGGAATCCTAATCATAAATAATTCTAATATATAATGAGATTGTATCAATAAACTCTTACCACTTTGGTGACTATGAATCATAATCCTCCTGAAATAATAACTTTAAATAATGCATATAATACCTTTAAAATAAGTATATTAATGATATAACATGTCAATGGGGTAGTATATACACCTTGTAATATAACATAGGTTCATAACATAACATGTGTCTCAAAGAAGGTAAATTGAGACATAATTCCCATGTACCATTGGTAACTTTGAAACAATAACCCCATGAAAGAGATATGACCAAAAGAATATGTATATAAAAACCTTTTTATGTAAAAAATCATAAAATACATTCATGGGAAGTACTTATACCACATATAAGGAAGAGGTGGTGAATATAGCATGTGTCTCACAAAAGTAAAATGTAAGACAAAAATCCATTACCTTTAGACTTGACTTCCTTAGTCCATGTTAAAAAATAATTTATAATAAGTTTACTCTTATTATTAATATATAATAATACCATATTCATATATATATCCTACCATATATTATTTTCTTATGACTATAAATTACCTATTTATTAACAATCCCATGTTAATGTTGTGTTTTGGGTAATAATTTCTTTTTTCATATAAGTTTTGACTTTTTTTAGTCCCCTTCCTTTAAACATGATTTCATAATTTAAATATTTTTAGTCATGATATAAATATAATATATAATCATTATATATGTATTTATATTAATCCATAAAATTTAGTGATATGAAATGAAATATAATGTTCATGGACATGGTAGGTTGTACGTATGTAGGAACATGGTTTCCATTTTCCAATCATACTAAAAGAAAGAAATTAAACGATGTATATAAATATTATCATTATATAATCACTATTATTTCATATATATAACTTATTTTTATTAAATGAAACCTTAATACATTCCATGTAATGTGTGAATGAATCACATTTCTTCGTGAGGTGATAGTCCTCCATACACATGAACGATGTTATCGTATTCCCAAAAAATAAAAAACATTAAGGAATGTGTTATATGATAGTAAAATATGAATAATAATATCATAAATATCATATAAAAATACAATGTACATCATTATTACCAACCATGAAAGGTTGTAATTGAAAAACAAATGATATCCGTTCACGAGGCGGTAGTCTTCCGTACACACAAATGATGATTTCATTACCCATTTTATATATGCTTGTGTAGTTTTTGGGGACAACAATAGAATAAAAAATATAAAAATATATAATATATTGATTTTATCATAAAATCGTGATATAAAAATAATTTAAAGATATAGATAAAGAAATAAAAATTAATTTTAGAATAACATCACCTCTTTTACAGGTATTCTCTTAAGGTTTACACTAAATCCTTGAAAAGTTAGATCTATTCCCAAAATAAGAAATCTATTATGAAGGTAGGAAATTTTTAAGTGATTTAGGTATATCTTGGTTGATTCAAACGACTTTAGAGGGGTAAATAAGTGTGAGAGTGAGTGCCTTTTTATAGTTGGGGAGGAGTGGCATTCTTGTAAATACTCAAAGTATTCACTATTTGGTGGTCAAGATTACCTCATGTTGATAAAAATAGATTAATAAATATTTGGAGGTATTATATGGTCTATCCATGAATCTAAAACACATTTATACACATGTTTTAGACATTTGGCTCCTTAACTCTTAATTTTCCTTATTTTGTCCTTTTTGTTTTTCATTATGTTAACTTGTTCTGTAAACTATGAAATTTATTATTAAAGATTAAGATAGAGTGTTACATTTTATATTATTTTTACACCCTGATTCTAAATATAATATCTAATTTATATATTTTAAATACTCTGTGTGTTGGAAATTAAATTTAACACATGTGTAAGTAATGCATAAAAACACTACTTTAACTATAACCATGCTAACCGAGTTTTTTCTATTTAATGATCATTATATCATTATAATAGACAAATTGTTCCATTAATGAACTATATTTTATATTAATTAATATTTAGAAATATATTTACAGAATATATGAGCTTTATAAATTTTAAATCAATTAATAAAATTGAATTTTTTATAAAATGACATTAATATCAATTTTAACATTATTCTTTTAATTTAAATTAAAAATAACAATGAAATAATTTAAATAATATACATTATGTTAAAAACTTTTTTAAATGATATTTTATTCTACAAAAAACAATTTAACACATCAATTAAATCAATTTACATCTCTTTTAATTTTTTTATACTCACTTGATTTATTTAATTTTTAACTAAATAAATCTTGCATTGGTGTTTCTTAAGCATTTAATGTTATTATATCATCTCAGAAAATTAAAATAAATTATCATGATAATAAAACTCATTTATATTCCAAAATATTATTTATAACTGAACTTTTTTTTCCCAATTTCTAAGCTTTATAAAAATTAATATGATGTAAGGTACATTTTTTTGCCTTTTTCTTTACACAACTTATTATATTGGTCACGTTCATTTGTAACTATCCAAAAAACATATAAAATTATATAATATGTTTATAAGGGTAAAACATTACCGATAAAATATATATTTTTAAAACCTTTGGGACATTATTACACCTTATATTTAATGTTTAACGATTAAGAAAAATCATTTTTACCTTAATCACTATAATTGATTTTAAATTTTTCACAAATTGGTTAGGTAAAAAAATACGTTTTAATAATTATAAATTTAAAATTAGTATTATAAAAAATATAAAATCCATTTTCCTAATCCAATTCACATTAGTGTAAAAAAATTAATATAAATTTAATCATGTAGGATTGACGAGAAATAAGGGTTTTAATGTGAAAATGTTCAAAAGTTTACAATGTTTTTAGAACTACATTCATTATAAAAATTAATCCCATGACCCACACATGATTAATAGATGTATAATTTAACAAATTATACTTTCAAAATAATTAAAAATATAATTTAACATTATAAATAAATTAAATTAATTGATGGTTTTTAATTAAAACTCATTATTTCTCCCTCGAAATTCTTCTAGGTCATAGAAGTTATAATACATAAAATTTCCATTCATAAAATCTCACATTATAAAAATTAACATAAAAACTTAATTTAAAAATGGATAGTTGGAAACAAAATAGTTACACAAAGAAACGTATAACAAGGTTTCCACAGAGGATAACATAGGTGGGAAGTGATGATTTGGGTATGGAAGAAAAGAGTAAATAATTATAGAGAGTGATATGGATCATTAATCACAATAAATTAGGTAATATAGTGAATGTTAACAACTAAAAAAAATAAATAGATGATTATATAAGGGAAAATTTGATTCATCGTAAATTAACGTACTTTGAAAATATTTTTTTCAAGATAATTTCCCTAAAGTTGAAGAATTTTCAAACTGAGATATACTTACTTGATTCCATTCCATTTCATAAGAAATATATTATCCATTGGTTGTTCCTTTATCAATTTTCACTTCATATCTTCCTCCAAGAAAAGGTTTTTTTCATGTACCTGAAGTACTAATTGATCATATGATCCATAAATAGAATGATAATTTCTTTCATATAATTATAGTTATCATCATAATAAAATTGTTATCATAGGTTGAAAAATATGTATAAATATTCATGTTTTGAATAATTAATTTCTAAAACCTCATTCAATGTTCAACATAAACCATTTAATAAATGGTTCACCCTTTTGACCCTTCTAAATGATAAAAATCCGAAACATTGGAAAAAATGCCAATAAATTTCTCAAAATCATCTTAAGATTAATCCCATATTATCATAAAGTACATCTTAATTGAATATAACAAAAATTTTAATACCTTCATCATAAATTATCTTGAAACATAGTACTTACTATATATTATTCTTGTAAACATTAATTCTTACTCATTCTTTATAAAGACTATTGGATATATTCCTTAACTCCAAACCTATTGTAAAATTAGTCAATGAAACCCAAAACACTTTTTCAACAACTTCATTATCTATTCTGATGTTAGGAATACAATAAAATTTACTTTATTCTTATCTAATATCTATTTATCTAAACTAAACAACATTTTCTGTACATCAGGAACATATGAAGGGTTTCCTTCCATTAATAATGTTTTTTCTATAAAATATAACATTGTCATTAAATAACATTTCTAGATTATTAGTACCATTAAACATATTCATTTATATACTTAATGAAAAACTTATAATTAAATTTTTCCTATATATATTATAATTCATAATTCTTGAATACAAATACATTAATACTTCAATCCTTCCACTTCAATGATTTAAATTCAATAATTTCTTCTATGGTATATATGTAAATTCTTGGGTTAGGTAATTGAGTTGGTTAATTCCCTTGTTCTCAAAAGATATTAAATTTAGCTCCTTAATTCTTTTTTCACTCTATATCCCTTTTCCACACAAATAACATCTCCCCTCCATTTGAGATATCAATTATGGTTTTTCTTCCCACCATATTAACATATAAGAAGTATAGTCTTATTGCCTCTATGTTCATTACCACATGAACTTTCATAAAATTACATTTATTATTATTTTATGTGTTAGTAATATCACTGAATATCATATTATTAATCATATATTGTGATCACAATATCTTTCTCTCCAGTCATCATCAAATTTTGTTTCTCAAAATCACGGAATTTTCCATCATATTATATGTTAACATGATTAATTCTAGTTCCAACCACCATCTAAAACCAAAATCATAGTCTGAGAAAAACTAATCATAGTGGGGAAACACATAATCATGAAAAATCACTTATTGTAAGACTAATTCATGAATAATTTTTAATCAATGATATCACAGGTCAGTCATTGTCATCATCTAGATAAATCCTTCATGATGGTTCAAAAATATTTTGTGATTTTCTAAAGCATGTCCCCTGGGAGTTTTAAAAAATATGTACAAAAAACACATTTTTGTGAACAAGTTTCGAATCAAGTATAGATCATTATGGACTTTTTAGGGTTGTTAACCCTAGGTAAATATATTCAAAATCTATATACACTTATACAATACAGATAATAATGCATTGTAAGAAAAACAATCTCTCCATCCTTTACTAATATTCTTTGACATTTTCCTAAATTTCAATTCATACCTAGATATCTCATTAAAGACATATCTAGACATATCCTTAATAATAAAACTAGAGATCTCACTAAAGTTTTCTCATCCTAGTGTCCAATAGTTGACCAAACATTTCCTTTGATACTAACTATAGTGACCTAGGCATAACATATATGGATATTACATCATTTTTTATGAATATTAATTACATTGCACAAACACTTTCCTGAGGACCATAATTGTTTAGTTCCATTAGAATCTTAGAAACCTAATCTTCTATCTCTGTGAAAGATCTTAAATATCTCCCTTAAATATATTACTCTTTAAAACTCCTACTTAAAAAATTTGTAATAAATTTGTAAATTGAAATATAATAAATGGTGAACTTATATGCTCATTAATTGTATACAAAAGATATATTATCTATGATCATTTGAATGAATATGATAAGAATGATGGTATGTGATGATGAACATAATGTATGAGGTTCATACCCAAAATGTCATAGATTATAAACATGAGTCATGGCATAGAGATTGTTAGTTCATAGGATATTAATCATAAGGGAATCAAAGAAAATGATCAATGAGAGAATAAACTTTGAATAAGACAAGGAATTTTTTTCATACACATAATCATAGAAAGTATTATTTCAAGGACACCAAACAAGAAATTTATAACATGTCAGAAAAACGATAATTTTCCATCTACCTATTTTCGGCATGGGATGTCCTCATGTGTACCCTATTATTTCAAGATGGGGCAGACCAGTCATGTACTATCATGTTTTAGGATTGGAATGAACACTCATGTACCCTCTATATTTTGGAATTGGGCTTACCACCCATGTACCCACTTATTTTGGTCTTTTTCTAAACACCCATATAACCCCATTTTTGGGCTTCAAATGTACCCTCATCTTTGGTCTTGGGATAACCAAATGTATATCATCATATATGTACATAGTCTAATCACCCATTTAACCTATAATATTATAGAAAATTTATCTTTACCCATTTAATTAGAGGGATATATTGGTCTCAATCATCTCATAATGATAGCCATATTTATGTGTTCCATAAGAAAATAAGAATTCATCATATGAAAAACCATGAAATGAAATGGGTATCATATAAATTTCATCATATCATAACCACTAAAAAATAACATATTTTATAATCATTTCATCATAGAATAAACCTTGTAAATAAACATGTTTCACTAGAATTTTATCATTCTAAAACCCATGGAAGATAAATGGGTTTCATAAAAAGCGTTTCATATTAAACATAAACCATTAAAATATATAATAAGATTGGTTTAGATGGATCATATCCCAAGTAAAACATAAATTATATTAAATGATTTCATCTTAACTGGAGAATGACTTTAAAATAACACTTGGAACATTTTTTTAAAATAAAATAAACATTTTTTGAACATTCCTTTTTTTAAAAATAAAACAATTTTAGAATAATTTTTATTGAAAACTATTTTCAAAAATTATAAAGAAATATTTAAAAATAATTAAAAATGTTTCTAGTGGAAAATATCCTTTCCACATTGAAAAAATTATTTTCAAAATATAAATCATTTTGAAGGCCTTTTTCTTTGAAAATAATATTGAATGCTTATGAATTAATCTTTGAAACTCATTTAAAACACTTTTTAAACATAAAACATTTACGAAATCCTATTTTTTGAAAATAAATTTAAGAAAAATTCCTTCAAAAATATTTAAGAAAAAATTTTCCTTTTGAAAATATTCTTTAAAACAAATAATTCAAGCATCAAATAATGGTTTGTTCATAAAGGAGAATTTTGTACATGACATTTACGAATAAATGAAGATTCCTCTCATATTTTTGGTAAAAACTAAAATATCCTCGACTAGAAAACAAGAAGAAGATTCCATTTAAAACCATTTTTAAAACAGTTAAAATATGGGTCCTAATGTCTTTTAAAATCATAGTGGAACATTTTTTTAAAACCTTTTAATAAAACATGGTTTTGGGAGAAACGTATTTCCATACGATAAGAGATATAACATCAGATATTATTAGAAACATTTTTTTAATTATCTGAAGTACCAAATAATGAAAAATAGTATCATTTCCTGGATATATCATGAAAAGAAGAGTAAAATAAATTTGATTATAATTTTTAGAGATATATTATAATATTTCATTAATGTAAGCATAATAATAAACAATCGTGACAAACAATGAGGTTATAGCAATAAACTCTCACCATTTCGATAAATTTGAATCATAATCCCCCAGAAAGAATAACATTAAATAAAGAACAAAATATTATTAAAATAAGTAGTTTTGTGATATAACTTTTCAATGGGGCAGTATATACACATCGTAAAAGAATACAGTTTCATAGCATAACACGTGTCTCAAAGAAGAAAAATTAAGACAAAATTCTCTTTACTCATTGGCATGTTTTAAATTATAACGCCATGAAAGAGATATCATCAAATGGAGATAAAAATAAAAAACATTTTAAAAATAATAATCTTAAATTACATTTATTGGTAGTATATACACCACATATAAGGAAGAGGAGGGGAATATAGAATGTGTCTCACCGAAGTAAAAAAGCGAGATAGAAATCCCTTACCATTAGTCTTCAATTCCTTACTATGCATTAAAACCTCATGTATGATAATGATATGTTTATTATACTTATATAAAAAACCATATTTATATATTTCCTACCATGTATGATTTATTTATGACTTTATAATACCCATTTATTAACAATCCCATCTTAAAGGTGAATCTCCTGTAATAACTGCTTTGTTTTTCATATAAGTTTTGACTTGTTATTTCAATTATGATTAATTTAGTAATAATATAATCATTTTTAGATTTTAAAAAATGATATAAATATAATATATTTTTATTATATATGTATTTATAGTAACCTATAAAATTTTCTGATATGAAACGAAATACATTGTTTATGGGGATGGTAGGTCGCACGTACGGATGAATAGTGTTTCTATTTTCTTTTCATTTTGAAAGAAAGTAAATGATATATATACATATATATATATATATATATGTGTGTGTGTGTGTGTTATCATTGAAATTTTACTATTATTTCATATATTTCATTATTTTTTAAACACAATCACAATACCTTCCATATAAATCGTGAGTAAATCTCATCACTTCGAGTGGCGATTATCAGCCGTACACAAAAAATACATTATCATATTCCCAAAAAATAGAAATCATGAAGGTATGTTTGATATAATAATTAAAAATTCAAAATAATATCATAAATATCGTATAAAAATATTATTTATATCTTTATGACCATCCTTGAATGGTGGTAATGGAAAAATGAATGACATCGGTTCGTGAGGCGGAAGTCTACTATACACATGAATGATGATTTATTAACCAATTTAAAGTAACTTTATGTGGTTTTAGGTCCTAATATTACCATATTGAAATTTTAGTATATTTAATATACTGTTTTAATTTTATTATCATTATATAAAAATAACTTAAGGAGGTGGAGAAGGAAATAAAATAAAAAAACATTTAGAATAATCAAAACTCTTATTCAAGTATCCTTTTTAGTTTTTCACTAAATACATAAATGGTTTGATGTATACACAAAATATAGATTATAGGGTTTTTTGGGGTAATTTGAGAAGGTATTTTTTTATAGATATTGGTTGATAAAAATGGATTAAGAGGGGGGAATATGTGGGGGGAGTGAGTTCCCTTTATAGTTGAGGAGTGACATTCATGTAAATACTTAGAAGAATTCACTGTTGGATAGTCAATCACACCTAACAATTCCCCAAAATGGATAATTAAAGGTTTGATGAGATAATATGGTTTATGAAATCCCATAACACACATTTATACACATGTTTTAAACATTTGGTTCTTTATCTATGACTTTTTCTTATTTTATCATTTTGATTTTTCATTAGGTTAACTAGTTTTCGAAACTATGTAACTTATTATTTAAAATTAATTTAGAGTGATAATTATTAGATAATTTTGAATCAATTAATCTGAATATGATATGCAATTTATAATTTATAAAACCTCTGTCTATTTTAAAAATTATTCATGTAACGCACAAAAATACAACTTTAACCGTAACCATGCTAACCTGGTTTTTTCTATCTAACTATCAATATAGTCATTATAATAGAAAATGTGGTCCATAAATGGACCATTTTTTAAATTCATTAATATTTTAAAATCACTTTAAAGATGATAAGAGTTTATAGTAATTTTCAATCAATTAATAAAATATCCTTTATTATAAAATTACATTAATGTCAATTTGGGCATTATTCATTTAATTTGAATTAAAAATAACAAGACAATAATGGAAATGAAATTCATTTTTTCATAGTTGTTTAAAATGATATATCCATGTAAAATTTTAATGTAACACAAAAATTCATTCAATTTACTACACTTTTAATGTTTTTAAAATCTTTTAATTTATTTAATTATTAACTAAATTATTCCAGTGTTGGGGTTTCTTAAGAATTTAATGTAATTAAATTATCTCAAAAAAAATTAAAATAAACTATCATGAAAAATTACACATTTATTTTCAAAATTAATATTTATAACCAATATTTTGTTTTTTCCAAATTATAAAATTGTATAATCATTAAAATTAAGAAATTTACATTTTTTATTTTTCATTACTTAACTTATTAAATAGGTAAATTTCATGTACCAGTGTCCAAAAAAACACATAAAATTAGAGCCTAAGTTCATAAGGGTAAAAATATTTCTACAAAATGGGTTTTGTACAAGTTATGGGTCACTCTTAAACCATATATTTTATGTTTAATAACTAAGTAATCTAATTTTTACCATAATCATTCTAATTAATTTTAACTGTTTTCACTAATCATATTAGTGGAAAAATATGTTTGACATATTAGACATTATAAATTATACTTAAACTAAATATGGGATCCATTTTAAAAAATTTAATTCACAAAAGAGGAAAAATTAATTTAAATGTAATATCACATGAACAATAAGAACGAATGTTTTATTTAATGTGAAAATGTTCAAAATTAAAAAAATTATTTATATCTATATTAAATATAAAAATTATTCAAATAACCAAAATTGGATTAATGGATGTATAATTAAACTAATTCTACTTTAAAATTAATTTAAAATATAATTTAACAATATAAATATATCAAATTAAAAGGGTGTTTTCAATTCAAACCAAGTGTTTTCACTATTCATAAAAAAATTAATTTTCTCTGAAAAATAACAAAAATTAACCCAAATATAATTTGGATATTAATATTTCATAAATTAAGATTATTTAATAATTTAATATTTCTAAAATTAGTAAAACACAATTTTAAATTATGTGAACCAAACATGATTAACTTGTCTTTTTGAAAAGATATTTTTTTTCAGAATACATTTATTTTTCTTTTAAATGATAATTATTTAATTTATAATAAACATATAAATGATAAACCTATGAAAACTATATATTTTCATAATTGATTTAATCATATTCATTCCATCCATTCTAACTTTTAGGTGATAACTATCTTATTAAATAAATTTAAAATTAGTATATTATAGTTTGGTAAAACACAATATTCTTTGTTAGATAGGAAAAACATATTGTTGTGTGTAACACAATATAAAATTAGTTTTGGGGTTTATACAATATTAACATTGTGTTGTTTATAAATAAATGTCACCATGAAATGTAATCCATTAATGAATTTTTATTTATTCAGAAAAAAATAAAAACTCAGGGTGTTATAGTAAACCACAATTTTTCATGGATATGTTTTATTTTTGTATCACACCATACCTTCAAACATTGGTTGATGAATAATCTAGATGAAATTTCCTTGATATAATTCATAATGAGCTGAAATATTTTTTCTACACCTTAGAATGAATTTCAAATAAAATCTATAAGGATAACTATTGTTTGAAAAAAAACCAAACCACTCCCTAAGTGGAGTTAAATATGTAGGATTTTACAGTAAAAACACTAAAAACACACTTAGGGAGAAATTTCACTATTGTGGTGTGTTCATAAATTCATAGTCTTATTTTAAAATCAAATAAAAATATAATTTTCAGTCAGTAATTCATAAGATCTTAATAATATAAATTTTACTGGTTATGGTCCATTAATGAAACCAATAGATGAACCATTCTCAAATAATTGAAACTAAGGCTACCATAACTACCCAAAACATTCTTGGATAGTGTAGGTCATGCTCAGACCTACTTCTCCCCCAGGTTTCCAGTAACAATCTATGTAGCAATTCCGACACCAACATGTTTTGAGACTTCAAGTTCTCCAGATTAGTTTGAGGGTATGATTCAAAAATTTATTGGTAGGTTTGATGAAAAAATATAAAAAATTATTTTCATAAGGCACAATAAGAATCTTGGATTAAAAATCTAACGTTACAAGTGAGACATTTGTTTATAAATATAGGATGTAGAGATAAGGGTAAACTACCTAACACTATAAGGCTAAATCCTAGGGCAAATTCCCTGGCAGTCACAACTAGGAGTGGTATTCAATATCAATAGTAATCTAGGAAATATCCCAAATATGAACCCATTAAAAAACAATATGAAACTAAAAAACTAAACTCTGGAAGCTCAGGAATTTAAGAAATCTAAATATCTCCACTGGAAGACAAACGAAGCCCTTTATTCCTGCAGAAAAACCACAAGATAAATGTTTGAAAATAAAATAGAATAAAAGAAATAAAAATATTGAAGAATATGTTGAAGGATATGTATAGTTTATTGAAACATTTCTCTAATCATTAATTTTCAATAAAATATTAAAAATGTAACATCACAATCCAACCCAAGATGAGGCTCGATCCATAACTACCCAAACCTCACCTCCATAGGCTAGTGGGTGGAAACTAGAAATAAAGGCATAAATTACTCGGGGAGGCCTTTTCCTAAGTACCTGTATTCACACATACACAGTCATCTCACTAAAAAAGGGAGTTTGGAAAGAGTAAAAGATGAAACACTACTATAATGTATACCAAGAATGAATAAACATCTAGAAAATACAAGATTTTGGAAATGTAAATTGAAAAGTAAATGGGAACAATATGTTCCTGAATAGAAATATGTCCCAACATGAAAAAAACTAGAAAAGTAAATATATAAGGGATCCCATCTTCTGAATCCCAAGATACAAACCCTTTATGTGGTCCAAGAACCCACTATCCCTAAGATCCTCTAAATTCATGGTTAATCTACCCATCATCTACATAAGACATGAAAAATGTGTAGAAATCCCATATAGGTGTGAATATATACATACCCAGTAGGACACCCTGAAAGATAAAGGGGATGTATTAAGAGATACTATAAGAAATAAAGATAGTAGATAGCATAAATTACAGTGAAGGTGAACATCTCAACCCAAAAGAGAGTAAAAGTAAGACCATACAAACAAAAAGGGATAAATACTATTAGTAGATGAAATACCCATCGATTATTCACCACCTCTATTTGGAGAGTAAAGTCATCCAACCATGAGAAGCTAGACATGGAAATAATGTGGCATACCCCGCACATCTTCACCTCTCTTATAAGGAGAGTAGAAAAATACAATATGTGGATACAGAGGAAGAATATATATATGCCCTGTAAAAAGAATACCAAGTGAGATAGTAAAAGGATATCCATATCTCAACCCATCACATGAAAAAGAATATACAACAGTTCTAAAAGTCCATCAATGATGCCCAACATCTCACAAGTCTTCCCAGAAGTAATTATACAAGTCTAACCATACCTCGTTACTTTCTCACACATCTGAGTGGGTACAAACTCAAAGTAGAAGACCCACACCCTAACACATCATGGGGGGGGGACTCTGTAAGCTATCATGGATTCCACTACCCATCTATATGGGATGTTAAACTCATTATCCATCGAGGATGCCACATCCCATATATGTTGGGGGTCAGCTCAGTATCCATCAATGATGCGAATTCTTGGCTTTTCTCGAGGGTGAAATCAGTATCGTCAGAGGACACCACTACCCACCTATGTTGGAGGGTCAACTAGGTATATGATGAGGATTCCACTAACTAGCTATGTTGACGGTTCAACTCAGTATCCATCAAGGACACCACTATCCGGTTCTGATGGAGGTTCAAATTGGTATCTATTGAGGATGCTACTACTAATCAATGTTGGAGGGTCAACTTGTTATCTATTGAGGACACCACTGGCCAACTATGATAGAAGGTCAAATCGAGAAGGTCATGTTGATAATGTATGATCACTGTCATCATCGGGTGTCGCCTCATCAGATGTCATGCCCAAAACATTTCACATCCTATCTACAAACACACAACTAAGGCTCTGTAATGTTTTTTGTGAAAAAAACTACATATAATCTACTCATGGGACAAAATATGAGTTCATATTAAGAAGATATATATGGTTGAAGTTTCCTAGAAAAATAACTAGGGGAACATAACGTGTGAGGAAACCCACCAACATGTGTTCCCATTTCACCACTGTGTCCCTGGCCAACACACGGATTCATCCCATGTACTAGTACACACTGTGTAGGTGGACTGCACGACATGTACCAAATAACCGGGATATATCCATGTCCTTTTGGTCATGCCTGTGTACTAAAACCCATGTATATATACTTGAGTTTATGGACATGTGACTATCCATGTACATCCACATGGTTTTCTACCCAGGGGATCCTTCACATGGGTTCCCATCTAGTGAAGGGGTATACATCATAGAAGATGACTACACTCCATGTCATCCCTATGTTTTTTGAAACCCAAGTCTTTGATGATGAGGGGGCTACACACCATGTGTTCATCCTTGAACATAGAATGTTGTTGGGTTTTTAACAGAAATCTAATATCATTAGATCCACTTTTGGTGATTTAAATATGGTTTTTCCACTTCCTATTAGGTACTATCTATAGACTAAAAGGTGTATATTGTCAGAAATCATGCTTCAGGGCCACAATTCACAGGAAATCATCCTTTGATGGTTTTTCAGGTTTCTCATTTCATGTACTGCATTCTACAGAGCATTCCACCCTCTATTTATTGACCTTGAATCAGTGAAAATATCATCAATTACTCACAAAAACTCTAGATCTATGATCGTTTTAGCGATCTACTTCTCATTTGCGAAACCATTATGAATTTCGGGGTCTGATCGGGCTTGGTACCAACCATAAATTCATGAACCCGGACCTTGGGGTTTGACCAGTGATAAACATGAATAAAAAAAGGAGGAAAAGTATAAGAACACTGGTTTAAAAATTACTGGCCAAGAGTTCATGGACAAAAATTTTAAATGGGTAACCGGGGTTAGAAAACAACTAAATTAAATCAAATTATATGGTGCAAAGAAGCATGCATGGGCCACAATTGGCACAGATCGATTAAATGGATCGATCCTATCAAACCATTTAATAAAAATGGAGTAAATATTCAAATTAAAGAGTCCAACCTAGATTATGGATTGTTCGTTAATGAGTAACATGTCTTCCAATGATTGGAAGAAGTGGTTGCGTTTTCTACTTCTTTATTTGATCTGATCTATCTTTTAGTCATAATCTAATGAGATTGTCTAATGGAGGATAGAATAAGTGCCCTAAATTTCTCCTATAGTTTATGTGGATAAAATTGGACAAATCAGCATGGATGTGATCTTATAGTGTTATCTGTTGCACTGAAATAAATTGTGGAATTAATTTATTAATTAATTAATTCACTGACCTTTCTTCCAATGAGTGAGGAGTCTGAATGCCCCACACCAATTTATTTAATGGTGTGCCTAAGGTAAACACTGCATTACTTAATATACAATTGTCTTTGATTTCTTATCCAAGCTATCATTTAGTAGTTATCCAATTTTATTTTAGAATATGTGTGCATGAAATGTAAAATATATTCAATGTTTTCATAAGATGAATTTCAGGAACTCCGGGCCTAAGATTTGTACATTGTATCCGTGCCTTGAATTGAAAATATATATACAAATATTTCAGTGTCATATATAAGGAAAATATTGGGGATCTATATAATTCCCTACTTCAAGATTTTTATCACCAAAAATAAAAACTTGGAAAAAAATTGAGATGCTGAGCCCGTTGTTGGTTCTCCGACTCCCAGGAACTCTCCTACACATTCCCATGCTTCAACAACATGCAAACCAAGGGGACAATCCATCCATAAAGATTTTGTTCCTGTTGATCCTTGACCACGACAAGGTTATCTACAATTTCGTCTCTATCCTCGATGTATAGATCACCCCAGTTGATGATGTGTGTGGGTTCATGCATGAAATGCATCAACTATGAAACATGGGAGATTTCATGAAACCTCTCCAACTTTGCTGGTAGGGTGAGGTGGTATGAAACCTCACCAACCCTCCACACATTATCAAATTACCCTATGAACCTCATGTATAACATTAATCCCCAACCAAACCTCCACAATCCTCATTATGGGGAGACTCTAAGGAAAACATTGTCTCCCTGGTCGAACTCTATGGGATTACAATGGAAATTGACATAATATTTCTATCTGCTCTGGGACATCCACATCTACTAACAGATGACCTGGACTTTCTCTGTTGTCTACTGCACCATCTATTGGCCCACAAGAGATTAATCGCTGATCTCTTTCCAGCACAAGGGTGACCTACAGGGTGTCCAATATAGGGCCTCAAAAGGATCCATGCTAATGGAAGAGTTCTATCTGCTTTTGCACCCAAAATCTCCAAGGGTAGGTGATCATCCTATCACCGGATGAAGTCTAACATGAAATCCATTATCATATCCTCCAACACATAGATAGTTATCTCAGTCTACCCATCAGTCTCAGGGTAAAAGTCTATACTCATCCTAATTTTAATCCTAAATGGATCTTATAGGCATTTCCACAATCATGATGTGCCAAACATCATGATCATAAACAATCATTGAGGGAACCCCACAAAGGATAACAATCTCCCGTACGTATAGATTCCCAAAACACTCCACCAAACTATGCTCTCTAATAGTAAGGAAGTGTTCCAACTTTGTGAGTCTATCAAATACCACCCAAATAGCGTCATGGACCTTTGTTGTGCACATAATACCTATGAAAAAGTACATAGATATTTCATCCCATTTCTACTACAGGATCTAAAGGGTCTGTAAAAAACTACAAGAACCTGGTGCTTAACCTTTAGCTACTGATAAGTGAAACACTAAGAGATGAAATCAGTTACGATTCATCTCATTCAAGACCACCAAAACATTGGTTGAAGTCCTTTGTACATTTTCCCCTCACCGTGATGTACATATATGGGAGAGGTGTAGAACTCCTGCATCACCTCTTCCTGCAATGTGACTAGAACCAACATCCATCCCCAAAAAAGGATGGCATGATTACCTCATTCATAATATCCATATGTTTATTCACCTATGGATATCTGATCATCTATGATCTTAAATTTGGTGACTCCCAGTTAGGACTCCCTCACATTCCCAATATGCATAGGAGTTAACACTATCCACTATAGAAAATTTGTACCCTCCTTCTCCATCAGGGCTAGATGCAGAGAAGCTAACTACTCTGAAACTTCATGCACTAAGTGAGCATGGGAAATCCTTCAAAGGGAATATATTACAACATTTACATTTCCTAGAGTATAGACTATATTGAAGTCATAGTCCCACAGGAACTTCAACCAAGGTCACTACCTCAGGTCCTGGTATCTCTTTGTGAAGACGTACTTAAGACTCTAGTGTTCTGAGTAAACAACGAAGTGCTCCCATAGAAGGTTGTGCCCCCACATACTCAGGGAGAAGACTACCACTACCATATCTAGTTATTGAGTTATGTAGTTATTCTCATAAGGTCTCAACCACCTCAAGCTATATGCAATAATTGTCTATCACTGCATCAACACGAAACTGAGCCCATCTTTTGAGGTACCCCTTTACACTATGAACTCCACACCTTCCTCTAGATGTATCAATAATAGAGCACTCATCAACCTCATCCTAAAATCCTCAAATACCTTCTAGAAATTCTCAAACTAGGTAAATGACTAGCCTTTCCTTGTTAGGGTGGTCAGAGGGCCATGAAATTATAAATAATTCTACCCCAATCTTCTTGTAGTGCCCCGCAAATCCAAGAATGATTTACACCTTTGACACAATTTTGGGATGGCTCTCAAGAAATCACTGCATTAATCTTTTCTGGGTCTATGGGTAAACTAGGCTCAGAAATGACATGTCCCAGTAAGTGAACCTTAGGAATCTAGAACTGGAACTTCAATAGATTTTCGTAAAGTTGTTGGTCATGAAAAAAATATAGAACCATCCTCACGTGCTCTTCATATTCCACCTATGATGTAGAGTATACAAGTATGTTGTTAATGAAGATAATAAAAAATGGTCAACGTACAGCTAGAAACCTTGGTTCATCAAATACATAAACATAGTGGGAGAATTTGTTATACCAAAGGAAATCACTATGAACTCATAATGTCAGTAGAGAAATCCGAAATCCAAGATTGGGATATCATCCTTTCAAACCCTCAACTGGTGGTAGACGAACATGATATTGATATTTGAAAACCATCTCACACCTCCCAAATGGTCAAAGAAGTCATCAATCATTGGAAAGGGGAATTTGTTATTTATCATGGCCATGTTCATGTGGTGATAATATATTGAAAGACAAAATCTCCTATCCGCCTTCTTGATAAACAACACTAGAGCCGCCTAGGGGGATACATTGGGTCTGATGAAAAATTTCTCCCAAAGGTCCTCTAACTGCAACCATAGATCATAGATCTAGGTAGGGGAAATCTGATATGCGATAGAATATATTAGAGTCGTTTTGGTATTCAAGTCAATGAAAAATTCTATCTCCCACCTAGTAGGTAGTCCCTAAACGTCCACGATGAAGACACCCATGTAATACCCTAAAACTGATGAAACATAGATTATTGAAGAGACCACTACACCATGGTCTATACTCTCTAACTAATGAGTGATTGGATGCAACCTTCTCCTTGAAAAAACCCACTTTCCCATCCTTGAGATATCTCTCTCCAGAAAAGAAGAATCTCATCCCATAGGTGCGTAGGCAACTAAATTTTATACAGTTATAGTAAATCTAGGCTCAGACCATATACAACCAATACATACCCACAATGACATAACAAAGTTCTATCATAATGACTAAAAGGTCCCATGTGAACCTATATCCACCTAGTGATATCTTGTGTTGCCTTCAGAATAAATACACATAAGAAGTTTTCACTATAGGAACCTCAAAATAAAACTGTTGGGATAACCCCTCAGTTGGGAGCTCCATGTCTAACACTAGGATTATGGAGATAAATGAATGGAAATAACGTGTGTCTACTAATATTTAATCAAGAGTATAAAACACCAAAATATCACCTCTTATCTTCTTGTGCATTGTGGGATCATAGAAATCCAAAGCCTTCAGTTGTCTATAGCCCCGACCGCTAGCTCCCTGATCCTAATGTGGGAAACCTAGTGGTGGTGGTGGAAGGATATCATAACAACATCAAAAAACCATATATCCTCTTGATCATCTTCTGAAAAAGTCTCTATGGGGACCACCCTATCCTCTCTTGGGAGATCCGTTATAATGGTGCTGCCTCTACCACAACGGTGCATGAACTATCTACCAATATTGCTCAGCACATTTGGTCAAGAAGTCTAACACTATGTGACATCTCTTTTCATAAGAAAATGACTTCCCCACTCTAGGATTTCATGGAACATTACGTTTTCCCTACACCGCATGACCTCATCCAGAACCCTAATCTCAAAAGGGCTTCCTACACAAAGATCTCACCAAATGGAATCTGCTAGCTACTTCAAATGAATTAGTTCTATAACACTCACTACCAGCTCCAGCTATCCAGTGTCCCTCTTATAGTAATATATGTATCAAGATTTCCATTTCCTTCACCCCAATAAAGATGGGGAAATAAAATGGAATTATGCTGACACATATCTCTCTGTTGAGTCCCTTTCAAACTTCTATTCTCATAAGTAAACATCATGAATCATGTCAAGAGAGTATCGTATAAGTTCTATGGAACTCATTGTGTAATCATCCACCATCATCCCTCCATAATACAACTCCATACGTTCTTGAATCTAGAATGAGCACAAGTAGGATGTGTAGTAGTCCTCACAGAAAAGATTCTAGAATTAGTCCATGAGAGTGTTGACTCATCAGGCATCTATGAAACAAGGCTCTTCCAATGCCAAGATTATCTCTATAAGAGTCTAGATGTGAGTGTAGCCACATTATTTGTCGGTTTTCAAACAATCCTAGAGATATAGTCCATTGAATATAGCTAATACTATGATTCCTGAGGATCTGGATCGCCACAGAACGTCAATGGACTCTTGCAATGGAAGTCATGGAGCACGCTAAGCCTGCATGCATCCTCAACCTACTCTGTTGGAATAATCTACTGCTCAACATTAAAAGGTGCTACTACATTCCTACCCGGAAGAAGGGGTCATGGGATGGACCTTGAACTGATGCCTCGTCACTCATTGAGTTATCTTCACGAATTATAGTTGGTATCCTGGAAGGCTATCATCATGAATCCATCCTGATATTTATCAAGAAATACCATGGTTAGATGAGAATATATATATATATATATCAATCAATAATGGGGATCTAACTGAAGAAGGAAAATCAAATACTCAATCCTATATGATGTGTGTACCATTAAAACCCTATAATAAATGTCTCTACAAGCTGAGTCAACTAGTTGGTAGTCAAGGTCCTGGTAAATGGATACACCTACTTTTGCACCATCACTTGATTCCTTATCCTAAGAGCCACACTCATGAAACTTTGACATTATTTCCCTAAACCCAACCAAATACTCTTAAGGGGGATAACCCAAACAACATCCCATGTAATAAATTTTCTTTGATAATAATCTATCATGACCCAACCCAAGTAGGGGCTCAAGATATAACTACCCCTAGAACACCTCCATATGTCAAGGGGTGGTGACGAGCACTGAGGGAATAACTAACTCAGGGAGGCCTTTTCCTATGTACCTTTATACACACAAATAGTCGTCTTAATGAAAAATTTCAAATGGAAAAATAAAAGATAAAACAATAAAATAAAGTAAACTAAGAATTTATGAACCTCTATATAGTACAAAATATGATAGTGTAAACTGAATAGTAAAGGGGAAAAATATACTCCCAACCACAAATATGTCCCAACCTAAAAAAACTGGAAAAGTAAATAGCTGAGTGATCTCAACTCTTAAATCCCAAGTTATGTCCACTGTATGCTGTCCAAAAGCCTAGTATACCTAAGCTCATATGAAGCCATGGTCAACCTGTCCGTCATCGGCATAAAACATGACATGTGTGGGAAAATCACACACAGGAGTGAGTATATAAATACCTAGTAAGACACCCTGAGAGATAGAGGGGGAGAAATAAGAGATAAAATGGGAATGAAATATAGTAGATAACAAAAGGTATAGTGAAAGAGAATACATCAATCCAAAAGGGAGTGAAAGTAAGATCATATAAACATAAGGGGATAAAATGTTTAGTAGATGAACTATCTGTCAAGTCTTTTACACCAATATTAAGAGAGTAGAAACATCCAACCATGAGAATCTATGGACCGAAATCTTGTGGAATACGCACATGCATTCACCTCTGTTAAAAGAAGAGTTTCCAAATACAAGGTGTGGATATAGATAATGAATATATATATATATATATATATTCTCAGTTTAAATAAAATCAAATGAGAGAGTAAGGGGATCACCATGTCTCGGCTCATCCCAAGAAGAAGAGTAGCCAATAGTTTTAAAAGTCCATCAATGATTCCCATCATCTCATTCATCTTCCCAGAAGTAACCATAAAATTTTAACCACACCTCATCACCATGCTGCATAGATGAGTGGGCACAAACTCGAAGTAAAGGAATTATTCCCTAGTATTTCAGGGTTGGTTCTTCTCTATAATCCATCGAGAACTCCACTACCCAAATCTACTGGATGGTCAACTCAATATATATCAAGGATTCCACTTCCCAAAAATACTGGGGGCCAAATCGATATATGTTGAGGATTCCACTACCCATCATTAGTGGAGGGTCAACTTGGTATCCGTCGAGGACACCACTACACAACTATGTCAGAGGGTCAACTCAGTATCTTTCAAGGAGGAAACTGCCTAGCTATGTTGGAGGGTCAACTCAATATTCTTCAAGAAAGCCACTACCCACCTATGTTATATGGTCAACTTGGTATCTATCAAGGAATCCACTACTAGTTATGCTACATGGTCAACTCCGAATGGTCCCGGTGATCCTTCGTGATCACATCTATCATTGGGTGTTGACACACCAGGCATCAAGCCTGGAACATTTCACTTCATATCTCTGAAGCAGCAACTAAGGGACCAATCACATTCTATGTCGAAAAACACTAAGGATAGGATATTCAAGTGTAAGAATTTGTTTTCAAATGAAGGAAATACGAATGTTTGCATGTTTCCTCAAAAAGGAACTTGGGGTTCACGACCTGTGAGGGGACCCACATGGTGTGTGGTCCCATTTCACTGCCTAGCCATGCCCATTGCTGGAACCTAACTTCATCTAATGTAGTAGTATGCACCGTATAGCTGGAATACACTACTTTTCATGATAACTTGGACCGGGTCATGTCTAGTTGAATGTGTCCATGTATTTGAGTAAATTGCAGTGTGCTGAGCTATTTACTTCCACATTGTCTCCCGCCCATGTAATCCTTCACATGGGTTCCCATATGGTGAAGGGGTATATTTCATACAGGATGAATGCACACCATGTCATCCTAAAGTTTTAAGAAACCCTATTTTAAGCCTTGAGGGGAATACACACCATGTGTCCATCCATCCACATGGTGTATAGTAAGGTTTTCAATAGAAATATAAGATCTTTATATCTATTTTAGGCACTTCGAATCTGGTCCCACCGAAACATATTTGGAACTATCTATGTCTAAAAGGGTGATCTATCCAAAAATCATGGTCCATGTCATTATTTTCCAGAAATTGGTCTCTATTGGTTCGTCGGGGTTCCTGTGGCATGAATACAACACCACTAAACCTTCCATCCTCGATTTCTTAAACTCAAATCACCAAAAATATCATTCATTAATTCCCTATAACAACTCCAAATATATGCTCGTTTCATTGATACACTCCTCAATAACGAAACCATTATGAATCTGGGGGGTCCAATCGGTCTTGGTACCACCCAGAAATTACCGAACTGGGACCTCAGGGTCTGATGAATGATGAACGTGAATAAACAAGGTGGAAAAGAACAAGAACAATGTTTTAAGAAATTTTGGCCAATAGTTCTTGTCCAACGATCGGGAATGGAAAACTATGGTTTAAAAACAACTAATTGAAATCAATTTAACTAGTGAAAAGGAGCATGCATTGGATATAATCGTAAATGATAAATAAAAGGGACTAAACCTCTCAAAAATTTTTACAAAAAGTGAATAAATTACCAAATTGATGATTCCTACCTTGAATATGTATTTTATGTTGATGAATAACATGTATTACAATGATTTGGCTAATTCATTTCATATTTTACATCTTGATCTTATCTGTTTCATTGTTTTTTATTCATCCAATGAGATTTTACAATGAAGGATGGATGGAGAGATCTGGATTTCTCATTGGATTTATGTAATTAACCCTAAAGAAATCATTCAGGCTGTGATATTATATAGTTATCCATAGTGTTAAAACAAATTAATTAATTAATTAATTAATTAATTAATTAATTAATTAAATCACTAAACATACCTCTAATGAGTGAGGAGTCTGAATGCCCCATGCTAACTCATTTCATGTCACTCCTAGGGTAATAACAGATTTTAAAACACAATTGTGGTCTCAGATTTCAAATCCAAGTTACTATTTATGATTTTTCCTATTTTCTTTAATAATATTCACACGTGCAATATAAATTTTATTCCAGGAACATCAGGCCTCATATTCACATGATGTCTTAGTGCCTTGCTTGGAAAAAATATATAGAGATATTTCAAATTCATACAAAGAAAAATTGTTCTCTATTGGTAAATTAGGATTCTTAACTATTAAAATTTCTAAAATATTTTAAAAACCGATCATTTATATTCCCTTCCTTGATTTTTTTAATTCAATCCCATTCTTATCTAAAATCACTCAAGAAAATATTTTCTAATAATAAAACCATGGAATAACTTTCTACTTAAAATATCACATAGGAGTATTGTATTTTCTTGGAAAATTAGATACCTCCAAAACATCAATATCTATGGATCTTTGTAATTCATTTCACCTATAGAGATAGAGTTGGTGAATTTAATTGTCTTTATGTTCTTAGATAAAGAATAAATATTATTTTTTTACCCTTGTTCCATCACATGAGATTAGAACTTCTACAACCCATCGGTATTTTTTTAAAACGTGTTGATTGATCCATTAATCATCCAATTTATAGTGTAGATGACTATTAGTAGGAGTATGAAATATCTTTTGGACTATTTATTTTGTCATTTTTTATTTGGATGTGACTAGGAGGTACCTATCATTATTGGTAGGCCATTTCATTCGATAGGGTGGGGGGATGTCATAGATGTTCCAAAGGGAAATTAATTTTTAATATATATGAAGAATGAAAGGAATGAAATGTTTTTAGAAAATTTATAAACCAACCAATGATAAAATATTTCTTGAAGATAATATTTTAGAAGTTGAAGGATCTGTTGATGAGGATGGAGTTTAGTTTTTTAGGATGATAGAATAAATAAATGGTACACCTGAACTCCCTACTGAAACTTGCATGGGAATTAATTATATCAATGAAAGGGAATAATTTTTTGAGTTTGAGGCGGAATTAATGGGACACATGGACATGTTTACCTTAGAACAAATTTTGACCGAAACCAAGGAATATATATTTTTGGAGATTTTTTTTGTAAACAATAGTGATACAGAGGAATATTTTTTCATCTCCTTATTTAAGAGGAAACATGAGGCCCTATGACCCCCTAAACCCATGAGTCCTCCCTTTAACCATGAAACAACTAATATAAAGCTCAAGCCCCAACTTTCTCATTTTAAATATTCATTTTTAGTTGAATGCTCAACCTTTGTCATCATTAACTTATCCAAATTAGAGGATATTCAAGAGGATAACATACTTGGTGTCTTGAGTTAGTTTAAGTATCTAATTTTCTGGTATATGTTTGATATTAAGGGTAAACTTCCATCATAATACATGCATAAAATCCATGTGGAAACTGAGTGTAAAACAAGGATGGAAGCACAAAGAAGACTTAACCCAAACATGAAATATGTAGTCCATGAATATGTAATGATGTTTTTGGATGCTAGAATAATATTTCCCATTTCAAATATTACATGCGTAAGTCTTATCCAGGTAGTTCCTAAGAAGAGTGCAATGAATGTGATAACTAATGAAAAGAATTTAAAAATCCATACTTGAACTGTGATAAAATAGAGAATCTATATAGAATATAGAAAACTCAATGTTTCCACAAGGAAGGGCCATTTAACAATGAAAATTTTGACCAAATGATAGAGATTTTGGATGTAAATGAGTTTTTCTTCTCTCTTGAGGGATATTTTAGCTAAATCCATATTTCAATTTCTCTTATCGATCATGATAATACCACCATCACTTATATATTTGGAAAATTTTCCTATATGGGAATTTCATTTGGTTTTTATGTTTCTCCATCCACCATTCATAGATGCATGATGGATCTTTTTTCAGGAATTATTAAAAAGGTTATTAATGTTTTTATGGATGATTTTTCAATATTTGGAAGTAATTTTTCATTCTTTTGGAAAATATAGAAACTATTTTAGAGATATGTGAAGATACAAGCCTTTTCTAAACCTAGGAAATGTGTCAATTCATGGTGACTGGATGAATTTTCAAGGGTCAAAAGGTTTTCAAAAGAGGTATTGAGGTTGATATTGAAAATATTGAAGTGATTTAGAAGTTTCCACCACCTGATAATTTCAAGGGTATTAGAATATTTTTAGTCCATGTTGGTTTTAATTGTAGTATCATCAAGGTTTTCAATAAAATTACAACGCCATTAGGTTCACTCATGTTCAAGGATGCACCATTCAAATTTGATGATGATTTCTTATAATCTTTTAACATTTATAAGTATAATCCCAAATCATTACGCATTATAATTTCCCATGAATGTAAACTTATATTTGATGTTATGTTTGATGTTATTGAAACTATATTAGGTGTTGTTTTTTGGGAAGATGAAGGAGAAGAGGTAGCATGTAATTTATTATTGATGTAATATGTTTAATGATTTCAAAAATAATTTATCTATTAGTAAAAAGTAAATTTCCATAGATATGTTTTCTCTATAAAATTTTATGCAATACCTTTTTTGATATAAAGTTTTCATTTTTACTAATCACTCTACCCTTAAATATCTACTAGCTAAAAATGACTCTTAACCTAGACTTCTAAGATGGACTCTTCCAATACAACAATTTTATTTAGAGATCAAGGATAAAAGGGGATCTATGAGTGTGGTATTAGAAAATTTTTATAGGCTACCTAACACCCAAATTGAGGGATCATGGGAGGTAAACATCATATTCCTAGATAAATGGTTGTTTTCTACATTTATGAATCAATATGCATGGTTTTAAGATTTTTCTAATTTATTTGATGTATCTATTATCCCGAAATAAAATTTAATAGGATCAATATAGTAGGTTAATTTCATTGTTGAAATAATGTTTTTGGGAGGATCTGATCCAGTTTAGAAGATGTTATGATATCATTTTAAGGAAATGTGCTACTGAGGAATACATGCTGACTATTCTTGTGAGTTTCCATTCATCACCTTATGGTGGGATCCATAGAGGATAAAGGACTACTTTAGAAGGTTCTCTATGATAATTTTTATAGTCCTACAATTCTTATAGATAAATGGAGTCTTATGATAGGCCGTGAAAAATATAAATGCCTATGAAATATGGGTAGGATACATGAGTTACCTCAAAAAGGGATTTAAGATATGAATTTTTTTATTTGTGGGGATTATAATTTATGGGAAAATTCCAACCCTATTATTGGAATGATAATATACTAGTTTCTTTTTACTATGTATTAATGTGGTTTGATGGATTTCTATTACCAAATATCCAGGTTAATATTTTTATAAAATTCATCAAGAAGAACATTTTCACAAGGTTTAGTGTACCCAAATTATTCTTCACTAAAAATGGAACTCATTTTAAAACATCAAAAATAAAGTATTGATGGAAAATTATTTTTGTGTGCACAAATATGGAATAAAATTTCATTCATATTCAAGTGGAAAAGCTGAAGTATATAACATATGATTGAAAAATTTTTTGGAAAAAAACTATAAGTAGTTATAGAAAATATTTATCTCAAAAGGTGGATGAGAAATATGGGATTATAGGAAGGATTTTAATATATAAATAGTAATTTTCCTATATAGGATTCTTTTTGGAAGGTTTGAAATTTTCCTATGGAGCTATAATACAATAATTTTTTAGAAATAAATGGTTTTGAATTTTGATTTTATGTCTATGGGAAAAAGAAGGTTTCCTGAGTTAAAAAGGACCTCAAAGAACCTAGAGAGGGGAGGGGTGAATCAAGGTGTCATCATTTTTATCCAAAGTGATAGATCTTGTTACCACATCTATAGTAACTTATTAAACCTATATGTTGGAGTAGTGCAGTAATAAAACATTCACATGGAAAGTGACAGGACAATAGTTTTAATTGGTTCGCCACTAAGGGCTAGTCTAAGGAGAACACACTAACAGTGTGTCAGTCATACATAAATCTAATAATCTTCACTAGTTTGGGAATACATTTGTCCATACATAGTAACTATATTCCATGAACACTGCATTTACAAGATTTTAGGGATAACACACTCCATCACTCGGAACACTTTTGTTGACCCCCCCCCCCGAGCTCATTGATTTGAGAGAAGTCAAACTCAATTTATCGACTTGAAGGCCACTTCAATGGATTGGAATTAAAAACTTTGTCCCTGACACGACATGAGACACTAATTGCACTGTATGCCTGATTTAATTCTCTTTGAAATACCTATCCACTTAAACCTGATGATCTATACTACCTTTTGTGAAGCTCCTTCATGAAGCTCACTACCTTCACAAAGCTAACCTCCTTCTCAGAACAAACTGTCTTCGTGAAGCTCACCTACTTTATATAAAAAACTACCATTTCTAAACTCATTATGTTAATGTGGAATACCCCATCATTACGAATCTCACATTAATAAAAAAGCATGGTCATCAGTTAAGACTTATATTCTTTTCATGATGATCAAGCTCACAAAGAAAGCTATATTCGCAAATATCCCTTATCTTTGCGAAATAATAGGGTTTCTATATTTTTCTTGAAAAAATGCATTGGACGTTAAGGGGGCAGCCTCATATTTATAGGCTCTTCTGTTCATGATGCTCCACCACGTCTTGGTGGATTTTCGAGATCTTTCAAAAAAAATTCGTGTATCTTCTTATGTCACAAAGTTCTATGGAAATTTCTTATTTGCAATGCTCATCATAACCATTAAACTTTATATCAAAACCCTTTGTAGA
Organism: Viscum album; assembly: GCA_963277665.1. Lineage (NCBI taxonomy): Eukaryota > Viridiplantae > Streptophyta > Magnoliopsida > Santalales > Viscaceae > Viscum > Viscum album. Next base: position 491,399,777 of record OY728166.1, read on the forward strand.
GAACATATTAATCATAGAGCTTTCTGTCACTAACCATGAAGCTTCAATTCTTTTAATTGTGAAGAACACCATATCCATTCACAATGCCCATCGTAATTGCGAACCACATCATTAAAATTATTTAATCCTTTTAGAAACACAACTCACGTATCCAATCTTCAAAAAACATGTGATTTTTCCATATTTTCATAGGCCATCGAGAAAAAACAATTTTTACATTGAAAGCCATCCTCCAAATTTTGGACCCAAAAATTTGGAAAACATTGGGAAATGATTCCACCATCAATACTGTTGTCATATTGAACTCTAAGACCCCTTTCCTAACAAAATACATAATCTTTCATGTGAGTATTGACAACAAACACAAAACATAATCCATTTACATCAAAGAATATCCTTGGTTACAATCAGTTGAGTGAATTAGATAAAATCATGAGAGAATTTTATAAGAATTCCTAGATCTATAAATAAAGGAGTAAAATATTTTCATGATTATGTAATTTAAAATAGGCACCATAAAAAGGGATAGAATTTTCTTTTATTAAATTATAGTCTAATGTTGTTTCTTGGTAAGCATAAAACCAAATTGTACATACCATTCACCATTCTGAGAGTGATTTTCAATGTGGTTGTTGAGTTGGATGGGAAAGATAAAATCCATTTTTGGTCAACGGGAAAATATTCATGCATTATTTTATAGGTAAAATAAATGGTTTGGTTTTCATCTCATTCTTTGAGAGTTAATCGATTTCTGAAGTCTAAATAGAGACTATAAACATAGTACTTCATGGGAGTCAAACCATGGTTCATTTTATTTATTTTTATTTTTTGGTTTATGCTTCCATGACTAACTTTTTGACTGCATGATGGCCTTACCTACTTATAAAATAGATTATTATCATTTTTTAAGATGATGTTATGTCTATAAAATTCAGTGGAGTAAAATTTCAACCCATGTCAATGTCATAGATGAGTTACATGATGGAAATAACATGATAGAAACTCCTCTAACATCCACTATTGTTTAATTTCATTTTTATGTTGAATATTAATGCTCTTTATATTTAAATTATTAGAATTCGAACATACCAACCATAGGTTTTATTTCAAATAAAAATGGGAGAGTTATTTTGACTAAACATCAATGATAAAATCTCCATGTCCAGGGTATTTTTGTTAATTATTTTGAAATTTTTAATTCTTATCATATCATGTTTCATGATGGTTAAGCCTAATTGTGGGGGAACACCCCTCCTAATATTAGGTCAAATTTTTGAATCTATTTATGCCTTAAAATTTTTAAATTTTGTTGATATTTTATGGATTATCATGCATTGATTTTAGCTGAATTCGGAAAATATTTTTATTTTTATTTCACAATGAAAGGCATTCACTTATTAAAAAAACAAAAAGGGATTTTGACAATTTCTTTTATGTGTGAATTTTTTTTTGTTTTGAGATTTAATATCATTCCTTCAGAAATCCATTAAATTCTAAATTGTAATCATTTTTTGATCAGAATTTTTCTACTTAATTTAATTTAAACATTGGGGACAATGTTGAGTTTTAAGTGTGTGGGATAGGGGTATTTATATTTTCCTTATTTGTGAATCAATTAAGTGCGCATCAAATAACCCCAAATTTCTTCAATTCCAAAAACATTAAAAACCCCCAAAATATCCAAATTTCGTCCATTTTGATCATAAATTCAAGATTTCTATAAATAATTTTTTTTTCTTTAAATAAATGTTTTTTGTTTCTTTAGGTTGTGAAAAATAAGAACTCTTTTTGCCCAACCTAGGGAGAAATTTCATACTTTTTGTGAGGGATTTCACATAGTCTAAAGTGGTTAGGATTGAGTGATTTCTAAGGTATTTTGTCTAAATTTTTAATGGAGATACTATTAAAAAAACATGGAAAAGGATTTTTGATAGGTTATATTCATGGGGAGTTGACACAATAACTTGAAGAATCTTGAGTTTGAACTTGAACCTAGTTACTTTTCCTTGAAAAAATAGACTCCTTAAGGAGTCAAATAAATAGATAGTTTTATAAATCCTTTTAATTTGGAGTAAAATGGGAAATTGAGATCCAATGGTTAGTATTTAAGATATGGGAACTGACTGTGTCGGGAAAAAATCCATGGAAATATTTAATAAGTCCCTTGAATAATTCTTTGCAAAAACTAATGGCTTGGAAAAATTAATATAAAGGGCCTTGAAAAAAATGAACTCATTTAGGAAATAAAAATATTGAACCCAAATTAAAAAGTAAACAATTGTTTTATTAGAATATTTTTGGAATTTTATCAAGAAAGTGGAAAGAGAAACTTTGGTTTGAAGAACCTATGAGAGAGTGAAAACTGGTTATTCCTCTTATTATAGATTCGATTCGACTTGAATCTCTCTGGTCTTTACTCCAAGAATTGGAATTTGAACTAGGGTTCAAATAGGGCAGTTTGAAAAAATCACAAATGAGGCTTGAAATTCTTAGCAATAGATGATTCATTGGTTCTCTATGATTTGAGAAAATGCAATCAAACCTAGGTATGATTATCCTCAATTTTTCTTAGGAGTCTTTGAAAAAAAAATTGAATGGGTTTTACTGCCTGGGAGTGCAACTAACTATGTGTGGAGGAAATTGATGTGAAATTATTTATCACACTTTTCCACATATTTTTTATTGAAATAAATTGGTTTTTAGAATAAAATTGAACATATAATGGATAATTTTTTAATATAAAATAAATATGGTTGAATTTGTTGTTCATTGGATAGTTTAATAGAAATGTATCTCTTTGGGAGCTTAACTGATTTACATTTTTGGGGTATTTTTTATATCATCTATGAAAAATTTTAATCAAAAATTTATATGATGATTAATTCAGATTTTTTATTTTTCTAGGATTCTGCAATGAAAATCTTGCAATGTGTTAGATCAGTTTTACTAAGGATCCATCGACTGCATAACCATTCCAATCGACTGCAAGAATAAAACTCAAAATTTCACAATCCCATTGAACGAACGCATGTCAAACTGATCAAAAACATAGAAAAAGGGAATGACTACATGTCCAAATGGAGTGACCATTATCCAAAGGGAATGAAAGGGTTTTTTTGATTGACTGTGAATTTAAAAAAATTCACCAAGGTTGAGACGTTTTTAATAAAAGAACAAAATGGGGATGAAATAGTGCCCCTACTCATTGTTGATCATCCTAATCGGCCTTTCCACTATTCTCACATGAAATAAATCCCAATGATTTCTCAACATCCACCGTCGATGCCACAAACTTCCAAGACACTCTCAGGACAAATCTATACCCCCACCATAGAGGATAAAGTTGGTCGGAGGAGTTTCACATGCCGCCATAGAAGACTAGCCAAACTATAAATGAGGAAGGATAAACCCTACCAATCTCCATTATTACCCTTTTTAATGCAATTTATATTTAAAATAATAGGTGATATCATAGTTGAAACTAACCACAAAGACTCCTTTATTATCATTAAGTCACAACCAAGTTGCATGAGAACTCACTGTGAGCATAGATATTGGGAAGGTGTGATGCAATTGAATACATCTGATACCAAATCTCAAACATGAATGTGATTAAGGAAGTATAGTGTCACCATCATGAATCAGTATTTGTTCCTTTGTTATAGGATACCACCAAACATACCATTTTTAATGATCAACATGTGCTATTAAATATCAAATTTCAAAGCATTGAAATCCTAAACTTGAGCTAAAAAATATTTCTTTAAAATATACCATGTTTAGGACTATAGATGCATTGATACTTGACTTATCGAATTCACTGGTAGGGTGAGATGAGAATTACTTTAAATTGTATACACATTTGGGTAGTCTCAATAGTAGACGCCCAATCCTTTTAATCCTAATCCCCTATGAACTTATTTGATCCCATTCACTCGGCATGTTCAACTCCACACATTAATCTTGTGGAGCATAGAATTATTTATATAGTGAAATATAGAGCTTGACCGCAGTGGAGAAAATTCATTTCCAAGTACGATTTTAAAAATGTTGACCGAAGGAATTAATACAATCCAATTTTCCCATTACAAAAATCTACGAAAAGAATAAGTGGTCTCATTATTTGATGAATGGATTGAGAATATTTTTTTGGTTTAAAAATAACTCATTAATGTTAGGGGGTAGGATTGAAGCTTTTTATTTTCTCCATAAAAAAAATTTTGGGATTTTTTTAGAAAAATTTGACAAGAGTAAGCAGAGAGAAGGTAGTGTTGGAAGGATCTGGAATCTGTCATGGGCACATATGAAGATTTTGAGGAACATTAAAAGCTTTCACTAAGAGCTTATTCATCCTTATTCTTTTCTTCATTTCCTCTATATTTCATTGACCGTTTGAAATACAATTAATCATTATATTATGATTATTGGATAATTTCAAATAGGGGAATGCAATTGAGATCATGGTTGGCTCTCTTGCTCCCAGGAACTCTCATGCACGTTCCCATACTACCACAACACACGGACCAAGTGGATGGTCCATCAACATAGATGATGATCCTATTGATCCTTGATCTTCAATGGGTGCTCGAAAATGTTGGAGTCATCCTCGATGTCCATCTCACCCTGGTCGATGACGTGCATGGGGTCCTACACGTATTGCCTCTGCTGCGACACATGGGAGATGTCGTCCACACATTCAAGATATGGGGTTATGGAGAGGGGGTAATAAACCTAGACAACCTTCTACACTATATTGAATGAACCTATGAACCACAAGAACATCTTTCCTCCCTAGATGAACCTCCACAATCCTCATCATGGGGAGACTCTAAGGAAAACATGGTCTCCCTACTCATACTCCAAGGGCCTATGATGATAATATTCATAATATTTCTGTCTACTATGGGCCATCCACATCTTCTCATGGATAACCTAGACTTTATTCATTATTAGATGCACCATCTCTTGGCCCACAACAGATTACATTCCTATCACTTTCCAGAACAAGGGTGACCTACAGGGTCTTCCATTCAATGACTCAATTGGTTACGTGCCAATGGTTGAGTTGTAGCTTCTGTTGTATGAAAACTATTCCAAGGGATGGTGATCCTAGTAGCTCTAGATGAAGTATAACATGAAATCCCTCATTATATCCTTCAACACCTAGATAGTTCACTCGGTCTTCCCATTGGTCTTAGGGTAAAAGGTTGTAATCATCCTCATTTTCGTTCTAAATAGATCATGTTGTCCTTTCCACAATCATGAATAATTCCACAAATAATGATCAGAGACAATCGTCGAGGGAACCCCATAAAGGTGAATGATATCACGTATATACTGCTTCCCCAAAATCTTCCCCCAAACTATGCTCTCTGATATAAAGGATTTGTGCTACCTTTGTGAGTCGATCAACTACCACCTAGACAGATTCATGTCCCTTCATTGTTCATTTAATCCTTGTAAAAAATTTTATAGATATTTCATCCCATTTCCACTCTAGGATCTCCTGGGCTACAACAAACCTACCGAAACCTGGTGCTTAGCCTTCAACTAATGACATGTGAGACACTAAGAGATTAACTCATCTATGATTCAACTCATTCTAGACCATCAAAACATTCATTAAAGGTATTTTTACATATTCCCCACACTTGGATGTACTTCTAGTGGAGAGGTGTAGAACTCCCACATCACCACCTCTTGCAATATGACTGGAACCAGTGTCCATCCCAGAAAAATAATGATGTGATTACCTCCTTCAGAATATCTATATAGTTATTCACTTGTAGATATCAGATCACGTATGACCTTATAGTTTATGAATTCCATTTGGAACTCCCTCAAATTCTCAGGAAGTAGAGTAGTCAACACTATCGACTATAGAAAATGTGTACTTTCCTGCTCCACTAGGGTCACCTGTAGGGAATCTAACTACTCTGAAGCTTCTTTCACTAGGTGAGCATGTGACCTCCTTCTAAGGGAATCCACTACAAAATTTATCTTTCCTAGAGTATATAATATCTTGAAGTCATAGTCCTATAAAAACACCAACCAAGGTCTCTACCTTAGGTTCATGTATCTTTTCATGAAGACGTGGCTAAGACTCTGGGGTTCTAAGTAAACCACAAAGTGATACCATAGAAGATAGTGCCTCCACATCCTCAAGGGAGAAGACTACCTCTACCATATCTTGTTCCTAAGTCATGTAGTACTTCTCATGGGGTCTCAACCACCAAAACACAAATATGATAATTGTTTTCCACTACATCGACACATAACTGAGCCAAGTTCTTGAGGCATACCAATACACTATAAACTCCACACCTTCCTATGGAAGTCTCAATATAGGATCACTCATCTTCCTTATCCTCGACTCCTTGAAGTCCTTCTAGAACTTCTCAAACCAAGTAAATGGATATCCTTTCCATGTTAGGGTAGTCAAAGGTTTTTTGATTATGAAGAAGTCTTACACAAACCTCCTAAAGTACCCCACCAAGACAAGAAGGCTTCAAAATTACAACAAACATTTGGGTGGATCCAAAGAAATCAATGCATAAATATTTTCTTGTTTCGTGGATAAACTATTCTCAAACATGACATGTCCTAGATAGTGAACCTCATTAATCCAGAACTAGAACTTTGAGAGATTTCTGAAAATCTGGTGCTTGCAATGAAAATATAGAACCATCCTCAAGTGCTCTACATATTTATCCTATGATGTAGAGTAGTCAAGTATGTTTTCAATTAATAAAATAACAAAATTGTCCATGTACATCAATAAAACTTGGTTCATCAAATCCATAAACATGGTTGGGGGATTTTTTTTATACCAAAGAGAATCACTAGGAACTCATAGTGTCAGAAGCGACATCAGAAATTATGTATTAGAATATTAGCCTTGAGAACTATCAAATGGTGGTAAAATAACATGATGTTTATCTTTGAAAACCATTTAACACCTCAAAACTGGTCAAATAGGTCATCAATCCTTAAAAGGGGTATTTGTTCTTTATCTTTCCCGAGTTCAGGCATCGATAATCCACTCAAATATAGAATATCTCATATTCCTTTTTCAGAAACAACACCAGAGATGCCCAGGGGGTCACACTGAGTTTGATGAAGCCTTTCTCTTGAAGGTCATTTAACTATAACAGTAGCTCTTAGGGCTCAGTAAGTTCCATATAATATGCTAAAAATATACCACAACTATGATGGGATTGAAGTCAATAAAAACTCTATCTCCCACCTTGGAGGTAGTCCTAGAACATTCTCGGTTAAGACATCCATGTAGTCCTCCATACCTGATAAAACCTAGATGATTGAAGAGCCTACTACACCAAGGACTATTATCTCTAACTAATGACTAATAGGTTGCACCCTCTTTCTTGAAAAACCCACTTTCATTACAACGAGAACTATCTCTCTAGAAAAGAAGTATATCATCTCATCAATGTGTATATGTCTGACTTGTATGCGGTGATAGAAAATATAGTCTTGGACCATGGAAATCCAATACATACATAAGATGATTTAATAGGGTTCTATAATTATGACCAAAAGGTACCATTTGAACCTTTTTTTACCAAGTGATAGCCCGTGTTTCCTTTATATAAAAGATACAAAATAAGTGTTCCATGTAGGAACCTAAAAACAAAGCTGCTGGGATAGCACCTCAGCTGGGAGCTCCATCTCTCACACCAGGATTATATAGATAAAGGAATAATAAGAAACTATGTCTATAAATATTTAAGAAAGAGTGTAAAACACATATATGACACCTCTTATCATCTCGTGCGCTGTGGGATCATAGACATCCAATGATTTTAGTGGTCCACGACCCCAACCACCAACTCCTTGAGCCTGATGTGGGATACCTATTGGTGGTGCTAGAAGGATATCATAATGACGTCCACCACTAAAATCCTCTTTTGACCCTCTTCTAGCTCTGCCTCCCTGGGGACCGCCCTGTCCTTTCCTGGGAGATCCCTATTCACGATGTTGACTCTATCGTGGTGGTCCATCAGTTGTATGCCTATGTTTCTCAACACATCTAGTTGGGCTATCTAACACTATGTGATGTCACTCGTTACAAGAAAATAACTACCACACTCTAGGATTCCATGTAACTTTCCAATGTCCCTGCACTGGATGACCTTGTTCCTGAGCTTGATCTCAAATGTGCTTCCTATGACGAGATCTCTCCAACTGGCATCTGCTAGCTACTATAGATGACTCGGCTCTATGACACCCAATTCCATCTCTAGTTTTCTGGTGTCCATTTGATAGATGTATCTCTATCACCAGTTCCTTCTCTAGCACCCTGGGGTAGGTGGGGATGTACAAGGTCACTACGATGACGCTGATCACTCTACAGAATCCCTTCTCAATCTTCCTTTCTTGGAAGTATACATTGTCAATCATGTAAATAGAGTGCCACATAAGGTATCTGAACCTCATTGTGTACTTATCCTCCATAATTCCTCCCTACTATATCTTGATAAGCTCTTGAATCCATAATGAGAACAAGTAGGAGGGGTAGTACTCCTCATGGAACAACTTCGGGAAGTCAATCCATGAGAGTGTCGATTCATCGTGAATAAATGTAACAAGGATCTACCAATGCCCATATGCTCTATGTAAGGGAATAGTTACTTGTGAAACCACCTGATCTGTCAGGGTTCAAACAATCCTAAAGATATAGACCACCAAATCCAACCAACATTATGCTTCCTAAGGATCTGGCTCGCCATGGAACCTCAACTGGCTCGAGTGATGGAATTCATGAAGCATGCTAGGCTGACATGCATCCTCATCCTTCTCTATTGTAATAATATACTACTCAATAGAAAAATGTGCTTCTACATTCCCACCTAGATGAAGGGGGTTGTGTGATGGACCCTGAATTGATTCCTCGCTGCTCATCAGGTTATCATCACAAACTTGAGATGGTATCCAGGAAGGCTTACATCATGGATTCATCCTAATATTTATCAAGATATACCACAATCATATGAGAATATATACATATAAATCAACCATGGGGAGCTGACTCAAGAAGGATAATCAAAGGCTTAATCCAATATGATTAATGTTCAATTAAAACCCTGTAAAAAATGTCTCGGCATACCAATTCAACAAGTAGGTAGTCAAGGTCTTGGTGAATGGATATGTCAACCATCACACAATCACTTGATTCCTAAGCCTAAGAGCCACACTTGAGACACTTTGAAAATGTTTCCCTAAACCCAACTAAATCCTCTTAAGGGAGATAGTCCAAAAAATTTCCTAAAGAATGAACATGCTCTAATACCAATCTATCATGACATGATCAAAGTCAGTTCTCAAGACTCAACTACCCCTAGCCCACCTCCATAGGTCAAGGGGTTGTGACTAGATCTGAAGGAATAACTAACTCAGGGAGGCCTTTACCTAAGTACCTATATACACAAACATATCCATTAAATGAAAAACTTCAAAGGGAATGACTAAAAGGGAAAAAAATACTATAAATAAACCAAGCAAGAATGAACCAATAGAAAGTACAAAATACAATAGTGTAAAATTAAAATTAAAGTGAAAAAATATACGACCAACCAGAAATTTGTCCCAACCTAGAAAAACTATAAATGTAAATAAATGATATATCCTAACTCCTAAATCCCAAGCTATGTCCACCAAATGTGTTCTAAGAACCCAATATCTCTAAGATTTTATGATGTCATGGTCGACCTATCCATCATCTTCATAAGACACGACACATGAGGGAAAATCCCATATAGGGGTGAGTATATAAATTCATAGTATGAAACCCTAAAATATTTAGGGGGGAGAAATAAGAGATACCATAGGAATGAAATATAGTATATTGAACAACTTATAGTGAAAGAGAACACCTTAACCCATAAGGGAGTGAAAATAAGATCATCCAAACACAAGAGAATAAAAACAGTGGGTATATGAACTACCTGTCATGTCTTTGCCACCAATATCAAGAGAGTAGAAACATCCAACCATGATAATATAGACATATAAATCACATTTCATACCATGCATGTATTCACCTCTCCTGGAAGGAGAGTATCCAAATCCAAGGTGTGGGTATAGAGAATATATATATATTCTTGGTCAAAAGAAACTCAAATGAGAGAGTATGGGGATCTCCATGTCTCAGCACATCCTAAGAAGTAGAGTATCCAATAGTTTTAAAAGTACATCCATGAAGCCCAGCAACTCATGCGTCTTCCCAAAATTAACAGTACAAGTCTAACCATGCCTCATTACTATACTGCATATAATACTGGGCACAAAATTGAAGTGGAGGACCCACACTCGAGTATGTGGGTGGGGTGGTTCTACTCTATAATCCATCGAGGATGCGACATCCCAGATATACTAAAGGGTCAACTCAGTATCTATCAAGGATTCCATTGCACATCTATGCTGGGAGGTCAGCTCGATATACGTCGATGATTCCACTGCCGAGATATAGTGGAGGGTCAACTTGGTTTCCATCAAGGATGACACTACACAACTATACTGGAGGGTCAAATCAGTATCTATCAAGGAGGCCACTACCTAGCTATTCTATAGGGTCAACTCGATATTCACCAAGGAATCCACTACCAAACTATGTTGTAGGGTCAACTCAAAATATATTGATCATTCCACTACTCAGCTATGTTGGATGGTCAACTCGGAAAGGTCCTGGTGATCTTGCACGATCACTTCAATCAATGGGTGTCACTGCATCAAGCGTCATGCCTAGAACTTTTCACATTATATCTCCAAAGCTACAATTGAGGGAATAATCTCATTCTATACAGAATCATAATGAGTATAGGATATTTGTGGGCCAAAATATTAGTTCAAATGAAGGAGATACGAATGTTTGAAGTTTCCTCAAAAAGAAACTATGGGTACACGACTTGTGAGGGGACCCACATGGTGTGTGGTCCCATTTCCCGGCCTAGCCATGTCCATGGACAGAACACAACTTCATCCCATGTAGTAGTACATGTCGTGTAGATAGTATAAATGACATGTCCTAACTAACTAGGATCAGGTCATGTACAGGTAACCGTGTCCGTGTACTTGAGTAAATGACCATGTGTTAAGCCATTTACTTCCACATGGTCTCCTGCATGTGTGATCCTTCACAAGTGTTTCCATATGGTGAAGGGGTACAAGTAATATAGGATTAATACACACCATGTCATCCTTAAGATTTAATAAACCCCAACCACTTCTTGAGGGGGTTACACACTCTGTGTTCATCCTTGAACACGACGTGTATTTGGGATTTCAACAGAAATCTCATGTCTTCATATCCATTTCAGTCACATTATATCTGATCCCACCAATTCATATCTGGCTCTATCTATTCCCAAAAAAGGTGGATCTATCTAAAAAACATAGTTCTAGGTAATTGTTTTCTAGAAATTATCCTCTAGTGGTTTGTTGGGGTTCCCATCGAATGAACCGCACACCACTGAACCTTCCAACCTTGATTACATGAAATAAAATCACCAAAAAGATCATTAATTCCTTGAAACAACTCCATATCTGAGCTCATTTCATCAATCCACTGATTTGTCATGAAACTGCTAAGAATCTTGGTGTCTGATCGGGCTCAGTACCAAACGACAATTGCCAAACCGGGACATCAGGGTCCGACCAGCAATGAATGATAAGAAAAAAGGTGTAAAAGTAAAATAATAATGATCTAACCATTTTTCCATGATTTTTTCCAATGATCAAGAATGGGAAACCATGGTAAAAAAAACAACTGAATAAAATCAATTTAACCAGTGCGAAGGAGCATGCATAGGCTAGAATTGGCACAAATCGATATAAGGGATCAAGCCTCTCAAACCATTTAATAAATAGGGAATAAATCACCCAATTGATGAGTCCTACCTCGAATATGGATCATTTATTGAGGAAGAAAATGTTTATCAGTGATTAGTATAATTCGTTGTGTGTTCTACATCATAAACTTATATGATTCGTTGTTTCAAATTCATCTGATGAGATTCTCTAATGGTGGAGGGAGGAAGAGCTTTTGATTTCTCCATGGGTTTTTATTGCTAAACTAGGATAAATAATTCTTTTTCTAATATTATACTATTATTTGTTGTGTTGAAATAAATGAATTTATTTATTTATTTATTTATTCACTAAATGTACATCTAACGAGCGTGGATTCCGAACACCCCGTGCCAACTCCTTTCATGTCACTAATAGGGAAACAAAGAGTTTGATACTCAAATTTGGTCTCATATTTCTAAATGGATATATGATTTATAATTTAACCCATTTTTATTAATAAGATGTGCACTTTCAATATAAAATTTATTCCAAGCACACCAGGTCTCGGAATGACACGCTGTCTCAGTAACTTTCTTTAGAAAAATATACAGAAATATTTCAAAGTCATACAAGGAAAAAAATGGGTCTCTATAGTTGAATTAGGATCCATAACTATTAAAATTTATAATATTTGTAATGAAACTGATCATTTATATGAACTTTTTTGAAGTTTTAATTCAAATCCATTCTTATCTAAAATCACTCAAAAAAACATTTTCAAAAAAGAAAACCAGGGAATAATTTTCTACTTATAATCTCAGATAGGAATATAGTGTTGTCTGAAAGAATATGATTCCTAAAAAACATCAATATCCAGGGATATTTTTAATACATTTCACCTTTGGAGATAGGGTTGGTCAATATAATTGTATTTATGTTATTGGAGAAAGCATTAATTTTATTTCATTACCCCTATTCCATCACTTGAGATTAGAAGTTCCCCAACCCACCACTATTGTTTTACAACATGTAGATCGATCCATTACTCAACTATTTTTTAGAATATATGATTTTTTAGTAGGACTAGGAAAGATCTTTTTGACTATTTATTTTCTCATTTTTGATTTGGAATGTGACAAAGATGTGCCTATCATTATTGGTAGGCCCTTTCTTTCTAGTGGGTGGGGTGATGTCATAGATGTTCCTAAGGGAAAAATAGTTTTTAATATAGATGAGTTAAGAATGGAAAGAATTGTTTTTAGAAAATTTATAGAATCCACCCAGTATCAAATCTTTCAAAAGGATAATATTTTAGAAGTTGGAGGATCTTTTGATGAGGAGAAAGTTGAGTTTTTTAGGATGATATAAGAAATCAATGGTACACTTGAACTCCATACTGAAACCTGCATGGAAATTAGCTCTATCATGGACAGGGAATAATTTTTGAGTTTGAGGGGGAATACATGGAACACGTGGATGAGTTTACCTCAGAACACATTTTGACCTCATGCAAGGAATATAGATTTGTGTAGATTTTTTTTTGTAAACAATAGTGATGAATAGGAAGCTTCATTCATTTTTTTATTTAAGTGGTAACATGAGGAACATGGAACCCCCAAACCCATGAGTCTTCCCTTGATCTATAAAGAACCTTATCTGGAGCTCAGGCCCTAAATTTCCCATTTGAAATATTCATTTTAGCTGAATTATCGACCACAATATTCATTATATTATCCAAATTAGAGGAAAATAAAGTGGATATCCTACTAGGTGTCTTGAGGAAGTCTATATATATCATTGTCTATTGTATTATTAATATTAAGGTTATAATTCCATTATAATACATGTATAAAATCCATGTGGAATCTATGTGTAAACCATGGGTTGAAGTGCAAATTATACTAAACACAAACATGAATGAATTTGTACATGAGGAAGTAAAAAAGTTGTTGGATACTGGAACAATATTTCCCATTTCAAATTGATTATGGATACGTCCTATCTAGGTAGTTCATAAGAAGTGTTCAAAATTAATTATAACTAATAAAAAGAATTGGAAAATTAAAACCAAAACTGTGAGAAAATAGTGTGCCTACATATAATATAGAAAACTAAATGCTACCACCTGGAAGGACCATTTCATCATGTAATTTTTAGACCAAATATTAGAGAGTTTGGATAGAAATTATTTTTTCTTCTTTCTTGATGGATATTCTGGATAAAACAAAATTTTCATTGCTCTTCTGGATCATGAGAATACCACCTTCACATGTATATTTGTAATATTTTCTTACAAGGTAATTCCCTTTGGTTTTCATGGTTATGGAATCCCACCTTATTTTACATTACTTTTCATTGCATTTTACAAGAAGAGGGTATTTAATGTCTAGTGTCAGGGAAATCAGGAACAATATACATGAAAACATTAAACATTATTCTAATCCACTTGTAAGTCTTCATGAATGGTCAACCTAAGTATAATTACTGCATCTCATAACCTAGATACATACATCAATGGAAAGGGTGTGGAGAAGGCCTAGTAAATAAAGTAAGGAAATCTGTTTACTTGTGATATCAATATGAACTTGATGAAAAACATAAAGACATGAGAAATGGAAGTATATGAATATAATAATGAAAATAACTTGAATCATAACTTGAAAATGTGGCTAAAACATTTAATTTAGACATTTATGAACATATCACCAAGGTTCATCACCAATGTGTCATAAAAATTACCAAGGTTATTCACCAAGGTATCGTGAAACTTGTCATCTATATAGATTAAATTATTTACCCAATGAATTAGAGCTCTATTAGGGTGCATCCTTAATATGTATTTATTTTCAGGTGATCCACATAAATCATAATTGTACATTTCATAAATAACCCAAAGAGAGTAAAAGAAATGGGTTTCACTTCAAAATCATGACATTTTACAAGTGCTTAATAATAAGATCATTATGTCATTTATAACACATGGAAAGGGAGTATAAGTTATATGTATGTAAATTCCATAATAAAATAGATAAATTTTATTTCTCTTGGAATTACCCTAGAAATGAAAATAGATTTGGGTATTCACATAAATAAAAAAGACAATTTCTTGAGAAAAATAGATTGATTTTGAGACGAAGATTCTACAACATAACTACTACATAACATGTTTTTAGAAAACATTAAAAAGAGAGGGTACAAGGGTATCCAACTCATAAATAACTCTTAATATAGTATAGGGATAAAATAAAATTTAAATAAGATCATGGTATGGATGTTTTAATGACATAACATATGAAATGGAAACTTGAAAGAAAAGAGAAGATGTGATTTTTTTTCGAAAATTCGGTAACCTAATGACATAAATTAAAAATTCAGAAAATCAGTTGATGAGAGTGGAAAGGGTCTCACATAAATTGGACATAAAATGGTCAGTAATAAGGATATAGAAAAAAACCTCAGAAAAATAATATGGAAACTAGAAGAAATAATATAAAGGAAGTCATGACTTAGAAGAGGAGGGTGAAAGGTTCCCTTACCATGAAGAGTAACTTCGAAAGCTTGAAGGTCGGGACCTTGGGGGGTTGAAATGATTGCATTCAGTTCCAAGTCATGTGTAGGATAGTTCTTCTCATGATTATTCAATAGACAAGATGCATAAGCAATGACTTTGTCATTTTTCATGAGGATGCACCCAAGCCCTTACATGGATGCATCACTAAAAATAACGAATCCATCTCCACTTGAGGTAAGTGTTAACACGGGGGTAGTAACTTATATCTTCTTAATCTCTTAGAAACATTCCTTAAACAATTTTTTTTAGATGAACTTGAACCATTTTTTTGTTAGCTTGGTTAATGGATTATAAATTCATGAAAAGTTTTTCACAAACCTCTTATAATATTCCACTAATACAAGGAAACTACAAATCTCAGTTAATGATATAGGATGGGACCACTCTTCTACAACCTTTTTCTTTGTAGGGTCAACTATGATTCCTTAATTGGTTATAATGTTCCCCAATAATGAAACTTGTTGTAATCAAAATTCACATTTTATAAACATTCCAAAAATCCTCTCCTTCCAAAGTGTTTGCAAAATAACCCTTAGATGATCCTCATGCTCCTCAAAACATTTGGAATATATTATAATGTCATTAATAAAAACTACCAAAAATTTATCAAGGCATCTGTTGAAGACTTTATTCATCAAATACATAAAAATATAAGGTTCATTAGTCAGTCCGAAGGGAATAACCACAAAATCATAATGCATGTATATTGATCGGAAGGCAGTTTTTGGAATATCTTATTTCTTTACCCGCAATTGATGATAACCAGATCGAAGATCCATCTTATAGAAAAATTGAGCCCAACAAAGTTGGTCAAATAAGTCATAAATTTTTGGAAGTGGTCATTGTTTCTTCACTATGATCCTGTTTAGTTCTCTATAATCAATGCATAGCCGTATTGATCCATCCTTTTTCTTCACAAAGAGAACAGGTTCTCCCCAATGAGACACACTCAGTCAGATAAACCCCTTCTCCATAAGATCTTTGAGTAGTTTCCTTAATTACTCCAAATCCATATTTTCCTTTCTATATGGGGTCTTTTATATCAGATGAGATCTAGGTACGAGTTCAATGGATAACTCTACCTCTCTTTCTGGAGGAGGACCGTGTAACTCCTCAACAAATACGTGAATGTATTCCTAGATGATAGGGACAATTTCTATCCTTATAATTGCATTTCATTCTTTTTCTTCACTGAAAAAATCCATAATGTAGGATATAGGAGGTTCTTCTTGACAAAGAACAGGTTGAGATATCTCTCCATGGAATATAACTGTAGGTTTTCAATTCAAGAATACTGATATATCCTTGCTTCTACATTTGATCTTAGCATTATACATTGAGAGTCAGTACATCCCTAGTATAATTTCTAATTCTAGCATGGTAATGACTAATATATTTGTGATAATATTTTCTCAGTAAAGTAAATATAAGATTTTCTAAACAATGACGATGCTTGGATATTCCCACCATGAGTCTTGACTGATAACTCAATGTTTAGAAATTTCGAGTTTGATTCTAAATTCATTACAAACATAGAGGAAAAAAAGTAATGTGTAGAACCATAATCAAGAAAAGTACATGATATCTTTGATAGAAAAACAGGATTACCTTCCACCACATCATTCATAGCTTCAACATCAGTTGTCGTGATAGAAAAAGAACGAACTTGCTCCCTAGGCCTTTGTTGAGGCTGATGATGGTTCCCTTCTATGCCCTCGGATTTGGACAGTGATTGGAAAAGTGCCCAAGTTGTCCAGACTTATATAATTGGTCATCAGGTAGGGCCCACACCATCTTTCCTTTTTCATTAGTGTTGGGATATTGTGGATTCACCTCACTACAACAATTCCTCTCAATATGGCCATCTCTTCCACAGGTCTATCACTTCCCACTCTTCAGTAGGCAGTTCCCCAATTTCTTCTTCCCACATTTATTACACATAGGATGTTGCACTTTCTTGACTCCTCTTCCCTAATCTAATATCCTCCCTAGTCTTGGCTCCATTGATCTCTTCTTGTCACTGGATTTATGAGACCACTGTGTCTCACCAAACTTCAGTTCAACTTTTATCACAATCTACATGATCTCCTCATAGATTTCATAATCTTAGTTGGCTATATTCTTCCATAGATGTGGTCTCAGTCCACCAAAGAATATATCAACCATACCATTTAGATCCATGAAAAATATAGAGGTGTAATGTGAAATCCTTTTTAAGTTCATCTCGTAGCTTACAAAAGATTCATTCTCCTTCTTCTTCAGCTCGAGAAATTCCTTCTTCATTCTTGTTCTCATCAAATGAGGTAAATACTTATTGATGAAGATCCCTATGAACTCTTCCCACTATATATAATCAAACTCCACTCTTTTCATCGTTTTTTTAATTAGTTCCCACCACTGATCTGTTTCTCCCTCAAAATGTTAAACAACCAGGGTGACCTTCTCTTGTTTCGAACTGTAGAGCACAGAAAAGATCTTCTCAATAGTGCTGATACACTATTCGGTAATCAATGGGTCAGTAGATCCACTAATGTTTGGTAGTCATTGATACATAAAGGACTCAATAGAATGTTCTTTCCTTTTTGGTGAGATTAGTCTCTCATCTTGATTCAAGTTATTTCCCCTAACTTGAGTTAGTTGGTTCATTATTCTCATGAAAGTTTCCATTCCATCTTCCATCAGAGGGCCATCATCGCATGGTCCATTGAGGTCACCATTTTCACAGTTTTTCTTATTTCCTGTCATTTTCTAAAAGAATAAAACCTTAGTTAGAAGATTAATTCATTTAAAAATATTTTAACTATAAATGATTTTATTTCTTAAAACATCATCCTTAAACAATTACAATTCTATATAAATCCTTCATAATGATTCATAAAAAGATTTCAATTAACCAAACATATCCCCAAGAGTGCAGCAAGGCCCGTTTTCATATACCAGGATACCTTGGTTCATGCTTGAAACACCTTGTCGGAGTTTTAACTACTAGGTACATCTGGGCTAGAGCCACATCCACTTGTTTATATCTAGACAAGGATTTATTTTTTCAGAAACTACTTGCTTAATATTTCACCAAAATACAATAAATTTTTTCAATATTTAAACTTTTATGTAGGGTTTTCGTAAAATGTTCATATCCTAATTTCCATAAATAACTAAACTATCATTGGATACCAACTATGGTATCCCACCTTATTTTACATAACTTTTCATTACATTATACAAACAGAGGATCTTTGAAGTCTAGTGTATTTGAAATAAGAAATAGTATACATGAAAAAATTAAACATTATTCTAATCCACTTGTAAGGATTCATAAAATTTTCATCTTAAGTACAATTACTACATCTCATAACCTAAATACATACATCAATTGAAAGGGTGAGAAGAAGGACCGGTAAGGAAAGAAATGGAATTAGCTTACTTGTGATATCAATAAGAACTTGATGAAAAACATAAAGACATGAGAAATGGAAGTAGAGGAATATAATTATGTAATGAACTTCAATAATGACTTTAATATGCTGAAAAAATATTTAATTTAGACATTCATGAACAAACCACCATGGTTCATCGCCAAGGTGTCATAAAAATTACCAAGGTTATTCACTAAGGTATCGTGAATCTTATCATATCTAGAGATTAAATTATTTACCCAATGCATTGGAGTGATATCAGGGAGAACTTTTAATAATTATTTATTTTCATGTGATGTACATAGATCATAATCATAAATTTTATAATTAACCCAAAGAGAGTAAAATAAATGTGTTTCACTTCAAAATCATGATCTTTTTCAAGTGATTAAAAATAAGATCATTATGTCATTTATAACCCATAGAAAGGGAGTGAGAGTTATCTGTATGTGAATGAAAAAATAAAATAGATAAATTTTATGCCTCAATGAATACCCCTGGAAATGAAAATAGATTTGTGTATTCACATAAATAAAAGAAGATAATTTCTTGAGAGAAAGAGAGAGATTTTGAGATGAAAATTATGCAGCATAACGACTACATAACATGTTTTTAGAAAACATTAAAAAGAGATGGGACAAGGGAAACTCACTCATAAATAACTCATAGTACAATATAGGGATAGAATAAAATTTAAATAATATCATGTTATGGATTTTTCAATGACCTAACACATGAAAATGGAACTTGAAAGAAAATAGAAGATGTGATAACTTTTATGAAAATTCATCAGCCTAACAACATCAATTAGAAATTCAGAAAATCAGTTGATGAGAGAGGAAAGTTTCTCTCATAAATTGGACATGAAATGGATAGTAATAAGGATATATAATAACATAACCCAACATAATAATATGGAAACTAGAAGGCATAACATAAAGGAAGTCATGACTTAGAAGAGGAGGGGGAAATGTTCCCTTACCTTGAAGTGTAACTTCGAAATCTTGAAGGTTGGGAGCTTGGGGGCATGAGGAAACCTTGTGAGGACTCCATGGGAAGTAAAAAAGCCAGATATTCGTTGGTGAGGGATTTGGAATTAAATTAATGAAGTAATGGGTGGGTATTTTTAGCAAAAGTGAGGGAATATTAAATTAATTTCCAAGGGACACTTCATTAGTGGTATTTGCAAAACCATGGGCTTGACCACGGTATATTCCCATGGTATTGTCCAATTGGGACAACTCATAAAATATACTACTATTCAAAAGTCGACCAGAATTATTACTTCTTTATTACTTCATTAATGATGTCATTAATCACACTGAAACTCCCAACAATATTATTATTATTCAGCAAAAAAGAAAACATTTTATAAACATATCATAAATTCACCCTAACCTAATATCGATTCTCTAAATTCAAAAATGAACTCCATTTTATGAAAATAATTTTCTAGTTATGATATATTTAATTTTTAACTAAAAACAATATTCACTCGAAGAAAATACTAATACTTAACTAATAATTTCCTTAATGGTTATTTACTTATGATATTATATCACTTCACCATTAATGATGCCTAAATTATATTTATACTTCATTAAGTGAGGTTACTATTCCAATGGTCACATTACTATTCATAAGTGTAATATTACTATTCATATTTTACCATTCACTAAAAGTTTAGTTGATCTTATTAGACTCTAAATTTCTTACTAATCACAACAGTACACGGCCATTTTTGGAAAATCATTTTACATGATTAATTATTGAATGTATACAAAAATATTTTAAAATACCATTTTTTAGAAAATTTCATCAATAATATGGATGTTATATAAATTCATCCTATATTTATCTCGACATTTGAAATACAAAAATTTTACCATAATAATTAATAACAATTTTATTCATTCCAAAGGATTACAAAAAGTAACTAAGGCCTTGATACATATCCCTTTATAACACCTGCATATGACCTAAGTGTAAGGTTTTCTATGGTGATAGAATCTTGGGGTGGCTCAGACAACATTTCTCTAGTGGTGATTTCAATCTTCTTGAACTTCTCCCTTAGGATATTCCATTCAAGATTCACATGTTGAATCTCAGTTAGGGCTTGGTCTAGAGAAAAGACTAGTGATTCAACCTCCTTTCCAAGCTCTAACAGATGGGCTACGTATGGCCCTATTATACTGGATGTGTCCATCATCTCTTCTTTCTGTTTTATTAAACCATGATCACATATATTTATAAACAATAATCATAATGTTGAGAATTTAGTTTTCAACAATCATATTGACCAACGATCATATAATAGTCAAAACCCAGTGGTATTATTTTAATTATTCTCACTTAATTAATCAAAGGATATAGTTTTGTTGGGTATAAAATAAAATAATACACAATTTCAAGATACAAATATTATTCAAAAGTGTGGGTCGTTATAATGGTGATCTAGAAACCTTTAATACTTGCATGATGGATATTTTTCAGACATACCTGAAAGGATTATTGAGGTTTTTATAGATTATTTATCAATATTTTGAAATAAATTTGGTTTTTTTAGAAAATATGGAAACTATATTGGATATATTTCATGTAACGAGCCTTTTATAAGTTTGTGAAAAGTGTTAATTCATGGTGAGAAGGAGAATTTCATGGGTAAAAATGTTTACAACAGAGGTATTGAGGTTGATATTGAAAATATTGATGTGATTTAGAAGTTTCCACCACCTATGAATTTCAAGGGAATTAGAATCATTTTAGTCTTTTTTCGTTTTAATCAGAGATTCATCAAAGATTTTCCCAAAAATTACAAGGCCTTTTTGTTCACTCATGGTCATGGATTCACCACTCAAGTTTTATGATAATTGTATAGAATAATTTAACATTCATAAGGATAATTTCAAATCTTTACCCCTTATAATTTCCCCTAAATGGAAAATTCTGTTTTAAGTTTTGTGTGATGTCAGTGAAACTATAGTAGGTTTTTTTTTGGGGAAAACAAAGTAGAAAACCCTACATGTAAATTATTATTCAAGCAATATTTTTAATGATTTCCAAAATAATTACTCTACAAATAAAAAGGAAATGGTTGTAGCGATGTTCTCTCTAGAAAATTTTAGGCAATAAATTTTTTGATCTAAGGTTTTTATTTTCACTGATCACTCTACCCTCAAATATCTACTTGTTTAAAAGGATTCTAAACCTAGACTTGTGAGATCATCTCATCAACTACAAGAGTTTTATTTAGTTATGAAGGATAAAAATTGGACTAATGGTGTGGTATCTGACCATTTTTCTAGGCTACCCAACACCCAAATTGAGAGATCAATGTAGATAATCACCTCATTCCCAGATAAACAATTTTTTTTCTACTTCTATGAAGTAATCTACTTGGTTTTTAAATTTTAATAATATATTCGATGTAGCTATTATCCTCAATGAAAATTAATAAGATCAATGAATGAGGTTAATTTCTTTATTGAAATAATATTTTTTGGAAGACCCTCTCTTATTTAGGAGATTATATGATGTAATTTTAAGGTTATGTTCACCTGAGGAAGACACGCTTCCTTTTCCTGAGAGTTTCCATTCCTCACATTATGGTGGAATCTATAGAGGATAAAAGACTACTTAGAAAGTTATCTAGGATGGTTTCTAATGTCCCACACTACCTAGAGATACTGGGAGTCTTATTATAGGTTGTAAAAAATATAAATTCCTTGGAAATATGTGAATGATGTAGGAGTTACCTAAAAAATGGATTCAAGATGTTAAAGTTTATTATTTGTGGGGATTAGAATTTATTGGTACATTCCAATCCTCTTATTGGAATGATTACATACTGGTTAATTTTGATTTTGTATTAATGTTGTTTAAGGCATTAGAATTACAAAATATCTAGTCTAACATTGTCATAAAATTCATGGATAAGAAAATTTTCTCAAGGTTTGGAGTACCCAAATCATTCATCACTAAAAATGGTACTCACTTTTAAAACGTATAAATTAATGGATTTAATTTAAAAATATGGTTTGGTGAAAAAATATGGAATAAGATATCATCCATATTCAAGTGGACAAGCTGAAGTATATAAAAAAGGAGTGAAACATATTTTGGAATAAAAAATATATGCAGTTCTATAAAATATTTATCTCAAAAGGTGGATGAGGAATATGGGATTATAGGAATTCTTTCAAAACTCCAATAAAAATATAACTATATAGGATTATTTTTGAAAAGTTTTAAATTTTCTTATGGATTTATAATAGAATAATTTTTAGGAAATAAATGGATTTGAATTTTTATTTTACGTCTGTTGGAAAAAGAAGGTTCCTTGAGTTTTGAAAGACCCTGGAGCACCCTAAGAGGGGATGTGTGAATCACGGTGTCAAATTTTTCTTCTAAAGCGACAGGATCTTATTCCCATGATGGTATGAACATATAAATCCTATCAGTTAGAGTAGTTTAGTAATAAAACATTCACATGAAAAGTGATAACAAAACAGTTTTACTTGGTTCACCACTAATGGCTAATCCAAGGATCATAAGCCGATAGTGTGTCGGTTGTACCTAAATCCACTAATCATTACTAGTTTGGGAATAAAAGAGTTCAGACATAGTTACTCTTTTTTAGACACGCTGCCTTTTCATGATTGTAGGGATAATACACTACATCCCTCAGAACACTTCCGTTGACCCCCCTAGATCACTACTTTAATAGAAGTCTAACTCAATTTATCAACTTGATGGTCGCTAAAATGGATTGTCATTAAATTATTTGTCCCAAACATAGAACGAGACTCTTCTTGCACTATATACCTAAGTTGATTCTCTTTTAAATCCATTTACACTTAAACATAATATTCAATACTATTTTTTGCGAAGGTCCTTCACAAAGCTCACTACCATCACGAAGTTCACTACCTTCGTGGAACAAACTTCCTTCATGAAGCTCACCTCCTTCACTGAAAAAACTGCCATCAGGTAGATCACTAAGTCAATGTGGAATAACACATCATCATGACGCCCCCTTTAATCAAAATCATGGGCATGAGTTAAGACTTGTAGTATTTTCATGATGGTCAAGCTCGTATAGAAAGCCAGGTTAACGAAGCTCCCTTAGCATCACAAAATCCGAGCATTTCTTTATTTTCCATGAAAGAAACACATTCAAAGTGAACGGGGTAGCCTTATACTTATAGTCTCGGATTTCCATGATGCTCCCCCACCTTTATATGGATTTTATGGATCTTTCAAAAAACATCTTCGAGTAGATGCTTCTCTCTCGAAACTCCATGGAAATTTTAGGTTTGTGATGCTCGTTGTAACCATGAATATTTTCGTCAAAACCCTTCACGACACTCATCTTTATCACAGAGCAATCAGTCTCTGACCATGATGCTCCAATTCTCATAATCGTGGAGAACACCATCTCCATTCATGATGCTTATCGTAATCAGGGAGCACACTATCAAAATTATTTAATCATTCACGAAACAAAACACACATAGTGCATCTTCACAAAACTCATGCATTTTACATATTTTCATTAGGACTTCAAGAAAAATCACTTTTCGCGTTAAATCCATCTTCCAAATTTTGGACCCAAAAAAATTGTAAATAATAAAAATAACAACACCTTCAATACTATTATTAGTTTGAACTGTATGATCCCTTTCCTTACAAACTCCCTAATCATCTATGTTAGGATTGAAAAAAACACAAACCATACTCCATTTCTACTAAATAACAGCCTTGGTTCTAACAAGTTTAGTGAATTAGATGAAATTATGAAAGAATTTTATAACAATTACCAGATAAATAAGGAAAGGAGAAAAATATTTTCATAATTATGTAATTCAAAATGGTCCCTTTAAAGCAGGCCAGAATGTTCTTCTTTTAAATTCTTGGATTATGTTATTTCATGGTAAACTCGAAACCAAATGGTCTATACCCTTGAACATTCTATGAGTGCTTTTCAATTGGGTTGTTGATTTGGTTGGGAAAGATAAAATTCTATTTTTGGTCAATGGGAAAATATTCGTATATTATTTTATAGGGAAAACAAAGGGAATGGTTTTCATATCCTTTTTTTAGAGTTAAAACATTTATGATTTTTAACTGTAGACTAAAAACTCAGTATTTCAGGGGATTCAACCCATGGTTAATTTTTTTATTTTCCTTTTTTGGTTTCTATTTCCATGAATAACTTTTTGACTGCATGATGGTCTTCCTACTTCTATCATAGTTCATTTTCTTATTTTAAGAAGATGTACTCTCTATGCCATTAATTAGAGTAAAATTTCAACTGATATCAAAGTCAAATATGAGTTACCTAATGGAAATAAAATGATAAAGAGTCCCCTAACTTTCACCACTAGTTAATATCATTTTAATATTGAATATTAATATTCTTTCTATTTAAATTCTTAGGATTTGAACATCTCAACCATAGGGTTTATTTCAAATGAAAATGGGAGAGTGATTTTAACTAAACTTCAATAATAAAATCTCCACTTCCCGGGGATTATTATCAATTATTTGAAAAATAATTAATTCTTCCCATATCCTGTTTCATTCTACTTAAGCCTATGTATGGGGGAATACCCTACCTTATTTTAGGTCAAATTTTTTAATATTTTTACACACCTGAAATATCATATGTTGCTAATATTTTATTGATTATCATGCATTTATTGGAGCTAAATTTGGAAAATATATTTTTTGTTTTTCAGAATTAAAAGCATTCAATTATATTAAAAAACTAAAAGGTATTTTTAAAATTGTTGGTATGTGTGAATCTTTTGTTTTTGTTTTTGAGATTTAATATCAACCCTTAAAACCAATTAAATGATAAATTGTAAACAATTTTTGATCAAAAATATTCCACCTCATTAAGTTTCAACATTGGGGAGAATTTTGAGTTTTAAGTGTGTGGTATAGGGGTATTTATCCTCTCCTTGTTTTTACATTAATTAAGTACACATCCAAAACCCCACAAATTTCTTGAATTCTACAAACATTAATAACCCCCATAAAATTTGAGAATTATTCCATTTTTATCAATAATTCAATATTTATATAAATAGTTTTGGTTTTCTTTCATTAAATAAATGTTTTCTTTTTTTATTAGGTTGTGAAAATAATAACTCTTTATGCCCTACCTAGGAGGAAATGTTAACCTTATTGCAAGGGATTTCACATAGTCTAAAGTTGTGAGGATTGAGTGATTTTTGAGAGATTTTGTCCACTTATCTCATGAAGAAATTATTAAAAAAACATGGAAAAGGATTTTTGATAGGTTATATTCTGGGAAAATTGACTTTATAAATTGAATAATCTTGAGTTTGAACTTGAAACTAGTTACTTTTCTTTGAAATAATGGACACCTTAAGTTGCCAACTCAATAGAGAGTTTTATAATTTATTTTAATTCAGAGTAAAATTGGTAGTTGTGATCCAATGGTGAGTGTATAAGATATGGTTACTGGGTGTGTTGGGAAAAAAATCTATGGCCAAACTTAATAAGTGCCTTGAATAGTGTTTTCCACAAAATCATGGCTGGGAAAAATTAAAATAATGTTTCTTGAAAAAAATTATCTCATTTAGGTGAGAAAAATATTGAACCCAAATAAACAAGTAATCATTTTTTATAATAAAATATTTTTATCGTATCAATAAAGTAGAAAGTGTAAATTTGGATTGAGGAACCTATGAGAGAGTGAAAGCTGGTTGTTCCTATTATTATAGATTTTATTCCACTTGAATCTCTCTTGTCTTTACTCGTAGAACTAGAATATGAACTAGTGTTGAAATAAGGTAGTGTGAAAAATTCTCATTGGAGGCATGAAATTGTTATAAATAGACGATTTAATGATTATCTTTTATTTGGGAAAGTATAATTGAACTTAGGTAGGATGATCATAAATTTTAATTATGAGTCTTTATAAAAAAATAAATTTAATAAGTTTTACTACCCAGGAGTGAAATTAACTAATTGTTGGGTAACTTGATGTGGAATTATTTTTTCACACGTTTCCATATATGTTTTGGTGAAATAAATGTGTTTTAAATATAAAATTGAGCATATGATTGATAATTTTTTAATATAGAACAAACATGGTTGAATTTTTTGTTCATTGGATAGTCTTATAGAAATGTATATTTTTGGGTTGTTACTTGATTAAAGTTATTGATGAATTTTTTTCTATCATTTATGGATGATTTTAATAAAAAATTTAAATGATGATGAATTCAAAAAAAAAATTAGGATTGTGCAACGAAAATATTGCAGAGGGTTGAGAAGTTGTACTCATGATCGATCTCATGACCATTCCAATCGACTGCAAGAATAAAACTCAAAATTTATAAATCTCATAGATCGGTAGCATTCCAAACTTATCCAACACATGGAGAAAGGTAATGACTACATGTTCAGATGGAGTGACTGTTATCCAAAGGGAATGCGATTTTTTTATTGAAAGAAACTTCAAAAAAAATGTGCAAAGGTAGATACATTTTCAATACAAGAAAAAAGGGGATGAAATTTTGCCCCTACTCACGGTTCATCATCCTAATCGACTTCACCCCCATGCCCACCCAAACTGAAGCGCCATGCTTACTCAACAACCACTATTAGTGACACATGCTTCCAAGACACTCCCAAACAAAATTTGTACCGCTGCCATAGAGGATGAAGCTTGTCAGAGGAGTCTCACCTACCGCCCTTAAAGATCATCCAAACCATCAATGAGGCAGGATGAACCCTACATATCTCCACTATTCCCCTTTAGAATATGACTGACATTTAAAATAACAGGTGCAATCATGGTTGAAACTGACCACCACATCTCCTCTATTCTCATCGAGTCACATCCAAGCTATATAAGAACTCTCTGTGGGAAAAGATCTAGGGAAGGTTCCATGAAATTTAAGACATCTGATAACCCATCTCAAACTTGAATACAATTAATAGAGATCAATGTCACCATCATGAATCAGTCTTTGTGCCTTTGATGGAGGATACCACCAAGCATACCCTTTTCAAAGATCAACCTATGAAATTTAAATATCTAACCAAAAAGTTCTAAAATTATAAACATGAGATAAGAAATCTCACTTGAAAATATACCCTTCTAAGGACTATGGCACCACTAATAATTGACATATCGAATTCACTGGTAGGATGAGCATGGAATGACTTTGAATTTCATATGCCATTGGGATAATACCAACAATATGTTAGGTTGTATTTTTTAGATGCAATGAAATATGATGAAAAAACACAAAAAATTATTGTGGTTTGGAGAAAGCCTACTCCAATCGAGAATATGTAATTTTATTGTCAAATAAAAACCACAAGTCTCAAAAATCACACACGTCAATTGGTGAAACAATATCTACTCCACTAAGTACTTTATTTCACCCACCTTTGTGATCTCACGGTTCCCCCTCTTCACTTGAAACCATGTCGTGCACCACACACCACTACTCGAACAATCAACATTGTGTATCCACCAACGACCCCTACAATATGCAAGGGATTTGGAACCTTCAAAAACTATTCCTCCTATACTGTATGCCACACCTATTTAGGAATCTTTTTTCAACCTTCCATGTGGATTAAATTCAGTCAAAATGAGATCCCGTTTTTTGAGGGAAATTAAAAAATATTCCATTCAGATTTTAAATCACCCCAACAATAAATATTCTATTCCGATTTTAAATCACCCCCAACAATCTCCACCCTAATTAAGAAATCTGAATAGTTCACCATCATCAACCATTTTGACCTTCAATTCCATTCCCGATATTGGCATGACCCACCACACCCATAACAGGTGTACAAATGCTCATATATGATGAAAAAAAATTTATGGATCCACCATGCCATGAACAATTGAAGAAAATGTCACATTCTTTTTAAAATATCCAGTTTCAAACATATCTTTTTGAATATCACCTGTAATGATACTATGGGGCCATGAAGAAGATTCAACTACATGAATCAACATGTATAGATTCCCAATATTCATCCCTTTGATCCCGGTCATTAATCCTCACATCACTTTGAGAACACCGCCTCCAGTAGGAAACCTAAAACCTTTGGAATCCAACATACCCAAAGAAATTAAGATCATTCTCAAATCAAGTGCATACCTCACATCAGAAACTATGTGAATAACCCCATCAAACATACGAACTCACACCATACTGATTCAAACTATTCAACTTTCTGACTTGTTGTCCATTTTCACAATATCACCATCATACATCTCATAACTGTCAAACCATTCCCTTTTGTCACATATATGATAAGAGAAAATAGAATAAAAAATTTAGTCTAAAACAACCACATACTCCATATTTGTAAGAAATAAATCACTAGCATACCTCCTATCTTGAGTCACGGTATTCACCTGAATTGATTCTTCTTTTTTTTTGGCTTATTTTTCTTATTTCTTCATTCTGTTACTGAACTTCTCCCAATTCCTTCTCATATGACCTTTGTTTCCACACTCCCAGCATAAAAAATCACCTCTTGGTCTTAATTGACTTTGATATGTCCTACTCCCTGAACCATTCCTTCATTATATCAACCTTCCTTGAGAGTTATGTCCACCAGTCACTACAAAGATCCCACTATTACCCAATGATCCATCATCATTGGTCTTTCGTCGAGTATCACTCATTAGAAATGATGAAATAACATCATCAAATTTCAGAGTGTCTTTTCTAAATAACAATGTATTGATGATATTGTCATATGAATCTAGAAAAGAACCTAACTAGAGAAAAGCCTTGTCCTCTTCTTCCATTTTCACAGGAACTACATTTCATTTATTACCAGTTTTGATAACCATAGAAGATAATTCTGTTAATATTCTAGTCAACATGTCTAAATGGTTTCCCAAATCTCTGCTTTTGGACATTCAAAGACCTTACAATCATTTCATCAATTATAAACAAATTTTCAGAGATTTATATTTATACATGGCTTCCAGCTTCATCCAAATCTCCTTTGGATTTGTTATATTCATTACCTCTCATAGTTTATTTTCCACCAAATAAAATTGAATGGTGATTGTCTCTAAATATCTAATATCGTTCCAATCATCAGATCAAGTATTCTTGAGATTCTATGATTTTTTTCTTCATTGCATTCACTATCCCTTCCCGAGTCCAAATATTCTTTACCCGTTGTTGCCAAAATGTGAAATTATTTTCCCCATTAAACATATAAATATGGATAGAAATCTTTGGATGCGAATCTCCCATAATTATTCATCAAGAAAGAATGGATAACCTCTTTTGATACCAGATGTTAAGTCAGAGTTTTTAGATGCGGTGAAATATAATGAAAAAACACAAAAAATTCATATGGTTTGGCGGAAGCCTACTCCACCTGAAAGTAATTAATTTTATTGTCAAAAAAAGGAAATGCCTCAAAAATAGCGCACTTCAATTGGATCAAAAATTTCTTCTCCAATATGTGCATTATTTCAACCCCCTCTGTGATCTCAGGGTTCCCCCTCTCCACTTGCAGCCACATCGTGCATTGTACACCACTACTCGAACCCTCAGTGTCATGTATCTACAAACACCCCCTCCAATATGTAGGGGCTTTAGAACCTTTAAAAATCATGCCTCCTATATTTTCTTCCATGGATTTTATAGAACTCTTTTTTTAACCTTCTGCATGGTTTAAATAAAGTCAAAATGAGATCTTATTTTTTTGGGGAATTAAAACAAATATTCTGTTCAGATTTTAAATCAACCCCAACAGTAAATATTCCGTTCAAATTTTAAATAACCCCCAACAGAACAGAGGCCCAATCCTTTTAATCATAAGCCCATGAAATAATTTTAATCCATTCACTCGGCATGTTCATCTCCACACATGATGCTTGTGGAGCATATAATTTGTTCTATAGTGAAAATCAGATCTTGATCGTAGTAGATAAACCTCATTTCCAAGGACTATTTTAAATATACTAACCCAAATGAATTAAGACCGTCCAATTTTTCCCATTAAATTAATATAATTAAATAATAAGAGATATCATAATTTGATGAATGGACCGAGCATAAGATTTTGGTTTAAAAAATTACCCATTATTGTTAGGGGGTGGGTATGAAGCTTGCGATTTTATATTTAAAAATAAAATAGGGGATTTTTTTAGAAAAAAGTGGCACAAGAAAATAGAGAGTGGTAGTGTAGGAAGGATCTTGAAGCTATAAGGAGCACTTATTAAGATAAAGAGGAATTTTTGATACTCTCACCAAGAGCATTTTCATCCATTTTCTTTTATTCATTTCTTCTTTATTTCATTGACTGTTTGTAATAAATTAAAAATTCCTATTATGATTATTG
This sequence comes from Viscum album, assembly GCA_963277665.1. NCBI lineage: Eukaryota > Viridiplantae > Streptophyta > Magnoliopsida > Santalales > Viscaceae > Viscum > Viscum album. The sequence goes on from OY728166.1 coordinate 491,430,950, forward strand.
GATAATTTGAAATAGGGGAATGTGATTGAGATGATAGGTACTTTTACTTCATTAAAGTGTAAGGTGTGGATGGAATCCATTCCATTTTCATCTTTCTAGTAGTAGATATCCTTTAATTGTTGGAAATAAATGATAAATATTTTTTCTTTTTTGGTTTCTATCAAATTACCATCTAGAATTCTATATTAGAATAGGACAGGTTATAAAAGTGTAGAATAATAGGGATAATTAAGAAGTTTTTTCTAATTTGACAGCAGTTTATTTATTGAGAGGATTAGTTAATTTCCTATATTATAAAATAGAGGATCCATTCATCCATAGGTTTGTCATCCAAGAAAACTGAGCATCCAATTTTCACCATACCCACAAACACTTATGCATGAATGAAGATGAAAAAAAATAAAACACATTACTTTAAAATATGAATCAGCCAATATAATTCCCTTATTCCATCCCTAGATTACTCCCCTCTCACTAGTGGTCACTATAATAATTCTTGTGCTATTGATTGTTTCTATGATTCCCTATTTTTCTCAATCCACTAATTTTATCACGAACATTTAAATTCATAATATCACTTTTATGTTTTCCCTATCAATGTTTTTTTATTGATTGTGATGTTACTTGGTCACACATAACTCACCTTTTTCTGAAGTATTTCCCTATGGATCTACCCATATTCACTGCTGTAGTAGTATTAAATAGGTTTTGGGGTTGAATACTTAAACCCTATAATACCCAATAACTAATTTCTATTATTATGGATTACTTATATGACATGTTCAAATAATCAATTTAATATTAACAAACAAAATAGGATTTATACAAAAATCAGACTATTGGAACAAAGAAACAGAAAATGCAAAAATGTAAAAGGGTGAAAGATATAACATGCTTCATATTTATTTGATCATACATGCAAGGTGAGAACACCACTCAGGTAATATATTTATTAAGAAAAGAAAAAAAATAGACAAGGCAATTACAAACTCGAAAGAAAAATGAAGAAAGACTATAGAAACTATCCAAGGAGGTTGGCCTTGCTGAAGTAGGTGGTAGTGGTGAAACCTTTCATGTAGATTCAGTGTCGTCCACTCCTATATGGACTCAATCACACACCCAAAAGTGATATAGAAGAATATATGACAAAAAAAATTGAATCACTATAGAGGTAAGAATCTATAATGATTCTTGGTTACGATGAAGGATATATCATGATCAAAATCCTTCTGGAAGCACAGTCATCTGGAACCCAAAACCAAATCAATTCCCCACTGAATCTCCACTAGAGAAGTACTATAGTTGTAAGAGGTGGCATGATCTCAATAGAGGGGAGTGTGGGTAGCCATAATTTCGTAAATATCTTCATTATTCTCTACAAAATCGAAGCAGTGCTTCACACATGAGGAACCCTTAACGAACCATGTGAAAACCATCATAACCAAAGAGCCATAATAACATTCGAATGAATCATTATAGAGCCAAACAGCCTAAGATAAATAATGGAAAGTTTAAGGGAATTTGGATGTTCAATAGGTGGCATAGGATCACATACATATGGATATATAAGATTTGAGGAGGCAATTAGAGTTACTGAAGGATGGATAGCACACAAGATATGTGGCCCAACGAGAGTGTCATGAAAGTGGCATAGTTGATCGAATCTGATGCAAAGAAACACAGTTAGGGAAACTAAGGGACACTAGATATCTCCTTATCAATAGTTCAGATGAAACCACATAAAGCAAGGAAAACAAATACATGGGATTCAAATAAACTGGGTAAATGAAAGTCCATTTGAATAGTTACATGTACCATCAAAAACCCATATAAAAATCTAAACACCCTAAATATAATATGAATGCTCATATAAATTCATAATTAACGAATTTAAATGAAACATGTAAAGGGGATAAATATAAAAAAAATTACACCTTGCAATTAAATTAAATTTTATGATTTTGTTCTCATAACCTAATTTATATAATTAGGACTAAATTCATTACTTTAAGGTAGTTCTTGAAATTTGACAATGACACGAACTTAGTCAAACTATCATCCGAATTGAATCCAATGGGTATCTTTGTGACACTCACCATCCCATATTCTATAATATTCCTAAAACAAGGAAGTATTATGTCAATGTACTTCGATCTACCAGGAAATGAATTTTTTTAGATAAATATAAAGTATATTAACTATCATTGTGGACTATTATTCTATCAGTAGATAATGAAAACTTGGAAGGAATCCCTTTCAGCAATATAGACTCTTTTATATCTTTTCTCAAGGAAATATACAATACCATAGTAGTGGACAGTGTATCCACTAATTTCATATTGCACTTATTGGATATCAGTCCTCCAAATGAACGAAATAAAAAACCTGTGATAGACTTTTGGGTGTTAACATTTGTTGCATAATCCAACTATATCATTATAAAAACTACTATTTAAGCCATATTGAATGCAGAATTTATCTATTACAGAGACATATCTAAGGATCCATTTCAATTCACTCCAAATAGGCTTACCATGTTTTCCCATAAACCTACTCAAATTACAAAACACAAACGAAATATCAGGCCTAGAACAAACCATTTCATACATAAGACTTCCTACTACAAAAGCATAAGGAATCTTACTCATGAAGGCAGACTCATCATCATTTATATGGAATTTTTCCAAGGAAATCATAATGATTTTTATTAAAGGGATATTGAAAAGATTAAAATTCTCAAACATGTATATTCTTAATACCTTATTTACATAAGTCGATTGAGATAAGTACAAGGTCTTGGCCTTCCTATCTATTATTATATCCAAACCTAAAATTTGTTTACCATGCCCTGAGTATTTCTTTTCAAAGAACCAATTCAACTAGTTATTGTTAGAAATTATAATCCTCATATTTTTACAAATTAAAATCATGTCATCAACATATAATAATAGGTAAAAAGACTCATGTTTAATATATTTATAATATAAACATGCATCAAATTTACTTCTAGAAAATTTATTTTCAATCATAATTGAATGAAACCATTTATTCCATTATATTGAATTTTTTTAAGCCCTTATAAAGTCTTCTTAAGAAGATAAACTTGATTAGGTTTGAATTTTTTTGAAAATCCTTCAGGAGGAGTGATATAAATTATTTCATCAAGAGTACCATGTCAGAAAGAAGTTTCTATGTCTAATTGTTCCATATGAAAATTAAATTTGGCAGAAAAATCATGAGGATTTATAATAGATGAATGTTTAACAACTAGGGATAATATTTCACTATAATCAGTTCCTTCACATTAAAGAAATCCTTCAGATAAAATTTGGGATATAAATATGATTTTATGCTCTCTAACATTGTTTTCTTTATTATTATAAATCCATATAGAACCTATGATTTTTTTTATTGGGTATAGTAACAACAACCCAAGTGATGTTTTTAAGAAGAAAATTAATCTCCTCTTGCATTTCACTCAACCACTTAGTTCCTTTTTTGAACATAATAGCTTTCTTATCTGTTTGAGGTTCCTAATTAAATAAGTCAGGTGATACATTAAATTTATAAGCAATAATGTATGCTTGATTGAAATGGGTTGGAGGTCTAATAACTCTCATATCTCTATCCTGGTTGAGATGATAGTTGCTCAAATCATTCAGTTACTTGGTTTTAGGTTCAGGATCCGAATTAGAATCATATTCAGATTGGGTCTAGACAATTGGTTGAGCAGGACCAGTTGTGGACTAGGAGTGGTCACTGGATACAAAATAGACATCAACACCAAGAGGAAATGTTGATATTAAGGGTCTTTCCATGTCATCAGTTGTCTCTATAGGTTCAGGTCCCTTATAATTGGTAATACAAGATTCATGAATCATTACATTTCAGTTAATGATACATTTTTGATGACCTAGTCTGTCACAACACATCCCTTGCGGCCCCTTCTGTGACCTACCCCAAGCCCACCTCCCAAAGGAAAGGGGTTGTAGACTAGCAACAAAGGCGTCAACCTACATGTGGGATGCATATTCCTGAGTACTTGTATGCACACACACAAAAACATGTCCCAAAGCCAGAAAAGTAAAATAAGAAATCCACTATAGATAACCACTGAGTACAAGTACAATTAAAAGTCAAATGGTCTAGAACAAAAACCCAACAAAAGACTAACTGGGAAATAAGAAACTACAAAAGAATCTCTGGAAGCTGTCCGCGAGAAACCCCACCTGATGGGTAAGTATAAAGTTTCTCCCAGAAGCTGTAGAAGTAAAACCCACCTACCTAGTCTCACTGGGTTCCACCAGGTCCGAGGACACCAAGTCCTTCATCATGTCGGTGGTCGTCTGCACGAAACCCAGCATGTGTGGGCGAAGCCCATTTAGGGGTGAGTAACAAAATACTTTGTAGGGACCCCAAAACAACAAAGTAAAGACCAAAAATCAATCCACAAAAAGAATAATCAGGATCAACAAGAATGATCACGAAGAAAGACAGATCACACCATGTATATTCTAGAGTAGGAAAGTAAGACCATTAGTCAAAACATCGAACCCCATGGACTGCTGGAGAACTCTTCCTCGATGAGTACAATGAATCCATCAGGTCACACTGATGCTTCATCCCACTAAACATAGGACTACTATGGTACTCATCCCTGATAAGTACCGTGGGTATGTTGGGTCACGCAGAAACTGATCCCCACTGAGGGCATGCAGGGTCACATAGAAGCCACTTCCCACCTATGGCCATATAGAGGTACTCCTCCTTTCAAGTATCATTGGTCTGGAAAAACACACAGAATCCACTCAAAATCGTGGGACTGCTGGGTCTCATAGAATTCACTTCCCACTGGGCCATAGTATCTGAACCACAGAGGGTCTCTCATGATCAGTCTTCAGGTCTCATCCAACCGTAGGGTTTCCATGCATAGCATGCTTGATCACGGGAGAACCTCTCTCCAAGCCATTCATCAAATTTCAACTTCAATTAAATCCTTTATAGAGTATACCAAAATAAATGCGTCATCTCAAAGATTCCCATAACACAAACAACTTATTAATTAGACGCGCATTTGTCAAGATATTAACATTTTATCAAAAAGAGGTCGATGGGGTCCGGGTCCGGTCCGACCCGGCCGAAATAACCAAACCCGGCCCTGAATGTGGTCAACCAACCTGGATCGGGTCCCCCGATGCATCCCAGGTCTACCGACCCAACCCAGACACAGCCCAGCCTGGCTGCGGTGGGGACCCGGCCCGGCCTGGTTGGGTCCGCTAACCTAACCCGACCCAACCAAAGCTCGGATATGATGTGGTCGACCAATCCGACCATCCTAGATTCACGCATGTGCTCAATGGCCATGATCATCCATGACCTGTGGCCCATGTTTGACTGTCTCTCCACCGACACGACCGAGGGCCCCCATCACTACCACCGGCCCAGCCGACAATTCCTCCCAACGTGCCATTAAGGTGCCCTTGTGGGTTCTTCCACAAACCACCGGGTTCACACTGGTGGTTTGTTCTTTACATCAACTACACCATCAGCCTATATGTGGAATCATATTCCCTACGAAGGTGTGGAAAATACCTTGTCACCCCTTTCAAAATGCTTGGCCACAACGAATGTAGAAGAAGAGGGGCTTGATCATTGTTCGTGTCGGACCACACCCTCCAAATTACAGTTTTAAAATAGGGGGAGGTTTGGGGATGATGTCCTATAAAAAATAATATAATCTAGAATAAAAACCCAAGAAAAATCACCCTCCTGCAAGGTTGGACAATTCGCAGATCAACCTATTTGTAGGTTGATCCACATTCATCATTTATAATGAAGAACATGGAAAACATAAACTAAAAGAAAACCCATACCTCGATCGACATTCGACGTTGGAGTGCCCCACCCTTGAGGATTCAAAATCTGATGGCGTTCATCACTTACCAGTCCCATTCTTCAAAACTATTTAATGTTTCTAGTGATACTTTTGGAATTCTTCATTCTTCATAAGATATGAAGTTTTATTTAGGTTTATTAGATGAAATTCCATGGCTTAATTCCCAACTCTCCAACATGTTATCCTTTTTAAAAATAAAACACATCATATCATTTTTGTTACACTGTAACGTCACATTGTTACGATTCACAAAAACGGGCCATTAAAGAGCTTTCTTTAATGTCCCTTGTCGTCACACTGCATTGTCGCCATCTACTGCTCAATAATATAAAAATAAATAAAATAATTTTTTAAGTTATTTTATTATTTTATGAAAATTCGAAAAATTAACTTTTATGTCCCACCTTTTACGGTCGACGTTAAGTCCTTTCTTGGAAAATATCAGTGTTCCGAGTTCAACGGTGCCATCAGATTTTCAACCCGAGCACTCTTTAAAATGTTTGAAAAACTCACTCACATGATTAATTAAACGAACTTAAAAAGAAGTTAAAAATTCCCTTATGGGCTCACCAGGCCTCAGAATCATGTGTTATCAAACCGTGTGGTCTCAAAATAATTCCATAAATTTTTTTAAATAAATTATATGGAACTTTGGAACATTAAATTCTCTCCACTTTAGGGATTTACGTCCCCAAAATCTAAACACAAAGGCTGATCAAACAAATGGGGGTATTGATCATGAATATGAGCCTCCCACTCCCATGTGATCTCCTAGAGATTCTCGTTCTTTGACCGAATATGCATTAGAGGAATCAACCATCCATGATGGACCTTCTCCCTTTGATCCTATTTCTCCACTAGAAACTTTGAAAACTTCACCCCATCATCAATGTCAAGCTCTCCCTAGTTGATAATGTGTTATGGGTTATACACGTACCTCCTCAGCTGCGACACGTGGAAAACATAATGCACCCAGTGAATCTATGGGGGAAGTTCTAGGCAGTATGCCACCTTTCCAAATCTGATGAGGATTTGGAAAGGTCTGATGAACCTCAAAGATAGCTGGATTCCCCAATGAAATCTCTTCAATCCCCATCGGGGTGAAACCCAAAGGAAAACATGGTCTCTTTCCTTGAACTCCAAGGGTCTCCGTCTCCTGTCATCATAAAATTTATGCCTACTCTATTCAGTCCTATTCCTCTTCTGGATGATCTTCATCTTATCAGTGGTAGCCCATACTAACTTTTGACCCATGAGTGCTAACTCGCCATGGTTTATCCAGTATAGAAGTGATCTACATGGTTTCATGTACAATGCCTCAAACGGTGCCATGCTAATGTGAAGTGATAGCTATTATTGTATGAAAACTCCACCAGTGGTAGGCGGTCCTCCAAATTGCCACCAAAATCAAGTACACAATCATGAATCATGTTTTCTAAGGTATGTATGGCCTGATCTATCTAACCATATATCTGGGTGTGAAAAGTTGTGTTCAAGTGCATTTGAGTCTCAAACACCTCCTGAAATACCTTCCACAATCAAGATGTAAAGCATGCATCATAGTCTGAGACGATCATTGAAGGAACCCTATGAATCCACACATTCTCCTAGATGTAGAGGCATCCCAATTCCTCTACTGATCTCTACTCTCGAATGGGTAGGAAGTGAGTTGACATGGTGACTCGGTCAATGATTACCCAAATAGAATTGTGGCCCTTGGAAATGCATGGTAACCCTATCCTTAAGTTCATGTAGATACCATCCCATATCCATTCTAGTACCTCAAGTGGTTGTGCCAAGCCTGATGGGACCTGATACTCAGTCTTCACTTGATAACATGTGAGGCATCATGAAACAGACTCTTCCACTACTTTCTTCATCCCTGGACACTAGTACTGATGTCAGAGGTCCTGGTAAATCTTTTCCACACTGGAACATACCGCCAAGGGTGATGTATGGAACTCCCTCAACACATCCTCCCGCAAAATCACTTGTACTATAGTGTGTCCTATGAAAAATATGATGTTCTCCCCACCTATAAAAAATCCATCAGGAGCCTATCCTGAGGATATATGAGCACGTCAGGCCTTGCAGTCAACATCCACAAGTTGTGCCTACCTAACTCACTATAAGAGTGGGGGAGTGAAAATCATTGACTATAGTCATAGTCTTGGAGGAACTACATCCATCACTACTACCTCATGTTCAGGTCCTTCTGTGAGAAGATATATCTGAGACTCTTATGGTTAGAGTAGATGGTAAACTATTCATCCATCAGGTAGTGCTACCACATATTCATAGAAAAGACCATCGCTGGTAACTCTAGGTCATAGGTTGCGTATTTATGCTCATGATTCCTCAACTACTATGAGTTTTAAGCAATCACTGCCCACTCCTACATCATGACACAACCCATTCGGGTCCCTAATGTGTCATAGAAAACTACATACCCAACACCCTCTTCTGTTTGTCTCAAGATGGTGGTACTCTCCAGTCTCTGCCTCAACTCCTGGAAAATCTATTGGAACTTCTCCATCCACACTAAGGGTTATAACTTCCATGTCAAGGATGATAAAGGTGATTATTCTCTGTAAAAGTAAGGCATGAACCTCCAGTAGTATCCAGCCAACCCTAAGAAACTCCACACCTCAGTCATGCTCCTAGGTGGCTCCCATGAAAGAAATACCCCTATCTTCATTGGATCCACTACAAATCCAGCCTCTAAGATTACGTGTCCCAAAAAGTGGCTACCTGAGTCAATAACTAGAACTTAAATAGCTTACTATAAAGTTGGTGCTCTCAGAGTGTATCCAGAACTATCTACAGGTGTGTAGTGTGCTACTATTTTGATGTCAAGTACACCAAGATGTCATCAATGAATACCACCACAAATTGATCAAGGTAAGGTCGGAAGATCCTGTTCATGTGTCCCATGAACACTTCTAGGGAATTAGTAATGTTGAGGGGCATCACCAAGAAATTGTAGTGATCATACCGACATATGATGTCTATCTTCAGTACATCCTCATCCCGTACCCATAGATGATGATAGCCTGACCTAAGGCATATTTTTGAGAACCATGTCACTCCCTTTAGCTGGTCAAAGAGGTTATAAATCCTCGGTAGTGGATACTTGTTCTTCATGGTCACCTAGTTCAGGCATCAGAAGTCCATGCGTAACTTCAAGATCCTGTCTGCCTAATTGGAAAACAACACTAGGGCTACCCATGATGAAACTTCGGGTCTCACAAATCCCTTCCCCTTCAATTCCTCCAACTGTACCCTCAATCCATGAAGCTCCATGGGAGCCATCCAATATACTGGTGTGGATATCGGTGTTGTCCCTAGGTACATATTGATGGAGAAATATATCTCCAAGAAAGGCGGTAGTCCCAAAACATCCTCAAGAAATACATCCTCATACTCATCCAACCCTAAATTAAAGATCAAACTCTTATCATCCACTGAACCGTGGGTGAGGCTAGCCAACATTTTTTTGATCAGCTTCACCCTCCTCCAAAAATTTCCATCTTATAATGTAAATGTTCCCTTCTTGCCGATGAAGAAAAACCTGGTCCCATCCTTGTGGACACACAACACTTTGCACCTAAAAAGCCAATTTGAGCAAGGACTATAGATAAACAGTCCATACCAAATATGATGTCGTAAGGCCTTGACTCCACTACTAGGATATCCCACACGAATCTCCCGCCTCCTAGAGTAAGCTCACACTATCGTCACTAGTGTGTAATCATCACATCCCCTCCTATATGAGTCTCTAATCGTAAGAATCAAGTCATCAGATCCACTAGAATCTCTGAGCCTCAAACGAGGTTCATAGAAAGGAAAGATTTACTAGAACCTGAGTCTATAAGAACTTCATCTATGGTGGGGAAGACATAGATCATACCTCTAATCATCTTTAGAGCATAGTGGTTGTAGGCCTCCATCGCCTGAAGCTGGCCTCTCCCCTATCTGCCAGCTTCCTGAGCATATGGTGGACCACCTGGGGGTGGTGGTGGTAGCACCTCGATCCATCTTTCACTGCCTATGGCTCGACATAATTCCATTCTATATCTGCTACCCTACAGACCACCTTTCTCAAACCACAACATTTTCCTTGGTGTTCCCTCGACCACTTGCTGATTGTCTGTGCTGAGAGTTGGACCATCACAAGCCATGTGTCCCTGTCCAATACACTTGAAGCACATCCTAGTTTCTTATTGACTCATTTTTCTCTAGGAACCCCATACTACTGACCCCGAGTAATGGGGACACCCCCTAAAATATTTATCCCACTTGGGACCCCATGTCAGCTGCCTACTGCTCACCACTGAAGACTCTACCACCTGTTATATACTGGTGGCTCTGGCCATCAGCACCTACTCTTATAGGAAGATAATGATTAGAAGGGATCACTACATCACTCAATCCTGAGTGGGGATGCTGAGAGACACCATGGATTCCCTAATATCTCATTTGATTCCCTGCTCAAAGGTGTGGTCTGTGATGAAACGGTACCACACCATGTCTGTGGTGTAGTGAGAGAGGTATGAAAACCTCTCAAAGTACTCAGAAAATGATAGTATGCCCTGTTGTAGGTGAATAAACTCTTGGATGTACACAGAGTGAAAGTTCGTAGGGAAAAACTCCTCCAGGAAAAGATGCTTGAAGTCTGTCCAGGTGAGGGTCACCTCATCCTACGTCTGGATGGACAAACTCCACCATCTCCCTACCGAGCCCTATAGAAGGCTCACAGCCAAGATCTCCATATGGTCAAGCGGTGTCTTCACTAACTGGAAGACTCATGTCATTGCCTCCAGCTAGTCCTCAGCAACCTGAGGATCAGTCTCTCCCAGGAACATGATAGGTCTCTTTCTCTGAAACTCATCCAAGGCACTATGTCTATGTACTTCCTATACTAGTAACTCCAGTAGTAATGGATAATCAACGGGTGATGGAAACATCGGTGAACCACCTAGTGGGGCCATATCTATCACTAGTCCCTGAACCAATGCCTTATCTCGAGGAATGCTATCCATAGGATCATTTATCAGATGCCTAGCTAGATGTCTTCATGGAGGCATCCTAAAATAGATCAAGATGTACCCCAGTCAGAATATTATACCTAGTGAACTGACTCTTATTCAAGAAAATCGTAATGAGACACTTATACAACCAGTGTTTTCATGTATATATCCAAAAATAAGGATTCAAGGTCCTAGTGTATGGATACATAGACCTCCACACTGTAAGAACCCATATCATCGTTTTAGGTATTTTTTCCGTTTCTGGTCGTTTCTGAGAAAAAGAATAAAATCTGGAAATTTTCTAAGTACACGCCATGTACATTTCTCCCACGCGAGGCTGTGTGATGGCTGTGTCTGAGCAACACACACGGTGTGTAGCAGTGATATGGAGGCCACTTAATTAAGTGTATGGAAAATGCGAGTACACGTCATGTACTCAAGAAGTACACACTATGTACTTTTCTTTTTATTTCATTAAACGGACAGAGGTCGCGTCTAATCCCTATTTCTATCTTCTTCTTTTCCTAATTATGTCCAGAGCGTCCGAGGAGGCCTAATATTCTCTGAGACACTGATCCATCACCAGTTATCTGAATTGAATGTCGTCGGTTGCAATAGAATCACAGCAGTGTGTTCTTGGTTCTTCCTTGGCCACATTTCCTGATTCTTTCACTTATGAGAGTTATCCAAGGTTGAACATTTTAGACATTTTTGAAGATATTATCCATTCTAGACTGATTCAAATGCCATGGTTCAAGTATATCGATCTCCTAGGATCGAGGTAGGTGTTTTGTTGCCTTACGTTGAATGTATTTGAGTTTCTGTGCAAAAAGTGTCGGATTCCCATGTATCGGGTATCTCGGGTTAGGGTTTTGAACCTGTATTGTTGTCTGCCTTAGATTGCTTGTATGATTGAGGTTATTAGATGATTAATGTTTTCTTTTTAGAATATTGAGGATCACCCCATGGGTGTTTCCCTCTTGTTTTTTCTATTTATCGCCGGTTGGATTAGGTTTCCTGTGAGGCATACCTTGTTGCATGGTTTTCCTACCTTGAGATTTTTGATTGCATGTATTGCCTGTGGTTTTTATGATTTTGATGCATTGTAGCTATTATCCAAGTAGTTTTTGAACTTATATAAGGCTGGTAACAGTCGTTTATGCATGACTAGACTGCCCAGGGCTGTGTGAACATGGTGCCGTAGACTAAAGAGGGGATTGATGATTCAGGGCTTCCCTAGAGAGTCTGTTATAAATTAGTATCGTTCACAATACCTATGGGAATTTGACTTCGTGCTTTCTCGGAGTTTCCTTAGTTATGTATCGAGACTATAGGGGGAATTAGATGTAAGTGATTCCGTAGAGAGTCTATAGCTTTCATTGCAAGACCGTAGGAGAATTGACAGTGAGTGCTTCCCAGAGTGTCTGCACCTCATATGATTACTTGACTATAGGGGTCTGCTAGTATGTGCCACCCAGAGGGTCAGTGTGAATATTGTTTGGTTGGTTTTGACAATTCTACCAAGCCAATGAACAAGATTGTGTTTTTTAATGCTTATAGTTTAGGTAGTCTGTTGAGATGCCTGTTGTGTTACTTTCTATGCTTTGGGAATATAGAGCTATTTCTAGACTCCTTGGGTGATAATTAAATGAATGAATTAAATTACTAAATAAATGTGAATGGAGATTTGTAGGATTGTTTGCTTTAATGTTCTTCTGTTTCTTTGGTGCATTTATTTCATTTACTTTTCCTATATTGATCACTGACAGTAGGGCACAGATCTTATGGTGGTTGCCAACTGAGATTAGTCTCACACCCTGTTTGGGTCCTACTTTTTGGCCCAAACAGGTTACATGGTTGCAGGTGTGGATAGGGATTGTGGCCCTTCTACTTCAGGTACATGATTTCTGGTGGGAGATAGAGAACATAGGACTAATCCTAGGCTTGTGATGCTGCTAGAGTTGTTGTTACTTTTAGTACTTGTTCTTAGTTGTATTTCAACACGTTGTTGTGTTTGCTGCTTTCCTTAGATACTTATACTTTCTGCATAATTTTCATCATTATTATATTATACATTGTTTCCGCTGTTTATTTTTAGTTGTTGTATGCTGTTTACTGCTTCTGCTATTGTCTGTTATTTCCTTTTCTGGTATACCTTACCTAATGAGGGCATAGTTTCTCCAATGACTCACCAAAGCCCTCGCATCTAGTCGACAGCCTCTGGCGTTTGGGGAAACACGCTTGGGGTCATGTGTTGGACTGGGTACGGGGCAACAGTTGAGTGGATCTGGACTCGGGTCGTTACAAAGTGGTATCAAAGGAATTCTTTCCTTTTCTATTGACTTATTGGTTAGAGACATTAGAAAGGGATAAGATGAAATAGGTAAATGGTAAATAGTTGTGCCTGGGAGTTCTAGAACCCATGTACAGGGAAAAATCCAGATTAACTTGAATGTTACAATTTTCAATTTTTGCAAATGTTACAGTTTACTTGATTTCGCTATTGGGTGGTGCACTTGTTTTGTACTATTACTGTTTGTATAAATGTGGTTCTATTTTATTGCAACCCGATGAGATGAGGGTATGCCATCTCATGTATCATATAGGCACTTGTTAAAAAATCATATGGCATGCAATTTTTCATGCCATCTAGATTTCATTATAATTTTTATGTGGTTGTTATAGAATTTGTGAGAGAAGATGCATGCTGTTGTGATAGCTGCAATGATAGAATACCTCCTACATTGATAGGGTATCGTTTATTTAGAGCTTCTTTGTAATGGAAGCCAATATTTGGTCTTAGAGGTGTTATGGGCCCTCAAGGATTGGAATTTGGTGGATCGTGAGTTGTTATACTTTTTACTTGTTATATCCATTGTTATGATGCCAAGCTTTGATTCGCGGGGAGTATGGGCCCCCACAGATCAGATTTTGGCACCTCAACACTTGTTTTCTATGTTTTCTGGGCTCCGGTGCAGTTATGAGGCTACTATCTAGAAAAACCCAGAATACACAGCATGTACATTATGCATACACACCGTGTAGTTTTTAGCCATGTCCCTAATTGTGTTGGGAAGAGACACAGGGTTGTAATGATTCATGTAGGAACACGCCGTGTACTAGCTTAGCACGCCGTGTAGTCTGGAATAGGTATCTGGCCGTGTCATGAACAACACGGGCCAGGTTTTTCCTTCAAGTTCATGTCGTGTACCTTGGGAACACACCGTGTATAGTTGACCATGTATTCGGCCGTGTAGCCAACATCACAGGTTGGTGTTATCATTCCGCGTACACGCCGTGTCCATATGGAACACGCCGTGTAGTATCGACCGTGTGTCAGGCCGTGTCTCTAACAACACGAGCCAAGTAATGCATGTGAAGTACACGTTGTGTCTCCTTTGAAACACCATGTAGAAGTGGTCCTTGTACCAGTCCGTATGACTAACGAAATGGACATGGGAGAGATCTTAAGGACATGCCATGTAGCGAAAAATCACTCTGTGTAGTTTCCTACTGGGACAGTTCGTGTTCCCAGTCGTGTAGGAGTGAACGGGCAGGGAGGAAAAGGTTTAGTACATGACGTGTAGTTTATGAACACGTCGTGTAGCCAGGTGGTTTACACAGCCATGTATGGCCAAGGTACACAAGCAAGAACTTTTAAGAAACACGTCATGTTGTAGCACTACACAACGTGTAGTCATGTTTTCACAAATTTTAATGTTTTTCTCTCCTATTCCATTTTTCTCTCTTAAGTTTCATCTGTTTTCATCATTAATTAATGTGTGATTTTGAACTTTCAGAGCTATGGAACCAAGACGTCCTCCCGTTGGACGTCAGGAACCAGGCAGTGACCATACGCCTGATACGGAAAATCAGGGTCTACCAGTAGTTCCGCCTGTCATTTCAGATATGGCACCTACAATGATTCAAGACACTGGGTCCAACACTCAGTTCAGAGAGGGTTTCATGACGTTCATGCAGACCTTTCCGGGAGCTCAGCATCCTGCCCCGTCTATGGCAGAGCTGATGTGGGTTTTTCAGCAGCAACATCCTCCCATGTTCATAGGGGATGGAGGACCGCAGGCTACAGAGTCATGGATAAAAGCCATTCTATCCATCTTTGAGAACCTAGAGACTCCTCTGGAGAGGAGAGTGAATCTCTCGACTTATATACTGTGAGAATCCACCAAGAGATGGTGGGATGTGGTTTTGTAGATAGGGCGCCAACAGGCTATGACTTGGGATGAGTTTCAGCGTACGTTCTACGACTACTTCTACCTGGAAATGTTCAGGGCTGACAGAGCCAGAGATTTCATGAACCTATAGCAGGGTACTCTCTCAGTTATGGAGTATTTCTCTCTCTTCACATAGTTATGGCATTTCACTCCCGTTCTAGGTAATAACAAGATGTTTTTAGTGAGGAAGTTCGAGGAAGGCCTCAGACCAGACATCAGGTCGTAGGTGAACATCTTTCAGTTGACTTCTATTACTCTGATAGTCAACCAGGTTCTTATCAAGGAGAGAAATCTGAGGGAGAATGGATCTATGGACTAGGGAGGTTCATCTTCCAGGGTAGATTCCTGTCAGGTAGACAGCAGGAAGCGCCACCGAGAGTCTACACGAGGTGACTCAAGGAAGTGAGGTATTCCTTATGGTAGATGAGATATTCCTTCTGGAAACCAGGTGGTGTTCTATCCATGTGGGAAAAATGGGCATAAGAATCCTTAGTGCCCAATAGACCCATTGGAGTGGCGATCATGCAACAAGATGGGTTATCTACAGCGTTTCTGCAAGGTTCTTCTTCCAGTAGCCGGTGAAGGAGGACCAGCTTCGACTCCGTGTATAGGAGCAGGATTTCTTGTTCCGTAATAGACTAGGGGATGGAGCTCTTTAAGTCATTCAGGGCAGGGTAGAGGCCGTGGATGTAGTGTTCAGGCCTAGAGAGGGTCAGCTCAGTGATCTCAGGCTACTACAGAGGGTCACGGTGCAGACCAGACTTTCATGGTAGAGCAGACTCATCAAGAGCAGGATCCTGGACCTTCTACAGTTCGAGGTATGATTTTAGTAGCCTCAGTTTTATCCTCTTCACTTATCGATACATGATCTTCTCATAGCTTCATTTGTGTGCATACTGTGGAAATCCTTAGACTCACTGTTTATACTACTGAGGATATGATGACGGTAGACACTCCTTTGGGAATTAGAACTGCTAACGTGCGTCAGTGCTTAGACTTCCCCCTTGAGGTTAGTGGATGTCGTTTTGCATGGAGTCTTTATGTTTTGGAGATGACAGGATATGATGTCATTATTGGGATGGATTGGTTAGTTCCTTTCTATGCCTTTATCGATTATTATCGTCATAGGGTGAGGTTCACATCACCATATGGCAGATCTTTTCTTCACAAGGGCGGATGGGATGTCTAGGCGAGCAGAGCTAGACCAGAGCATCATGGGTTGGGCGCTGTTACGACCCAGATTGCCAGCTTATATCTGGATGACTATGGGACTTCTCAGACAGATTTTTCTCTAGTGGTTAGTCGCTTTCCAAATGTCTTTCCAGAAGACTTTTTGGGATTGCCTCCGAAGCATGAGGTGTACTTTTCTATTGATCTTGTTCCATGTGCGGCACCGGTTTCCATTACTGCTTATAGAATGGATACACTTGAGCTAGAGGAACTCAAGAAGCAGTTGGAGGAGCTGCAGACAAAGGGTTTCATCCGACCCAGTACTTCTCCTTGGGGTTTGCCTATCCTATTTGCAAAGAAGGAAGATGACAACCTTAGGCTTTGTGTGGATTATCGGAAGTTGAACCAGTTGACGGTTAAGAACCAATATCCATTTCCATAGATTGGTGATATTTTTGATCAGCTTTGAGGATCCAGAGTGTTATCGAAGATCGACTTGAGATCAGACTACCATCAGTTGCATGTCAGACCATCATATATACCTCTTACAAAATTCCAGAGAAGGTATGGTCTATATGAGTATTTGGTTAATCTGTTCGGTCTCATTAATGTGCTAGAAGTTTTCATGGCACTCATGTACAGAGTTTTCCATCCTTACATAGATTCTTTCATGGTGGTTTTCGTGGACGATATCTTGGTGTACTCTCACACCCGACATGACAATGCTACCCATCTTGAGATCGTTCTGAGTACACTAAAGGAGCACCAGTTATATGGTAATCTCTGAAAGTTCCACTTTTGGATGGATGAGATTCATTTCCTGGGTCACGTCATCATAGAGAAAAGAGTATCAGTAGACCCAAAGAAGGTGAGAGTAGTAGTTACCTGGGAGCAGCCGAAGAATTTCATCGAGGTACAAAGTTTCTTAGGGTTGGATGGTTACTACAAGTGGTTTATACATGACTTATCATGCTTAGTAGTGCCGTTGAAAGGCTTGACTAATAAGAGGGTGAAGTATGTTTGGTCAGAATCCTGCGATTTATCCTTTCAGAAGCTGAAGGAGATATTGACGTCATCTCTGATTCTAGTTTTTATGGTGATGGGCAGGAGTTATACAGTCTTCTGTGATCCATCTGGCATCAGGCTTGGAGCAGTGCTTATGCGGGAGGATCGTGTTGATGCATACGGATCTCGGTAATTGAGGCCACATGAGAGGAACTATCCTACACGGGACCTAGAGTTGGCTGCAGTTGTTCATGCTTTACGTTGTTGGAGACATTATCTTATGGGAGAGAATTTTGTGGTAAATACTGAGCACAAGAGCCTGAAGTATATATTCACGCAACGTGACATAAATTTGAGACAGCAGAGGTGGGTTGAGTACCTACAATATTTCAATTTCAAGCTTGCTTATACGCCTGGTAAAGGAAACACTGTGGCAAATGCACTGAGCAGTAGGACACAGATACATGCAGTACAGGAGGCCAGCAGTGAGTGGTAGCTTATGGTTCTGTTTTATGAAATTCCTTTGGAGGTACATTACAGATAGGGTATGACCTTTCTTTCATATGTAGCTGTTACCTCTACCCTTCTTGATCGATTTCAAATGAGGCAGATATCATATTGTGAAGGCCTAGTCCCACGGGAAATCGTGTCAGGAAAGGACCGTCTTTCAGGATGGATCGTAGGAGAGGAAGAGATCTTGCGTTTTTGGGGACACATATGGGTTCTAGCAGATATACGGAACGAGATGATGTGAGACTTTCATTCCTCAGTTTAGGCAGTTCATCCTAGAATCAAACAGATGTATCGTGATCTGCACCACCAGTATTGGTGGCCGGATATGAATAGAGATGTTGCTGGTTTTGTCATGAGATGTTCCACCTGTCAGCAGGTGAAGGCAGAGCACCAGCAGCCAGCAGGGCTTTTATAGCAGCTACCCATTCTCGAGTATAAGTGGAATGATGTCACAATGGACTTCATGATAGGGTTACTGAGATCGCCTTGAGGGAATGACATGGTATGGGTTGTCATTGAAAGTCTCACGATGGCTGCTCAATTCTTGCTGATTAAGGAGACCTTCGGTGTTGATGAGCTTGGACGGTTCTACATCCGTGAGATTGTACGCTTGCATGGGGTTTCGAGTACTATCATTTCATATTGGGACACTGGCTTCATGCCGCATTTCTGGAAAGGGCTACAGAGGGATTTGGGTACACATGTACTTCTGAGTACAGCTTACCATCCCCATACAGATGGCTAGTCAGATCACACGATTCAGGTTCTAGATGACATGCTATGAGCATGTGTCCTTGATTTTGGAGTTTCTTGGGAGAGACATATACCTCTAGTGGAGTTTTCCTATAATAATAGTTTTCAAGCAACTATTTAGATGGCACCTTACAAGGATTTGTACGGTAGGCCATTCCAATCTCCCTTGTGTTGGCTGGAGGCAGGAGAGGCAGCTATGTTGGGACCTCATCTTGTTCAGGAGACCACAGAGCAGGTGGAGTTGATTCGAAAAAGGATGGCTACTGCAGAGTCTCTGAAGAAATATTATGCTGATCAGCAGAGACAACCTTTGGAGTTTAAGGTTAGGGATCAGGTTATCTTAAATGTTACCCCGTGGTTGGGACACAAGAGGATCAGGAGGCAGGGTAAGCTTTCACCAAGATAAGTCGGGCCGTTTGAGGTTCTGGTGAGAGTTGGGTTGGTTGCTTATAGGTTTCAGTTGCCTCAGAGGTACCAAGCTATGCACGACTTCTTCCATGTTTCTCAGCTTCGCTGCTATTTCCCAGACATGTATCATGTTTTTCAACCTGAGGAGGTTGAGATAGAGCAGGATGCATCGTTCGAGGAGCATCCTATCAGGATTTTTGATCGTTGTGCAGAGATACTCCGTGGCCGGTCTGTTCCTCTGGCACGATTGCAATGGCAGAACGGCCGTTTAAAGGACGAGACATGGGAGAGGGAGGTCGATATGCGATCATAGTGGACAAAGTTGGTCAAGGTTTCTTCTTCACCACCAAGTTAGGGAAATTAAGAGATGAATTTATTTAAGGGGATAAGTTTGTAAGAACCTAGATCATCGTTTCAAGTATGTTTTTCTGTTTCTGGTCATTTTTGAGAAAAATAAGAAAATCTGTAAATTTTTAAGTACACGCCGTGTACTTTATGAGTATAGGTCGTGTACTTTCTCCCACACGAGGTCGTGTGCTGGCCGTGTTCAGGACACACACATGGTGTGTAGCAGTGATGTGAAGGCCACTTAATGCGGTGTAAGGAAAAGGCGAGTACACGTCGTGTACTCAAGAAGTACATGCCATGTACTTTTCTTTTTTTATTTCATTAAACGGACCGGGGTTGCGTCTAATCCCTATTTTTGTCTTCTTCTTCACCTAATTACGTCCATAGAATCCGATGAGGCCAAATCTTCTCCGTTTCGCTGATCCATCACTAGTTATCCTAATCGAACGCCGTTGTTTGCAATAGAATCGCAACTGCGAGTTCTTGGTTCTTCCTTGGCCGTGTTTCCTGATTCTTTCTCTTATGAAAGTTATCTAAGGTTGAAAATTTTAGACGTTTTTGCAGATATTATTTATTCTAGGATCATTCATTGTATGAGGTTCAAGTATATCGATCTCCTAGGATTGAGGTAGGTGGTTTGTTGCCCTACGTTGAATGTCTTTGAGTTTTTGTGAAAAAAGTGTTAGATTCCCATGTATCGGGTATCTCGGGTTTCGGTTTTGAACTTGTATTATTGTCTGGCTTAGATTGCTTGTATTCTTGAGGTAATTAGATGATTAATGTTTTCTTTTTAGAATATTGAGGATCACTTTATGGGTGTTTCCACCTTATTTTGTCCGTTTACAGCCGGTTGGCTGAGGTTGCCTGTGAGGCATACCTTGTTGCATTGTCTGCCTACCTTGAGATTATTGATTGCATGTATTTCCTGTTGTTTATATGCTTGTTATGCATTGTATCTATTATCCAAGTAGTTTTTTAACTTACTTAGGGCTGCTAATAGTATTTACACATGACTAGACTGCTCAGGGCTGTGTGAACTAGGTGTGGTAGACTAAAGAGGGGATTGACGATTCATGGCTTCCCTAGAGAGTCTGTTATAAATTAGTATCATTCGCAATACCTATGGGAATTTGACTTTATTATTCCTCAGAGTCTCCTTAGTTATGTATCGAGACTATAGGGGGAGTTAGACGTAAGTGCTTCCCCAGAGAGTCTATAGATTTCGTTGGAAGACCACAGGGGAATTGACGGTGAGTGCTTACCAGAGTGTCTGTGCCTCATATGATTACTTGACTATAGGGGCCTTCCAGTATGATCCACCCAGAAAGTTAGTGTGAATATTATTTGGTTGGTTGTGATGAGTTCACAAAGCCAAAGAACAAGCTTGTGTTCTTTACTGCTTATATTTTAGGTCGTCTGCTGAGGTACATGTTGTGTTACTTGCTATGCTTTGGGAATATAGAGTTGTTGCTAGATTCTTTGGGTGATAATTAAATGATTGAATTAAATTAATAAATAAATGTGAATGGAGATTCGTAGGATTTTTTGCTTTTGTGTTCTTCTATTTCTCTACTACATTTATTTCATTTACTTTTTCTATATTGCTCACTGACAGTATGGCACAAATCATGTGGTGGTTGCCTACTGGGATTAGTCTCACACCCTTTTTGGGTCCTGATTTTTGGCCCCAACATGGTATATGGTAGTAGGTGTAGATAGGGATTGTGGAACTTCTACTTCAGGTATATGATTTCTGGTTGGAGTTGGAGATTATAGGACCGAGCCTAGGCTAGCGATGCTGCTGGAGGTGCTGTTACATTTAGTACCTGTTCTCAGATGTATTTCAGCATGTTTTTGTGTTTTCTACTTTCCATAGATACTTCTACCTACTCCATCATTTTCAATATTATTATATTATATATTGCTTCTTCTATTTAGTTTCAGTTGTTTTATGATTTTTACTACTTCTTCTATAGTCTATTATTGCCTTTTTTTGTATACCTTACCAAATGAGGGCATAGTTTCTCTAATGACTCACTAAATCCCTCGCCGCTAGTCGGAAACCTCTGGCATTTGGGGAAACGAACATGAGGTCATGTAGAAGGTAGGGGGCACCAGTTGAGTGGCTCCAGACTTAGGTCGTTACACACAAAAACACTGGACTCCCCGAATCTAAAAATCCAACTCTAAAAATTCGACATTATTTCCCAAAAAAACAACATACTCTCAGTCTTTGAGGTAGAAATGACCACCTCTAATTCCACTTTTTATGACCCGTCACCTGGGGCTTATGTCATGACATACCCCTAGCCCACCTCCCGAAGGCTATGGGTTGTTGACTAGAACCCAAGGTGTCAACCTACAAGTGGGAGTCATTTTCCTAAGTACCTGTACAAACGAACACACAACAACGTCCCAAAGACGGATAAGTAAAACAAGAAAGGGAATATAGATAACCACTGATTACAAGTACAACTGAACATTAAATGGTCCAGAATAAAAACCCAACAAAAGACTAATAGGGAAATAGGAAATTTCAATAGAAACTCTAGAAGTCGTTCACTGGAAATCCCACATGACTGAAATGTACAGAGTAGCGAATGGATGATGTAGAAATAACCCCTGCCTACTTGATCTAACTAGGATCCATCATTTCCTAGGCCACAAAGTCCTCCGTCAAGTCGGCGGTCATCTGCACCAGACAAAACACGTGTGGCTGAAGACTGTGCATGGGTGAGTAACAAAATACTCAGTAGGGACCCCCTAAAAAAAAGAAATACTAAAAAGAAATCCACAACCAAACCAAAAATCATGATCACCAATAACGATCACAAAGCAAGACAGATCTCACTATCTATATTCTGGAGTAGGAAAGTATGACCATTAGTCCCATTATGGAACACGATGGGCTGCTAGATAACTCCTCCTCAATGAGTACAGTGGGCCTACCGGGTCATACAGATGATGCATCCCACTAAACTTAGAACTGTTGTGGTACTCATCCCCGATGTGTATCATGGGTATGTTGGGTCACACAGAAGAAGCTCCCCACCATGGGCATGCCGGGTCACATAGAAGCCAATTCCCATCTATGGTCACACTGGGGTACTCCCCCTGTCAAGTACCATGGGTCTGTCAAGTCCCACAGAAGCTGCTCCCCACCATGGTCCTGCCGGGTCACATAGAAGCCGCTTCCCATAAGGCCATAGTATCCTATCCACACAGGGTCACTCGTCAACAATCTTTAGGTCTCAGTCAACTGCTGGTTTTCCACATTTAGCATGCTTGATCTCAGGAGAAACACCCCAAGACATTTTTCGAATTTAAAATTCAATGAAATCCTCCATAGATTATTACAAAAGAACATCCTTGTTGAAAGGGTTCCAATCCCGCAAATCAATCATCAATCAGATGCCCGGTTTGTAATATATTGATGTTTTTTTTTCAAAAAGGGGATGGTGGGGTCTCGGTCCAGCCCGACCCAACCAGACCGACCAGACCCGCACCCAGCCCGGCCTGGGTCCAATCCCTTGGTCCACAGGTTTGGCTAGTCTAAACGAGGCGAGTCTGTCCTACTAGGATTCCCGATCCTGATGGATGGGAAGCGGTTGGAAGCCGCATCCTGCTTCCTACTCGCCCCATAGTTGACGCAAGGAAATTTCTTTCATCGTGGTCATGCGATCGCGGCCTTGCTGTGATGCGACCGAGAAATTTGGCTGGCCCAGATTCCAACATGTGGTTAAATACCGCATGACTCTGAGACCTGAGGCCCACAACTACGAGCCACGTCTCTACAGCCAGCTGGTGCGCCAGCCGGCAGCTCCACCATGCACATCGACAAGCTCTTCTGCGGACCACCGGGTTCACCCCTATGGTCTATTCTTCGAACCAAATTCACATCCGGAATTCATGGGGATTCTCATTCCCTATTAAGGTCTTGAATATTCCTTTTCATCCATTTAAAATATCTTTTCCATGAAGAATTCACAAGTAGAGGGGATCGGGCATTGTTCATGTCGGCCCACGCCCTCCATGTTAGATTATTAAAATAAGGGGAGGTTTGGGGATGATGTTCTATCAACAATAATTCAATCCTAAATAGAACCCCCAAGAAACATCACCCTCCTTAAAGGATGGACTATCCATATATCAACTTTTTTGTTGGTTGATCCGCATTCTTCATTTTGAATGAATAATGTGTAAAACATAAACCAAAGCAAACCCATACCTCAATCGACATTCATCTTTGGAGCACTCTACCCTCTATGATTCAAGCTCCATTGGCATTCGTCAATTCCCAGTCCCATTCATCATAAGGTGTCAACATTGCTAGTGATCCTACCACTGTTAGTCATTTGTCGTAGGAGACGAATTTTGTTGTAGGTTCATTATAGAAAACTCCACAGTTTAATTCTTAACTCTCCAATGCATTAGCCTTATTGAAAATAAAACACATCACAGTGTTTCTATTACACTGTGATGTCACATCGTCATACTATTACATTTATGAAACAACATATCTATTATGCTTCACAAAAATAGGCCATTAAAAAGCTTATATTAATTTTCCTCGTTGCCGCACCGCAACACCGTTGTCCGCCAATGAATGGTGAGAAAAAAATAAAATAACTTTTTTTGTTATTTTATTATTTTCTAAATATTATGAAAATTAAATTTTCCATATGACCCTTGTAGGTCTATGTTAATTCCATTTTAGGAAAATCTCAGCATTCTAAGTTCAATGGTTCCCTCAGTTTTTTATCTGATCACTGGTTAAAAAGTTAGAAAAACCCGCTTGTACATTTACTTAAACAAACTTAAAAAAAGTTTAATATTTTATTTTGGCATCACCGGGCCTTAGAATCTTGTGCCATTAATTCATGTGGTCTTGAAATAATTACATAAAATTTAAAAAAATTAAAGATAAATTCCAATACATTACATAATTTATCTACCCATATATGATACCCCTTAACACCCTTTGTGTAACCCATGAATATACACTTAAAACCCCTAGGAGATAGCTTATCAGTGCGGGTATGAGCATATGCTATGGATATAAATCTCATAAGGTGTGTTGGACTCAGGGTTATACATTTACATAGATCCTTAGGTTTCTTTAAGGTATTAGCAGAAGATGTGATACTATTAATTATGTAGAATGCTGTTAAAGTAGCCTTGGTCCAAAAGGACCTAGGAATTTTTGAGTGGTACAACATACACCTCACCCTCTTAAGAACAAAATTTTTAATTCTTTCTGTTGATACTTTCTAATGTGGGGTTTCCAAAAAAATATGTTTTATCTTTATTCCCTCATATTCATAGAATTCAAGGAATTTTTTTAATAGATAATCGAAACCATTATCAGTTTTTATGGCTTTTAGTTTTCAATTAGACTCACTCTCTAACCCCAAATTTCCATTTTTAATGCTCTAAAAAGTATAAAACTTATGTTTGAGTATATAAATACAAACTTTCCTAGAGAAATCATCATTTAATGTCATAAATTACAAGCCACCACCATAGAATTTGGCCCTAGAATGAATCCACTTGTCAGAATGTACACATTCAAGGGGTTATTTAGACTTATACATAGACCTACTAAAGCTCACTCTTCTGGATTTCCCATGTACACAATATTCATATAATGGTAGACTTCTTGGAGTTATTTCACTCAAAATCCCATGTTGTTTATGTTCACTAGGGCCCTTGGAACTAATGTTCCCTAACCTTATATGCCCAAGAGTGGTGGAATCAAGTTCTACATTACAATAGGTTTTCAAATTACTCCTTTGAACCCTACCATCTAACACATAAAGATCATTGTGAAGGGTTACTTTCATAACTGTGAGTGATCCATGGGAAACTCTAACACTTCCAGAATATGACTTAAAGATATATCATTTTTGGTCAAGGATTCCAATGGATATTAGGTTTCTTTTTAATTAAGGTAGCCACATAACTTCCTCAAGAGACTTAATAGTCCCATCATGAAGCTCTAACGAAATAGATACTATTCCTATAATGTGACAAATCCTGTTGTTTCCTAGAAACACCTCACAAGATTCTATTTCCCTCAAATAAGTAAATAATTCATTCATAGGACACTTGTGTAATGAACATCCTAAATCTAGGATCCATTCATCGAATATGGAATTGTCAGAAACATTTAACACATCAACAATGTCAATGTCATACTCAACTAATAAAAAATGTTCATTATTATTTTATCTATATTCAACTTTCTTATTAGGGTAGTTCCTATTAATATGTCCAGGTTTCCAGAATTGAAAATTTTAGTATCTTTGATTTTATACTTGTATCTTTTCTTCTTAGACTGATCCCATTATTTTCTCCAACCCCATGACTCACTTATGCCCCTAGACGCACTTTTTTCACTTTTATTTAAACCCTTAGCCTCATTTTTAAAACATACCCTTCCTTTGATAGTATTTGGAGAGTAAACAAGATTTGACTTCTTCATGGGTAAGTGTGTATTTTCTATACATCATAGAGTCTTTAACATTATTAATGGAATCATATAAAGATGTTAACAATATAATGGTCGGGTCATCATCACCCAGCATAATATCTATGTTGGCTAGATCTAATATGATTTTATTAAATTCATCAATATGATTCCTGGCTATAGTTGTATGGAGCATTTTGAAAGCCTATAATCTCATTTTCTTTTATAATATACTATCAAGGGAGTCAAGCATATAATATCATTTTCTTTTATAATGGGATTCAATCCTATACCATATACTAGCAGTACAAGACTCATATAAAACCTGTTTTAGAATATTATCTCTTTACGATAAAAGTATTAAACTATGGAATTTCTAAAGTGTTTCCTCAAGGGAATCAACTTATGTAATAATAGTCTTCCCATTTGGGGAAGTGGTGGTTATTTTATTTCTAGTACCATCAAGGGAATCTTTTAAATCTTTATGGTCAAGTCAAGATGTAATTTTAATTCTCCAGAGATTAAAATAATTTTCACTATCAAGCTTATCAATATCGAATTTATTAGAACCAATAACTAAAATTATCATAGGATCTGATACCACTTGTTGGGGTTAAATACTAAAACCCTAAAATACCCAAGACCCAATGTCATGTATGATGTATTACATATATGATAAGTTAGATTTATCAATTGATTATTATAGATCAGAGAAATATGTATTCAAAAATCAAGCTACAAGAACAACAAAACCCAAAATGAAGAAAAGTAAAATGAGAGTAGATATAACGTGCTTTAGCTTGATTAGATCATAGTGACCGACGAGAACACCACATAAGTAATAGATTTATTAATAATTAAGAAAAAAATAAGGCAATTAAAAACATGAAATAAACATGAAGAAATATTATAGAAACTATCCGAGGAGGTGGGCCTTGATGAACTATGTGATGGAAGGGAAGCTTGTCACATAGATTTAGAATTGTCCACTCCTTGAAGAACTCATACACACACACACACACAAATTATATAGAACAATTCATGAAAAAATAAATTGAATCACTACAAATAAATGAATCAATACCGAATATTGGTTATGATGAAAGGTATGTCATGATATGAAACCTTCTTGAAGCACAATCATTCGAAACCCAAAACCAAGTCAATTACCCACTAAATCACCAATGGAGAAGTACTCTGATTGTAGGAGGAGGAATGATCTCGGCATAGGGGATTACAAGTGATCAGAATCTCCTAGATCTCTTCTTTCTTCTCCAAATAAATTGAAGTAGAGAGTCACAAATAAGGAACCCCATCAAACCTGGTGAAAAAACCCTAGAACTAGAGATCCAGAATAGATCTCGAATGAATCTTCGTAGAGTCTGACAGTCATGGAGCAGTGGTGGAAAGCCATAGGGTGTTAGGCAATTCAAGTGGTGGCACAAGATTATAGCTATGTGGATGGATGATATTAGGGGATATGGTTCTAGTAATTGAAGGTGGGACAATGCACGGGATATGTGGCCCACCGGGAGTGGCACAACAGTGGCGTAGTAGATCAAAGATGAAGAAAAGAAACACAACTGATGCAACCAAGGAAAATTGGATATCTCCTTATCAACGGTCCAAATGAAACCACGTAATGTAAAGAAAACAAATAAGAAAGATTCGAATAAACCATCCAAATGAAATAAAGGCCATGTGAACAGTTCCATGCACCATCAAAATCCCCATGAAAAAATAAACACATTATTGATAATACAAACAACTCATATATAGACATATTAAAGGAGTTTTAATTCAATATGCAAAGGGGATAAATACAAAAAAAATGTTTATAAATTTTAATTTTCCTTGAACTTGGTAAAGAACTAGGTCTGGACCAATGAACCTTGTATCATTAATTCCGTGATGCATAAACTCTTTTTGGTTTCATCCCATCCTAGGTTAACATTTCACAAATAATAAACCATTGAATTTTTCATTGACATCAATTTTACCCAGTCTTATCGATAATATAGAGTATTTTATAAAAAGGTTAGCTATGTATTTTTATGGGTGTATTTGGAGCCCCAACCTTCCTATTATCCATTCCTATCATACTTCCCATGACATGACTCAAATACTTTACTCAAATACTATTTCATAAATCCCCAGCCCATGAGATAGAATACCAAGACCCGAGATGGGATGCTACATGGCCTCAAGTGCATCCCCTGGCCACCAAAGGTTTTTAACAACTGGTGATGGATATAAAAAACCATGGAGAATTATTTTCCATTAAGAATAAAACTATCATTGATACATGTTAATGTAAAAAATATTTGAAGTAAAATTCATTTAAAAACAAGGAATATGAACAACCTTTTCTACAAAACCAACATCAATCCAACGTATGAAATTAAAAATAAGTGGCACATGCTGAAATCGACAATAAGATACACAAACCACGATCCTATATCTCCTTGGCCACACATCAATGATGAATAATTATGTCTTCCCTTGGCTTGTATCACATTCAACCATGTTTACATGCCTACATATGTGGATATATATGGCCTGAGTATAAACATAATTGGATTTCCCCAAGAATCCAATACTCATCCATGAAATATCTATTTATCTATAAAATTATAATGAATGATGATAAATAAAAATAAATTTAAAATGAAAACATTTTATTCAACCATTTTTCAAAAATAATAAAAAACCATTAGCGAATGATTTCGTAGTTTAACAAAAGAAACATTATTCGAAAACAAATCCATTAGTTCCATAAAACAATAATTCTCTTAAAAAACATATCCTAGAAAATAATATTTTTTAAAAGCTCAAAAAAAAACTCCCATTTTCAAGAATATTTGGAAGAAACAATTTTCCAAAATCTGAAGGAAAACCCACTTTTCCCCCAAAATTAATTCACTATGTTAAGGCTTCCCATGCATCACACTAGCATAGATCAGTGAATATGTAGCACCTTCTATTACTATTACTAAAGAGAAACCATTAATAAAATGGGTACCTTTATCAATGGTAGCTAAAAGCACTGATAAAGGTAACCATTATCAGCACTGAAGAAACTGTTGATAAAGGTGTACCTTTAGCATGACTTCTTTTAGTCCTGATAAAGGTTCATCTTTAACAAAGCTATTCTTAGCACTGATAAAACCATTTCATAAAAAATATTGTTAATATATATAAAGTTATTATATATATATATTCAAAAAAATAATGTTCATTTATATATATTAATTAAAAAATACAAGTTTATAATGAATATAAAACTGATATATTAATATATATTTTTTAGTAATTCAAATATATATATATATATTTTTTTAAAAAGTATTTATAAAATAATAGGAAATAAATATATATGAAAATAATTAAATAATTAAAATAAATATATTTAAATAATAAATATTATTAATATACTTCTAATTATATATATTTATATATTCATAAATATATAAATATATACACAATTATATAAATATGTATAATTATATACATATGTAAAATTATAAAATTATATAAAATTATATAAAATTATATATTTATATTTATAGTCAAATATTTATAAATATATTTACTTATAAATAGAATTATAAAAACAATATATTTAAATAATTGATATTTATTTTATATATATATATATATATAACGTTCTTGGGGGTATAATTACATTCAAACACACATAGACACCACACACACAGGCTGGAAAGGTAGGCCAAAGCCCCCCCCCCCCCAAGGGGGATAGCCCACCCATCAAGTCTTGTTTATTTAATACACGAACCATCGGCCCAATGGGTATTAACCCATGAATACCCAAACCTATAGGTTTTTCTAATACCCAACATGCCTCCGTGGTCCGTATTTTCCATCAGTCCATCCTCCCTCCTCACCTGGCCTACTGTATCCATCACCCACATAGTCGGGGGCCACTTCACCACCCAAACATTGATGCCTACCTAAACCCATCTTCACCATCAACACCCGCACCCACTCTAGCCTGTTGTCGGCCATTCTGTCATCCCAGCGTGCACCCACTGACAGAGATGTGGAATGAATTTGTCATATTTGTGCATGGTCACTGACTACCCAGAGTATCACCACTGCCAGTCTACCCAGCTCGTCTTCTCTATCGTTGACCATCGTTTGGTTCGTTATTCCAGCCAACACTGATGGTGGATCACCCAGATCACCATCATTGAAGATTGTTTCCTTCATAAGAAACCTTGTTTTAGATCGATGTCGCTCAACTCACATTCTATCTGTGCAACAAGATACCCTCCCAATAATTTGGGGTAAATGTGTCATGGACAGTGTTTGAACACAAGACCCCAAGCCCCTAAGATGCCCCTGGTATGTGTAGGTTAGCAACTGACCTACACCTCATTGGATATAATTACATATACATATATATTAATAGATATATATAATTATACATACATACATATATATATATATATATAATTGTACAAATATGTATAGTTATATAAATATAAATATAATTGTAATTATATGAAAATATTTATAATAGTATTTATTTATGATTATAATTATAAAGAAATGTATATGTATTTATATATTGGTAAATAATATTTATATTACAATAAATATATATATATATATTAAATAAATTGATAATTATGAATTATATAACTTTTAATAAAAAAATATTTTCATAATTATATATATATATATATATATAATTTTCAAATATATATTAGTAAAAATGTTTAATAGTTCATTTATATACATTGATTACGAAATGTGTATATTATAAAAATAGAAACAATAGATTAATATTTCATTTAACCAATTATATAATATATAAATGATCATATTTATTTAAATATATTTTTAGGTTGATATTAAATAATTTAAAATATATATAAATGTATAATTTCATGTATATATGTGTATGAGTGTATATGCATATGTGTATGTACATGTGTGTGTGTGGATATGTATGTGTTCTTATGTATATTTGTAATTCACGTAAATTTTTTGAATTCACTTTTAAATATTTTTGTAATTTATTTAATTTAATTTACCCATTTATTATTATATATTCATTAATAATGTTAAAAATATATTTAATAATTTTTTAATGTTTATTATACATATATTTATTTACTATAAACATGTAATATTTTCAATATCATTGTAATTTAAATGAATAATATTTATTCATATGTTGATGTGGTTGTTGGAACTCATCAGATGTCAGGGGGTGGTTTAACTTCAGTTTATGATGTCAATGTTAATGTTGTTGTTGAGGTAGGTTTGAATTCTGAACATGATGGTTGCATGGTCATTCTTACATCTAATGTGGGGGTTGATATAGTGAGGTAGACTGATGATGACCGATGAGGTGATGTTTCTGGAGGCATTGATTCAATGGCCTCTACACCTGTGGTTGTTGATCGACGACCTTCACCTATGAATAATAAAATAAAACAGAATGAATTATATGATATTGTCAAGGTCGTGTAATCTCATATTAGTGGAACCCAAAAAGGTAATTTATTTTCAATGCTTGAGTTGATTAATAATATCGAGTATGATTAACTTTATCTTGATGGTTTGGAGAGTCCCAGCATGTGAAATAAGAGGGAATTTGTGGGATGTATGGTTGCACCCAAAGCCCATGTGTTTGTGTTGGGGAGAATGCCATTGAGATTGGTTCACATTTTGGAGTGGGTTTTACCATGACTATTATTGATAGCTTTGGACAAGATACTATCCTGGTATATATAGGTCAGGTTGCCCATTTGGGTTTTTTAGATAGTAGTGTTGAAATGATGTTGCAAGCTCCTAAGGATATGGCGGACATACCTGCACCTTAGCAACATCATGTGGCCCTTAGGTGTGGAGAGTCTAGAATTACGGATTCTAAATAAGGTATGATTGGTGATGCTCACGAGAATCATGTTGTGATGCTAGAAAATGTTGACGATGGAGGTACAGATCTTGACCCTCATAGTGAGGATGGATAATAGAACATGAATGATGAAGGCGATATTTGGTAAACTCCAAAATAATGGAGAGAAGGAAGGCATTAGAGAGGCTGTGGTGGCTCATGAAAAAGGGGTGGTAGATATAAAAAAAGATGACTGTGTAGGATTTCCTGTTGTTTTGTGGTGGTCTATGCATGCCACTTTTATATCTTTTTACTCCAACTTCTCTCTGTATGTTTACTTTCTTTTAAATAAATTTCTCGACGCCATAGGTTTTAATCTATAGTATGCACCATTCGTAGTGAAAACATATTTAATTAATTAATTAATAATAATAAATATATTTAAATAGTAATATATTTATTATATTTTTAATTATATATAAATACCTTTTAAATATATTTATTTATAATTATAATTATAAAAAAAATAAAAAAAAATATAAAATCACAATAAATATATTTAAATAATAAATATATTTATTATCATTTTATAAATATATATATTTTTATATTAATAATTATATATATAATTAAAAAATTATATATATATATATTATAATTATATAAAAATATTTATAAAAATATAATAAATATATATTTAAATAATAAATAAATTTATTAAATTTATATTTTTATACATTTTAATATAATTATATATATGTTTAAAATTATATAAAAATATTTATAAATATATAGAAATATTTTATATTATATTTATTTGAAATTATATTTATAAATAAATAAATATATTTCTAAAATTAGATCATTATCGGTGCCTTTTTATTTTTGATAAAGATACCATTTATCAATGCTAAAAAATTGCTGATAAAACTACTCTTTATCATCACTAGGATTTTAGAATTAATAAAGAGGCTTTTTATTAGCTCTTTCTATTTTCTCACTGATAAAACCACTTTTTATCTACATTTTTTTAAAATTACTAATAAAATTCTTCCATGATCTTATAAAAATAACCCTAAAATATTCTTCTTCTCTCGCCCCTTCAAGATTTCGCGGAACCTAATTCTTTTCTTCGCTGCCACTATTGTTGCCGTTGTGGCTACTACCTCCAAACCCTACCACTACCACCACTACCACTGCTACCATGAAACCTTACCACTATCGCTGAACCCTCTCTAAATCTAAGTTATGTTGCACCTCATATTCACATCTTCTTCACTCTTGGAGTGTTGAGTGTTCCATAATACCATTACTTCCTCCTCATTCACGTTATTAATTTTCTTGAATCATATAGTTCATTTCTATTATGCTTTTGTTCTTCTTATTTACGATGAAAGAACCTATGGGTGTCAAGAAACCTCTAAAGAAAGGCATTATTGGGGTGGAGTTTATGTTACATGATTTGGGGTTATTGTAAGATTTAATCATGGGTTCCTGCACAAGTCCCCAAATTTTCATTGAAACTATAGTGCCCACATCCCCACTATAGAACTGATTCTCATGTACTAAAATGCATGAAACTTTTATCTCCTCTAAACTGCTCCCACATCCATTAGAATGACAATAAGTCCCCACTCCAACATTTTATTTTTTCCCTATTCAAATTATTTTTGTCTTTGTTTTTTATTTTCATTTTAAGTGTCTGATATTATGTTTTTTTTATGATGTTGTGAATGTACCAACAAATGTGATAATTTTCAATGCATTTATTGTGTGTCCAATTTCTACAGTAACAATCATCAACAAAATAATCATGCAATTCTTTTTATACATCCTCTTTTATTGAAGGTAAAATATTCCCCATTTCATGGAGTAACTAATTTGAAAATGGCCACAACCATTATGATAATGCTTCCATATCATTTCGATTATGATTATTATGGGAAATTCCAGGCATTGGATCGATGAAATAATCTTTTTCTTCAAGTTATCATGATTTTTACCACCGAGATAAAATAAATATCTTCTCTACTAATGTGTGATCTAAATAAATTTGTTTCCACTGTAATAATCCCCATTCATCATAGAAATAACTTCCTAATGTTTCATTAATGAGAAAATAAATCTCCTATTATTATAGTCGCATGTCATCATGATAAATTTTTTCCCTTTTTCATTAAATTTTATAGCGAAATCAATGGTTTTTTAATTAATGTTATTTTATGTAAAATTTAAAATACTAATGCTATTTTATAACTATTTATAAAAATATGGTTATCAGTAGGAAGATGGGGAAACCAATTTTGAAGAAATGGTTTAGTTTTTGACCTGACCTTAAAAAAATTCATTCAAAATGGTCTGGTTATAAATGATATATTTCTGTTAAAAAATTTAAGAATGTGTGTTCTAAGATTGTACATTTTTTGATGATAAAACATAAGTTTTGGTAGGGGATCATACCATACACTCATCATTGTAGAAAAATATAAATCTCAACAATAGAATATGAATTCCTTATTTTGAAAGATATGGATTAAAAATTTGAGGATCTTTAAGAAATTGTTTCATCTCGGTTTGGACGATCATGTTGTCTAACATTTTGAACAATAAAGTATACTTTAAATGATTTGTTTTTATAAAAATACATGAAATCTATCCATTTTCACCCATTCCACATTGTGATATGCAATATATATATTTTTTCGTATTTTTGGGTGATTCTATTCCTCTAGATATAATTTATATTGAATTTTTTTAATGTTCTATCACTAAACAGAATGAATGTTTATCTCGAATATATTATATCCCTTAACATTATTATTTTTCAATTGGTGAAAATCAATTCAGAGAGGTTTTTATGGAATCAAATTTTAAGGGTTATGACCAATAAGGTATTTATTTCCAAGATATCAAATGTGGATTATTAAGGATCATATATTAATTATAAATACGATATTTTTATATGGTGTAAAAATAATTTTGGTAGATTCTTCCTTATGATAGTTTGTGAGAAATGTTCAAGGCATAGATGTTGAATTTTAGAAAAAATAAGTTTTATGAATTTTAATTTTATTTATAAATCTATTTAGATTTTTTATGAATATATATTTTTATGAGTAAATTTTTTGAAAATTCCATGTGAATTCTCCTGGAAAGTGTGTGAATTTCTCAAAAAATGGGGATTTATAAGGCTGTATCCTTTATGGTGGTGGATTAATTTATAATTCAATTTTTTAGAAGAATAATTTTCATTATTATGTTTTCTATTTTTGTGTAATTTATAATCACCTTTCATGGTGATGATACTACTTATTTTTGTGATTCATTCATGGTGATCATTTTTTTTCATGTTTATAGGAACCATTATTAAAATCTTATTCAATATTTTTTTTTATCATTGTTGAAAATATTTTAGAAAATATAATAATTATTTTTTAATTGTGAAACCATTTTAATATTAAATAGTTTTATTTTATATTATGAAAATGGTTTTAGATTTTATAGATTTTATTTTTTTTATTTCCATGTACATTTATATATATAAATTTTTATACGTATTACACTATATAATAGGTGATCTATGCTTCTCAAAGGGGGTTTGATGATGTTAAAAGTCTGAAATATTAGTTAAAAATGGAATGGGATTGGATTAGAAAATGGTGAGTGAGTTTTATAAGGTTTTTTTAAAATGAATTTGGTGTCTAATTTTGAAAAAAAATGTTTCTTAATGGGTACTTTGTTTTGTTAAAAATTTATTTTAAATAAAGGGTAAAATGCTATTTAACAGTGAAAATAATTTAAAAAAACGAATAAAAAGTATCTTAATGATTTATTAGGAAAATATTCATGAGGATTTTATGATGTTAATGTGATTTTAAGGGTCAATGACTGTTTTAAGAGTTAATAAATTGGATTTTTTTGATGTTTTATAATGGGGATGATATTTTGGATTTCAATGATGATATAAATAAAGGATATTTTACATTTCAAATTGACATTAAAATGGAGTTTTTTTTATTAGCAATTAGGGTGAATATATTCATCTGTCTTTTTATAATATATAATGATCTATAATTAATGTTTGAGCCATCCAATAAAACAATCCAATCCAACAAAACCTTAGGAACATTAAATATTCCAGGATAGTGGTAATTTATCACTGATTGATAATAACACCATGAAAAGTGCATGTCACTAACTAAATAAAATTCATAGGATATTCATTATTACCCCACTACCACAAACTTGGCCTCGCATGAAGCTAAGCGCAACTAAAATTGATTCCTTGAACAAAAATTATTTTCTTTTTCATGGAGTATGGAAATCATATTTTGAATGTTGAAAGTATAATGAATATCTATGTATGGGTGTTTGTAAGTACATATAGTCAAGCCTTAACTTGGTCACATCCATCAAGGATCCCCTTGTAAGGATCATACTACTACTGCTAATTTTTTAAACTTTATAAATAAAACTAAAAAAGGTTTTTTGATTCTTCTCCCAATCCCCAACCTGATAAAATTTATATATAATGAAAAAAAATTTATCCTCACCATCTTCAAATCCCATAAAGTTATTATTTAATTTTTCTTCCTAAGACTCAAACCCAACTCTTCTATACATAAATCTATGTTTCTTGAACTAACATGAGACATAGTCATCCCAAACTAGGTATTGGTGATAATTGCTGATGAATTCAGAGGATAGAAACTACCACCACTGAAGTAATATTTTTTAAATTAAATAACTCATTTCCTTCAAAGCGTACTGAAACTATTTAAAGAAATCAAATTTTGGGTCCCCCATATTTTAAACTCCCCTTTCTATGTAGTTAGTTATTTATTTAATTTATAATTTTAGTGAATCAAATAAGATGGAAATGAATCGAAAATGGATGGATGTCAGTCGTATGAAATAGTGTAAGAAGATGGGGTGAAAGAGTTCATCAATCTTGCAAACGATCATGGATATAAACCTTCTCAAATTATTTTTCAATATATTTTATGTTGTTTTTAAATACAAATTAATCCAAAGGAGTTGGAAAAACATGTTTTATATCACAGAATAGATCAAAGTTATAATTTTTTTAGTAAACATGTGGAAAAGGTTAATGTAGCTTGTGACTGGGAAATAACTGTGTAATATATATCTTCTGAAATGATTAAAAATATGGACAATGAAGAAGGCAATTTTGGTTATGTGATTACAGGTGTGAATGATGATGAAGATCATATTGAGTAAATGAAAATTAGAGATGAATATTAACATTAAAATTGTATAGAATAGTTTGAGAAGTTAAATAGTTATACAATGATATCATCATATGCTAGTTACACTAAATATATATTTTTTTTCAGCCGTACTGAAACTATATTATTTAAAAGACAGAAATAGATGGATTGATGCTAGTTTTACTGAACTAATTTCTCTATTGAATAATATGCTCTCAGAAAATAATGATATTCCTACCCAAAAATATGATGCAAAACAAATTCTTTGATCAATGGGTATGATATCCAAAAGAATACATGACTGTAAAAATTACTTGATACCTTTTCTAAAGGACAAAAAAATACTTGAAGAATTCCCAAAGTTTGGTGTTTCTCAATATAAGATTGATGAATTGTGTTCTACAAAAGTTCTATAGTACTTTCCAATCATTCCAAGGTTTATGTACCTATATTGAAGTGAGGAGAATGGAAAGAAATTAGAGTGGCATGAAGAGAAAGGAGATAAATATAAGAAATTTAGTCACCAAATATACTTGCCTTAGTGTAAGAGAATTGATATCAATTATCCTTAATTTGGAAACGATTTGAGAAACCATTAACTTGTGCTATCTACAAATGGAGTGAATAATTTTGGTTTTCAAATAACCACTCATAGTACATGGCTGGTTATGTTAAAAATATTTCACTTTCCACTATGGTTAACCATAAAATTAAAATACATTATGCTATCGATGATTATATCAGGGCAATAAAAATTGGGTAATTATATTGATGTTTATTTTTCATTATTGATCGAATATTTGAAATTATTATGGGATTATTGTGTTATGATGTATGATGGTTATAGAAATTAATATTGCATGTTTAGATCCATGTTGTATGGGTTGATAAATGAATTTATTTCTTATTTAAACATTTCAAGAGATATAATTAATGGAAATCAAGGGTGTCCCATATCTTAACATGGTATGAAAACAATTGGGTTGAAAATTAATCAAAGGCTATGTTTCTTAACATTTTTTATTTATACACACACAACATAAGTACTAATCATGGATGACATAATTCAACGGGAGTTCATAAGAACTTACAAAAACATCCCTAAAAGTATTTTCTCATATATTGGATAAAGTAAAATATATAGTCACTGATTTTTGTAAACATTTTCCTAAAAACCTTATGAAAAACGTTTGAAAAAAGTGATCAATATTTTTTTTGAATTACTATAATGGAAATTTTTATAGATTATAAATTTTATTAATGTTATGAATGTTGAAAAAAATGTATGTGATGGTGGTTTTGAAATGTTACCAAATACACCTGAAAATAATATAGGATGGAATTATGGCTAAGATGTACTTGATTGACATGGGAATATAGGAAGAGTTTGCGCTAGTGAAGGGTGGAAAATAGACTTTTCTTCCTCTAGTTCCTTACACTATTTCTAGGAAAGAGATATTTCATTATTTCAACATCTAGAATAATGTAATGGTTCTAGATGAATATTCAAAAATATAAATAATATCATATCAATGACAAATTTAATGTTTAAGGGTTTAAAATCACATGAACATCATGTTTTTATGCAATTTATAATGAATTTATCTTTACATTGCAATTTTAAAAAGAATTACCATCAAATACTAAGCAAGATATGTTTATTTTTTAATTTAACATGTAGCAACTTTATATACTTAGAAAAAATTTTAACCATGTAAAAGGAAATTGTCATCATATTATGTGAATTGGAAATGTTATTCCCACTAGAGTTATTTTAAATGAGTGTTCCCTTGATAGTTAACTTAGTGAGAGATATTAGAATTTGTGGTTCTATACATTATAGATGGATGTACCCCATTGAATGGTATAAGAATATTTTTAAATGGTATGTCAAAGTCGAATTCAGCCATAGGTTTGTATTGAAAAGGGATATATTGTTAATGAAACTGTTTAATTCTATATTGAATATCTATTTGGTGGGGGAAAACATTAGTCTACTGAAATATCCTCATACTAGGCGGATTGTGGGTGGATAAATTTATAGAATATATATTTTCAAAATCAATACTATATATCAATATTATTTCCACCTTTACGTAGGTTTCCCCATATGTCGAAACCCATAAAAAAATTCTTACCCATTTAAATCCTCCAAAGGATTGAATCTGGATAAAAAATAAACATAATAATCAATTTTTATTATGCTTTAGAGGCCATATTTTTAATAATCCTGGTGAAAAATTGGATTAAATTTCAGAATACTTTAATGGATATCCATAGGACCAAGTGTTCATGTATTATCTTATAATGATTTTAATTTCTATAAAATTGAACCTGATGAATGAAGTACCATGAAAAATAGTGGAGTTACACTTGTGGCTGAAGTGATGCATGTATCTTGTACCAATGATAGAAACCCAATATATTAAAAAAAATTATACTATGGCATCATAAAAAAATATGGTATTTAGATAATATAACATTCCATGTGTCTATATTCCAATGCAGGTGGGTTGATAATAGGAGTTATATTAAAATAAAATAATTAGGATTCATAAAATTAGAATTTAGTAAGGAAGGGTACAAACAAATAACTATTTATAATGGCATCATAGGTAGTAAAAGTATTTTATGTTCCGAATAC
Organism: Viscum album; assembly: GCA_963277665.1. Classification (NCBI taxonomy): domain Eukaryota; kingdom Viridiplantae; phylum Streptophyta; class Magnoliopsida; order Santalales; family Viscaceae; genus Viscum; species Viscum album. Next base: position 491,470,521 of record OY728166.1, read on the forward strand.
CACAAACCAAAAGTGTTTAATTGTTATGTTATCAAACAAAGAACATTAAATGGTAAGATGAAAATTTAAGAGGGGATTACCCTTTAATTGGGATGTCACAATAAATATTTAGTGGTCCCAATGTAGATGGGGTCTTTTATTATATAAGAGAACACAATAATAGAATTTGGATAATTAATATGGGGGTCAAATACCATCAACCTTTTAAAAAGTGAGTTCAATAATCTGGTTGTATATTTTTTGTAGTATACATTGTGTTACCTAATGTTATAATTTATTCACTACTGTGTTTATATAATCTAAATTAAATTTTGAACCACTTATATAGAAAATGACATCTATAAGTGTTGATTCCACAAATCATGAGGAACAATAGGTTTCTAAACCTTGTTTTTCTCCCATTTCATAGGAACAACGATCTTCTTCACTTTCTGAGGATACCAATCCAGAAGACAAAAATATTTCTGATGTTGAATCCAATGAAATGGTAAAAGAAAATGAAAAAATGTACTATAAAAAATAAGAGTTTCATGTCATGATTGTGTTAGAAAATATTATTAAGGTGAATTGAAAAGGACTAAAATTTGAGGATAGATAAAATGCATGTGGCAATACTGATAACCCCAACAAGGCTATGTTTAGTAGTTTCATTAGTCTCATCATTCTGTAATGCGTTCCGATTGATATAGATTAATGCAACCATGTTTTAACCAATATTAAGACACTAGTTTGGGAATATATTAATGTAAAATTATGATATCCTTTCTTTATTTTACTAAAAAATAAAATAATGAAACACTCACTTACACTTCATTATCCCTTGTAGAGTTTATTTATAATAGATGAATCCCATAAGAAATTTTTATTAATGCTATCTTTAAAGAAACACATATGTATTTTTCACAATTCTATTGAAATTTAGTCTCAATGATGCTAAAAGGAAAAATAAACTCACACCAACCATATAAGTATGCACACCTGATAAGACTAGAGGTGTGGGATGTGTTTACTGACCTTCATGAGGAGATATATTTTCATGTACATTTTGGATGGTAATACATTGTTTAAAAATATGTGTATTAATATATTTGGTTAATAATTTATAATTTATGAAATATAAACTGAGTGTTGAAAATAATAAATTGGTAGAAAAACCAATGCACCCATAGCATAGATTAATGATGGGGTATACATCACTTGAAAAAAATTGTATTTATTTTAAATATACAATAATAATTTTATGTGACATGAAATAACCAAATAATTATGTTCCTTTATTTATATACAGATTCATGAGTCCAAATCAAAAGAAACTACCATCCCACATTATTTTCTATGTTTGGAGGCACATGTAAATAATGATGGGATACTAATAGATGAAAACACAAAAAAAGTGTGGGAAAAATGTGTAAGTATGAGATAATAATAATTTATTTTTATTTGAAAATCTATTTTATAATAATTATTACTTATTCTCATATATTCTTTATCCATATTTGATACATAAATAATCAAAATTTGTACCTGATGAACACCTACTATCAGTGGCCTTGATGTGGATTGAATATTATGACCACATTAGACGTGCGGGTTTTGGGGTGACACCCCAAACATATTTTGATAAAAGAAAAGAATAAGGGGATAAAGATAATAAAATGGAAGATATGGGGGAATTATTTGTTTCCTTTAATAAATATTTCATTGGAAATTTAATTTGTTCGAAAATTTTATTGGGGGAATAAAAGAGATGAAACAACTCAGGAATAACCACTACGTAAAGACCCCCACCCCAGTAGATTTGATGTGATACATTCCCATCAGAGTGAATTCTTAGATGAGATCATCAATATTCTCATAATAGTTTTTGTGACATTTGAATTAGGAAGACAGTGATATCTTTCTTGTATTGATATTATATTAGATGAAAATTATTATCATTTATATTTATCAACACCCACCCATCACCTTGTTGGGAGAGATACCATGTTCAATATCCACGAATACACACTAAATAATATAAAACATCCAACAGGTCATGGGAGAGTGAGGATTAGCATATCTGATGAGCCATGTGATGAGAAAATTCTTCCACTTAATGATTCAGAAATTCATATGGTTGGTAAAGCTTGTGGAATATTCATATAATTGACTTCAAATCTTATAAAAAACATGTAGAGAAAGTTTTATTCATTTCTAATTTATTTTTCATTATAAACTATTAAAATTTAATGATAATGTGGTTGGTAAAGCTTGTGGAATATTCATATAATTGACTTCAAATCTTATAAAAAACTTGTAGAGAAAGTTTTATTCATTTATAATTTATTTTTCATTATAAACTATTAAAATTTAATGATAATGATCTGGACCAATGAATGATATTAAAGATGGACAACGGGAAGAGGGTTAAATGAAATTTTGAATCAAACAGAACTTAAGGATCTATCATGACCAGTCCTTGGGGGCCGTGCTGTGACTACCCCAAACCTACCTGTCATAGGCCAGGGGCTCGATACTAGCACATAAGGCATAAATACCGATAAAAAGGGAAGTAATTGCCTTTATAAAAGTAAAAAATCACCAAAAAGTATGCAACAGAAGGAATCACTAAGTAATACTGAATACAAAAGTAAGTGCTGAAAGGAAATGGGCTGAAAATACAAGCCCACCAATAAATATAGTACAACTAAAAAGCTAGTACAACTGCAGTAAAGTAAAACAACAACCACTGATTCATCCTCCGGAAATCCCACGTGATGAGTGGGTATAGATGGCCTCCTCAGCACCTCAGGTCCGACCGTCTGCTCCGTGTACGTCTCTCCAAGTGGACCACCTCCGGGTACCGTCCAGCTCCACAAGCCTCTACCTCGATCAATGTTGTCCGTCATCTACATCCAACTCAATATAGTGCAGGCATAGCCCATGCAGGGGTGAGTATACGATACTCAGTAAGGACCCTGAGACCCCCGAAGGTCTCCCAGAATCCACGAAGGATAAACCACCGAATAAAGATATAATCACGAAGTATCAACAAACTATAATTAGGTATATGCCCATACATACACCTAAGTTATCAATCATAGTTCGGATCCAACTCTCAAACCCAAGAATAACCCAGTCCACACAGGAAAACAATTCAATCACATAGATGATAATGAGTGAAAGTCAAGACTCATCTCACACATGTATACATCTTTCGTATTGCGATAGATATGATCATATGTAGTCATTGATTCATCTAAGATGTCAGACCCACATAGGATACTAGACCAGCTAACCTGTTGGACACACGTAGGATACTAGACCAGCTACTCTGTCAGACCCACTCAGGATACAAGTACATAAGTTAAACTGTCAGACCCACTTAGGATAAAAGTACAGTAGTCATTGATGTCAAACCCACGGAGGATTCTAGTACAGTTTTCTTTGTTGTCGAACCCACGAATCATTTAATCCAGTCTCATTTCTGTCGATCCCACGGAGGATTCAGTCCAGTCTTGTTGCTGTCGAACCCATGGAGGATTCAGTCGTGTATCGTTGCTGTCGAACCCACGGAGGATTCATTCCAGTCTCATTGTTGTTGAACCCACGGAGGATTCAGTCCAGTCTCCTTGATGTCATCTTTGAACCCAAGGAGGATTCCAGTATGGTAGTCGTCACAGCCAGCTCTATGGTTTCCGCACACATCACACTTGATTCTGGGAGGGTCTGCACCTCGTGTCAAAGGTCGATACATCAACAGTCATGAAGTCCAGAGTTGATGTATCTCGAAGTTCTGTCACGTCAAAAGGAACACAATGTGATAGACGACACGTCAATCAGACGCCCGGTCTAAGAGATATTGGATATTCCGTTTCAGGGGCCCGGTTGAAATTACGCTAATTCCAAACCTGGCCATTTTCCAAATTCATCCAAAACTCACTTAGAGTATTGCAAAAGGACTGTCTCATTACGAGGATCCCAGTGCCATAGGCAGCGCATCAATTGGACATACTATCGTGATGTTATTTGCATTTAAGCAAAATGGGCCTGACCCGTCATACCCGGTGGGCTAGCGGGTAGGCCCATTCTGGCTCGGCGGGTCAGAATATGCACGGCCCGGCCTGGTGGGGCATGGCCTAGCACGTACCAGGCAGCCCGTCCCATAGTTGGCCACGACTCGGCCAGCTGGTTGAGCTGGTGCGGGGGGGCGTGGCGCACCAACTTCCCGAACTGGAGGTGTCGCCCTCTTATTCGTCTGACCGATGCACGCCGGTCTCCCCGACGCGAGCAGCCCACATGGGCGGGCCATGGTCTTTCCGCGTGACACCTTCGGGTGCCATGCCCTTCATCAACCCAGCCGGCAGGTGGCCAGCCGGCTTGCCAACGAAGCGGCCTGCAGAATGCCTGCCGCGGTCCTCCACTACGCGGTGCCCCTTCTAGCACCGTTTTCTCTTTGGTCCGGCTGGCTTTAGCCAGCCAGTTCTTCGTCGGCCGAGCGGCCCATGGTTTCGCGTCACGGTCTTTCCCTCTCTGCATGGCACCCGATGCCACGGTCCTCTTCGGTCACCGCCTCCATCAAAATAAAACGAGGATCAACGCAGGGTCGTAGGGCCGTGTTCGTTCGGCCTACGCCCTCCATGTTAGGTGGTATCATATGTATGAAGATAAAACATTTTTTCAATGAAGAACAAAGAAAAAATTCGTTCAATTAAAATTGAAGAAAACCCCTACCTCATAATTGACGTTGCGCGTCGATGAGTCGTGGAAGACGAATGTCGCGGTAGTTGGGCATCATGGAAGACTGTGTCACGGAGAACGGTGTAATCCCTTCAATGTTGGAGGAAGAGTCGTTGTCATGACGCAGAAAGAGAATCCAAAGACGGCGTAGTTTCCATGACTTCAGGGTGCATCTGAGGAGGAAGCTTCATTGGAAGAAGCATTTCACGTTCTTCGTCGGGGATGTTCTTCATAGAAGAATGGTGTTATTCGTCGAGAGAGGAACACCTTTCTTCTAATTCTCCAGAGGATTCCCCCACTAAAATATCTGCCAAGGAAAATATTATAATAAGGCTTCTCATTATATTATAATTTCCATGCAATTAAAAACTATTCAAAATAATTGTTGACACCCAAGTTAATTAAAGTAGGCATTAATTATTTGGGTTGGAACAATTTATGAGAGAAGACGTGGCCTCATTTATTCATGGGAATTCCAAGAGTTTCAAAATTCAAAGAGAGGAGGTGGAGAGTTCACCTTAATTGAAGGGGAGTTAATGGAGAGTTTAAGGGAAGTTGAAAGGTTAGGGGATCGTGTGGGCCCCACCTCACATTATCCTCTCATTGGAGGTTATGTGGGTGTGAGCCCCACCTCTAACATCCCCTTGTAGGAAAAAACCACCAATTATAAATAAAATTGTGTATCACCACAATTTTATTTAATTTAAGATAAATCCAAAAATTAAAACTTTCAACCCGTATAAAACGAATTAGCAGTAAAGGTCCCCTTAAGATAATACCGATGCTGCGAGTTCATCGGTGTCCTCGGATTTCAATTCCGAGCATCAGTTCAAAAGTTATCAAATCACAAACATACGTTTACTGACCCTACCCAAAAAAAAAGTTCGGAGAATTATTAACAATGACCCTAGACCCACTGCGGTCGAGGTTAGGCTATGCCTAGGTGAAACATGAACAAAATAACCCAACGGTACCCCTGGATTTACAATCTGAGTTACCATTTAAAGGATATTAATTTTACAATAAAATAATTTTCACTTAATTATTTTATTTGCGTCCAAAAACTAACTTTCTCTGGTGGCCCTCGCCAACCCAAATTAGTATCTTCTTAAAGAAATATTACCCTCACGAGTTTAGCAGTGGTCTCAGATTTTTAATCTGAGTTACCATTTGTGAGTTATAAGCATTTGAAAAATAAAATAACTTTATTTAATTATTTTATTTACAGTTATGCCATTTTTGGGTTTTCTCACATGAGGCTCACGTCGACTAAACTTAAGTCATGCCTAGGGTAAAACCGTCATCTTGAGAACAATATTGGCCTAATATTTCTGATCTGAGTAACTGTTTAAGATTTATTCCACTTTTTCAGGAAAACTGCTTACACGCGTTAATTTTAGCATAACAAAACATCGACGGATCATTCAAGGCACTCTGGGCCTTGGAATCGCACGCTGTTAGAAGCTACGAACTCGTCAAATTCCAAGGAATTTATGAAAAAAAGTTCTTGAAATTTAAGGGTCTTTACATTACCCCCACCTCAGGGCTTTACGTCCCCGTAAAGCTATGACATACACTGGGGAACCAAAAGTGGGTACTGAGCACGCATCTGAGCCTCCCGCTCCCATGTGCTCTCCTAGAGGTTCTAATGCTGCCATAAATTGTACATCAGAGGAATCGACCATCCATGTAGGACCTGATCCTGTCGATCCTAGATCTCCATCGGGACCACTGTGAATGTAACCCCGTCATCGATGTCCATCTCCCCATGGTCGATGATGTGGGATGGGTCGTGCACGTATCTCCTCAGCTGAGATATCTGGAAGACGTCATGCACTCGATGCAACTGAGGTGGAAGGGCCAGGCGGTAAGCCACCTCTCCTACTCTGTTGAGGACCTGGAATGGCCCGATAAATCACAGAGATAACTTGCCACCTCAGACAAATCTATGTAGACCCTGTCTAGGTGAGACCCGTAAGAAGGCGTGGTCTCTATCCTCGAACTCCAATGGTCTCCATCTCTTATCGGCATAGGACTTATGTCTACTTTTTGTAGTCTTCATCAGCTCCTGGATGATCTGCACCTTCTCCATCGTAGCCTGAAGATGGGCGCACTACTCAACCTCTTCCTCAGCTCTTAAAAGCTCTGCGGGCATCTATATGACCAAAAGAAAGGTTTCCCATTCTTCATCAAAGCTGATAGTGGTGTTGCAACTCTGGAGAAGTCTAGCACAATGGTAAGTCCGGCCGACTCGTGATTGATCGACTGTACCCTCTTAGGCATGATTCCATTCTGTGATGCCTGGGTTTTCCTTTTCGCCGACCAAGTAAAACATCATCCCAATGTTGTAGATAAACCAAAACCTTTTATTCCTAATATGGTCAATCTGTGTATGAATTTTGGTTTCCCAATCCATACCCAAATTAACTTTGTAAGGCCTCGACGCTTCCACCAAGAGGTTCCAACCGAAACTCTTGCCTCAAGGGTCGGATCACACCGTCAGCGTAAGTGTGATTATCGATTCTCCTCCCCAAAGGTATCTCCAGACATGAGGTTCAAGTCAATGGCTTAACCGAAAACTCTAGGTCTGGGACAAGATTTGTGGAAGGAAGGAATGATTGGTACCTATGTTTATTGATATGGTAGCTAGTAGTAGGTACGTACCTCAAATCATTTTTAGAGCCCTTGGGTCACAATTCTTGACCGCATGCAGCTACTCTCTTCCCCTTCCCTCCAGCTCCATGTGCCTAGCGGGGACTACAAAGGTGGGTGGTTATAACATGTTGAAATGTTCACCAACTCATGCTGCTCTCCTAGCTTTGCTTCCATGTCTTCTGCCTTGCAGATTCATCTGTCCTTATCAATTCCTCTTTATGAAACACTTTACACGCTCAAGTCTCTAAGACTGACGTCAGTTTCATGTTTTCCATCTGTTAACATTCACTGGCTCTATCCGCTCATCCAATGAACATTCAACCACAAATGTTCTATCCAGAACCCTAAAATAAGTAATAATTCATAGAGGAAAAAGTGTTGGCTCAGATATCCTTGAACACAGCTCGCTCAGAGGTTTGAGCTTTAAAGCACCGATCGTATCATATTCATCGAGTACCAGAAAATATCGGTATGCCTCGATGAATACTCATCTACCGACACGTCGTCCTACCGAAGCTATATATGCTCTAGAAAACACTCATCCATCTCCTCAAGCCAGTCCTCAGCTGCCTGTGGGTCAGGATTGCTTCGGAACTTGAGGGATATCCAGTGCTGAAACACATGTAAGTCACTAAACATACAAGTGTCCTCTACCAGTACCGTCGGTAGTGTCTGCTGACCAACAGTCAGTGATATAGTTGGCACACTGCTCGAAGATACCATCTTAGAAAACATTCCAAGTACCAAAACTTCATCATTATGTGGACCATCCACATGTTCACTAACTGAAAAATACTAGTACCTAGATCAGCATCTGTTCTACCAGTGTCTCAACTAGGCAAGAAACTCCAGTAATCGCCTCCATCCAATCCTCTGCTTCCTGGGAATCTGTCTCGCCTTGAACCTCAGAGGACACTCCTACTGGAACTTGTGAAATGTGATCTGTCGATGTGCACCATCTGCTAGTATGGATGGTGGAATCTGCTTCCCAACGGGTGGTGCTGCGGCCGGTACACCACCCGAACATGCCAACATAGTAAGAGGGCCCTGCCCCAGAGCCTCGTCGCTCAGTGGGCCGTCATAGTGTACTCTCTCTCGGGCACCCTAGCTGGCTGTCTTCACAGCGGCATCCCGATAAGAAACAGGTGCACCACAATCAATAAGTTATACTTGGTGATCTGAATCAAAGAGACCACAAAGGAAACTCTTGAAACACACATGCAATTACTATTTTCATGCTCTATGTCAGAAATCAGAGGTCAGGGTCCTGGTGTATGGATACGTTTGCCGCCGCACCAACACTGGACTCCTTGGACTAAAAAAATACTCAATACTCTTAACACTATTGCTTCACATAAAAGAATGATCAGAGTCTTAAGTTTTGTGGTAGAACCAACTCCTCTGATTCCAATTTGTCACGACCTATCCTCAAGGCCCGTGTCGTGACTACCCCAAGTCCACCTTCCATAGTCCAGGGGCTGGCGACTAGCACCAAAGGCATAAATCCTGATAAAAAGGGAACGAATTTCCTTTATAAAAGTAAACAAGCACAATAGAGTACGCAAAAAAAGGAAGCACTAAGTAATACTGAATACAAAAGTAAGTGCTGAAAGGAAAGGGGCCGGAAATACAATCCCAACAGTATGTACAATACAACTGAAAAGCTAGTACAACTAAAGTAAAGTAAAACACCAACCACTGATCCATCCTCCAGAAATCCCACCTGAAGGGTGGGTACATATGGCCTCCTCAACACCTCAGGTCCTTCCGTCCTCTCCGTGTACATCTCTCCAAGTGGACCACCTCCGGGTACCGTCAAGCTCCACAAGCCTCCACCTCGATCAGTGTTGTTTGTCGTCTGCATCCAACACAATGTAGTGGGGGCATAACCCATGCAGGAGTGAGTATAGGATACTCAATAGGGACCTTGAGACCCCCAAAGGTCTCCCAGAATCCACGAAGGATAAACCATATAAGAAATATATAATCACGAAGTATCAACAAACTCTAATTAGGTATATGCCCATACATATACCTATGTTATCAATTACAGTTCGGCTCCAACTCTCGAGCCCATGCACAACCCAGTCCATAAAGGAAAACAAGTCAATCACATCGATGATAATGATGAAAGTCATGAATCAGCTCACACATGTATACATCTTTCGTATTGCGATCGAGATGATCAGATGTAGTCACTAATTCATCTTAGCTGTCGGACCAACGTAGGATACTAGACCAGCTAAGCTGTCGGACCCACGTAAGATACTAGACCAGCTACTCTGTCAGACCCACTCAGGATACAAGTACAGAATTAAAACTGTTGGACCCACTTAGGATACAAGTACAATAGTCATTGCTGTCGAACCCACAGAGGATTCTAGTACATTTTTCGTTGCTGTCGAACCCACAGAGGATTCAGTCTAGTCTCGTTGTTGTCGAACCCATGAAGGATTCAGTCCAGTCTCGTTGCTGTCGAACCCACAAAGGATTTAGTCCAGTCTCTTTGTTGTCGAAACCACAGAGGATTCAGTTCAGTCTCGTGGCTATCGTCTTCGAACCCATAGAGGATTCCAGTACGGTAGTCGTCGCAGCCAGCTCTATGGTTTACGCACACAACACGCTTGATTCCGGGAGGTTCCGCACCTCGATTCAAAGTTCGATACATCAACTATCACAAAGTCAAGAGTTGAAGTATCCCAAAGTTCTATCACGTCAAAAGGAACCCAACACGATAGACGGTGCATCAATCAGACCCCCAGTCTAAGAGATATTGGCTATTCTGTTTCAGGGGCCCGGTTGAAATTAAGATCATTCCAAACCCATCCATTTTCCAAGGTCATCCAAAACTCACCTAGAGTATCGTGAAATGACAGTCTTGTCACGAGGATCCCAGTTCCATAGACGGTGCGTCGATCGGACACATGGTCGTGATGTTATTCGCATTTAACAGAAAAGGGCTAGGCCCATCAAGTCCGGTGGGCTGGCGTGTCGACCTATTCTGTCTCGGCAGGTCTGATAATGTGCGGCCCGGCCCGCAGCTCGGCCAGCTGGCCGAGCCGGTGCGGGGGGGGGGGGGGGGCCCAACTTCCCGAACCGTCGGCGCCGAGTGGCGCCTCCCTCCTGTCCGACCGGCCGAAGACGACCGGTCTTCCCGGTGCGAGCGGCCCGTATGGACGTGCCTTGGTCCTTCTGTGTGGCACCTGCGGGTTTCGCGGCCTCCATCAACCCAAACGGCAGGTGTTCGGCTGTCTCACCGAAGAATCGGCCCACAGAATGCGGGACGCGGTCCTCCGCAGCGCGGCACCCCTTCTGGGGCCGCGGTCTCTTCGGTTCGGCCAGCTTTAGCCTGCCGGTTCATCATCGGCCAAGAAGCCCGTGGTTTCGGGTCATAGTCATTCCCTCTCCACACAGCACCCAGTGCCGCAGTCCTCTTCGGTCACCACCTCCATCAAAATAAAATGAGGATCAACAGAGGGTCATAGGCCTGTGTTCGTTCGGCCCGTGCCCTCCGCGTTAGGTGGTATCATATGTCCGAAGATAAAACACGATTTCAAAGAAGAATGAAGAAAAAATTCATTAAATTAATATTAAATCAAAACCCATACCTCGTAATTGAAGTCGCACATCGACGAGCCGTGGAAGACGAGCGTCGCGGTAGTCGAGCGTCGCGGAAGACGACATCGTGGAGAACAGTGTTGTCCCATCAACGTTGGAGGATGAGTCGTTGTCATGACATGGAAAGAGAATCCGAAGATGACTTAGTTTCCATTATGTCAGGGTGCGTCCGAGGAGAAAGCATCGTTGGAAGATGTTTTTCGCATTCTTCATCGGGGATGTTCTTCAATGAAGAACAATTTTCTTCGTCGAGAGGGGAACGCCTTTCTTCTAATTCTCCAGAGGTTTCCCCCACCAAAATATTTTCCAAGGAAAATATTATATTAAGGCTTCCCAATATATTAGAATTTCCATGAAATTCAAAACAATTCAAAAGAATTGTTGGCATCCATGTTAATTAAAGTAGGCATTAATTATTTGGGTTGGCACAATTTATGAGAGAAGAGGTGACCTCATTAATTCATGAGAATTCCAAGAGTTTCAAAATTCAAAGAGAGAAGGTGGAGAGTTCACCTTAAATGAAGGGGAGTTAATAGAGAGTTTAAGGGAAGTTGAAAGGTGAGGGGCTCGTGTGGGAACCAACTCACATTATCCTCTCATGGGAGGTTATGTGGGTGTGGGGACCACCTCTAACTTCCCTTTGTAGGAAAAAACCACCAATTATAAATAAAATTGTGTATCACTACAATTTTTTTTATTTAAGATAAATCCCTAAATTAAAACTTTCAACCCACATAAAACGCAACTGCAGTAAATGTCCCCTTAAGAGAATACTGGTGCGGCGAGTTCATCGCTGTCCTCAGATTTCAATTCCGAGAACCGGTTCAAAAGATATAAAATCCCAAAAGTACGTTTACTGAACGTACCTGAAAAAAAAGTTCGTAAAATTATTAACAACCACCCTAGACCCACTACGGTCAAGGTTATGCTCTGCCTAGGTGAAACACGGCCCAATAAACCCAACGATACCCTAGGATTTCCAATTTGAGTTACCATTTAAAAGTTATTAATTCTACAATAAAATAATTTTCACTTAATTATTTTATTTGCGGCCAAAAACAAACTTTCTCTGGTGGCCCTCGCCGACCCAAGTCAGTATCTACTTAAAGAAAGGATACCCTCATTAGTTTAGAGGTGGTGTCATATTTGTAATCCAAGTTACCGTTTTTTAGTTATAAGCATTTGAAAAATAAAATAAATTTACTTAATTATTTTATTTACGGTTATGCCATTTTTGGGTTTTCTCACAGGAGGCTCGCACCAACTAAACTGAAGTCACGCCTAGGGTAAACCCACCATACTTAGCACAACGATTGCCTCAGATTTCTGTTCCATGTAACCGTTTAAGAGTTATGCCACTTTTTTAGGAAAAATGTTTACGCACGTTAATTTAAGCTTAACAAAACTTCAACGGATCATTCCAGGCACTCCGGGCCTCGAAATCACGCGCCGTCAGAAATTACAGACTCATAAAATTCCAATGAATTTATGAAAAAAAAATTCCTTAAAATTTCCAATTCTCTACAGGATCATCCAACCAATAAAAAAGATAGTAAAAAAGAAACGTCACCCCACCCATTTAATATCCACATTTACTAATATTAATGTTTCATGTAGATATAGGGTCAAAAATTCGTAGTAATAACATACTTTATTTTAAAGAACAAATTCGTGGAGAGGTAATTTTAGACTTAATTTTTCTTGATAATGTAAATGAATTATTTAAGTATGGATTTCTAGGAGTATTAGTTTTAAATGTATACATGTGGTGTGTTTTCATGATTGGTTTTTCCAATAGGTGATCTACTATATTAATTATGAATAAATACAATTCATATTTATTGTAGTAGTATTTATCAATACTATTTGAATGGAGAACCCTATGATCATAAATATAGAGTCGTTAGTCCTCACATCAAATAAACAAACCAAACCAAAATAGAATATGCTAAAATTTATATAATAGTTGGAAAACTGGCCCCAAATTTTGAAAAAAAACTTCCAGACCGTTGAATCGTCTTATTAAAAATGATTTGGGGATAAAAACATATAGTTTAATCATATAAAATATATTTTAACTTTTTTTCATTTTTTAATCCATTTTTTAAGCATCATTGGATACTCATTGCTGTCAATCTGGATACTGTAAAGATTTATTTCCTAGATTCAATGCATGAATACAAAAAAACTGACCACATGTGATGATTATTGTTAATTTTTAATACACTAAATCCAACATTTTAGAACTAAACATCAAGTTATTTATATTATATTATATTTTAATGATAATTCTATTATGATTTGGTGGTGTTTAAATATCGTGAAAATCATGACATGATGATATTCCATGCATACAATGAGATTTTCTACTTATAGATGTTCGTAAATATATGTATATATATAATAATATTTCCCTATCAAAACACATATAAAAGATTACTTATTTTTCTCTATTTTTTTATATTTTTTGAAACAAACCGATGGAAATATTTTGGTTATTATGTTTGAAAATTTATGAGATATATAATATACCATCAACAAAATCACATCCCTAGATAATTATATTCAAAGATAATTACTATCTCACTTAAAATATTAATTTATACTTTGTGTATTTATATTTATTTATTACTACCATGATTTTTGAAAGTCCTCATATTCACAAGATGAAATAGTTTTGTTTAGAAATGACTTGAATCCCGCATGATGTTAGAATGAACACATATATCACAAAGATGATACTTCCTACTACTTATTTATTTAATTTTCACATTATTTATTCGATATTTTTTAGTTAATTTACTCATAATTTTTATCTAATAATTATTTTTTTAATTTTCATTGATATCATAAACGATTTACTTATTCAACAAGGATGATCAACTCTTGTACTATGATCATACACTCATTAATTACGATGCACTCATGATGATGCAATTTTATTTTTATTCTCAATTGCATTGAATATTCCAGGTTATTAAACAACTATATTATTAGATAATATATAACATTGAATTTATTTTAGGATTAAAATACATAGTGGAATCAATAATACCTCAATCTGATATATAGTATACCTGGTATAACTCAAATTTTATGGTTTCAGTTTAAAATTTAAATTTTATAAATTCTTTGTTTAAAATTTATGTTTAATTTATTTTGTTATAGGATTAATAACATAAGATTTTTTTTCTTAAATAGGTGGATTAGTTTTCTCAAGTTGGTGTGGTTTGTTCGAAGATGCTCATTACCATTAAAGATTGGACTTCAAGGCTGTAACGATGATAATTAAAATAAGGAAATAGTTCAGGAATGTATACAACCTTTATGAAAAGGTGAATTTCCACTAGTTATTTAATTAATTTTATCATCATTTTATCTAATATTTTTAAGTTAATTTCGATAAATCTTTTATCCAATACTTATTTTTCTTTTTCATAGATCTTTTGGGATGTCATATTTTACATTCAACTATCTGCGAACTATCTGAAACAAACTAGAAAAGAAAGAACATTTTCCTTTTGATGGAAGAGGAAACCCCATATTTCCAGAAACCTGATGTGCTTGAGGTAGTGTTGGGTTTCCTCTTCCATTAGAATTGAATATTTACTCTATTCTGTGTAATTTATATATAATTTAAAGAAAATAACATATCACATAATCAATCAGCCTCACCTCAATCCAATACACAGTTTGGTCGGTATGGCATGGACTGTATGTTTTTAGTTAACAAATTATATTTTAGTTCAGAACAGACATCACATACTCAAAATGAGAAAAAAAATTATGATAGTTTTTGTACATTAGAAAAAAAATACATAATTCATTTTTTATGTGTTGGGATTATCCACACCTTAATCATATGCATGATGTTCTTGGTATGTTTCCAAGTGTATATTTTTATTTAAAAGTGACATTTTAGTAAAAAAGACAAGTAGAATACTCAAAAATGATAATATGTAATTGGATTATTTTAATACTTTAGGAAAATGGGCCATAATTCATTTATGACATGTAGGAATAATCCACACCTCAATATAAAACACAATGTTCCTAGTATGAATCCAAGTGTCAATTATCAACTTAAAATTGACATTATAGTTCAAAATGTGTGTCACTAATTGGAAATTGAGCTAACATTCTTTGATTGTGTTGATAATATAGGATAAAGATTTATAAGTCATTTTTGATATGTAGGAATTTATCTCGCATCAAACTGACACATGATGTGACTGGTATGACTCAAAGTGCATGATTCCAGTTTAAAATGAGATTTTAGTAAAAAAACAATTGACATACTCAAATCCATTAAAACAAATTCATATTGTTTTGATACTTTTTAAAAACGATCCATAAATTGTTTTCTACATATTGGAATCGGCCTCACCTAAATATGATGCGTGGTATAATCGGTATGACTCTATATGTGTCCTTTTATTTGAAATTAACATTTAATTAAAAAAGACAAGTGACATGTTCAAAATTAAGAACAAATATTCATATTGTTCTAATACTTTATGAAATATATCCATAAGTCATTCGTGACATGTATGAATTATCCTCACCTCAAACTGATACACAATGTGCCTGATCTGACTCAAAGTTTCCATTATCTGGGTAAAATTGAAATTTTAGTTCAAAACATATTTCACTCCATAAAAAATGACAAAACACCCTTGGATATCCTTGATAAGTATGGAGAACAATTTATAATTCATTATTTATGTTTAGGAATGTTTCTCACATCAAACCAACATAAAATGTTACTAGTATAACTCAAAGTGCGTGTTTCTAGTTTAAAATGTAATTTAAGTAAAAAAACACAAATGACATGCTCAAAATAGAGAAAATGAATTTGGATTATTTTTATACTTTTGGAAAACTATTCATATGTCATTTTTTATAAGTAGGAATCATCCTCACCTCAATCTGACGTACGGTGTGACCAATATGACTCTATGTGTGTATTTTTATTTAAAAGTGATATTTCAGCAAAAAAATACAACTAACTTACTCAAAACCTTGAAAACAAATTTGGTTTGTTTTGATACTTTATAAAAATGATATATAAGTAATTTTTAATGTCTTTTAATGAGACGCAACTCAATAAAATACATGTTGGGTCTGGTATTACTTAAACTGTCCTTTATCAATCTAAAATTGACACTTTAGTTCGAAACGAGTGTCACTCACTGAAGAACTGAAAAACTGAATAGATATTGTCTGGATACATTAGGAAATGATTCACAATTCATTTTTGAGATATAGGAATTAGTCTCATATCATACTAACACACGATGTGACTGATATCAATTAAAGTTTATGTTTTCAGTTTCAAATGATATTTTCGAAAAAAGAAAAGTGACAAAATCAAAAATAATAAAATGAATTCATATTGTTTTGATACTTTATAAAAAAGTTTATGTCATTTGTAACATATATGAATTATCCATGCCTCAATATAAAAAATAGTTTGATAAGAATGACTCTATGTGTGTCCATAAATTTAAAATTTAAATTTTAGTAAAAAGTATATGTGACATACACAAAAAAGTACAAATGAATTCATATTTTTTTGATACTTAAAGAAAAAAATCCATTGTTATTTATGAAATGTAGGAGTCATCTTCACCTCAATCGGATACAAGTTGATTCTGGTATGAATCAAAGTGTTTGTTATCAGTATAAAATTTTCATTTTAGTTCAAAACATGTGCCAATCAATAAAAAATTAGAAAATGTTCTTGGATTCTCTTGATACAATATGATAATGATTCATAATCCATTTTTGATGCATAAAAATTAGTCTCACATCAAATAAACACACAATGTGACTGATATCACTCAAAATGTGTGTTTTCAGATTGAAATGACATTTTTGTAAAAAAGGAAAATGAAATTCTCAAAATGAATCAAATTAATTCATATTGTTTCAATAACATAGTAAAATGATCAATAAGTCTTTTTTGATATGTATGAATTGACCTAAACTCAATCTCAGGCATGGTATGAAAAGTATGACTCTAGGTGTTTCATTTTATTTAAAATTTACATTTCATTCATGTATTGTTTTATATAATTTTTAATTTATTTCATTATAGAATTACTAACATTATAATTGTTTTCTAATACATATAGATTATTTTGATCAAGTTAGAGCTATTATTTTCAACAACTAATACCATGATCAGGCTTTTCTGAGAGGGGTTCAGGTGGCAATGATAATGAAATACTGATGTTTTTGAATTTTTGTGATTTTACATGCTATTGTAATTAAACAAAACATTATATTAAATGTATATAATATACCAAATTTTTTGTATTAGAGATGTAATTTTTATTTCAATTAAATTATGAATTTGGAATATGTATTTAGGTTTCTACAATGTGTTGTAATTCCAATATAACAATACAATAGTATTAAAATTATTCGTATTATTTTTAACATTAATAGAGGTCCCCATTTATCAGTGCTAATGAAATCACTGATAAAGTGTTCCCTTTATTAGTGCTAAAAAAATCTCTGATAATAGTCTCCATTTGTTATTGCTTTATTTAGCACTGATAAAGGGGCCCCATTAATGGCATTGCGAACTGTTAAATATCATTTTTCCTGCTTTTAATGGGTGGAACTATAGTAGTGTTACCAAATGAAAAAAAATTATGTTTTCGATTCTTTATTGTTATCTATCATTCCAAGATATCAATTTTGCTCATCTATCCAAACTTACGCCATAGTGAGTTTCATTTTTCATCCCTAGTTATCTTAATGTATTCTCAACATAAATTAGAATTGTACTTCAAATATAATTTCATATCTTGTTTTTATACACAAAACAATTGAAAAAATCATCATAATGATCAACCACATATATGTAATGTTATTACTGTGATTATTTGGATTTCTAAAAAATATAATAATCAAATTTATACAAAATGAGTATAATAAAATTATGTTTTATTCAAAATAATAATAAATTATTTTTAAAAATATTATTTTCATCCAAAATTGTTGAACAAGACAACTAATTATTCAGTGCTCCCATCAACTCTCTTTTCATCCATTTATTTAGGTCTATTTCTCCCATCAACTCTCTTTATAAAATAATTACCAAACTCTTCTCCAACAAGATTTCTTCTCTGTGCAAAAAAAATCATATCTCGGAACCAATTCGGGTTCATAAAAGGTAGATCCATATAAGATTGTATTTTCCTTGCTTTGGAAAGCACCATGTCTCTGAGAAAAGTTTCTAGAGGAGGAAATATTTCCATTAAGCTCGATGTTAGGAAAGCTTTTGATACCATCGATTGGTCCTTCATTTTCAAAGTCCTCTAGAGTTTTAGTTATAAAGATATCTTTATAAGTATTATTCACTCTCTATTCAAATCAGCCTCGATCTCCATTCTTATCAATGGATCCCCCAGGGGATATTTTAAATGCTCAAAAGGGGTTTGCCAAGGTGACCATCTCTCTGCTATCCTCTTTTCCATCATGGAAGACTATCTTAGCAGACTGCTCACCTCTCGTGTTCTTCAAAACAAACTCCAACCTATATAAGCGGCCAGAAATCTAATCATTTCAACCCACCTTCTTTATTCCAATGACATAATCCTGTTCCTCAATAGGGGTAAAAGAAATATTTCTAACCTTAAAAATGCCTTATCCCACTATGAAGATGTCTCGGGTCGATTCATTAGTTAGAACATATATTTTATCTTCTTTGGGAAAATTTTCCCCAATTCTAGGAAATGTCACATCATAAAAAATCTGGGCATCAAAGAAGGTTCCCTTCCTTTTACCTATTTGGGAGTACCCATTTTTTGGGGTAGGCCTAAATCCATATATTTCAACGATGTTGTTGATCTGGTGATTAATCAACTTTTTTCCTGGAAAGGGAAATCCCTATCCATGGCTAGCAGGATATGCCTCATTAAATTGGATATTGTCTCTAAAATGGTTTAATAACTTATGATCTAAAAATGGCCCATTGGTCTTCTCAAGAGAGTAAATACCAATATTTAAATTTTATGTACCGGATGTATTATTGAATGGAAACTTGTCACCATTACCTAGTCGACCTGCTGCAAACCTCTTGAGAATGGTGGAATTTTTATTAAAAATCTCAAACATTTCAATGAGGTTCTCTAAGACAGACTCACTTGGAGGCTGATCAATAATAAATCTGACTCCATGGCCTTATTTAAAGTAAATTCCTAGAGAGACTCAAAAAAGGGAATTTGAACTATGTCAACTCCTTTCTTTGTCCTTTCATTAAAAACTCGTTTGTCTATATCAAGCATAAATCACGATGGATAGTTAGCTTGGACCCCACCATTCAATTTTGGCTTGACAACTAGACTGCCACTCCCTTCATTTCCATGTTACCTCCTAATACCTCTCCAGACATCATCAATTTCTCTATAAATGAGGTTATGCAATCTAGTAATTTGGAGCTCCCTAACTCTATCATGCAGGTTGTTGATGGTTACCCTTTCTCTAATGATGATGATTTTTTATTTGGGAACCTGCTTACAATAATATTCTGGATTCCAAACAAATTTACAATAATTGTTTCTCGAACTCATAGTCTAATTTTTCATGGTTGAAGTCGTTCAAAAAACCATGGATTAAACCATCAAAACTTAATCTCATTTGGCATATTGTGAATAACTGTATACCTACTATGATTTGTCTCCAATATTTTTGGTATCTAACTCTGTTCTAACTGTCATATCTGTCACCATCATAGAGAGTTTATCAATCATATATTTTTGTCATGCGCTATGGCCTCTGCTCTTTGTAATTTTATCACTGACATGTTTGATTATAAATAGTTTTTTTCTGACACTGTTTTCTCTAAGTTAAAATGGTGTGTGGAGCTTGTTTCTTGGAAAAAAATCAAGAACCTCTTCCTATCTGCTGTTGTGAATCTCTTACACATTATCTGGTACGATATAAATGTCGTTATTCATAATAATTACTCTTCCAACCTTATTGCAGGTCGGATGAGGATTCTGATTGCCATTAGGGATCCCTCCATGATCTAGAAAGCTCATTGTGACAACTCTATTGGTAACTTTGTGATCCTGTGACATCTTATGATTGATGGAATCTTCACTCACCCGAAATTATTTTTTGAGGTGTTTTGGAAAGCTCCTCTTCCAAGATGGATCAAGATCAATGTGGATGGTGCCTCTAAAGGAAAATCGGGGCTTGTGGGCTGCAAACCCATTTTCAGAGACTTTTGAGGTCATTGACATGGTTTTTTCTATGGAAGCTATGGTTTCACCTCTTCCCTTGAAGCTAAGATGTTGGTGCTGATTCACTCCATTAAATTTGTTAAACAAAAAGGCTAGAAAAACATATGGATTGAAAGTGAATCCACCAACATTGTTCAAGAAATTTGGAATGGTGTGGTTCATCTTTCTTAGCCTCTTACTGTGATTTAGAAGATCTTCCTTGACATGCTTCTGGAGCTCAGATACATTGCCACCCATGCCTACCGTGAAGCAAATATGGTGGCAGAAGGTCTTGTTAACAGGGGAATCAACCAGGACATTATGTGGATTGACAATTTTCTGGTTGACCTTCTCCCTATCTATAAAAAAGATTATGATAAAATTTCCTCTTTATAACTCATGTAATTTCTTTTATTTATTTTAATAAAACATGTCTTTGTCTTTGACAAGGACATTTCCTTTAAAAAAATTCAGTGCTATCACCCTCTCCCTCATCCATCTCCCTCCCTCCCCTACCATCATTTCCTTCACGGACCATACCATGTATCCCCTTTCCTTCCCATCTTCAATCACCTACCTGATCTCTCACTACAGCATGAAAATTATGAAATTTTTGTATTGGTCCCAAAATAATGGCTGATAGATCATCGAAACCCTACTGTTGGCGCTCTACAGTGTCAAGTTCCACCCATTGTGTGCCAGAAATGCCCCGACGACTGGATGATGGAGCAACTCTAGATCAATGGAAGCTAAAAATTTATAGTTAGCATAGCTGATTTTCATTTAACGCGTGGCCAAAACAATTTATAAAGAAAGGAAAACAGGGATTCAATTCAAATGGGTTTTATAAAAACAATATATTTAAAATTTCTAAATAATTAATAACTATTAAAAATGACATATTAATTAACTAATATTAACAATTATCATAAAACCATTACTAATAAATATTTAAAATTTTCATTTAGTTTCTAAATATTAATAATAATTATTTAATTACTTAATTAAAAATTATCAATTAATTATCATTAAATTATCATTAATTAATCAACTAATTTTTGTTTATTATGAATTAATTGTTTATTACTGGAAATATTTTATAATTTATAATTATTTGCAATTATAATTACAAAAATAATAAATTTTTTTATTATTATTTAATTATTATTCATTAATAATTAATAATAATTTTCCAATCTTTTTTTCCATTTTTCAAAAAGGAACATTAAGTTTTAGTGGAAACTAACATTCAAAAATTGAAAAATTACAGCAACCCAAATTACATAATAAAAATTGAAAATTAAAAATGGTATCAACCTAAACCTAGTATTCAAAATTTGAAATCTAGTCACGTCCGCACAATGATCGTAGCACCACCTAACCACATCGGTTTGTGAGAACATGAACCGCTAGCCTCCTTGAGGCACTTTCCCTCACATGCGGGATCAGTCGTCATCTCTACTATACCATTGATGACTATCAAGCCATCGAAACACAATGAAACATAAACATCGAGCATCATCATCATCGTGAGGGAGAAGTCCAGTAGGCATTTCCCCAGGGTGATCCATGGCGCAAAAGAGAACCATCATGAAAACATCACCATCGAATTTCACCAGAATCATCATGGTTGGAAATGAGTAGCCGCCTTCACCAATGAAATCCATAACCTTCACCATACCATCATCAATTCACCAAAATAGAATTAAAAAACTATAGGAAAACATGCATGAATCTTAGAACCATATACTATGAGGATGAAAAAACCCAAATCATTAGACAGATATGAACACTAGGAAAAATGATATCTGAAAACAAAAGAAATCCAATAAAATTGGTGCTAATTCAAATGACTACGTCCACCCGAGACGCACATTCTATTCCTTCCTTAAGAGCCACTACACCAGACCGACCTGGAAAAGAGTGATTGATATGGAAGGAAGAGTAGAGATCATGGAAACTAGGGCCTCCATAGTGAAAGACCACATCCGTTCAATATTTCCTCCCAAACCATCAGAATCACATCGAGTGACCTATAATCATCAGCAGAGACTCCTCCATCGAAGAACCAAAAGCAAACTAGACTGCCAAAGAAACCATCACCCATGAGTCTCTCATCCTAGGACACTAGAGACACCTCATACAGCACCTCCCAAAACTTCTCGCAAACTAATGTTCCAGACCAGCAAGGAAAGAACACGAGAATAGATGGTAAAGGGAGAGGAAGAAACAAAGGAATCATCTTCAAAGAGAAGAGACCCCAATGGATCAAAGCGAGCTCCACCAAACCAAGACCCGAAATGTGTGATAAAATAAATAATTATTATCAATAATTATTATTAAATTACATAATTAATAATTACTAATTAATTACAATTCAATAATAATTGTAAACAGTATTAAATAGTTATTTTTATAACTAAATAAATTAATTTTTTTAATTGAAACCAAAGCCATTGTAGAATCTAAAAACATTTTTCCATAAATTAGGGTCAAATGCATTGAATTTTAGAAGAAATAATTTTAATGGTTCAATGTGTTTAAGGCCTAAATTTAATAATAATAACAATAATAATAATAATATTAATAATAATAATAATCAAAACATATAACCATTTTTTTAAAACCATTTATTAAAAACAATATCTTACAACCATCCACAAGAGGAAAATGTTTTCCTCAGAGAGATTGGAATTTTTGAATTATAATGAGGGAAAAGATATTGATGGTGGAGAAGTAGATGATAGAGACCTAGTGTTTCTTGCCTATTGCATGGATGAATGATATGAATATGTTGGCCAAGATGATGCAAAATTTTCTATAGTGTTCTTCAAATGGACCATGGTACTCTCCACCATTGTTTACATGCACACATTTCAATCTTTTTTTATTTCTCTTTTAACCTTCACATGAAACTACTTGAAAATATCTTTTGCATATATAATACTCAAACTCAAATAAATGGGTCTAGGACAGAGTTCCACATAACCTCATGCACATTACTCAATATGCAATATGGTTTCAACTAGAGATGAGGGCCTAAGTGGTATCAATGGGAGACTATTCCCTCGCTAACAGATATCCAACAAATAATACAACTAAAGAAACAACAACTATAATAACAATACTAAAGGAAATAAACAATCCAACCGAAAACAACAACAAGATAAGTGTATCAATGCATATAATAACAATATGACATGTCAATCATACAATCTAAAAAAATAATGGATCTGCACATATATTATATTAATTTAATAAAACATGGGAAAAAAATAAGTAAAATTATATAAAAATATATGACCTAGAGTTTTCCTCGACATCACGTAGACATCGTCTCACACAATATGAATACACCAACTCAACTACCCACTACAGATCCCTTGCCCTTAGTTGGATCCCTGATCATAAATTCTAATTGTGCACTGATATTCCCTTGTAGGGTGTGAGTATAAAACCCAATAGGACACCACCAACAATCATTAATATAATTGAACAATATACAAAAGTCCATGCCATGACGTTAATCAATACAGAAGTTAACAATAAGTAATCATGCATGTGCACACATGTGATAAGTCCTTGAAGTCCAAATCTACCCAATTTAGATCAATTACAGAGATAATATCATATGTTGGTCTTATGTAGTTGAAAATCCATTCACTTTTACACATCCTCCACGAAGGGATAGTGAAACCTACATTTAAGGGAAATTATAATGTCAACCCAGTTCACAGATCTAGGGAAAGCTACTCCCAATACGTCAGCCCAATCATATATATCTAGATAAATGCATCACACTACATTTCAAATTGAACTCACATATCTGGGGAAATCCATAACATCTCCATGAACCCCCTCTTAGGGAGTGCCTAGCCCTTATGGCTCGACCTGATCACTCAATTTCAATTACATAGAAAACATAGATGTAACACACAAGATACAATAATTAAATTCATAGTCATATCATTTCAAGAAAAAGTATTATTACCACATACATCTATATGATAATAATTTCAATCATAGGTATCATGGTCTATAGAAACATGCCTCACAATCATATCTAACACCCATATATATAGTTATTATATGGTAAAGACTCCCACATCAATAAAAATAATATTATAAGCTCGAGAATTATTATCTGAGTCGTGTTTCATATCAGTGATCCCCAGATGCATCCCAATTCCATCATGTTTTAAATCTAAGAAAATTATCTAATATGGAAACAACACCAAAAACTATAGGAATATATTATATATACTCAGGAACAGAAACTAACATTAATGATCTAGGCCCAGTCAATAATAGGATTTCAATTCACTATATTCAATTTTCTTTGCAATCAATGATCGACTATTATCTCATTAGATCATGATAGAAATATTATATATAATCTTAAAATCAATGAAATAAGTTTCACTCTAGGATAAATAGGAAATGTCTAGTGAGTTCAAGAAGAATGAAGAATAATGATAACATACCCTTAATTCTTATAAACAAATGCTTTTAGAGTCATTGGAATTAGAGTTTTGAGGGAGGTGAATCACCAAAAACACCCCATTGGATTCCCTAGGTTTGATATCCCTTGGTGTAGGAGAAAAATTAGTAGATTTGATGAGTTATTGGGTATATAAATTAATTTTTGGATTAATTAAAACTCTGTGATTGGATTACTTAATTGTGCACCAACTATGCATGGATTACTGCTTCATCTGGGAACCATCACAATTTTTTCTGCATAGTATGGATACACGGTTTAGTATACTATGTTATAACTATATTTGTTCCCCGTTCCTATGTTACATTGTAGTATATGGATGTTTCATGGTTATCTATAACCACGAACCAACCATTCACCACCCACTTTAACTCGCAATCAGGACACACAATTTCTTGGGGAGGGCCACAAGGTTTTTTATAACCATGCCAAAACTATGAACCATATTGAAGGCCTTGAAACCACTATTAAACAATATAAAAGATAACTGATAACTCACCCAATAAAATCATAACTCAAAAACACAAAAAGAAGGAATAAAATTTTGGCATAAGGTACCTAAAAAGTCTAGGATGCTACAATCTCTCCTCTAAGGACCTTTCATCCTTGAGAAGTGTATCTAGAGTTCCTGATAAAAAAAATTGGTCCATTGATATGGTATGTAAATTTCAAAATCCAATGTATCCTCTTGGATACAAATACACTACCCCTTATTTCCAAAAAGAGGTACTATCTTCCCACTCAACACCTTCTCAGTCTAGTCTGCAGTATGTACCGATCACTCCACAAACTATGCATTAAGTTCAAACTCAAGAACCTCATTATAAACGACATTTAAAGGATCAAGATCACGCATAAAAAACTAAGACACAAGGA
The DNA here is from genome assembly GCA_963277665.1 of Viscum album. Classification (NCBI taxonomy): domain Eukaryota; kingdom Viridiplantae; phylum Streptophyta; class Magnoliopsida; order Santalales; family Viscaceae; genus Viscum; species Viscum album. The sequence continues at coordinate 491,496,129 of OY728166.1, forward strand.
ATAAAGTATTAATACCTTGATATTTTGGATGAATGTACAATTGAAAGACCAGTATCATGATGCATTCGATGATCTTGAATGGTCTAACAAAACGTCGTGCCAATTTCCTCACCACCACAATCGTCGATGTGCTAATTGATCGGACACCCACAAGAAGACCATATTTACAACATAAAACTGAAAAGTCCATATCCCATACTCTTCATATTGTTTCTATATAATTTTATTAGTAACTAGATGCTTGTGAATCAACTACACCCATTCTGAGGTCACCTACACCATACATGGACCAACTACAAAATAATTACCAACATCATGCCCACATAGCGGTGAATGACATGAATAGACATATAGAGACATAAATAAGTCCATCTAAATCAAATTTCAAAATTATTATTGTAGGTGAATTATTTTAAGGAAAAATGATCAACCTACACTCCACAAAAATCCAAAACACATGCCCGAAGCATATCCTCTTAGTCCTGGATCATTCTCTCCAATTACCCATTGGTCTCAGATTTTCAGTTATACTCAGATTCAACTGATTCCTCACCACTTTCTATAGTCCCTTCCAAAAATAATGAAGTAAAAAAAGTGTGTCTATCAAAAAATATGCTCGAGGAAACATCATGAACCAACATAATATCTCAAACATAGTGTTTTCATAGCCCATCCAAAGAACGAGTCATCGAATCAACATGAAATGATCCACTTTGGTTAACAAAATAAAATACAACAAACATGATATCTAATCCTATAAGGGTCATAGTACATCCTAAGATGAAGTCCATAATCACTTCATCCCACTTCCAAATTGGCTTCTAAAGTGGATAAAGTAACCCACCTGGTCGCCAATGCTCAACCTTTATCCTCAAACATGATAAATAGTGTGGGAAAAAGCTTTTATTGTCCCTTTTCATGAGGGGAAACTATAATAATCATATGATTTAATTATAATTCTTGGTAAACCCTAGGTTCACATACCATTGAGAAGCATTAGAGTACCTCATTTGGTATTATCTCATAGAATAAGGGTAAAGTAATTTTCCAAAGATATAAAGCACATCACATCCATCTATGGTCTATCCTAGGGAAAAATAATCATTATATACTCTACCCAAAGACTCAAAAATGATTCCAGTCTAGTTGGGCGATGATATACGCAAAAATGAAATGATATGTATATATGAAAAATATTTCACTAAAGTGGTAATTTTGAAAACACTTCAATACATGAACCACGATAGCTAACTTCAGGTCATGAGTAGGGTAGTTCCACTCATGTGGATGCAGTTAGCGAGACTCGTAAGAAACTACATGATCGTTCTGAATCATGAAATGGACTAAGGAAAACTCAGAAATATAATAATAAATTTATTAACCTATTCTATATTGAGGAAAAATATGAATCAATGTTTATTTCAATGTTCCCTTTAGTTCTAGTTGGTCCTCTTCAATATAATTTCTCCACTTCAACTTTACACCCTTCTTGGTAAGCATAGTCATGGATACTTCCCAATGGAAAAGATCTTGAATGAACAACATGTAGACCCAACTTGTATAAGGAAACTCTAAATATTAAACACATTTAAGGTCATTCACTAGAAAAAACAACATCTAATTTCTATGGATAAATAAGAACTCCCACCTTAGAAATCACATGCTTGAGGAAACACACCTCCTGGATCCAAAACTGAAATTTTGAGAGCGTTAACTTAAGGAAATTTTCATGAAGAATAATCAGTATAATATCATGGTAACTGGAATGTGATATGAAGGTCCTTAAATATATCAAGATTTTTTCTATGAACAAAATTATGAAGGAATCCATGTGTGGAGGAAATATTCTATTAATGAGGGTCATGAACAATACTGGGGAATTTTTTAGCTCAAAAGGCATAACAAGATACTCATAAAAACCATATATGATCCTAATTTTTTCTCTATATATATTAATACCTGAACCAATGTTTATAGTTTCCAAATAATAGATCAATATTTAATAACTACTGGTCTCCCCTTATTTGATCAAACAAGTCATCCACCTTTTGAAATGTGAACTTTTTATTCATAGTTTTTTGATTTAACTTATTATCGTCTACAAAAAACTAAGGACTACCATTCTATTTCATAGAGAATAACACTAGAACACCCCAAGGATAAGTCTTCAAATAATAAATCGCGTATCTTCTATATCGTCATGTTATTCCAAAATCTCTTTTAACTTGGTAGGTTCCATGCAACTAGCTTGAATAGATATAGGCTACACATGATGAAAACATTCAATTTTATACTCTATCAAACTATTTGGTTGGAACATAGAGAAATACGCTATAAATATGTCTTTGTACAGGTCTTACATAGAAGGAAAATATTAGGGAGTCATTTTCTATTCTATATCTAGGATCATGCTGAACACTTATGCTGTAATTTATCCATATTGATTAGGATCTAGTTTCACTCTACCAACATAAACATTTCACTCCCTAGTTAACACAAACTTCTCTCTCCTAATCATATTAAAGGATAATTATCTCTAATAATAGTTGATGTGTTGATGATAAATATTAAACCTATATATTCCAAGGATCACATTAAAGACAAACATCTCTATAGTTGTAAACTCCTACACATTCTCATACATAACAATTGCGATGAGAAGTTCTAGGAAAATATTGGGATGATCCACTTTCTTTCCAAATGGTGCATCAATTGAGAGAAATATATAAGGGAATATAATGGATAAGGCTAACCCAGAAATGACTTGAGAAGATATTAAGGAATTGAAATCACCTATATCAAACAAAGAAACAAAGAGTGTAAATATAAGTAGGACCATACCTTGAACCATTTGAGGTCCTTCTTTACCATCAGCTGAAACCTAGTCAGCTATATAAATTCTATTTGTGTTTCCTCCATGACCTCTACCCTAAGGCTTGCAAGTCACATAATTCCCAGATACTGTGGAATATGCTCCTACTACTAAAAGTCTCATCCCATATCGTTTCTTGAATTCACTAAGACCATTCTATAATCATTCAAAAAAAAAACTACTACAGATTTCTTTCCTTGCCACACCAATGAAAATTTATGACATGGCTAGGACAAGATTTTGTATAATTTCACTTTCATACATAATTCTACCACATGGAAGAACCATCTACTATAGAGGTTCCTGGAGAGTATTTTCTTTTCTCTAACTGTCATATTTCACCTTGGTGCATGTCCAATGACTTCCTGTTCCTTTTTCTAGAAGAGGAAACTAAAGAAGCATTAGAAAATCCACCAGTTAGACCTATAAATGTTTAAATAAGACTTTTACATTCATATTCCTCCAAACCCATCTCAATAGTCAAATATTTATGAAGAACCTCAAAATATGTCCTCAAATAAGTATACCAGACATAAAACATTAAGTAGGGTTAAAGAATAATGTCAAAATTCATGACCTTATATGACCTGTCCCATATAACAAAGGAGAAAAGGGAAGCAACTCTTGAATCATATTTAATAAGTAGATATTGAAATTGTTCCCTACTGATGCTCCACAAACACTTGAACGTGATCCTAATTTATCATATTAGGGATGAATTCCTAAAATAGGTACTTAAAGATTACCCAAATCCTACCATCACATATTCCCACATAATTCATGATTCCCCAACACGTTTTACATGGTCCATGAATCATAAAAGAAGGCAGTTTTACACTTCGACCCTCTAGAGTCTCCACCATGATGAATATTATATAAATAATATCTGTCAAGTTTTCAATATCCTAAGGGAATCTTGTTCCCTAGATTAATAGGGGATACTGGAGCTAAAATTAATGAGTGTAGTCGACCATTGACCGTTGAGCTCCTCTACCTTACATAGGAACCAGTCGGAAGAGTAACATCTAGATCGGTTCTATGGCCTGATCTCTAAGGGAAGCTATAGGAGCATGCCTAGCTATACCCTCTTTTATAATTGGTAGGTAAATAGGGGAATCGTAACTTATTGGAGCATTCTGACCAGATTCCTTTGGTGGTTTCATAAGACATTTTTCAGGATATATTTTCTCAAATACTAAAAAAACTCGTAGAAATTTTCTAATAACCAATCTAAATATATCATTTTTTTGACTATAAGTACACCCAATGAAAAAAATAAAACATGTGACTCATCCTGAGTGGATACCCAAAACCACAAGGTAAAAACTGCCAAGAACTACTCAGGACAAAGCCAATTCTTCGGTACCTACACATTAATCACAACCATATATACACAATAAGAATAGTGTTCCATGGTTCAGGTAATTAAATCTAATCAATAATATAATAATAAGTCACAAATCAAAATCTTCAAAAGAAATTAAATTTATTAAAACCTATCTACTGAAAAAAATCATGTGACATGTAAATATATTCTTCTAATCATGGTGCGTGAATGAACACAAAATCCAATAAATCAGTACAACAACATCAAGTGAATCACTCATAGTGAAATAAATCAATGGTGACAATGAACAATAAGAACATCAATCCCACATTCTTGAAAAGTCATTGTTCTACTTTATAGATCAAGCTAGAAACTAATATAGTTCCCCATCTTGAGTCCTAACCAACATATATCTCAAATAAATGAAAAATAAAGGAAACAAGTTCAATAATTCCATTTGTTAACACCACTCCTGAAATCATCAGGTTTAGTTGGAGTGCCACATAACCTCATGCATGCTTCCCCACATGCAAGAGGCTTTTGAATACAAGTGAACACCTAAGATGCATCATGGAGAGAATATGGCCTCAGTAACAAAAACCCAAAATAGAATAAAATAAAATAAAAAATAGTAATAAAAATTATAAGTGAAATCAACAATACATAATTTAAAATCATAAAGGGAAAGAGTATCTATACATAATATAACAATATGATATTCCAATAATAATATCAAAACCAAAATGAAGGACCCCTACATCTGGATTATCAATGTAAATAAATAGTGGAAACAACTAAGTTACATGTGACAAAAAAATAAGACCTGGAGTCTTCTTAGGCATTACCTCTCTTCATCCTACTTATCCAAATCAATTTCCCAATGCAAGGTCCTTTCCCTTCATTAGATCCATGATCATAAAATCCAAATGAACATTGATATTACCATAAAAGTATCTAGTAAAAAAACCAAAAGGACACCAAAAAACATCCTTAACATTTTTTAGTTATATATACAAGTTCATGTCATGATATTAACAAATTCAAAAGTGGAAAATATGAAATCATACATTTGATCACTTGTGATAAGTCATTGAAAACCAATTTTTCCTTCTTCAGCTCCATACTGAAGGGAATTTAATTTGTTAACCCAACATACTTGGCCAAAAATTCACCTATCCATACCCAAATTAAAGGAATAGTTACAACCTTATTTAAGGAAAATACTATTGTCAACTCAGTTCATAGTTCTGGGGAAATCCACACACCACATGTTGACGTAATCTCACACTCTCTGGCATGTTATCACACCACATATTGACCTAAAATCACAGATATAGGAAAATCAATCAAGTTATCCATTCTCCCCCTCTAATGAAGAGGATAGACCGCTGACCTCAACCCAGTAACTCAACTGTAATGATGAAGTATCCGTACATGCAACAGACAAGATACAATAAGGCAGTTCATTACCATATCATGTAAATCAAGATTTATATAGACAACACACATCCACATGTGAATCATTTCAAGAATAGCTATCATTGGATACGCATTCACGCCATATAATCATGTAAAAAACCTCTATATATATATGTTCCATATGATAGGGACTAACTAATTCAAGTGTAGTGACATTATGATGTAAAGAACCAACTCTTAATTCAAGTTGTATGTAAAAAATCCATAGATACATCACTTTTACATCTAGTGAGAACTCTAGAATAATGATCTTAGAAGAAACCCAGAACAAATTTGTAAGACTATAAATGAAATACTCTATAAGAGATATTTCCATCAATAATCTTAGTTCAATAAAAAAGTATATACCAATTCTCAATATTTAGTTTCTGCCTCAATCAACAATCGATAATTCTCTCATTAGATAATTATATAACTCCTAAAGATAATCATAACATCAAAGATATTAGGTTTTTCAATGAGAAATAGGAATAATCTATAAAGATCAATAATAAGAAATAATAATGATCACATACCTGGAATTTTCACCACCCAAAGCATCTAAATTTACTAGAATCAGTGTTTGAAGGGAGGATACTCACCAAAACTACCACCATAGTACCTTGGTTTTAAATCCCTGATAATAGAAGGAAAATGAACATATTTGATGTGGTTTTAGTTTTAAAACTCAATTTTCAAATTAACTAAAACTCTTTGCAATGTTTATATAGAATTTTTTGCCAAATGGTTCACCAAGTCTATGAAGTTTATTGAATCTTTTTGGGAAACCACATAGTTTGGATTCACAATTTGGTAAACCATGAATTTCAACATTTTCAGGAGACACATGGTTTTATAGGTAATTCTCATGGTAAGCTATAAGTGTGCGGCAACCACTGTACTAATCCATGATGTTTTTCATTTTTCTGGTAGAGCACCTCATGGTTTTTCCAAACTATGATAAAACTATTTACCCCATCCAAGGCCTTCAAAACACTCCAAAACTATCCAAAATCAACCTAATACTTCACCCAAGAAAATAATAACTCAAAAAAAACTCAAATAAGATTTGAAACTAAAAAATATTTTACCTAATATGTTTAGATCTTTATGACCTAATCTTTATGATTAAAACAAAAACCCATACTTTTATAGAGTGGTCATCATTTAATATCAAAAAAAATAAATATCACCACTAAGTGAATTGGTGTTCATCATATATATATTTTCATGTATCAAATCTAAATCGTTTTATATTTTGGGAAGTAAACAACTATGAAAAAGAACATTGTATTATATTACAATGATGTAATCAATAGAAGAATCCAACATCAAACCTTTTATTCTTGGAAAGAGACCCTTCTTGGAAATAATTCTATGTGATTTATATCTAATGTGGAAAATATATTTGTGCAACACTTAAATATGAACTAAATTTTTTGGATATATTAATTTAACCAACGAATATTTTGGAATATGTGAGGTGGTGATAGGTATTTTTCTTCCCTTAAACTATTTCCATTTTACAACCGATAAGCATCAATATTTCATCATGGATGAAGAAAACCTAACCATCATAATTAGGAATTTAGGTGGATATCATATTGAGATGAGCATCAAAAAAATTCTTTAAATCCTCAAAAAATAACTAATATCCTATATTAGTATCTAGAGAAATATTATCAATGAAAATAATTATTTATACCTAATTATTTCCCATCCTCACATGACTGAAACTATATATAGTGTAAAATGAGAATAAATCTCATCTCATAATGACTTGGTTAGAGGCTCCTAAATCAACTTCCCATATCAAATAATGTCTTACAAGGTTGACGAAATCATATTGTTTGATAATAATGATATTATCATTGAAAACTAATATATCATTATTTTGGGACTTACCTTCTGGATTCCTTTTCTCCCATTTAACTTATGAAAATCTTGGATGAATTTCATGTTCTTTGTACAACAATGGGAATTTATGTTTTATATCAATTTGGATTTTAACAACTTCATCCTTTATTAAATTTGGTCATCAGTTTCCTTTCCTCCACTTATTCCCTCCCATTTCTTTTTCCCTTTTCACTTAGTGATAAGAGCTTCTAGTTCTATAGTATATCCTTGTTCTTTCCTTTTGGATTTTTTATTCAACATTTTTTCATTCATCATTTATTGGTGAGATTTCCATCAAGAGATTAATTACTAAGATAATCCACTACAATAGATTTATATATATATTATGTGGTGTCCTTAATCATCACAAAAAAGGTGCTCATAAATTTACTACCTTTATCAATTTGAAAATAACTCTATTTTTGGTTTTTAAAACCTAAAAAATTAATGGGAAAGCCATTGAATTCAGTTTTGATGATAGAAAAAATATTCTGTGTCAATATAACCCGATAATGAATGTATAACATATATATATATATATATAATTCTATACACATGGTATTTTAAATGACTTTGTATATTTTATGATAGGGCTCATCTGGTAATTTTGGGACCGTGTTGAGTCAAGAATATGGGATTTACCTTAGGCACTAAAAAATTACAATTTTAGTTGGCCCTATGATATTGGGAATTTTCGGGTGGATTAAATGAAATTAATTAAATAATATGTTAAAATGTTTTAATATGAAATATTTCCCAGTGATTCCCTATTTAACCATACTTAATAAAATCTATAGGGTTAGCCATATATCCTAGAGGGGTTTGGGAGTAGATGTGTGAAAGATCTTATAGTCAGATAAAAGAATCAAAGGATTTCTAAATTACTTCATGAGATTACCAATGAGGTTAGTGTGAATAATTTTTCCCCCAATGATATATCCATGTTTTATTAAGGAAATCATTATTTTTGGGTTTTCTACATTTCCTGTAATTTAAAAAAAAAAATTAACAAATTTATACCATCTCCTCAAATTGACTATGGCCCTATAAACTTATCATTTTTCCTCATAGTATTTTAAGGTTATTTAATATAGAAAATTCATTATTCAATCCTATTTATAAATTGTTTTCACCATATTTGGTGACTAGGATCATGATGGACAACATATTTATTAACATATTTGGTTTCTTGAATTTATCCCACCTTACTTCATGTATTAGTTTCTATGAAATATTAGTTGATGATTTGACTAAAACTTATCTCTTTAGAATCACGACTGAATCTTGGAAAATATTTGATGCACTATGATCAGTTATGGGAACCTTGGTACAAGAGGGAACCATTCAGTGGTGTTGGAATCATAATAAAATAATTGAAGTGATCATATTTCTGAGAGAGGATATAAAAGTGTGATAGGATTCGATGAAAATTTAGTTTAAATTGATTGGTTTCAAGAAATAAAGATTCATTAGATGATTATATTTGAATTATTTGGTCAAATATGATATATAGAAGTAATGGGGGGAGAAAATTGGTTGTAGTAAAAAACACAGAACTTGAATTGAATCAGGTTTGAAAAACCTAACTACAAAACATGTAGTTTGGTAGATCACACATCATATACTTCAGGGATACAATGAATAGGATTTAATTCTAAGATAAATATCACACATCGCATGATTAACTCACAAATTGTGTGACCCTAATCAGGTTTCTCAGTTTATAAAGGGAGTACACAACCAAGTGGTCATTTGGCCTCACACGCCATGTGGGATAGGACCACACACTATGAATCTTGAACTCACATGACTCCAGAAGATATGGTACATGATGAGTACCACCACAACCCCTAAATATCATGTATGATAACCAAAACATAGTGTTTGGGGACCCATACAAATTATTTGGGCTGTCGGGGTACAAACAAACTACAATCTAGCAATACACACTATGTACCTTAAAAAAGACACCATGTATTACTTCCAAATACACTTCCTAGTTATGTCTAATCATTCAGATTTGGTTATGTACATTTTCTCCAACATTAGTGATTTTATAAATATAACATGATGGTTTATTTATCCTTGATATCGAATATATATCACAATATGGAGTGAGATGTTTTCCTCTCTTCAACACTAGTTAGTTAGTGAAAAGATTCAATCATGATCCTTAGAGAGATATTGTTTTCGGTATTCCCCTAATTGGTATTATCATTTCATTTAATGGGTCCCCCGATAACTTTCTATAGATTAGTTCAGTACTCTCCCATCCACACACACCTAGGATGAGGGTCCTTTAACTAGAGTCATAAATCCCCCACATTGGATCTCGGGTGGGGTACAGGTCCTCTACCAAGGTCTGTATTCCCTAAACCATTATATTTTCCATTGGAAATTTGGATCCTCTAGTAAAAATATGAAGCAGTTATGGTAATTATTATATTGGTTGGTTCTTGTTTACATTGTGTGATCGGGTTCTACCAATAGTGGCTTATAAATATTGAGACTTATTCTATTATCTTGACTTATTCTTGGAGAATATTTAGGGTTTCTATTATCATTTCTCCCAGATTTACATTTACGATCTGATTGATCTTTTATGATTCATGATAGATTTTTTCAAAACATATTAGATATAAATATACAAACCCTCACATTGGAATCATTCCCACAATTTTATTTTCTTATATATATAACAACCAATATGATGGGGATCTTGGTGGACTAGGTGTATGCTCAACTTAGTAGTGCATAGTGGTGGTGTTGACATAACAAGAGACAGAGTTTGAGATATTGTATTAGGACCTTTCTTATACCAAATTATAGGTTGAGTTTCTATTTATGTTGAACATGTAATTTTCTCTTTTTTATTTCGATTTATGTTTTACCATTTACCTATGGATCATAGAGGTTGTGTCATGCAATTATTACATTAATATGTATTTTTACAGATTTTATTATTGCAGGATGTATGGTGGAGTGTGTTGATATATGTATTTTAGGTAAAGGCCTCTAATTTGATATTTTTACCTACTTAGTGCTAGTAACCAACCTTTGGACTCTTGGAGGTGGGCTTGGGTTGATGAAGTTGCTCCATGTCCATCCAAGATAGGTGTGTTGGGTTGGGTCATGTTAGAGTGGTATTAGAGAGATGATGTCCTAAGGAAGGATTTTGAGTTAACAGTTATGTAATTATTTCTATTGGATTTAGGGAAATAGTGTTATGGTGTCTCCAGTTAAACTCTCAGTCCCGGGTTCCCAGTGCTGGTGTGTCAGTAGACATATCCGTAAAAAAGGAATTTCATATCCTTCTTATCAACTTTTTACAATAAGACACCAGTTACAGGAAAACAATGATACATGCATCATATAATGACAAGTTATTGATATTCTATGTTCTTCTTGAGTGAAATATCCAAATATTATATTTTCAACATGGATTGTATTATTAAATTGTAGGTTGAAACCATTTATATAAGAACCTGGCCTTAAAACATCACTTAATCTTGAATTAAATTGAATAATTCACATTGAGGATATTTTCAGGTTTAGAGTTTTAGAGAATTAGGAAATAACTATTACATCTCAAAGATTACAAAGTAGACACATCTACTCAGTTTCCATTTTTTTTACAAAATAAAAACTCTTGAACAAAAGAGTCATGTCTTGTTCTTGTTTTAGATAGCATGACATTTCCTTGATCCCATCCTTGACCCTATTCCACTTTATGTCCTGTGAAAAACATTTCAAAAAAAACATGGGATGAGCATAAAAATCTCAGTAAGGGTTATAACAATACGGAAAGAAAACATCAGTCCATGTATACCTAAGAATCAATGAAATCATTGTTTACCCATAAAACATAATCACTATAACATACCTCATGAAAACATAGATTTATGAACAACTCATAGAAATCATAAGACATAATGGTATCTTGAGGCATTCATAACATTCTTACGTAGAGAGTAACCCTCATGGTTACGTTTGGAATACTAATCATGGTATATTCCCTAAATCTCATCGTAGAAACCTTATTTTTTAACTCCTTCACATTACCCAATGAATTGGAGAGCTATATCGGGCTCACCTGCTATTATTTTTTCACGGAACCACCCATCTTCATAAACAATTCCCAAGAGCCATAACATAATCGTATCACATGCATAAAGGAAACATAACATTTCCACATTTCAATCACAAGATATAAATACAAAACATTGATATAATAAAACATTATGAAAACCATTTTCAATACCAAAATAAAAGAAAAGAAAAAAATGGTATTTATTTTTCATTTAAAAAAATTTATGGCTTGTAGAGGAAGCCGAAACTCAAATAATGGCCATGGCGGCGGAGAAGTCGTTGTCACCGCATACGTATGACAAAAAAACATTCATTTTGTCATTTAGTAAAACGCTTTGTATAAAAAACATTCCTTTTGAATATATGTAAAAGTAAAAGGGGTTTATACACCGTATAAAATAAAGTTGTGTATAAAACAAAATATGCCTCAATGAAAGGAGATTGAGACAATGTCCCATACAAAGTCAGTATCCTTATATTAATGATAATTCAATTACATAATTATGTGTGACGAATATAAATACACCAAATATAAAAAGATATTAAGTGTAAAAAAATCATAGGTAATTCACACATATTCATAGAATGACATATTCAAGGAGTGCAAGTTTAACCGAAAGAATTGAAATTGAGTTAAGAAGTTCCCTTGAAAAAATTCGACAACCTAATGACGTCATATTAAAACTCAAAAAATGATTTGATGAGAGAGAAAATGGTATCTCATCATTTGTACATAAAATTTACATCAATAAGGATATAGGAAAACATATCCCAACATAATAAGATGTAAACTAAAAGACATAACAAAATAAGTCTTTTAAAAAGAGGAGGTTGAAAGGTTCCCTTACCGACTTGGGTAACTTTCAAAACGTACACCCCATGAAATAAAGGTTATACAACATTGATGTAAATACTCATAAATGAAATTATATTGCACAAAGAGTAGAATAATGGGCAGTAAATACACCACTCAAAGGAAATGGTGGCAAATGTAGCATAAATCTCACGAGAATAAAAGTGAGATGAAAAATCCCTTACAATAACTCGGCAGCCTAACGACGCCACTTAAAACCTCCAAAAATGGATTTATGAGTTCAAATAGGGTCTCTAATAATATGAACATAAAAATTAGAGAATTAGGAATATAAAAGACCATCCCCAAACATAAGAGAGATGAGATTAAAAGAAATGACATAAAAGAGAGTACTTAAAAAGAAAGAGAGAGGTAGGATCCCTTACCTCAAGTCCGACTTGTCTTGTTCTTTTCTTTATATTCCTGAATAATAAAATTTGGTCAACTTATAATTTCTTAAATAACTCCTTTAAATATTGTTATTCAGTTCATATCACATATTATAATGTTATAATAATTTGTTAATAATGTGAGTTCATATTAGAAGTTTTTGTCGATGTTTGGTGCATGAGTCAAAAATGAACTTGTTTGAAAATGATTGTCCATGTAGTTATAAGTAAATCATCTCAAGAATAGTATTAATGATTTAAATATCATATATATCCAGTACATATTCATTTTATACTATTCCATAACATTTGGAGATAAAAAGAAAAGAAATGCACTGTTCATGGAGACGGTAGGCCGTACGTACGCATGAACGCTACTTTCATTTCTTTTTCATATTAATGGAATTAAAAATAAATGAGAGATGTATATATATATTAATTACAGTATAATATATAAGTTATATAGGTCAAATATGTTCATTAATTTCATTTTTTATACATTCTATGTATTTCATTAACGAGTCACATCACTTGAGGGGGCGGTAGTCCACACTTCCTCGTATGAAATTATCGCATTTGCACAACAATAAAAGCATAAATGTATGTTTTAAATATAAAATATATAAGAATAGAGAGGAAATAAATATAATATATATCATATAAAAATACTTCCATCATAATGGCCACCATGAGAGGTGGTAGGAGAAGATAGAACAATCATCATTTCGTGAGGCAGTAATTCGCCATCCACAGAAACAATATGTTCTTTAACCACTAGATGGAGGTGTGTGTAAGTGTAGATCTAATATTTCTCATAAAAACATCCTAGTATATAGAACATACTGGTGTTGTTACAAAAGAAAGGAATAAAAATAGTTTAGGGGGTCGGAGAAGAAAAATGAAACAAAAGAACATTAGGGAAGAGTTTACCTTTATATTGGGTAACTCCCCTTGGTTTGAACCAAAAGGGTTTCTTGAAGAGCTTTCTGCCTAAGGAAAGGCTTCTAGGATGAATAGAGGGATGTGGAGAGAAAAAATGGGTAGATATTGGACGAGCCAATTGTAACACCCCGAGATTTTGTGAAAAATATTCCTTTTAATTTCATTAATGTTTTGTGTTGTACGCTAAACCAAAAGGAGCTTTCACAACAAGCATCCCTGACTTGGCTTACATTACACGCAATCGCGACCTTCCACGATAGCGTGTGTTGTACGCAATACCGAGTTTCGCTAAACAACGACATGTTATATAAACTAGCCATTATGAATAGTAAGACCCACTTTTTGAAATTTTATAAATTTTATCATTCAAAATGGACTTCATTTTTTGGATTCAGAATATCGAAATTATCCTAGGGAGAATTTTTTGTATTTTTCTGAAAACTTTCAATTTTTGATGAACAGTGAAAACACTGGGTTACTATTTAAAAACCGACTTTTTATTTAAATAATTATTTATTTTATTTAACTTTATTTTAGGTCAAAATTGATACATAATACCTATATAAGTTCAAATTAATTCATTGGAGTCATTTTATAATAATTTTAGATATATAAAAATTTTATTGAACTTTTCACCGTCTTTTACCCATCTCCTAGGAGAATTTGCAAATTCAAATAAAATGTAATTTTACCGCTTCTGTGAGTGGAATTTCTAGAATCAGAGAGGCACAGTTAATATCAAGGACTAAAATGTGGTTCAGTGAGATGAAAATAAATTTTTGTGAATAGTAACTTTTTACTTTTTTTATGACGGTTAAAAGTAAATAGGGTAATTAAGGGTAAAAATGATATTATTATTACCCTAACACATGTCCTAATTCTATTGAATAAGTGTAATGCGACAAAAAACAACCTTAAGAATAAAATATGACCATTTAGGCCCACTTGGATTAGATTAGGACATTTATTATTAATTTATTTAAAGAATGGTTAAAATAGTTAAAATCAAAGATTAATAACTAAATCATTTTTAATATACGGTTATACATAAGATAAATTAGACTATAAATATTCATTAGAAATATAAAAATATTTCCTACATAATGGTGGTTTATTTATAATTTTTATAAATTATATAATTTAATTTATTTATGACACAATGATGATGCAATAATTATCTTTTTAATGAAATATTGACATAATTGAGGTTATAAATACACAAATAAATGTAATTTGAGACTTTTTATGAATTAAATTAATTTTATAGGTTCATATGACATGATATTATTGATTTAGTTAACGTTTTTAGAACTAATCATTCTGTTTTGATTTTCACAAAAATCAATTACCAAATAGTGTCAAAATTGACATAAAATTGTTTTTAAAAAAAATATTATATTATTAATTTTTATTTTATTCTTAAAAATATAGGGTTCGGCCAAATGACTTATATAAGGTTATATATATTAATAGTAAATAACTCGGGGTTCTTTTGGCTTGTTATAGTAAGTTTATTAACCTTATAGTGTAAGAAAACAAGAAGACACGGTAAAACAAAAATTATTTAACTTAAAGTTAAATCTAAATGATAAGGCTAAAATAGAAACCTAAACTTTCCTAAATTATATTGGATGAGAGCATTTCGACCCATAACCACCTTAGCTTCAAAATAACTCAATTTAGAGCTATTAAAAACAGAATATGACTTTATAATAAAATAATTTTTTTAGTTTTTCCAAAGGTGCCCCTCTCCTCCCTTATAAAAGGGCACCTCCTCCCTATATTCCTCACACCACTTTAAGACTTCAAGCTCAGACAAACCCTGTAGATTTCTCTTCTCCACTTCTCTAGAAACATCCTAGAGGTTCTGGTCTTCTTCAGAGACCAATCTTAGTGCCCCAAGAGGAGGTTTCAAAAAGGCATGTCGAAAGAAGAGGTAATATCTGTTACCAATTCTTTCAACTTTATTTCTTCTTCTACTTCTTCTTATTTAGTTATTTAATTATGAAGTAATAACATCAGTATCACTAATATAGTGATATGTTATTATAAGTATGAAACAACCCTATTTCACCATCTATCCATCCTACGGAAAATGAAATCATCGCGCGTGCGTACGTAAGGAATACCGTCTCCACGTCGTGGTGTAATCTGTTTTTGACCACCACCTTACATGGATTGGTATAATGGTGTAAATAAATAACTATATATGATTATTGAAAAGTGATATTGATTCTGAAATATTATACATACACTTCAATGCAATTCCACGATCATGAGAATGATATCATCGCTCGTGCGTACGTACGGACTACCGTCTCCACGACGCGATGAGATTCATTCTCCATGTTAACCATTCATGAATGATTATAAAGTATATATATAATAAGTAATCATGAAATATATGAAATAATAATGATACTGGATTTATGTGTATATATATTCATGTCATCTACTTAATTTCATTCAATTCAATAAGGAAACGAAAACAACGTTCATGCGTACGTACGGCCTACCATCTCCATGAACGGTGTATTTCATTCCATTTAATAGATCTATCACATATATATGTATATACTGAATATATATTATATATAAATCATGTATTACATTTTGGAATTAAGTAAATCAGGATATATGTAATAATAACAAGAACAACAAGTCCAAACACGTACGATAAATAAAATGATTTAACCCAAAACGTTGCTTTAACATGGAACTTACAAAAGAACGGGTAATATAAAGTCATAAGTGAACCATATATGATATAATAAAAATGAATACTATTCTGTAATAAGTCAATTACATTATTTAAATCATTATAAAGGAGGTTCGGAAACGTACGAAGCATATCATACCTAAGGTAAGGGATAACTTTTCCAATCTCGTTTTTATCCGAGATTGTTTATTCGTAAGTATTTACTAGGGTTATTGTTATCATCCATGTCCATGTTTTATAGAATTTTTTCCATGTATGTTTAAAGTCCTTTTCATCCATTTTTACTATTACTACATAGTATGTGTGGATCTTTTTTCGTATGAGATATTTTTACTTTTCCGACAAAAGTACAAGGAGATTGTTATTTTTAACTTATACGGCGTGAACAGATTTTTACAGTTTTATAAAGCCTTATTTTTATGAAGATTCCTACAAAATATTTCATGACTATTTTAAACAAAATATTTTTCTTTTAAAATTGCATGCCATTTTGTGAAAAGTAATTTATTTTGAGAAGAAAGGATACTTTCCTCAAGAATTCGTTTCAAGTGTTTTATCTAAACCATTTTTTCAACTAGGATGACATTATTTCATATGTGTATGTTTCAAGTATAATGTCTGTATGATTTACATGGTTTCGCTTCTCTTATTATGAAATTATATCCATTTATTTTATGTGGATTATGTTATAATGGTATGATGTTTATGAAACCCATTTTATTCTTTGGGTTATGATGAATGATTTAGGTTTAATTTATGGCACAAGTAAGAATGATTTCATTATGAGATGGGTGGGACCTATATCTCCCTCCAATGAATTGGGTAAAGATTTATATCTCATGAGATAGACATGGCTGAAATGTTAAGTTAATCTGGTTCAGTATTACAGGACTGAAACGAGGAGTGAACTCGATTCAGAAAGGGACTTTGTCCACTAAGATGGTCTTGGCAGCAATGCCTTGGCTACTATCAAAATTAAAAAATGTTCTTAATGGTTTTCACGATTACATGTTTTATTCCCATGCTATTTTATAATGATTGATGTTCCCTTATGATATATGCCTTACATACTTTCAAGATTCATGTCTTTTCTCAATATTTTGATGTTTAGATTTTATGTTCAAGTTTTTGCATTCAAATATTTATAGATTATTTTATGTCTTCTATGTTTACCCTTAGTGAGCATTTGAGCTCACGCCTTTTATGTTTTCTTTTCCCCACGATAAAAATAATGGTTTTAGGTAAGAAAAAAAAGGGGATGATCATTATGGGAGATGTTGAAGATCTTTCACCACGATTAGAATATTATATTCCGAGTTTCCAAAGACACTAAACTATTACGGTCCTTGTGTGTATGATTTTGTTATGTACTAAGTATTCCGCAAAACTAATGTAATGTCCATGTATGTCAAGCTTTGGGTCTCTATAGTTGGTATCAGAGGAAAGGTTTAGTCTAACATTGGAAACTATGATGAGAAAACTATAGTGAGATCCCTAGAGATATTTCTAACGTATGTCTAGGGATGTCCCTAAGGTTAAGTATAAGTATAGGTTATAGTACTAGAATTTCAGTAACGATATTTGAATTAAACCTAAGATGTTAGATGTCGAAGGTAATCCCCCTTGATTATGTTATTTTCCTTGTATGATTTTTGCCTCTCACAGAATTCTTTTTTCTGTTTTAGTTAATGGAGGGAACTAGAAGGAATTCGGTTAACATTGAATCCAATGGACAAATTGGTGACTATGAGCAATAAAATTGTGTAATGCCAAGAGAGAAATATATTGTGATTATGCCGAATCAATCATCACGATATATGATTAACAAGGTGAAATTTAGTGGTAGGCATAATTCATCAAATAAGAGGAAGATAGGCTTTTATGCATGTTCGCATGTTGAGGAGCATAAAGAAAGGATGATTGAGACTTCTAAAGAAGGGAATAAGAACCTTTAGGAATACCTAAAATGGAGGAAAAATGTTATCTGTGTGGAGAAAAGGGTCACAGAGTGACAGACTGTTATGGTGTTCAATGTCTTATTTGTGGAGAACATGGGAATTACCCAACTCAATGCCCTGACCTAAAAATTTACTTTTAAATCAAGGAAGGACTTATTCCAGGACAATCATTGAAGAGGATGGATTGAAGTGTTTAGGTATTGGTATTCAAAAATAATGTTGTTGAGGTAATTTTATGGTGTATTAGAATATTTTTGTATTAGTCTATTGGGGTTTTCAATAATTTTAAGGTACCGGTAACCATGAAAAGTGATTCAAATATTTTGGAAAGCAGATGATATGCGCAAAATGAAGGGATAAGGAGAAAATGAAATGTTTGACAGTATTCATGAGATCATGATTGATATAATGACTAAGTGATATCATGGTTTGAGTATATAGAATTTTTAGGATTTTGGTATGTGGAAAGTGTTAACTTTTAACTGCATTCATGTTTTCACTAAGGTTCAATGGGTATTCATTTTTTTCAATAGAATACATGATCAAGGACTTTGAATGTTTGGAATGTGACCAACAAGACATATCTTATGATATATGGGGATCAACGATGGTATTAACATGTTTTTTATATAAACTCTTTGGTAATCGTTTTCACTATAATATGAGAGTGGACTGTAGTATTATAGATAAGCCTAAAGATTTGAATTGATTATGTTGGACATAAGTTAGTATTGTTTAGGGATAGATGTTTTTTCGATATTATTGATGGGATGTTATAGTAATGTAGTTTTAGAAAAAGGACAACATGCAGGATGGGTGACAACCCATCGCGTCAGACAAGGCTGTGGGAATCGAACCCACAACCAAAGTGTGACTGGCCTTTATCGCATACCACTGTCCTACAGGAAGTCCATGGTTAGTAGAAACTAGTATTATTTTATTAAGCGGTATGATATATGAAGTATAAGATAATTTTTGGAATCATATACGATTAACCTCACCATAGATGGACTTATGTATATTTGATAACTTTTGCTAACCTTTTGTTTGAAACAGATGGAATGACCCATCATTCTATCACATGATCTGTTAACACTTCATGAATAACAAATTCAACTTCATTTCTTTAAGTGATGAAGTGGAAATTGTTCAAATCACGAACAACAGTGAGATTGTACCAAAATAAAGTAAGTATTTATTCTAATTCAAATTCTTCAACTTTAGGGAAATGATCTTAAAAACCAAAAATGATGTCCTAGTGCCCTTATATCTGATGAATCAGATGGTACTTTAGATCATCACAAATCTATGGCTTTTTGATTGCTAGCTTTTCCATAGCCATGTTCTCTACCACTCTTCATCAGAACATGACGATTAGATTTCTCTTCCATATCCATATTTTCACCTATGTGGAAACCCAGTGATTAGTTAATTTGGGTAACCGTTACGTTTCATACTTTAGTTTTTAAAGATTGGTTTTGGTATTCCTTTTTACGATATGGGTTTCTATTAAAGAAATTTTTGAGTAGTAATCCATTTATAACCCTGAAGAAATTCGAGGGAGAAATTCATTTTAAGGGGGGTAGAATGTAACACCCCAAGATTTTGTGAAAAATATTCATTTTAATTTCATTAATGTCTTGTGTTGTATGCTACACCAAAAGGAGCTTGCACAACACACATCTCTGACTTGGCTTGCATTACACGCAATCGCGACCTTCCACGATATGGTGTGTTGTACGCAATACCGAGTTTCGCTAGACAACGACATGTTATATAAACTAGCTGTTACGAATAGTAATACACACTTTTTGAAATTTTATAAATTTTGTCATTAAAAATGGACTTCATTTTTGGATTCAGAATATCAAAATTAGCCTAGGGTGAATTTTTGGTATTTTTTCGAAAACATTCAATTTTTGATGAATAGTGAAAACACTGGGTTACTATTTAAAAACCGACTTTTTATTTAAATAATTATTTATTTTATTTAAATTTATTTTAGGTAAAAATTGATACATAATACCTATATAAGTTCAAAGTAATTCATTGGAGTCATTTTATAATAATTTTAGACATATAAAACTTTTATTGAACTTTTCACCGTCTTTTACTCATCTCCTAGGAGAATTTGCAAATTCACATAAAAATTAATTTTACCACTTTTGTGAGTGGAATTTCAAAAATCCGAGAGACACGGTTAATATCAAGGACTAAAATGTGGTTCAGTGAGATGAAAATAATTTTTGGTGAATAGTAACTTTTTACTTTTTTTACCACGGTTAAAAGTAAATAGGGTAATTAAGGGTAAAAATGATATTATTATTACCCTAACATATGTAATAATTCTATTGGATAAGTTTAATTCGACCAAAAACAACCTTAGGAATAAAATATGACCATTTGGGCCCACTTGGATTAGATTAGGACATTTATTATTAATTTATTTAAAGAAGGGTTAAAATAGTTAAAATCAAAGTTTAATAACTAAATAATTTTTAATATAGGGTTATACATAAGATAAATTAGACTGTAAATATTCATTAGAAAGATAACGATATTTCCAACATAATGGTTTTTTATTTATAATTTTTAGACATTAAATAATTTAATTTATTTATGACACAATGATGATGCAGTAATTATCTTATTAATGAAATATTGACATAATTGAGGTTATAAATACCCAAATAAATGTAATTTGAGACTTTTTATGAATTAAATTAATTTTATAGGTTAATATGACATGTTATAATTGATTTAGTTAACTTTTTTCAAACTAATCCTTCAGGTATAATTTTCACAAAAATCAATTACCAAATAGTGTCAAAATTAACATAAAATAGTTTTCAAACAAAATATTATATTATTAATTGTTATTTTATTCCTAAAAATCTAACGTTCGGCAAAATGACTTAGATATGGTTATATATATTAATAATAAACAACGTGGGGTTCGTTTGGCTTGTTATAGAATGTTTATTAACCTTATAGTGTAAGAAAACTAGAAGACACGGTAAAAGAAAAATTATTTAACTTAAAGTTAAATCTAAATGATAATGTTAAAATAGAAACCTAAACTTGTATAAATTATATTGGATTAGAGTATGTAGACCCATCACTACCTTATCTTATAAATAAATCAATTTCAAGATATTAAAAACTGAATATGAATTTATAATAAAATAATATTTTTAGTTATTCCAAAGGTGCCCCTCTCCTCCCTTATAAAAGGGCACCTCCTCCCTCTCTTCCTCACACCACTTTGAGCCTTCAAGCTCGGCCAACCCCTACCAATTTATCTTCTCCACTTACCTAGAAACATCCTAGAGGTTCTGGTCTTCTTCAGAGACCAATCTTAGTGCCCTAAGAGGTGGTTTCAAAAAGGCGTGTCGAAAGAAGAGGTAATATCTGTTACCGATTCTTTCAACTTTATTTCCTCTTCTACTTCTTATTATTTAGTTGTTTCATTATGAAGTAATAACATCAGTATAAATCATATAGTGATATGTTATTATAAGTATAAAACAACCCTATTTCACCATCTATCCATCCTACGGAAAATGAAATCACCGCGCGTGCGTACGTACGGAATACCGTCTCCATGCCGTGGTGTAATATGTTTTCAACCACCACCTTACTTGGATGGGTATAATGGTGTAAATAAATAAATATATATGATTATTTCAAAGTGATATTTATTCTGAAATAGTATACATACACTTCAATGTAATTCCATGATCATGAGAATGATATCATCGGTCGTGTGTATGTACGGACTACCGTCTCCACGACGTGATGAGATTCATTCTCCATGTTAATCATTCATGAATGATTATAAAGTATATATAATAAGTAATAATGAAATATATTACATAATAATGATACTGGATTTATGTGTATATATATGTATGTCATCTACTTAATTTCATTCAATTCAATAAGCAAACGAAAACAACGTTCATGCGTACGTACGACCTACCGTCTCCATGAACGGTGTATTTCATACCATTTAATCAATATATCATATATATATATGTATATAATGAATATAAATTATATATAAATCATGTTTTAAATTATGGAATTAAGTAAATCAGGTTATAAGTAATAATATCAAGAACAACAAGTCCAAACACGTACGATAAATAAAATGATTTAACCCAAAACATTGCTTTAACATGGAACTTACAAAATAACGGGTAATATAAAGTCATAAGTGAACCATATATGATATCATAACAATGAATATTATTATGTAATAAGTCAATTACATTATTTAAATCATTAGACAGGAGGTTCAGAAATGTATGAAGCATATCGGACCTAAGGTAAGGGAAAACTTTTCCAATCTTGTTTTTATCGGAGATTGTTTATTCGTAAGTATTTACTGGGGTTATTATTATCATCCATGTCCATGTTTTCTAGAAATGTTTTCATGTATGTTTAAAGTCCTTTTAATCATTTTTGACTATTACTACATGGTATCTAAGGAATCATTTTTCGTACGAGATATTTTTACTTTTCCAACAAAAGTACAAGGAGATTGTTATTTTTAACTTATACGGCGTGAACGGATTTTTACGGTTTTATAAAGCCTTATTTTCATGAAGCTTCCAACAAAATATTTCATAACTATTTAAAAAAAACTTTTTCTTTAAAAATTCATGATGTTTTGTGGAATTAAATTGATTTTGAAGAAGAAAGGATACTTTCATCAAGAATTCGTTTCAAGTGTTTTATCAAAACCTTTTTTCCAACTAAGATGACATTATTTCATATGTGTATGTTTCAAGTATAATGTCTGTATGATTTACATGGTTTCACTTCTATTATTATGAAATGATATCCATTTATTTTATGTGGATTATGTTATTATGGGATGATGTTAATGAAACCCATTTTATTCTTTGGGTTATGATGAATGATTTATGTTTAATTTGTGGAACAAGTAAGAATGATTTCATTATGAGATGGGTGGGACCTATATCTCCCTCCAATGTATTGGGTAAAGATTTATATCTCATGATATAAACATGGCTGGAATGGTATGTTAATCTGGTTCAGTATTACAGGACTGAAACGAAGAGTGAACTCGATTCAGAAAGTGACTTTGCCCACTAAGATGGTCTTGGCAGCAATGTCTTGGCTACTATGGAAATCATAACATGTGATTAATGGTTGTCACAATTACATGTTTTATTCCCATTCTATTTTATCCTGATTGATGTTCCCTTATGATATATGCCTTACTTACTTTCAAGACTCATTTCTTTGCTCAAGATTTTGATGTTTAGATTTTATGTTCAAGTTTTTGCATTCCAATATTTATGGATTGTTTTATGTTCTCTATGTTTACCCTTACTGGGCATTTGAGCTCACCCCTTTAATGTTTTATTTTCCCCAGGATATATAGAATGGTTTTAGGTAAGAAAAAAAGGGGAAGATATTTATGGAATATGTTGAAGATCTTTCACCACGATTAGAAGATTATACTCTGAGTTTCCAAAGACACTAAACTATTATGGTCCTTGTGTGTCTGATTTTGTTATGTACAAAGTATTCCAAAAAAGTAATGTAATGTCCATTTACTTAAAGATTTTTTTCTCTACACCAATGGCTTGAGAGGTGTGGGTATGGTGTTAGAGGTGGGGGCCTTTTATAAGAGAAGAGGAGGGGCACTCTTGGAAAGTTATAAAAATATTACTTTATTATAAAATTTGTTTTGGATTTTAAAGGTCCCAAAAAGATACATTCCTAGGATAAGGTGACAGGGTTTCTAAATCAACCCATCCAATAGGTTTTTGACATGTTTAAGACTTAGATTTTACCCTATCTTCTCATTTTATTTAAATCGTTCATTTATGAGGTAATCACTACATCATCACGGTGTCATAAATAAATAAATTAATTTAATGTATGAAAATTATAAAACAAATATCATGATATAGGAAATATTTTTATATTTCTAATGAATATTTATAGTCAAAAATATTACTTGTATAACCCCATGTAAAAATTGTTTTAGTAAAACAATACATGTTTGTGACATTTTAATTTTAACTTTAAATAAAAATATATTAATGTCATTTTCCTACCAAAGTGGTTCCATGGGGTCCCCAAGTTGACCCATGGATTTTCATGGTCGTCCATGACTCATCCAAATATGGGTAGACCATGTGTCAAGGTCATTTCATATTTTTATAACATTATCTTTACCTTAAATTATACTAATTACCTTTAATCGCGATTAATAAAACATAAAAGTTACTATTCACCAAAAAATTATTTTAATCCCATTGAACCACATTTTACATCCTAATGAAAACCATGTATTTTGGATTTTTAAAATTCAAATCACAGAAGTGGAAAAGTTTCATTTAAACAAAAAATCTATTTTCTAACTACCACTTAGTGGTTTCACTATTCATCAAAATCGATGTTTTTTCGAAAATACCAAAAATTCACCCTAATCTATATCTGATATTATGAATTCAAAAATGATTTCTATTTTAAAAAATTCAAAACATATAAGTTTCATTAATTAATTTAATAATTAATTCCCGCTGTCAAAATAAATTACGGGTTTTTTTGAAGTAATATCTATGAAAAGTTTAGCACTTGTTTATGTTCATTTTCAAAGTGAAATTAATTATAATGACCACCATTTAATTAAATGGTAAAAATATATTTTAATTAAAATTTAAAAAAATTAAAAAGATATTCTAAATATATAATTAATTGAGATGAAAAAAAACAGTTTTGAAGTAAAATGCAGTATTTTTCACTATTCATTAAAAAATGAACATTGTCAGAAAAATACCAAAAATGTATCCAAAGTAAATTTCGATGTCCCAATTCTAAAGAATAATATTATATTGACAAATAGAGCTTATAAAATTGTCAAAATTTATATTTTAAAAAGGTTCTCCATCAAAAGGTGGTAAAACAATCTTTTAAAAATATTAGAGTATTTATTCTTAAAATGGGATTCATTTGCATTTTAAGCCTCTAACATTTATTGGATAAATGTATAAATATTTAACAAACATATGTAATAATTTTTTTAGTTATTTCTTTTCATTCCTGCCATTACAACGGCTAGGCGTTAACTATTATAATATTATTATATTATTAGTGTGTAACGTAAGATTTCAAAGAAACTCGTTGTTGTGTATTGGGTACACCATCGAACATAGAATCCCCTTTAAATTAATATTAATATTTTATTCAAAAATATTAATAAATATGAAAAAGTAAAATTATTTTTTTACCTGGGATATTATATCCTTCCCCCCTTTTGGGAATTTCATCCTCGCAATTTCAAAATGGGGCTTGGAAACATCATTGAAAGTCCCACATCAGAACAAGAGTAAATTTAACTATCACTTGAAAAGAAAGAAAGATAAGTACAAAGGTCACCTGAGTTAACCCATACTAGGATTCCAAGTAGGAAAACATGGATATGGACGAAAAAAGGGTCATGTTCTGAGGGAGAGTGATATAAAACATGTCTAGGAGAAATTTAACCATAAGAAAATCACAAATTTGTGATGGGTTAAACAGTATTTGATTCCCCAGTAGGAAAAATTAATAGACAACATTTTTGTTTTAAGTTACTTTTCATTGTGGAATTTATTTATGAGACTAAATAAAACATAAGGAAACATACTTACTTGTCATGTTGACTTTCAACTTTGCTATATTTCTTACACAAACTCATATTTTCTCCAAAAGATGAGTATTTAAGATAACTTGTTCACATGAAGAGCACTATAATCAACTTCTAGAGAATCACCTAATCCACAAAAGAGAACTATATACTTCCCATGTCTTTAGACCAAAACCAAAACCAAAAACAAAAAGGTTAGTATAATATCAGATAATCCCCAAAAAGGATAATATTTTATAAAAAGAAATATTACTCTTAATCTTCAAAATTTGTCAAACATTATCCAATGTTCAACAAAGACCATTCAATAAAAAAATTTCCATAAAATTCTTTATAGATAAACCGAACTATGATTGAAACCCAAATATCCGAAGGATTTAATCACATAGTCTTCAAAGATAAATCTTAACATTTATCCCCAAATAACATCAGTTACTCTTAAAGTCTCATATTGAAATGTAATTTACCTAATCACATATCCTTAATGATAGGTTAATCATTTGCATAGATAACCCAAAATCAACTTATTCTTGATTCATAAAATCATCTAACTAAAAAGAATAACTCATAATAACCAGGGACTTCATGTAGTCCAGTGGTAGGAAATAAATACTAGTCACACTTTGGTTGTGGGTTCAATTCCCGCAGATTCATCTGATGCGATGGGTTGTCACACGGTCTATGTGTTGTCCTTTTTCCAGAACTACATAATTCTTATAACATTCCCCAAAAAGAGATAAAGTCTTCAAAAAACCCATAACATAATTTAACCTCAAGTTTATCTCATTCCTTTCATATTCCATCTTATCATGTAGTAACCCATAATTACCTCAAAAGTAGGGATCCTATAAACCGTAACGGTTACCTTTATAATTATTACCTAAACATCCACATCGAGTTTGTTCTCTCGTAAATGATGCATTAGAGAACTAACCAAGGTTAAAGTGGTTGATCATGACTCCTGATTGTTGGTTTAGAATAACCACGAGATTTCTCATTGAATCCTTCATTTCATCCAGTCTCTTAATCAAAGAACCACCAGAGTTTCCTTCAAACCCATTGTCACTTTACTGCCTGCTAGATCCATCCATTTACTAAGACCAAAAAGGTCAGTGTGAGTATATCAACAAAATCATCACATAATACAATGATATAATTATTCATGTTATCTTAAAATCAATAACTTTATCTAAAACTATGACTCTTTCTAAAATCATAACCATTATGGTAATGTCACTTATGCTTAAAGAATACCATAACCTCTAAAGTTAACTAAACCGACCTCTGATACCAACTATAAGGACCCGACCTTAAAAAATTACTTGATATTGAATTAAATTTAATAATTCACATTGAGGATCTTTTCAGGTTTAGAGTTTTAGAAAATTAGGACATAACTATTACATATCAAAGTACACAAAGTAGACACATCTACTCAGTTTCTATTTAAAAAAAATAAAAACTTTTGAACAAAAGGGTCATATCTAGTCTTGTTTTAGACAGCATGACATTTCCTTGATCCCATCCTTTACCTTATTCAACTTTATGTCCTGTGAAAAACATTTCAAAAAAAACGTGGGATGAGCATAAAAAGCTCCGTAAGGGTTATAACAATACGGAAAGAAAACATTAGTCTATGTATACATAAGAATCAATGAAATCATTGTTTAGTCATAAAACATAAGCACTATAACATTCCTCATGAAAACATAGATTTATGAACGACTCATAGAAATCATTAGACATAAAGGTAACTGGAGGCATTCATAACATTCTTACATAGGGAGTAACCCTCATGGTTACGTGTGGAATACCCATCATAGTATATTCCCTAAATATCTTCGGAGAAACCATAGAGTTTAACTTCTTCGCGTTACCCAATGCATTGGAGAGCTATATTAGGCTCACCTACCCTTAGTTTATCACCGAACCACCCATCTTCATAAACAATGCCCAAGAACCATAACATAATTGTATCACATAAAACATGCATAAAGAAAACATAACATTTCCACATTTCAATCAAAAGATATAAATACAAAACATTGATATAATTAAACATTATGAAAACCATTTTCAATACCAAAATAAAATAAAATTAAAACATGGTATTTATTTTTCATTTTTAAAAAAAGTTATGGCTTGTAGAGGAAGCTGAAACTCAAATAATGGCCACGATAGCGGAGAAGTCGTTGTCGCCGCATACGTACGACAAAAAAACATTCCTTTTGACATTTAGTAAGACGATTCGTATAAAAAAAGATTTCTTTTGAATAAACATAAAAGTCAAAGGGGTTTATACACCGTATAAAATAAAGTTGTGTATAAAACAAAATATTCCTCAATGAAAGGAGATTGAGACAAAGTCCCATACAAAGTCAGTATCCTTAAATTAATGATAATTCAATTACATAATTATGTGTGAAAAATATAAATACACCCAATATAAGATGATATTAAGTGTAAAAAAATCATAGGTCATTCACACATATTCATAGAATGACATATTCAAAGAGTGCAAGTTTATCCCAATGAATTGAAATTGAGTTAAGAAGTTCCCTTGAAAAAATTCGACAGCCTAACGGTGTCATATTAAAACTCAGAAAATGAGTTGATGAGAGAGAAAATGGTATCTCATAATTTGTACATAAAATTTACATCAATAAGGATATTGGAGAACATATCCCAACATAATAATATGTAAATTAAAATATATAACAAAATAAGTCTTTTAAAAAGAGGAATTTGAAAGGTTCCCTTACCGACTTGGGTAACTTTCAAAACGTACACCCCATGAAAGAAGGACTATAGAAAGTTGATGTAAATACTCATAAAAAAAATTATATTACACATAGATTAGAATAATGGGCAGTACATACACCACTCAAAGGAAATGGTGGAAAATGTAGCATAAATCTCACAGGAATAAAAGTGAGAGGAAAAATCCCTTACGAAAACTCGGCAGCCTAACCGTGCCACTTAAAACTTAAAAAAATGGATTTATGAGATCAAATAGGGTATCTCATAATATGAACATAAAAAGTACCGAATTAGGAATATAAAATAACATCCCCAATCATAAGAGAGATGAGCTTAAAATAAATGACATAAAAGAGAGTACTTAAAAAGAAAGAGAGAGGTAGGATCCCTTACCTCAAGTCCGACTTGTCTTCTGCATTTCTTTATATTCCTGAATAATAAATGTTGGCCAATTTATAATTTCTTAAGGACCTCCTTTAAAATTTATTATTCAGTTCATATCACATATTATAATGTTATAATAATTGGTTAATAATGTGAGTTCATATCAGACGTTTTTGTTGATGTTTGGTACATGAGTCAAAAATGAACTTGTTTGAAAATGATTGTCCATGTAGTTATAACTAAATCATCTCCAGAATAGTATTAATGATTTAAATATCATATATATCTAGTACATATTCATTTTATACTATTCCATAACATTTGGAGATAAAAAGAAATGAAATGCACCGTTCATGGAGACGGTAGGCCGTACGTACGCATGAACACTACTTTCATTTCTTTGTCATATTAATGGAATTAAGAATAAATGAGAGATATATATATTATAATTCCAGTATAATATATATGTTATATAGGTCACATATTTTCATTAATTTCATTCTTTATACATTCTATGTATTTCATGAACGAGTCACATCACTTGAGGGGGCGGTAGTCCACACTTCCTCGTATGAAATTATAAAATTTTCAGAACATGCAAAGCATAAAGATATGTTTTAAATATTAAATACAGAAGAATAGAGAGGACGTAAATAAAATATATGTCATATAAAAATAGTTCCATCATAATGGCCACCATGAGAGGTGGTAGGAGAATATAGAACACTCATCGTTTCGTGAGGCAGTAATTCACCATCCACAGAAACAGTATGTTCTTTAACCATTAGACGGAGGTGTGTGTAAGTGTAGCTCAAATATTTCTCATAAAAACATCCTATTATATTTAAGATACTAATTTTGTTACAAAATAAAGGAAAAAAAATTAGGGGGTTGGAGAAGCAAAATAAAACAAAAGAACATTAGGGAAGACTTTACCTTTAAATCGGGTAACTCCCCTTGGTTTGAACCAAAAGGGTTTCTTGGAGAGATTTATGTCTAAGTGAAGGATTCTAGGATGAACAGAGGGATGTGGAGAGAAAAAATGGGCAGATCTTGGCCTATCCAATGGCTTGATAGGTGTGGGTAAGGTGGTAGAGGTGGGGGCCTTTTATAAGTGAAGAGGAGGGACAGTCTTGAAAAGTTATAAAATATTACATTATTATAAAATTATTTTCGGATTTTAAAGGTCCCAAAAGGATATATTTCTTGGATAAGGTGATATGGTTTTAAAATCCACCCATACAATAGGTTTTTGAAAATTTTAAGACTTATATTTTACCCTATCTTCTCACTTTATTAAAATCATTCATTTATGAGGTAATCAATGCATCATCACGGTGTCATAAATAAATTAATTTATTTAATGTCTAAAAATTATAAAAAATATATCATGATGTAGGAAATATTTATATATTTATAATGAAAATTTATAGTCAAAAATATGAATTGTATAAACCCATGTAAAAATTGTTTTAGTAAAAAAATACATGTTTGTGACATTTTAATTTTCACTTTAAATAAAAAGTTATTAATGTCATTTTCCTACCAAAGTAGCTCCATGGGGTCCCCAATTTGACCCATGAATTTTCTTGTTCGGCCATGACTCATCCAATAAGGTTAGGACATGTTTCAATTTCATTTCATATTATTATAACATTATCTTTACCTTAAATTACACTAATTACCTTTAATTGCGATTAATAAAACTTAAAAGTTACTATTCACCAAAAAAATTATTTTAATCCCATTAAACCACATTTTACATCCTAATGAAAACCATGTATGTAAGATTTTTGAAATTCAAACCAGATAAGTGGTAAAGTTTCATTTAAATGAAAAATCTGTTTTTTAACTACCACTTAGTGGTTTCACTATTCATCAAAAATTGAAGTTTTTCAGAAAAATACCAAAAATTTACCCTAAGCTATATTTGATATTATGAATTCAAAAATGATGTCTATTTTACAAAATTCAAAACATATATGTTGCATTAATTAATTTAATAATTAATTCTCGTTGTCAAAACAAATAGCGGGGTTTTTTTTGAAGCAATATCTATGAAAAGTTTGGCACTTGTTTATGTCCATTTTTATAGTGAAATTAATTCTAATGACCAACATTGAATTAAATAGTAAAAATATATTCTAATTACACTTTAAATCGGTTAAAAAAAATAATCTAACCATTTAATTAATTTAGTTGAAAAAGACAGTTTTGAAGTAAAATGCAGTATTTTTCACTATTCATTAAAAAAATGAACATTGTTAGAAAAATACCAAAAATGTATCCAAAGTAAATTTCGATGTCCCAATTATGAAGAATAAGATTATTTTGACAAATAGAGCTTATAAAATTTTCAAAAGTTAGATTTAAAAAAGGTTCACCATCAAAAGGCGGTAAAATAATCTTTTAAAAATATTAGAGTATTTATCCTTAAAATTGGATTCATTTGCATTTTAAGCCTCTAAAATTTATTGGATAAATGTAAAAATATTTAAAAAACATTTGTAATCATTTTTTTAGTTATTTCTACTCATTCATGCCATTACAATGGCTAGGTGTTAACTATTATAATATTATTATATTATTAGTGTGTAACATAAGATTTCAAATAAAAACTTGTTGTTGCGTATTGGGTACGCCATCGAACATAGCATCCCCTTTAAATTAATATTAATATTTTATTCACAAATATTAATAAATATGAAAAATTAATATTATTTATTTACATGGGATGTTACAATTTAGTCATTAATTAAGGATACATATTTAGGTCTATGATGATGACTAATTAAGTAACAAGGCCTATATTCAGGTATTAGTTCTTGATGTTTTTTCAATGGGAGAGTAGAGACTTTTGCATCCACCCATTAAAAAATCTATTAATAAACATAAAAAACAAAAATAATAATAAAAATTATATAATAAAAATTACCTGTATACCTAGGGGTTGGTGGAAATAGTTGAGAGAAAGGGTTATCCACACTGGGGGAAAACACATTGAACCTCTCTAAAAGGAAGGAAAAAGTGTAGATGTGTGAGAAAAAAGGACACTATCCATTGAGATATAAAAAGTGATATGAGGTTGGAAAGCCTGGGATAATAGGAGGAGATTTTATGGGGGAATCAGTGTTGGGGTGGGGTTTGATGCCTATGCATTTAAGGGGGATATTGTGGGGGGAGGGAACTCAGAGATAAAATAATCGTTATACTACAGTCTGTCATGTATAGAGGTGAGGTGGGTGGGGAAAGGTATATAGAGCAGTGGAGCATAGGGCATGGTACCAAGAAAAATATGAAAGGTGAAATTGGGATAGGGGGTGGGGTGTTTACCCTACTCAACATGTTTATAAATCCTTGGAGATAACTAGGATTTCCTTTGGGAGGACACTATTTATCATATTTCTATACGGGGTGATATGACTGTTATTATTTCTATTAATTTCTATTTTATATTTTAGGATCTCATACGGGGTATGTATATACTCACATATGAATGGACTTTTCTTACAAATTTTGTGTCATATACAGATGACAGATAGATTTATGGTGAGCTTCGTAGACCGTGTTTTGGTAGAGGAAGGCGGTTATTGGTGATAACCATGTTCATTGGTTGACCATGGAGATTGTGAGCCATACTCTCCTAATGATTCCATTTTTTCAGTTGTTGTTAGGTTGGGACCTTGTTTTTTTATGTGTATATTGAACCTTTATATCTTTTAGATTATGCTAATATAATTTTATTTATTTTCTATAGGTATTTGAATGAAAGATTTATACTCTAGATGTTTCTATCTTTTATTATATCCCACCACTATTGCGCATATTTGGTTGTGTGCATGCATATAGTTACTTAGTTTAAGGCCTATCGTTTAAATGAGGTGTCTATTCAGTGTTATTCTTAATACCTAGACCATCATAGGTGGGATTGGGGTGTCTCGCATGACTTACCACTGGCCAAGAGGTCTCTGGTGGGTCAAGTAATGGCATCTACTCCAAAAAACATCTCTCCTAGGTGAAATATTACAAACAACACAAAAGTATCACATCTGAAAAAAATAATTTATATGTTTTTCATCACTATAAAAATCCACATTCTGTACTTCAACTATGTGTCAAACGATTCCCTTGGATATTTTCATTTTAATTGGTTAATCAAAATAATTCAATCAAACATCATTAAAAAAACATTTCTAAAACAATTTTTACATGTCAAAACCACATATTCTTTGAAAATCAAATTTTATACACGAAATCCCATTTCATTACAACCATGTAACATGATGCATGTTGTGGCACCATTTTATCATAATTTTTGACTTTTTTTGGTAAAATAAATAGTTTTTCAATATAAAAATGAACATATAATAGAGAAATTATTAATTTGAAACAAATCTTGTTGAATCAATTGTTTATTGAATAGTTTAATAGAAATTACGCTTTTTTGGGTTCTTAATTGATTAAATTTTTAAGTGTAATTATTATATCATTTATGAACAATTTCGATCAAAAATGTAAATGACGATGAATTAATAAGTTTTTGTTTCTTGGATGATGAAATTAAAATCATTCAAAGGATCAGAGTGACCATAAATAGTATCGATCAACTACTTGAGAATTCCAATTGACTTCAAGAAGAAATAAAAAAATTTGGAAATCTCATCATCAACTACATGTCAACCCAATTAAACACATGAATGAAGGGAACAATTGAAATCTCAAATGGAGTTTCCATCATTTAAAGTGGATGCACCCTTTTTGTGATCAACCAAAACATCAGAAAAATGGAAATGGTTCCATACAAAAAAGGGGAAGCAACCATACCCCTACTCATGGTCGATCATCTTGATTTACTAAACCCCTATAACCACCCAAACCAAAGCCCTATTACTACTCACCATCCATTGTTGATGTTTTGAGATACCAAGACACACCTAAACCATATCTGTACTATATCCATAGAGGATGAATCTGGTAGAAAGAGTCTTGCATGCCATTATTGAATACTATCCAAACCACCACTGCATAGAAGATGAACCTTTCCTAGCTTCTTTGTCCCTATTTAGAAGTTTACCATCATATTAAATAACATGTGATTCCATGTTAGAATTAACTTCTACATCACATATGTTTTCCCTGAGTTACCATTAAGCTGCATGAGTACCTATTGTGAGAAAAGAACCAGGAATGGTATCGTATGATTGAAGACATATGATATCCCATCATGAACCTATGCGTGATAAAGGGAGATCAATACTTCCAACACGAATCAATCATTGAACCTTTTTAAAAGTATACAACCAAGCACGCCCATATAGAATATCATATGAGACCATTTAAATACCCAATATCCAATATCTTGAATCCTTACCATGATCTAAAAAGCTTACATAAAAATATACCAAACTCAGTACTACGATGCCTCTGACACATGATATTTTGAATTTTCTGTTAGGGTGTTCCCGTAAATAAATTGAATTGTATACTCATTTGGTTTATGACCAACAATAATGGCACAATCCTATTCATCTTAAGCCCATGAATTAATTTGAGCCTATAAATTCTTCATGTTCACCTTCACATTAATGAATGTGGAATAGAGAATTATTTCTATGATGGAATGCAGAGATCAATCATAGTTGGAAAAATTACTTTACAAGGAATATTTTAAGTACATTATCCCTAATATATTGAGGCCTTCCAATATTTCACATGGTTGAAATATATGAAAATAATAAGTGGGTTCAAAATTTGATGACTAAATCATGCACACAGGGTTGGTTTAAAATATAACTCATTACCTTTAGAGAGTAGGAATGAAGGCTGGTATTTTCTATTTAATATGAAAAGAGGGGATTTTTTTTAGAAAAATTAGACAACAATGAGAACAGAGACAAATGGGATGAAGGATATGGAAGAAGGTAGGATTACTTGTGAATATTTGGAGGAAGTTAGAATCTCTCATCGATATCTTTTTCATTCTTTTTTATTTTCTTTTTTTCCTCTGTATTTCGATGACTATTTTAAAAACACATAAAATTTCTATTATAATTATTGGATAATTTGAGAAAGGGGTATTTTATTATGTTGGTAGGTACTTTCACTTAATTCAAGTTTAATGTGTAGTTGGAAATGATAATTGTTTCATCTTTCAAGTAGTAGATATCCATCAATTATTATAAATCAGGGAGGTCTATTTCAGTTTTTTTTGTTTCTCTCTACTCAACATCTAGAAGTCCATCTATGAAGGGGATGGTTCATTCAAGGGTAGAACATTAGAAAAAATTGAGTAGCTATTTATAATTTGGAACTAGTTTCATCATTGAGTGGATTAGTGGATTTTATAGTTTAGAAATTAGAGGAATCATTCATCTCTAGGTTTTTCATTCTAGACAACTAACCAAACTCTTTTCACAATATCTCGAAACACTTATTCTTGACAAGACAACGACCCTGTAACCGAGTGGTAAGGGTTCCTTCTTGGCATCCAAGAGACCCAGGTTCAAAACTGGGCGGAGAAAAATTTTTGAGTACTGTAGCAGTACTATAGCAGGTACTGTAGTAGGTTTTGATTGGTAATGTAGCATCTGGAACTATTCACCTGATTTGGGCCTTTGGGCCAAAAGTTTGGGCCTATGGTTCTCAGGGATTTCGGGTCATCAAAGGCCTGCAGGCCTTAGAAACTTAGAGCTAAATAGACCATGGAGTAGCTCGGTTCGAACACAGCAGGCCCCAGAAGAGGATCTGGACAAAGAGTACCAGTCACCAGAAGAAAAGATAATGGGATTGGAAGAATGGGAGTGAATGGAAACTACCATCGGTACCAGGCACGGTGCAACTTTGTTTAGGTAAATGCTTTCTGATCAACAATGCAAGGTTGGGAGCTAGGCGATCAATGATGCAGAAGCTGTGGAAGGGAAGTTCTAGTGGGTTGGGCCTACAGGTCATGTAATGTGCATAGTATGCCTCTAGGCCTTCAGGTCATGTATTGGCGTTTGGGTCATTCCAGGCCTTGTTCCTTGGGCCTACAGGTCAAGTAAGGGTTCTCCATCAACCCTTAAAAGCGGTATTATACAAAATAAAATAAAAAAGAAGGCTATTGGTCCGTTAGATCTTATTCATGATAAAAGACAGAAATAAATAAATAAACCAAAAAATAACCATCCCATTGAATTCCCCTATTACATCCATAGACTACTCCTTTCTTTCTTGTGATATTTTCACTCATTCTTATATTGTTGATTATTTCTGTTAGGTCCACAAGGTTAGATACCCCGAGAGGGGGGGGGGTGAATCAGGGTATAACGGATTAAAACAACTACCCCTATTGATCTTGTCTTGCTATTAAGAAATACTCTATTCTCTCTCTTTCCTACAACACAGTATTAACAAAAACAAAATCATGCACATGACACAACGATTTTTTCTTGGTTCACCCACACTGGGCTACATCCAAGGAGCATACATCGACGATGTGCTGATGTACCAAATCCACTAAAAGCACACTGTTGTGTACAAAGTTTGGGATAGATCACTTCTAATCCTAGGATCACAACCTTTACAATGTTTAGGGTCAGATCACTGCTTTCCCAAGGGTCACCCTCTGTTTCTCTCTCTCTGGATCACTGCAGGTGGAGAGGATCACCTTCTTCCTCTTCCTTGGATCACTGCTTTGGAAAGGATCCACTCACAGTTTTTAGACCTGTAGGACTCTTTATTATCACTAATGAATACATCCTCTATTTTATATAGATGCTCTGTTGAAGTCCAGCTTTTACCTATAGATGAATCTCACTTTGCATCGAAGGTATCAGGCAGTCTTCCAGATTTCACGTAGCCCTAAACTGACTGTCGTGCTTCAACCATACTTGGCACCCTTCTCCAAGACAGCGTGCAAGTCCCAGCATGCAAGTTCAAACCTGCGTGAAAGTTCACCTCAACCACTTGCACGACACTCCCTTATTCTACTCCAAACTTGCGTGACTCACACCCTTTTACACCCAAACCAATTTGGGTACGCAACCATCAACTCACGTGCTTCTTCAAAACCTGGTGCGCAAGTGTCGCCAAACCAATTTCACAACACCCCTTCTTCAACTCAAAACTTGGTTGACTCAAAACCTTTCTCGCCCAAACCACTTTGGGCATGCAACTATCAACTTGCATGCAACTTCTAAAACTCTTTATACTTGTGCGACCACACCACCACTTGCACGACCACTACACCTGCATGACGGGAGCTCTTATTTTCTCTAAGTGTTGAACTCTCTACTGAATTAGGAGGGGTCCACCTCTATTTATAGTCATTTGGACACCATGTGCTACAGCACACAAGTTTCCTCTCGGCGTGCAATTCCAGCAGCCCTAGTCTCTTCCGCGCAAGTCACTTGCATGGGCAAACCCAAAACTTAAGCACCCCTTTTTTCCTTTACCATATTTTGATTCTCTGATCTTGAAAATAAATGGTGCGCAAGTTTACAAGACTCCAAGACACCAGCGCACATGTCCCCTTTCCAAAAACACTTTTCTCCATTTGTTGATTTTGAGGTCCAAAAATGTGGCAAACACTGGAAAAAGGTGACACCTTGTATATGCTCTTTTCAAACCGCGTCCAGATCGACCATTCCTTTTTTGATGTTCATTAATCAATCATGGATCATTAAAAACATCCCTTGAACTGAACATACCACCATGAAATCCCATTTTTCAAAACATTTGTACGTCATGGTTTTCATTGTCAACAAACATAATCACCTCAAAAATAATTCAATGATACCTTGAGGGATTTTTGCCCAACAATCTCCCCCTTTGGGTTTGTTGAAAACTCTTCCATAAAAAGATACATCATTAATTCTTCATCCACCATTCACCTATTGTGATTATGATAGCGATCAAGTATTTACTCGACACATACTCTAAGATCACATGAGCAATGCTCGGCATGAGAAACAAGAGTAAATAAAAAGTTCATAAATGAATCATTTCAACTCTGACACCCACTATTGATACCAAACAGATACCAATTTTTTGAAATATTCTTACCGCATTCCAAGACCACACTTCTGCTTTTATCATGATCCTCAGCTGTCGTGATATCTATTCTTAGATCGATCACTTCTAGCATCATCAGATTTAATACTCTCCCCCTTTCTCATTGCTCCCCCAATCTCACTGCTCCACTTATCAGCCTATCCCCAAATCATTTCATGATTTGGCCAATAGCCACACTGTCACATTATCTCCCCCTTTGTCAGAAAACCCATAGGGAACTCCTTTGCAGTCTGTAACAGGGTAAAAACACATATTAGTACATTAGGGTAAAACACATCATACCTCGGGGAGGGGGGGGGGGGTGGTTGTTCCGCATCCACACTCTTTAGAGTGTGGGTAGACTAATGAACTCCCAAAGCCAGTTGATGCCTTTCAAACTCTTCCTTG
Source organism: Viscum album (assembly GCA_963277665.1). Lineage (NCBI taxonomy): Eukaryota > Viridiplantae > Streptophyta > Magnoliopsida > Santalales > Viscaceae > Viscum > Viscum album. Next base: position 491,534,886 of record OY728166.1, read on the forward strand.
GGTAGTGCCTTTTTTAGAATATCTACAACCTATAGCTCTATAGGCACATTCTCCAACTTCACAAGCCCTTGATCCACCTTCTCCTTGATGAAATGATATTTGATCCCAATTTTCTTTGTCCTCGAGTGATGAACTAGATTTTTTCTAATATTGAACGCATTTGATTTATCACACTGGATTCCGATCAGAGAATTCACTTCAACTCCCATATCTTTAAGATGATGCTTCATCCAAAATAATTGTGTTTATGCTTGAGTGGCTGGAATATACTCAGCCTCTATGGTTCTCAATGAAATGAAATCTTTCTTCTTGCTTAACCAAAAAATACACAATCCACCAGGATAGAAAGCACCACCTGACGTTGATTTCCTATCATCTGCTGAACCAGACCTGTCTGCATCAGTATATCCCAATTACTTTGTTTGAGATTTGTCAATATCTGTCAAGCCGAAGTCCATCGTGCCCTTGATATACCGAAGTATTCTTTTCACTACAAGCATGTGGCTTTCCTTGGGATTACTGTGATATCTCGTTGCTTGGCATGTGGTTAATACAATGTCAGGCCTTGTTGTGGTCAAGTACAACAAACTTCCAATAATTTGCCTATATTCTGTGATATTAACTGCCTTTCCATCCTCATCTTTGGACAGTTTTGTCCAGGTAGCAACTGGAGTCTTCATTTCCTTCTAATTTTCTATTCCAAACCTTTTCAAAACCTCCTTGGCATCTTTCGGTTGAGAAATGAATGTTCCATTCCTTCTTTGTGTCACCTGTAGACCAAGGAAAAACGTTAGCTCTACAATTATTGACATTTCAAACTTATTTTTCATGAATTTGGAAAACTATCTACACTAAGCTTCATCTGATCTGCCAAATATTATGTCATTGAGATAAACCAATACCATAATCCTTTGATTGCTGTTGTTGCTGAAATATAGATTGAAATTAACTCCCCCATGCTAGAAACCAAGCTTCTTCAAGTACTGATCAAGCCTTGAGTACAATGCACTTGGTTCTTGTTTCAGCCCATACAACGCCTTCTTCAGTCTGCAAACTTTTTTCTCATCCTCATGAATGAGAAAACCATCTGGCTGCTCAATATACACTTCCTCCTCTATAACCCCATTCAAGAATGCAGATTTGACATCCATCTGAAACACATTAAACTTCCATTGCACTACAATGGCTAGGAATAATCTGGTTGTGTCCAGCCTTGAAACCAATGAAAATGGCTCATAAACATCTATTCCCTCTATCTGGGAGTATCCTTTTCACACTAGTCGTGCTTTTTTCGAACCAATGTTCCATCATCATTCATCATGTTGCGATAGACCCATTTAGTCCCAATGACATTCTTATCTGCTGGTCTCGAGACAATATCCCACATTTGGTTCTTCTCAATATGATCAAGCTCTTCATTCATATCATGATCCCAGTTTTCATCTTCAGCTGCCTCAGCAAATCAATTAGGCTCTACCTGAGATAGGAAAGATATCTACTGTAGTGACTTCATTCTTCTTGTCTGAACTGGAGCTGTCTGATCACTAATGATATTCTTCCTATCAATTTCAGCTCGACACTTTGGCATCTTTGAAGACACAGACTTGACAATTTCTTGTTCATCATCAGTGTATTCTTCTGAGTCAGTTTCTTCCACTTCTGCTACTCCGATGTTACTATCCTCTTCATCACTTTCATCAAGAAATTGCTCACTGTGCTGTTGAATATTCTCTTCATTTTCCACAATAGTGATGTCATTTCTCTCAACTACTTTTCCCATCCTCTTGTTAAATAATTTGTATAATTGTCTTTTTTCTAGAGTATCCCAAGAATATTCCCTCATCTCTACATGATTAAAACATTCTATTCTTTTCTTTGTTGAGAATGAAGGACTTCGAAATATTCGATAGTATTTCACTATTGGCTTTTTTCCGTACCACATTTTATACGGGGTCTTTCCTTCCTTCAGACACAACAGAGCCCTATTAGAAATGTAGACTGATGTCAATGCTGCTTCCTTCCAAAACTTCTCTAGTAGATATTTTTATTTGAGCATTGTTCTGGCCGTGTTGTTGATGATCTGATTTCTTCTTTCAACCCTCCATTCTATTGGGGAGTTCTTACTGGAGAAACTTGATGCCTTGTCTCATGTTTCTCAAGATACTCTTCCACCTAACTGTTTGAGAATTCTTTACCATTGTCTGTATGAAACATCAGAATTTTCTTTCAAAGAATCCATTCAGATTCCCTTCGATACTATTTTAAGCATTTGAATAAATCGGACTTATGGGAAATAAAAAATACCCATGCCATTCTACTATAGTCATCAATGAAAATAATGTAATACCCATTCCCGTCAATGGATCTTGGTGAAATAGGTCTACAGACATCAGCATGCACCAATTCAAGCACTCTTGTCGACTTCTTTTACTTCGCTTTGTACGTATTTCAGATGATCTTCCCTTATAGACAGGTGTCGCACGTATGTGTATGATCGCATGATAGAATAAGAAGGTCTCTTTCTGCTTCAAACTTTACCAAATATTCTAGGGATGGTTGGAAAAGATGACCAAGTTGTTTATGCCACAACTTGTTTTCATCCTCTCTAGACAGAAAACATGTATCTTCTTCTCCACTTACCAGGTAGAGATTTCCATTTGTTCTTTTTCCCTATAGAACAACTACTTAATATCTTCATTTTCCAAAAAAAATATTCTTAGTAAACCATATAGAATGTCCTTAGTCACATAGTTGACTGAGACTGAGAAAACTGTGACTGAGGCCATCTACTACTAAGACATCAGCACATCTCATCTCTTTACCCCCAAACTTGGCCTTTCCTATGCCAATAATCTTCAGGCCATCATCATTTACAAACATGAAAACTTCTTCATTATAATATTTTATTCCTGTAACAAGATCCTTATTACCTATCATGTGAGATGTGAAACCACTATCAAGGATCCACACACCAGAGTGATCTGATGCTTTAAGGGAAATTTCTACCACCAGAGCCTTCTCATCCTTCTTATTTTTGGTCTATATTTTTGCCTTCATACTTGGCATGGATTGAGACTTATGTTATTTTTCTGAGTATGATGGACTAACTTCATCTTAAGAAGCATCAAATCTATTCTGCATTTTTAACTCACCTGTTGGTTTATTGATCTGCTGCTTGTAAAAATTTTGATTCTGCTTTGGCACATTCCTATGTATGGTTGAAGTGCAGTACCTAGCCACGTGACCAAATCCTTCACACCAAAAACAGTGTCATCTGAAATATTCTTTGTATAACCATTCTCTGTTTGGCTGCCACCTTCATTCATGTTCCCTTCGATATCTCTTGGCTATGTAACACACATAGTGTGAATTTCCCATCTTTCTAAAAAAATAACACCTGATATAAGGTGAATTCCTTCCTGTTACTTATTCACTACGAGTTTCCCCTTGGGATCTCTGAATATTCTGATTCTTATTTATGCCCAAATCAGACTTCAACCTCGGGATGGGTGCCTATGGTTTGACTTCAATTTTCACAGATTTTTGTGTTCGATCAAGCCCCAATTCTGCCTTAGCATCTGGGATCAATTTCTGCTTCTTTCCTACTGAACTACTAGCCTCCTCTTTTATCTTTTATGTCCTCTGAATGACCTTCTTTACTGATATCACATTGGGTGTCAAGGGTTTTTCTTGATCCTCCATTTTTTTCGCAGACTCACCACTTATTCTTCAAGTTATTTGATACACTTGACTTGATCTTTCACTTTTCTATTCAAGCCATCGATCTCACTTTTCTGTTCATAAATCTTGAGTTTATACTCACTAATTGATTCAGAGTTATCTGGTGTTGATAACTTGAGTTTCTCAATTTCTTCCATCAACTTAGACTTCTCTTCTTCCTGCTTCTGCAAATAGAGTTTGGAATCGCAAACAACTTTGTTATCTTTCTTTTCTTTGTCTCTCCAAACATCTATCTCCGTAAGAGCAGCCTCTAACTCAGCTTTTATATCAATTCTTCCTTAAACTTCTTCTTCTTCATCATCACCTTCGGTTTCATTCTTCTCCTTAGAACTGCCGACAACTATGACCATAGAATTTTCTACTCGATCTTTGAAGTTCTCTATTTCCTCAACCTCCTCAGCTTCAGACTAATCTGAACTTTCTATTTCTTGTGAAAGAAGATTCTTCTTCTTGAAGAAATTTCTCTTGAACTGCTTCTTCCCTTTCGCATAGGCTGAAGATTTCTTCTTGGTATTTTCAACTTAATCTTCATCATTTTTTTCTTGAAACTTTTTAGGGCACCTTGCAGCAAGATGGATAAAATTTCAATGTTTAAGAAAGTAAGTGAAAAGTTATCTTTGATCTTTCCTTCCCCTATTTAAATATTTCATGAGAGGAATGACATTACCTCATCTGTCTCTTCTTCTTCCAGAGAATCTTCAATGGTTAGGTTCTTCATGGCCTTAAATGCCACCTCTTTGGATTTCCCATTTTCTATAGCTTCGTTAACATTGTTCGTCATTTCATATGCAACCAGAGTACTGTGCAAATTGTCCAGTGTCATCTATTTTAGATCTTTATCTTCTATTACTGAAACTTTCGGATTGAACTGAGGTTAAAGTTTCCTCAAGAAGCGCTTTACGATCATTATGTCTTCAATGACTTCTCCAAGACCTCGCATATCTTCCACAACAATATTTACCCCGTCAAAGAATGCATCAACCGACTCATTCGGGTTCATTTTCAGATCATTATACTTATTCCATAGTACTTGTAGCTTTGCCTCTATGACCTTTGTATCTCCTTCATATATATTCAAAATATTTTACCACATGGCATGTGATGTTTTACATGACATCACCTTTGTATGGATAGCATTGGATAGGGCTCCCCCTAAAGCATTTATGCCCTTGGAGTCAGAATCCAATTCCCTTTGCTTGGATTCCGATAAAGCCCCACTGTTGATGTCAACTGTTATACCATGCATTTCTACTATGAACACATCCATTCCCAAAGATCAGAAGTAGTGTTTCATCGGATTCTTCTATAGCTGAAAATTGTTCTCATCGAAGATCAGAATCCCTTTATGATTAGTGACCTCTATTGTAGAGAATTACAGATATAAACCTTTCCCTATAATACCAATTATTAGGTCCACTAGGTTAGATTCCTTGGGGGTGAATCAGGGAATGACAGATTAAAACAACTGCCCCTATTGATCTTGTCTCTCTATTAAGAAAGACTCTCTTCTCTCTCTTTCCTGTAGCATAGTATAAAAAAACTAAAGCATGCATAGGAAACAACGATTTTTACTTGGTTCACCCTCACTGGGCTATGTCCAAGGAGCATACACCGACGATGTGTTGATGTACCAAATCCACTAAAAGCACATTGCAGTTTACAAATTTTCGGATAGATCGCTTCTAATCCCTAGCTCATTGCCTTTACAATGTTTAGGGTTAGCTCACTGCTTTCCCAAGGGTCACTCCCTGTTTCTCTCTCTATGGCTCACTGCCGGTGGATAGGATCACCTTCCTCCTTTTCCTTGGCTCACTGCTCTGGAAAGGATCCTCTCACAATTTATAGACATGTAGGTATCTTCATTACCCCTAATGAATACATCCTATGTGGTATGTAGATGCTCTGTTGAAGTACATCTTTCACCAGTAGATGAATATCACCTTGAACTGATGGTATCGGGAAATCATCCAGCTTTCACGCAGCCCTAAACTGACTTCTGTGCTTCAACCATACCTGGCGCCCTTCTCCAAGCCGACGCACAGGTCCCGGCACGCAAGTTCAAACCGGCATGCAGGTTCACCTCAACCACTTGTGTGACACTCCCTTCTTCAACTCCAAACTTGCGCGACTCATACCCTTTTACTCCAAAACCAATTTTGGAGCAGAACCATCAACTGTCACACTTCTTCAAAACCTGGCACGCAAGTGTCACCAAACCACATGCATGACGCCCCTTCTTCAACTCCAAACTTGGGTGACTCAAAACCTTTCTCGCCCAAACCACTTTGGGCGTGCAACTATCAACTGGCGCGCAACTTCTAAAAATCTTTATACTTACGTGACCACAACACCACTTGCGCGAACACTACACCTGTAACACCCCATGATTTTATAGTACTTTATTTTTTCAAAGTAATTCAATAACTAGCACCACACGCAACACTGAGTTCTAGCGCACCATGACTTACCAAACAAACCGTTCAAAAGCGGTTATGAATAGTATTAAATAAATATTGAACTTTATATAATACTTATAATTTTATAATCCATATTATGAGTTTCTTAGATATAATTTTAGAACAAATACATTTTTCAGATAAAAGAAGTATTTTACAAAAAATGAAATTTTACCTCCTTTTAATGGAGAAGCCTTTTTAAATCCAATATTTGAAACTTTTATATATTCAATTTGACAAAATAAACTTATTCTTTAGAATCTGGACATAATAATTTAGTTTCAACAATGTTTTGGTGTATTTCTGATAACTTTCATATTTGGGTGAATAGTGAAAAATACTATATTTTAACTGAAAACAACTTTTTTAATAAAAATAATTTATAGTGTTAAATTATAAATTTTAATGGTTTTTAAGTATAAATAGATTATATTTTTATAATTTAATACAATTATGGTCATTTTATGTAATTTCACTTTGAAATTGGACATAAACAAGTGACAAACTTTTGATAGTTATTATTTCTTAAAAATACGCATTTTGTTTTTGACAGCAGGAATTAATTTTAAATTAATAAATTAAACTTTTATGTATTGAATTTGTTAAAATAGACTTCATTTTTGGATTCTTAATATCGAAATTATCTTAGGGTGAACTTTGGTACTTTTCTGATAACTTTCATATTTTGATGAATAGTGAAAATTACTAAATTTTAATTAAAAACAACTTTTTTAATCAAAATAATGAATAGTGATAAATTATGAATTTGAGTGATTTGAAAGTATAATTAGATTATAATTTTACCATTTAATCCAATTTTGGTCATTTGACATAATTTCATATTTAAACTATAAATAAAAAAGTGTCAATCTTTTGATAGTTATTATTTGTTAAAAACATGTTTTTTCTTTCCACAATGGGAATTAATTTTAAATTAATTTTTTCCACTTCTGTGTTTTGAATTTAGAAAAATTTATTCCATATTTAGAATCAGGAGGTCCAAATTGTTTAAATAGTTAACTTTTATTTTTAGACAATTTGAATAATTACTTCGGTAAATATTTTATTTACCATGGTTAAAGGGTAAATCCGGGTAATAAGGGTAAAAAATAATATTATAATAATAATAAATTGCCCTAAAACGTGTCCTAACCCTATTGGTTGATACATGTCCGACCATGAGAATATTTGGGTCGATTTTGGGACCCCATGTATCCACTTGTAAGTGATAATGACACTTTATATTAATTAAGTTAAAGTAAATACAAAAATGATATAAGCAAATATCATTTAGAAAAACAATTTTTACATAGGGTTATATATTCTATATTTTAGAATATAAATATTAATTATAAATATAAAAATATTTCCTACATAATTGTATTTTATTTATAATTTTTAGACATTTAATAATTAAATATATTTATGACACAATAATGATGGAGTATTTTCATTATTAATGAAAGAATCAAATAATTGGTATTATAAATGTTAAAATAAATATAATTTGAATGTTTTTATGACAAAAAAGAATTTTATTGGTTAATATGACATGTTAGTATTGATTAAATGAATTTTTTTAGAATTAATAAATATTTTAAGACTTTAACAAAAATCAATTATTAAATAGTGTCAAAATTGACCAAAATGAGTTTTTAAAACAAATATTATATTATTAATTTATATTATATTCTAAAAAATATAAGGTTCGTCCAAATGACTTATATCATGATAGTTTTATCATTAATTTACCACTTGGGGGTCTCTTGTAAGTATATAGTAAGTTTATTAACCATATAAGATAAAAATACAAAGTGACATGGTAAATGTCAAACTATTTAAATAATAGTTAAATATAAATGATAAAGTTAATATAGTGACCCAAACTGGTCTAAAATCTATTGTATGAGTGGCTTTCTACCCATCCCCACCATATAATTTTAATAATCCACTTTGGATCCATTAGAAACCGAATATTAAAATATTATAAATTAATACTTTAAGCATTTCCTAAAGATCCCCTCCTCCCCCTTATAAAAGAACACCACTTCTATCCAATTATTCATACCTTCAAATACTTTTGGTTCATGAAAACCCTACCCAATTATCCTATAAACTTCCCTCAATTCAACCTAGAGTCCTTTATTTAGTCATAAGTCCAACCTAAAGATCCATTTGGATCAAATAAAAAGGTAGAACCCGAAGAAGAGGTAATGATTTCACCACCCTCGTTCAAGTTCCTTTCTTCTTCAACTTCCTTTTTCTTTGTTTTTTCAATACTAAAATAATAACTCTATTATATTATATATACTATGATGTTATTATAATTATTTTACAAAAAAAATTCATTATTCTATTCACCCTTTGAATGACATGTCACCATATGTGTGTACGTACGACTTACCGTCTCCACGTTGTGGTGTAATTGTTATGCAATACATTATTATTTGGATGGGTATAATAATGATGTTTATTTGATGTAAATAATAAATATGACCTGATAATAATTCTGTATATATGATATACCATCCAATTATGATATTTTCGCTCATGCGTACGTAAGGATTACCGTCTCCACGACGCGATGAGATTCATTTCTAAGTTCACCATTCATTGACGATTATAAAAATATATATTACTAATAAGTATGTAATATATGAAATAATAATGCTACTGGAGATATTTATATTTATATATATAAGTATTTATTTACTTACATATATCTTATTCACTTACTTCCATTCAATACTATATGAAAACGGAAACAACATTTATGCCTACGTACGGACTACCGTCTCCATAAACGGTGTTTTCCATTTCATATATATGTCTGTTATAAATATTTATATTCTATATATATATAACATATAAATCATGTTTTATATTTTGGAAGTACTTAAATTATGATCTAACTGATACAATCAAGAGTAACAAGTTAAAACATGAAAGCGATTATTACTCGAAATATTAATATAATATGGAAATTATTATTAAATGGGTAGTATAATGTCTTAAATGAATAATGTGTGATATCATAAATATTAATATGGTTATGTTATAATTTAATAACATATTATAGTATTTATACAGAAGTTTAAACGTACCCACTACTAAAGTAAAGTTCAAGGTAAGGGGTTTTCATCTCACTCCTAATTCCCGTGAGATTCGTGCCACGTTGCCACTATTACCTTTTTTGTGGTGTATGTACTTCCCATAATTGTATTATTTGGTCAATACACTTTAATTTATGTGTATTTACATATTCTTTGTATGATACCTCTTTCATGGGGTGTATGTTTTGTAAGTTACCAAATTGGTAAGGGTTAATTTCACAATCTCTTTATCATCTGAGGTTGTTTTTACGTATGTATCTACTGGGAAATATTTATTATCCATGTACATGTTTAATAAAATAGTTTTCAAAGGGATAATTTTTAAGTTACTTTTTTACTAAAACCTCATTTTAAATGTTTTAAATATTTATTCTTCTAAATCTTTCTCATTAATGTCCATGTTTTCAAAAATGGTTTTTAAGGATTTATTTATATGGACATGAATGATTTTAAAACGTTAATTCCTTTGAAAAGTTTCAAATTTGTATGGGACACATTGATTCAAAAACGTCATTAAATGACTTCCTTCATAAATTGTGTGACTTTTAAATGTTTTCTTGAAAAGGTATATTTCAATCAAAGAGTTTTACAAATCATTTCCATATATTTAAAATCCATTAATGGATTTTAAACTTGTTTTGAAGTTGATCTATTGTGATACAAAACTTCCATATTGTATTGAAGGTTTTGTGATATGTTTGACTATGGATGTGGTATTTTTATACCATTCATGGTTTATGGGTAAATTATTGAAATTTTTTATGCTAGTTTTAATACAAATGTTTATGATATGTTCAAAACTTTTAATATGAAGAATGTATTGGACTTAGTAAGCGAAGGGTGGAGCCCGTTATAGCTCCTCGATGCATCGATAAGTCTCATGAGACAACTAGACATGTAATTGGGCAAGGCCCTCTCCCAATTTTTATATATGGTTTTGGCCAAGGCCTTATTCATTTTTAGACGTCTTGACCAAGGCCTGGACAAAATGTTTCAGAATGTCCGGAATTATGAATTCCCACATTATGAAAATAATATTGATGGTTTATGTGGTTATTTGACTAGTAGAATACCCATGACTATGTATTATTATGGAATTATTTACTCATCTAATATTTCTGCCATAAAGTGTTCATGTTTATTATTTTTAAAGGAATGTTTTTTCAATTATTCACCATGCATATTGTTTATGTTATATTCTGCTAAATTATTTACCCTTAATGAGCACCTGGGATCACCCCTCTCTTAGGTTTTATTTTCCCAGGATCCTAAGAAGTGTATTGTGATTGATATGCCGGGATAAGCTAAGGGAATAATGGATTTCATAAAGTATTATTTACGTTGTGTTGTATGTTATAAAGTGTAATGTAACATTCATGCATGTAATCTATTTTCGAAGTCTGCTAAACGATCGGTCCTTCGGGACTTGATTCCTTGTAATCATGCTAATGATACGGAATAATGCACCGACTCTGGGTAATTGGGGTCGGGGCATTACAGTGGTTATTTGAGGATTTTTTAAAATAACCTTTGAAACTAGATTTAGATAAACTCTTATTAGAGCACATAGCCATAAGACAGAATTTGAGGATTAGTATAGAAGAACTTCCTAAAATTTTGGTATTGTAGAGATTTTGTGAGTTTTCCAAGAAAAACTTCCCTGCCTGGATACGAGTAGGTAGAGGCTGCTCTAACACATATGTACCTAAAGGTAAAACCCAAAAACACCACTTTGAGCTAGACTTGAATGGGAACTAGGGCACGACAATGTGCCTTACTGCACTCTTGGTTACGACACTCCCAGGGGATATGCTTAGGATAATTATCATTTTATTTACAAATCATTATGAAGGGTTTATGAGTATATAATTCTTCAATGAAAACATCTATATGAATATATATTATATCCATAAACCGTTAAATTTATGTTTGGTATTTTACAAGTTTGTAATTATTCATTGCTATTTATAAACTAACCTAGTTTATGCTATTGTATAGAAATGGCACCCAGTACAAGGAATGTGAACTCCAGCAATACGTATGATCCAAAGAGTAAGAATGATCATATCATTCATAGTATTAAGCCAACATTTATAAGAGAAATAGTCTCCCATGTATCCTCAACATATGAAGAAATAATATCATCTGTTAATTATATAAGTAAATAACTCTCTGAGTCCTATGGCTTTGAAGGGAAGTAAGAGAAGAAAAGGATGGAAGAGAGAAATATGGATAATGGGAAGAGAGGAAAGAAGAATTTTCCCATATATGATAACTGTGTGAAGAAACACCTTGGAACTTGCCTGAAGGGAATGAGAGTTTGTTATAAGTGTGGAGAACATAGACACCAAGTACGTGACAACAATGGTAAGAGAAAGGATTCAAATGAACAATGCTTTATCTGCAAGGAGTTGGGATACTATGCAAACCAATGTCCAAATCATCAGAGTATTCCCCAAATGATGATATTGGATAATAATCTAGTTATGATACTACCACAGATGAGGGGGAATGATTAGAGTTCTTATGTTGTTATTAGATAATCATGTCATTTGAGTGTTGTATCAACAATGTACTGGTTTTAATAATTATGGAGTATATAAGAATTGTACTGCAGTACTATTTCATTAAGGACTTGAGATTGTGTGGAACCAAGAAAAGTGACTCAATAGCAGATTAATGTTTTGGAAAATATATGGTTGAGAGAAAGATAAACCATAATATGTTTCTGATACTAAGGTAGTGATTTTGGAATAATACATGATTGATTTGGATAAATTATATTGGATATTCTTGAATACCTTGAAACTGATTAATGATTTGTATATTCCATCATTGTTGGAGTTTACAAAATTTTTGGATAGAAGGAGTATATCCAGTATTCTATAAGGAATAAGGGATCATGAATGCCATCAATAAGTTTTATGGTAATTTAGGATGTTGTAGTGTTTTAAAAGAATACATGATGAAGGTGTTCACATGTTATTACACGTCATAAAGGATCTTCATTTTGTTTAACTTCCTTATATATTTTGGACTGTGAGTTTGGATAGAAGTATTTTGGATAATTCTAGTTTGAGATTATTTTTGGATTTCCATAAAAGGGCAACCCGGAGGTCGGGAGGCAACCCGTTGTGTCCAGCAAGGCCTTGAGCCTTGAACCCGAAACCGAAGGGCGACTAGGGTGTATCACCAACCACTGGCCCACGTGATGTCCTAGATTGAATAATGTAGTCTTTTTTTAAAAAAATATGGTAGTTGAATTATAAATTCATTTTTTAACCCTATATGAATAGGATAAATAGAATATTATTTTTAAGTTCTATTATCTTTTAGAGTGAAAGATGAGTTTGTGGTACAAATTAGTTAAAGGATGGGACTCTACTTGTCAAGTATATATTTTTCTTCTTCTCTTATTCTATGAAGAATTTATTCGTATACTTTAGTGAAGGGATCTTAAAACAAAAAATGTATTATCCTAATACCATATGTTTTGTTGAACTGATGGTATTTTAAATAATCATAGATTAATGAATTTAAGGCCCTAAATTTTACACTTGTTTGTGATTGATGACCTCAATCACTACCAATAAATATTTACTTTTTTCCTCCAATTATATGTCTTTAATTTCCACCAATGTTCTCCTAATCTAGATCATAATTTTTTGGTGACCCTTCCATTTCCCTTTTCCTCTTATTAAGACTAAATTTTATTAACCTAATTTCCGATGTGGGTTTTCCCAAAGGTATTTTATATTTTCAACAATTTATTTTCGAAAAATAATTTCCAATTGCGAGGACACAATTTATTGAAGGAGGGAAGAATTTAACACCACAAGATTTCATAGTACGTTATTTCTTCAAAGTAATTCAATAACTTGCACCACACGCAACACCGAGTTCTAGCGCACCATGACTTACCAAACAAACCGTTAATAAGTGGTTATGAATAGTATTAACTGAATTTTGAACTTTATATTATACTTATAATTTTAGAATCTGTATTATGAGTTTCTTATACATAATGTATGAACAAATACGTTTTTTCAGATAAAAGAAGTATTTTTCAAAAAATGCAATTTTACAGCCTTTTAATTGTGAAACGTTTTTAAATCCAATATTTGAAACTTTTATATATTAAATTTGACAAAATAAACTTCTTCTTTAGAATTGGGACATAAAAATTTAGTTTCAATAATGTTTTGGTGTTTTTCTGAGAACTTTCATATTTGGGTGAATAGTGAAAAATACTATATTTTAACTGAAAACAACATTTTTAATAAAAATAATTTATAGTGTTAAATTATACATTTTAATGGTTTGGAAGTATAAATATATTATATTTTTACCATTTAATACAATTATGGTCGTTTTAAGTAATTTCATTTTGAAATCGAACATAAACACATGTCAAACTTTTGATAGTTATTATTTCTTAAAAATACGCATTTTGTTTTTTACATCGGGAATTAATTTTAAGATAATAAATGAAACTTTTATGTATTTAATTTGGAAAAATAGACTTCATTTTTAGATTTTTAATATCTAAATTAGATTAGGGTGAAATTTGGTACTTTTTTGATAACTTTCCTATTTTGATGAATAGTGAAAATTACTATATTTTAATTAAAAACAACTTTTTTAATCGAAATAATTACTAGTAATAAATTATTAATTTGAGTGATTTTAAAGTATAATTATATTATAATCTTACCATTTAATCCAATTTTGGTCATTGGACATAATTTCATATTTAAACTAGACATAACAAAGTGTCAATCTTTTGATAGTTATTATTTGTTAAAAACACGCTTTTTGTTTCTACAATGGGAATTAATTTTAAATTAATTTCTTCCACTTCTGTGTTTTGAATTTCGAAAAATGTATTCCATATTTAGAATCAGGAGGTATAAATTGTGTAAATAGGCAACTTTTATTTTTAGACATTTTGAATAATTACTTCGGTAAATATTTTATTTACCATGGTTAAAGGGTAAATCCTGTAAATAAGGGTAAAAAATAATATTATAATAATAATAACTTACACTAAAATGCATCCTAACCCTATTGGTTGATAAATATCCGACCATGTGCATCTTTGAGTCTATTTTGGGACCCCATGGATCCACTTGTAAGTGATAATGACACCTTATATTAATTAAGTTAAAGTAAATACAAAAATTATATAAGCATATATCATTTAGAAAAATAATTTTTACATTGGGTTATATATGTTTTATTTTCGACTATAAATATTAATTAGAAAGATAAAAATATTTCCTACATAATGGTATTTTATTTATAATTTTTAGACTTTGAATAATTAAATATAGTAATGACACAATAATGATGGAGTATTTTCCTTATTAATGAAATAATCAAATAATTGGTATTATAAATGTTAAAATAAATATAATTTAAAATGTTTGATGACATACACGAATTTTATTGGTTAATATGACATGTTAGGATTACTTAAATTAATTTTTTTAGAATTAATAAAGATGTTTAAAATTTAACAAAAATAAATTATTAAATAGTGTAAAAATTGACATAAATGAGTTTTTAAAACAAATATTATATTATTAATTGATATTATATTCCAAAAAATCTAAGGTTCGGACAATGGACTTATATAATTATAGGTGTATCATTAATTTACCACTTGGGGGTCTCTTGTAAGTATATAGTATGTTTATTAACCATATAATATAAAAATACAAAGTAACATGGTAAATGTCCAACTATTTAACTAAGAGTTAAATATAAATGATAAGGTTAATATAGTGACCCAAACATATATAAAATCTATTGGATGAAATTATTTATACCCATACCCACATTATACTTTGAATAATCCACTTTGGAGCCATTATAAACTGAATATGAATTTATTATAAATTAATACTTTAGGTTCTTTCTACAGATCCCCTCCTCCTCCTTATAAAAGGACACCACTTCTAACCAATTATTCATACCTTAAAAGCCTTTTAGTTCATCCAACCCCTGCCCAATTATCCTCTAAACTTCCATAAATTTAACCTAGATTCCTTCCTTTAGTCAGAAATCCAACATAAGGATCCCTTTTGATCAAATCAAAAGGAAGAACCCAAAGAAGAGGTAATGATTTCAGCACCCTGTTTCAAGTTCCATTCTTCTTCCACTTCCTTTTTCTTTGTTTTTTCCTTTATAAAATAATAAATCCATTATATTATATATACTGTGATGTTATTATAATTATGGTACAACCAAATTCATTATTCTATCCACCCTTTTAATGACATGTCACCATACGTGTGTACGTACGACTTATCGTCTCCACGTTGTAGTGTATTTGTTATTCAATACATTATTATGTGTATGGGTATAATAATGATATGTATTTGATGTAAATAATAAATATAACATGATAAGGATTATTTATATATGATATACCATCCGATTATGATATTTTCGCTCATGCATTCATACGGATTATCGTCTCCACGACACGATGAGATTCATTTCTAAGTTCACCATTCATCGACGATTATAAAAATATAAAGTACTAATAAGTATGTAATATATTAAATAATAATGCTACTGGAGATATATATATTTATATATATAAGTATTTATGTACTTATATATATCTTATTCACTTACTTTCATTCAATACTATATGAAAACGGAAACAACATTTATGCGTATGTACAGACTGCTGTCTCCATAAACGGTGTTTTCAATTTCATATATATATCTATTATACATATTTATATTCTAAATATATATAATATATAAATCATGTTTTATATTCTGGAAGTATTTAAATCATGATCTAAGTGATACAATCAATAGAAACAAGTTAAAACACGGAAGCGATTATTACCTGAAATATTAATATAACATGGAAATTATTATTAAATAGGTAGTATAAATTCATAAATGAATAATGTATGATATCATAAATATTAATATGGTTCTGTTATAATTTAATAACATACTATAGTCTTCATACAGGAGGTTAAACGTACCCTCGACTAAAGGAAAGTGAAAGGTAAGGGGTTTTCATCTCACTCCTAATTATCGTGAGATTCGTGCCATATTGCCACTATTATCTTTTGTGTGCTGTATATACTGCCCATAACTATACTATTTGTGTAATAAACTTTAATTTATGTGTATTTACAAATTTTTTGTATGATACCTCTTTCATGGGGTGTATGTTTCGTAAGTTACCAAATTGGTAGGGGTTAATTTCGCAATCTCTTTATTATCCGAGGTTGTTTTTACATAAGTATCTACTGGGACATATTTATTATCCATGTACATGTTCCATAAAAAAGTTTTAAAAGGGATAATTTTTATGTGACATATTTACTAAAACCTCATTTTAAATTTTTTAAATATTTATTCTTTTAAATCGTTCCCATTAATGTCCATTTTATGAAAAATTGTTTTTAAGGACTTATTTATATGGAAATGAATGTTTTTAAAATGTTAATTCCTTCAAAAAGTTTCAATGTTGTATGGGACACTTTGATTAAAAAATGTCATTAAATTTATTCCTTTCTAAATTGTGTGACTTTTAAATGTTTTCATGAAAAGGGATATTTCAATCAAAGTTTTTTACAGATCATTTCCATCTATGTCAAATCCTTTAATGGATTTTAAACTTGTTTTGAAGTTGATCTATTTTGATGCAAAACTTCCATATTGTATTGAAGGTTTTGTGATATGTTTGACTATGGATGTTCTATTTTTATACCATTCATGGTTTAATGGTAAAGTATTGACATTTCATATGCTAGTTTTAATAAAAATGTTTATGATAGGTTTAAAACCTTTCATATGAGGAATGTATTGGACTTAGTAAGTGATGGGTGGAGCCTGCTATAGCTCCTCGATGCATCGGTAGGTATCATGAGACAACTAGACATGGAATTGGCCGAGGCCCTTTCCCAATTTTGATATATGGTCCTGGCTGAGGCCTTAATCATTTTTAGAAATCTTGGTTGAGGCCTTGAAAAAATGTTTCAGAATGTTCGGTATTATGCATTACATAATTATGAAAATAATATTGATGGTTTATGTGGTTATTCGACTAGTAGAATACCCATGACTATGTTTTATTATGGCATTATTTACTCAGCAGATATTTTTCCATAAAGTGTTCATTTTTATTATTTATAAAGGCATGTGTTTTCAATTATTCACCATGCTAATTGTTTATGTAATCTTCCGCTAAATTATCTACCCTTACTGAGCACCTGAGCTCACCCCTCTCTTAGGTTTTATTTTCCCAGGATCCCAAGAAGTGTATTGTGACTGATATGCAGGGATAATCTAAGGGAATAATGGCATTAATAAAGGATTATTTATGTTGTGTTGTATGTTATAAATTGTAATGTAACATTCATGTATATAATATGTTTTCCAAGACTGCTAAACCGATCAGTCCTTCGGGACTTTATTCCTTGTAATCATGACAATGATACGTAATAATGCACCGACTCTGGGTAACTGGGGTCGGGGCGTTACAACACCTAAATGACTGGAGATCTGATTTTCTCTAACTTTTGAACTCTCTACTTAATTATGAGGGTTTGACCTCTATTTATAGGCATTTGGACACCCTACGCGATGGCATGCATGTTTCCTCTCGGTGCGCAAGTCCAGCCGCCCTAGTCTCTGCCACGCAAGTCACTTGTGTGACCAAACCCAAAACTTGAGTGCCCCTTTTTACATTGCTATATTTTGATGCTCTGATTTTGAAAAAAATGGTGCACATGTTTCCAAGCCTCCAAGACACTGGCTCAAAAGTCCCTTTTCCAAAAAACACTTTTCTCCATTGGTCGATTTTGAGGTCCAAAAATTTGGCAAACACAGGAAAACGATGACACCTTGTATCTGCTCTTTGTGAAACGCCTCCAGATCGACCATTACTTTGTCGACATTCTTGAATCAATCATGGATCGTTAACAACATCCCTTGAACTCAACATGAAACCATGAATTCCCCTTTGTCAACAAATTTGTACGTCATGGTTTTCTTTGTCAACAAACACAACACGAAGACCCACTTTGTCAACAAACACAATCACCTCAAAAATACTTCAATGATACCTTGAGGGATTTTTGCCTAACAATTTCTCCAATTCCCATTCATTCTCACACCACCAATTTCATCACCACTATTTACTTTCATCACTTCACTTTTAACTTTTCTCTATCACTATTTTGTTTCATTGTTTTTAATTTTACTTTGTCACTCCCAACACGCCTTTTTCAAAAGTATTTCTATATGGATCAACCCCTATTCAATTTTTTACTAGTTTGAAATAGGGTTTATAAATTTTAATTTGGCTAGAAACTATAAATGACCTTTTTCACTACTGAATTTTTATGTCGTTATTGGGGAAGGGAATGTGTGACCGTGTAACAAAAACACGAAAAATAAGACCAATAAATAAATAAATAAATATATGTATATATATATAATTTAATAAAAATATATTCAAAATAGTGTCAATTTAAACTAGGTAATAATAAATAAACCTAGAGGAATTATTACTTAAAATCAACAAAAATATGATTACAGTAAGAATAAATAATATGATTTCAATAGAAATTCATGGGGAAGACCCAAATAATCATCAAAATAAAACCTTCAACCAATATGGAAGTGACAAACATCCACAACCTGATAATTAGATGATAAATATAGGTAGGATTAGGGTGGTTCAGGTTCCTACAGTTTCATACAACCCATTATGAATTAGTAAGGCCCTTAGGTCTCAAAACTATGAGATTAAGAAATCTTACTTTTTCATGTTGCCATCTTACAATGGATTACCTAATAAAGACTCTCTTATCATTATTAGGGACTTATATGGTATAATAAAACAATATCCACTTAGCGATTAAGTATGGAGAAGTTAGAGATGAAATCATTTGTATTTTTCTAGAAAATAAATGAAAAAAATTATTTTCAATAGATGGATGATAAAATATTTTATTTATAGGACCAATTGTAAAATGATTTCGTCATGAAATTTTTCCTGAGGAAGATGAATTCTGTGATTAGGCACAAAATCCTTAAAATTTTAAAATTTGTGAGTGATATGTTCCATGAATATTGTAATAGATTCAAGGGTCTACTTAAGAAGTTTCCCAACCACAAATGTATATACAGTTACCCAGGCTTAACAAACAATGATGTTACATACCTTTTTATTAATATTCTGTACATTAAATAGAAACATTCTTGAGAACTGTAATAGTTAAGTGCCATTAGAAACATGGAAACCTAATATCCTATCTCGGTGAAAGATCATTAAGAAATACTGTAAATATATTCCCATTTACTATTCCTTTTTAAAACATTTCATTATAACCTAGGGAAAGGAAAAATAAGAAATGGTGAGATCAAATTCTCAGTAAGGGTAAACATAAGAGATAATAATCAATGATCATATGAAAGTATATGATTAGAATAAGGGTATCTGATCATGAACAAAATTTATGAGGTTCAAACCCAAACTATTATAAATTATAAACAAGAGTCATGGGATAGAGATTGGTTGTTCATATGACATGAATCATAAGTGAAACAAAGAACATTAGCCATTAGATCATAACTGTGGAATAGGAAATAAAATTTTTTCCATACACATAATCATAAAAAATCTTGTTTTTAGGATACATACCAAAACATTCATAACATGTTGTGGTTGAGATAATTTCCCATGTACCTACTTCAGGCTTGGAATGTCCTCTCAGGTAACCCATTGTTTCAGGCTTCGGTTGACCACCTATGTACCATATTATTTCAATATTGGTATGAACACCTATGTACCCTCTTGTTTTAGGCTTGGGCTTACCACCCATGTACCTTGTTGTTTTGGGATTGTGCTAAATAATCATGCACCCTTATTTTTGGTTTTAGTATAAACACACATGTACCCTCATCATTAGGCTTGGCTTGGAAACCCGTGTTCCCTCATCTTTGGGAATGGTCTAATCACTCATATAACCTCTATGATCCTAAAAAATTTATCATTACCCAATGCTCTGGGAGGAGATATAGGTTGCACACATTGCATAATGAAAACCATATTTATGTGTTCCACCAGATCATAAGAATTAATCATATCATAACCAATGAAATGAAATGGGTATCATAAGAATTTAATCATATAATAACCTTTAGAAAAGATATAGGTTTTATAATCACTTCCTCCTACCATAACTTGGGAAGATAAGTGGGTTCCACAATCATTTTATCATGTTATAACCCATTAAAGAGAAATGGGTATCATAAAAAACATTTTATCTTAAATATAAACTGTTCAAAAAAAAATTAGAATGGTGCTTAAGGATCATATCCCTATTAAAAAAAAGAAAATATATCAAAGGATTTCATCATATATGGGGAAGGATTTTGAAAGATCACTTTGAACATTTTTTTTAAGAAAAACGACCTTTCTTTGAAAATCATCTTTTTTAAACATAAAACAATTTCAAAATCCTTTTCAACAAAATACTACTTTAAAAAATATAAATTAATCTTTAAAAATCAATGAAAAGAATTATTGAGGAAAATAAAATTTATGCTTTGAGAAAATGATTTTTAAAATATAAAACCTTTTGAAAACCTTTTTCTTTTAAAATAACCTTGAAGACATATAAAGTAATATTTGATACTCATTTAAAACACCTTTTAAACATAAAATATTTATGAAATCCTTTTCGTTGAAAAAAAATGAAAATATAAATCAATCAAAAATATTTAAGAAAACATATTACTTTTGAAAATATTTTTTTAAAATGTACAATGGATGATCCAATTAATAGTGTGGTCATGATGGGAGATAATTTCTTACATGGCCTATATGTAAAAAAATGTTACTTTCATATAGTTGGTAGAAGTTAAAATATCTTAGATTGGAAAATGAAAATACGATTACTTTTAAAAACATTTTATAAAAGGGTAAAAAATGGGAAAAATTACTTTTAATATCATAGTGTAACAATTTTGAAAACTTTTTTAGAAAACATGGTTTTAGGGGAAAACCGATTTTTGACCGAAGAGAGAAATAAAGTATGATTTTCTTAAAAACATTTTATTTGTTATCATAAGTTAAAAATAGTGGAAAAATAGAACCATTACCTGAATATATAATAAATATATAGATGGGAATAATTGTTTTGATAATTCTTGAGATATGGATCATAAATCTTCTTTCATAGAACCATAATCATAAACACTCTTGTTTAATGATGAGATTATAGTAATATTCACTTACCATTTTGGTAAAATGGAATCATAATCCTCAAGAAAGAATAAAAAATGGTGGATAAAATATAATTAAAATAAGGGTATTAGTTATATAACATGTAAATGGGGTGTTATATAAACCTTGTAAAATAATATAGGTACATAACATAAAAAGTGTCTCAAAGAAGGAAAATTGAGAAAAAACTACCCTGTAGGTTTGGTAACTTCAAAATTTTAACAACATGAAAGAGAGATACTAAAATAGATATGTAAATACAGAAAAAATTAATTATAAGAATCATAAAGTACATTCATGTGTAATTTATACACCACATATAAGTAAGAGTTGGTGAACATAGAATATGTCTCACAAAAGTAAAAAGTGAGATGCCTTAGCTTCAGTCTTGAATTCAATTGTACACATTAAAAAATAATTTATCATAAATATATTTTTATTTTAAATTTATAATTGAATAATATTCATATATATCTTACCATATAATATTTTCTTATGGCTTTAAATTACCTGTTTATTTACAATCACATGTTAAAGTTATGTTTTAAGTAAGAACCACTTTTTTTCTTTTAAGTTTTGACTTGTTATTTCTGGTCTGTATACTTTGATCATGATTTAGTAATTTAAATAATTTAAAATTTTATATAAATATCATATATATTCATTATATATATATTTATAGTAACCCATAATATTTAATGATAGGAAATGAAATACACTATTCACGGAGACTGTACGACATACATACGCACAAACACAATCTATGTTTTAACATCCTATTGAATGAAAGAAATTAAATGATATACATACATATATACACATATATCTATATTTATAATATCATCCCAATATCACTACCAGGAAATATATATGTATAAAATATTTTTATTAAAATCATCATAAATACATTCCATGTAAAGCGTGAACGAATAACATCTCTTTATGAGGTGGTAGTCCGCCGTACACATGAACAACGTTGTCATATTCCCACAAAAAGAAAATCATGAAGGAATTTTTGATATAATAATTATAGATGCATAATAATATCATAAGTTTCATAATGATTTTATAAAATATCATTTTAATCATTACTCCTAACCTTGAAAGGTGGTAATGAAAAATGAATGACATCAGTTTGTGAGGTAGTAGTACACTGTATACACGAATGATGATTTCATAACCCATTTGATGAAATTGTGTGAAGATATAGGTCATAAACATAACATAAAAAAATATAATTATATTTAATATATTGTGTTTATATATAACCATGATATATAAATAACTGAATGATGTGGAGACGGAAATAAAATAAAAACACTTTAAGAAGAACATTCCATCTTCTTCAGGTATCATTTTTAGGTTTATACTAAAGTTGTGAAAGTTTTTCTTTATACCAAAACTAATACTTCTATGATGACGGGAGGGAATTTGGGAAGTTATTTAATTTCTTATCCAAATGTCTTGAGAGGGGTGAAGTAGGAGGGGTAGTGAGTTCATTTTAATAGTTGAGGAGGAGTGACACTCTAGTAAGTACTAGAAATTATTCACTATTAGGAAGTCAATATTAACTAAACTTGATAAAAAAATATAATTTAAGGTTTTTAGGTATTATATGGTCTATCCAAAAATCCACGACACATTTATAAACATTTCTTAAACATTTGGTTCCTCAACTTTTAGGTGTTCTTATTTTATCATTTTGGTTTTTTTATTATGTTAACTAGTTTTCTAAACTAATTAATTTATTCATTAATAATAAGATAGAGTGATCCATATTAGATTATTTAGATAAAATAATTAAAATATAGGATTTATAATTTATAAATTATAAATCCTATGCATGATAGAAATTTAATTTAACACAAGCGTATGTAACACACAAAAACACTTCTTTGACCATAAGCAAGATAACCGAGTTTTTTCTATTTAACAGTCAATATATTCGTTATAATAGAACAAGTGGTCTATTAATGGAACTTATTTAATATTCATTAATATTTTAAATCACTTTACTAAATATATTATTTTTTTACTAATTTTCAATCAATTAATAAAATATATTTTATTATAAAAGAACATTAATTTCAATTTTGACATTATTCATTTAATTTAAATTAAAAATAACAATACAATAATTTAAATCATATAAATAATTTTCAAACCCATGTAACATGATATATTAATCTAAAAAAATAGTTTGACAAAAAAATTAAATCAATTTACTTCACTTGTAATTTTTTTAATATCATTAGATTAATTTAATTATTAACTAAATAATTCATGAGTCAGTCTTTCTTAAAAATTTAATGTAACTATATTATATCACAAAAAAATTATGATGTAATAAAACTAATTTATCTTCCAAAATAATATTTATATCTTAACGTATATGGTTTTCTCTGTTTTAAATCGTTATATAAATTAAAAGAAAGAAATGCACATTTTTTTGTATTTATCTTTACTTAACATATTATATTGGTCAATTTCACGTAAAACTATCCAATAACATCATAAAATTAGATCCTTTGGTCATAAGGGTAGAAATATATCTATAAAATGAGGTTTTTACTTGTTTTGGGTCATTATTAGAACATATATTCTATGTTTAATCACTACGAAAACTAATTTTCACCACAATAAGTATAATTAATTTTAACTACTTTCACTAATCACTTTGGTAGAAAATTAATTTCTAATTATTATAAATTATAAAAAATTATGATCCCAAATATTGAATCCATTTTTCAAAACTCAATTCACATAAGTGGAAAAAATTAATTTAAATTTAATCCTACTGGCATGATGAGAAAGGGGGATTTTAATGTAAAAATGTTCAGATGTTTATATTGTTTTTATATCTATATTTAAAATGAAAATTTTTCCAATGACCCACCTTATATTAGTATATTTATAATTTACCTAATGATACTTTATAACTAATTGAAAATATAATTTAACAACATAAATAAATTAAACCAAAATACCATTTTCAATTAAAACTCAGTATTTTTCTCTATTCATCAAAAAATGAAACTTCTCACAAAGATACTTAAAATTTACCCTAAGATAAATTTGATATTCTTATTTCAAAAATTAAATTTTTAATGAAATTTTTTTAAAATTTGAAAATTTTAATTTTAAATTATTGTTTCATTCAATATTAACCCGTATTTTAGAAAACATACTATTTTTCAGAAAACATTTCATTATATTTTAAATAATTATTATTTTATTTATAATAAATATATAACTAATAAACCTATGAAATATATATATATATATATTCATAATTTAGTTAACCCTATTCATTCCCACAATTTGATCACCTAGGTGATGTCTATGCTATTAAATAATAATAATAATAATAATAATAATAATAGTACATTGTTGTTTGGTAAAAATCGGTATTTTGTATAACACAATAAAACATAGAGTTGATTCTACCATAAGCTAAACTCAGTGTTTCATGTTATTAAAGCTTTACTTGGTGTGGAATATAAATACATTTTCCATGTAACATAATCCATCAAATAGTTTTAATTTATTTGAAAAAAATCATAAAAAATTTGTGTGTTACATTCTACCCCCCTTAAAATGAATTTGACACTCAAAATTCATATTGGTCATCAAACATTTAATACATGAAAGTTCCTTTCCTAGAAACCCACATTATACAAATTAATACTAAAACATTTTTAAAAAATGTAATGTTGGAAACATAACAGTTACCCAATGTAACTCATAAGTAGACTTCCTCATAGAAGAACATAAGTGGGTTGTGAAGATTTTGAGATGGAAGAAAAGTGTAAATAATTATAGAGAGTTATAGAGATCACTGATCATAAGAAAGTGGGCGATCTATTAAAAGTTAACCACCAAAAAAAAATATGTCATGATCTAAGGAACCATTTTATTTATTTAAAAATAAGGTACTAGGATAACATTTAGTTTCCAATATCTTATTCCTAATGTTGAAGAATTTTAAAAATGAGATATACTATGTTGATTTCATTACATTTCATAATCACAATCTCATCCATCGTTGTGCCTTGATCAATTTTCACTTTATCTAAAACCTAAAGAAATATAAGTTAATTTTTTGTGTCTAAAGCAGTTATTGATCATATGATCCCCAAATATAATGATAATTAATTCCCAATAACATTATTTATTATCAAAACAAAATGGTTTTCACAGGTTGTCCAATATGCACAAATCTTCATATTGCAAAACATTAATATCTAAAACCACATTCAAAGTTCTGCATAGACCATTTAATTAATGGTTAACCCTTTTCACTCATATGAAAGATGAAAATATAAAATTTTGGAAATATAGTTTCCAAATTTCTCAAAATTAGCTTATCATTGATCCCCTATGTATCATAAAGTACCCCTAGATTGTCATATACTCGACATGTGAATATCTTTATCTTGTATTCTCTTAAAATATGGTAACTTCCAAAAAATAATTATTAAAAACATGCATTATTATTCATTATTTATACAAATTGTTTGATATATTTCTTAAATCCAAAAACGATGTAAAATTCATCAACGATAACACAAACAAATTTTTCAAAAAATCCATTATCTATTCTGAAGTCATAAATACTATCCAATTTATATTATTCTTATCAAATATCTATTTATCTTAAATAAACACTATTTTATCAATATTAGGAACATATTAAGTGTTACCTTACCTTAATCATGATTTTTCTATAAAATATAACCTAATCATTAAGTAAATTTTATTGGTCATTAGTTCCATTAAACATATTCTCTAAAATCCTTTTTGAAAAAATTATAATGAAAAATAGTTATGTATTTAACATTTCATAATTCATGATTATAAATACAAAAATACTTTTATCCATTCACTATAATGATTTCCATTGAATAGGTCCTTCCATGGTCTAGATTTAAATTATTAGGCCAGGGCATTAAGTTGTGTAATTACCATGTTCTTCATAGATAAGACACTGAACAACTTGAAATTTTTTCACTATATGACCTTTTTTCCACACAGATTACATCTTCCCCTCCATTTTAGATATTCCATCAGAATTTTCTTCCCACCTTATTGGCATGTACGAATCTGAGTCTTATTTATTCTATTTTTATTTCCACATGAACTTTCATAAATTTCCATCTTCTTCTTATTCCATGTGTCTGAAATCTCATTGAAGTTCATGTAGTTAATCATATATCCTGATTACAAAATCTTTCTCCTGAGTAATCATCTTATTTTGTTTCTTATAATCACTTAATTGTACATAGTATTCAATGTGAACATGATTTATTCAGGTTTTATCCATCTTCTAAAACCAAAATCATAGTGTGAGAAACAATAGTCATAGTGTGGAACCACATAATCATGAAAATGCACTTATAATAAAGCAAAATATACAAAAATTCTTTAATCTACGATATAATAGGTCATTCATAGTAATCATATATTAATATCATTTATGATTATTTATAAAGATTTTGTGAATTTCTAATGCATTTCCCTTGGTAGTGTCAAATCAGCTGTGTTGTATGGCCCATTATCATGCACCAGTTACCAAATGAGTATATATCAATACGGTGTTTTCGGGGTTGTTATCCCTATGTACATATATGCTAGATCCACATCTACTTATTTTATCTTGAGATGGATGTATTCCAAGGAAACCATTTTCTATATCCTTTACCATAATTCTAGGAAAATTTCATAAACCTTAAAACATCCTTAGTCTAATCCTTAGAGACATTCTTAGAGATATCCTTTGATATATCCCTAAGGATCTCACTGATTTTTTATCATCTTAGTTTCCAAAGGTCATCTTTACCTTTCCTTTGATACCAACTATAGCGACCTAGGATTGAAATATATGTACATTACATCATTTTTAGGATTATTCATTACATTATACAAAACCACACTTGAGGACCATAATAGTTTAAATCCATTGGAAATAGGTAAACCTAATCTTCTGTCTGGGTTAAATATCATGAACATCTTTCTTAAAGGTCTTCCAATATAGTAATATTACATAAATATTTTCATCATAAGCCAATAAAAGGAAACATAAGAAATGGTGAGATTAGATGATTAATAAGGGTAGACATAAGAGATATCAATATATGTTAACATGAAAGTATAAGATAAGAAAAAGGTTATGTGATCATGATCATAACTACTGATGCTCATACATAAACTGTCATATATTATAATCGTGATTCATGGTAAAGATATTATTAGTTTATAAGACATGAATCATAAGGGAAAAAAGGACATGCTCCATGATATCATAACCTTGGAGTAAACCATTGAATTTTTGGAATACGTATAATCATATAAAAAATTATGTTAAGGCTACCTAGAAAGATATTCATAACATGTTAGGCTTGGGATAATGGGACATATACCTGCATTGGTGATGGGATATCATCATGTGTAACCTCTTGTTTTGAGCATGATCTTACCACATGTGTACCATATTGTTTCAGGATTGGGATGAATACTCTTGTACCCTCTTGTTTTGGGATTAGGCTGACCACCTATTTACCCTTTTATTTCAGTCTAGTGTTAAAAACGCATCTACCATCCCTTTTCAGCTTGATCGAAACACCCGTGTACCCTCATCTTTGGGATTGGGTTGAAACAACGCATACCCTCATATTTGGGATTGGTATAATCACCTATGTACCCTATGATATCATAAATCATTTTTTGTACCCAATTCATTGGAGGGAGATATTGGTCCCACCCATATCACAATGAAATCCATATTTCTATGTGGAACCATATAATAATAATTCATCATATCATAACACATGAAATAAAATGGGTATCAAAATCATTTATTCATATATTAACCTATGTAAAAGAGATAGGCTTTATAATCATTTCATCATAGCATATCATATGAAAATAATTGGGTTTCACAATCATTTTATCATGGTATAACTTGTGTAAGATAAATGAGTTTCATAATCAACTTTTCATCTTAAACATAAACCATTCATAGAATTAATAGTATTTGTGTCGATTTATCATATACCTAATATAAAATAATCTTTATAAAATGATATCATCTTATATGGAGAATTATTTTGAAATATTACGTGGAAATTTTTTAAGGAAAAGAAAATTTATTTGAAAATTAAAATTTAAACACATAAAATTATTTCAAAATTATTTTCATTGAAAACCACTTTGAAAACATATAATAAAATATTTAAAAATAACTGAATACATTTCTTGATGAAAATGACCTTTATTATTTGAAAACAAAATTATTTTTAAAATATAAAACCTTTTGGAAATCTTTTCTTTAAAAATAACATTGAAACCATTTAAAGGATGTTTCAAAACTCATTTAAAACACTTTTTAATCATAAATATTTTACAAAAAGAATTTTCTATGAAAATAAATATAAAATAAAAAATATTTCCCATATATTTATGAAAAATTTTTAATTTTGAAAATATTATTTAAATAGTATAATTGGATATTCAATGAATGGTGTGTTCTTGATAGCGGAGAATTCTATAAAATACATATAGGTAAAAAATATTCCTTTCATATTGTTAGTAGAAGTCCAAAGCACCTTGATTGGAAAATTACAAGAGTAATCCTTTTAAAAAAAATTTAAAATTTTAAAAAATGGAGAAAAATGTCTTTTAAAATCATAGTGGAACACTTTTTAAAATATTTTTAGAAAACATGGTTTTGGGAGAAAATAGATTTCTGACCGAAGAGAGAAATAGAGTTTGATTTTATTGAAAACATTTTCTTAATTATCATAAGTAACAAAGAGTTAAAAAATCACACCATTACATGAATATATCACGAATAGCTACATTATAATAATTTTCATTAGAATTTTGGAGATTTTGGTTATAATATTTCATCAATCGAAGCATAATTATAAATAATCCTGATAAACAATGAGTTTGTAGCAATCAACTCTTATCATTTTGGTAACTTCAAATCATAATACTAATGAAGTAATTAAAATAAATTATTCATAAAATATGATGAAAATAGGGATATTATTGATATATAATGTAACATTTTTATTATATACACCTCATAGAATAATATAGGTGCAGAACATAACATGTGTCCCAAAGAAGGAAAATTGAGAAAAAAAATTACCTTACTACTTTGGTAACTTTAAAACCATAAAAAAGTGTAAGAGATATCCTAAAAAGGATACATAAATAAATAAAAATTTAATTATCATATTCATAAATTAAATTAATGGGAAATATATACACCATATATAAATAAGTGTTTGTGAATATGGAATGTGTCTCACAAAAGTAAAAAGTGCAACACAAACAGCTTACATTTAGTCTTGACTTCATTCGTACATCATAAAAACTCTTCTATAATAAATATATGTTTATTATAAATTTATAAAATAAAAATATTCATATATATCCCACCATATATTATCTTCTTAAAACTTTATATTACCCATTTATTAACAATCTTACGTAAAAGTAACATTTCAGGTAATAACCATATTGTTTTTTGTATAAATTTTGAATTATTATTTTAGTTACTCTTACTATGATCAGGATTTAACAATTTCAATAATTTAAAACATGATATAAATATCATATATAGTCATTATATATATTTATATCAACCCATAAAATTTATTGATCGGAAATGAAATACACCGTTCATAGAGACAATAAGTAGTACGTACACATGGACAAGGATTCAATTTTCTTTTCATATTAAAAGAAAGAATGGAAATGATATTTATATATATTATAATAATAATAGTAGCACTATTATGTCATATATATCATATATTTTTATTAAAATAATACTCAATACATTCCATTAAAGCGTTAGTGAATCACATTGATTTGTGCAATGGTAGTATGCCATACACAAAAATGATGTTATAATATTCCCACTGAATAAAATGCATGGAGGTATGAATTATATAATAATTAAATATGAATAATAATATAATAAATATAATAAATATAATAAATATAATATAAAAATAATATTTACATCATTATTACCATCCTTTACTAGTTTTGATGGAAAAACAAATGACATCAGTTCACAGGCGGTAGACTGCGGTACACACGAACTATTATTTCATAACCCATTTTATGGAAGTATATGTGGCTATAAGTCATACCCTTAACATAAAAAAATCTATGTATATTGAATATACTAAGGTTTTTATATATTCATTATATTAAAATAATTCAATGAGGTGGATAATGAAATAAAATAAAACACTTTTAAAGGAACAATACTCGTTCTTCATGTATCCTCTTTAGGTTTGCACAAAATCCTTGAAAAGTTTCCATTCTAAAAAAACTAATAAGTATAAGATTATTTTAGGGAAGTTTATAAGTGATTTTTGTGGATATGTTTTGGTCCAAATGGCTTGATAGGTTTGATGAAGTGGGGGTAGTGAGTACCTTTTTATAGTTGAGTAGGTGTGACATTCTCGTAAATACTGAAATGTATTCACTATTGGGAAGTCATGCTTTCCTCAAGTTGCTCCAAAATTAATAAATAATTTTTTTAGGTATTATACAGTCTATAGAAACCTACAAAACCAATTTATAAACATTTTTTAAAAATTAGGTTCCTTAATTATTATGGATACTTATTAAATCATTTTAGGTTTTTCCTTATTTTAACAAGTTTTCAAAACTAATTAATTTATTCATTAAGTCTAAGTTAAAGATATACTTATTATATAATTTTTAATCTATGATTTTAAATATTATAAATAATTTATAGATTATAAATCATATGTCTGTTTGAAATTAACTTTAACATAAGCACATGTATCATGAAAAAAAACACAACTTTAACTGTAACCATGTTATCCAAGTTTTTTCTATTTAATGGTCAATAATAATAATAATAGAAAAATTGGTCCATTATTGAAATATATATTGAAATAATTAATATATTAAAATAAATTTATATAATATATGAGTTTATAGTAATTTTAAATCAATTAATAAAATAGAATTTATTATAAAATGACATTAATGTCAATTTTGAAATTATGCATTATTTTAAATTAAAAAATAGAAAAATAATGGAAATAAAATAAATTATGATCACACATGTTTAGTATGATATATTAATAAAAAATATAATTCAACACAACAATTCAATCAATTTACTTTACATTTAATGTTTTATTATCATTTGATTTATTTAATTATAAACTAAATAATTCATGTGTTGGCGTTTCTTAAGGATTTAATGTAATTATATTATCCCCAAATTTTGAAATAAATTTTAAATAAAAAACCCCTTTATATTCTAAAATAATATTTATAACCTAACTTATGTTTTCCCCTATTTTAAATTTTTATATAAATTTAATGGAAGAAATGTTCATTTTTTATCTTTTTCTTCACTTAACTTATTGTGTGAGTCAGTTTCATGGAAAAGTGTGCCATAAATCAATATATTATATCATAAGATAATATGGTTCAAAATATGTCCATAAAATTGGGTTTTTACAAGTCTTGGGTCATTCTTGTACCTTATATTATATGTTTAACAACTAAGTAAACTTGTTTTTACCTTCATCATTTTAATTATTTTTAACTATTTTCACTACTCACATTGGTAAAAAATTAATTTTGAACTATTATAAATTATAAATTATAATGATACCAAATATGGAATCAGTTTTCCAAATAGAATTTAGATAAGTGGAAGAAATTAATTTAAAATTAATTTCGCAGGTGAGATGAGAAAGCATGTTTTTAAAGTATAAATAATCAAAAGTTTACAAATTTTTTATAAATACATTCAACAATAAAACTCTTATGATTCCCAAAATTGAATTAATGAATGTATAATTGAACTAATAAGAATTTAAAACTAATTTAAAATATAATATAACATTATAAATAAATTACATGGAAGGGCAATTTTAAATTAAAACACAGTATTTGTTCACTATTCATCAAAAAATGAAACTTCTCATAAAAATAGAAAAAATTAATCCTAGGATAATTTTTATATTACTATTTAAAATATAAATTTACTTTTCCATGTAAATTTTTTAGATGTGGTATAATTTAAATTTAAATTATGTTCAACAAGAATGATTAATCCTCCTTTTAGAAAAGATATTATTTTTTTAGAAAGCATTTTAATTTCTTTTAAATGATTCTTATTTTATTTATAATCAATAGATAACAAATAAACATTTTAAAACTATATATTTTAATAATTTAGTTAATATTATTCATTCCCACCATTCCTTCAACTAAGTGATAACATTCATATTAAATGACAACTAAAATAGTATACATTAATTTAGTAAAACTCAGTATTTTGTATAACATAAGAAAATCTATTTGTTTTTTGTACTGAAATGTAAACTAATTATTGTGTGTTAATAAATTTTAACTTATAGTTTATTTAAATAAATATTAGTGTAAAATTAAATCCATCAAATATACATAATTTATTCGAAAGAAATATTAAAAAATAAGGGTGTTATAGTAAATATATTTTTTACGGATACATTTTAAAATAGTCTCACACCATACCATCAAATAATGGTTGATAGGTTATATTTTGTAAATTTCTCTGATAAATTATTCATGATATGAAATTTATTTTCAAAACCTTGGAAAATATTCATAATAAAATTTTCTAGATGGTGAACCACTATCAGGAAAAAACCCCAACCACTCTCCAAGTTGGATTCAAATCTACTAGATTTTATACTAAAAACACTAAAAACATAGGGATAAATTTTACCACTTAGGAATGTTTAGACATTCAAATTATTTTTGTCCAAATTTCTATGTGTATTCCCGAGATCCTTAGAATACATAATATTATTGGATATGGCCCCATAGTGCAACCAATAGATGAACCATTCCTAAATAATTAAATAAAAGGCTACCATAACCATCCCAACCATTCATTGAGAGAGCAGGGAATATTGAGAACTTCTCTTCCCCATGTTTCTAGTGACAACCTAGAAATAAATTCTAACCTCAACCAAGAATTTATACTTCTAGTTCTCA
Organism: Viscum album; assembly: GCA_963277665.1. NCBI lineage: Eukaryota > Viridiplantae > Streptophyta > Magnoliopsida > Santalales > Viscaceae > Viscum > Viscum album. The sequence continues at coordinate 491,568,527 of OY728166.1, forward strand.
ATATGAAGATAAGGTTATTTTCTGAAAACAGATTGGAAGGTTTGATAAACAAAAAATAAAAAAAAATATTTTGAAAAATCACAATAAGTATCTAATTTTAATAATTAGGCATTACAAGTGAGACATTTTGTTAGAAATAAATGAGGTAGAGATAAGGGTGAACTTCCTAAAACCACTGAGCTAAATCCTATATACAATTCCAAGGTAGTAAAAAGAAGTAGTGGTATCCAAACTAAATAGTATTCTTGGAAAGATCATAAATCTACCCCCAATAAAAATCTATAGTTAACTAAAAACCAAAATCTTGAAGCTCATGAATATAGAAATCTGAATATCCCTATTGTAACTCTATTAAATCCAATCATACCTTCTGAAATACCATAATAACAATACTTTAAGATCAATGAAAAAAATAAAAATCCTGAAAAATAATTTGAAGGCACACCTATAGTTGGGAGAAACTTTTCTTCAATAATTGATTTTTGATAGAGAAATAAAATGATAAATTAGGATTCTGAACTGTTATGATTTCTAAATTTTTTAAAGAAATAATAAATTGATTTTCAATTCCTTTATCATTTAATTCAAATCCATTATTATATAATGTCACTCAAGAAATTATTTCTGAACAAGAAAACCTTGGAAAAATATTCTACTTATAATCTCATAAAGGAGTGTAGTGTTGTCTTACAGAATAGGATACTCCAAGAAATAAATATCCTTGGAGATTTACAATCCATTTCACCATTGGAGATAGAGTTTTATAGTTTAAATGTATTTGGGATCATTGAGAAATAATAAAATTTATTCCATTATCCTTGTTCCATTACTTGATATTATGAGTTCCAAAACCCAGTAATGTTTTTTTATAACTTGCATAACAATCCATTAATCACTTAGTTTGAAGGGTCGAAGACTTGTTAGTAGAATTAGGAAATCTTTTTTTGACTGTTGATTTTAGTATTTAGGATATATAATGTGACAAACAGGTACATATCATTCATTTTAGGCCATTTATTTCCATAGGTTGGAGGTATATAATTGATGTTTCAATGGGAAAATTAATTTTTAATATATGCTAATAGATAGAGAGGAAGTTAATATTTTTATAAAAATTATAGAACCCACCTAGGATCAAATATTTCTAGAATATGAGATTTTAAAAGTTGAAGGATCCATTGATGAGGAAGAGGTTTTTTTTTTATGATGCTAGAAGAAATCAATGGTACACCTGAAATCCATACTAATACTAGCATGGGAATTAGTTTTATCAAGGAAAATAAACCCTTAAATGAGTTTAGGGGAAATACTTTGAACACCTAGACGAGTTTACCTTAGAACGCATTTGTACCCCAATCAAGGAATGTGGATTTAATGTGAAATTTTCTACTAACAATATTGATAAAGGGTAATATTTTTTAATTACCTTATTTAAGTGGAAACATGAGGACATTGGACCCCCCAAACACATGAGTCTTCCCTCAAGACAAGAACAACCTAATATAGAGCTCAAGATCCTACTTTTTAATTTGAAATATTCATTTTAGGTGAATTATCTTCCTTTATTGTCATTATATCATCAAAATTAAAATACAGTCAAGAGGATAACTTGCTGGGTGTCTTTATAAATGTTAAGTCTATCATTTTCTTGACTATTATTGATATTAGGGTTTAATTCCATCATAATACTTGCATAAAAGCCCCATGGGACCTGAGTATAATCCAAGGGTGGAAAAACAAAGAATACATACCCCAAGAATAAAATATCTATTCTAAGAAGTAATAATGTTGCATGATAATAGAATAATATTTCTCATTTAAAATAGTCCATGGGTAAGTCCTATCTATGTATTTCCTAAGAATATTATAGTGATAATAATAACTAATGAAATGAATTAGAAAATTCAAACTATAATGATGAGAAAATGGAAGGTGTATATAGAATATATAAATCTCAATGCTTCCACCATGAAAGAACACTTCTCAATAACATTTCTAAAACTAATTATATAGAGTTTAGATGGAAATTAATTTTTCTTCATTATTTATGAATATTATGGTTACAAATATATTTCCATTGATCCAAAGGATCATGATAAAACCACCTTCACGTGTATATTTGGATTATTTCCTACAGGATAATTCTATTTGATTTTTTGGTGCTCTATTCACATTTTAGAGATTCCTGATGGATATTTCCTCAAACATGATTAAAAGAAATTTTAGAATTTTTATAGATGATTTATAAATAGTTTAATGTAATTTTAAATATTGTTTGGAAAATATAGAACCTATTTTAGAGAGATGAAATGAATCAAGCCTTGTATAAAACTAGGAAAAGTGATAATTCATGGTGATTGGGTGAATTTTTATGGGTCACAAGATTTCTAATAAAGGTATTTAGTTTTATAATTAAAGGATTGAAGTGATTCGGAACTCTACACAACATAATAATGCCAAGGTAATTATATATTTTTAGACCATATTGGTTTTTATTTACGATTCTTCAAAGAGTTTTCCAAAATTACAAGGCCATAACATTAACTTATTTTCAAGGTTTCACCATTTAAGTTTGATGATAATTTTATAGAATCATTTAAACTAATTAGGAAGTATATAACTTCTTCACATATTATAAATACCACAAATAGAATCTTGATTTTGAAATTATAAGCTATTCTAGTGACATTTTATTAGGTGTTATTTTGTGGGAGAAGAATAAAAAGAGGCAGTATGTAATTTATTATTCAATAAATATGTTTAATGATTCTGAAAAAAATTACTCTAATACTAAAAAGGAATTTTATGAAGGTATTTTTTCTCTAGAAATGTTTATAAAATACCTCATTGGATCTAAATTTATCATTTTCACTAATCACTCCGCCTTTAAATATATACTATCTAAAAAGGCTTCTAATCCTAGAGTTATGAGATGGACTCTTATACTACAATAGTTTTATATAGTGATCAAGGATAAAAAGAGGGTTAATAATGTGGTAGAAGAAAATTTTTCTATGCTACCCAACCCCCAAATAGAGGGACCAAATGAGATAAACACCTCATTCCCAAATGAACAATTGTTTTCTACAACTATGAAGCAATCATCCTAGTCTGAAAATTATGATAATTTCCTCAATGTAGGTATTATTACCAAGGTACTTTTTTTATAATTTAATTAGTTGGTTTATTTCTATGTTGAAATATTATTCTTGAGAAGATCCTATCTTTTTTAGGATATGATATAATGGCATTTAAAGAATATGTGTGCTTGAGGAAGAGATGCTTTATATTCATGAGGGTTTCTATTCATCACCTTAGGGTGGAAAGCATAGAGTATAAAGGACTAATTATAAGGTTTATAAAGTTGGTTTATATTGGTCCACACTCTTTATTGATACTATGAGTCCTTTGATAGGTTGTAAAAAATATCAAAGTCTTTGAAATATGGGTGGGATAAAAGAGTTACCTCAAAAATGGATTCAAGATGTTGTAATTTTTTATGTGTGGGGATTATACAGTACAATTCAATTCCTATACTATTATGTGAATGAGTACATACTATTTTTTTATTATGTATCAAAGTGGGTTGAGGAGTTAGTATTACCAAATAATAAGGCTAACAGTATCCTAAAATTTATCAAGAAGAATATTTTCTCAAGGTTTGGTGTACCCAAAGCATTCATCATTGAAAATGTTAGTCACTTTGAAATCATAGAACTTAAATTATTGATGGAAAATTATAGTTGTTTTCAAAAAATTGGTATAAAATATCATCCATAGTCAAGTGGATAAGATGAAATATCTAATAGATTATTGAAACTAATTTTGGAAAAACCAGTGACAAGTTCAAAAAAATATTGGTCTCAAAAGGTGGATGAGGCATTATGGAATTATAGGAATTCTTTTGAAACTAAAATTGGAATTTTTATATATAGGATTATTTTTATAATGTCATTAAAATTTCCCATGGATATATAACACAAGTCATTTTTCAGAAATAAAGGCTTTGAATTTAGATTTTAAGTTATCTTGATATAAAAGGTTTCTTGAGTTGAGTGAATTAGATGAAATCATAAAAGGATTTTAAAAAAATTCATAGATAAATAGATAAATGAAAAAATATATTCATGATTCTATAATTAAAATTAGGCACTTTAATTTGGGTTAGGATGTGATTATATTCAGTTATAGGCTTATTTTATTTCCTAGTAAACTCAAATCCAAATAGTCAAGACCCTTTACCATTATAACAGTGCTCATCAATACGGCTATTGAGTGGGTTGGGAAATATAAAATTCAATTTCTTTCCAATGGGAAAAGATTCAAGAATAATTTTAGGGGTAATACAAAGGGAATGGTTTTCATCTCTTTCCAAGTGAGTTAAGCCTTTTCTGATGTTTAACTTGAAACTATAAACATAGATCTTCATGGGATTCAACCAATGGTTAATTGTTTCTACTTTTATGTTTTGGTTTTTGTTAGCATGAATAACTTTTTAACATCGTGATGGAATTATTTCTTATAATCTAGTTTAATATCTTGGTTTAAGAAAATGTACTGGATATGAAATTCCCTAGGGTAAAATTTCAACCAATCTAAAAATCAAAGATGATTTTATAGAAATAACTTGATCAAAACTCCCATGAAATACACTTATGTTGATTTAATTGTTTTTAATATTAATTTTAAGTCTATTTAAATTAATATAATTCATACATTACAACCACAAGGTTCCATGAAAATTACAATAGGAGAGTGATTTTGACTAAACTTCAATGATATGTACTCCACATTCAAGGGAGTTTCGTGAATTATTTTGAAACTTTTAAATTATTATCCAATCATGGTGCATTATTAATAAGCCTAAGTGTGGGGGAACACCCCTCCTTATATTATATCAAATTCATTAATCTGTTTAAATCCATTAAATTTCATATGTTTCTTTATTTTTTTGATTATCATTCTTTTATTTGAGTGGAATTGAGAAAATATTATTTAGTGTATTTGACAATAAAAAACCCTCACTTATTTTTTTTTAAAATGGGATTTTTAAAATTGATTGAATATGTGGGAATTGTGTAGTTTTTCATCATTAATATCACCCCTTCCAAAATATATTAACTTCTAAATTGTCAACATGTTTTGATCATAATTTTTCTACAACCATAGGATTCATCATTGGGGGAAATTTTGGGTTTTAAGTGTGGGAGAATGGGATTTCTCCATTCCTTCGTTGTAGTTAAATTATATAAACATAAAAAACCCTAAATTTCTTCAATTTTGTACTCATTGAACCCCCAAAAAATATAAAAAATACATCCATTTTTGCATTAATTTAATATTATTATAAAAAAAATTTAATTTTATTCTATAGATGAATGTTTTTTATTTCTTTAGTTTATGAAAATAATTACTATTTATAGACTACCTAAGGGAAAATGTCACGATTGTTTTGGGATATTTCACATTGACTAATTTTTTGAGGATTGAGTCATTTTTGAGTGATTCATTCCACTGATCTGATGGATATACTATTTAAAAAACAAAGAAAATGAATTTTTATATGTTATATTCTTATGGAACTGGAATAATAATTTAAAGAATCATGTGTTTGAACAAGAAATTGTTACTTTTAATTCTAAAAATGGAATACCCTAGGAATCCAAATAAATATAGTGTATTATATGTCCTTTTAAACGGAAGTAAAATTATAAATTAAGATTCCATGGTAGGTCTCTGAGATAAGGGAACTGGGTGTGTTTTGAGAATAAATTTGTGTCCAAATTTAATAAATTCCTTGAATAGTTCTTTTCAAAAACTCATGGATATGATAAATTCAAATAAAGGGCCTTGTAAAAAATGATATCAATTATATGAGAGGAATATTGAACCCAAATGAAAAGGGAAACTTTTTTTATAAGAATATATTTTGAGTTGTACCAACAATGTTTAAATTAGAACTTTTTTTAGAAACATAGGAGAGATTGAATGATGGTGGATCATATTATTATTGAATTTATTCCACTTAAATCTATCTATTTATTACTCCTATAATTGGAATCAATCCAATAGTTAAAATTCGGTAGTATGAAGAATTCATATAGGAGGAATGAAATTATTAGTAATTGATTATTCAATGATTTTATTTGATTTGTGAATATGAACTTCAACTTATATAGGATGAAAACCAATTTTATTAGGATTATTTGTTAATAAATAAATTACACTAGATTTATTGATTAGGAGTGGAAATAACAAATTGTCAGGGAATTTGATGTAGAAAAACTTTATCATTATTTTCCACATATGTTTTTGATGAAATAAATCAGTTTTGAATATAAAATTGAACTTATATTGGAGAGTTTTTTAATCTGGAAGAAATAAAAATGAATTGGTTATTCATTGGATAATTTAATAGAAAAGTATATTTTATTGTGCTTAGTTGATTATTGTTCTTGAGGAAATTTTTTTATATCATTTATCAACAATTTTAACAAAAAATTTAAATGATGATGATTTCATAAATTTTTTAGGATGCCTTAATGAAAATATTACACAGGGTTGAAGTGAATGTACCCATGATCGATCATCCACACAAAAATTCTAATCAACTTTAAGAATAAAACTCAAAATCTGAAAATATCAACAGTTTATAATGTGTTAACCTGATAAACCACTTTACCAAAGGGAATGGATGCAAGTTCAAATGGAGTGAACTTCAGTTAAATCAACTGCATTATTATTTTTTGATTGACCACAACATTAAAAAATTGGAAAAAGGCAGACATTTTTTCCAAAGAAAAACAAAAGGGGATGCGTCTGCGCCCCTTCTCATAGATGATCATCATAAACTATCATTACCCTATGCCCACCCAAACTGAATCCCCACACCTACTCACCTTATACTTTCAATGTTACATGCATCCAAGACACTCCCAAACCAAATATGTACCACCACTATAAAAGATCAAGATGTTCAAAGGAGTCTCTCTTTCTTCCATTGAATATCATATAAACCATCAATGGGGGGGGGATGAACCCAGCCAATCTCGATTTACCCATTTTGGAATAACAGTAATAGTAAGTGTTGTTGTGTTCCGAACTAACCTTCAAGTCTCATCTATTGTCACTCATTCACATCCAGGATTCAAAAGAACTCATAGTGATCAAATATCTAAGGAATTTTTTATGCAATTGAAGAAATATGATACCCCATCACAAACCTAAATTCTATAATGGGAGATCAATGTCACCATCATGAATTAGTATTCACACATTTTTTGTAGGATACCGCTGAGCATTCCCTTTTCAAATCTCAACATACACTGTTTAAATAGAGAACCACAAAGAGATCAAATACTAATCATGAGATAAGAAATTGTAAATGAAATTATAAAATTCTCTTATATATAGAACCTATAATGGTTGACATATAAATTTATTTCTTAGGGTGAGCTAGGAAGGAATTTGGATTGTAGATTCCTTTGGGATAGGACTAATAGAAGAGGCCTAATCCAATTCAGTCAAAACCCAAGAAATAATTTTATCCCAGTAACTCGGTGCATCGAATTCGAAACATGATTCCTATAGAGCATAGAAATATTTATCCAATAAAATATTTATCTCAATAATTGTAAAAAAAATTTCTTTCCAATGATGATTTTAAATACATTGACCTAAAAGAATTAAGACTCCCCAATTTTACACGTGGGAGAAATATAAGAAAAGAATAAGTGGGATCATAAATTGATAACATGATCAAGAATACGAGTTTGGTTTAAAAAACAACTCATTACTATTAAGGGATGGGTATAATGGTGGTTATTTTCTTCTTGAAAATAAAAGAGGGTTTTTTTTCAAAAAACAGAGACACTAGATAATAGAGGGTGGTTGGGGAGGAAGGATTTGGAATCAAGTAGGAGAACTTGTGAGGATTGAGAGGATGTTTAGAAGCCCTTACCAAGAGATCCTTTTCCATTTTCTCTTATTCATTTTCTTAGTATTACAATGAATATTTAGAGTACATTGAAACATTCTCTTATGATTATTATCTAATTTTAAATAAGGGAGTGTGATTTATCTTGTAGGTATATATACTTCATTCAAGTGTAATCTTTGGCTGGAAACTACCCTTTTTCAACTTACGTATAGTAGATATCATATAATTGCTAGAAATCAGTGAGAACTATTTTTTTTATTTTTTTGGTTTATATAAACTTACCATTAGGAACTCCATATCATAAGATGATAGGTTATACAAGGCTATCAAAATAGGAATAATTAAAATATTTTTTCTGAATTGAAATTGGTTTCCTCATTCATTGGATTAGTTTATTTTTGTAGTTGAGAAACTAGAAGATCCATTCATCCATAGGTCGATTATTCAAGAGAACTAACCATCCAATTTTCAACAGACCCAACAAAACTTAAGCATGAATTAAGAAATAAAAATATACAAACCATCCCAACAAATTTCCTTATTCCATCCCTAGTATACCCTATACATTCTAGTGATATTTTTACCCATTATAGTATTATTGATTGTTTAAATGCTTTCCAAATTCCCTTTTGTCTCACTCCCTTAATTATATCACCACCAATTACATTAAAGGTTTCACTTCTACATTTTACCTATCACTACTTTATTTCCTTGTTTGTGATATTATTTGTTCATGCACAACATACCTTTTTATATGTCTTTCCTTGTGGATCAACCCATATTCACTACTTTAATAGATTTAAAAAAGGTTTTATAAATTTCAATATTCCTTGAACCTATTAATGACCTAGTTCCTAGCCAACAAACCATATATCATTCCTACCATGATGCATAATGTATTATTGGTTTCATCTCGTCCTGGGTCAACACTGAAAATTTAATAAACCTTAGAGGTTTTTACATATATCTCTTTTACCTAGTCTTCTCGATAATATTGAGTTTGTCATAAAAACGTTATATATGTCTTTTTATGGGTGTATTTCAAGTCCCATATATCTTATTATATATTACTAATAGACTTCCCAACACATGAATCAAATAATTCAATCATATACTATTTTATAAAACCCCAACCCATGACAATGAATCCCAAGACCCGAGCTAGGATGTCACATGAACTCATACACATTCCCCAATTTCTAAATTTTATTAACAAGTGGCAAGGGATATGAGAACCCATGGGGAATTATTTTCACATAAGAATAAAACCTTAAATGATACATTATCATATAAGAAATTTAAAAATTAAACTCATTTAAAAGGAATTTTGGAATAGAAACAACATTATCTACAAAACCAATAAAAATACAACATAATTAATAAAATATAAGAGACACATGATAACGTCAATAATAAAATACATGAACTATGATCCACCATCTCTTTCACCACATACCATAGATAACGAATGATGTATTCCCTTTTCTTGTATCATATTCAACCATGTTTACATTCTTGCAAAGTTGTAAAAACAAGGGGTGAGTATAAACATAGTGGGATTTCAAAATAATCCAATACACATCCATGTAATATTGATTTCAATATAAAATTCTAATAAACCACGATAAATCAAAATAAATTTACAATCAAAACATTTTATTCATAAAACTTCCAAAAATAAAATAAAATAATTTGAAAATAAATTCATGTTTAAACAAATAATATTCATTCAAATACAAATCCATTAGTTGTAAATAACCATATTTCTTTTAAAATAATATCCTCGATAATGTTATTTTTCAACAGCTCCAAAAAAACCCCTCATTTTCACAAATATTTGGAAAACCAAATTTTAAAAAATCCTAAGCAAAATCCCCTTTCATCCAAAATTAATTCAAAATGTTAAGGCATTAAAAACATCACCATATTCTTTCAAAAAAACCCATTTGGGTTGGGATATTAGTGCACCAATTTCTATAGCACCATCCCTATCTCTTTGATTTGTCTCCCTACCACCCCTTCTATCACCCCCATCACCGCCAACACCAATCCTCCCCTTTCCATCCTCTCTTCCATCACATGATTCTTCTATTGGTGGTATATATCCCCCAAGAAAACTTAAATATCTTCTTAGGTGTTTCCACTACCACACTGCTGAAATCTAAGTACAAAAAAGAGCTTGGATCAAGGAAATCAAACTAGTGGAGGCAATTAGATTCTACCTTCCACAAGTAGGAAACCCTGGAGGTGATGGGGCTTCCATAAATATTTTTTCAATTTAATTTCAATGTTATTTAATTTATTTTATTACATGTTATATAATTTTTTTTATTTAATTAATAGATGTTGGATATATGAAACTAATCAGATATCAAAATATTTTCTAAAAAAGTCAGAGAGATTTTTATATTTTTTATTTAAAATTTATTAAGATAGTGGTCACATACACTTAACATGTTATAATTATATTGTAAGACCTTTGTTAAGTCATGAATAAGTTATCTACTATATAAATAAATATAGTTTTCAAATGAACTACTATTTCTTGTATCACAATGGGAAGAAAATAAAATCTCAAAAATGTTCATGATCCGAATGAGAGGAATGGATTAGAGAATTTATTAGAAGATTAGTTTCAGTTTATTCTCTGACATGAGAAAGAAATTATGTCAACCTTAGAATACATTTATAATATTATAAATTATGTATTTAATAAAAATGATGATGTTTATGGGGTGAACAAAATTGAATGATGCTTCTGCAACTCTAGTGTACTAATAATGTGGAAAATGAAAAGGATAAAAATTTTAAAATGACTATTCCACAGTAAAACCATGTTTGGGATTTCTAATACTACCATAAATTATATTTATACCTTCTTTATGGACTTACTTCCAAATTATGTAGATATTCCATAAAACCATTATATGGCATGGAATTTTGTTTATGAACTTGGATTTTCTAAATAAAACATTCTTTCTAGCCCAAGATATTTCAGCATATTCTAGGATGAAACTACTAAATGAAATGATTTTATAAAATGTGCCACATCTCTATGGAATCCAAGTACTGATTGGACACCATATTATTTTCCATAGAAAGTAATATGGAAATTTTTATTGATACACAAACTCTAGAACCTTTTTAAGTCTATTGAAGTATCAATAAATACGATATGGAATGATTTTTAGAGAAATAATCACAATTATGTGTTCATTCATCTTGAAAATGTATTTATATGTTAAAAATTTGATGCCCCATATACAAATTTTGTAGCTGACGTGCTTAATTTGATCCTGGGTCTATCTTGTTGTAATTTTAATCTATTTGGGAAGATTCTTACTTTGAAAAACATATGAGTATACTCATATTTGGACCTTTTGATCCTAGAAATGATATAGATGCATACATAAATCCTTTAATAAAATAGTTGAAGCATCTTTTGAATGTGGGTTTGTGCACATGCAATGAATGTTCAAAAGACATATTTCCTATGTGTTCTACAATTATGTGGAGGATAAATGATTTTCCTTCTTATGTAATGATGTCTAGATGGATTATGAAGGGAAAATTATCACATCCAATTTTTATTAATAATACACAATCCATAAGAGAAAAATATAATCATATTTTTAGTTTTACTGGACATTAACTATTCTTTTCAATTGATCATCCACATAGGAATAATCATCAAAGGTTTGACAATACCATGTAGACTGAAAATACACCTCATTATATGATTGGAAGTAATGTGTATAATGAATTGAGAGATGATAGTTTTTCATTTGGGAATGGTCAAATGAAATCTATAAATAAGAATAATATTTTCTCTAAAACCTATTAAAATTAGAAAATGAAAAAAGTATTCTTTTGATTATTTATATTGGTCAACCAATCATTTCTTAGACGTAATACACATTGAAAAAGGTATAAGTTAAACGTTTCTTTTAACTATTATAAAATTTCAATGTAAATATAATAGTTTATTTATGATATTTGCGTGACTTTTTGGATTGAAGTATCAAACCAAAATTTCATCATGTGAGTATTTTTCAAATTAAATAGAATGTTTCCTGCGATTCTTTTTTGATTACACCTGCAGGGAAATGAGTTCAAGAAGTACTAGAGAATATTAATGTTCCTGATGGATATTAATGAAACATATCAAAACGGGTCAACCAAAGAGAGTGGAATATGAAGTATTTTATGAATCATGATTATCAAATCGTTCTGCATTAGTTGATTCCAATATAAATATGGAATCTACTATCCAATAATGTAATGGTGGAATTTTTTTGGTTGGGCCATTTTTATAGAGATATTTGTGATAAGATGTTTCCAAAGTGTTTATTGAAGGAAATATTAGAACTAGAACCATTGATTTTTAGTGAGTTAGAGAAAATATTTCCTATGATTTGTTTTTTCAATATATCCAACTGAATGAAGTATTTACACATTGAAGTCTTATATTCGGAATAGTAATCATTTTGAATGTTCTATCATGAAAGGTTACTTGGCACACGAATGTATGGATTTCTATTTTACATATTTTTATGATGTGACTATGAGACAAAATAGACCAATGAGAAATAAATAAGATCAGTATGAGTAAAATGGTCCATCTTTTCCATCACTTCCCCAAATGGGGGGAATTCCAAAAGCATACACATTGAACACATTAAGCCTTAATGAGTGGGAGATGGAACATCACATAGTTTTTTTATTAGTGATTTGTTTGATGGATACATAGAGTAAGTATATTGAACATGTTTATGTTATATAATCTCATGTAATTGTATATATATATTAAACTATTTCAATTTTTTTATGAATGTAACATCAAAAAATTATAAATAAAATGAATTATTCTTTATTTTTGAGAAGGAGGGAGACTTTTCATAGAAAAGAGGTTCATGCTTGGTTGAAATTAAAGGTATAAGTATTACTGTAATAAATTAATAAAAATAATATTTAGAAAATTTTAGAAATCATTTATATTTCAGGTATTGATTTTACCTATTGAATCTATCTATAATGAAGTAATAGATTTGGATTTTCATCCTAATTATGTTATTCGTGTATGAAAATAAATTGTGATCAATGAGAAAAAATTTATTATCACTGAATGTGAAATGAACAAGATAACACAATATAATGGTGTTATGGTAACTTCCCCAACAGACTATTATACTGGTTCACCATATATTATAATTCAATTTAAAAATTCATCTTATTATTGATTCATTGAGAAAATTCTATTATTGTGTTATTACTCTCAAGTCCGAGTCACTATGATAAATTATTGGTTGTTTGATTTAATGACAAGAGGGAATAAACATTTATTTATCATTTTGGATTTCATGTTATTGACATGAATCAAACTCTTTCTACTAATGATCCATATATATTGGAATCAATTGAGAAACATGTTTTTATGTGAACAATTGTCCTCAACCTTAATTTGGTGTTATTATTTATGAACCCCCAAGAATTATTTTTGATGATGGTGATAATGAAATTGACATTGTTTCTTCTCCCATTGCCCCTATCAATTTATTACCTATCATGAAACCAATAGTTCAATTTTTAGTGTTGATTGTGAACTTGATTATGTTGTGGGAAATATATATAATCAACCATTCGTGTTCTTAGTTATTTTGGTTTAGATTAACTTGGGTTTTTAAGGTTGGTACTATTAAAATTACATTACTATTGATTACAAATATTTTGTATCCTACTTGACCTTCATGTTCATTTAAAATATATACTGTTTTTAGTTTTATTTTTTTTAATTTACTAATAATTAATTATACTAAATTAAAACCTACCAAACCAAACAAAACCAAATAAATTAAATTGAAAAAAGATCATGATTAATTGAATTGAAACGTGTTAACCTAATAAAAATAAAAATAAAAACCATTGAAAATAATGACCTAACAAAAAAAAGGAAAATGGATTAACCCAAAATATGAACTAGATAAACTAACACAAAATATGGACAAATGACATAATCAATTGAAAAAAGTATCCAGATGACCTAACAAAAATTTAATTGGATTGAATTGAAAATAGAAGAAAAATATATCATACCCATTATAAAGATGTTAATTTCAATGTTTATATTTGTATGAATTTTATTTTATGTTTTGATATTTTTTAAACTAAATATAAATTTATTTTGTTATATCACTATGTATCCTTTATTTCATTTTAAAATTGGTACTCTTAATTAAGTCATGTCACGTCTACTTTATTTTATGGATTACACATTAGTTATGGATTTCTCATTAATTCCATATTTGTTTTCAAATGTGTGAAGTGAATAACATTGAAGGGAAACAAAGGAAAAGGAGGAAAGAGTATAATAAATGAATGAGAGAGGTGGTTGTACCTTTAGTGCCTATTGTGAGTATTTTATTTCATATATATATATATATATCAATAACATATAATGTCATGTGATTAATTTATTTTTTCAACTTTTAATCAGGATCTAAATCCTGGGTAACAATTATTCTCTAACAATCCTAGTTTTAATAGTGCTCCACCAGATGATATGAGGGGGGGGATAAATCTATGAACACCACTCGACATACCTAATCTCACTCTATCCCTTCCTCTAACTTACCATATAACCCACCTTCTTATCCCATAGTGTCATTAGAGGAACCCGAGATATTTAGGCATCATATGTTTTCACCACAATTTGTATCTAATCCTTGTTTCCTATATTTACCTTATCTTTTGAGGGATCCTACACCCCATCCATATTATACATTTACACAAATTTCCATGCTATATTTTTTCACTTCTAATTACTTATGTATAAGATTCTATATTCATGTACCTTTAACATCTACTTTGATACACTCTGATCCTCTAAAGTAGAAATTGGGTCCCACTCCTTCTATAAAAGTTAATTTTCCTTCAGAGATGAGGGATATAATGGCACTCACTGATCATGATGTCTCCAGTATATTTATAGAACTTTTGTAATTTTTTGACCATAATTTTTTTAATTATAAGATTTATTGATACATTATTTTTTTTAATTCAAATATAGATATTCCATTAGGTATCATGGGCATGCACACATGTGTGTATTATAGAACTACTTCATAGAGCTGATGGTTGAGTAAAAAGGGGAAAACCAAATGACATGAAAAACTGGTTAAGAATGGAAGAGTTTTATGGAGATACTTTCCAAATACTCTTACATAATAATCATTAGGAAAACCTCATGGAGACACATTCATACTGAAGTAAAGGATAATGATTTGTGAAAAAATATGGTAAATACTAGAAATGGAATGAACCGTGTATTAAAACCCAAGGTCCCAAAAAGTTTATTAATAAAAGGAAAGTACACAAACAAAGAAATATGGGGTTAAAAAAACAAAAGACCCAAAAAAGTCACCAAACTAAAATAAAATGTCACCTTTTCATATGTACGCCACCCTACCTCCAGAGCCACTCTGATTTCTCAGATTCCTTCCTCTCTTCCATTTCTTATGGGACATCAAAGATTAATCATGTTCATCCATGTTTGATAAAACATCTTCTTCATCATATAAATCTCTATTTTAGGCATTTTCTTTCATATCAAAGGTGTTTCCTTCTAGAACAATATTACTGTTAGTATATTTCCCTCCAATAGGTTCATGAACATCACTAAATTCATCATGAAAAACATATTTTCTATAATATATACTAAAAAATTCAAGAAAACTAAAGTTGTTATTTCTCCCAACATAATATGGGGCATTCCCACCCTCCACTATCATAGGACCAACATACTTAACCTAGTCTGTTCTCGTGTCTGATTCTAACACAAATTCACCATCCACACTCATCCCACATGGATGGATCTGTAATAGAGTAACATTCCCAAAATTTCAGCTCTAACTGATTCTATCCTGGCCAAAACAAGAGGAGTTTGTCACATCTAGGATGAAGAGATAGATTTATTATATTTCTTATATAAAACCAGCTAAAACCCATCATTTTCAATAGTAAATTTGGTGCTTCTTTTCTTAGGTGAGGAATCATCAAAATTTACAATATGGGAATCTTTAAAAGAGACTCATCCATCTTCAGATTCTTAATTTTATTAATAGTTCCTTGGAAGCTGGCCTACATCAGAAAAAATAGATTAAATCAAGTGCTCTATATCATAGAAGGATGTCCATAATTTTTAGAAGATAGTTCTTCCAATGACTGCTGGGATGGATCTTGTGTTCACATATAATTCGCGATTAGGCCAGAATCCTCGCTGGATCAAATTGAAGCAATTGTGTGATCAATCTCTATATATTTCCTCATATATACGGTGATATGAGTTTTCTTACAAGTAGGCTACAAGGGAGTAACTGCATGCCTGATGGGAATATTTCATGAATTTCTTCAATTATAGACCTCACACCCCACAAGCCTGTAGAAGTCATAGAATGATGGGATGAATTCATATTCAAATTGAAAATCAATTTTAAACCAATTTTATACTAGAGTGGAAGAGTTAGGTAGAAGATTGAGAATGTTTTCATCCATAAGGATCCTAGAAAATCGCACAAATTACTAATCATTGGTTTTATCATCCATCTTAATGGGAACACAAATACTATAGATAAGATCATTAAGAATTATAGGATGTGAAATCACCCAGCTCTCTGAACATGAATTTTGGTCCAAATATACACAGATGTGTGATTTTGTGTATGTGGGTTGAAGTTAAAATCAAATGAAGAAAGAAAAAAGACTCCTAGATTCAGAGCATAAAAACGGGATCCCTAAGCATAAGAACGATCATCCACATTAGAGAATATTAGATGAAAATACCCCTTCAAATGGGGAAAATAAACCATTTCTCATTGTTCTAGATAAATGATCATGTATTCTTTAGTTTATTTTTGAAATTATTTTGTCTATACTAAAATTTTAGGATTAGTATTGTTATGTTTCTGACCATGTCATGAAATTTATTTTTTATATGATTTTAGGATATTTTTTATGGTCTATTTTACCTCAATTTATTATATCTAAAAACCAAAAAACCATTAATTACAACTATAAATTTCTAAATACAACTTCCCAGGACTAAAAATCTATACAACAATAAAACATAAAAATTTCAAATCATATTTAAATTTTTTATTTTAAAATAACACATATATATCTTCATCCCTTAAATAGAATAGATACACAACCAATATATTTTTTCCAAAACTACATGTTATATATATTTTCATACTACACTTATGTATCATTAAAAATAGTCTTGTGTAGAATTTGGAAAAACACTTGAACTATTTAAAAAAACAGAAATTACATTTGATTATTATGTATCAACATAAACCATTAAAATAAAACTCCTAACATATATATACACTATCAAACATATATATTTTATATTTATGTATCATATATGAGTTCTAATACTAAATGAAAATAATATCAAAACCATTTCATCATTAGTTACGACAATCCCTCCTTTTGAATCTGTAATCAATATCAAATATTATATATTCAAAGAAATAATATATAATATATTTATTTTAGACACACTGTTTCCCATTATATCTGGAATGTAAGTCATCCATATTTTTAGTTCTCTCATATTTCTAATATATTAATATATTTAATAGAATGTTCATCCTAATATAAAACTTTTCCAATTCCTTAAAAGAATCACCTTTCTCTAAAAAATATAAAGGGGAAGATAGGTCTTTTGAAAAATAGACACAATATCCTTCTTACATATTATAAAAAAAATCCCCATATAAATCATTTAACATGGGTTATTTAGACTCATAAAATTCCATATAATAATAATAATTTAGTCATATGACCCCATTTTTTTAAAAAAAATATAACATATATTGCATGTTTTATATTCATCCACAATCATAGACATTCTCTACCTGTTTAGATTTTTTGATAGTGATAGTGATCTGAATTTTCTTTAACTAAACTAATCAAAACTAAAACATAAAAAACAAACATAATATTATTTTACCTATAAAAAATTGATACATAAAAAAAATTAAACATAAATAATAGAATGTGGAGTACACTAAATAAATAATTATGAAATTAAACCCTATACAAAGATAATAATAAAAATTCCAAACATATTTGAATTGAATTGATGACAATCAAATAAAAAATATAGAAACAATAAAAAACCTAACATACCAAACCAACCCCTGTTTAATGTAAATGAAATAAACAAAATAAAACAAGACAAAACTAAATCTAAAAAAATTCAATCAAACAGATGTAAGAATCCATGAACTAAACCTGATTAAATGTAACGAACTTTGATTACAATGAAATATAAAAAAATAAACTAAAATAGAAAGAACCAATATATACCAAACAATACAAACAATAAAAAATATAAAGTGAATGAAATATAAAACAACAAATATATAATAGTTTGAAACAATTTTACCTGAAACAAACTAAACCTATAGTGACCCGTTCTTTTCAAACATTAACATTACACAAATTTTTCAGAATACTTAAACATTATACAAATAGATGCAAGAATGCCATTATAGTATAGTGCCTTTGGAATCATTGAATACATAAACACTGATATATAAGTGAGTTAAACTATCTCCCACTAGGTTCTTCTTGACTAGAATCCTTCTTAGAAACCACAAACATATTACATATATTCACAATCTAGGGAAGGAAACATAAAACGGGTTGAGCTCAAAGACCAGTAAGGGTAAACAAGGGAGACATGTAAGCATAAACATGAGAATAAGGGTATGAGAATTTGATCATGAGAATATAATATCATACCTTATATAACAAATATCATATACATAAATCATGGAATAGATCTTGGTAGCTCATAAGACATGAATAAAAAAGGAAGTAAATTCCATAAGACATGAAAGAATAATATATGAGTAAGACATGGAATTTTGAAAAACACATAAGCATATGATGATTTAATAGTAGACAACACATCACTATCAAGACCATCTTAGTAGTATATGTTCACTCCATATACCATCATAGTAATCATAGTTCACTCCCATGGCTATCATAGTAGCATGATTTCACTCTTCATACCATCTTAGTAGTCATGGTTCACTCCCATAACCGTCATAGTAGTCAAGGTTCACTCCCAAGACCATATTAGAATATCTCAGGAGGTATAAAACTTTACTTGATGCATTAAAGGGAGATATAGGTCCCACCGATCACATAATGAAATCATACATACATGTGCCACAAGATCATTAATAAACATATCATATTCCATGAAATGAAATGGGTATCATAAATATATAAATGTATCATAACATGTGGAAAGTGATAGGTTTCATAATAATTTAAACATAAACATAACCTATGAAAAGAAGAAGGTTTGAAAAGTATATACCCTTTGAAATGAAACAGGTTTCATAACATCATGCCATCAAAACAAGATAAATTTAGAGAAATAATATGAATGGAATAATTGAATAATTTCACCAAAAATGCATGAGTAAAACAAATGGATGTTATATTAGATGGTAAATAAATTTTAAAGGTATTTTAGAAATATAACTTGTAGAAAATATGATTTCTTCTTTGAAAAAACCTTTTTATTATATAAATCCTTTTGAAAGAATTTTTCTTGAAAATAGCTTTAAAAATTTATACATAAGGCATTAAAAATAATAAAACATTTTTTTAAATGAATTTTCCATGAAAATTATCTTTATGGAACTTTAAAAAAAATTGAAAACATTTTTGAAAACTTTCTAGAAACATGGTTTTTTTAAAACAATAGATTTCCAAACAAAGAGATAGACTGTCATATTTTACTAAAAACATTATCATGAGTACCATCAAGTGGAAAAAGGTTCTAAAAAAATGAGGATATCTTGAATAAATAAATGATACATAAACTCATTAATATTCTTGAGATATGAATCATAAGATTTAATCAATGGAAGCATGAACAAAAAAAATCACGGATAGCGATGAGATTGTCTCAATAAACTCTTATAACTCAGTAACATGGGATCATAATCTCCATGTAAAAAAAGAAAATTACATAAAGATTAATATATCAATAAAATAAGGATATTCATGATATAACATATAAAATGTAATTTCACACACCTCAAAAGAGAGTTTTGGTGCATAACAAAACATGGGTCTAAAAGAAGGCAAATTGAGACAAAACTATTTTACTGATTTGGTAATTTTTGAAAGTTAAACCCCATGAAAGAAGTATAATATAATATATATGTGAATAAACATAAATTTAATTATCAGGGTTAGTATATACACCACACAAAAGGAAAGAGTGGCTAACATAGCTTGTATCTCGCAAAAATTAAAAGTGAGATGAAATCCCCTTAGCTTGTGTCTTGACTCTCTCCATACTCATGAAAGATTCATATATAATAAATATAAGTTTATTATAAATATTTAAAATGAGATTTTTATTATACATAATACTAAATATGGTTTTATTATGACCTTATATTACCCCTTGTTAATGATCGTATGTTAAAGATTCACTTCAGGAAAAATTCACTTTGTTCTTCACATGTGTATTAATTTGTTATATATTTGGTCCTTATACTTATATAATGATTCTAAAATGTTAAAAATTATATAAATAACAGTTATATACATTATATTTTTATTATAAAAATCTATACAATATAGTATTAAACAATTCAACACACCTTTCATGGAAACGGTAAGCAGTATGTACGCATGAACATTGTTTTGGTTTTTATTATTGTATTGAAAGAAATTATGTAAATTAAATATGTATATATATATAATTAATATATCATATATATCATATAATTTCACTAAACCCACCCTTAATACATTCCATGTGGTATGTGAACGAATCACATCGCTTTGAGGGGGCGGTAGTCCACACTTCCTCAAACAAGATTATCGTATTAACATCAAATGGAAAGTAAATATATGTGTGTTTTAAAGAGAATACAATATATTTAATACATAATAAATGTAATATATGACGGATATAATTATTGTTTCCATCTTAATGGACACCATGATTAGTGGTAAATGAGAAATGAATAATCATCGGTTCGTGAGGCAGTTGTTCATCGTATACAGAAAAAGTATGTTCAACATTAATTAGATAGAGGTTTGTGTAAGTATAAGTAAGAAACGTTTCGTTAAAAAATACTAAAATATGTATTATATTGTTTTTTTAAAATAATAATGGAATAAAGAGAGTGTAAGGGGTGAATAAGGCCACTAAAATAATGGATCTTGAGAGAAGACATTACCTCTTAATTGGGTAACTCCTTTTGGCTTAGGCCAAAAAGATTCCTTGAGTATATTAATTCCCAAAGGGAGGATTAAAGGTTTAAGGGGGAATTTTTAAGTGGATTATTGGTTAGATATTGGATTAACTTATAAGTTTTGAGATGTGTGAGGAATGGGTAGAGGTGGTGTCATTTTATAGGGAGGTAAAAAGACTCACTTTGAATTTTTAGTAAAAAGTTAAGTGTGCACATGTTATTACCTAAATGAAGTAATAAAAAAGAAAATAAATAATAAATAATGTAAGTTTTATATACAAAAAATGGACAAAAAATTGGTGTTGGAAAAGTTTCTAGGTCATTTGTGCTCTTATTTTTAAGGTTTAGTCCCTAATTAAGCTTAATTTGGCCTTAACTGTTGTGATTAATTTTAATCACTTTTACTAATCATATTGGTCAAAAATTAACATGGTGTTATTAGAATCTAACAATTATACTGAATAAAATTTTTTACATAAAAAAATTAAAATAATTTCACATAATTTTTAAAATTATGATAAGTGCTAATCTCATAGATTAGACAAAATAACAGGGTTATAAAGTAGAATAAAGTTGAAAAGTTTATTAAAATTTTATATTTATTTTCAAAGTTAAATTTATTCTAATGAATTAAATTGTATTAATAGATATAATATTTATCTAATTTTACCTTAATAAATACTTATAATATCATTTATAATTAATAATTAATTAGAGAAAAAGGAATTTTTTAACTAAAAAACATTATTTTTCACAATTCATCCAAAAAATCATGTTTCTCAGAAAAATCCCAACAATTAACCCTAGGATAATATTGACATTATGAATTCAAAAATAATGTTTATTTTATCAATTGATAATTTAAAATGTTTCTAAAATTAATTTCAATATTATAATTAGTTCATTTGAGAAAACGATGTTTTTAAACAAAGAAGGACACTACCAAAAATCATATATTTCATTATCAAAATGTTTTTAACTATGTTTTGTTGAAACTTAGAGTTTCATGTATCATACACCAAGTTAGTGTTGTGTGTAATGTTCTCTAAGTTGGTGTTGTGTTTAGCATATGCTATGTTAGTGTTTGATGTAAAAGTAATCTTTAACTTTGTGAATTGAAAGATATAGATGAAAATATTAATTTATTCTAAGAAAAAAACAGTCCATAAAAACATAGGGTGATGCATTATACCCCCTTAAAATGAATTTATCCCGAAAAATTATTCACATGGGTAAAAAATGATCATACATATTCTTCATCATATCCTCAAGTTCCCATGTACCTTCCTCTAACTTGTGATTTCTCCACAAATCATTGGCCAAGTGAGTGTTCTTGTTTCGTAGAACCTTTTATGATATGTCCGTAATTTCTACAGGTTGTTACTCATATGAATGGTCCTACTCCAGTGGTATGACCTATGAGTTTAGTACTTGTTAAGGGTCATTTATGTACTTCCTCATGAGATATTCATGGAAGATATCATGAAGTTGAGAAAGATTTAGAGGAAGTTCCAAGCAATAAGATACTTTCCTGATACGATCATGAATTTCAAAGGGGCCTATACACATAGGGATTAGTTTTCCTTTCCTCTTGAATCCCATAACTTTCTTACAGGGAGATATTTGTATAAACAACATTCCACTAACTTCAAATTATAAATCACACCAATATTTATCAGCAAAACATTTCTCCCCGCTTTGAGCTTCCTTGATATGCTGCTGAATGGTTCTAACCTTCATGACCATTTCTTCAACGACCTCAGGTCCTAATAGATTTTTTTCTCCACCCCCATCCCAGCATGTTGGAGATCTAAATTTCTTCTCGTAAAGGGCTTCATAAGGTTATATCTGAATTCATGAGTGAAATATATTTTTGAAAGAAAACTAACCTATAAGAATTTATTCACCCCAACCACCTTTGAAATCCAGAGAACAAGATCTCAAAATATCCTCTAGAGTTTGAATTTTTCTTTCAGACTGGACATCTGTTAGAGGATGAAAAGCAGGGCTAAAAATAAATTCTATATCCAGCATTTTCTGAAGACTTCTATATATTATTGAGGTAAACCTTGGATCCCGATATGATATAATTTAATGTGGTACTCCATGAAACCTTACCACTTCCATAATGTATATTATGGAAATATTATTAGGAGAGAAATATTTTCTGTTGGAAATGAAGTGTGTTGAATTATTAAGACGATCAACTACCACCAATATATCATTAAATCCTTTAGATGTTTTGGGTACAATTATGGAAAAATCCATAGTGACGTTCGCCCATTTCCATCTTGGTATGGGTAATGGATGCAACTTCCCTTTAGACTTTTTTCTTTCAGCCTTAACTTGCTAGCATACCAAACATTGAGATACAAACTCTATGATATCTCTCTTCATTCCATCACACTATAAATATTCTTTTATGTCCTTATACATCTTAATACATTCAATATGAATAGAGAATGAAGAACTTTGAGCTTCCTATAATAGATCCATCTTCAAATATAGAATAGAAGGAACACATACACGGTTCCAAGACCTTAGCATTCCATTCTGATCAAGGTAAAACACAGGAACATATCTGACCTTCTTTTTATTTCTACATCTTCCTTATATTAATCCTTAAAATAGACTTGGATAGAGGGTTAGACATTCATTTGATAAAGATATTATTTTTGACCTTCCTTTAGGATTTCAAGATCCATCCTTTGAAAATCTTGAAATATTCTATCTTTTTTATCCTCATCATAGATAAGCTAGCATGATCTTTTAAACTCATGTAATCAACCCCATTGTTGGATTTTATAGGTTGTTAATGTATTGAGAAATCATAATCCTTTATCAAATATGACCCCATTCTCTGGCACATGTTCAAATCCTTCTTTGTGAATATATATTTCATACTATTATTATTTGTATAAATATCACATTTTTCACCATAAAGACAATGCCACTATATATTTAATTCAAAAAATTATCGCTGTTAACTCCAAATCATGAGTTGGGTAATTTTACTTATGCATATTCAATTGTCATGATTCGTAGGCTATAACCATGTTATTTTTCATAAGAATGCATCCTAATCTCTTCTTGGATGCATCAATAAAAATTACAAACCCTTATTCACAATAGGGTAATGTAAGAACAGGTGCATTGACCAACCTTCTTTTCAGTTCCTCGATATTTTCCTCACATTTATCTATACAAAGGAACTTGACACCCTTCTGAGTTAACTTGGTCTGAGTATTAGATAGTCAGGAGAAATTCTCCACAAACCTTTGATAATATCTAGCTAAACCAATAAAGCTATGAATCTTAGTCACTGTGGTTAGTCTAGGCTAGCTTTCAGTAGCCTCCATCTTTTATAGATCTACTACTATACCATATCTTGAGATTATGTGACCCAAAAATGAAACCTTTTGCAGCCAAAATATACACATTGTAAATTTAGAATATAACTTATTCTTCCTTAGTGTCTTTAGTAAAATTATCAAGTGATTTTCAAACTCTTCATTTCTATTTGAATAGATAAGAATATCATCCACAAATACTACCACAAACTAGTTGAGGTTATCTCTAAATATTATATTCATTAAATCCATGAAGATAGTAGGGGAATTAGCAAGACTTAAAGGCATCATTATATATTCATAGTGACCATACCTTGTAGAAAATGTAGTCTTGGGTATATCCTCCTTCTTGACCCTCAATTGATGATATCTAGTGTGAAGGACAATATTTGAAATGTATTGAGCTCTATTTAGTTGATCAAACAAGTCATCAATATGGAAAATAGGATACTTGTTCTTGATTTTGATCTTTTTCAACTCCCGATAATCAATGCAAAGTCGCATAGATCCATCCCTCTTTTTCACAAAAATAACAGGTTCACCCCTAGGTGACACACATTGATAAATGAATCCCTTATCAAGGTTTGTTTACAGTTGCTTCTTTAATTTCTACAAATCAATCGGGGCCATTCTATAAGGAGTATTTGAAACTTTTGAGGAACCAGGTATAAGTTCTACTGATAACTCAACTTCATGTTTCGGTGGAATACTTGGAAACTCTTCTGAAAAGACATCACCAAAATTTTAAACAACTGGAATATCCTCGATATCGATATTCTCCAAAACCATTTGAGATAAAAAAACACTTTTGAGTGGGAATTAAGACCCATAAAATAGATGTAATATCTACAGGATGTTCATACTTATCATCACATTGATTGATTGTAACACCTGAGATTTTTATGAGAAATATTTTGTTTTTATACATCGTCAAAGGAATATTTCACTACACACAACACTAGATTGGATTTCTTTACACGCAATTGCGGCCTTCCTCGATAGCTTGTGTTGTACGCAATACAGAGTTTCACTAAACAACGATATGATATTAAAATATTATTAAAACTAGCCGTTACAAATAGTAATAACCACTTTTTGAAATTTTATAAATTTTATTTTTCAAAATGGACTTCATTTTTGGATTCAAAATATCGAAATTATCATAGGGTGAAATTTTGGTATTTTTCTGAAAACTTTCAATTTTTGATGAATAGTTAAAACACTGGGTTACTATTTAAAAAACGACTTTTTATTTAAATAATTATTCATTTTATTTAAATTTATTTTAGGTCAAAATTGATACATAATACCTATATAAGTTCAATGTAATTCATTGCAGTCATTTTATAATAATTTTAGATATATAAATATTTTATTGAACTTTTGACCGTCTTTTACCCACCTCCTAAGAGAATTTGAAAATGTACATAAAACTTAATTTTACAGATTTTTTGAATGGAATCTCAAAAATCCGAGAGACACATTTGATGTCAGTAAGTAAAATGTGGTTCAATGAGATTAAACTAATTTTTGGTGCATAGTAACTTTTTACTTTTATTTACCATGGTTAAAAGTAAATAGGGTAATTAAGGGTAAAAATGATATTATTATTATCCTAACACATTTCATAATTCTGTTTGATAAGTGTAATTCGACCAAAAACAACATTAGGGATAAAATATTACCCTTTAGGTCCACTTGGATTAGATTAGGACATTTAATATTATTTTATTTAAGGAATACTTAAAATAGTTAAAATCAAAGTTTAATAACTAAAACATTTTTAATATAGGATTATAAATAAGATAAATTATAATATAAATATTCATTATAAATATAAAAAGATTTAATACATAATGGTATTTTATTTATAATTTTTAGACATTAAATAATTTAATTTATTTATGACACAATGATGATGCAGTAATTATCTTATTAATGAAATATTAACATAATTGATGTTATAAATACTGAAATAAATGTAATTTGAGACTTTTTATGAATTCCACTACTTTTATAGGTTAATATGACATGTTAGTATTGATTTAAGTATCTTTTTTTGAACTAAACATTCTGTTATGATTTTCACAAAAATCAATTACAAAATAGTGTCAAAATTGACATAAAATAGTTTTTAGAACAAATATTATATTATTAATTGTTGTTTTATTCCTAAAAAATCTAAGGTTTGGAAAAATTACATAGATAAAGTTATATATATTAATAAAAAACAACTTGGGGTTTTCTTGGCTTGTTATAGTAAGTTTATTAACCTTATAGTGTAAGAAAAAAAGAAGACACAGTAAAAGTTAAATTATCTAACTTAAAGTTAAATCTAAATGATAAGGTTAAAATAGAAACCTAAACTTTTATCAAATATGTTGGATGAGAATATTTAGATCCATCCCCACCTTAGTTTCTAAATAAATCAATTTTTAGTTATTAAAAATCGAATATGACTTTATAATAAAATAATATTTTTTGTTTTTTTCCAAATGTACCCCTCTCCTCCCTTATAAAAGGGCAGCTCCTTCCTCTCTTACTCACACCACTTTGAGCCATCATGCTTGACCAAAACCTGCCCAATTCTATTATACACTTCCCTAGAAACATCCTAGAAGTCCTGGTCTTCTTAAAAGACCATCCCTAGTTCCCTAAGAGGAGGTTAAGAAGAGGCGCGTCAAAGAAGTGGTAATATCCATTACCGATCCTTTCCAATTTCTTTCTTCTTAAACTTATTCTTACTTAGTTGTTTCATTATGAAGTAATAACATCACTATCACTCATATACTGATATGTTATTATAAATATGAAACAAAACTATTTCACCTTCTATCCATCCTATGGAAAATGAAATCACTGCGCGTGCGTACGTACGGAATACCATCTCCACGCAGTGGTGTAATATGTTTTCCTCCACCACCTTACTTGGATTGGTATAATGGTGTAGAGAATAACTATATATGATTATTGTAAAGTTATATTGATTCTTATATAGTATACTTACACTCCAATATAATTCCACGATAATGGGAACGATATCATCGCTCATGCGTACGCACGGAATACCATCTCCACGATGTGATGTGACTCGTTCTACATGATCTTCATTTCATAATGATTATATAAATGAATTGTATGAATAAATATGATATATATTGTATTAATACCATTATATAAATGAGGTATCTATAATCTAAAAATAAGAATAATAATTTATTCTACAAAACACACATAAGAAAAAAAAGCAATAAACACCCGAATAACAAGTAGCAATGAAATATTACTAATACGAAGCTAAGAATATGACCATATATGATATCATAACAGTGATTAAAATTTTTTAATAAGTCAATTACATTATTTAAATCATTATACAGGAGGTTCGGACACATACGAAGCAAATCGGGCCTAAGGTAAGGGAACATCTCGCAATCTCAATTTTTATTCGAGATTGTTTATACTTCAGAATTTACTGGGTAATATTTATCATCCACATCCATGTTTCCTCAATATTTAATATTATTTATATCCTAGTGCAATTTTTTAAATCCAATTTTACCATTTTGTGATTTTTTAGTAAAATATATGAAAGGAATCTTTTTTCGTTTTTCATACGAGGTACTTTTTGACTTTTCCGTCCAAAGTACAAGAAGAATGTTTTTTTAACTTATACGGCCTGAATGGAATATTAGAACATTATTTCCAAGAAGCTTAATTTATAGGTTTTCAAGTTTATTTTTAATCAACTTATTTTATTTTAAAATTGTATGACATGTTAAGAAAGGAAAAATGTTTTGAAGTAGAAAGGATATTTTCCTCAAGAATGGAGTTCAAGTGTTTTATCAAAATTATTTTCCATCTAAGATAATATAGGGTTCTACTTCTATCCTTATTTTTACATTGATTTTATTTTGTTATGATGGAATTATTTTTATGATGTCCTTTTATTTTATATGGATTATGTTATGATGGCATGATGTTTATGATTCCAATTTTTATTACATGGGTTATTCTATGATGTATGATTTATGATTTTGTGGCACACATAAGAATGATTTCAATATGAAATGGGTGGGACCTATATCTCCCTCCAATTAATTGGGTAAAGATTTATATCTCATGAGATAGACATGGCTGGAATGGCAGGTTAAGCTGGTTCAGTGAAACAAGACTGAAACGAGGAGGAACTCAGTTCAAAAATGGACTTTGTCCACTAAGATAGTCTTGGCAATGAGTCTTGACTAATAAGAAATGATTCTCTATGAATATGTGTGTATTCAAAAAAGTTTCATGTTTTAAGTTATGATTATTTGGGATTACATTTCACCACTATGATTTATCCCATGTTATGATATTATGATCTCTTTTGCAGGTTATGTTTTCCAAAATGTTATGTTTTTATGAATATGATGTGATTGATATTTCTTTTTTTACCCTTATTGGGCATTTGAGCTCACCCTTTTGTATGTTTTCTTTCCCCAGGTCAAGAACAAGGGTACTAAGTAGAATATGCCAAAAGGTACTCTAGATATGATGAAATAAATGGGAGACAATGTAGATGATTTATGAACCAATTGTTTATGTTTCCCAATTTCTAAAACACTATACCTATACGGTCCTTTCATGGTTTTGTTATATGTTGTAATAAGTGTGATTAAATTATGACGTAATAACAATGTATGTAAATTATGGGTCGTTATAGTTGGTATCAGAGGAAATGTATTTTAGAGACCCGAAGCTTGACGTACATTGACATTACATTACATTTGCGGAATACTTAGTACATAACAAAAACACACACACAAGGACCGTAATAGTTTAGTGTCTTTGGAAACTCGGAATATAATATTCTAATCGTGGTGAAAGATCTTCAACATCTCCCATAAAGATATTCCCTTTTTTTTTCTTACCTAAAACCTTTCATTATATCCTGGGGAAAATAAAACATAAAAGGGTGAGCTCAAATGCTTAGTAAGGGTAAACAAAATAAATATCAATCACATCATATTCATAAGAACATATCTTTTGGAAATCTTAACCTGCAAAAGAGATCATAATTTCATAACATGGGATAAATCATAGTAGTGAAATGTAATCCCAATAATCATAACTTAAAACATGAAACTTTGTGGCATACACACATAATCATAGAGAATCATATCTTATTAGTCAAGACTCATTTCCAAGACTATCTTAGTGGACAAAGTCCATTTCTGAACCGAGTCACCCTCGTTTCAGTCCTGTTTCACTGAACCAGTATAACCTACCGTTCCAGCCATGTCTATCTCATGAGATATATAATCTTTACCCAATTCATTGGAGAGAGATATAGGTCCCACCCATCTCATAATGATACCATTCTTATGTGTTCCACAAAATCATAAACCATACATCATTGCATAACCCATGTAATAAAAATGGGAATCTTAAACATCATGACATCATAAAAAAATTCATATACGATAAAGGAATTCATAAAAATAATTCCATCACAACATAATCAAATCAATGTAATAATAGGGATAAAAAAGAACCCTTTATTATCTTAGATGGAAAATAATTTTGATAAAACACTTGAACTTCATTCTTGAGGAAAATATCCTTTCTACTTCAAAAACATTTTCCTTTCTTAACATGTCTTACAATTTTAAACTAAAATAAGTTGATTAAAAATAAAATTGATAACTTGTAAAGGAAGCTTCTTGGAAATAATGTTTTAAAAATCCATTCATTCCATATAAGTTAAAAAAACATTCTTCTCGTACTTTTTTCTGAAAAGTCAAAAAAGTACCTCGTACGAAAAAACGACAAAAGATTCCTTTCATATCTTTTACTAAAAACTCACCGAAAGGTAAAATAGGATTTAAAAAATTGTATTTGAATGGAAATAATATTACATAATGAGGAAACATGTATTTGGATGATAAAATACACCCCACTAAATACTAAAGTATAAACAATCTCGGATAAAAATGAGATTGTGATATTTCCCTTACCTTTGGCCCGATTTGCTTCGTAAGTGTTCGAACATCCTATATAATGATTTAATAATGTCATTGACTTATTAAAGAATTATATTCATTGTTATTATATCATATATGGTTCACTTATGACTTTATATTACCCGTTCTTTTGTAAATTCATGTTAAAGTAGCGTTTTGGGTAAAATTGTCGCATTTGTCGTTCGTGTTTTAACTTGTAATTATTCATATGATTACTTAGATAATTATTACTTAATTGTAGAATATAAAACATTATTTATATATAATATATATTCAGAATATACATATATATAATGGATTGATAAATGGAAAGAAATACACCGTTCATGGAGACGGTAGGCCGTACGTACGCATGAACGCTGTTTTCGTTTCCTTATTGAATTGAGTGGAATTAAGTGGATGACATACATATATATACATATAAATCCAGTAGCTTTATAATGTCATATATTTCATTATCATTTCTTATATATACATTATAATCATTCTTAAATGGTTAACA
Organism: Viscum album; assembly: GCA_963277665.1. Lineage (NCBI taxonomy): Eukaryota > Viridiplantae > Streptophyta > Magnoliopsida > Santalales > Viscaceae > Viscum > Viscum album. Next base: position 491,599,627 of record OY728166.1, read on the forward strand.
TGGAGAATGAATCTCATCGCGTCGTGGAGACGGTAGTCCGTACGTACGCACGAGCGATGATATCATTTCCATAATTATTGAATTGAATTGGAGTGGATGATACAATATATCAGAATAATTATGATGTTATAATAACTATGTATAGTTATTATTTACACCATAATACCCATCCATGTAAGGTGTTGGTGGAAAAACAGATTACACCACGTCGTGGAGACGGTATTCCGTACGTACGCACGCGCGGTGATTTCGTTTTCCGTAGGATGGATAGATGGTGAATTAGGATTGTTTCATACTTATAATAACATATCAGTATATTAGTGATACTGATGTTATTACTTCATAATGAAACAACCTAAGAAGAAGAAGTGGAAGAAGAAATAAAGGTGAAAGAATCGGTAACGGAAATTACCTCTTCTTTGAAGTGCCTTTTTGAGACCTCCTATTAGGGCACTAAAATTGGTCTTTGAGGAAGACCAGAACCTCTAGTATGTTTCTAGGGAAGTGGATAAGAGAATTTGGCAGGGGTTGTCCGATCTTGAAGGCTCAAAGTTGTGTGACGAAGAGAGGGAGGAGGTGCCCTTTTATAAGGGAGGAGTGGGGCACCTTTGGAATTCTTAAAAATATTAATTTATAATAAATCTAACCCCACTTAAAAACCACCAAAAATGACTCATATTAGAAGAATAGATGAGATATGGTTGTAATATCATCAACCAATCAAATTTAGACATGTTTGGATCTTATTTTAAACCTTAGCATTTTGATTTATCCTTATTTAATCTATTTAAGTTTATTTGTGGTAATAAAATTCTAAATTATAAATTATAACAAATAATTACTTATATGTTGTGAATTTTCCATAATTGTTTACTTTATAACATTATAGACCATATAAATTTAAATTTATAATTTTTAAATATTTTTGTGATTTTTAAACAATTTTATAATATGTTATTTTTATAAAATAACAATAGTGTCAATTTTGACACTATTCATTTATTTGAATTTAAATAAACTATATACAGAAGATATGTTCAAACTAAAAGCTTTAATATATTAATTAAAGGTCATATGTATCTATAAAATTAGTGGATCACATCAAATAGTTCATATAATATTAATTTTATTATTTTTAAAACCATTTATTTGGTTTATCTCTTAATAAAATAATTACTACATCATTTTTGTATAATTATTTAATATTCTTATTTGTTGCATAAAAATTTAAACTAAAATCCTATTATGAAGATAAATATATTACCTTTCACAATAATACTTGTAATAGAATTTATCATCTTAAAATCACAATATATAAATTGTTATATTTATTAAATTATGAAGGCGACAACTTTGGCATCATTTAAAATAAAATAATATAAGTGTCATAATTGCTTGTATAAGACTCCAAATGGTCAAATATTCGACCATTGGATGATTATAGTTTCTATTTACATGACCAATAAGTTTTGGTCAGGGTTTGGTGCCTTTTATGGTAACTATTAGTTTAATAAAAACTATATTCTTGATTTTTCAATAGATAAATAATTTCTGCATCACTATTGTGTCACAATTAATGATAACTATTTAATCCCAAAAAATTCTAAATAAATTCTCATAATGTAGATAATTTTGTTAGCGTTCTGGATACTATTCATTTTCGAAGTTTTATGATGTTTATCACTAAGTTAAAATTATTATACATATAAGATTTAAGAAAGTGACATGTTGTCACTTTCCTTGGTTTTAATAATAATTAAATTATTTTCATGGTCAAAAGTCCATAAAATGAATCTAATCCGACCCTTAGTTGATATGGGTTTACTTTTAGCCATCAAATAGAATTTTGGAATGTGTTAGGGTAATTTTATAATATTATATTTACCCTTAATTACCCGATTTACCTTTAACTATGGTAAATAAAATTTACCGTAGTTACTATTCATAATTCCCAAAAATAAAAAGTAGCCTATTAACATAATTTGGACCCACTGATTCCAAATATGGAATCCATTTTTTAAAATTAAATACACAGAAGTTTCAGAAATTAAATTAAAATTAATCCCATTGTCGAATAAAAACGGGTTTTTGTTTAAAACATTGCAAAAGATTGAATTGATTTAACCTACGAATTCAAGGTAAAATAAATGCTAATGACATACATTATATTAAATGGTAAAAATATATTCTATTTATACTTTAAAACCATTCAATATTATAATTTAACCACAGAAGATATTATGATGAAAAAAGTTGTTTTTAATTAAAATATAGCGTGTTTTTACTATTCATTAAAATATGAAAGTTATCGGAAAAATATCAAAACTTTATCTAATGTAAATTTTTACATCCTGATTCAAAAGAAGAATTTTATTTTGTCAAATTGAACATATAAACATGTCAAAAACTAGATTTAAAGTGGGTGCGCCATCAAAAGGCGGAAAAACTGCATTTTTTGAAAAATACTTATTTTACCCAAAAAATTTATTTTGTTCTTATACCATGTTCTAGAAAATTTGTAAGATGAATAATAATGTTATAAAATTCAAAATTTATTTAATACTATTCATAACGGCTAGTTCATGACAATATTAGAATAATATATCATTATTTATTAAAACCTGGTATTGCGTACAACACACGCTATCGAGAAAGGTCGTGATTGCGTGTAATGCAAGCCAAGTCAGGGTTGCGTGTTGTGAAAGAATCCTTCGTCATTTCGTATAACAGAATCCAACCATATTTCATTTATACATTTAATATATATATATATATATACTCAATGTTGCGTAGAATAACTATTATCAAAATTGTGTGTAACACGGTCCAAGAATAGTGTTGCGTATACTGCAAGCTAATACGGTGTTGCGTATAGCGCAAGGTAATCTTGGTATAGAATACAACACAAGACATTAATGAAATTAAAATAATATTTTTCATAAAATCTCGGGGTGTTACATTCTACCCCCCTTAAAATGAATTTTGCCCTCGAAATTCGTCGGGGTTATAAATGGTTTACTATTTGAAGGTTTCTTTGATAGAAACCCACATCGTAAAAAGGAATACCAAAACTTATCTTTAAAAACTAAAGTATAAAAGGTAATGGTTACCCAAGTTAACTAATCACTGGGTATCCAAATAGAAGAACATAGGAGAAAATATGGACATGGAAGAGAAATCTAACCGTCATGTTCTGATGGAGAGTGGTAGAGGACATGGCTATGAAAAATCCAACAATCACAAAGCCATAAATTTGTGATGATCTAGGGTACCATCTGATTCATCGGATATAAGATCACTAGGGCAACATTTCTGGTTTTCAATATCATTTCCCTAAAGTTGAAAATTTTGAATTAGAAGAAATACTTACTTGATTTTGGTACAATCTCACTGTTGTTCTTGCTTTGAACAGTTTCCACTTCATCTCTTAAATAAATGAAGTGTTAAAAGATCATGTGATAGAATGATGGGTCATTCCATCTGTTTCAAACAAAAGGTTAGAATTAGTTATCAAATATTCATAAGTCCGTCTTTTGTGAGGTTGAACTTATACTTCATATATCATACCTCTTAATAAAATAAAACTAGTTTATACTAACCAAGGACTTCCTGTAGGCCAGTGGTAGGCGATAAAGGCCAGTGACACTTCGGTTGTGGGTTCGATTCCCACAGCCTTGTCCGACGCGATGGGATGTCGTCCGTCCTGCAGGTTGTCCTTTTTCTAAAACTACATTACTATAACATCCCATCAATAATATCAAAAAAAGTTCTATCCTTAAACAATACTAACTTATGTCCAACATAATCAATTCCAATCTTTATGCTTATCTAAAATACTTCGGTCCACTCTCATAACATAGTGAAAACGATTACCAGAGATTTAATACCATCGTTGATCCCCATATATCGTAATACTGCATTACTATCTTGTTGGTCACATTCCAATCATTCGAAGGCCTTAATCATGTATTTCATTGAACCTTAGTGAAAACATGAATGCAGTTAAAAGTTAACACTTTCCACAAACCAAAATCCTCAAAATTATTTATAATCAAACCATGATATCACTTAGTCCTTATATCAATCATGAGCTCATGAATACAATCAAACATCTCATTATCGTCTTATCCCTTCATTATGCGCATATCATCTACATTACAAAAATATCTGAATAACCTTTCATAGATACTGGTACCATTAATCATACACTTTCAAAACTGAAGGAACGACAATATTGTAACAATCCTTAGATGTCTCTTTATTCCATAGTACCATGAGATTACTTATACAACATTACACATGATAAACATGTAATCATTCCACTACATTCTTAAACCATTGACCGAGCTTCAACAATTCTTTCATCTAACATATCATTTGTAGTCTCTTCATCATCATCAACATAAATACTACCCATACGACCATATTGAATCTCTTCATGAGACATTCCCTTAGGGAATTGGTGTGCATAATGCCCGTACATTCTAAATTTAAAACATTTAACCATTTTTGATGTCGTAGCAATACCATTATCCTCATCCATGGTGTTAACTGAACCTTTTCCTTTGCACTTACTGGATTTGTGTCCTTCTTTTCCACACCCAAAGCATCTTCCAGTTCCTTTGAAACATTATCCTTGATGCCTCTTCCCACATGATTTACATAGTGGAAATTGACCTTTCTTTCCTCTATGATCATCATGAAACTCCATCTTTCTCTTATTAGCCGAGTCAGGAAACTTACCAATTTTTACTTTATTGATCATATTATGTGATTGCTGATTCGGCATAATAATGATTTTTGTACTTCCAAATACCATTTCATTTGGTTGCTCATGAAGAATATCATTCCATTGTCCATCATATCTTCCATTATCGTGAATCATCTTGTTTCCAGCCATTTTCTAAAACCCAAAAAGAATAGGGTGAGAGGAAAAAATCATAATAAATGGGGAGTAACTTCAATATATAACATCTTTGGTTTAATCTAATATCGTTAAAATAGTTCTAGGACTATATCCTATACATATACTTATCCTTAGGGACATCGCTAGACATACCTTAGAAATATCTCTAGGGATCTCACTAACGTTTTCGCATCCTAGTTTCCAAAGGTTGACTAAAATTTTCCTCTGATACCAACTGTAGAGACCCGATGCATGATGTACATTGACATTACATTACATTTGCGGAATAGTTAGTACATAACAAAAAAACACACACAAGGACCGTAATAGTTTAGTGTCTTTGGAAACTCGGAATATAATATTCTAATCGTGGTGAAAGATCTTCAACATCTCCCATAAAGATCATCCCTTTTTTTTCTTACCTAAAACCTTTCATTATATCCTGGGGAAAAGAAAACATAAAAGGGTGAGGTCAAATGCTTAGTAAGGGTAAACAAAATAAATATCAATCACATCATATTCAGAAGAACATATCTTTTGGAAATCTTAACCTGCAAAAGAGATCATAATTTCATAACATGGGATAAATCATAGTAGTGAAATGTAATCCCAATAATCATAACGTAAAACATGAAACTTTGTGTCATACAGACATAATCATAGAGAATCATATCTTATTAGTCAAGACTCATTGCCAAGACTATCTTAGTGGACAAAGTCCATTTCTGAACCGAGTCACCCTCGTTTCAGTCCTATTTCACTGAACCGGTATAACCTACCGTTCCAGCCATGTCTATCTCATGAGATATATAATCTTTACCCAATTCATTAGAGGGAGATATAGGTCCCACCCATATCATAATTATACCATTCTTATGTGTGCCACAAAATCATAAACCATACATCATTGCATAACCCATGTAATAAAAATGGGAATCTTAAACATCATGACATCATAAAACAATTCATATACGATAAAGGAATTCATAAAAATAATTCCATCACAACATAATCAAATCAATTTAATAATAGGGATAAAAACAGAACCCTTTATTATCTTAGATGGAAAATAATTTTGATAAAACACTTGAACTTCATTCTTGAGGAAAATATCCTTTCTACTTCAAAAACATTTTCCTTTCTTAACATGTCTTACAATTTTAAACTAAAAGAAGTTGATTAAAAATAAACTTGAAAACATGTAAAGGAAGCTTCTTGGAAATAATTTTTTAAAAATCCATTCATTCCGTATAAGTTAAAAAAAAATCTTCTCATACTTTTGTCGGAAAAGTCAATAAAGTACCTCGTACGAAAAAACGACAAAATATTCCTTTCATATATTTTACTAAAAACTCACCGAAGGGTAAAATAGGATTTAAACAATTTTAAGTGAATGGAAATAATATTACATAATGAGGAAACATGGATTTGGATGATAAAATACACCCCAGTAAATACTAAAGTATAAGCAATCTCGGATAAAAATGAGATTGTGATATTTCCCTTACCTTTGGTCCGATTTGCTTCGTAAGTGTCTGAACCTCCTGTATAATGATTTAAATAATGTCATTGACTTATTACATAATCATATTCATTGTTATTATATCATATATGGTTCACTTATGACTTTATATTACCCGTTCTTTTGTAAATTCATGTTAAAGTAGCGTTTTGGGTAAAATTGTCTCATTTGTCGTTTGTGTTTTAACTTTTAATTATTCATATGATTACTTAGATCATTATTACTTAATTATATAATATAAAACATGATTTATATATAATATATATTCAGAATATACATATATATAATGGATCGATAAATGGAAAGAAATACACCGTTCATGGAGACGGTAGGCCGTACGTACGCATGAACGCTATTTTCGTTTCCTTATTGAATTGAGTGGAATTAAGTAGATGACATACATATATATACACATAAATCCAGTAGCTTTATAATGTCATATATTTCATTATTATTGCTTATATATACTTTTAATCATTCTTAAATGGTTAACATGGAGAATGAATCGCATCGCGTCGTGGAGACGGTAGTCCGTACGTACGCACAAGCGATGATATCATTTCCATAATTATTGAATTGAATTGGAGTGGATGATACAATATATCAGAATCATTATGATGTTATAATAACTATGTATAGTTTTTATTTACACCATAATACCCATCCATGTAAGGTGTTGGTGGAAAAACAGATTACACCACGTCGTGGAGAGGGTATTCCATACGTACGCACGTGCGGTGATTTCATTTTCCGTAGGATGGATAGATGGTGAATTAGGATTGTTTCATACTTATACTAACATATCAGTATATGAGTGATACTGATGTTATTACTTCATAATGAAACAACCTAAGAAGAAGAAGTGGAAGAAGAAATAAAGGTGAAAGAATCGGTAACGGAAATTACCTCTTCTTTGAAGCGCCCTTTTGAGACCTCCTCCTAGGGAAATAAAATTGGTCTTTGAGGAATACCAGAACCTCTAGGATGTTGATAGGGAAGTGGAGAAGAGAATTTGGCAGGGGTTGGACGAGCTTGAAGGCTCAAAGTTGTGTGAGTAAGAGAGGGAGGAGGTTCCCTTTTATAAGGGAGGAGAGGGGCACCTTTGGAATTCTTAAACATATTAATTTATAATAAATCTAACCCCACTTAAAAACCTCCAAAAATTACTCATATTCGAATATTAGATGAGATAGGGTTGTAATATCATCAACCAATCAGATTTAGACATGTTTGGATCTTATTTTAAACCTTATCATTTTTATTTATCCTTATTTAATATATTTAAGTTTATTTGTGGTAATAAAATTATAAATTTTTAATTATAACAAATAATTACTTATTTGTTGTGAGTTTTCCATAATTGTTTACTTAATAACATTATAGACCATATAAATTTAAATTTTTAATTTTGTAAATATTTTTGTCATTTTTAAACAATTTTATAATATGTTATTTTTATAAAATAACAATAGTGTCAACTTTGACACTATTTATTTATTTGAATTTAAATAAAATATATACAGTATATATGTTCAAACTAAAATCTTTAATATATTAATAAAAGGTCATATGTATCTATAAAATTAGTGGATCACATTAAATAGTTCATATAATATGTATTTTATTATTTTTAAAACCATTAATTTGGTTTATCTCTTAATAAAATAATTACTACATCATTTTTGTATAATTATTTAATATACTTACTTGTTGAATAAAAATTTAAAATAAAATCCTATGATGAAGATAAATATATTAACTTTCACAATAATACTTTTACTAGAATATATCATCTTAAAATCACAATATTTAAATTGTTATATTTATTAAATTATGAAGGTGACAACTTTGGAAACATTTAAAATAAAATAATATAAGTGTCATAATTGCTTGTATAAGACTCCAAATGGTCAAATATTAGACAATTGGATGATTATTGTTTCAATTTACATGACCAATAATTTTTGGTCAGGGGTTTGTGCTTTTTATGGTCACTATTAGTTTAATAAAAACTATATTCTTGATTTTTCACTAGATAAATAATTTCTGCATCACTATTGTGTCACAATTAATGATAACTATTTAATCCCAAAAAATTCTAAATAAATTCTCATGATTTAGATAATTTTGTTAGATTTCTGGATACTATTCATGTTCGAAGTTTTATGATGTTTATCACTAAGTTAAAATTATTATACTTATAAGATTTAAGAAAGTGACATGTTGTCACTTTCTTTGGTTTTAACAATAATTAAATTATTTTCATGGTCAAATGTCCATAAAATGAATCTAATCCGACCCTTAGTTGATATGGGTTTACTTTTAACCATCAAATAGAATTTTTGCATGTGTTAGGGTAATTTTATAATATTATATTGACCCTTAATTACCCGATTTACCTTTAACTATGGCAAATACAATTTACCGTAGTTACTATTCATAATTCCCAAAAATAAAAAGTAGCCTATTAACATAATTTGGACCCACTAATTCCAAATATGGAATCCATTTTTTAAAATTCAATACACATAAGTTGCAGAAATTAAATTAAAATTAATCTCGTTGTCGAATAAAAACGGGTTTTTGTTTAAAACATTGCAAAAGATTGAATTGATTTAACCTACGAATTCAAGGTAAAATCAATGCTAATGACATACATTATATTAAATGGTAAAAATATATTCTATTTATACTTTAAAACCATTCAATATTATAATTTAACCACATAAGATATTATGATGAAAAAAGTTGTTTTTAATTAAAATATAGCATGTTTTTACTATTCATTAAAATATGAAAGTTATCGGAAAAATATAAAAACTTTATCTAATGTAAATTTTTACATCCTGATTCAAAAGAAGAATTTTATTTTGTCAAATTGAACATATAAACATGTCAAAAACTAGATTTAAAGTGGGTGCACCATCAAAAGGCGACAAAACTGCATTTTTTGAAAAATACTTATTTTACCTGAAAAATTTATTTTGTTCTTATACAATGTTCTAGAAAATGTGTAAGATGAATAATAATGTTATAAAATTCAAAATATAGTTAATACTATTCATAACGGCTAGTTCATGACAATATTAGAATAATATATCATTGTTTATTAAAACTCGGTATTGCGTACAACACACGCTATTGAGGAAGGTCGCGATTGCGTGTAATGCAAGCCAAGTAAGGGTTGCGTGTTGTGAAAGAATCATTCATTGTTTCGTATAACAGAATCCAACCATATTTCATTTATACATTTAATATATATATATAGATATATACTCAATGTTGCGTAGAAAAACTATTATCAAAATTCTGTGTAACACGGTCCAAGAATAGTGTTGCGTATACTGCAAGCTAATACGTTGTTGCGTATAGCGCAAGGTAATACTGGTGTAGAATACAACACAAGACATTAATGAAATTAAAATAATATTTTTCATAAAATCTCGGGGTGTTACAGGTATAGTCATTATTTGGAAACTAGGATGTGAAAGCCTTAGTAAGAATCCTAAGGATAAGTCTAAGCATAGAACACAATCTTAGTGTTTTAGAAATGGCCATGAATAACCTAAGATAAGACCTTAATTGTAAAATTTTATTCTTGATTATGTGGTTTTTATATTATAATTAGTGTTGCTCACACTATTCTTCTTGGTTTTAGTCAATGGTTGGAACCCTAAGGAACCGTGTTAATGCGGACTGTGATAGGAAATGCAATGATTGTCCCCCTGAGCAACCAAACGTTATGGGAGCTGGAATGAAAAATCTTATAGCCATACTCACACAACTTTCTCAAGCTATGAATCATGCATGACTTCAAAACGAGCAAAGGAAGGAGCAACATTATGTGGAATCCTTCATTAGGTAGCATCCACCTTCTTTCAGTGGGTCTACTGATCCATTAGTTGCTGAAGAATGGATTAGTACTACTGAAAAGACATTTTCAGTTATTCAATGTCCTGAGCATGATAAAGTCATCTTAGTAGTATATCGTTTGGAAGGTGAAGCTGATCAATGGTGGAATGTCATCAAGAATACGAGGCAATGGGATGAAATTGAATCCATGGAATGGGACGAGTTCAAGAACTTATTTTTCAATAATTACATCCCTCGAATTCTTCGAACAAATATAGAGAAGGAGTTTCTTGAACTGAAGAAAAAGGATGATGAATCTGTTGGTACCTATGAAGAAAATTTTATGAGACTTGCAAGGTATGCTTCTGGGATTATTATCCAACATGAGAGTAAGATATATCGATTATTTAGTGGCTTAAAACCAAGTCTTTGAACGGATTTAGCCATAAGGGACTTCAATAGCTACGAGGAAATTGTTCGATGAGCTCTTAAAGTTGAGATGGAGATTGGAGTAACCCATCTGTCATATGGGTTTGATAAGAAGAGGAAAATGGAATTCAAAGGAAAATCTAAATACCACACTGAGAAGAAGATGGGTTTTCCATTATGCTCAATGTGTGTAAAGAAACATGGAGGGAGTTGTCTTAAAGGGACAATTAAATGTTTCAAATGTGGAAAGAAAAGGTTATCGGGAATTTGAATGCCACAGTGATGGGAAGAAGATGTCTAGTTATGCGAACAAAGAAAAGGCCACAAAGAGTTCACCTCCTACACTTCAATGTTACAAGTGCATGGAAATGGGGCATTATGCTAATCAATGCCCTAATCCAAGGGTTGTTGATGATGATCGACGTCAACAAACTCTAAGGGCTAAAGACAAAGGAACGTCACATGCAATTTCTATCAGCGATGTGGAGTATGATAACGAAGTGGTAAAAGGTACACTTACCATCCACTCTAAAGTAACAAATGTTTTTATTTGATTATATATCCACCCACTCTTTTATTTCTAAATAATTTTCTAAGGGTATCATCGTATTATCTTAACAATTAGATGTTGAGTTAGCTGTGACAACCCCTAATGGCACAAAAGTCACATCAAAAGTTTATAATTCTTCTTCGATTGAAGTTTGAGGGAAAGTGCTTCATGCAAATCTTGTTATCCTTCCTATAGTGTAATGTGATGTGATTCTTGTCATGGATTGGATTTCTTTATATGGAGCTCATATCAATTTCCAAATAAGGGAAGTCACATTTCATATTCCAGATCAATCTATGATCATCTATCGATGCAAGGATGAACATAACCTTCCAGTGGAAATTTATTCCATCTTATGGGTCTTGATTCCACTAAATGAAGATTATTTATCTCAAATGGTTGGAGAGAAACTCACGATTATAAATATTCTCATTCTATGAGAGCTTGATGATATCTTTCCGGAGGAATTTTCGGGTCTTCCACCAATTAGTGAAGATGATTTTTCAATAGAACTCGTATCGGGTGCTTTGCCTATTTCAAAAACACCTTATAGAATGCCCTCAATTGAGTTGCAGGAATTGAAGAAGAAACTCCAAGAGAATCTTGATAGGGGATTCATACGCCCTAGTGTGTCACCTTGGGGAGCACCTGTTCTATTTGTTAAGATGAAAGATGGATCAATGGGACTCTGCATTGATTATCGAGAACTTAACAAGATCACTATCAAGAACAAATATCTTCTCCCACGCATTGATGAATTATTTTATCAACTACGCGGAGCTCAATACTTTTCCAATATTTATCTTCATTCAGGGTATCATCAATTAAGGTTCAAAAGGGAGGATATACCAAAAATGGATTTCCATACAAGGTATGGACACTATGAATTTATAGTGATGCCATTTGGTCTTACTAATTCCCCTGCTATCTTCATGGATCGGATGAATAGAGTCTTTAGAGACTATCTTGATCAGTTTGTGGTAGTATTTATAAATGATATTCTTGTCTATTAAAAGAGCAAGGAAGAACATGAAGATCACTTGAGAATTGTATTGAAGACCCTAAGAAAGGATAAGGTTTATGCTAAATTTACCAAGTGTGATTTTTTGCTTCAAAAAGATTCATTTTTGGGTCACATAATCTCAAGAGCGGGGATATATGTGGATCCAACGAAAATAGAGGTTATAGAAAGATGGTCGAGGCCAACAACAGTAACTGAGATCTGAAGTTTTCTTGGTTTGGATGGATATTATCAACGTTTTGTGAAAGATGTTTCATGATTATCTAATCCACTCACCAGGTTGACTCGAAAAAGAGTTAAGTTCGTGTGGATGGATTAATGTGAAGAGAATTTCAAGGAGTTGAAAAGAATGTTATCCAGTGCACCTGTACTCACACTTCCTTGTAGTGGAGAAAGGTTTGTGATCTACAGTGATGCATCCAAGAAGGGGATGGGGTGTGTTCTTATGGAAAACGATATGGTGATAGCTTATGACTCATGACAATTGAAAATACATGAGAAAAATTACCCAACTCATGATTTGGAGTTAGCTGCGGTAATCTTTTCATTAAAGATTTGGAGGCATTATCTTTATGGTGAATGGTGTGATATTTATACTGATCATAAAAGTTTAAAGTATATTTTCACACCGAAGGAGATAAATATGCATCAAAGAAGATGGTTGGAGATGATTAAGTATTACGACTGCTCAATTAATTACCTCCCTGGTAAAGCAAACAAGGTGGAATACGCATTAAGTCGACAAGACCAAGCCAGCTTATCCATGGTGAGGATCACAAAAGATCCAATATTTTTGGATTTATAAAGGATGGATCTTGGATTTATAATGGAAGGGGAAAAATCTTATCTTTCTCAAATGAATCTCCAACCATCTATAAATGTGAAGATTAAAGAGGCGCAGAAAGAAGATATAGATTTACAAAATAAGGTGAGAAATGTTCCTAAATTCAACCTTGATTGTGATGGGATAATAAGGTTCAAGAATCGGGTTTGTGTTGCACCAATACCAGAATTAAAGAAGGAGCTGCTGGGTGAGGCTTATAGTTCTTTATTCTCTATTCATCCTAGAAGCACAAAGATGTAAAGGGTCATGAAAGAGTACTTTTGGTGGGATGGCATGAAAAGAGATGTTGGTGAATATGTATCTCGATGCATGGTTTGTCAGCATGTTAAAGCTGAGAGACAGAAGTCTAAGGGGATGTTAGAACCATTACCCATACCCGAATGGAAATGGGAAAACATCACTATGGACTTTGTCACTAGAATTCCTAAAACATCCAAAGGCAATAATGCTATCTGGGTTATAGTTGATCGTCTTATGAAGTCGGCACACTTCATTACTATTAGAGAGGATTTCTCTCTTGATCATCTTGCCAGGATATATGTAAACGAAGTGGTAAGATTGCATGGAGTACCACTTTCCATTATATCTGATCGGGATCTAAGGTTTACCTCGAAGTTTTGGATAAGTCTTCAGCATACTCTAGATACAGAGTTGATCTTCAGCACTGCTTATCATCCTCAGACAGACGGTCATTTTGAGAGAACAATTCAAACTCTATAAGACATATTAAGAACTTTCTCTATGGACTTGAAAGGTGGTTGGGATCAACACCTACCTTTTGTGGAATTTTCTTATAACAATAGCTTTCACTCCAGTATTCAGATGGCTCCTTATGAAGCTCTCTATGGAAAGAAATGTCGCACTCCAACTTGCTGTGGTGAAGTTGGGGAAAGAAAGCTATTAGGACCTGATCTTGTTAATGAGATGGAAGAAAAGGTCGGATCTATTCAACAACCCATAAGAGCAGCTCAGAGTCAAAAAAAAATGTTATGTCGATAACCGAAGAAAAGACCTAGAGTGTGAAGTGGGTGATAATGTGTTCTTACGAATATCTCCTTGGAAGAGAGTAATGAGATTTGGAAAGAAGAGAAAGTTAAGCCCTAAGTATATCGGTTCTTTCGAAATATTGGATCGTGTTGGGAAGGTAGCTTACCGATTGGTGCTTCCACCAAATCTATCTCAAGTTCATGATGTGTTCCATGTATCTCTCCCGAGAAAGTACATACCTGATCCTTCACATGTACTCAGCTCAGAAGTTGTACCGCTGGAGCAAGATCTTTCTTATCAAGAACAACTGATGGAGATTCTGGATCGTAGCAAAAAAGTTCTACGAAACAAGACCACTCATTTGGTGAAATATTTATGGAGGAACCACCAATTTGAAAAATCTACATGGGAGCTTGAAGATGTGATGAGAGAGCGGTATCCTCATCTATTTGTTATGAAGTGAAGAATTTCGAGGGCGAAATTCATTTTAAGGGGGTAGAATGTAACACCCGATATTTTTATGAGAAATACTTTGTTTTTATACATCATCAAAGGAATCTTTCACTACACACAACACTAGATTGGCTTCCTTTAAACGCAATCATGACCTTCCTCGATAGCTTGTGTTGTACGCAATACCGAGTTTCACTAAACAATGATATGCTATTAAAATATTATTAAAACTAGCCATTATGAATAGTAATAACCACTTTTTGAAATTTTATAAATTTTATTTTTCAAAATGGACTTCATTTTTCGATTAGAAATATCAAAATTATCCTAGGGTGAAATTTTGGTATTTTTCTGAAAACATTCAATTTTTGATGAATAGTGAAAACACTCGGTTACTATTTAAAAAGAGACTTTTTATTTAAATAATTATTTATTTTATTTAAATTTATTTTAGGTCAAAATTGATACATAATACCTATATAAGTTCAATTTAATTCATTGGAGTCATTTTATAATAATTTTACATATATACAAATTTTATTGAACTTTTGACCGTCTTTTACCCACCTCCTACGAGAATTTTCAAATTTACATAAAACTTAATTTTACAGCTATTGTGAATGGAATTTAAAAAATACAAGAGACACGTTTTATTTCATTAAGTAAAATGTGTTTCAATGAGTTGAAAATAATTTTTGGTGAATAGTAACTTTTTAGTTTTATTTACCACGGTTAAAAGTAAATAGGGTAATTAAGGGTAAAAATGATATTATTATTACCCTAACACATGTCCTAATTCTATTGGATAAGTGTAATTAGACCAAAAACATCATTAGGGATAAAATATTACCCTTTAGGTCCACTTGGATTAGATTAGGACATTTAATATTATTTTATTTAAAGAATAGTTAAAATAGTTAAAATCAAAGTTTAATAACTAAAACATTTTTAATATAGGGTTATAAATAAGATAAATTCGACTATAAATATTAATTAGATAGCTAAAAATATTTCCTACATAATGGAATTTTATTTATAATTTTTAGACATTAAATAATTTAATTTATTTATGACACAATGATGATGCAGTAATTATCTTATTAATGAAATATTAACATAATTGATGTTATAAATACTAAAATAAATTTAATTTGAGACTTTTTATGAATTACTATAATTTTATAGGTTAATATGAAATGTTAGTATTGATTTAATTAACTTTATTCAAACTAATCATTCTGTTATGATTTTCACAAAATTCAATTACCAAATAGTGTCAAAATTGACATAAAATAGTTTTTAAAACAAATATTATATTATTAATTGTTATTTTATTCATAAAAATCTAAGTTTCAGACAAATGACATAGATAAGGTTATATATATTAATAATAAACAACTTGGGGTTTGTTTGGCTTATTATAGTATGTTTATTAACCTTATAGTGTAAGAAAACAAGAAGACACGGTAAAAGTTAAATTATCTAACTTAAAGTTAAATCTAAATGATAAGGTAAAAATAGAGAACTGAACTTGTATAAGTTCTACTGGATGAGATTATTTCTACCCATGCCCACCTTATCTTCGAAATAAATCAATTTGGATCTATTAAAAATCGAATATGACTTTATAATAAAATAATAATTTTAGTTTTTTCCAAAGATGCCCCTCTCCTCCCTTATAAAAGGGCACCTCCTTCCTCTCCTCCTCACACCACATTGAGCCATAAAGCTTGGCCAAACCCTGCCGAATTCTCTTCTAAACTTATTTAGAAACATCCTAGAGGTCATGGTTTTCTTAAGAGACCAACCCTAGTTCTCTAAGAGGAGGTTAAGAAGAGGTGCGTCAAAGAACAGGTAATATCCATTACCGATCCTCTCCAATTTCTTTCTTCTTCAACTTCTCCTTCATTAGTTGTTTCATTATGAATTAATAACATCAGTATCACTAATATATAGATATGTTATTATAAATATGAAACAACACTATTCCACCTTCTATCCATCCTATGGAAAATGAAATCACTGCGCCTGCGTACGTACGGAATACCGTCTCCACGCCGTGGTGTAATCTGTTTTCCACCACCACCTTACTTGGATGGGTATAATGTTGTAGAGAATAACTATATATGATTATTTTAAAGTGATATTTATTATTAAATAGTATACTTACACTCCAATACAATTCCACGATCATGGGAACGATATCATCGCTCGTGCGTACGTACGGAATACCGTCTCCACGATGTGATGCGACTCGTTCCACATGATCTTAATTGTATAATGATTATATAAATGAATTGAATGAATAAATATGATATATATTATACTAATACCATTCTGGAAATGAGGTATCTATAATCTAAAAATAAGAATAATAATTTATTCAACAAAATAGGAACAAGAACAAAAAAGCAATAAACACCCGAATAACAAGTAGCAATGAAAAATTACTAATACAAAGCTAAGAATATGACTATATATGATATCATAACAAGGATTAAAATTATGGAATAAGTCAATAACATTATTTAAATCATTATATAGGAGGTTCAGACACGTACAAAGCTAATTGGACCTAAGGTAAGGGAAAATCTCGCAATCTCAATTTTTATCCGAGATTGTTTATACTTCAGAATTTATTGGGGAATATTTATCATCCACATCCATTTTCCCTCAATATGTAATATTATTTATATCCTAATACAATTGTTTAAATACAATGTTACCCTTCGGTGAGTTTTTAGTAAAATATATGAATGGAATCTTTTTCCGTTTTTCGTATGAGGTACTTTTTGACTTTTCCGGCGAAAGTACGAGAAGAATGTTTTTTTAACTTATACAGCCTAAATGGATTTTTAGAACATTATTTCCATGAAGCTTCCTTTAAAAATTTTCAAATCTATTTTTAGTCAACTTCTTTTAGTTTAAAATTTTATGACATGTTAATAAAGGAAAAATGTATTTGAAGTAGAAAGGACATTTTCCTCAAGAATGGAGTTCAAGTGTTTTATCAAAATTATTTTCTATATAAGATAATATAGGGTTCTATTTCTATCCCTATTTTTACATTGATTTGATTTTGTTATGATGGAATTATTTTTATGATGTTCTTTTATCTTATATGGATTATGTTATGATGACATGATGTTTATGATTCCCATTTTTATTACATGGGTTATTCTATGATGTATGATTTATGATTTTGTGGAACACATAAGATTGTTTTCATTATGAGATGGGTGGGACCTATATCTCCCTCCAGTGAATTGGGTAAAGATTTATATCTCATGAGATATACATGGCTGGAATGGCAGGTTAAACCGATTCAGTGAAACATGACTGAAATGAGGAGTGAACTCGGTTTAGAAATGGACTTTTTCCGCTAAGATAGTCTTGGAAATGAGTCTTGACTAATAAGAAATGATTCTCTATGATTATGTGTGTATGACACAAAGTTTTATATTTTAAGTTATGATTATTTGGTATTACATTTCACCACTATGATTTATCCCATGTTATGATATTATGATCTCTTTTTCAGGTTATGTTTTCCAAAATGTTATGTTCTTATGAATATGATGTGATTGATATTTCTTTTGTTTACCCTTAATGAGCATTTGAGCTCACCCTTATGTATGTTTTATTTCCCCAAGTCAGGAAGAAGGGTACTAAGTAGAATATTCCAAAAGGGACTCTATATATGATGAAATAAAATGGAGACAACGTAGATGATTTATGAACCAGTTGTTTATGTTTCCCAGTTTCTAAAGACACTATACCTATATAGTCCTTTCATGGTTTTTTTATATGTTGTAATAAGTGTGCTTCAATTATGAAGTAATAAAAATTTATGTAAAGTATGGGTCGTTATATAGATGATCATCAGAGGGTTTGAAATATCAAATGTAACTTCCCTTCATTGACAATTGATGTGGGGTTTTTGTAGAGAAATAAAATACATACCTAATATGACATCATATTCAACCAAATGAATAAGGGAAATATTTTCAGTAAGAACATTACCATATACTTCAACTAGAGAGGTATCATAGACTTCATATGCAATAATCGTACAAATAAGGGTTTTCATTTCTAATTCCACCTCTAATTGTTTATGAGGAATCTTAAAACCCTTATAAATTTCTTTATATATAAAAGAGTGGGTAGGTCTAGAATCAAATATGACATTAACATCTCTAGATTGGATCATTTTTGTGTATATCATCATGTCATTATGGAACCCCTTATTAGATATAGTGATTTCATGGGATTTCCCCTTGTCCCTCACCTAAATAGGTTACTGACATCAATCATCATCACCAACCCTTGGGTTTGTGAAGTAGTTATCATAATTACAATTCTCCTTACATGAGTACCACTAAATCGTAGGAGGTGCATTCTGTGTGGAGCTTTCTCCATTAGAATTTTGAGCCAGCTTTTTCCCATCACCTCAATAGTAAATTTCCCAATGGCTTTCCTTTCCACACATAAAACATTTTTAGACCCCCTATGTAAATTTCCTCTATGCATCTTCCCACACATAGAGAATAATGGAAAGTTCGTCTTCTTTTCTCCATGGTTTTTAGTGTTTTCTTTAAACTCCATATTCAACTTCTTTTAAAATCCATGAGATTGATACATGACTCAAAACTCCATTTCAACCTTGATTTCAAAACGAAAAATCTATTCCTAGATACTAAGGCCTCTTAGAACATTAACCTAAACCCGGTTGGTGAGTAATCTTAACGTGAATCCATGAGACATAGGTTTGATTATGGGTGAGGGAATACTTATTGGTGAATGTAGTAGTGCTTTAGAAGGCACTGTAGAAGTTATTGTAGCAGGTACTACTTGGTATTGTAGCTGTCAGAACTATTCACCTTTGGGCAACTGGTTTGGTCCTAGAGTCTTAAGTCCTTATATCCACCCAGTACCTTGGGTCAAAAAGTATTTCGAGCCACCATAAGGCCTTTGGGCCACCGCAAGGCCTTTGGGCCACCTCATGGACTTCGGGCCACCTAATGTGTAGATAAAAACCAGACAAATTCTACAAGGAACAAGTTCCCGATGAGGATTCAGAGCATGCACATTCACTATAGTAGAGCTATCAAATTTTGAATAATGAGAGGGTTTAGAAATTTTTACCTGTACGAGGCTCATGCATCCTTACACAGGACAACTAGCTGAATAGCCATGCAAGGTGGATAACTAATCATGATTAAAATGTTGGGGTGGGGTAGTTTTAAGTAGTCATAGTCTGGGGTTTATTCATTTAAGAACATCGGGTCATGTAATTTCACAAAGCTTATGTGAAATGTAATTTTAGGGTTCCCATTATACTATTAAAAGGGGTATTTTCCCAAAAAATATAAAATAAAGGCCTTTTATCCATTCAAGAGGTTACTAAAGTATCTTATGGCCAACACACTTCTAAGACATGGATTTAATCCAAAAAAGAACCAATAAAAATACATTCGGGTTGGATGATAATTCCTAAAGCGTACCTTACAAGTCTCATAGAATTATCCTTGTAGGTACCAACAAACTCATCAACCCTTTTCTTCAACTCATGGAACTCTTTCTCCATCTTGGTATGAAGAATTTGAGGAAATTAATTATTGAAAAATAATTTCATGAACTCCTCCCAAAACATGGATTCAATCTCATCATGCTTCCTTGTATTCTTGATTAGAATCCACCACTAATCCACTTAGCGTTCTTACTGATAAAAATACAAAATGACTTTTCATTGATTCAAACATTATTGAAGAGAGAATGTCTTTTTAGTGATACTAATATTTTTTTGCAGTATGTTGATTAGGAGACCATCTGAAAGAAGTTTTATTTTTCCTCTTGAAATACTCAATAGAATATTGTTACCTCCTTTGATCATTTGGATGTCAACCATGATTCATATCTTGAGAAAGCTATGTGTGCATAACAATGGGGTTTTGCATTCAAGATCCCCTAGAATTCAGTTTTTCTTGTGTAAAATCCTTTCATTAACAATCATATTCTTTATTAACATGGTTCCTTTGGGTTCCATCCATTAACTAAAATCAAAATCATAGATTAAGAAATATTTATCATAATAAGGAACCACATAATCATAAAAAATAACTTATAGTATGTATAACTTATGACACCATCCTTAATCTATGCAACCATAGCATTATCCTAAGTTATTCATCAGTAACATACATTTAAATCCTTTATAATGGTTTGTGAAGAGTTTTTGAAATCCCCCAACATATCCCCTAGGAGTGTCAAACCAGGTGTGTTGCAAGGCTCATTGTCATGCATTGTATTACCCTGAGTCAACGTCAAAATATCTTGTTCAAGTTGTTACCATTGGGTACATCTATTACCAAACCACATCCACTTGTAGTATCCATACATGGATTTATTAGTATGAAACCACTCAACCTATCCTTCACAAAAAATCTAGGATATTTTCCTATACTTTGAGTAAACCATATAATTATCCTTATATGTTTCCTTAGGTTTATCACCATGGTTTGCTGATCCTTGTTTACAGAGTGTAACTAAACGTTTCCTATAGTACCAACTATAGTTCCCCACACTTTTAAAACATTAACATTACATAACTTTTGATAAATACTTAAATATTATACAAACAGACTCAAGAATATTGTACTAGACTAGTGTCATTGGAAAAATAGAATACATAAACACTGATACATAAGTGAGCTACATTTTCTCCCACTAGGTTATTATTAACTAGAACCCTTCTTAGACACCTCAATCATAATACATATCTTCACAACCTAGGAAGGAAACATAAAAATGGGCGTGCTCAAATTCTCAATAATGGTAAAAAGGGAGTGATATATGCATAAAGATGAGAATAAGGGTATGATAATGTGATCATGAAAATAGAATATCATACCCTGCATACCAAAGATCATATACTTGAATCATGGCACAAAGCTTGGCAGTTCATAAGACATTTATAAAAAAAAGTAAAGGACATAAAACAAGAAAGAATAACATAGGACTAAGACATGGAATTGTTGAAAACACATAAGCATAAAATTATTTTCCATATTAGCTAAGGAATCACTTCAAATACCATCTTAGTAGTATTGGTTCACTTCCCATACCATCAAATTAGTCATGGTTCACTCCCATGGCTATCGTAGTAGTAGAGTTCACTCCTCATACAATCTTAGTAGTAATGGTTCACTCCCATATCCAATTTAGTAGTCTAGGTTCACTCCCAAGACCTTTTTAGTTTATCTCATGAGATATAAAACATAACCCAATGCATTAGAGGGAGATATAGGTCCCAAACATCACATAATACAATCATACATACATGCGCCACAAGATCATAAATAAACATATCATAACCCATGAAATGAAATGGGTATCATACAGATGTAAACATATCATAACCTGTGGAAAGAGAAATTTTTAATAATCATTTCATCATAAATATAACCCATGAAAAGATACTGTTTTCAAAAGAATATAACTTGTGAAAGAGAAATGAGTTTCATAACATCTAGACATCGAAGAAAAATCCATTAAGAGAAATAATATGAATAGAAACATTGAATAATTTCCCCATAAAGGAATGAGTGACACCAATGGATGTTATCTTAGATGGGAAATAATTTTTTAATATCTTTTAGAAACATTTCTAGATGAATATATCCTTTCTTTTATGAAAATTATTTTTATTGCATAAAACCTTTGGAAAAACTTTTTCTTGAAAATTAATTTGAAAACTTATATAGGAAGATTTTAACACAATGATTTTTTCTTAGAAAATCCTTTTTATTTGAAATTATCTTCAAGGATATTTTGAAAAAATATTGAAATATTTTTTGAAAACTTTTTGAAAACCATGTTTTTTTAATAAAATTTATTTCCGATCGAAGAGAGAGACAATCAGATTTTACTAAAAACATTATCATGGGTACCAAAGAGTGGAAAAATGATAATAAAAAATAAAGATATATTTAATAAAAGAGGATAATTATAATCATGAATATTATTGAGATATTAATCTTAGTATTTTATCAAGGTATGTATAAACATAAACAATCTTAGAAAGTTATGAGATTGTCTCAATAAACTCTTGTAACTTGGTAACTTGTGATCATAATATACATGTTAGAAAATAAAATTACATGAAGCTTAATATGTCATGAAAATGATTATATTTATTATATAACATGTAAAATGTATTTATATACACCTCAAAAGAGAGTTTAGTGGAATAACAAAACATTCGTCTCAAAGAAGGAAAATTAAAAAAATACTATGTTACCGGTTTTGTAACTTTTGAAAGTTCACCCCATGAAAGAAGGATCATATAATGGATATGTGAATATAGATAAATTTAATTACAATATATATATATATATTAAAATCATGGTAAGTACATACACCACATAAAAGTAAAGAGGGGTGAACATAACATATATCTCACAGAAATTAAAAGTGAGATGAAATCCCCTTACCTTGTGTCTTGACTCTCTCCTTAATCTTACAATATTCTTGTATAATAAATATAAGTTTATTATACATATTTTAAACAATAATATTATTATACATAATACCATATATGATATTTTTTATGACTTTATATTACCCATTTGTTAACGATCCTATGTTAAAGTTTCAATTTGGGTAAAATTTTCTTTGTTCTTCGCATGTGTCTAAATTTGTTATCCCTTTGGTCCTAATAATTATATCATGATTACAAAATTTAAACCATGATATAAATATCAGGTATATAAATTATATGTGTATTATAATAATCTATCGAATATAGGAGTATGAAATGGAATACATTATTCATGGAGACAGTAAGCCTTACGAACACATGAATGTTGTTTCTGTTTTTATTATCATATTGAAATAAATTTTGTAAAAAAATATGTATAGAAATATGTATATATATAATTATTATAGTAAAATTTATATATCATATAATTTCATATAATTTCACTAAATCCATCCTTAATACATTCCATTTGGTGTGTGAATGAGTCACATCACTTTGAGGGGGTGGTACTCCATAATACCTCAAATGAGATTATCATATTTACATCAATTGGAAAGTAAAGAGATGTGTGTGGTAAAAGGAATAAATAAGCCTAAATACCTATTAAATATAATATATGACATATATAAATAGAGAATCCATCATAATGGACTACATGATTGTTGGTAAATGAGAAATTAACAATCATCATTTCGTGAGGGAGGAGATCGTTGTACACAGAAACAATATGTTCAACATCCATTAGATTGAGTTGTGTGTATTTTTAGGTTATGATATTTTCAAAAAAAATCATATTATATTGAGGATACTGTTTTTTTCACAAAATAATTGAATAAACAGTGTGTAAGGGGTGAAGAAGGGATTTAAATGAAATTATCTTGAGAGAAGACGTTACCTTTTAATCGGGTAACTCCTTTTGGTTTATGCCAACAGGCATCCTTGAGAATAATTATATCCAAAGGGAGGCTTCAAGTTACAATATAGGATTTCTGGGAGTTATATATGGTATATATTGGACCGAATTATATTTTTTTAGAGGTGTGAGGAATTGGTAGAGGTGGTGGCCTTTTATAGGGAAGGAAAAGGAGTCAATTGGAATTTTTAGAAAAACAATATTTATGCGCATGTTCTTACATAAATAAGTCAGAAAAAAACTAAATAATGTAAGTTTTATGTCCTAAAAATGAATAGAAAAAGGGTTTTGGAAAATTTTCTAGGTCATTTGGGCCATTAATTTTAAGGTCTAGTACCTAATTAAGGTTAATTAGGCCTTAATTGTTGTGATTAATTTTAATCACTTTTCCTAATAATTTTGGTTAAAAACTAACATGGAATTATTAGAATCTAAATACTAGAATGAATAAAATGGTGTATGTTAGATTTTTAAAATTCAATTCACAGAAGTGGCAAAATTAAGATTAGTGCTAATCCCGCAGATGGGACGAAATAACAGTGTTTAAAAGTAGGAAAAATCCCAAAAGATTGTTAAGATTTTATAATTGGTTTCAAAGTTAAATTGATTATAATTTACTAAATTGTATGAATAGTTGTAATATTTATCTAATATGGTCCAAAAATATATTTATAATATCATTTAGAATTAATAATTAATTATACAAAATGCAGTTTTTAACTAAATAATACTATTTTTCACTATTGATCAAAAAATTGAAGTTTCTCAAAAAATCCCATGAATTAAACGTAGGTGAATTTTGACATTATTAATTCAAAAATTATTTTTTTTAACAAGGTCAATTTTAAATGTGTTTATATTTTTTTCATTATTGGAAGCGGTTCTTTCGAGAAAATGATTTTTTTAAACATAGAAGGACTTTACAAAAAATCATATCTTTCATTATCAATATGTTTTATTTATATAAAACAATTGTAGAAAATATTAATATTTATATAAATATGTTTAATGGATATTTTATAATTATTTCCTTTAAATTATAAAAAAAATAGATGTTTTGTAGAAACTCAGTGTTGCATGTATCAGATGCCAAGTCGGTGTTGCGTATAACGCACAACAAGTCGATGTTGTGTGTAATATATGTCAAGTAGGTGTTGCATGTAAAATTAATCATTGAATTATTTTATTGCAAGATATAAATTAAAATTTTAATTTATTCAAAGAAAAAAAATAGGTCCACTAAAACTTGAGGTGTTACAAAACCAAAATGAAACAAATAGAAATAATTCAATTAAAATAGAAATTAGTCATATTTAATCAAACTGAATAGGCCTAGAAAACCCAAATCAAATTGTAAAAAAATATAATCCCTCAATAAATAATTAATTTTAATAAAACATAAATTTTTATCAAATTTATACAAAGAAAATCAAATAAAACTATCATAGTTTTAATCAAGAAAAAAATAATATACATAACTTAACTATCCATAAATCAACCAAAAAGTAATTAATATGAAACTAAAATGACCAATAATGTAGGAATAAAACCAATTCAATGCATCATGAACCAACAAATACAAAACATAACTAAATCAATAATGAAGACAACTTTAATAATAAAAAATTTAAATGAATGGAATTTGATGAAACTGAACCATCATAACTAGAATTAAAGCTAAGATGAAAAGAAAAATCTTAAACGTACTAGTCTGAACATGATCTAAAAAAGTGAAAAAAATGGAAAAATCCCAATAAAAACTAAAATTTAATTTAATATAATTGAAATAAATCAAGTGAAAGAAACATAACTAAGTGAATATAATGTAACATATAAAAAACTAAATCATATGGGGGATGAAAAAACTAAATCAAATTAAAATGAAAATTATAAACAAATTGAGGTGAATCAAGATAAGTAAATATAATCCATAATAAACCAAACTAAATTAATATGAAAAGCGGAGATGAACATATGGAAATGGTATTTCCATAATATAAATTGAATATAATTGAACCAAACTGAATTGAATTGAACTACAATTTACTTTATTAAATTAAAAGTAACTAAATAAAATTATACCATATAAAAAAAGGAAAAATAAGGATCAAAACCAATATAAAATTAAATAATCTCATGAAAACTATACATTAATATTATATAGCCAACTAAACAATAAATAATATTTGTTTATGCGTCATTTAAACAAAAACAAACACCAATATTTAATATAAACTTTCATAAATATCCATCAATGAAAAATTTACCTTTCTTTCCCCTATTTTGACACCTTTAAAATTAATTCATAGAAACGTATAAAACCAAGTAGGAAAAAATCAAACTTACTTTCACCCTTCTATTTTAACACAATAAACATATATTTAAGCATGAAGTTTTTTTTAAATAAATAAATTCCCTTGTCCATTATTTCATTAATAAATTTAGTTTATATTCATGTAAATAATATATTAAAATGAGAATACTTAAATTAAACCTTATTTTAATTTATCAAATCATTATTTAATCATATTCTCAATTCTCTTAATTTATTATATAAATTTTATTTTGTTAACCAACTCTTATCATACCAGCACAATGTAATCAATCATTATATAAAATCATACTGCATTATCGAGTATATCCATTTGATTTATGTTATGTAATAAATCATTACTATACAATTTTCAATTAGGGTTTTCCACATTCAATTTCATTTAAGATGGTGGTTTTTAATATTGAAGGACATGTGCCTTGAGAAAATATGTTTTTCTCAAGTATAAAGAAGAAAGATATAAGTGCGGTAAATGAACAAACACATTAGTGGATAGTAAGTTTTAATTTTTTGATTTCATATTTTAATATTTATTTTCCAACTAAAGAATACATTTATATTTGTAACAACAATATTTTGTGGCCCATGAAGAGTATAAAGTTGATAACTTTGGGCCAAATGATCATTCACGTCCGGTTTTGGGATATGAGAACCATATAAGAGTATGTTGTTGACAAGGGAAGAGTATTGTCCCAAATAGATATTATCCCACTTAAGGTTCCATTTCTAGTAGCATCGAGTTATAAAAATCTAATACACTGGTAGCACAAGCTCATGCCAAGGTAGAAGAGGCTAAAAAATAGTCATACAGAAGGATGAACAGATTCAAAGGACCAAAGATAAATTTAATATATTTATTTCAGTATTTTGTATATTGGTTGGTGATTTTTTAGGTAATTGAGCAAGGTAGGGTTCTGTGATGATTTTTTGTGGTTTCTGGTGGCTATTTGGGAAGGGTGGGGTGTTTTTTGTTATGTAATTATGGGGGGGGGGGGTCTGTATGTATAGTTTCACAAAATTTTTATAGATTTATACTGACGGGTTTCATTAAACCATTGGGAAAATAAAATACCATTTTCCTTATACCAATGGTTCAATGAAAACTATTGATATAGGCATATACCAAAAACCAATTATCCAACTGTTTGGAGAACCATTGGTATAGGCTTTACCGATGGTTCTCCTATCTATACTAATGGTTTTGAACCATTTATATAACCAAGAATTATAGTAGTGAGTATTTCATAATTTACCTGTTTTAAATAGGGTATATAAATTTTTATTTTCTTTCAACCTAGTAATCTCCTAGGTCATGGCCAATAAACCTTGTTTCATTCCTACCATGATGCATGAACTCTTGTTGGTTTTGACTCATCATAGGTTAACATTACACAAATAATAATCCTTAGAGTGTTTCAACTACATCCCTTTCAACCAGACATCTTGATAACATATATTTTGTTATAAAAAGGTTAGCTAAGTCTTTTTATTGGTGTATTTTGAGTCCCAATTGTCCTATTCACCATTTCTATCAGGCTTCCCAAGAATTGACTCAAATAGTTCACTCAAATACAATTTTATAAAACTCCAACCCATGAGACCAAATCCTGAGACCCAAGCCAAGATGCCACATAGACTCAAGTGCATCCCCTAGTCGCCAAAGGGTGTTAATAAGTTGTGAGGGATATAATAAACCATGTGGAATGATTTCCCCTTAAAAATAAAACCATAAATGATACATGATAATGTAAAAAATATTTTTATTAATATTCCTTAAAAAACTAAAGGAACATAAAACTAATCCAACATAAGAAATAAAATAGAATAGATATAGTCTAACATCAATAATAAATTAAATGAACCATTTTCACCATCTCCTTTGACACTCATCAATGATGAATAATGATGTCTTCGCTTTTCCTATATCACAGTCAACAATGTCTACATGCCTATAGATGTAGACATATAGGGGTGATTATAAACATAGTGGGATTTCACCACGAATCCAACACATATCCATGAAATATCTATTTCATTATACAATGATAATAAATCATGATAAATCAAAAGAAAGTTAAAATCAAAACATTTGATTCAAAAACATTTCGAAAAATATTACTCAAAAAATGATTCCGTAGTTTAACAAATGAAACCTCATTCAAATAGAAATAAATTAGTTCCCTAAAACTGTGTTTCTTTTAAAAAACACATATCTTATAAAATTATATTTTCTATGGTCTCCAAAATAACTCTAATTTTTCACAAATATTTGGAAAATCAATTTTCTAAATTCTGAAAGAAAAACCGTCCCCCCCCCCAAATAATTCTCAATGGTAAGGCTTCCCAAACATCGCCAAATAGAAAATAAATTAATTTTTACTAATTATTAATTATTATTTTAGTTGATAAATTAAATAATTTCTAATTATTAACAATTATTATTGGATAATTACTGAAACCTATTTATTTATATTAATTAATTACACTTCATTAATAATTAATTGTAATAATTAATAGTTATTATTGTTTAGTTTATTAATAATTAATTGTTAATTATTTATTTATTATGTCTAAATAAAAATAAATTGTTTGTAAATTCATTGAAGGGTTAATGCATTTAATGCTCAGACAAAAAAATAAAACGTATATCCAATTTTTTTAAAAAAATTCAATTAGAGAAAACAATATCTTAAGATCACCCACAAGAGGACATGGTTTTCCTTAGAGAGATTGGAAGTTGTGGATTACCATGAGGGTGCACATGCTGATGGTGGTAAATTTGAGGATAATAACCTAGAGTTTTAATATCAACATAGATGAATGGAAAGAAGATGTCATAAAAGAAGATGGTTGGCATCAGAATGAACATAATAAGAAATTAGAATGGCCATAGTTGGTGGAGGCACCATAGGAGAAAATTAGGTGGAGGTGGTTGAAGTTGGTGTGGATGAAGTTAATGAGGAATTCGTAGTGGTAGAGGGTCTTGGAAAGGCTGATCATTTCCCGAATATGGATATTATGTGATCATGGTATTGAAATAGCATAGGGATTCTATAGTCATGTTTTAATTTATCTCTCTTTCTCACAATGAACCTATGGATGGATCAATTTATATCTTATTTATAGTTTTTTACCCTTCAATGGATGTGTTTCATATCCTTCTTACTTATCTGTTTTGGAGTAAGGTAGCTCCATCGAGCTTTATTATGCACTCTAAAATAATATTTTTTTTGGATATTCATATTTTTTATATTCCAACATAAATAAAAACCTTTTATTATATAAAAAAAGGAATGAAAAAGGAATATTGTACAGATAGGATCCCCTACAAATTGATGTTGGATATAGCATCAATTGGGGGAGATATTTATTCTAAAAAATGGTTTAATTAGATACCTATATCCATGGTGGATAGGGGAGGATTTTACTATTATTCTTCAGATAATCATAAAATGAGAACACCAGTAATAATTTTATTAGATTAAATTTCCTTTTTAATAGTATTGAACACAAATAATTCAATAGGTTGTTAATTTACCGAAAATGTTTTTTCATTTCTACTAACTGCATTTACGTATTTTTTTCCAACCAAATAAAACAACACAAACTAGTAATCAACCAATGAAAATGAACCTATTGATAAAATAATCATTCCACAAGTTTCTCTATCCATAACTGACTCCAAATGTTAGAGTTACCCCCCAAATCATTCCCTTACAACCAATTTGTGGAATAAGATAAACATGAAGGCATCCGGTTTCCCTTTCATTAGAACCATTTTAATCATATCAAATTTATTATCATTGGTGGGGATTTTATTATTTCTCAAAAAAATTATTTCAACACATTAAAAATCAAGTTATATCGAATATTGATGTGTTTGTACATAGAATTTAATATCGGTTTCTTGTTGACATGAACAACAAAATGACTATAAAAAATAGAGAACATAACTACTTCTTATTTTTTCCTCCTATTTTATAAATTTCTTTATCCAAAATTCTTTATTTCAAAACTTCAATCATTGAGATATAATTTTTATTTATGATAGATAATGCTAAAAACTTCTGAAGTATTGATTGTCATGCAGTTTCTCTTAATGTAAATGATTCCTGATATCTAGATATGGTTTTTTGGGTATAAACATCATCAACCATATCTTCATTAATAAATTCATATATAATAGGTTTATCACTTCCAAAATATAAATAATTACTGGATGAACCCTGGTTATAGTATAATATCCATTTTAATATTTTACAGTGATCATTTTCTAGATTAGATAATAATCTACAAGAAAACTAAAAATGTGATAAAATGTTTGTTTGGGACACACCATAACATGAATTAAATTTACATATAATAATCAATCCTTATTTTCACTATTTATTCTTTCTCATAAAATATGTATGGAATTTGGATTGTTGTGATCATGAAAAAAACCACAAGATGATTACTAAAATTTTTATCCATGATCGTGTTGAATCTTTTAGGAACCTCATCATTGTATCGTTTATAGAACATTCAAATATTTTTATTCTTCATGTCATTGGTGTTAAGATTATACATAACTTCTCTTAAGTATTAATTTCAAAATATTTTTTCAACTCATTCATTAACCATTCAATCATGTTGATATCTATATTTTCAATTATTAGCATATCATAATTATAAAGTAACAAAATATGTTTAAATCACCATCAAAAATGATTTTATAAAAATTTAGTGATCATGTGTCATTATTATATACTCATTTTACTATATGATTGAGTAGAAATTCTTATACAATTATCCCAGTGTGTATTTTAGATCATATAAGATTTTATTATGTTTATATATCATGTTTTATTTTCTTTTATTCTGAATCCATCAGTTTTATCCATCTATATATCCTCTTCTAGATCACCATGTAAGAGTGATTTCTTTACATCATTTTGAAACACCCCTCAGTTGATATTTTCTTCTAATCTAAGAATAAATATGATAGAAGGAATTTTTACTAAATGATATTATTTTTTAATTTGATGAAAATAACTTTATTCTAATCAAATATTTTTAAAAACATCGTTCTTATATAGTGTTGTTGTGATCTTCAATCATCACCATTGATTCTATACACTAACTTGTTCAAGGGTGCATTTTTTCATTGTGGAAACTCTAGTGAAATTTTTCATTATTGTCAAAGGATCTCACCTCCTTTTACAAATATATTTTTCCATTCCATAATATGATGAAACTTGATCACATCATAATAACTATATAGTTAGACCATGTTAGTGAGCGTCATATACTCATGTATTGTGTATCTATTAATTTGATATTTTTCCTTGGGGAATATTCTTAACTGTGTATTCAGTGGGTTACATTTTATAATATTAGATGAAATAGGTAAGTCAGTAGATGGAGACATATTACATGGTGGTGATGTATCATTAGGGTTTGAAATCTATCCCCCAATTTCAAGAATAGATGGAGGTGAGAGTGATTTTATATTGACTTGAATTTACATGGATTATGTATTCTTAGAATTTCTGGATTAAAAAACATCGGTTGTTTAATCATTAAAAAATTGTATATATTATCTTCTAAAAACCTTATTATTTACAATATCCAAGTTTCTTTAGAAAAAATATTCAAGATAATATCCTCAAAATATTCTCTAATTTCCCTACCCATCCATCTTCATCAGCTTGTCTTTTAGGATATGTAAATAGTTATGATATCAAAATAGTCTCACGTTCTTTTATTAAATATCATTACGTATCCAAATCATTTAAGTTATATAATAGTTCAATGGAGATTATGGAGAAAATTTGATATGATCTATAATATTCTTTATCCCCCCAAAATGAGTTTAAGATCCTTTTATTTTAGATCATGCATCGAACAATCTGGTATATGGTTATTTTCATCCCCACAACATCACCAATATATTGAGGTTTCTTTAGTAAAACATTTATTATAATTATGCTAAAATTCATATTTTATTCCTAAAATGGACCATAGTACTCTCCACCATTGTCATCACACACACATTTCAATCATTTTTTATTTCTCTTTCCATCTTCCCATGAAACTACTAGAAATTATCTTGTTCCTTTATAACCTCTTAACTCAAATCACTAGGTCCCGGCCAAAGTGACACTTATACTCATCCTTAATACTCCAAATGAAATTGTTTTTCGACTAGAGAAGAGGTATTTAGAGGCATCATGGGAAGACTATTTCTTCACTAACAGACAACCACCAAATAATAAAACAAAAGGAACAACAACAATAATAAAAATAACAAGGGAAATCCGTGATCCAACAAACAACAACATAAAGGATAAGAGTGTCAAAACATAATATTAAAATATTAAATATCAATCATATAATCAAAAAAAATAATATATCCCCACATATGGTAGATTAATGTGCTAAAAAGGGGAAACAACTATGTAAAATGTTGAAAATTTTCAGTGATGTTTAGATTTCCACAACATCGCCTTAAACCATCTAACTTCTCCTACTAAACTGCCTACCATAGGTCCCTATCCCTTATCTAGATCCATTATCATAATTTCTAAATGTGAACTGATATTCCAATGTCTTTTGTGAGTATAAACCCCATAATGAAACCCCCAACAATCTTTAACATGAGTGCACAATATACGCAAGTACATGCCAATAAATTAATCAATGCATAAGTAAGAAATATCTAATCATACATGTGGAAACATGTCACATGTCCTTAGATACTAGATCTAAATGATTTGGATACACACTGAAGGGAATATAAAACATTGGCCTCACTTACTCAAAAAATCATCCACCTCTCAACATCCTTCTTGATAGAATTGTGATACCCACCTTTAAGGGAAATTCTAATGTCGACCCAATTCACAGCTCTGGCGAAATCTAGACATAACTCTATGACCCAATATCACATTTTTGGGTAAATCCATCACACAAAATGTCAAATAAAACTCACAAATCTAGGGAAATCCATCAAGTCATCCATGATCCCCCTCTAAGGGAGTGGCTAGCCCGCATGTCTCATCCTAGTCACATAGATATAACTGTATAGAAACCATAAATGTAACACACATGCTACAATAAGGAAGTTAATAGTCTTATCATGTCAAAAAAAGAGTCATATCACCATAGAAATTCTTATGCGAATCATTTTAAGGATATTTCACACATTCCATACACAAATTATACACGATCATATAAAACACCCATATATATAGGCACTATATGTTAAAGACTCCCAAAATCATGAACAATGATATTCTACGGTCATGAATTGCAAACTAAGTCATATTTTATGTCAATGATCCCTAGATCCATCCCTTTTCTATAATGTTAGAACTCTAAGACCATGATATAATAAGGAAACCACAACAAAAGGTAAGTACTAGATTAGATATACTTAGTAAGAGTGGAGGTCATTAACGATCTTGGTCCATTCGAGAAGTAGATGTTAATTCTCTAGATTTAGTTGTTATCTCAATCAATGATAAAATGTTCTTACATTATATGAGGCTATAACTATTATATCTGATTGTATAATCAATGATATAAGTTTTTTTCAAATACAAAGAGGAAATATCTAATTAGTACAAGAATAATGGAGAAATATTATAGCATACCTTTAATTCTCATGAACCAATGATTCTAGATTCATTAGATTAAAGTTTGGAGGGAGGAAAATCACCAAAAAATCCACTGGAGTCCCTAGGTTTCAGATCTCATTGTATAGGAAAAAAATTGAGCATATTAGAGGAGTTTTGGGTTTAAAAATTAATTTTTTACTAATTAATACTTTGTTCATGGTTTACTAAAATGTGTGCCAACTATGTGTGGATCACTACCTCTTCTAAGAACCCCCAAAGTAGTTAATTTAAAGTTTGGATTCATAATTTTTTATTATATGTTTCAACCATTTTTTCTTCCTCTATCCCAATGTAGAATACTTATAATGGATGTTTCACAATTATCTTTAACTATGAACCAAATATTCACCACCAACAATACCTCTCAATCAAACCACATGATTCCTCGGGGTTGACAACAAGGTTTTCCCCAACCATGCCCAAACTATGTACCCATTGATGGCCTTCCAATACCTCTAAATCCTTATAAAATCTACTTAAATCTTCCCTCTAGAAAATTAAAACACAAAAATAGTCAAAAAAATGTATTTAATTAAGGCGTAAGGTACCTAAAATGTCTAGGGTATTCCAATATCTTCTCTATCGACTTCTCATCCCCATGAAGTTTCTCTGGGGTTCCTGATAAAAAATATAGGGTCATTGATATTGTACATCAGATTCTCACTCCCATGTCTCCTCTTGGATTATTCTATACAACCATAGATTTAAAAAAAGTGGTACTATCTTCCCACTGAATTCCTTATTTCTCTGGTCCAAAATATGTACTGGTCACTCAACAAAATATGGATTAAGTTCCAACTCAATGTCCTTACTATCAATGTAATATAAAGTATTAGTATCATACTTATAAATCTAAGAAACATGGAATAAATTATTTATACCTTGATATTGTGGAGGAAGGTCCAATCAATAGGCCACTTTCTTGACATATTCTTTAACCTCTAAAGGCACAACAAACCATGGTTCCATATTATCCATATACCATAATTTTTAATTTTCTAACTGATGGGACACACACAAAAAGAACTAGTTTCCCACATCAAACTCCAAAGGTTAGTTGTCCTTGTCATCGTACTATAATTTTCTCCATTGATTAGTAATTAAAATCATCCAAATCAAAAACACCTATTCTAAGGTCTCATACACCATACTTATCCCAATGACTAAACACACACCTACCTTATGCCCATATAGAGTTAGATGAGATGATCGACCATAGAGAGACATAAAAATAACCATCTAAATCAAATAATGGAAACTATTATCATAGGTGAATTCTTTGGAGGCTAAATGATCTTCCCATACTCCACCAAAATCCAAAACACATTCCCATATAATGTACTCTAATTCTAGAACCATTCCCCCAAATTACCCAATGGTCTATAAATAATAAGTTATACTCAGCTTTAACTAAGTCCTCATCACCTTCTACATGACCTTCCAAAAACATGAAGTAAAATGACTATATCTATCAAACACTATGCTCAAGGACTATCTATACACTAATAAAATAACTTGAACATATATTTTTTATATCTCTTCCACCAAATAAATCTCCTGAATATAAAAGAAATGATCCGCTTTGGTTAACCAATCTTCTATAACCCATATGACATCTAATCCTCTTGGGGTCCTAGGGAATCCTATGATGAATCCCATATTCAGTTCATACCACTTCCACATAGGAATTAGAAGTGGTTAAAGTAACACACCAAGTTAACGATTCTCAATTTGTATCTTAGGAAAATCCAAGTAGTGAGGGAAAAATTTCACTCTTCCTAAGGGGAAACCATAATCGTCATCTGATATTAGGATATTTCCACGTTAACATTAGGTACACTTACCAATAAGAATCATGAGAGTCCATAATAAATTATTCTCTCATTGAATATGTAACCACTAATTTTTAATGGACAAAAAAAACTTAACTTCCATCTAAGGTCCATAATAGTGTAGAATAATAAGTAGATATTATACCCAATTCCTCAGATAAATATTCAAGTAATGCTAAGAGAAGACATAATAAAAACAATTGTGGTCTGTATATATGAAAAATCATTCACTGAGGAGTTAATTTAAATAAAATTTAAATAAATGAATCATGGTAGCTAACTCCATGTCCTAAGTATTGTAGTTCTACTCCTGAGATCATAGATGGAAAGACCCATAAGAAACAACTTTATCATTCAGCATCAATACAAATTCTAATCCAACCCCTGAAGCATTGCAATAAATTGGATACCCAATTCTAGATTGAGGAAATTTCATAATCAAATATGATGTAAATATTCTCCCCAATAATATGTTTTCTTCTTTACACTAATTTTTTTAATTTAATATTTACCCACATCTAGTTAATCATGGTCATGGGTGCTTCCAAATGGGAAAAGTCTTGAATGAGCCACCTATAGTATCAAACCAATCTAAGGAAAATGAAAATATAAAACATCTTTTATGGTAATTACCAAACATAAAAACCTCTACCTTCTCATGATCAATTGAAATTTCCACTTTAGAAATAAAATTCAAGAGTAAACACACCACTTGGATGCAAAAGTGACATTTTGAGATCTTGAAATGAAGACAATTTTCATAAAGTATACTCAGTATAATATCATGATTTATGGCATTCCATATTGAGTTTTTTGAATATATAAAGATTTCATCTATGAGAAAAATGATGAGTGAGTCCATGTATGAGAGAAATATTCTATTCATGGGGTATATTAAAACTAATGGATATTTTATTAGCCCATAAAGAATAAACGGATACTCATACAACCTATATCTACTCATAAATGGTTTCTTCAATATGTCATACTATCTAACATTATGTTGTTGTTATTAAAACCATATATCAATATATGAAATCTATTAGGCTCCCTTTAACATATCAAACAAGTGAACAATCCTTACCAATGGGTATTTTTTGTTCATAGTAATTTGATTTAACATAATGTAATCTAAAAAAATCCAAATACGTCCATTCTCTTTATTAGATAATAACATTGGAAAACCCCAAT
Organism: Viscum album; assembly: GCA_963277665.1. NCBI lineage: Eukaryota > Viridiplantae > Streptophyta > Magnoliopsida > Santalales > Viscaceae > Viscum > Viscum album. The sequence goes on from OY728166.1 coordinate 491,636,659, forward strand.
AAGAATTTCTCATTTTGAGAAAACCTTTTTCTTATAGATCCTAAACTTATGCCATAATCTCTTTCAAATCTATGGATTTCATGCGGTAAGATGGAATGGATATAGTTTTCACAATAGGCACAAGTTCAATTTCAAACTCAATACACCTATATGGGAGATAACCAATGAATTAATCTAGAAATATTTCTTGTTATAGGTATACCACTATAGTAAATGATGAGGTAGAAATTTAATACTATATAGCATGGATCATGCCAGCCACCTCTACTATAATGGATCCAAACCGACTAGGGTATGGTCCCACTTTGTCTACATCAACATCTCACTCACCGATTAACAAAAACTTCTCTATAAAAAGTGTATTAAAGGATAATAATCACTAATAACAGTTTATGTGTGTATGATAAATAGTAAACCAATCCATATTAAGGATAAAATTAATGCTAGACATCTACAAAGTTGTAAAATCCCTCATATTCACATAGTCAAAAATTACTATGGGATGTTCTGGGGAAATATTAAAATGTTCCACTTTCTATCCTAATGGTTCATCGATGTAGAGAAACTAAAAAGGGAATTCAATTGATAAGTCTAACCCTTCAATTAGTTGAGAATATATTAATGAATGGAAATAACCTATATCAATCATAGAAACATAGAGTACAAATATAATTAGAACCATACCTTGAAACATCAAATTTCATTCTTCACTATTAGCCGGAACCTGGTCTTCTATGTTAAATCTATCTCTTTTAGCTCCCCAACCACTCCCAAGAGGCTTGTGAAGCACTTGATTCACAAACCAGTCAAAATCTACACCTTCTACTAAAAATATTATCTCACCTCTTGTCTTGAACTAAATGACTCCATTCAGGAATCGTTCACACAAAACTACTTATGATATCTAACCATTCCACAATAGTGAAAATTAATGAGAGGGATAGGATAAGATTTGATATAATTTCCCTTTAATTCTCAATTATAGAACATGGAAGAACCATCTAACATAAAGGGATCATAATAATCTTTTCACTTCTATGACTTTTATTGTTTACCATAGTGTATTTCCTCTGATTTACTCTAACTATTTCTTGAATAGGTAGCTGAGGATGCCTTGGAAAATCCACTAGCCGATCTGATGAAAGTTGAATAAATAATTGTAGTTTCATCTTCCCCAATATGTATATCAATAGTAAAATATTTATGAAACACATAAACATAAGTAGTTAATTAATAATTTCTACCCTAAATTTTCAAATAGGGAATAAGACCAATATCATATTTTAAAACCTTCTATGTATTGTTCTCAGCTAACAAGGAATAAAATGAAGCAGCTCGATGAATCATAGAAAATAAGAAGATATTGAAATTATCCCATACTGAAGCACCATAAACTCCTGGGAAAGATCCAACTTTTTCATATCAGGGAATAATTCCTCAAATAAGTTTTAATTTTTTCCCGAATCATCTAATCACATATTTCTGCCTCATTCATGATATCCAACTACCTCCTACCTGGTCCTTGAAGTATAAAAGAAGTCAGTCTCACCATTAAATCCCCTATAGTTTCCACCAAGATGAATATCCTCCCAATTATTTATATTGAGCCTTCATCATCCTAGGGGACTCTAGTTCCCTAGAATTCATTGGGATATTGGAGAATAAAGTAACAATAATGGTTAACCATTGACATTGGAACACCTCAACCCTGTATAAGAACTTGCCAGAACTGTTAGGGTTAGATCAGTTCTATGTCATGAACTTATAGGGAAGATATAGGAGCATTCTAAGCTATACCCTCTTATACAACATGATGGTAAATAAGGGAATCCTCACTTGCAGGATAATTCTGATCAACTTTACTTAGTGGTTCCTTAAGGAATTTTGGAGGTGATATTTTCTCAAATTCCAAAAAAAATTCTAGATTTTTTGAAATAACCAATCTAAGGATATCATTTAATATTATACAAATACACTAAAAGGTAATAAAATAAAACCTCAGACTGGTCCTAAGAGGCTACTGAAAACCATAATGGACAAACCCCTTAACACTTCCCAAGGCCAAATCCAAGTCTTCAGAACCTGTATATTAGTTATGAACATATATACACATCAAGAATTGTATTACAAGGTTTAGGTAATTAAATGTAACAAGTAATATAAAATAAGTGACAAATCACAAATTTAAAAAGATATTTAATTAATTGAACCCTATCTAATTTAAAAAATAGAAATCTAACATATAAACATACTTTCCTAATCATGGTACATGAGTGTTCCCAAAATCCCATTAATTAGGACACCAAAATTAAGTGAATCACCCATGGTTAAATAAATCATTGGTGACAATGAACAACAAGAACCTCAATCCCAAATTCTTGGAAACTCAAAGGTATACTATATTTTATTGGACATGAACTGATGTATTTCCCTTTCCCAAGTACTAACCATCATATCTTTTATCTACCACATCTCAAATCATGGAAAATGAAAGGAAACAAGTTCATTGATTCCATTTTAACACCCCATATCGAATCACTAGGTCTAGATGGGGTTCCATATAATCACATGCATGCCTCCTCATATGAAAGAGGCTACTAAATATTAGTGAGGTCCAAAGAGGCATCATGGAGATATTATGACCTCGGTAATGAACCATCAATAGAGAATACAATAGAACAATAATAATAACAACAATAAGTGAAACCAATAATTTAACATACATTATCATAAATGAGAAGTTTATCATCCCATATAATAATAATATGGCATGCCAATCATATAATACAAACCAAAATAATGGATCCCCACGTATGTGAAATCAATGTACTAAAACTGGGGAAATAACTAAGTAACATCTATAAGATTATCTAAGACCCAGAGTCTTCCAGGGTATTTCCTCACACTGTCATATTGCTCTCACTCAATTTCCCAATGTGGGGACCTTTACCTTAAATATATCCTTGATCATCAAAAAAGACATGTGTACGAATATTCCCATAAATGTTTTTAGTGTAAAACCCAAGAGGACACCACCAACTATCATTAACATAAGTGAAAAATGAAAAAAATTACATTTCATTATATGAACCAATGCCAAAGTGAGCATTAAGAAATCATACATGTGTACACTTATGTTGGGTCATTGAAAATTTACTTTACCTATTTAGATCAATGCTAGAGGAAATGTCATCTCGACATAATTCCCCAACCGGTCACCTATTCATACCCACCATGAATGTATAGTCACGTCTATATATAAGGTAAATACTAATGTTGACTTAGTTCATAGATCTATGGAAAGCCTCACACCATGTCTTGAAAAAATCTTAGATCTCTTAGGCATTCCATCACACAACATGATGACCCAAAATCATGGATATAGAGAAATACATCATGATATCCATGATCCAACTCTAAGGGAGTGTTTATCCCACACAAATCATCCAAAAAACTTCGTTTCAAGGACATTGAATCCATACATGCAAAAAACAAGCGACAGTAAGGCAGTTCAAAGACATATTATGTCAAGAAAGATTCAGATAGAACTAATAAATCCACATATTAATCATTTCAAGCATATGTATAATGGGATACACATTCAGAAAACACAATCATGCCAAACACTTTTATATATAGGCTCCATATGGTAAGGGATACCTATCTCAAGTGAAATGATGTTACGATGTTAATAATCACCTACCAATTAAAGTCGTTCTACAACAATACCAAGATACATCCCTATTCTATCATGTGAAAACTATAGGGTCATGATCGAAGAAGTAAAACACAGCAAATGGTTGGGACTAGATTATACATACTCATAAAGAGTCGTAGTCATCAACAATCTAAGTCCAGTTAATATTTAGATACCAGTTTTCTAGATCTAGTTTATATCTCTATCAAAAATCAACATTCTCTCATTAGATAATTCTAGAACTCCTAGATATAATCCTAACATCAAAGATATTAGGTTTTTTCCAAGATAATTAGGAAATACCAAGAAACATCAAGAAGATAAAAGATCAATGATCACATAACTTTAATTTTCACTTCCCAAAGAATACAAATTCACTAAAATTAATTTTTGAAGGGTGGATAATTACCAAAAAATCACCAGATTCCCTAATTTTGAGATCCCTAGTCATAAGATGAAAAATGAAGAAATTCGATGAGGTTTCAGGTTGAAAACTCAATTTTCTTAATAATTAAAACTCAATTCATATTTTAGTAGAATGGTTTACTAAACATTGCACTAACCCTATGATTCTTATTGCATCTCATGGGAAACTACATGTTTTGGATGCACGGTTTGGTAAAACATACATTTCACCTCTATCCTAAGACACCTGGTTTTATAAGGGATTCTCATAGTTAGCTATAACTATGAACCAACCATTATACCAATCCAACATGCCATATAATTTCTTAAGTAGGAATTCATGATTTTCCTAAACTATGCTCAACCTATGCACCCCCTCAATGGCCTCCACAACATTCCAAAATCATCCAGAATCAACCCATGAATTCACCCATGAAAATAATAAATAAAAAAACTCAAATAAGAGATGAAATTAATGCATAGGGTACCTAAAAATTATGACATAATATTTGGGTTTCAATGAAAAACCCATACTTTTCTTGAGTTTTAATAAATTAATATCACAAAAAAAATAGTTCTTGTTGGTGAATTATTTCTCATTATACAAATATTTTCATGTAAAAAATCTAAAAAATAGTCTCTTTTGGATAGTAAATTACAATGAAAGAGTACATCATATTTTTTCCCATAATTCAATCAACTAAAATATCCAAATATAAATATTTTATTCATAGAAAGTGACCCCTCTTGGAATGAATTATATGTTCTTTTCCACTCATGTGGAAAAGATGTCAATTCCTCACTTCTTAATGAACCAATTTTGTGGATACATTGATTAAAACACTACACAATCTGGAATTTGTAATGTAGTTATATTTATTTTTCTTTCCATAAACTATTACCATGTTACAATTTTTAAAATTCCATTTGTCATCATTAAAGGATCTAACAAAATAATAATCATTTTTAATTTTTATGCATATCATATTAAGGTGAATATCAAGAATATGATTTAAATCCTTTAATGATAACCTATAACTAATATTAGTCTCTATAGAAATATTATCCATACCAATAATTTTTTACGTACCATTATTTACTCATACTCACTTGTCTAAAACTCTCTATAGTGTAAGATGAGATTAAATATCATCTTATAGTGAATTGGTTGGAAAAACCTAAATCTTACCCATATTAAATCATGGAGTTCAAGGCTATCCCAATCATATTTCTGAAGAATAATGGTATTATCATTTACAATTATGATATCAATATTTTTTGTCTTACCTTCTGGATTCTTCTTCTCTTAATTTAACTTCTGACACTCTCATATAAAGTGGTCGTGCTTTCCACAATGGAGAGACTTTTTATTGTATATCGATTTGGATTTTAAAATATTACTTATTTTTTGATTTTGGTTATGGGGTTCCATTCCTCTACTAATTCCCTCCAATTTCTTTTTCCCATATCTTTTAGTGATAATATCTTCTAATTCTAGAGTATACCCTACATCTTTCTTTTGTGATTATTTATTAAACATGTTTTCCTTCTTTATTTTCATAGTGATATTTATATCAAGATATGAATTAATAAATAAAACAACAATTATATATTCATCTATATTAAGTGGTGTCCCTTATCAGTAGTATAAAAGTTCTAATAAATTGACTACCTTTATCACTTTGAAAATGAATCTATTTTTTGTTTTTATAATTTCTAAATATTATTGGTAATGTTGTTAAATTCAATTCCAATTCTTGAAAAAATATTAAGTTTCATAAGAACTTGATAATGAATGTATAATATATATATATATATATATATATATATATATTATTAGGTGATTTTGGGTACAATTATATTCAAACACACACACACACTGCACACACACAAACCTAAAAGGCAGGTCATATCCCCCCAAGGGATAACCCACCTATCCAGCCTCTTTATTACATTATATATATTTTTCATGAAGTCCTAGTGGGAATGAATCCCATTAAATGGAATGTAGTCCCACCATTGGATAACATGAAGGCCCTTTTGTACATCATGACTATGTCACCACTTGCACGTCATGCCTATTTCACCACCCTTTGATGTCCTGATGGCCCAATGGCCCAAAATCCCATTCTAGATGAATAGTACTATTTCTATAGTACCACACTACAATACCTACACTACTACAGCACTAATACAGTTCCTTCTATATTAATGCTATAGTTCTTATGGAAATTTTCACCCACCAAGATTTGAACCCATATTTGATGTAGGATTAGTGGGCCTTTACCACTTAGGTAAGCCCTTAAATGCTAATGAATGTTTAAAACAACTATATATATATATATGTGTGTGTGTGTGTGTGTGTACTCTAATACACATGGTTTTATAAATTATATAGTATCTCGTAAGAGATGACACAGATCATAAATATGATATCACAGTGGTGTTAAGAATATAGGTGTTACCTTAGGTACTATAAAAATTCTAATTTCATTGGGACTAATAATAGTACATAAATGTGGGTGGATTAAATGAAAATATTTAAATAAATAATTAAAACTAATTAATTAGTTATCTAACCTAGTGCCTCCTTATTTAGACCCTACTTAATAAAATATATAGGGTTAACCATATAGCCCTAAGTGTTTTGAGATAAGATGTGGGAGAGACCATGGGGTGGAATAAGATAATCAGAGTATTGCAGAATAACATCATGGGATTAACAACTATGTTAGTATTAATAAATTATTCACTAATGATTGATCTATGTTTGAGTTAGGATGTCATCATTTTTTTTGGATTTTCTCATTTTCTTGTTATTATTTAAATAATAATAATCAATTTCTCCCATCTTCTCAAATCGAGTGTGGCCATGTCAACTTATCTTTTTTCATCATTGTATTATAAGGTTATTAAATCTATAAATTTCCTTACTAAAACCTTTTTATAATTTTTATCATATTTGGTGCCTAGGATCATGATGGCTACTATATTTATTAACTTCTTGGGATTCATGGATTTATCCCACCTTGTATCATGTATTTGTTTCATTAAAAGATTGGTCAATGATTTGAATAATACCTGACTTATTAATACCACAATAAAATAATGGGTTTTATTATTATTATTAGTGATAGGAACCTTGAAACATTATATAATAATTGAGTGGTGGTGTAATCATGAGTGGGAATGGCAGTTATCATTTTTCTAAGAGTAGATATACAGGGGAGACATGCTTCGATGAAAAAATCAGTTTCTAGGGATTGGTAGATTTAAATAAATATATACTGGATTATTCTCTATGAATGATGTGGTAAAATAATATTTGATCATGTTACAATAATAGAGTATATATCAAAAAACACAGAGTTGAAATTGAATTTGGTTTGAAAAACCTGAATATATAATGTGTAGTTTAGGAGATCACACGCTGTGTATTTTAAATATATAGTTGATAGGGTTTTGGTCTAATATAACTACCACACACCACATTATTAACTCACATATTGGGTCACCAAAATCTGGTTTCTTAGTTTATAAAGGGAGTACAGACCAATGTGGTCGTTTGGCCTCAAACTCTGTGTGGAATTGGACCAAAGGTCGTGTACCTTGAACTCACATGAAACCAGAGGATGCGGTACATTATGAGTAACACCATGAGCCCCACACACCATTATGATAACCTTAATTCCATTTTTGTGTACCCATACATTTCATTTGGGATGTTAGTGTACAACTAAACTGATGTCCATGGCTACACACCCTATACCTTGAGGCATAAACCATGTATTACTTCTAGATCCACCTACTAGTTATGTTGACTCTCTAAGAATTAGTTTTGGATAAGCTAGTTTTCCACATAGAGAACTTTTAAATATATAACATGATGGTTTCATTATTATTTATTTCCAAGATATATAACAATACATCTTGAGTAGTATTTCTCTTTGTTTCTAGTTAGTTGGTGATCAGATTCATGCATGATCCATAGAGAAATATTATGGTCGATATTCCCCTAATCAATATGATCATGTCATGGAATAGTTACTCTAATACCTTTTTATATATTTTATTGGTGTTATCCACTTCCAAACATACCTAGGGTGTGGGTCATTTAATTTTAGATTCATCACTCCCTTATGTTAGTGCTCAGGTGGGGTGTGGGTACTATTCCATGATTTTTACTCCCTCAATAGTTATATATTCCATAGAAAAGTGTGAGTCCCCCACCACAAATATTAAGAGGTTATGAAGATTATTTTCTTGGTTGGTTCAGGTTTATGAAGTGTGAGAGGATTATACCAATAGTTGGTTGTGGAGATGGACAACTCTTCCATTAGCTTGATTTCTTCTTTGATAATATCTATGTTACCTTTATCATCTCTTCCTGGTTTGGTTTTATTATATGATTGATCTTTGATGATTCATTATGGTTTTTAGAGAATCATACTGGATATGAATATACTCACCCCCACATGGGAATTATGCCCACAATTTTTATTCCTTATGAAGATTAAAACCAATATGATGGGGATCTTGGTGAACTATGTGTCTACAAAACATAGTTGTAATTGGTGGTGGTTTGACTTAGCAGGGGATAGAGTTTGGGATAGTGTGTTGGTACCTTCCTTCTAATAGATAATAGGTTGGGTTTCCCTTTCTATCAATAATCTGTTTTTCTCTTTTTCATTTGGATTTTTGTTTTACTATTCACATATGGATCACAGAGGTAGTGTCATGCATTTTTTAAAGCTATAAATTTATTATAGTTATAGCTTTTATTGTTGTTGGATGTATGGAGGGTTTTGTTGAGTTTCAGTATTTTAGGATAAGGCCAATCATTTGAGAGTTATACCTACCTAGTGGTACTCACCAGCCTCTGGAGAATTGTGGGTGGGATTCGGGCAACACACTTAATCCACCACCATCCAATAAAGGTGTGGTGGTTTGGGTAATGTTAGAGTGGTATCAGAGAAATTTTATCCTATGGTAGAAGTTTTGAGTTATCAGTTTTGTGAGGATTGGTCTGGGATTATGGGAAATTATTTTAAGGTTTATATGGATTAGCTCATAGTTAAGGCTCCTTAGTGATGGTGTATTATCATAAATATCGAAAAAAAACTATGACTTTGATATCCTTCTTGTCAACTTGGAATAGTAAGACAGTAGTTATAAGAAAATAATTGTACATTCCTCAGATAATAATTAGTTATTAATTTTCTATTTACATCTTGAGTCAACTCACTAAATATTCTATTTTGACAATCATTTGTCTTGATAAATTATTGGATGCCTCCATTTAGAAAACAAGTCAGTATCTTGATTCATGTTCATTCTGATGACCAATTTAGTGATAAGGACTGTATTCAAGGACAAGTTCTTAATGTTTTCCTTTTGGAAGTAGATAGTAGTGTGACCACCCATAAAAAACTATTAATGAAAATAATAAGAACAATCATAATAAAAATTATTATAAAAAATACCCATATAGTGGGGGGTCGATGATAGCAGTGCAGGGAAGAGGGTCTCCATAATGGGGGAACACACTAGTCTTGGGTCTGGAAGGCATGTAAGAGGGGAGAGGTTTTAGGAGGAAGGAAATTGGGTATTGATTTCTCCATAGTGAAATCAGGCTAGTGTGAAGGGGTTGAGAGGAAGAGATTTCGATGGGGTGATGTTGGTGCATTCAAGCAAGAGATTATGGGGGTGAGGGAAATCAGACAGAAGATAATAATAGTACTATAGTGGGTCATGCATGGTGGAGAGTTGAGAGGGTAATGGTGTGTGGAGTAGTGGAACAGAGGTTATTATTTAGAGTCAAAAAGGAAAGATCAAATTTTGGGAGGGGTGGGGGTTGCCCCTAATCATCTTGCTTCCCAAGCCCATGGGCTCGTTGGGCTTGCCTATGTGCCCACCCGATTTACCAGCTTACTTTATGTGTTGAGTTGACTGTCATTATTTATATTGCTTCCTATTTTGGTTCTCAATGTGTCATACTAGGTATGTATATACTCACACCTACATGGTCATTGATTTTATGTTTTGTGTCTTATTAAGACACCAGATAGATTACTGGTGACCTTAGTGGACCAAGTTTTACTGGAGAAATGATTTTTTAGTGCCAACCATGCATGGTGATCGACCATGGAGACTGTGAGTAAAACTCTCATCATATTTAAATGTTTCTAGTTTTTTTCAATATGGGACCTAGTTTCAAGTCAGAGGTGTATTTTGGCCATCAATATCATTCAAATAATGTTTTTTTACATTTATGTACTTCCTACATGTTGTTGTGTGAATGATTTACACTCAAGATGTTTCTGCCTTTTATTATATCCCTACACTATTAAATGGATTTGGTTTTCTTCTTTCTTATAGGTACTCTATTAATACCTCCCATTTTAGTGATATGTCTAATCATTCGTGGCCTTTATCCCCTACACTATCAGATGCAAGATTGGGGTTTCTCACTTGACATACGGCCGGATTGGCAGGACCTGGTGCTTCAGGTCATGACATATAATCCTAAAAGAATCTATCCTGATTAGAATATTCTATAGAACACAATAGAATATCATCTGAACTATGTAATCTATGTTTTATTCATCACTATATAAATATACCTTCTCTGGTTTGATTATGTTTCAACTGATTCACTTGGTTAATTTCATTCTAATTGTTTTATCAAAATAATTCAATCAAACTTCATAACAAATATCATTTTAAAAAAATTACATTCCAATACAATAGAGTCTTTGAAAATCCATTTTTATTAAAGAACCCCCTTTTTTTAAGACTATGTAACATGATACATGATGTGCCATTATTTTATCACACTTTTCCATATATTTTTTAGTGAAATAAATGGGTTTCCAATATAAAATAAATCTTATAAAAGATATTTTTTTAATTGGAAAAAATATATTTTAATTTTTTGTTTATTAAATAGTTTAATATAAATGTATATTTATTGTGCTTAATTTTTTATCATTTATTTCATTTATTTATATAATTTATGAACTATTTCATTTGAAAATTTAAATGATGTTGAATTCATAATTTTTTGTTTCCAAGATGTGGGAATGAAAATATTTCAATGTTTTGGAGAATCTTTACCCAGGATCGATCGACCACATTGTCATTCCAACTGGCCAAAAGAAGAAATATCAAAATTTATAAATCTCATTAATCAACCACGTGCCATCCTGATTGACCACACAACTGAAGGGAACAACTAAAAGTTCATGTTGTGTGACCATCATATATCATGACTGCACCCTTTTTATAATCAACTAGAACATAAAAAAAGGACAATGGCAGAGACATATGCCATAATAAAAAGGGGAATCATATACACCCTGGCTCTTGGTCAATCATTATGATTGACTGTGAACCTATGTTATCCTAAACAAATTCCCCATGCCCACCCACCATCTACGGTCAATGCTACACACTACAAGACATGACCACACAAGATCTGTACCACTACTACAGATGATGAATCTAGATGAAATATTATAACCTATAACCATTTAATATCTTCAAACCCACCACTATAAGGAGGATGAACCATTATATGTTTCTCTATAACTCTTTATTAGATGTCATGAGTTTGAAACATCTTTGTCTTCCATGGTCAGAATTAACCACTCTGTCTCTAATGTTTTTCACGCATCACCTCTAAGCATCATGAGAACCCGTAGTGAGAAAAGATCATGGGAAGGTGTATGGATATTTAAGAAATATGAGACACCTTCTAAAAATTGAGTGTGTTAAAGGAGATTTATTTCTCCATTGTGAATCAATAATTTTTCCTTCATTGAAGGATACCACTAAGAACACCCATTTAAAATCTCAACTAGAACCGTTTAATAGCCAAACTCCAAGAGCATGAATCCTGAACCTGAGCTAGGAAAGATAACTTTAAATTATATAATAAAAAATAATATGATGCATCTAACACATGAAATTTAGAATTCACTAGTAGGGTGAGCATTGAAATAATTTGAATTTATGAAGAATTTGGGATAGGCCAAAAAATGAAAAACCCTATACACCCTATGACCATTATATAATTTGAGCCCAGTCACTCAGTATATGTAACCATGTAAATAATTCTTGAGCAATAGATAATTATTTCTCAGCTAAAATATAGAGATTCATTGGAGTAGAAAAATATTCTTTCCAAAGATATTTTTAGAATAGTTTCCCTTGAGGACTGAGGAAATATAATGTTGAAAATATAATAAATATAAGAAAATAATTAGTGGGTTCATAATTTGATGACTGAATTAATCATGTAGGGTGGGTTTAAAAAATAACTCCATTCCTTTGGGGAGATAATTTGACAGTTTTAAATTTTATGTTAAAAATATCATAGGATGATTTCTTTCTGAAAAATGAGATTGCAACGGGTGGAGAGTTGTATGGGAGGAAAGATATATAATTAGGTAGGATAAATTGTGAATATTTTGAATTAGTTTAGAATATATCATAGAGAGATTCTAAATAATTTCCTTTTTCTTTATTTCCTCAGCATTTTAGTGACTTTTAAATAAATTGAAATATTCTATTATAATTTTCTTCAAATTTGAGATAGGGGTATGTTATTGAGTTGATAAGTACTATTACATTATTTAAGTTTAAGGTGTGACTATAAACTAATTATTTTCATTATTATAGTACTAGATATCCATCAATTTCAATAAATTAGTGAGAACTATTTTGGTTTTGTTTGGTTTCTATCTATCTAAAATTTAGAAGTCCATCTGAGAAAGTTATGGTTCATACAAGGGTATCACATTAGTAATAAATGAGATTTTGTTTCTGAATAGGAATCAGTTTCTTCATTGAGTGGATTAGTGGATTTTTTAGTTGTAAAACTGGAGGACCCATTCATTCACATGTCAGTCATTAAATAGAGCTGACAAACCTAATTTAACCAAACCTAGAAATAGTTATGCATGAATAAAGGAAGAAATATAAATTAAAAACATAAAAACAAAATAATAACCAACCAATCTAATTCCCTTATTCCTTCCCCTGACTACTCCCTATCTACTTGTGATCTTTGTAATCATTCTAATATTGTTGATTGTTTCCTTTTTCCCCTATTCTTCTCACTCCACCAATTTCATCACAACTATTTACTTTCATCATTTTAATTTTACCTTTTCCCCATCACTATTTATTTTCGTTGTTTGGGCTATTACTTGGTCACACACAACATGCCTTTTTTAGAATCCCATCCCTAAATTTCAACCCTTATATGTTTCTTTACATGTTTCGAATGGATTTTAGAAATTTTAATTTTCCTTGAACATAGTAATGACTTTTGTCCTAGCCAAATTTTTGTGTCATTTCTAGGTAAGGGAATGTGTGACAATGTAAAAAAAATAAAATCAATATATATATATAGTAAGAAAAACATATTTAGAAGGTTGTGAATTAAAACTTGGTTATTAGAAGAAAACCTAGAAGACTTAATACCAAAAATCATGAGAAAATATGAGTTCTATAAAAAATAAAAAAGAAGATTACAATGGAAAATATTGGGGAAGATCCAAATAATAAATAAAATTAGAACTTTAATAAAATAGAAATTTTAACTTTCCACAACCTAGTAATGAGCTGATAGATAGAGTTGAGCTTAGAGAGTTTTAGGGGCCTACATTTTCAAGAAATTTGTTATGAATTATATATAACCCTATGTCTCAAAATAAGGAGATTAAGTAATATCACTTTTCTGTTCTTCCATCACACCATGGATTACCTAATGAAGACTCGATGGATTTTATTAGGGACTTATATGGTATAGTAAAACAATTTCCACTTAGGGGATTGAGTGAGGAGGAGTTGAAGAATATAGTATTCCCATTTTTTCAAAAAGGAAATGAATTTTTTTTCAATATATGGATGAATAGATATTTGATTCATGGGATGAATTGTAAAATGCTTTTGTCATGAAATATTACCTTAGTATGATGACTTCTATGATTAAGCAGAAAATACCTGAATTTTAATAAGATGATGGTGAGATATTCCATGAATCATGGGAAAGATTTAGGTGGATAATTGTGTAGTGTACCAACCAATGGTGTACAGCACAATTTTTCATGGATACATTTTACAACATCATCGCACCATTCCATAAAACACCGGTGGATCAAACTACGGGAAAAAAATTATTTTATAAAATTTTTGCTGATATGAAATAGATTTCCAACTCCTTGAAAGAAAATTAAAAAAAAACCTTCCATATATAGAACCATTGTTATTAAAAAAACAACCACTCCCCATGTTGGAGTTCAATGTACTATATTTTACACAAAAAATCACTCAATACACACTCATGGAGTAATAAAACCACTATGATAAGTTTGGACACTCATAGTCTTACTATCCAAATTTCGATATACATGCCCAAGATTCATGGAAAGAAAATTTTATTGGGTATTAAACCAAAATTAAAACAAGGGATATCCCATTATAAAATAATTATAACTAAGGCTACTATAAACATACAAACCTTTCCTAGAGAGATAAGGGAATGTTCAGACTTTCTTCTCCCATGGTTTCTAGTAACAACTTGGGTAGAACTTCCAACACCAACTAAGGGTTAAGGCATCTAATTCGCAAGATAAAGTCAAGGGTATGTTCCAAAAAATGATTGTTTTGGTTAGATGAACAAAAAGTGAAAAATTATTTTGATAAGGAATAATAAAATTTTTGTTTAAAAATTATATAATTACAAGTGATAAAGTTAGTTAGAAATATTGGTGGTAGAAATAAGGGTAAACAACCTTACACCACTAAGATAAATCATAGGTATAATTCCTTTGTATTCACAACTTTTAGTGGTATCAAAAATCGATAATAATATAATAAATATCACAAATATGTACCTAATATAAATCTAAATAAAATTGAAAGTAAAACTTTAGATCCTCAGGAATATGGAAATTTGGATAGACCCATGGGAAGTTTATTGATTCCTATTGTACATGATGAAAAATCATAAGGTGAAGACCTAAAAATTAATGAATATTAATGAAATAAAAAAAATATTGAAGAATAATTTTAAGTGATACATATATTTTAGAGAAAATTTTTCCCAATTATTCCTCTTATACATAGAATTTAAAAGGTAAATCGTGATTTTAAACTGTCAAAATTTTTAAAAATTTTATAGAAACTGAAAATTGATATTCCCATATTTGATGATTTAAGTAAAATACATTATTAACAAAAATCACTCAATAATATCTATTTGAATAGTAAAACATTTGAATAATTTTATACTTATAAACTCATAGAGGAGTGTAGTTTTGTCATGAAGAATATGATACCCATAAGGCATCAAAATCTGTTGATATTTGTAATCCCATGAACTATTTTAGGTAGATTTGGTCAGTTAAATTTTTTTAACCTGGGAGAACGTATCAATATGATAACATTGTCCTTGTTCTATAACTTGATATTTGGATCTATACAACCCACCACAGTTATTTTAAGACATGAAGATTAATCCATTACTCACCCAGATTATAGGGTAGAAGAATTTTTAGTATGAGTGGGAAAGATATTTTTTACTATTTGTTTTCTAATTTTGGATATAGAATGTAACCAGTAGGTACCTGTAATTCTTGTTAAGCCCTTTCTTTTCACATGGTGGGGGGAGCTATCTTTGATATTCGAAAGGGAAAAATAATTTTTAATCTGGGTGAATAGATAGATGAATTCAATGTTTTTAGAAAAATTATATAACCCAAACATGATCAAATATTTATATAAGATGATATTTTCGAAGCCTAAGGATCCATTTATGAGGTGAAAGAGGATTTCTTTAGGATTATAGATGAAATCAATGGTACACCTGAGCTCACTATTGAAACTTTTATGGGAATTTGTTCCATAAAGGACAAGAGACATTTAGATGAGTTTGAGGGGGAATACATGGGACACCTAAATGAGTTTACCTGATAACACATTTTGACCCCAATAATGGAAGGTGGATTCTAGGAGCATTTTTTGTAAATAATAATTATGAATAATATGATTTCTTTTTCATCATTAAGAGGAAATATGATGACCTTGGACCACCTAAAATAAATAGTTTTCACGTGAGCTAATAACCACACGATCTCGAGATGAATCCCCTATTAGATCATTTGAAATATTCATTTTTAGGTAAACGGTCAACCTCATGAGTCATTATCTCCTCCAAATTATAGGAAACTCAAAAGGGCAACCTGTTGGGTTTCTTGAAGAAGATTAATTCTATAATTGTAATGTATATTAATGATATTAAGGGTATAAGTCCATTATATTAAATGCATAAAATTCAGTTATAACCTAAGTGTAAAAAAATAATGGAATCATAAAGAATACATAACCCGGACATGAAAGAAGTAGTTCATAAAGAAGTAATAAACACTAAAAAAAGTTTCCTTTACCCATAAAAATTTATTGATATATAATATATTTGATGTTAAAAATGATTAATTCTAGAAGATATAAATTTTGTAAATATTAACTATAGGTAACAAAAATTATTTTTACCTTTAGATATATCTATTTATATTAGAAGTTCAATAACAAAAAAATCTTTTGCTAAAATTTAAATCTGTTGTATTATCATAATAATACCAACAATTGGTTTCCGAATAAATGATTTTATTATTGTTTATTATTTCTACTAACAAGTATTTTACCCTTAAAAAATTTAGTTACAAATAAATTACTCAATAATATAAAATATTTTACAAAAAATTGAATATATATATATTACCAATCACAAGAAAATAATTTTGATAAAAAAATATCTAATTAACTAAAATATCCATGTTTTTGTAATATTTATTGGTAATATATATATATATATATTGATACATACATAGATAATCCTTATAAAATATAATTTTTTACATAAATTGATACCTTTTTTAATTATATAAATAAATAAATATGCAATAAAAAACATAATGTTCCCCAGAGAACACCCCACGCCCCTCCCAATATAATTCCCTACAACCTCCCTCACCCAAACATACAACTTAATTCCCCATAGGCGTTCCTCATAGCCAACATTCCTCATGGATGGGATTCCTTGCGGCTAGTGTTCCTCCTAGACCTCCTCACAAGAACCCCTTCACTATTCACAGAAAATGTTCATAGGATACCCAATATCCCCATGTCGACATGAGTTGTTCATCGGTTCTCTTTCGCATCTCAATTATCTAATTGGATTCCTTAATCAACCTTCAATATAATTTTTAGTATCTTCTTCAAATTTTTTTCATGTTTATAAATTTATATCCCATTCATGTTCGGAATACATTGCATATTGATCTGGTATTTTTCATCCTTATCATTTTTTACCATTTTGGTACTCTTCTTAGGAATGGTTTATTTGGTTTACTTATTTTGTTAATTCTATTTTCCATAGCTTCACTTAAGGTGTTAGTTTTATTACCTCAGGTAAAGTTACCATCATTTTTTCAATTCCCTGTGGTGTAATGTTTGGGGTGGTTTTTTAGATCATAGTTAAAAGCTATATTATATCCTTATATTGTGTTCATGTTAGGAATAAATTCTATAAATCTATACTGTATTCCATTAAAAATATGGATATAGTATGGATAAACTCTATAAAGTATTGAAATTAGAATATTAATAAAATTAAAATAGATTAAAACAACATCAAATTTAACTAAACCTGTAAAACTTGAAAATGAAATATAGGAAGAAAACTGAGTAATTTACTATATTCATTACAAAAAATAATTACAGAGCACGTCCCTATTGAAGATACCTTATTCATTTTTACCTACACTATTATATTATACAACATCATGTTACAAAAATATTCACTTCAAAATAGTGGATTCATAATCTATAAAATATTATGATATCACAATTATATATAATTTCAATGTTGTGTAACATGATGTTTTATAGGAAAGGGATATAGTTTAAATGAATTCACTCTCATAGTCTATAGGGAATATTGACATACAATTTTATTTATTCTATTTTTATATTATGACTAAAATAATTTATATATTTATAATAATAATATTTATGGATTACATACATAGTGGTTTTCTATATACACATATTGGTGATTCTTATTTTAATATGAATGAGTAATGATTTTTTATAGAAAAATTTCTACTAATTTATATTTAAAATCAAATATTTGGTTAAATATTTCACTACAAAGAATGATTTATTCATTAATTCATTTAAATTGTTAAAATTGGTTTCTTATTATTTATATGCAATGCTAGTGTTATTAATTTTAGATAATTTTTCTCTTACTCATAGATATAAGATTTCAATTACTGTACTTAATACTAGATCAAGTAGTCCCTTACAACTTCTTGATATAAAAATATGGTGTTTCTTCACTATGTGTTATTGATGATTAAATTATTCTTTTCTTCTATTTTATGAATATAGTTATCTTAGATGAAGTTATTGGTTACCTAATAATGATTCTAATAAATAAAAAGTATTTATTAGCATCAGGAGTATAATGAATTATTTGAGTATGATATAATATAGGGATATGTATTACATGATATATACATATACTTACTATAAAAAATATAAACAATGGTATCATTTCAAAGGGCCAATTATGTGAAACTGTTGATGTTGTTCTATAAATAAATAATGAGAATTGATTTCATAATAAAGTGTTTTAAAAATTTAATGAAAAAAGGATTTATTTTATACTTGATAATTTTTTGAATTGACTAGATGATAATAATAATTTCATTATCAATGCAGATGTATCATAAATTGAGTTTGGAAATGGAATTTGAAAACTATTTTTTTTGTTATAAAATAGTTTTGATTGACTAGAATTGTGATAAATAAATATAATAAAATACTAGTTAAGGATTATGATAGAGAGAAACACAAGATGAAGGTAATTTTGAGTATAGGAACTTGAGAGTACTATGATGGATAGAATTTTATGGTATTACAGGCTGTGTGTGTAGCATGTCATTGTTTAGAGATATGTATTTTTTGATATTTATATTCCAATGTGATATGTCTTTTAGAGGTTGAATATTTGTAATTTGAATAAAATTTATTCTAATATCTTGATGTGATGTAGCGTAATAATTTTATTATAATGGTTTAATGATTCTTAATTATTTTTTCATTTTATGGAAATTTATTTGAGTTTTTTGATGGCTACGTAATTTTTTAGATTAGGAAGATCATAGTGAACTCAGTTTGTTGGAGACTTTAGAGATTATTAGTTAGTGATATATTTCACTTTTTGGGGATGAAAAGTACTATCGTGGGGGTTTTTAATTGCGCAAACCTTGGTCATTATATTTTTTAAAAAATAATTTATGAATATAAGAGATAATTTAAATTTTTCTAAATATTGAAAAAGTTTATCTATAGGAATAAAATAATTTAATTTGATGTTTTAAGGTGATATTTTTTGTGTTTTTAGAAATGGTTTTAATTTTGGTAGTAGTTTTAGGGGTTCAGGTAGCTTAATTTGGGGTACATCATATAGTTCTGGGAATGTATGTGGCACCAAGTAATTGGTGGGGGCACATGAAGTACATATTGAGAATTATTGAGAAGGGGGAACCTGTAATTTTCCTCAAGTAACTTGTGATCATGCAAAAGTTTCTTTTAAAAATAATTATTCCCAAAGGGGTAGAGTTCTCATTTATCTCATAAAATTATAATTCCAAAATTTAGGGGATCATGCTTAAAAATCCAATAGTCAATTGAATGATCCCTAGGATTCTCCTTCTCTCTCTACTTAGAGACCCCTATTCCTATATAATCAGGACTTAATGTAATGTTTTTCTTACAAGCTTAATGCCATGTTATGTTTATCCCTGAATTCTTATCTATCCTTATATTTATCTTATTTTTATTTCTTTTTTATGAGTTGGTACACTGATTTTTACAACACCAAATTCATAGTTAAATCATCTTAATTTATTTGGTTCTAATATTTTTTGGATGAGAAAGACTTGTAGGGTTATATTTTTTAAAACATTAATTTGATGAGATTGGTTGTATAGTGATTTAATTATATATTTCATGAATTTATGATTGTAATTTGGACTCTTTTGTTCTATTTTAATTATGGATTTCAATGGATTGATAGTTAAAATGATCATAGTGATATTCTACCTATGATTTAACTAGGTTTTTTTGGTCCCTAATATAGAGGTTTTGGTTACATGTGAAATTAATTTTAAATAACTACTCAATATGAATTAGTGGTTTATTGGGGATTTTTTGTTATCATTGGATTAAACATGGGGACTCATAAAATTTATTTTATAATAAGTGGATTTGAACTGTATAGAATTCATTAATATTTCAATTTGGATATATATAATTCTAGTTTTCATAATTCATATATATGATTTCATATATTTTTCAAATGTATGAAATAAGAATTTTAAAATGTACTATGATACTTCAAATAATGGGATTTTAATTATGTTTCACATAAATTATTAGAAATAATTTTTTATCTATTTACTTTAAATTTTGAGTTCATATTTCATTTATTTTTTGACGATTTTCAAGATTTGCAAATATATTAGGATTTAGTCAACACTTATCTATTCTAGACTAGAACACAATTTTGTTTTTAGTGTCTTGGAATGTTATTTTTTGATTTACAGTCTTGAATTATAGAGTTTCTTCATATTCATAATTCATAATTAAAAAAAATGGGTTGCATCACATTTTCTTTAAATAATTGAGTCCACATGATCTTTCATTATTTTCACATATTTTTGTTATTCAGATACTGAACCGACTATGAACTTGTGCATGTATTTTAAGCTTCGATTAATCTAGGAACAAATGGATAGAACTAGTTCATGATTTCTTGGTTCTGACTCATATTTTTCATTTGTTTTGGTGCTGAAATAAGATATATGATTTTATGTATCTTTAAAAATGAATCACAACTACTGTTCATGTTAAATTAATGACACATTTCCCAAATCACACATTTCTTTAATCTCATATAAAATCCCACTTACCCAACAATTTCAGATTCAGGCTGGAACTCCAAAACTCAATTAACATCTGCAAAAGGTGTTTCACTGGGCTATGATGACAAATTCTCACCATGCAAATAATTTTTTATAATTCCACATATTTTTATTTTAGTTTCAATTTGTATACATATATTTCACTACTTTTTAGTTGATTGTGATATAGATATTGGAGCTGAAGTGTGTGACATAGCAGTGACTTGAGGTTTCTCGATGGTATTTGAGCTATCTTGATTTTTTTCTCACTGGTACTATAGATGGATCATTTTTGGAATGTTATTTAGTTGTCTGTGGTGGATATCTTAGAGCTGAAGGATGTGGTGTATCAACTACTTGAGGTTTATCACTAGACCTGGAGGTGGCTCATTGGTTATGGGGCATGGATGGGTCAATGGTGCTGGTGTGACAAAAACTTTTCTATAGCTGCAATTGGCTCACTGGTCCTAGGGCATGGGTGGGGGTTACATCCCAGACCCGGATGCCACTGAACAGGTGCCCCTGAGCCTGGTGGGCCACATGGCCTCAAGCACATCTCCTCAAATTCCAAAGGCTACAAACTAATAGTGAGGGCCTAGGGTGTGTCTGTGGGGAGACTATGTCCTCATTACCAAAGTGTAGCACATTGGATGAGAGTAAGAATATATAAATAGTGGAAGAAATATAAGTAAATAGAAGGCACAACAGAAAATTAGAGACAACAAAAATAATAACTGAAACAACTATAATAAAATTCGATAATAGATTATGATGTGTCATGTACTATAAATCTAGAAAACATGGATACAAACAATAGGCATAACATGTTACACAAAGTATAAAGGAAATCAAAGACTATCCCAAGCATCCCGAGTTCCAACTCGGTCCGCTCTTTTCGCACTCTATAATAAATGACAATCAATCAAGTGTTTGAAGTTGTATGCTTCCCTTTGTCAACTCCTACAATTATTTAATCTATCCCGGGTACCAAACGGCGCCTAGAGAGGGTGTGAGATTAATCTCATTGGGACCCCACCAATAATGTCTTTAACATCTATCCCGTGTAAGGGAAATGTAATAGTGAGCATTCATGCATATATAAAGTTAACAAGTACAATGAAACTAAATACCCATGTACCTGCTTTAGCCCTTGGATGGTGTCAGAACATGAAACTAGTTAATTTAATTAACCAATTAGTGGTTTATATTAATAGGTCATGTGAGGCATGGCTAGAACTAAAATAGTCTCGTGATGGTGTAGATAGTGAAAGTTCTAATGTAATTACCAAGGAAACATAGACCTGAAAGGTTTCCAAATCAGTAGTAATTGTAGCCTGACATGGGGTTAGAGTGTAATCCAAGGAGCATATTCCAATGAACTCTACAATAAAGTGCCTACTGAATCCAAGGTGATCGTCCAAGGTAATATGGGGCTAAGCAGAGATATGGTCTTATGGGCTGTAACCATGTAACCTACTTGACAATGTTAGATCCCAGGAGTTTATCCTAGGCATTATATAATATTACGAATGGATCATATGATGTCATACCGGGATTTTAAGCATAGAAAATTATCGGGATCTAGGTGGGTATCAACTTATCCAAGATGTATCCTTGAATTGAAATGTGGTTCCCGAGTGCTAATGTAATTCTCTGATCAGAATCCAAGGTGAACTCAATTCAAGACAAATCTATTTAATTAGGAAGTCATGTAATATTTAATTTAGTTCAAGACTTTGCTTTCATTAGTGTGATAAGGTCAAGTATCATGCATCCTTTTAATCAAGTCATTTGGTTCAAGAATTACATTTCATTAGTGTGACAGGGCCAAGTAGCATGAAACCATTTAATCCATTTAAGGAATATTCCATATTCAAAGTTCATTCCACCACCTTCCATTAATTTGGTAAGGGTTTCTATAGATATACAACCTACTATTCATTCCCATTAAATATGGTAAAGTCATATACTCAATATACATGCCAATTTCTATTTCACATTTAATTATCAATTGAAGCACTTACCATTGGTTGGTCAAGTGTTAAACATACATCATACTTTACATTATGAAATTCACAATATGAACATTCCATTTCATATCACAAAGCTTACCCTTATATTGGTTAAGCCAAAGCACACCAGAATGTTGGATCAAATGTGTTAAAAATTTAAAAGCCCAATTATTGCATAAAATTCAACATAGAAGGGATGGATTTGTGGTCATAAACAACAAAAATTAATCAAATATATAGAAAGTACATATCCATATAGTGTTAATGATTATAATAATGGCATATAGATTCAATAAACGGCGCCCGATGAAATCTGTGGGCCCCACACAACCAATCCCAAATCAACAAACTTTTGGGATGAGTTATAGACCACCCACTTTAGGGTTTTACGATCCTTATCCTCTGTTATAGTCCCTTAATTTGGCTTAGATCAGATTAGATCTAAGAAAAGGTGAAAACACTCAAACTGTGAAAACTAGATCGATAGAAAAAGATAGGGAGAACAACTTAAGAGGACTCAAGTACTTACTGTTGCACATCCAATGTGACGAATAAAATCTTGATCGGTTTCTGGATTACGGATATCTCTTGATTCCAAGGTTAGATCTTCAAAAAGGCATAAATTGAGAGATAAATAGGTTAATCCTTCATAATCTTGGACTAGGGAAGATAGAGGTGGCTTAATTAGATCATTAAGGGAAAAAATGATAATTTACCCTTAAAATAGCCTATGCACGGTTTTTTCGCACATTTTACAAACTGTGCAGAAACCATGCATGGGTACCTAAGAAAAAGGGGTGCTTGAATGGTTAGGCCACACAACCATGTGAAAATCATGAAAGGTGGATCTATTTATAAAGACACAATCTGCATAGTTTTATGAACTGTGCAGAATTTTTGTACGGTTTACTTTAAACCATCTGCCAAGCCTAGTTTCCCAAAAAGATGTGTTTTGAGCTCCAAAGATGCCTTCAAAAACATTGAGATCTTTTTGAACCCCTTAGGCATCCATATTAGGTCCAATGTAAAAAAATTAGATCGAAATATTAAAGGATCCATACCTGAGTGAAAAACCAGGTTCTTACAATATTCCCCCCTTAAAAGAACTCATCCCCAAGATCACCATCCAAGATTGTAGAAACATTATCTGAGAAAAAATCTGACCATTGGGCATGTTTTTTGGCTTACCTCTCCCAAGTCTCATCATGTACTCATCCATATTTCCATACACACGTACTAGAGGGATAGACTATCCTCAGAGAACCTTCGTGCTATGGTCAACGATGCATATTGGATTCTCTTGAATGGTAGCATCGACATATAACTGAACTAATTTGGGATAAAAAGTATGTGACAGTTCGGCATGATATTTTAGAAGTTGTGAGACATAAAATATGTTGTGCATGGCATGGTACCTCTCAGGTAATAGAAAATGATAGGGCACTGGACTGAATATTTTTAGAATCTCAAATGGATCTACAAAACGAAGTAAAAAAATTTACCCGATTTCCTAACCATCTATGCGCTAGTCTAGGTGATCCCCGATGGAAAGCACAATCCCTGGCCTCGAACTCCAAAGGTCATCAACATCAATAGGATTAATATTTTTGTCTATACTGATCATCAGTAATATGATTTATGATCAGCTAAACCTACTATGATGTCTCCTGAACAAGATAAGTACCTATTAGAGCTACCTCACCTACCTATAACCAGTACAAGGGTGAGAAAAATGGCCTACCATACATGGCCTCAAAAGGATCCATCTTAATTTTTGACTGAAATATGTTATTATATGAGAACTTTAATAGAGGGATATGATTCTACCATGAACAGCCAAAATCAAGGTCACATGCTCAGATCATATCTTATAGAACTTGTATTGTCTGTTCTGATTGTCCATTTTTTTTAGGGTGAGAAGCTTTTCTTAGAATCATATGTGTTCCCATAACCTTTTGTTATCCCTAATATAACTATGATGTGAAGCGAGCATCCAAATCTAAAACGATAGTACGTGTAACCCCTTGTAGTTGTATGATCTCACAGACATACAGTATTCCCAACTTATCAACTGAAAAACTCTCCCAAATAGGAATGAAGTGGGGTGATTTTTTTAGTCGTTCAATGAATACCCAGATATCATCGTTACCCCTCAGCGACCTAGGTAAGCCAACCACAAATTCTTGGAAAATATCTTCCCATTTTCCATTATGGGACTATAAGCGTTTTTAGTAATCTTGTAGGTCTCTGGTGCTCCACCTTCACCTACTAACAAGTGAAACAACTAGTGATAAATCATGCTATCCAACATTTCATCCCAGGCTACCAATATTGGCGGTGCATGACTCAATACATCTTTGAGATTCCTGGATGAAATGCCCACTGAGAAGAATCAGACTCTTTCATTAACTCTTCTCTCATATTTTTAGGGACCCAAATACGTCCACGTAGATGTAGGACATCATCTTTGTCCACACACCAATCTAATGGTGGGTTATCTCCTAATATACTCTCATGGATAACCAAACCTTCAGGATATGAAAACTATCTACTATTTACCTTGTCTATGAGGGAATAGGTAACTATCAATGAAGAGAGGTATGACTGCTCATGACTTTCATGAAACTCAAAATTTAACTTAGAAAAGAGGGCCATTAATTTCTATTCATCATTGGATTCTCATACGTCTTGTGCTTGAGTTTTCTGACTCAGTGCATCCGCAACCACATTGCCTTTACCTGGTGTATAGGGATGATCAAAATCAAAGGACTGAAGATATTCAACCCATATTTTCTATCTAAGGTTCATGTCAAACTGTGAAAAGATATATTTGAGGTTCTTGTGGTACATGTACATTATTAATCACTCACCCATCAGGTAATTTCTCCAACAAAGTAAGGCAAGGAAAACTGCTAGTAGCTCAAGGTCATGCCTCTGTTAGTTCCTCTCATGAGGCCTCAACTACTGAGATCCATACACAAAAACATTGTCTTCCTCCATCAGTACTGCTCCAGGGCTGATTCGAAATGCATACTATAAGATGGTATAGCCTATACCTAGCTCGGGAAGAATCTGAATGGGTGCAGAGACAAGCCTCCCTTTCAGCTCCAGAAAGGTTTTCTCATGTGCTTTTGACCACACGAACTTAACACCCTTCTTTATAAGACCACGAAGGGGTTAATCAATGAATGATAATTCTTATATGAAATCATTATAATATATATCCATCCCCATGAAAATCTATATACAAACATGTATTTGGGATGATCCTAGGAAAATATGACACTAACCTTTTCTAGGTCAATAGATACTCCAGATTTTGATATTATATGACCCAATAAGTGGACTCTGTCAATAAGAAAGTGGAACATATAAATCTTTACATAAATATTATGCTCTCTCAGAATACTCAAAATGATGTTAAAATGTTTGGCATAGTTTCTCTGAGTGATAGAATACACTAAGATGTCATCCACAAAGATCATGATAGAAGAATCCAATTAGGGGTCGAACACACTATTTATCAAAACCATGAAAACAGTGGGCATGTTCGTAAGAGTGAACATCATAACAAGGTACTCATATAGACTGTAAATACTACGGAAAGCTGTATGTGGTATGTCTGATGGTATGACTCATACCAGATGATAAACCGATCTCAAGTCGATGTTTGAGAAGATATTTTCTCCTCGGAGATGGTCAGAGTGATCATCTATTTGAGACAATGGATACAGGTTCTTGACCATAAGCTGGTTCAAATTTCTATAATCTACACATAGATTTATGGTTCCACCTTCCTTCTTATAAAAAAACATGATAGAAAACCAAGAGTATGTATTGGGCCATATAAAACCATTAGCCTCTAAATCCTCTAACTGCCTCTTGAGCTCTTGAAGCTCTATAGGTTCCATCCATTATGGAAAAATGGACACTGGATCAACTCTTCGAACATGCTCGATTGTAAACTCTAGCTCTATTTTAGGAGGTAAGCAAGAAAAATCATAAGGTAAGATATCCCTAAAACAATCCACTATTGGAGGGAAATTAAATTGAACCAAACCCTAGTCCTTAATGAAGAGATTTGAAATTTGGGCAGCCACCCCACCTATTCCATGATGCTTAGGTCCATATCCCCCATCTTGGACATGCCACTCACCCTTATAAAGATAACCACTACATTCTGGTGATGTAAAATAAAATTTATGGTGAAAGAAGTATAAAAAAGTGTGATAATGAACCAACTAGTCCCTTCTGAGAATGACATAGAGGACTGTCATCTCAAGAATGAAGAGGTTCCAGATGAAAGGGCTACTTCCTACCTCAAAGGTACAATCCCTTCATTGGCGTATGACATATTTTCATTCCCTAAATAGCATATCTAGGTTCATTACAACATAGTGATACTGTATCTCTAGTCTAAGACTTTCCATGATAGGTATAGAGATAAAAGAGTTCGAATAACATGTATCAAATAGAGTAGATACATTAGTAGGGGCTACAAGAATATTACCTCGTACTGTAGATGGTCCTTCAGCCCAAACCTTGGGTATAGACTATAGTGTATGCAACTGACCTGATCCAAGGACTAGTGCAATAGGTGGAATACCATGATCATAACAACTCTATTGGTTCTGCTGGTGATCAGGGTTATAGATACCATGACCATGATGTCCTCATCGGTCAAACCTATCAGTGGTATTCCAACTACCCTCCTGATGTGGCGTAAAAGAACTTTCTCCAGAAGTTGGAGTTGGTGTGAATCCTATTCCACGCGAAGATAGTGGAAAGGTCCTATTTAAATGCAGGAGATTCCCCACACGGCTAAAATCCCGACACTCTAGTGGGTCTCTATCACACAGAGGCTTCAAATTCCCCCATAATCCACACTAATGAAACACTTTAGATCTATCGAAATAGATACTCCGGTTGTCACTAATATGAGAAGAAACTTCAAGAGTACGCTTCCTACCACCAGAAGAACTACTCACCTGACATGACATTGGTCCTCTATGCCTGATATTATTTCCATCCCTTAGGCTGCACTCAGTGATATGATCATGATCAACTGTTTTAGAAAAGGTAGGTAGGAAAAATACATTTACCTACATACAGATTGTGTACTGGAGCCCATCCTCAAAGCTTCTGTCACACGAAAGCTCATCATCAGCTGGAAGTGGTGAAAATCACTACAATGATGTGAAATACACTGAATATTCCATAAATGACATAGAAAAGTACTTTAGATGCATGAAATCTCTAGCATTGTCATCTCTCAGTGTCAAAGGAAAGAACTGATCCTAGAAGACTGTCTGGATATCAACCCATAACATACGCGGATGACAACCGGCCTAGGTTACCACATCCTACCAATGATTGGATGAATCCTGAAGTATGTATGTGGCAAGCCTGACCCTTCACTCTAGAGGAATATCAAGATGCTCAAAGATAGATAGTGTGACTTATATCCAAGACTCAATAGCCTATGGACCTCCATCCCCTAAATATTTGGGAGGATGTTGCTACTAAAACTCATGAGTTAGATCAATCATAATTGGTTCAATCCATGAAGCATCATGCATGGTCTAAATCAGATGTAGGAAACTATCACAAATATGAGAATCAATGCCCAAATCAGGTACAGTAGGGGGTTCCTTGAGTGTCACTGATGGAGGTAAGACTGGTAGCACAAGGTCCACCATTCCAAAAGCATGGTCATCACCACCTTCATAGCATATGATACGAGAATGTTGTGGAGGAATTGGTATACAAATTCCAAGAACATGCTTCAAAACAATATTAGAAGCATAAGATAGCACCACTAGTAGAATATAAACATAAGAAAACTCACTATCCAAGGCATACTACCCAAACTACCTGCTTAGACGTCCAGGCATCGGTAAGTGCTCAATGATAAGTTTCATTTCACTTTAAATTTAATTTCAAGGTTCACTCCTTTACCTTTCATAAATATGAAATGGTGGGATAAGGATGTGAAACGAATTCATTTTAGATTTCAGGATTCACTTTATAATGGATATTTATTTCCATTGAATCAGTTCCCATATACCTATGAGTAGATATGACCCCCATTTATTTATAGTACAATGGATAGACTAAGAAAATTACTCATCCCAACCCATGAGGGCCCATACACCTCATGAATTGAGATATAAAATCACTCAATCACATCCAAGAGTCATACAGACATAAGCTAACTATCACAACATCACTCAGCAATCACAAGCATATCAACCAATGAAAAGCATGAAATGCACCTATATGGCATGGTAATATGCATGACTTGTTAATTCTAGGTGACTATAATGATGTATGAAACAATGATACTTTCCCTCATATCATCGGGCTAAGGATGAAAGGAAATCCTCAAACATAAAAAAAATCAATAACACCACAAAACATGTGCATCACCCAATGCTAAAATAATATCAACTGTAATAGAGAAAAGTAGAAAAACTATCATACTTTAGCCAACTTGGAGTTTACTCTGATCATGGGTTGAAACACCTAATAATGACTTATAACCAAGTCCCAAGCATTCCAAATCACCAATTTATTGACACCAAATAGTAAATCCAGAAAAATCCCACCTTTGATACCACTTTGTGATGTCCTAGACTCAGATGTCACTCAACAACTACGCTGAGCCTAGTGGGCCACATGGCCTCAAGCACATCTCCTCAAATTCCAAAGGATATCAACTAGTAGCTAGGTCCTATGGTGTGTCTGTGTGGAGATTATGCCCTCATTAATAAAGTGTAGTGAAGAGGATGAGAGTAAACATAGGTAATAAGCAGAAGAAATAAAAGTAAACAAAAGGATAAATGGAAAATTTGAGACAACAGTAATAATAACTGAAAAACTATATTAACATTCAAAAACAGATGATGATATGTCATGTACTAGAAAGAAGGAAAAAATGCAACAAACAAGAGGCATAATATGTTCCAAAAATTGTAAAGTAAATCAAAGACTATCCCATGCATCCCGAGTTCCAACCCAGCCCTACACTATCAATATCCATACTAAACAACAAGCAATCAAGTGTTTGAAGCCATATGCTTCCCTTTGTTAACACCTAAAACAATGTAATCTTCCTCGAGTACCAAACAGAACCTAGAGAGTGTTTGAGATAAATCTCAGTGGTCCACCAATAGTGGTTTCTATAACATTCGTCCCATGTAATGTAAATTTAACAGTGTGCATGCATGCATATATAATGTAAAGTAGTATAATGTAACTAAATAGCCAAATATATTCTTCATCCCTCGAATGGTGTCTGAACAAGTAACCAGTTCATTTAATTGATTGATTAATAGTTTGTATTAATAGGTCATATGAGGCAGGGCCAACACTAAAATAGTCTTGGGATGGTGTAGATAGTAAAAGTTCCAAGGTAATGATGAAAGAAATATAGACCTCAAGGGTCTCTAACTAAGTAGTAACTATAGCCTGGCTTGTGGTAAGAATGTAATCCAAGGATCATATTCCAAGTAATTCCAAAATAAGGCTCCTACCGAATCCAAGGTGATCGTCCAAGGTAAGATGAGGCTAAGAAAAGATCGGGCCTTATGGGATGTAACCATCACACCTACTTGTCAATGATGGATCCAAGGAGTGTATCCAAGGAATCTTATAATAAAATAAATGGATCCTATGATTTCATACGAGGCATCCAATAATATATAAGGATCAAGAACTAGGTGGGTATCAACCTATGAAAGTTGCATCCTTGAATCGAAATGGGGAACCAAAGTTCTCATGGAATTATCAAATCAAAATCCAAGGCAAGCTCAAGTTGGGCCATTTTTTGTTTAATTATTAATTCAAGTAATATTTCATTCAGTTCAAGCCTTGCCTTTCATTAGTATGATAAGGTTAAGTAGTATGAAACCTTTTAATCAAGTCATTTGGTTCAAGCCTTTCCTTTAATTAGTGGGAAAGGACAATTCCATGTAGCATGCAACCATTTAATATATTTAAGGTATATTCCATATTCAAGGATCATTCCGCTACTTTCCATTAATTTGGTATGGGGTGCTACAGATATGCAACCTATATCCACATTCAATATGGTTAAGTCATATACTCAATATACTTTCCGATTTCTATTTCACATTTAATTATCAATTGAAGCACTTACCTTAGGTGGGTCAAGTAGTAAGCATACATGGTACAATACATTATGAAATTTACAAAATAAAAATTCAATTTAATATAGAAAATCTTAACCTTAGAGAGGTCAATCCAAGGAACACATGAACGGTGGCTCAAACGTGTCAAAACACTAAAAACCCAATTATGGCATAACCTTTGACAAGTAAGAGATGAATTTTTAGTCATAACCACAAACAATTAATCACATATTTAGAAAAAGAATATTCATATGGTTATAATTATTATAATAACATAATATAAATTCAATAAACAACACTCGATGAAATTAGTGGGGCCCACATGACCAATCCAAAATCAAAGAACTTTTGGGATGAGTTCTAGATCACCCACCTTAGGGTTGTATAATCCTTTTCCTCTACTATTTTCTCTTGATTTGGATTGGAACATAATATAACTAAGAAAAGGAAAAAAATGCCCAAACCTTGATAACTAGTTCGAGTGAAAAATAAAGGGAGAATAGATCTAGAAGACTCAAGTACTTATTGTTTCACGTCGAACGAAATATTAATAAGTTTCTAGATAAAGGAGATCTCTTGATTCCCATTATAGATCTTCAAAAATTCCCAAATTGAGAGAGAAATAGGTTATTACCACATAATCTCAGATTACGGAAGATGGAGGTGTCTTAATTAGATCATTATGGGAAAAAGTAAAATTTACCCTTAAAATAGATTGTGCACAGTTTGTCCGCATGGTTTGAAAAACCACGCACAAACCCTCCACTAGTACTTAGAAAAAAAGGGGCCTCACACGGTTAGGCCACACCACCATGCACAAACCATGTGACGTGTCTCGGTCCGTAAAAACACTATCTACATAGTTTTCCAAACCGTGTGGAATTCCTACATAGTTTACTCTAAACAATGTGCCAAGACTATTTTTCCCACAAAGATGGGTTTCGGGCTCTAAAATTTCCTTAAACACCCATGATACCTTTTCTAACCACATAAGAATACATATTAGGTATAGAGTAAATAAATTATACCAAAATTCTGAAGAATACATACCTGAGTGAAAAAAGGGTTCTTATAGTGGGTTACTTATTCTAGTACCGGTTCACTGGTACGGAGGCATGAATGGGTCCTCATAATTGATGGTTTGTATGTACTTTGGGTTGGTGGGTGGGTGGGGGTGATGGATCTTGGGGGTGGGGGTGGGGTGCGATGGATCTTATTGGGGGATGAATCCTTCATTTTTGTATAGATTAATTTTTTATTAAATTTCATTATTAATTTTCTAAAATTTTAAGCATTTGTGTAAATCGTATTTTGTTTAATAATTAAAAAAATGAATCATACAAGATAAATTAATAAATATGATATGAAATTTTTCTATCCATACCAGTTTATAATTTTTAATCAAATATAATTTATAAATATACAATATATGTTGGTAATATTATAAGAAAGAGAAATTTTTGACAAAACAATCTATTGATGACCACTTTAAACACATATATACTATCTCTTGGTATTAATATAATTGTAACATAACTTTTTTACCTTTTTAAAAAACATGTAATGATAGATTTTTTACCCTACAGTTTAGTGATAGGGACATGTGTGTTTTTAAAAAGTTTTACAAAAAAAAATGTACATTTACCAAACAAATATGTACATGTTGGAAAAGTTAAATATTTCATAGTGAAAGATGTCAGATGTTGGAATAATATTTCCCCTTTCAAATTGTCAATGGGTAAGTCATATCCAGGTAGTTCATAATATGTGTGAATCAATAGTGATGAATAATGAAAATAGTTACCAAATTCATGCCAGAACTGTGAGAAAATGGATTGTCTATATAGACTATAAAAAACACAATGCTTCCACTAAGAATGAATATTTCATATAACCATTTTTTTTTAAAATGTTAGATTGTTTGGTTAGCAAGTATTTTTTTCCTTTCTTAATAGACATTCTAGTTACAACTAGATTTCCTTTTCTCTTAAGGATCAATATAAGACTACCTTCACTTATTTATTTGTAACATTTTACTATAAGTTAATGAACTTTTCTTTTTGTGGTGATCCAACCACCTTTCATAGAATAATGATGGCTATTTTATTATAAATGATTAAATGTATTATTGAAGTTTTTATTGAGGATTTCTCAATAGATGGATAAATTTTTTATTTTTTTGGAAAATATGGAAACAACTTAAGTGATATGTTAAGAAACTAGCCTTATATTAAACATGGAAATTATAAAATTAATGGTGACTATGGGAATGTTCTTATGTCACAAGGTTTCCAAGAAACTTATTGAGTTTGACAATGAAAGGATTGAAGTTATTCATAATTTTCACTTCCTGAGAATGTTAAGGGAAATTTGAATCTTTTTAGGAAATGTTGGATTTTATCAGATATTCATAAAGGATGTTTCCAAAATTAAAAGGATTTTATGTTCACTACTGTTCAAGGATGTACCATTATAGTTTCATAATAATTTTATAGAATCATTTAACCGACTTATAACGAAGATAACATCTTCACCCATTACAACCTCCCATGAATGGAAACTTCCTTTTAAATAATAAAAGTAAGAGGTTTCTTTATGTGTTGAAATAGAAAAATTTAGAATATTATATCTAATTTAGGTGACGATATAATTTAATTTTAAGGAGACGTGCGCTTAAGGAAGATATTATTCCTATTATTGAGAGTTTCTATTCATCATCATAGAGTGGAAACCATAGACGATAAAGGACTACTCGGAAGGTTCTCCATTATGGTTTATACAAGCCCTCACTATTGAATCATACAAGGAGTCTTGTGATAGGTTTTTAAAAATATCAATGGATGGGAATTTTAAGAAGGAGGCAGGAGTTTCCTAAAAAAGGAATTCAAGAGGTTGAAGTTTTTTATGTGTATGGGAATGAGTACATATTCTTTACTTTTTATTTTGTATCAAAGTGGGTTGATGAATTATCATTACCAAATAATTAGGCTTATAGTATCATAAAATTCATAACAAAGAAAATTTTATCAATATTTTGTGTACCCAAAGCATTATTTTCTGAAAATGGTACTCATTTTAAAAAAATTGATGGATTTATTGAATGATGTGGTTTTTTTTTCAAAAAATAGGTATAGTTACATTGATAGGTTTGAGTATCTAATAGTGGATTGAAACAGATTTTGGAACAAACTCTGAGTAGTTCTTGAAAATGTTACCCTCAAAAGTTGGATTTGGAATTATGGGCTAATAGGAACCCTTTTAAAACACCAATAGGAATATCACTATATAAGATTCATTTTTGAAAGTCATGAAATATTTATATGGAGCTATGAAACAAGTCCTTTTAGGAAGTAAAGGCTTAGAATTTTGATTTTAAATATTCTAGATAAAGAAGGTTTCCTGAGTTGTATCAATTATATGAAATCATGAATGAATATTTTGAAAATTACCATATATATAATGAAATAAAAAAATTATTGTTCTGGTTCTATAATTAAAAGGTGGGAATCTAAAGTGGACCAAAAATTGATTTTTTTTCAATTATAGGGTTAATTTGTTTCTTGGTAAACTCTAAAACAAGTGGTTATGACCCTTCACCATCGTGATAGTGCTAGTCAATGGGTCTATTGAGTTTGTTGTGAAAAAAAATTTGATTTCAGGTCAATGGGAAAATGTTCAAGAATTATTTTTAGGTGAATCCAAGGGAATGAATGATATTTAATTTCTTGAGTGTTAAACCATTTAAAATGTCTAAATAAAGACTATAAACTCATTTCTTTAATGGAGTCAACCCATGGTTCATTATTTTCTTTTTTCCCTTTTTAGTTTTTGTAACCTTTAATATTTTTGACTCCCTGATATTCTTCTTACTTCTAATCTATTTAATTATCATCTTTTAAAAAATTTAACTTTATATGTAATTCACTAGAGTAAAATTTCAAATGATCTGAAAATCAAATATGAGTTACTTGATTGAAATAATTAGATAAAAACTCATCTGACTTCAACCTCTGGTTAATTTATTTTTTTATTGAATATTAATGTTATTTATATTAAAATTCTTAGGATTCAAACATTAAAACCATAGGGTTACTTTAAAATAAAATTTGGAGAGTGATTTTGACTAAACTGTAATGACAAAATCCTTAAATTTAGGGTTTTTTTGTTTAATTTTTTGATATATTTTTTAAGACTCCTCATTTTATGATGCTGTTTTATTAAGCCTAAGTGCATGGAAACACCCCTAATTATTTTAGGTTGAATTTATGATTCTATTTACAATTAAAATTTTATATGTTTCTTATGTTTTATTTGTTATCGTGATTCTATTTGAGCTAAATTGTAAAAATATTTTTTGTGTATTCCACAAGGAAAAGAATTAAAATCATAAAAAATGGATTGGGACAATTTATTGGATTTGTTGAAACTATGATGTTTTTTAACATTAATATCACCCCTTCAAAAATTCATTAACCAATAGTTTTTCATCTTTATTTGATCAAAATTGTTCGGCCACCATAGTATTCAGCATTTGGGACATTGTTAAGTTTTAAGTGTGCGGGAGAGGGAAATTTATTTATGCCTTGTTTTTTATTAAATTATATACACATAAAAAAATTCCAAATTTCATCAATTCTATACACATCAAGACCCCAAAAAAATCCTCCTATTTGATCATTAATAAAATATTTATATAAATAATTTTATCTTTTTTGGGTAAATGAATGTTTTTTTTCTTTAGGTTATAAAAACAATAACTCTTTTTTTCTGACCTAGGGGAAAATGGCATGCCTATTTTAAGGGATTCACATAGTTTAATGTTGTAAAGATTGAGTGAATTTTGAGTTATGTTATCCATTGATATCATAGAGATACTTTCAAGAATAAAAGCTAAAAGAAATTTTAATATTTTTTATTCTTATGGAATTGGAACTATAACTTGAAGAATCTTGAGTTTGAACTTGAACCTGCATACTTTACCTTGGTATGATGGAATGAATTAGGGAGCCAACTCAATAGAGATTATTATAAATCCTTTAAATCAGAAGTAAATTGGGAAATTTTTATCTCATGTTGAGTCTCCACGAAAAGGGAATTGGGACTATTGTGAAAATAGATCCATGGAAAAACATAATAAGTTCCTTGAATAGTGCCTTGCAAAAACACATTGATAGGAAATAATCAAATAAAGTGCCTTGAAAAAAATGAACACATTTATGTCAGATGAATATTGAACCGAAATTAACAAAGAAAACTTTTTTATAATAAAATATTTTTAGTTGTATCAATAATTTAGGAAGTGGAACATTTCTTTGAGTAACCAAGGAGAGAGTGAAAGGTGGTAGTTCCTCTTATTTTTGATTTGATTCCACATAAATCTATCTGGTCCTTAGACCTAGAATAATAATTTAAACTAGTATTGAAATAGTGTAGTGTGAAGAATTCACATAGGAGGCATGACATTCATTTCAATGGATGATTCAATGATTTTATTAGATTTGTTCATATGCACTTGAAACTGGGCATGAAGATCATTAAATCTTATTAGGATTCTTTATAAATTAATAAATTGAATGTTTCTTATTTCTTGAGAGTGAAATTAACTAATTGTGATGCAATTTTATGTTGCATTATTTTATGAGACTTTCCATGTATTTTTTGGTGAAATAAATAGTGTTTCAATATATAATAGAACTTATAATGAAGAATTTGTTAATTCGGAACAAATATGGTTGAATTTGTTGTTTATTGTATTGTTTAATTGAAATCGATTTTTTGGGTGCTTAATTGATTAAAGTTCTTGTTGTTATTTTTTATATCATTTATGAACAATTATAATAAAAAAATTAAATGATGATGAATTCAGAATTTGTTTTTTTAGGATTCCACAATGGAAATCTTTGAAAGGGATATAGTGAATACCTAGGATCGATCGACCACACAACCGTACCAGTCGATCATAAGAATAAAACTAAAAATTGTGAAATAATATTGATAGAGATC
Source organism: Viscum album (assembly GCA_963277665.1). Lineage (NCBI taxonomy): Eukaryota > Viridiplantae > Streptophyta > Magnoliopsida > Santalales > Viscaceae > Viscum > Viscum album. The sequence continues at coordinate 491,673,971 of OY728166.1, forward strand.
GTTTCAACCAGATATACCACATGGTAAATGAGCATAAATGAATATTCAATTTGAGATACTGTCATCTGAATTGACTGCACCATTTTTTTTATTTACTGCAACTTCAAAAAAATGGAAAAAGGCAGAGAAATTTTCCATACAAAAACAAAATGTGATGAATCAGTTCCAATACCCATTTTTGATCATCTTAATAGAATACACCCATGTTCCCATCCAATATAAAGCCTCATTCCTACTCACTATACACTATCGATGATGCGCGCTTCCATGAAACTCCCAAACCAAATCTGTACCACCACCATAGAGGATGAATGTGGTCAGAGGATTCTTACTTATAACCATTGAATATCAACCAAACCAACAATGTGGGTAGGATGAACTCTGATAATATTTTTATTATCCTTTGGAATATAACTATAATTTTAAATAGAAGGTGATTTCATGGTCAGAACTATTCATCATGTATCCTCTGTTTTCTCCAAGTCAACTCCAAGCAACATAAGAACTCATCATGAGAAAAGATCTGAGGATGGTGCCATTTAATTGATGAAATTTGAAACCCAATCTCAAAACTAAATGTGATAAATGTATATTGATGTCACTGTACTAAATTAGTCTTCAATCCTTTGTTGGAGGATACCATAGAGCACAACCATATTAAAGGTCAATCTACACCATTTAAATAAACAATCACAAGGGACTCCAATCCTGAACATGATCTAAGAAATATCTCTTGAAAATATAACTTTCCCAAGACTATGGAACCTATGACACTTGAATTATGGAATTCTATAGTATGGTGAGATGGGGAACAATTTGAATTTTAAATACCTTCCAGATAGACCCAACAATAGAGGCACAATCCTTTTTATCCTAATCCCATGAAATAATTTTATCCCAGTTACTAGACACGTTCAACTCCATACATGACACCTATGAAGCATAGAATGATTTATCAAATAAAATCAAGATCTCGATCATAGTATAAAAAATTAATTTTCATTGAATACATTAAGTATGATAACCCAACGGATGTGAGACCTTCTAATTATCAATGTGGAAGAAATCTAAGAAAAGAAGAAGTGGGCTCATAATTTGATTACTGGATCAAGCACACAAGGTTGGTTTAAAAAAGAACCCATTAATTTTAGTGGCAGTTATGAAGGTTGTGATTTTATATTTAAAAATAAAATAGGGTTATTTTTTGTAAAAAGGAGACAACAGGAAGCAAAGAGAGGTAGGGGAGGAAGGAGTTGGAATCAGGTTGGAGCACTTGTAGAGATTAAGAGGGTGTTTAGAATATCTCACCAAGAGCTTCTTCATCCTATTTATTTTATTCATTTCATATTTATTTAAAAGTCAATTTTAAATACACTAAAAAATTCTATTATTATTATTAAATAATTTGAAATATATGAATGAAATTGAGCTGGTAGGTACTTTTACTTCATTCATGTGTAAGGTGTGGCTGGAAACTACCATTTTTCATCTTTCAAGTGGTAAATATCCTTTAATGTTTAGAAATTAGTGAGGAATATTTTTTCATATTTTGGATTCTATCTACATACCATATGTAATTACATTTCAGAAGAAGATAATTTATACTATGGTAGCACATTAAGAATAATTAATATGTTTTCTTTTTAGATTTGGCACTAATTTTTTCATTGAATGGTTTAGAGGATTTGGTAGTTGAGAAAATAGAGGATCCATTCATCCATGTGATAGTAATTCAAGATAACATACCATCCAATTTTCACCACACCAAGAAACACTTATATATGAAGAAATACAACACATAAAAAATAGGTAAAAATAAAACCAGCACTAGCAAATCAAATTCCCCTATTTCATCTCTGGACTAATCCCTACATGCTTGTGTTCTTTGTATCCATTCTTGTGATGTTGATTGTTTCCATACTTCCCTATTGTTATCACTCCACCAATTTCATAACCACTATTTATAATCATAGTTTTACTTTTAATTTTTTTCTAACAGTATTTGGTTTCCTTTTTGTGATGCTACTTGGTCAAACACAACACACATTTTTCAAATGTCTTTCTATGTGGATCAACCCATATTCACTACTTTTCTTATTTCAAATTTGTTTTATAAATTTTATTTTTCCTTGAAACTAATAACATCTTAGGTCTCATCCAATGAACCTTGTTTTAGTCCTACCATGATGCATGGACTCTTGTTTCTTTCAACCCATCCAAGGTTAACATTGCATACATAAAAACCTTATAATTTTTCACCTGCATCTCTTTAACCCAGAATTATCGATGAAAAAGTGTTTTTTATAAAAAGCTTATCTATGTCTTCTTATAGTTGTATTTCGAGTCCCTTCGTTCCTATACTCCATGTCTATCAAACTTCCAAATACTTGACTCGAATAATATTTTATAAAACCCCAACCCATGAGACCGAATCCTAATACCCGAGCCCAGATTCCACATGGCCTTAAGCACATCTCATGATCACCACAGGTTGTTAACAAGTGGTAAGGGATATTAGAAACCATGGGGATTGATTTTCTATTAAGAATAAAACAATAAATGATCCATGCTCAGGTAAAACATATTTGAAATAAAATTCATTTAAAAATACTTTAGTAATGGAAAAAACCTTGTCTACAAAACCAACACCAATCCAACATATGAAATAAAATATAAGATTTAAAGGAAGACATTGATAATAAAATAAACAAACCACAATCAACCATATCCTTCTATACTCATCATTAATGAAGAATTATGTCCTCCCATTGACTATATCACACTCAATCATGTCTACATGCCTATGGATGTGGAAATATCGTGGGTGAGTGTGAACTTAGGGGGATTTCCCAAAGAATCTAATACACATCCATGAAATATATAGTTCACTATACAATGCTAATACACCGTGATAAATAAAAATAAATTTTAAATCAAAACATTTGATTCGGCTAATTTTTGAAATCCAAAAAAAAATATTTTGTAAATGATTCCATGGTTTCACAAAAGAAACATCATTCAAATAAAAATCCATTAGTTCCCTAAAACCATGTTTCTATTAATAAACACATAGATTAGAATTTTTTATTTTTCAAAATATCAAAAAAAAACCCACAGTCTCACTAATATCTAGAAAACCAAATTTTCCAAAATTCAAAGGGAAAAAACCATTTCAAACAAAATTAATTACCTATGGTAAGGATTCCCAAAACAAAGACAACCAAATATCGATGCATATGTAATGCCTACTTTAACCAGTGATAAAGAGAAACCACTGATAAAAGGGGTAGATTTATTAATGCTAGCAAAAGTTTCTAAAAAAAGTAACATTTATTAGTGTTATTCTTAGTGATGATAAAATATTTTAACAAAAATTATTATTAATATATATTAAATTATTACTATTATTATATATATATATTTAAAAATAATGTTTATTTATATTCATTAATTAAAAAATGTGTTTTTATAATTAATATAAATATTATATATTAATATATAAATTTTAATAATATATATATATATATATATATATATATTAAAATAGTATTTATAAAATTATAAATAAATAATTATATATTTAAATAATTATAAAATTATAATAAATATATTTAGATAATAGATATTTTTATCACATTTATAATTATATAAATTTAAATATATATATATATATCATTATATATCATTATATTTATATACAAATATTTATAGATATATTTATTTATAATTAGATTTATAAATATATTTATTTATAATTAGAATTGTAAATATATATACATTCAAATAATTATAAAATTATGATAAATATATTTCGGTAATATATATTTATTATATTTATAATTATATATACTTATACATTAATATATATATATATATTTATTTAATTATATATATAATTGAATAAATATACCACGAATTTTTTGGTATCGAGTGTGCCAGACCCTATAAATTATTAAAAAAAATAAGAGTACACCAAAGAAAAATCATGTGGCACATCAAATCCACCAAAACATGAAGTTTTTCAAAAAACCATCCAATCAAAATCCAAGGAAAATGCCCAAAACCAATAAAAAGGCTTGAAGACTCACAAAGATGGACTAAAGGCCCAAAATGCCTATACTGAAACATGCAACAATGATCTGGACAATAGTTTCCAATCCTTTAGGACCTAGTGAATTTGACCACATTGATGAGGCAAAACAAAAACAGACCACCTCAGGTCATCATCTTGGATGTCTAGTGTTCACCTATGGACAATACCGTTCCCTTTAGTGACATCACTCACACGAAAAAAGTCATGAAAGTTACCCATTGCCGAAGGTGTGGGAGTCAGCACATTATTGATGCTCACTGTCGGTGCCCCATCCCATCTGTTGGGACCGTAAAATGATTGGCCCACTGGTGCAGTGATAATTACGAGATAAAAATAAAGTGAAAATTGTGGAAAAATAAATGACACCAGATGTAACGTGGAAAAACCCCCAAATGGAAGGGGTAAAAAACCACGAGTAAATAGAAGGATCACTATGGGTAAAAATGGGTAAACACTCTCCCTCACTATTATAAGGAGAAAAGCCTCATAAAATTTCTCTCTTGAATAAATGGGGAAATGACCTCACTAGACACTGCTTGAATGGAAGAACCCTTGTAATTGATTAGGGAAGTGATGAGAGATATGGGAGGATGCTCTGGGATTTTATAGGTTACTACCAGCCCTCATGTAGCCTAAAATCCTCCTCTCCCATTGGATTAGTTATTGGGGGTTTGGCCACCCACCACCTACCACCGCCAACCCCCTTTGACAAATATAGGGGGAAATTCCATCCAAAAAGGAAAGGTGCTGAAACATCTCCAACTTGGAGATTCTATTGTGAACCAATCAGTCACCACATATCATTTTTATCTACCAAACATGCTTCTCAATTCTCTGCAAGGCCGCTCAAGGATTTGAACCATCTGATCTTATCAGAGTTAATTGCCTTCATCAAAAAATCTGCCAGATTTTCTTTAGTGTGAATCTTCTGCATGTCCACATGTCCTTACTCCTCCTCATATCAGACAAAGTGATATTATACCCTAATGTGCATTATCCTGGAATGAAAAGAAGGATTCCTTGCATTGTTCAAGGCACTCTTACTGTTACAAATCAATGGAATATGCTCCTGTTTGTTCCCAAGCTCCTCCAACAACCTTCTCGTCCAAATTTCCTCTTTGCAAGCCTATATAGATACCATGTACTCTACCTCCATTTTGGATAAAGGCACAACATACTGTGACATTGAAATCCATCTCATAGATCCTCCTATAAGAGTAAACACATAACTAGTTGTGGATTTCCACTAGTCCAAATCACCTAAAAAATTTGAATCAACATAGCCTCTGATAGTGTAATATGATCCTCCATAACATAATGTAGTAATTGAGGTCTCCGTGATATATCTTAGGATCCTCTTCAATATGTTCCAATGCTCCCGTCATGGATTCTCCATGTACCGACTAACTGCTCCCACTACATGTGCAATGTATGGTCTAGTACAAACCATTGCGAACATTAGACTACCCACTACTGATACATATGGTACTCAACATATTTTCATCATCTCTGATTCACTGTTAGGACTCATCATTGATGATAACATGAAATTAATGAAATTAGGGGTATAGATTGGATTATAGTCTTGCATTTAGAATAATTTTAAGACTCTATGTAAGTAACTCTTCTGTGATAGAAAAATCCTCCCATTATTGTCATCTCGGTCACTTTGCATCCCAAGAACCTTATTTTCTAGTCCCAAGTCCTTAATATCAAACTCCCTAGCCAACCATGCCTTTTCCTCCAGGATTTGATCATTGTTGGGGCCTGAAACTAACAAGTCATCCACATACAATAGAATAATGATGAAATCAATACCATCAAAACCCCTAAAATATGCACAGGGATCTAAATGAAGTTTGTTGTATCCAAGGATCATGATATAGGAATATAATCACTTGTACGAACACCTCAGAGCCTGTTTGAGACCATACAGAGATTTGTTCAACCTGTAAACCAAATTCTCGTTTCCTTCTTCTACAAAACCTTCTGGTTTGAGCATATAGATCTCTCCATCAAGATCACCATGGAGAAAATAAGTCTTCACATCTAACTGGTCTAGATGTAAGATATATATAGCACACATCGCTAAATCTAACCGAAAAATCATCAGTCTAACAACATGAGAAAATATTTCATTGAAATCAATACCTTCCTTCTAATAAAATCCTTTGACCTCCAATAATTCACGATATCTTTCCACTTGGTCCTTTCCACCCCGCTTGACCTTGAAGACCCATTTTTTCTGATAGCCTTCCTTCCATGAAGTAATGAAACAATATCCCAAGTCATGTTCTGGTACAAGGCTTCGAGTTCCTCCAGCATCGCCGGCATCCATGAGAATAAATTTGGACTCTGGGTCACCTCTACAAAAGAATATGGATCTCCAACCTCCATTAATAAGCAATACACGATATTTCTTTTTGTGACATAGTCTAAGTTCCATACTGGTGGTCTTTTCTCCCGAGTTTATTTTCGTGGTCCAGACTCAACCGGAACTTGATCATCGTGCTCTAGTAATGCCTAAGGGAAAACTGATTCTTCCTTATATTTTTCTTTTACTTTGACTGTTTTAGTTTCTATATTCTCATTCTCCATGTCCTGATCCGTTTTCATTTTTATCTTATCTTCTGCAAAAATGACATCTCTACTGATGATAAATTTGTGGGCAGTGGGATCCCACAAATGATACCCCTTCACACAATCAGCGTACCCCAAGAAGATACATTTCTTGGATCTTGAATCCAACATTGATCTTTACTAGTCATTAAAAATTGCATATACAAGAATTCCAAAAGTATTTAATCGAGAATAGTCAGTGGGTTTACTAGTCCACATCTCCATCGGTGTCTGCAGATCAGTCACCATTGAAAGAGATATGTTGATCACATAATAGGAGGTATTCTATCCTTATTCCAAAAATGTTTTGGCAATTCCTGCAATCTTCAACAATACCCTTGTTCTATCCAATAGGGTTCTATTAATCATTTTTTCCACTACATTCTTCTAAGGAGTGTACATCACCGTGAACTGTCTCTTGATTCATTTTTATTTACAAAAAGTATCAAATTCCTCGCTTGTATATTATCTACCATTATTAGTCCTTAGATACTTGATCTTCTTTCAATATTCAATCTCCTTCCATACTTTGAATGTTTTGAAGACATCAAAAATATCTGCCTTCATCTCTATTGGGTACACACCAAATCTCCGGGAACAATCATCAATGAATGATACAAAGTACCTTTCTCCTCCCATGGATATAATCGGTTCTTAAAAAACATCAGAATGGATCAACTCTATGATCTCCTGACTTATTGATGTTGACGTCCCAAACATTAACTTGTGTTACTTTCTCAAAACACAATGATCACAATGTGGTAAGGATACCTTTGTCAGCACCGAAAACAAGATTTGGTCTGCAAGAATCTTTAAGCCTCGTTCTGGCATATGGCCAAGATTTCGATGTCATAACGTCGTCAATGCTTCTGTCGAGGTAGTTGATGTAACAACTTTATCTGCATCCTTGCACATTTCACCCTTAATCACTTACAAGTTATTAAAGATCTTTTCTGCCTTCATTACCACAAGCATTCCCTTCATAATTATCATCACTCCATTCTCGATGCGATTCTTGCATCTGATGTCAACAAATTGTCCCAAAGACAATATGTTCTTCTTCAGAACCTTCACATGACGCACTCTTTGGATGATCCTTACTATTCCATCATGCATCTTCAGTTTGATGGTACCAACTCCAATGATCATCAAGGTCTGGTCATTCCCCATGTACACATTTCCTTCTGAGATGGTTTCATACTGGTCAAACCAGTCTTGTCGAGACGGCATGTGCCATATTTCATCTAATTTGATAATCCATGCATCATTGTTATGTTGTCTTCTCCCATTAGTTATTTCCACTTCACTGACTAGTATATCTCCACTTCCAGAAGTACTCACCACATTCCCATGAGAGCTCTTTTCACCACTCTACTTATTCTAACAATCCTTCTTGACATGCCCCTTCTTTCCATAATTGAAACATGCGACATTATTCTTCTTACTCCTTGATTTTGACCTTCCATGATTTTGGATCCCACTGGAACCACGCTCCATCATCCTTCCTTTCTCCATTGATAGAGCCTCTGCTTAGTGTGAATTTGTATGTCTGGTCTCCTTGTTCTTGCGTGGAATTTATTCTTCAAGAACCGATGTCGTAACATCATTAAAGAGCACCATATCCATCGAGATATTGTTGTTGGGGTTGATAATGAATTGTTAATACAAATATACCAAACTCTAGAGTAGATTATATGAATTTTCAGTATCCACAATTTTATAGCTCAACATGTGAGATGAGTGAACAACATATTGATGTTGTTGATGTCTTCAGTCACCAATGATGAATCTTCCATCCGAAGAGTGTACAATTATCTCTTCAGAAAATTTTTTTTGTTCAGTGACTTGGCCTCATATAACTTCATCAGAGTACCCCATATTTCATTTTCCATCTTTTTCCCTGCAATTCCTTGTAGGACCTCGTCTTCCAATGCCAAATGGATGTTGGCAATAGAATTCCTCTCCATATAGTTCCATTTCCCTTCCGTCACACCCGTTGGATTTTCGCCAATTGCTATTAGGCTATTATCTTTCCGTATCAATGTCCGCATCTTCATTTTCCACAATGAAAAATTATTCATATTTTATTTTTTTGATCTCGAATTTCACCACCATCTAGACACAATGTTAGTCCAGAACCGCCTCCATTTCACAATGGTGTATTTAATAATTTCAATAAATTTTTTATGATTTGAAAGATCAACCAGAGTCGCAATCACATAGTATACTAAAATTTATGAGAATTATTAATATCCAAAAATTTGAACAACACTGAACCAGGACGTTCCTCTGATACCACTTGTTTGGACCATAAAATGATTTCCCACCAGTGTAGTGATAATTACGAGATAAAAATAAAGTGAAAATATGGAAAATTAAATGACACCAAATGTATCTTGGAGAAACCCCCAAATGGAATGGGAAAAACAATGGGCAAATAGAAGGATCACTATGGGTAAAAGTGGGTACACAGACTCCTTCACTATTACAAGGAGAAAACCCTCAGAAAATTGATCTCATGAATAAATGGGGAAACCGCCTCACTAGAAACTAATTGAATGGAAGAACCCTTGTAATTGATTGTGAAAGTGATGAGAGATATGGGAGGAGGCTTATGCCTTTTATAGGCTTTTGCCAGCCCTCCTATGTCCTGAAATCCTCCTCTCCCACTGGATTAGTTCATGAGGAATGGCCACGCACCACCTACCATCGCTAACCACCTTTGAAAAATAAAGGGGGAAGTGACATCCAAAAGGAAATGGTTCCAACCACATCAATAGCTAGTGGAACCTCAAATCATCATCCTGATAGTGTCCCATTCCACTATAGGTCATTATACACCCGCTGAAAAGACCAACATCCTGTTAGTCCTTTAAAACCAACCCATCATGTCACTATCTTAGCCTATCCATACAATTCTATCAAAACCATATCAATTGTGAGAAAAATACCTCAAACATTTCAGTGGGCCTTCATGATTTGATGAAACCTGTGACCTTTTTTCATTCATTTTAGAAATGAACCACATGTACTATGGTCAGAAAAAATGACCAGCATGTCACCATGCCGTATCTAAAACTGTGTCTTGCCTGCATTCTGATGCATTCACCATCTTTTCACCCCCACAAAATGTTCCATTCCAAATGGTTCCCATGAACCACCACCATTTCACATCACCACATTCTCTGGAAGACATTGCCCCACAATGGAAGTACAACAGAACAACGATGTTGTCTCCATCGCGTATGCATGTCACCAGATCCCATAGAACGCAGGTCTACTATAGGGTGTTGTCATCAGATCCCACCGATTGTTGGTTCACTAGACACACTTGTCACCATATCCCACCAATCAAAGGACCACTGTAGGGTTCCGTCACCAGATCCCACCAAACACAGGTCCAATATGGGTCGTCATCGTCAGATCCCACCAATCCCAAGTCCACCACGACTCGTCTACTGAAAATGCTCATCTCTAAATCCCACTGATCTGAGGTCCACCAATGGGCACCGTCTCCAAATCCCACCAAACACTGGTCCACTGTGGGGTGTCGTCACTAGATCCCACCGATTGTAGGTCCACCGTGGGGTGGTTCTTCTAACCAAGAACCATCACTCGCCTCCTGGGTCCCACACCCTCATCCTCGATCCATGTTCATTAACATACTATTTCATGGAGATGTCACAAAAAAAATGTTATTAGATAGCCACTCCAACCCCACAAATGGGAAGATTAAAAAGCCAACCCCGTCATAAAATGGGAACCCTCCATCAATGGGTCGAATCGACTACACCACCTATCCGTAGTTTCCAGAAAACCATATCCCTACCATCGCGTCACAATTAACTCATATAACCTTGATCTTCACATCTTCACTTGTCAGCATAATTTCTTCCCCATGGATGGTGTCGCCCCCACTTTGTCCAAGGGGTGGGTTGGGTTGGTAGTTGGTGGCCAAACCCTTAAGAAATCATCCAGTGGAGAGAGGATGGCAGGGGAAGAGGCATACTATATAAAGGGATCTCACCCATATGTTTTTTCATCCCATATCTCTTCATTTTCCCAATCAATGTCAAGGGTTCCTCCATTCAAGCAGTTTTTAATGAGGTGGTTTCCCATTTATTCAAGCGAGATATTTTTCAAGTGTTTTCACATTGTAATAAGTGAGGGAGTGTGTGCCCACTTTTATCCTATAATAATCCTTCTATTTGTCTATGGTTTTTTAACCCTTTAATTTGGGGGGTTTTCCACATTACATCTGGTGTCCCTTTTATTTTCTAATTTTTCACATTATTTTATCTTGTGATTATCGCTGCACCGGTGGGCTAATCATTTATTGTCTCAATAAGTGGTATTAAAGGCAAGGTTCTTTCCCAGTGTTGTTCACGTTTTTAGGTATTAATAACTCTCATAAATTTGAGTATGCTCTGTGATTAAAACTCCTATTGATCTATCACATGAGAGAAAAATTATTGATATTGTTAAATAAACTTTTGTAAAGTGGAGGAGGCTCTCGACTGGCGGCGTATCCAAATGGCAGCAAAATTCCAGATAAAAAAATTCAAGGGGAATAATTTTTCGTTCTGGAAAATGAAGATGTAGGTAGTTTTTAGGAAGGATAAATGCCTACTAGAAATTGGAAAAACGCTGGAGGGTGTAATGGAGGAGAAATGGAATGATATGTACGATAATTCTATTTCCAACATCCATTTTGCTTTTCCAGAAAGGGACTTATCGAACACTGTGGAGAAAAAGACGGCGAATGAAATATGGGATACTCTGATGAAGCTATACATGGCCAAGTCACTTCACAATAAAATTTTCCTAAAGAGAAGATTTTACACTCTTTGGATGGAGAAGTAATCATCGGTGACTGACCACATCTACAAAATTAATACCATGTTCGCTCATCTCACGACGTTGGGCTATAAAATTGGGGATACTGAACATATAGAGATTATACTCCAGAGTTTTTTGTATTTGTTTGAACAACTCATTATCAACCTCACCAATAATTACCTGATGGATATGAATCTCTTTAATGATGTTGCAGCCATAGTTCTAGATGAAGAAAGTCAGTGCAATAACAAGGATGAAAGATATACAATTTTGCACCAAGTAGAGGCTCTGTCAATGGGGAGAGGAAGGATGATGGAGCATGGTTCAGTGGGAGCCCAAATCATGGAAGGTCCAAATCATGGAGTAAGAAGAAGAATTTCACATGGTTTAATTGTGAAAATAATGGGAATATCAAGAATGATTTTTGGAATAATAAAAGTGGTGAAAAGTTATCCTAGGGGAATGTGGCGAGTACTTCTTGAAAATGAGACATACTAATTAGTGAAGCGACGAAAACCGCTGGAAGTAGACAGCCTATCAATGATTCATGGATTGTTGACTCAGGAAAAACATGGAACATGATGTCTTGATGGGAATGGTTTGACCAATATGAAACCATCCTAGAAGGACTTGTGTACATAGGGAACGATCACACCCTGAAGATCATTGGAGTCTATACCATCAAACTAAATATGCATGATGGTATTGTTCGAATCAACCAAAGAGTACATAATGTGAATGGTCTAAAAAATGACATATTGTCTTTGGGAAAATTCGATGATATCAGATTCAAGACTTGCACCAAGAACGGAGAAGATATCAAATAACTTGTACGTGCTTATTGGTGAAACATACAAGGAGGCGGAGATAGTTGTTGCATCAACTACCTCGACAGAAGCATTAATGACGTTATGGTATCAGAATCTTGGTCATATGTCAGAAGGAGGCCTGATGATTCATCTGGATTAGAAGTTGCTTCCTGGTCTGTCAAAGGTATCCTTAACATTGTTTGAGCATTGTTTTTTAATCAAGCAACAAAGTTTAATGTTTGGGAGGTCAACAACAAGAAGCCAGGAGGTCTTGGAGTTAATCTATTACGATGTTTGGGAAGAATTGGTGATATCACTGTGAGGAGAAAGGTAATTTGTATCATTCATTGATGATTATTCCAAGAGATGTTGGGTGTACCCAATAAAATTGAAGGTGAATGTTTTTTAAGTCTTCAAAATATTCAAAGCGTGCAAGGAGATTGACTCTGGAAAAAAGATTATGTGTTTGAGGACTGATAATGGTGGAGAATATATTAGCAAAGAGTTTGATACTTTTTCTCAACAGGAGGGAATCAAGAGACAATTCACAGTGTCGTACACTCTTCAGTATAATGGAGTGGCAAAGAAGATGAAAATATCCCTATTGGATAGAACAAGGGAAATGTTGAATACAATAGGAATTGCAAAACCATTTTTGGAAGAAGCATTTAATACCGCATATTATGTGATCAATTGATATCCTTTAATGGTGATTGATTTAAAGACACCATTGGAGATGTGGAATGGTAAACGTGTTGACTATTCTCGGTTACATACTTTTGGAAGTCCTATATATGAAATGTTGAATGAGCAGTAAAGATTGAAGTTGGATTCAAGATCCAAGAAATGTATCTTTTTAGGGTATGCTGGTGGTGTAAAGGGGTTTTGTTTGTGGGACTCCACTACCCACAAATTAATCATCATCAGAGATGTATTTTTTGTAGATGATAAGCTGAAAGTGACTAATAATCATTACATGGAGAAGGATAATATAGAGACTAAAACAGTTGAAGTTGACGAAAAATCCAAAGAAGAATCAGTTTCTTCTAAAGCATTACCAGGGCACGATGATCAAGTATCGGTTGAGTCTAGACCATGATAGTCAACTTGGGAGAAAAGATCACCAGTATGGAACTCATAATATGTCACCAATAGAAATATTTCATATTAATTATTGACGGAGGATGGAGATCCATCTTCATTTTTGGAGGCGACCTAGAGTCCAGATGTATCCTTAGGGATGGTGGAAATGCAGGAGGAACTTGAAGCCCTGTGCAATAACAAGACTTGGGATCTTGTTCCATTACCTCATGGAAGGAAAGATATTAGAAACAAATGGGTCTTTAAGATCAAGTTGGATGTAAATAACTAGGTGTAAAGTTATCATGCACAACTGGTAGTCAGAGGATTTTCTCAGCATGAATATATTGATTTCAGTGAAATATTTTATCCTATTGTTAGACTAAAGACTATTCAGTTAGTTCTGGCGACCTGTGCTATAAAGATATCATATCTTGAGTAACTGGATGTGATTATTTCTTTTCTCCATGGTGATCTGGATGAATAGAAATATATGCTCCAGACAGAAGGTTTTACAGATAAAGGTAAAGAGAACTTGGTTTTGCAGGTTGAAAAGATATTTGTACGGTCTCAAATAAGAACCGAAGTGTTATTACAAGAGATTTGATTCCTATATCATTATCCTTGGATACAAAAGACTTCATTCAGATCCATGTACATATATTTAGGGGCTCAGATGGTAATGATTTCAACATTCTTCTGTTGTATGTGGATGACATGTTTCTTACAGGCCCCAACAAAGATCAGATCTAGGAGTCGAAGGCAAAATTAGATATGGAGTCTGATATGAAGGACTTTGGACCTATAAACAATATTCTTGGGATGCAGATTTAATGAGAGAGAAATAATGGGAAGATTTGGCAATCACAGAAGAGTTACTTACAGAGATTCTTGAAACTCATCAACATGCATGACTGTATGCCAATATCTACCCCTCTTTCCATTAATTTCTAGTTATCCTCAATGATAAGTCCTATTAGTGAAGTAGGGAGGATGGAAATGTCTTGAGTACCGTATCCATCAGGAGTGGGTATTCTAATGTTCGCTATGGTTTGTACTAGACCATACATCTCACATGAAGTGGGACTAGTTAATCGGTACATGGAGAATCCGGGATGGGAGCATTGGAACACAATAAAGAGGATCCTGAGATATATCAACGAGACCTCAAATGCTTCATTATGTTATAGGGAATCAGATTACACTATCAAAGGCTATGTTGATTCCAATTTTGCAGGTGATTTTGAATGGAGGAAATACACTACTGGTTATGTGTTTACTCTTATAGGAGGAACTATGAGCTGTATTTCATAGTTGAAGTAATTTATGGATTCATCCAAGATAGAGACAAAGTACATGGAAACTACACATGATTGCAAATAGGTGATTTGAATGAAAAGGTTGTTTAACGATCTTGGGCACAGATAGAAGTAGATTCCATTATTTTGTGATAGTCATAGTGCCACACACATTTCAAGGAATATATCTTTTCATTCCTGGATGAATCAATTTGGGTTAAATTATCACTTTGTTTGAGATGTGGTGGAGGGATGAAGTGTGGACATGAATAAGATTCACACTTAATAAAATTTGATAGATTTCTTGATGAAGGAAATTAAATTTGATAAGCTAAAATGGTGAAGATCATCGAGTGGCCTTGCAGAGACATGAGCATCATGTTTGTAAGATAGTAAGGATGTGTAGAGATGTGATTGCTTCTCAATAAAATCTCCAAGTGGGATATGTGTCGGTATAATTTATTCTCCACGAATGGTGCCTCCCTAACTTTTTCAAAGGGGGTGGGCTGGGTTGGTGGTTTCTGGCCAAACCCCCACCAAATCATCTAGTGGAGAGAGGATGTCCTGGGGAGAGGTAGCCTAAATAAAAGGCTCTCTCCCATTAGTTTTTTCATCCCATATCTCACATCAATTTCCCAATCAATTGTAAGGGTTCTTCCATTCAAGCAGTGTTTAGTGAGGCGGTTTCTCATTTATTCAAGATAAAAAATTTTCTAGTGTTTTCTCCTTGTAATAAGAGAGGTATTGTGTACCCACTTTTACCTTATAGTGATCCTTATATTTGTATTTTTTTTTACCCTTTCCATTTGGGGGTTTTTTTTCATGTAACATCTAGTGTCCCTTTTATTTTTTCATTTCTCACTTTATTTTATCTCTTGATTATTGCTACACCGTTGGGCCAATCATTTATGGTCCCAACATCTCCAACACGCACCCAATGTCAGAATTACTGAACACTTCTCCAAACCCTTATCCACATATGAAGGGGTTTCATCCCCATCCTTTTAAATTAAACTTCTCAAAATGGTCTTAAAACATGATTTGTAGGCCTAGAGGAACAAGGCTCATACATGACTAGAAGGCCTATAGGCACACTACCCGTATATGACCTTTAAATGCCTATGACCTGACTACATTTTGAACTACCCCTCCTCAGAATCTTACATCTGTGAAGGAACCTATCTCCCCACTTCTCATGGTTGATTGGGCAGAATTTCCCCATGTAGATATGCATTGTTCTTGATACTGATGGCATGCTTCATACCCTCTCATTCTCACAATCTGGTAATCTCTACTCTGGTGGATGTTACTTTATTTGAATCCACTTCGGGGGCCTGCTAATTTGTGGTCTACCAAGGCTGGTTCTTGGTCCTTTGTGGCCAGAAGGATCAATGTCTTAAAAGCCTATGGAGTCCTAATGTGTAACACCCAAATATTTCATAGTATGTTATCTCTTTAAAGTAATTCAATTACCTGCGGTACACGCAACACTAAGTTCGAGCGCACCATGACTTACCAAACTAGCCATTCAAAAGAAGAACATATGAATAGTATTAATAAAATTTTGAATTCTATATACACTATATAGTTTTAGAATCCATATTATGTGTTTCTTAGACTTAATATAAGAACACATTCATTTTTTTAGATAAAAGAAGTATTTTTCAAAAAATGTAATTTTACCCACTTTTAATGTAGAACCTTTTTAAAACCAATATTTGATACTTTTATATATTAAATTAAATTTAATTTAATTATTCCTTATAATTAGGACATAAAAATTTAGTTTGGATAAATTTTCGGTACTTTTCTGATAACTTTCTTATTTTGATGAATAGTGAAAAATACTACATCTTAATTGAAAACAACTTTTTTAATAAAAATAATTTATACTGTTAAATTATACATTTGAGTGGTTTCAAAGTATAATTAGATAATATTTTTATAATATAATATATTTTAGGTAATTGTATGTAATTTCACATTTAAACTGAACATAAACATGGGTCAATCTTTTGATATTTATTATTTCTTAAAAACACGCTTTTTGTTTTGACAACGGGAATTAATTTGAAATTAATTTATGCCACTTCTGTGTTTTGAATTTGGAAAAATTTATTCAATATTTGGAATCATGAGTTACCAATTTTATAAATAGGAAACTTTTATTTTTAGACATTATGAATAATTATTTCAGTAAATATTTTATTTACCATGGTTAATAGGTAAATATTGTAAATAAGGGTAAACAAATATTATTATTATAATATTAAATTACCCAATATGGGTCCTATTCCTATTGGTTGATACATTTCCGACCATGGGCATCCTTGGGTCGATTTTGGGACCTCATGGAGCCACTTAATAGTGATAATGACACTTCATATTAATTAATTTAAAGTAAAGACAAAAATGACATAAACATATATCATTTAGTAAACAAATTACATAGGGTTATATAAGTTATCATTTAGACTATAGTTATTCATTTTATAGATAAAAATATTTTATACATTATGGTATTTTTTTATAATTTTTAGACATAAAATAAAAAAATTATTTATGACACAATAATGATGCAGTGTTATCTCATTAATGAATGATTTAAATAAATGACATTATAAAAATTTAAATGATATCCAAAACCAATCCAATTATTATTTGATGATTTTATTTCGAACATGAGTCATCTTATATTCCACTTTAATGATTTTTTGACCTTTAGAAACTAAAAAAATTATATAATAAAATAATATTTTCAAACTTTCCTGAAGAGCCCCTCACCTCCCTTACAAAAGCCATCACCTCTAACCCATTACTCAGACCTCTCAAGCACCTTGGCTCATCCAAATTCTACCCAAATAAAATCCCTACATCCCTATCTTCCCCTTAGAATCCCTAACTTAAGCAAAATTAACTTCAAGTAAGCCTTTTAGTTCAGATCAAAGGGAGTGGTCTGATTTAAATGTAACATCTCCTCTTAAGTTATTTTCTTTTATTTTACTTATCCAACCCCCTAAACTCTATTTATTCATTTATTTTATAAATAACCATTATTTTAAATATACTAGTTTGTTTTTATGGGAATTATTTGAACTACACTTATACACACCTCCATCTAATGGGTATATAACATAATGTTTCTCTGGATGGTGAAATAATGCCTCACGAAACGATGATTGTCCAATATTCTACTACCACCTCTTATGGTGGACATTATGATGGAACTATAATTATATATGATATTTATGATATTTATTTTATCTATAATCTTCTGTAATTCACTTTTATAGAATAACTTTCTTCTTTTCTTGTTGTATATATACGTTAATTTCATTTGAGGAATTGCAAACTACCGCCCCATGAAAGTGATATGACTCATTCATACCATACATGGAATGTATAAAGGATAGTGTTAATGAACTTACGCAATGTTTATAAAATATAATATTATTTTGAAATAATAATATACCTATGTATCATTTAGTTTTATTTCCATTTAAAATAAAAAAATGAAATGGAAGTTTCGTTCGTGCGTAGGTACGGATTACCATCTCCACGAACACGATAAGATTTATTTCCCATCATAACCATTCAAGAATAATTTTCATTTGATTATTAAAAATATTGTTTAAGAACTCAATATTATTCTGGATATAAATCAAATACATCCTATCCATTACAAACATGTCTCACGTAATAAAACATATAAAGGAAAAACGAATCAGTTAACACCCCGAACAATGATACTACTAAAATATTATTAACAAAGAAATATTATAAGATAAAATATGATAAAATATTTATGTATGTAGTTCTTTTTATATTTTAATAAAAATCATTTAACTATTATACATGAGGTTAACATACCCTCAACCCAAGAAAAGTACATGTTAAGGGTTAATTTCACAATCTCTTTATTATCCGAGGTTATTTTTACATAAGTATTTAATGAGACCTCTTTATCATCCACATTTGTATTTCTTAAAAATGTATTTCAATAAATTTTTAATATTTACTAGACAATGGGTTAAATTAATTTATACCCTTGTTATACTTTTTATAAAATGGTTTTAAAGGAATCTTTCCGTCATTTTCCAAACAAGATACTTTATGACCTTCTCAACAAATTATGGTAACAATTTTTTTAACTTATACGGCGGATGTGACTATTCTCCATCATTATAACACCTTTGAAGCTTCTCTTACAAGATTATAAGAATATTTCAGAATATATGTTTTCTTTTATAATTACATGACTTTTAAGTGATTTCAAAATAGAAAACGATATTTCTCACAAATACTTTTGATTTCATCTATTTCAATATCCTTTAATGGATTTTATACTTGTTTGAAGTTGATTTATTATGATACAAATCTTCCATATTTTATTGAAGGGTTTTTGATATTTTTTTACTACGGATGTGTTATTTTCATACCATTCAGGGTTTATGGTTAATGTATTAACATTTATTAATGCCAGTTTTAATATGAATGTTAATGTTATGTTTCATCCTTTTCATATGAGGAATGCATTGGACTTAGTAAGTGACGGGTGGAGCCTACTATAGCTCATCGATGCATCGGTAGGTCTCATGAGACAAACTAGTGTCTTGGGATAAGGCCTTGACAAAAATTTTATTTGTAGTTTTGGAATGAGACCTTGACTATGTGATTATGACGTCCAACATTATGGATTCCATAATTATGAAATTAGCCATTTATATTACATGTGATTATTCAAATAGTATAATATCCATATGAATAATTAAATCGTATTATTTGATTTATCTTTTACATATTATGCGGAAGATTATGTTTAAAAGGATTTTTTTATTTTATACATTTACTTAAATTTTTATTCTTATTTATGATAGTTTCCGCTAATTGTTATCCTTAATGAGCATATAAGCTCACCCCTTTCATATGTTTTCTTTTTCCTAGGATTCTAGGAAGTGTATTATTTTTGATATCCAGGGTTAATTTAGGAGAAGAATTGCATTCACAATGTATTATTTATGTTGTGTTTTATGTTTGAATGTGTAATGTAACATTCATGTATGTAATCTATTTTCCAAAATTTCTAAACTGATCGGTCCTTAGGGACTTGATTCCTTGTAATCATGCCAATGTATTAAAATAATACACTGAAACTGGGTACACTACTGGAAACATGATCTTTCCCAACACTTCTATACCAACGGTTTGTAAAAACCGTTGGTATAGCTAACCTTTCCCAACGGTTCATCAAAACCGTTGGGAAAGGGCAAAAAATCCACCCCTTTCCCAACGGTTTTGGTGAACCGTTGGGAAAGAGTGACCTTTCCCAACGGTTCACCAAAACCGTTGGGAAAGGGGTGGATTTTTTGCCACTTTTTCCCAACGGTTCACCAAAACCGTTGGGAAAGGGTGTGTTTTTAGGCCCTTTCCCAACGGTTTTGATGAACCGTTGGGAAAGGGTACTCTTTCCCAACGGTTCTCAAGAACCGTTGGGAAAAAGTGGCAAAAAATCCAGCATACACCTTGACAAAGTTACACCCACCCAGAACCTATCCCAACGGTTGTCAAAACCGTTGGGATAGGTTCATTGATGTTTTTCCAGATCTACTAACGGAGAACATTATATAAATCAAAAATTTATATAATTATGATAATACATATATATATTTATGAAATTATACTTATAAAGTGATGTTAGCCTAGTGGTTAAGTCGTTCGATTATAAACGAGGGGGTCCTGGGATCAAATCCCAGCGGTGATTTTATTTTTGGAATTTATATACCAACGGTTCCATTACCGTTGGTATAGATTTCATATTACCTATACCAACGGTTTCCAAAACCGTTGGTATAGGTCTATACCAACGGTTTTCGGAGAACCGTTGGTATAGACCTATCCCAACGGCTTACTTGGCTACGGTTCTCCAAACCGTTGGTATAGGCTATACCAACGGTTTGGAGGCCTATACCAACGGTTCCAAACTGTTGGTAAAGGTTGGTTTTCTAGTAGTGGTAGTAGCGGTTGGGGTGTTACGGTTGGTATAAGAGAAATTTTAGTACAAACCTTAATAACTAGATATATAAAAACTTTTATTAGAGAAAATTACCCTAAGATATACTTTGAGGTTTAGTATAGAAGAACAACCTAGAATTTTGGTAATATAGAGATTTTGTGTATTTTCCATGAAATACATTCATGTCCGACTACGAGCAGGTAGAGGCGACTCTGGCACAGACGTACCTAGGAGTAAATACTCCGACAAGGAGTTTAGAACTTGACCCAGGGTATCCTGGTACACAAAAATGGGCCTTGCTGCACTCTTGGTTATGACACTCCCATGGGATATGCTTAGGATAATCCACGTTTTCTTTATAAGCAATTATGAATGATTTTGGAGTCAATACTTCCTCATAGAAAACATTTTTTATAATTATAGATTATATGCATAATATTTTTAGTTTACGTTATGTATTTTACATGTTTGGAATTATGCATTGAAATTCATAAACTATCCTAGTGTATGACATTGTTTAGAAATAGTGCCCAGTATAAGGAATGAGAACTCTATAAATATGACTGGTCTAAAGAGTATGGAGGATCATATATTTCATGATATTAAGCCAACATTTAGAAGGGAAATAGTATCTCACACATTTTCATCATATGAAAAAATATTATCATGTGTTAATAAGATATGTAAATATGTCTCTGAGTCCTATGAATTTAAAGGGAAGAAAGAGAATAAAAGTATGGTAGAGAGAAAGATGGATAAATGGAAGAGGGGAAAGTGGGATTTTACCATTTGTGATAACAATGGAAAGAATCACCTTGGTAAATTCTAGAAGGAAATGAGAATTTTTTATAAGTGTGGAGAAAAAGGACATCATGTATGTGATTTCAAGGATAAGAAAAAGGTTTCAAATGTATAATGCTTCATCTTCAAGGAGTTGGGACACTAAGCAAATCAATGTCCAAATAATCATAGTATTCCCCAAAAGATGATATTGGATAATAATCAAGTTATGATACTACCACAGATGAAGATGAAGGATTAGTGTTATTATGTTGTTATTAATGAATTATTTGAGTGTTGTATCAACGATGTACTGGTTTTGTGAATTATGAAAATAAATAAGGATTGTACTGTAGTACTATTTCATTAAGGATTTGAGATTGTGTTGTACCAAGAAAAGTGACTCAATATCAGGTTAAAATTTTTGTAAAATACCTATTTGAAGGAAAGATAAACTTTAATATGGTCCTGATACC
Source organism: Viscum album (assembly GCA_963277665.1). Classification (NCBI taxonomy): domain Eukaryota; kingdom Viridiplantae; phylum Streptophyta; class Magnoliopsida; order Santalales; family Viscaceae; genus Viscum; species Viscum album. The sequence goes on from OY728166.1 coordinate 491,695,978, forward strand.
ATGGTATTGATTTTGGAATAAGAGGTTATTGATTTGGATAAATTATATTGGATATTATTTACTACCTTGGAACTAATTAATGTTTTTTTATTCAACATTGATGGGGATTAAATCATTTTTTGATTTAAGGAGTATAACCAGTATTATATGATTTTCAGAAGGAATAAAGAAGTACATACCTATTCAAATATGGTTTTCTGGAAATTCATTTTATTACCACATTTTACAAGAATACACGATGAAGGTATTCACATGTATATTATGTGACCTTCCTTATAAATTTTGGACTGTGAGTTCAGACAGAAGTATTGTGGATAAGTCTAAAGGTTGGAATAGATTAAGTATGAAATTGGATACCATTTTTAAGGTTAAATAATTTCTTAAGATTATTTTTGTATTGTCATAAAAAGGACAACCTGGTTGTCGGGCGACAACCCTTCATGTCTGGTAAGGCCGCGAGACTTGAACCCGCAACCGAAGGGTGACAGGAATACATCACCTACCACTGGCCTAGGTGATGTCCTAGTTTGTATAATGTAGTTTTTTTTTAAATAGTCTAATAAAGGAATTATAAACTCATTTTTTTGGAACCCTATACGATTAAGATAAATATAATATTTTGGAAGTCTATTATTGTTTGGAGTGAAAGATGAGTTTGTGGAAGGAATTAGTTGAAGAATGAAACTCTACTTGTCGAGTATATTTTTCCCTCTTATTCTATGAATAACATAATTCTTAAAATTTAGGTAGGGGATCTTAAAACCAAAAATTTGTTATCCTAATACCTATGTTTTGTTGAACCAATGATATTTTACATCATCATATATTGATGGCTTTAAGGCCCTCAATTTTAAACTTGTTTGTGATTAATGATGTCTATAACTCCTTATAAATATTTATATTTTTCTTCCAATTATGTGTCTTTAATTTCCAACAATGTTCTCCTAATCAAAATCATAATTTGGTGGTGAATTTTTCATTTCTCTTTCCCTCTTATTGAGAATAAATTTCATTAACCCAATTTCTGATGTGGGTGTTCCACAAAGGTATTTTTCAATTTTTAACCATATATTTTCAAAGAAAATTTTCAAATTGTGAGGAATAAATTTATTGAAGGAGGGTAGAATGTAACACCCCAATATTCCATAGTACATTATCTCTTCAAAGTAATTAAATAACTTGCGCTACATGCAAAACCGAGTTCGAGCGCACCACGAATTACCAAACTAGTCGTTCAAAAAAGAAGTTATGAATAATATTAAGTTAATAACGAATTTTATATACTCCATATAATTTTATAATCTATATTATGTGTTTCTTAGACATGATATAAGAAAAAATTCATTTTTTTCAGATAAAAGAAGTATTTTTCAAAAAAGACAATTTTATCGCCTTTTATTGAAGAACCTTTTTAAAACCAATATTTGAAACTTTTATGAATTAAATTTAATTTAATTAAATAATTATTTAGAATCATGACATAAAAATTTAGTTTGGATAAATATTTGGTCCTTTTCTGATAACTTTCATATTTTGATGAATAGTAAAAAATATTAAATTTTAATTGAAAACAACTTTTTAATAGAAATAAATTATAGTGTTAAATTATACATTTGATTGGTTTTAATGTATCATTAGATTATATTTTTATTATTTAATATAATTTAGGTCATTATATTTAATATCACCTTTAAACTGGACATAAACAAGTGTCAATCTTTATGTAGTTATTATTTCTTAAAAACACGGTTATTTGTTTTAACAATGAGAACTAATTTTAAATTAATTTCTTCCAATTATCTGTTTTAAATTAGTAAAAATGAGTTCCATATTTGGAATAAATAGGTCCAAATTGTGTAAATAGGCATATTTTATTTTTATACATTTTGAATATTTTCTTCAGTAAATATTTTATTTACCACAGTTAAAGTGTTAATCTGATAAGTAAAGGTAGAAAAATATTATTATAATAAGATTAAATTACACTAATATATTTTCTATTACAATTGGTTGATACAAGTCTGATAATGGTCATCCTTGGGTCACATTTGGGACCCCATGGAGCCACTTGAGAGTGATAATGACACTTTATATTAATTAATTTAAAGTAAAGAGAGAAATGACCTAAAGATATATCTTTTTGTAAAACAATTTTTACATGGGGTTATATAATTTATGTTTTCGAATATAAATAATAATTTGAAATATAAATATATTTCCTACATCATGGTCCTTTTTTTATAATATTTAGACAAAAAATATATAAAATTATTTATGACACAATAATGATGTAGTGTTTACCTCATTAATGAATGATTTTAATTAATGAGATTATAAAAATTAAAAAAATATCCAAAACCTATCCAATTATTATCAGATTATTTTATTTCAAACATGAGTCATATTATATTCTACTTTAATGAGTTTTGGACCTCTAGAAATCGAATATCATTATATAATAAAATAATATTTTCAAACTTTCATAAAGAGCCCCTCCCCTCCCTTATAAAAATCCATCACCTCTAACACATTAATCACATATCTCAGGCCCATTGGATGATTAAAACTCTTCCCAATTAAACTCCATATATCCCTCTATTCCTATTAGAATCATTACCTTAGCCATAATTCACTTAAATGTAGCATTTTGGTTCAAACCAAAAGGAGTTGCCCGATTTAAAGGTAACATCTCCTCTTAAGTTATTTTCTTTTATTTTACTTCTACAACCCCATAAACTCTATTTATTCCATTATTTTAAAACAAAAACATAATACTCAATATATTATGTCTTTTTATGAGATTTATTTGAACTACACATACACACACCTCCATCTAATGGGTATAGAACATAATGTTTCTATGGACGGCGAACTATTGCCTCACGAAATGATGATTGTTCAATATTCTACTACCACCTCTTATGGTGGCTATTATGATGGTACTGTAATTTTTTATGATATGTATGATATTTATTTTATCTATAATCTTCTCTAATTGTATTTTATATAATAAATTTTCTCTTTTCATGTTTTATATATACGATAATTTCATTTGAGGAAGTGCGGACTACCGCCCCTTCAAAGTGATATGATTCGTTCAAACCATACATGGAATATATAAAGGATGGTGTTAATGAACTTACATAACATATATAAAATATTATATTTTACTGTAATAATAATATAACTATATATCATTTTGTTTTCTTTCCATTTAAAATTAAAAAATGAAATGGAAGTAGCATTTGTGCGTACGTACAGATTACTGTCTCCACGAACACGATGGGATTCATTCCCCATCATAACCATTCAAGAATAATTTTCATTTGATTATTAAATATAATGTTTAAGAAATTAATATCATTCTGGAAATGAATCAAATATATCCTATCCATTACAAATTTGTCTTACGTAACAAAATATATAAAGGAAAAATGAATCAGTTAACACCCGAAACTGTGATACTACTAAAATACTATTAACAATGAAATATTAGAAGATTATATATGATTTAATAATTATGTATGTGGTTATTTTATAATTTAAAAACAATTATTTAACTAGTATACAGGATGTTAACATACCCTTGACCAAGGAAAAGTACAAGGTAAGAGTTAATTTTACAATCTCTTTATTATCCGAGGTTGTTTTTACGTAAGTATCTACTAGGACCTCTTTATCATCCATATCCTTGTTTCATAAAAATGTATTTAAAAACATTTTTTATATTTACTAGACTATGGGTTAAAGTCATTTATACCCTTGTTTGAATTTATATAAAATGTTTTGAAAGGAATCTTTCTGTCGTTTTCCAAACAAGGTATGTTATGACCTTTTTGAAAAATTAAGGTAAGAATGTTTTTTTAAATTATAAAGCGGTTGCGGCTATTCTACGCCGTTATAAAAACATTGAAGTTTCACTTACAATATTATAAGAATGTTTTTAAAATAAATGTTTTCTTTTATAATTACATGACTTTTAAATGATTTCAAAATAGGAAGAGATATTTCTATTAAATAGTTTTGATTTCATCTATGTCAAAATATTTTAATGGATTTTATACTTGTTTGAAGATGATTTATTATGATACAAATCTTCCATATTGTATTGTAGGATTTGTGATATGTTTGACTGTGGATGTGTATTTTTATACCGTTCATTTTTTATAGTTAATGTATTAACATTTTGTATTCCATTTTTAATATGAATGTTTATGTTATGTTTCAACCTTTTCATATAAGGAATGCATTAGACTTAGTAAGTGATGGGTGGATCCAACTTTAGCTTCTCGATGCATCAGTAGGTATCATGAGACAAAATAGTGTCTTCGCATAAGGCCTTGACGAAAAATTTATTTGTAGTCTTGGAAAGAGACCTTGACTATGTGGTTATGATGTCCGACATTATGCATTCCATCATTGTGAAATTAGCTATTAATATTACTTGTGATTATTCGACTAGTAAAATATCCATGTGAATAAGTAATTGGAATTATTTGATTTATCTTTTCCATATTATACTAAAGTTTATGTTTAAAAGGATTTTTTATAGTTTTATACATTTTCTTAAATTTTTATTCTTATTTATGATAATTTCCGCTAATTTTTATCCTTACTGAGCATCTGAGATCATCCCTTTGTTAAGTTTTCTTTTTCCTAGGATTCCAAGAAGTGTATTGTGTTTGATATGAAGGGTTAATCTAGGGAAGTAATGTTTATTATGTATTTAATGTTTTAATATGTATTTTAACATTCATGTATGTAATCAATTTTCAAAGACTGCTAAACTGATTGGTCCTTCAGGACTTGATTCCTTGTAATCAAGCCAATTTATTAAAATAATGTATCGACTCTGGGACACTGAGGTTGGGGCGTTGCATTATGGACATGTGGCTGAAATCTATTTTGGTGGCCCAAAATCTTTATCATCTAAAGGCCTTGGTGACCCAAAGGCCCTTATACCCGTTGGCCCAAACCGATGACCTAAAGACCCAAATTTCGTGAATAGTTTTTATTACTATAATACCACACAATACATGCAACAGTACTGCTACAATAACCCAGAAATTCACCACACTCGGATTTGACCTTGGGTCTTTTGGATGCCACGTAGGAGCCTATACCACTCGGGTACATGCTTCTTTGAAATTTTTAAATTAATACATAAATATGAATTATATAAATTTTAATAAAAAATTAATTTCATAATATTATACATAAAAATTTCAACATTATATTAGTCAAAAATTTTAATAGTTTATTTATATATATTGAACAGAAAATGTGTATATAATTAAAATTAATATAATATATTAATATTTTATTTATACAGTTTTATAATATATAAATGAATATATTTATTTAGATATATATATTTATTTAGATATATATATTTATATTTATATTAAATAATTTATAATTTATATACTTGTATAACTACATGTATGTATGTTTATGTGTGTATATACATATGTGTATGTTTATGTGTGTGTGTGTGTGGATGTGTATGTCTACATATATATGTTTGAAATTCATGTAAATGTTACGAATTAACTTTTTAATATTTTTGTAATTTATATAATTTATGTTTTCTATTTATTATTATATATTTATTGAAAATCTTAAAAATATATTTGATCATTTTGAAATATTTATTATACATATTTTTATTTACTATATATAAGTAATAATTTCAATATGTTTGTAATTTATATGAATAATATATTTTTTTTATTATGTTTTAGAATTTCAAATATGTTTGAAATTTATATAATTAATCTATTTAAATTATTTTTTAATAATTATGAAATTTAAATATGTAGTAATACAATTATAAAAATAGTTAATTTTTTAATACAATTATTTATGAAATTATAAATTAATAAATATATATTTAAATAATTTTAAAATTATAATAAATATATTTGAAATTTGGGGTTGAAGCCTATTTTTAAGATTATTTGAATAACTCATTTTATCTATGTTGAGTGAGACCCATTACATAGCCCATACACTGAAGACCAAGTAGCCCATGAACATGGCCCGAAGGACCAATGTGACGACATGCCTACAAAATCATGCATTTGTCACCCCAGTTGGGTCACCACCTGTTTTCATCATGTCTGTGTCACCATCTTCCAGCATCATGTTTGCATCATGGCCTATGACATAAATCCCCCATGAGGATTTCCAGGATTCGAACCCAGGCCTTTTGGATAGAGGATTATGGATTTTACCACTCACGCGCCACCACAACTATAGTATAATAAATATATTCAGTATACTTATAATTATATATTAATATATAGATATATATCAATACTTTTTAAATATATTTATTTACAATTATAATTGTAAATAAGTTAATATATATTTAAATAATTATAAAATTGTAATAAATATATTTAAATAATAAATATAACTATAAATATTATAATTATATATTTATAATTATATATAAATACTTTTTAAATATATTTATTTATTCTTATAAATATCAATATACATATATATATATATATATAATTATAAAATTATAATAAATATATTTATTATATTTATAATTACATATTTAAATATATATAAATATACCAAAGCAGTGCGGACCATGATATATAATCAACTAAAAATATTTTATTATATAAATATATTTATAATTATATAGAAATATTTTAAATATATTTATTAACAATTATAATTAGAAATAAACAAATAATTAATTAATTATAAATTACAATAAATAAATTAAATAATAAAGAAATAATTTATAATTTTATATATGTATATAATTATATAAAACTTATATGTAAATATATAAATATATTTATAATTATATACAAATATTTATAAAATTATAATATATATTATTAAATAATAAATATATTCATAATTTTATAATTTTATAAATATATATAGCTATATAAGTATATTTTTAAATATATACTGATATTTATAAATATATAGAAATTTTTTAAATATATTTATTTGTAATTAATATTATAAATAAATAAATATATTATGAAAATGATATCTTTATCAGTGCATTTTTAATACTGATAAAGATATCCCTTTATGAGTGCCAAAAAATCACTAATAAAACTACTCTTTATGAGTGCAAGAATTTTAGCACAGAGAAAGAGATGTTTTATCAGGACTTTCTATTTTATCACTGAAAAATTTACACTTTATTATTATTTTTTAAAATACTAATAAAATTATTCCTTGATCATATAAAAATAACCCTAATAGAGTCTCCTTCTCTTGCACATTCAAGCTTTCATGGAACCCAACTATTATCGATGCCGCCGCTGCTGTCACTGAACCCTACCGCTATTGTTGAACCCTCTCCAAATCTATGTTTTGTTTCACCTCATCTTCATATATTCTTCAAGATCAGAGTGTCGCGTGTTCCACCACACCTTTTTTTCCTCCTCCTCCTTCCCATTCTTTATTTTTATTAAACCTGTGGTTTTTCACTATTAACTATTTACTCATCTTCTTTACTACGAATGAACCTATGAGTGTCATGGAACATCTAAAGAAAGGCAATACTTAAGGTGGAGTATGTGTTCCATGGTTGGGGATGAATATCAGACTTAATCACAGGTTCCATAACAAGTCCTTACATTTTCATTGAAACTACAGTGTCCACATCCCCACTATAGAACTAACTCTCATATACTCAACTGCATCACACTTTTACCCATCTAAACTACACTCACATCCCTCAGAATAACAACATGTCCCAACACTAATGACTCAATTACTTTTCTTATTTAGTTTTTATTAATAATTATTTTTATTTTCAATTTAAGTGCTTGGTATTATATTTTTTTTTACAATTTTATCACTATATCAAAAAACTGTGATATATTTCAATTCATTTATTATGGATCCAAATTATACTACAACAATCATCAATGATTTATTATTATCTAGACTCTTCTCTTTGAGAAAACATAACCCCTTTTCTTGGAATAACTAATTTGAAAATGTCCATAACCATTTTAATAGTGAATATATTGCATGTTGATTATAATCATTGTAGGGTATTCCGATCATTACATCGATGAAACAATATTTTTCTTTAATTTATCAGGTTTTTTACCACTGAGGTAAAATGCTTCTCTTCTCTACTATTGTATGTTCTAAATATGTTTGATTCCACTATAATGATCCCCCTTCACCATTGCAAGAACTTTAGGATGTCGCATTAGTGAGAAAATCAATATCCTGTTTTTATAGTCACATGTCATCGATTTAAAATTTTCCCCTTTTCTATAAAATTTAAATGGGAAAACAACAAAGTAATTTTTTAAATTAACATTATTTTGTTTCTATTTAGGTTAATAATTCTAGTTTCCATATATTAACATGAATATGTTTATTAATTGGAAGACATCGAAACAAATTTAGAACAAAAGGTGTAGTTTTAGACCTATCCTTAAAATATTTCCATTCAAAATAGTGTGGCCCTAAATGACCATCTTTGTTAAAAAATCTATGAATGTGTGTTATGGGATTATAATTTTTTTTAAAATAACATATGTTTTATAAGGAGGTCATACCATGCACCCATCTTGGGAGAACATTATAAATCTCAATAACAGAAGATGATTTCCTTCATTTGACATCTATAGATTACAAATTTGATGGTTCCCAAATAAATGGTTTCATCTCGGTCAGGCTGATCATATTTAATAACATTGAAATCAACTAAGTGTATATAAAAAATGCTTTTTTTAGAAAAATACATGAAATCACTCCCATTTAACCTCTAAAAGATTGTGATATGAAATATAAAAAACATTAGTCATGTTTGGGTGGTTATATCCCTATAAATATATTTTATATTTTATTTTTAAATGTTTTAGTGCTTAATGGAATGCATGTTTATCCCAAATATATCATATCCCTTAAAATTCATAATTTTTACTTAGTAAATACCTATTTAGATAGATTTTTATGAAATCTAATGTTATGGGTTAAGATGAATTAAGGATTTACTACCTAGCTATAAATGGAGGATTATTAGTTTAAATATATTAATTATAGATGTGTTATTTCCCTATAGTATAATATTTAAGGTGGGTGGATTCTTCTATATGCTAATTTGGGATAAAATTTCAATGATTAGATGTTGAATATTAGAAAAAACAATTTTAACAATTTTAAATTTATTTGTAAATATATTTATTGTGGTTATGAATATATAATTTTTTATGAGTAACATTTTTATAAATTTATTCTGTATTTTCCTGGAAGGTGTGTTCATTTTTTAGAAAATTATGATTTCTAAGGGTGTGTCTTTCAAAGTGGTGGATTAATTTATAATTAAAATTTATAGTAGAATAATTTTTATTGTTATGTTTTCTAGTTTGTAATAATTTACAATCATTTTTAATGGTGGACTTACTAATTATTTTTATTATTAATTAATAGTGATCATTTTATTGTTCATATTTATTGTAACCATTAATTGAAATTTATCCATTATATTTGTTTTCAGTGATAAAATTATTTTAAAAAATATAATAATTTTTTTATTTTTTGAAACCATTATTATATTCAAATTCTATATTTTATATTCTGAAAATAGTTTTCAAATAACATTAATTTTTTTTCATGTAAATTTACATATGTAAACTGTGACATATATTATACTGTATAATAGGTGAGATAAGATTCTCAAAGGGTGTTGGATGCAGTCAAATATTTGAAACATTGGTTCTAAATGGAAAAATATTGGTTTAGAAAATAGTTATTGAGTTTTCTAAGTAAATTTAAAAATTAATTTGGTGTCTGATTTTTCAACAAATAATTTTTAATGGGTAAACATTTTGTTAAAAAATTGTTTTAAATAAACGGTAAAAGTTTTTATTAGTGAAAAATATTTAAAAAAACTGATAAATAGTGTTCAAATTATTTAATAGGACAAGATTCATTAATTTTTTATAATAAAAATTTTATTTTATTGGTAAGTGATTGGTTTTAATGTTATTAAACTCTATTTCAACGATGTTTTAAAATGAGGATGATATTTTGGATTTCAATTATAATCTAAAAAAATTATATTTTAAATTTCACATTTTAATTAAAATGGATTTTTGTGATTTGAAATTTGAGGTACTATTTTTTATAATGTAGTACTCTCTATCAGTAATGTTCAAGCCATCCATGAAAGCCATACACTCCATGAAAACCTATGAAACATTGAAGATTCTAAGGTAGTGGTAATTCATCCATGATTGATAATAACACTATGAAAAGGTAATGTCACTAAATCCATACAACCCATTAGATAATAATTATAACCCTACTCCTACATACTTGGCCTCAAATTAAGGTAAATACTACTGAAACTCAGTCCTCATACAAAATTCCTCTTCCTTTTCATGGAGTAATTTAAAACTTTATTTTAATGCTGGAACTATAATGACTATCGTATAAATTGTGCATGTAATACAATCCATCTAATCCTTCTCATTGTTACACCAATCAAGGATCCCCTTGTAGGGATCTGACTAATGCTGCCTTATTATTGAAATTTAGATAGAAAACTAATTAATATTGTATGGTGCATCGCCAACTCCCCATCCTAAGAACATTTATATTTTACAAGATAGCTATCATCCTCATCAGATTCAACTCCCATATATTATTTATTGAATTTTATTTCTTATGAATCATCCCCCAAATCATATGAAGATGAACCTATATTTCTTGAAATATGTTGAGTAGTATTCATCCCATTCCAGGTACTAGTGATCATTGTTGATGAATTCAGAGGGTATCACTTATCCCCAACGGAGTAATTCTTACATAAAATTTAATTACCCATTTCCCTCAAATAATTCTAAAATTATTTGAAACATTCAAATGTTGGGTTCCCCTTATTTGAAAGGCACTATTTTTTATTTATTTTGGTTAGTATTAAAATTACTGATTCAAATAAGATGGATATGAATTGAAAATGGATGGATTTGAATCATATAAAAAATGAGTATAATGCTGTGGTGAAATAGATCATCATGTTTGAAATACATAATTCATATGACCCTTATAAAATCTTTTGCCTTTGTTTATTCTATTGTTTTTGAATAATAATTAGTCTAGAGGAGTTTTAAGAACAATTAATTTTCACAAAATAGATCAATGTTTTAAATATTGGACTAGATATGGGAAAAAAGTTAATGTAGATTGTGATTATGAATAACACTATATTTTATGGATCATATGATATGATTACATGTTTGGAAAATGAATAATTCTGTATCGAGGATGAGATTATAGGTGTGAATGATGATGGAGCTAATATTAAGGAAATGACAATAAAAGTTGAAGAATAACATTGTGATTGTCAAAAAGTTATTGATATGTTAAATAATTGTGTAAAGACACCATTATATGGTGGTTTCATTGAATATAAAATATTATCAACCATATTGAAGCTGTAGAATTTAAAATCTATCAATCGGTGGGTGACTCTATTTTTACCTATCTACTTTTCCCCTTGAATGATATGCTCCCAGAAGATAATAAGCTTCCTAGGTGAACATACGATGCTTAATGATTTCTATATTCAATTGGTATGATCTCTAAAATAATAAATTCCCATCCAAATGACTCTATACTTTTTCATGAGGACCAAAAATCACTTAATTAATTCCCAAAGATTGTTTCTTCTAAATATAAGAAAGATTAATTGGGTCTTAGGATTGTGTTATGGTACTTTCCAATCATTACAATGTTTAGGATTCTATATGGGTGTAAGGAGACTACAAGTCCATTGATGTGGCACAAATATACAATAAATAAATATGGGAAACATTTTCACCTGGAAGAATATACTTTGTTAAAGATAATTGACCATGAGTATCCTAAATCTGGAAATGAGATGAGAAACCTTTATCTTTAACTATCTACAGATGCAGTGAATAATTTTTGTTTTCAAAGCAACACTCACAATATATGGCTAGTTATGTTGATAAATTATTACTTCCCACCATGGTTATGAACGAAATTAAAATATATTATGTTATGTGTGTTTTTATTAGGACCAAAGCAACAAGGTAATGATATTGAGGTTTATTTCCCCCGATCTATATAATATTTGAAATTATTGTGTGATTTAGGTGTTACATTTTATTATTATTATATAAATGAAGATTTCACATTGAGATACATGTTATATAGAAAGATAAATTAATTTATTGATTATGGAAATTTTCCAATATATATAATTAAAGGAACTCAAAGGTGTCCCATTTGTGAACAAGGTACGTAGTTAATTTTGTTGAAACATTCATCAAATATTTTCTTTATTAGACATTGTAAATTTCTACCCCTATGACATAGGTAACGATATTGGATGACATCATTCAATGGGAGTTCAGAAGAATGTACAAAACTCACTCCACTAACAAGTGATTAACTATTTGATAATTTAAAATATAGGTACACTACATTTGTTATGAATTTTTTCAAAACACTTACGAAAAATGATAGTAAAAAGAGACCTATTTTTTGAATTAACATGCTAGAATTGTTTTTACATTGGACATTTTTTTTAAAGTTATGCATGTTGAAAAAAATGTATGTGATAGTTTCATTGACATGTTACAGAATGAACCTATCAAAAAAGATGGAATTAATGCTAGGATGGACATGATTGACCTAGGAATACAAGAAGAGTTGGCCCTAATAAAGGTTGAAAACATACTTTTCTTATTCTAGTTGATTACACTCTTTCCAAGAAGGTGAGATATTAGTTTTTCCACTTCTTGAATTGTGTAAAGTTACTAGAGGGGGATTCATCAAATATCAAGAATATCATGTTAATGGATGGTGTAATGTTAAAGGTTTTAAAAAAACATGACTATCATGTTTTGATTTAAGATCTAATGCTATTAGATTTATGTTTTATTTTTTCTAAGAATGTCTGTTAAACATTAACCAATCTCTATTTCTTTTCCAAATCTATATGCAATAAAGTTATATACCAAAAAAAATTTCCAACTATAGAAAATTAAGTTATTTTCATATTACGTGAATTGGAAATACTATTCCCACCAGTATTATTTCAAATAATGGTTTACTTGATGGTTCACTTGGTGAGAAATATTTGACAATGTGGTCCTCTACAATATAGATGGATATACCCCATCGAATGGATTATGAATATTTTTAAAGGGTATTTCAAAAATCAATGTCAACTAGAGGGTTTTAATTTAGGGTGATATATTATTGAGAAAGCCATTAAATTTTGGTCCAACTACCTATCAAGTGTGGAAAGCATTGGTTTACACAAATATCTTCACAATGGGAAGCTTGAGGGTCATGGAATTTCATGAATAGATGTGGTGAAAATAAATATTATAAATTAATAGTAGGAACAACATTACATTTTTCATAAAGTTTTAAAGGTTTCTTTATTTTTTGAAACCAAAAACAAAATTCTTTGGCATTTGAACCTATCAGGGGATGAAATCCAGATATCTGAGACACCTAATGAATAGTTTATAAGATTGTTTCAAGAATATATTTTTAAGGATTCATATGAATATATAGATTCAATTTTATAAATACTTTGATGGAAATTCAGAGGACCAAGTGTGCATGTATTATCTAATAATGGATATTTAATTAATGGTTACATGTTTTATGAAAATTAAAATGATGAAGGTGGTAAAATAAAAAATATTTGAGTTACACTTGGGGAAGAGGTGATTCATGTATCTGGTACTAAATTTAGAAATCCAATTTATGTGAATATGTCATACTTTACAATTATCAAAAAAATATGGGAGTTGGATTATAAGACATTCTAAGTGCTAATTTTTCTATGCAAGTGGGTTGATAACAAGAGAAGTATTAAAATAATGAATTGGGATTCATTAAAATGGGATTTTAGTAAGGAAGGGTATGAATTGAAACCATTTATAATGGAAACTAATGAAGTAAAAATATTTTTTGATCCATATCCCACCAACTGAAAGGGATCAATTATTCTTTTTTTGAAGAAAACCATTGAAGGGAAAGATAAAAATTTAACTGAGGATGACCCTTTAATTGAGTCATCATAATCATCTCACAGTTGTCTCATTGTATATGAGGTCTTGTATGTCATAGGAGGCTGTAATGATAGATTTTGTATCCTCGATTGAGGGTTCAAATCTATTCAACGTTTAAAAAAATAGATTTTAATAATTAGGATAATTTTTAAAAAAAATATACATTGTGTTACCTCATGTTATTATATTTTCACAGTTTCATTTATGTAATATCAATTAAATGTTGAACCAATTTTTTAGATAATAACTTCTTCACATGATGATGCTCTTAATCCTATGGAACAATAGGTTTCTCAACCTATTGTTTCTCCCACTGAAGAGAGAAAAAATATTATGCACATGTTGATGCTACCAATCTAGAGGAAAAATATATTGATGATTTTAAACCCATGGAAATTAGAGATGAGGAACAACTGATGTCCCAAAAAAATAAGAGCACCATAGAATGAAGTTGTTAGAAAAAATTATTAATTTGAAAAGTAAAGGCATCAAATTCATGTTCAGATGAAATGAACATGGCTAGTCTGTTATCCCACACAAGTCCTTGTTCAATAGTCTCATTGAGCTCATCACTCAAAAATATTTCCAAATTGATGTAGATTCATGGAAACATGTTGTTCTAGTGCTTAATAAACTGGTTTGGGAGGAGGCTATGGTAACATTATGATATATTTTATTTATTTTACTAAAAAATAAAATAACAAAATGTTTAATTACCCTTCATTATCCCTTTCAGAGTGAATATATAGTAGATGAATCCCATAATACATTTGAATTAATTCTTGCTGAAACTTTTCACAGAGTCTCTCACATAATTATAAGTATATTTGATCTTAATGATTTTGATGGGAAAACAAATCCAAACCAACAGAATAAGTATATACACCTGATAAGAAAAGAAGAATGGGATGTGTTTGTTGGCATTCATGAGGAGATATCTTTTTAGGTACATTGTGTCTTGTAATGCACTGTTTGATAATATGTGTTTTAATCTCATTGATAACAATTTTTAATTTATTGAATATTAACTGAGTGCTAAAAGAATAAATGGGTAGAAAAACCAATATAACCCTATAATAAACCACGGATTAGGTAGACTTCACTGGATTAAAATTGGTATATATTTTAAATATACTGTAATACTTTTATGTGACATAAAACAACAACATTATTATGTTTCTCTCTTTATATAGACATTCATGAATCCAAATCCGAAACCACATCACTAAAATGTCATGTTCTTTGGAATAGAAGAACGTGTAAATAATGATGGGATAATAATAGATTAAAACACACAAAAGGTGTGGGAAACATGTGTAACTATAAAATAAAAAAAATTCATCAAATATTTATTAAAAAAACTACGATTACTTATTTTACTATATTTTTTATCTAACATAGACATAGGAATTATCAATAGTTCTATTGGATGAACACCTATTATCTGTTTCCTTAAATTGGATATAATATTATGGCTACATAAGATGTGTGTGTTTTGGGGTGATACCCTGAACATAATTTGAGAAAAAAATACCAGGATAATTAAAAATAGATGGAAGAGACAAAGAAACAATTAGTTATCCTTGAAGAAAAATTTCATCACTATTCCGAGTTACTAGAAAATATTACAAGAGAAACCAATAAGAAGAAACAACTCAAAAAAACTACTACATGAAGACCCCCCATCATCTTTGAGACAAGATATTACCCTAAAATAGTTTTCTTAGATGAGGTAATCAATATTCTCATAATTGTTTTTGTGAAATTTGAATTAGGAATACACTGATAAATTTCATGTAATAATATTCTATTGGGTGAAGATGATTGTGATTTATATTTATCAAAACCCTACCATTTCATTGTTTTTAAGGATACCATTTTCAATATCTAAGAAGACACTCTACAGAATAGATTAATTCCAATAGGTCATGTGAGAGTGGGGATTTACGTAGCTCATGAGCCAAGCACCGAGATGCATGTTCAACTTGATGAAGAATATATTCATACATTTGACCAAGCTATTAGAACATTAAAATCATATTTTTTCAAATACTATAAAAAATGTCAATAAGGTGGTATTCATTCACAAATTATTTTTCATGCTAAATCATTAATAATTAATAAAAAAGACTTGAATTGATTAATATTATTACAGATGGAAAAAGAGAATGTGGTGAAATTTAAGGTCAAATAAAAACTATCTAAATGATCAACTAAGTAATCAAAAGGATATTCCAAAAGCACCATTACCCCTCCCATGGAATATATTTATTTACATATATTAATGGTTCATGCAGATACAAGGTTATAAATTTGTAGTAATCACATATTTTATTTTAAAGAAAAAATTTATGAAGAGTTAATTTCAGAATCCATTTCTCATGATAATGTAAATGAAATACTCAAGTATGAAT
Source organism: Viscum album (assembly GCA_963277665.1). Taxonomy (NCBI): domain Eukaryota; kingdom Viridiplantae; phylum Streptophyta; class Magnoliopsida; order Santalales; family Viscaceae; genus Viscum; species Viscum album. The sequence continues at coordinate 491,712,464 of OY728166.1, forward strand.
GGATAAGATCCTTAGTTGAAAGTGTATAAATGAGGTCAGTTTTCATGATTTTTTTACAACAGCTGATCTACTATATTTATTATGAGTAAATGCAATTCATATTTTCTATAAGTATATATATAAATAGTACTTTAAGGGAAAAACTTATGAACATATATATGGATTCATTAGTCCTCAAATCACTTCATCAAACCAGAACAAAATGGAATCACCTAACATTGATGCAATAGTGGCAGAAATAGACATAGTGTTTGAAAGAAAACATAAAAACTAAATTATCTTATTATTACCAATAATAAAGGGGTAAAAATATACAATATAATCATATAAAATATATTTTAATTCCTTTTATTACTTATTTCTTTTTTTGGAAACATTGGGTAGTCATTTCAGTCAATTTGGATACTGAAAAGATTTATTTCCTAGATTCATTGCATGGATACCCAATAAACACTAGTAAAAATATGGCCTTTAACAGTGCTAGTAAAAGGGATTTATTAGCGCTATAGAAGAACTGATAATGTGAGCAATGTTAATGGGTTATATTTAAAAACACTGAAAAGAAGCACTAATAAATGAGCCCTTTACCAATGAAAAAAAAATGTTTTGATAAAGGGGGACTTTGTCAGTTATTTTTTAGTGCTGTTAAAGGCCACATTTACTAGTGCTTTTTTAACTTTGTTAAAGAACCCCTTTATCAGCACTTTTTTAAAGAGCTGATTAAGGGGGGTAGAATTATTTTGGTTGGAACCTCTTCCCACCATACCTTTTATCATTTCATTCCACTCCCATCATCCATTCTTGTTACCCACTTGCCCATGCACTTCCCCCCGTTTTATTAGCACTTTTCATAATTCTAGCCTCCTTCTCTCACCTGGATTTGATCCCTATACATCTCCTTCGTAACAATAATTCCATTATCACTGCACCATGTTGTTTTATTGTCTATTTTATGATATTTATGTTTTTATATATACATATTTTTTTATTAATATATTTATATTATTATTTTTAAATACATCGATAAAATATATTAGTATGTCGGTGAGTGATATATATATACTTATATTTATTTAAATTTATTATATATTAATATTCATTTATATATACTATAATATAATATATATATATATATATATCCAATTATTAATAAATACATATATGTATATATAAATATTATATATATATATATTTTATTAGTATAAGTATATTCATATATTTTTTCATGTTGAAAAATGGTTATATATTTTTTAAATACATTTTTAGAATTTCTATATATATATTGAATATTTAGGTATAAATTGTGTATATTATTACTTATATATTTTTCTTTCAATATATTTACATATTCACATATTATAGAATATTTACATATAAATTATTTATAATGTATTATTAAATATTTACTATAAAAAAAATTTATACTATATTTAATTGCAATGATAATAATAATGTTTTATTTATTAAAATACATTTACTTATGATATATATAGATAACACACACACACATATTAACTCACATAAGCAAACATTTATATTTCTCACATTCACATAAAAATATTTACAACATATGTATTTACACCTCCAATGGCCCGAAGGCCTTCAATTTTTATTGATTTTTGATAATCCACCTTTCAAGGGGTGAGGTTGAACCCTTAAAATTCCCGTAGGCATAAGTATTATGTGGCCCATAGGCCTTAGAGGAATTCATTTCCCATATGCTTCAAACATTACATACAACCCAGAATAACTACTTGGAACTGCTCCTCCCCAGCATCTTCATCGTGAAATCATCTCTCCACCATCGCATGGATGTTCGGCTAGGCATTCAGGTGCATTTATAGGCTTTTCCTGATGGAAGGTGCCATACCCTCTCATTCTTTCAATCCGTTTAGCTTGTGCTATGGTGAATGCTCCTTGATCATCCTTCATATAGAGCTTGTTCCTTAAAGGTTGTATAGTTTGCATCTGCAATTAAGGTTGCCCGAAGGCCTTGAGGTGGCCCAAAGGCCTTACATGTTTATATATAATCATTACTTGTAAAGGTATATATATATTAACTTATTTTTATAGTGTAATTAAAATAGATATTTTTTATTTAAAATAACACAAATAATAAAAATTTCTTTTATATATTTAATAATAAATTTTTATGCAAATATGTTTAAATATGTATTTATATATTATATTTAATATAAATAAATATAAAAATATTCATACATTTAATAATAATAAAACTAAATTGAAAAAATGATAAAAATTTTAAACCATAATATCAATATGATTGTAAGCCCTAGAAATAAATTCAGTCTCCACTAAAAAAAGACGATGACACCCCCCTTAAACAATGCTAAAATTCCATTGAATGTTAAAAAATTGTGATACCGTGACTAAAAACCTTATTTTCAAGGTCTTCTATTCATTTTGGCCTCAAAATTAGTGACTGGGAGTTCCCCTAGCCACTATAGAATATACTATTTCAAGGGATTTGATTTAATATGTGGTAGAACTCAAATGGTTACTTAGATCAACAGTTTTGGACGTTTCAAGTTCGACTCATGTTTTAATTTTATTTAAGAGAGTTTATTAATTTGTTGATTTTTTATATCTTCAATTTTTTATTATATGACTCTTACTCGATAACAATTAACCTATTATTAATTTATATTACTTTTTTATTATTTTACCATCCAATTTTCACAAAATATAATATATGGTAAGTGTAAATGCATAGGTAGCCATATAAAAATCATATTTAATAAAATAATAATATATATGTATATAAATATCAATATAAATATATTTTTATCTTAATTTATTATTTTTTATTATTTATAGCATTTTTATAAAATTTACCCTTTATCAGCACTAGTAAAAAAAGAACAGATAAAGACCCACCCTTTCTCAGCACATTTTTACTATCGCTGATAAATACCCCACTATTATCAGTGTTTCTTTGATAGTATTGATAAAGTACTCCCCTTTATCTGTGGTTTTTCATTAGAATTGATAAAAATACCCCTTTATCAGTACTTTTTTATAAGCACTAACAAAGTGGTTCCTTTATCAGTGCTTTTTTTATTGTGGATAAAGACCCCCCTTTATCTACATTTTTTTCACTCATAATGGGGGCCTTTATGGACAATTCTACTATCACTAAAAAGAAAAATTTAGATATTTTAACTCAAGATGATAAATCCAATTACTGTTAAAATTTTGTTTTTTAGTAACGAAACCAATAATACATGATGATGTTTTTCAATTTGTAATGCATCATATCTAATTTTTTAAAACTAAACCTCAAGTTATATATATTATATTACATTTTAATGATAATTATGTTATAATAGGGTAGTGTTTAAATATCATGAAAATCATGGCATGAGGACAACCCATGCGTAAGAGGAGATTTTTGACTTCTAAAAGTAGATAAGTATTAGGGTATATATGATAAGATTTCACTATCAAAACATATATAAAAAAATAATTATTTTTATCAATTTTATCACAGTGTCAAAAATAAACCATTAGAAAAGGTTCTGGTTACTATGTTTGCTAATTTAGGAGAGATATCATATATCATCAACAAACTATCATTCCCAAAGAGTTATTTTCAAACATAACAAATTACAATAGTTTTGGGGATGGGATAAATACAATTCAAATCATACTCTATTGCAACATGAAAGAACATGATGAGACTCAAACCCAAGACATTTTTGAGTCCTTATAGATCCTCTTCCAATTGAGATGGATGTTGGGGGTAGGAATTTTCAAAGATAATTACTATTTAATTTAAAATATTTTTTCATCCTTTGTGTATTTATATTTTTTCATTACTACTATTATTTTTGAAAGTCATCATATTCACAAGATTAAGTATATTTTTTAGAAATGCCTGGGAAACAAACCTGATTTTAGAATGTACACATGTATCATGAATATTTAACTTCCTACTAATAATTTAGTTTATTTTATCATCATTATATCTAATTTTGTTTCATTTAATTTTGTCATCAATTTTATATTATAATTATTTTACTAATGTTCATAGAGATCATAAATAAATGAATTTTTCAACAAGGATGATTCACTCTTGTAATATGATAATGCAATCATTAAGGATGGTACACTCATGATGATAAAATTTTCATTTCATTCTCCATTTATTTTAAAAATCTAGGTTAGCAACAATAATATTTTTAGATAACCCATAATGTTGAATGTATTGGATAATAAATATAAATGGTGAAGTCAACCATACCTCAATCTAATACACTGTGTACCTACTATGACTCAAATTGCATGGTTTTAGTTTAAAAATGACATTTTATGAATGTATTGTTTCATATTTATGTTTAATTTATTTATTTACAGTATTACTAACATAATAATTATTTTCATAAAAAGTTGAAATCCTTTCCTCGGGTTTGGTAGGTTTGTTCAAATCCACTCATCCTCATGAGAGATTGAACCATGAGGTTGAAACTAAGAAAAATAAAATAAAGAAATGCATGAATAATATATACAACCATAATGAAAAGTTTAATTTTCACTACTAATATTATTAATTTATACATCATTTTATCTAAAAAATTAAAGTTGATTTCATTATAATTGTTATCTCATATTAAATAATTTTTTTACATAAATCTTTTGGGAATCCATATTTAACTTTCAACTCTCTATAACAGTCCCGAAAATAAAGTACATATTCATTTATAATGGAAGAGGAAACCTCATTCCACCTAAAACATGAAGTTCTTGAGGCAGCAAAGGGTTTCCTCTTCCATATGAATATAACATTTTATCTATTTATAGATATTTTAATGAAAAACACATATCACATACTCTATCAGCTGCACCTCTATTAGATTCACAGTGTGCTCAGTATCGATCAGACTATATGTTTTTAGTTTATAATTTATATTTTAGTTCAAAAAACACATCACACAATCAAAACATAGAAAACTCATTAAGATTTTTTTTCTAAATCAAGAAAACAATCTATAATTCATTTTTGTCATGTAGGAATTAGTCACACCTCTATCTGACACATGGTAGTGTCAGTATGTCTCCAATTGTGTATTTTTATTCAAAAGATACATTTTAGTAAAAAACTACATGTGAAATACTCAATAATAGAAACACATTTGGATTGTTTTGAAATTTTAATAAAATTATCATTAATTAATTTTTTATTTTTAGGAATCATGCACACATAAATTTGATACACAGTGTGCCTGGTATGACTCAAAGTGCCCATTATCGGTTTAAAATTAACCTTATAGTTCAAAACATGTGTCACTCATTGAAAACTAATAAAATGTGATCTAATTGACTTGATAACATAAGAAAAATATTGAAAATTAATTTCTTAATTGTAGGAATTGTCATAACATAAAACCAACACACAATTTGACCAGTATGACTCAAAGTGCTTGTTTCTAGTTTAAAATGAAATTTTAGTGAAAAACACGAGTGACATACTCAAAATGGATAAAAATCCATATTTTTTCGATAATATATTAAAATATTCCATATATCATTTTTAACATGTAGAAATCATCCCCACCTTAATCTGATGAACTATGTGACCGGTATGACTCCAAGTGTGTCTCTTTTTTAAAGTGACATTTTAGGAAAAAATATAATTTAAATACTCAAAACTAAGAAAAAAATTCATATTATTTTGATAATTTATGAAAACAATACAAGAGTCATTTTTGACCTTTATTAATCAGCCAGAACTCAATCAAATACACAGTGTTCTTGGTATGACTCGCGGTGTTTGTTATTAGTGTAAAATTGACATTTTAGTTCAAAATGTATGTCACTCACTAAAAACTGTAAAAATTCCATCACATTATCTAGATGATTTATGATAATTATTATTAAGTTGTATTTGTTGAGTAAGAATCAGTATCACATCAAAATAATAGATGATGTGACTGGTATGACTCAAAGTGCATGTTTCCAATTTAAAATGGCATTTTATTAAAAAACACAAGTGACATACTCAAAATCAAGAAAACACATTCGTATTATTTCTATATATTAAGATGAAAATACATATTTCATTTGTTATGTTTAGGAATCATATATACATAAATATTATGAATGAGGTTTCTGAAATGACTCCATGTGTATGTTTTTATTTGAAATTGACATTTTAGTAAAAAAAAGTGACATACTCAAAAAAATGAAAAAAATTTGGATTGTTTTAATAATTTTTGAAAATAATCTGCAAAATATTTGTGATATTTATGAATTATACACACCTCAATCGAGCACATCATCTTCCCAATATGACTCAATGTTTCTATTATTAGTCTAAAATTGACATTTAAGTTCAAAACTTGTTTCCCTAACTGAAATCCGAGAAAATACACACTTATTTTTTTGATACACTATGAAAATGAATCATAAATATTTTTTGATGTGTAATAATTAGAATCATGTCAAACCAACACACAATGTGATCAATATAACTTAATGTGCATGTTTTCAGTTTCAAATGACATATTAGTAAAAAAGGCAAGTGATATACTCAAAACTGACTGAATTCATTCTTATTTTTTTTATAGATTTTAAAAAATATCCATATATCATTTGTAACATATATGAATTATTCTCACCCCAATTTTGATGCACACTGTCAAATGTATGACTCTATGTCTGTCCTTTTATTTATAATTTTTTTTATAACAAATACATGTGACAAACTCAAAACAATTAAAATGAATTTGGATTATTTTGATACATCATCAGAAGAATCCATAAGTCATTTGTGACATTTTGGAATCGTACACACCTAAATCTGATACAGGGTGTGATTGATATGATTAAAAGTTTCCGTTATGAGTCTAAAATTGACATTTTAGTTCAAGACATGTGTTAGTCCCTGAAAACCAAGAAATTTTTTTGATTATACTAATACTTTATTAAAATGATTCATAAGTAATTTTTGACTTGTAAGAATTAGCCTCATGTTGAAACGACACACAATGGGACTGGTATCACTCAATGTGTGTGTTCTCAATTTCAAATGATATTTTATTAAAAAAATATAAGTGATATAATAAAAATCAATAAAACACCTTCAGTTAGTTTCAATACCTTAGGGAAACATTATATAAGTCATTTTTGATGTGTTTAAATTATCCCCAACTCAATGAAACACATGGTGTGACTTGTATGACTCTAAGTGTGGACTTTTATTAAAAATTAATATTTTACACATGTATTTTTTCTATGATTTTTAATTTATTTCTTTATAGTATTACTAGCATAAGAATTTTTTTCTTATACAGGTGGATTAATTTTCTGGAGTTTGGTTGATTTTTTTTGGAAATTGATATCATGATTCAGATTTTATGAGAGTGGGTCAGGTGCCAATGACAATGAAATGTTTTCGTTTTTTGATTTTTTGTGAGAGTTCATGTGAATGTAATTGTACAAAACATTGTTTTAAATGTGTATAATGTAGTGATTTTTTATTTGTGATGTAATATTTATTTAAATTAAATTATTTATTTTGAATATGTGTTTGGGTTTCTTCTACAGTGTGTTGTAATTACAACAACACACTACAACAGAATGGCCTCTATCAACATTATTTATTGCGCTAATAAAGGCCCAAATTTATTGGTGATAATGAAAGAAATAATAAAGTGTTCACTTTATCAGCACTTTCTATAGCATGGATAACCCCCCCCCCCCCCTAAAGTCATTTAGGACTACAACTCTTCTTTATCACTGTTAAATCCCTTTTTTGATATTGTTAAAGGGATGGAATATGTTAGTTTCACCAAATAAAAATATATATATTTTTTATGATATATTATTATATATCATTCTAAGGTATGAACTCTGTCGATACATACAATATGCCACCATATTTAGTGTCATTTTTCAGCCCGGATTATCCCAACCCTTTCTCAACTTATAATTGAAATATATTTCACAAATACCTTCATATCTCCTTTTTATAACCAAATAATTATAAAATATCATCATAAAAATAATCTACATATATCAAACATTATTATTACTATTATTTGTATTTTAAAAAATTATAATAAATAAATATATATGGAATGAGTTCAATAAAATTATATTTTTTACTAAATATAAAAATGGTGTATAAAAATTTTATTTTTATCCTCAATTGTTGAATAAGAGAACTGATGACTGAACATGGTGACTCATAGTTTCTACCCTTCCATACCCACCTTTATATCCCACACCAATTATTCCCTTTAAATAATCTCTTCCATCCCCACCCAGATGCCCCACTCCACCTAGAAAATTCATAAATTCATGAGATTTTCCCCAAGAAATGCCTGGATGATCATATACACCATGATACTGACATTCTACTATATTGAGTTCCACAAGTTATGTGTCAATAATTCCCTAAAAAAATGGTGAGAGAGAACCTCCACCTATGGAAACCACAAATCCTATTTTTATGGTGGAGATCCACTAGTAAAAATAAGATATTTTCTCATATGTCACCACTACCATGTTGTAGAAGCATATGTACACAATGAATCCTTGCTCCCAGTGGTGCAACCTACAGAGGCAGTCAACAAGAAGGTTTATGGGTCCAACCGTGGACATGCGATGATTCATGGATTCAAGGCTGTCAGGAGAATCCCACTCCATTTACTAAATTATATGTATGAGAAGAGTAGTAGCTTTGATCAAAGTTAGATATCTTTTTTATATGAACAACAAACTATCTTTCACAATAGATAACATAATTCCTTCAGATTTTCCCCTTCTCTAGTTGAAATTTCATTATCCATAAAATCCTTTTACAAACATCAATGATTTAGATATACTTATAATTTATGATAGATAATGAAAAACACTTCTGAAGACTTTATTTTCATGAACATTCAATCATTATAAATGATACATGATATTTGGATATGAATTTTTAAGTTTTTACATCTTCCACCATATATGCATCTAAAATTCATTTTAAAATTGGTTTATCACATCCAAAAATATAAACAATGACTAGATGAATCTTGGTGATACCATAATATCCATTTGACTATTATCCAATGATACTTTCTTGTATTAGATAATCATCTACTAAAAAACCAACAAGTTGTGCTAAATTTGGTTTGGGACACACCATAACATGGATTAAATTTCCAACTACTGATCAACATGTATTTCCCCTATTTATGTCTTTTCATCTATTATTGAGGGACTTTAGATTTTCATGATCCTAGAAAGACCCACAAGTTGAATAATATCCTATTTAGCCTTGATCATGTTGAATCTTTTAGGATCATTCTCAATGTATAATTTCTGAGATAATTATATCTTCTGAATATTCATGTCATGGGTTCTATGAATATGCAAAACTTCTCATAAGTCCTTCACTTCAAAAGATTGTTTCAACTTATTATTTAACCTGTAAATCATAGTGTTATCGTTTCCAATTATTATCATATAATCATTATAATGTAACAAAATATAATGAAATCACAATCATAAAACCATTTGATGAATTTTTTTTGATCATATGTCATTATTATTTACTCATTTATCTATATAAATGAGAAAATTTTCTTATAAATTTTTTTTATTATGTGTTTTAGATAATATAAGTTTTTCTTCAGTTTATATAGATTGTTTTATTTTCCTTTCATATGAAATAAAATCATGTTTCTCCACATATATATATATATATATATCCTCATCTAGATCACCATGTAATAATGTTTTCCTTACATCAAGTTCTATCACCACTATGTTCATATTTTATTCCAATCTAAGAACAAATACTATAGAACACATTTTAACTAATTGAGAATATTTTCTTATTCAATTCTATAGTTTATTTTGATCAAATTTTTTTAAAACCATATTGCCTATATAGTTTGGTTCTTATCTTTCATCTTCACCTTTGATTCCATACACCAACTTGTTCATGGGTTCCTTAATTCCTTTTGGAAATTCTACCAGGTTAAATGTATCCTTATGCAAGGATCTCACCTCCTCTTACAAATCCATTTTTCCATTTCATATTTCATTGACACTTAATCGCATCATCATAATTGTCTTGTTCTACATTATTAGAAACCAAAGATACTCAAGTGAGGTATATCTCTGAATTGGATATCGTTTTTTATTGAATCATATTAACTCTTTATTTGGTGGATTCCATTATATAATATCATATGAAAGAGGTATATTAATATATGGATACATATTTCATGGTGGTAATGTATCATCAATTTTTGGAATCTCTCCCCCAATTTCTAGAACTGATGGTGGTGAGACTAGTTTTAGATTGACTTTAATTTACATGGATTATGGATTATCTATATTTTTTGTCTTAAAAAATCATCATTTTTTTATCATTAAAAATAATATATATTATATTCTAAAAATACTTTTATTGATAAGATACCATATCCAATATCCAAAATCTTCATGAACATATTCTAAAATGATACACTACTTTCTATGCCCACCCATCTTCATCGGCTTGTATTTCAGGATTTGTACATAGTTCCTATATCCAAATACTCTCATGTGATTTTATTAAATTTATTTATTTATCCAAAACCCTTCTAGTATTTCACAGTTCAATGGGTCTAATAAAGAAATTTTGAGAAGATATACTATATTTATTATTTCTTCCTCTAAAAGAGTTTAGTAACTATTTATTAGATATCATGCACCCAACACTCTAATAGATGGTTTTTTTCATCCCCTCAAAATCACATTTATATCTAGGATTATATTGTACTAATTCTTCCATAATGATGCTAAAGATCCTATAGTATTCCTTAAAAGACCATGGTACTCTCACTATTGTCTACATGCACACATTTCAATCTTTTTTTAATTATCCTTCCACCTTCACATAAAACTAGAATATATTATCATGTGTGAATACTATCAGGGATAAATGTTCATTCCATATTCCACTGAAATTCAGAACACATTCTTGGATTATATCCTCTATGTTCTGGATCATTCCCTCCAACTACACATTGGTATGTGAATAATAAGATATACTCATCTTTATCTGAGTCCTCAACACCTTCTGAAATCTCTCCTAAAAAAACTATATAAAATGAGAATCTATATAAAAAATATTCTTTGGGACTCTCCATGAACCTAAAAAATATCTCAAAATTGATATTTCATAACTCATACACCTAATGAGTATACTGAATCAACAATTAATGATCTTCTTTTGTTATCCAATAAACAATAACCCATACGACATATAATCCTCTAGGGGTCCTAGGAAATCCTATGATGATGTCCAACATAACTTTTTACCACTTCCAAATAGGAATAAAATGTGTCTAAAGTTACCCACCAAGTTACTGATGCTCAACTTTTATCATATGATAGGCTAAATAGTGAGTGAAAAAGATTTTAATGTCCCTCTTCATGAGGGGAAAACAGAATCCTCATCTGATGTCATGATGCTTCTTGGTTAATTGTTTGTAAACATACCACTAAGAATAATGAGAGAACATAATAATATATTCTCTCACATAATAAGAAAAAAATACATTTACATGGACATTAATTACATCTCATCTTTCTAATTTCCATCATAGACCAGAATAATCTATAGTTTCTCTACCTAATTCCCCAGACAATAATTCATGTCCCTATGGGAGAAGATATATTAAAAACTATTTTGGTCCATATATATTAAAAACCCATTAAATAAATGGTAATATAAACAATTATTAAATACTTGAACCATAATAGTAATCTCTAGGTTATGAGTAGGGTACTTCTTCTCAAGAGGTCACAGGTGGCGAGATCCATAAAAAACTGCTTGATCATTCCACATCAAGACATCTCCTAATCTAACCCCAGGAGAATAGTAATAAATTGAGTACCAAATTCTATATTTTGGAAAAATAATAATAGAATATGGTGTCAATATTTTATTTAGTTCTATATTGGATTCATCAAACTACTTTTTCTATTTAAACATTGCCTCCTTCTTGGTAAGAGTGGTCATGGGTGCTTCTAAATGGGAAAAGTCTTGAATGAACCACCTATAGTATCAAACTTGTAAAAGGAAACTATAAATATTAACCAAATTTTTAGGTAAATCCCAATAAAAAATAACATATAACTTATCTAGATCAATATAAATTCACACCTCAGAAATCACATATTTGAGGGAAGACACACCCTGGGTCCAAAGGTGGCATTTTTGAGAGATTGAAATTATTCCAATTTGATCAAATACTACTCAATATAATCTCATGGTGTATATCATGTGATATCTAGTTCATTTAATATATCATGATTTCATCTATGAAAAATATTATGAAGGAGACCAAGTATATAAACAAATATCCTATTCATGATGTCCATGAGCACTGTTGAAACATTTGTTAGTAGAAAAGGCATAACAACACACTCATACAACCCAAATATACTATAAAATGTTTTCTTTAACATATCCATCTCCTTGAATTGTTTTTGATGGTACCTAAATTATAGATCAATATTTTAGAACTGATGGGATTCCCTTAAGGATCAAATAATTCATCAATCCTTGCCGATGTGTACTTTTACTTCATAGTAATTTTGTACAGCTTATTGTAGTTTACATACATCCAAAGACTACAATTATATTTCTTATAGAATAAAACTATAATTAACCAATGATATGTTATTATTTTGAAAAATAAATTTTCTTCTATATACTCATTTTATTCCAAAATCTCTTTCAATGTGGTAGGTTCCATGCAGTCAGTTGTAACCAATTTTTTGCAGCACATCAGGAAGAAGTTCAATTTCAAACTCAATACACCTATCCATTGTATAACTAGAAAAATATTCTATAATTATGTCTTAGAATATTTCTACCATATGATGAAAAATTAGGGAGTCATTATCTATTCTATATCAAGGATCATGCTATCCACCTATGCTATAATGGTTGAAAACTGACTAGGGCATAGTCTCACTCTTCAGGCTTCAGTATATCACTCATTGGTCAACATAAACATATCTCCATTAAGCATAGTAAAGTATAATAGTAACTAATAATATTCAATGTATGAATTACAACTAGTAAAATTGTCCACTACAAGGATCACAATAAATCTAAACATCTCTATAGTTGTAAAATCCCACACATTCTCATAGCTATAAATCACTATGAGATGTTCTAGAAAAACATTGATATGATCCACTTTATTTCTTAATGGTGAATAGATAGAGATAAAACTATAAGGTAGTTTAATTGATAAGTCTAACTCATCATTAAATTTACCAGATAATAATGAATGGAACACACCTATATCAAACAAAGCAACATACACTATTGAAATAATCAGAACCATACCTTGAACTATCGGAGGTCATTCTTCGCCATCATCCAAAAACTATTCAAGTATATAAAATAAGTCTATGTTATCTCCATGACCTATCCCATATGGATTTTGAGTCTCTTGATTAATAGAACCCTTGAAATCTATACGCTCTACTAACAATATTTTCCCACATATTTTCATAAAATCACTGATACCATTCATGAATTATTCACACAAAAATAGATAATATTTCTTACATTTCCACACTAGAAAAAATTTATGATAGGTTTAGGAAAAAAATTTAGATAATTTCCACTTCATCTACAATTATAGAACATGGTAGAAAAATCTACCATAGAGGGAGCTGTTGAATCATTTCTATGGTACGAAAATTGTCTATTTCCCATATACATGTCCTCTAATGTCCTCTTCCTATTTATAGAAGAGGCAGCTGGGGTAGCATTAGGAAATACACCAGTCATTATACTAAAATATTAAATAACACTTCCAATTTTATCATCCTCCAAACCCATCTATATAGTAATGTATTTATGAAGATCCTCAACATAAGTCATGAAATAAAAATTTCTAACATGGTGAATCAAATTGGGTCAAAGAGAAATCTCATAATTCATGACCTTTTTCACCCTATTCCTAGCTAGAAAAGTGGAAAATTAAGTAACTCAATGAATTGAATAGAATAAAAAGATCCTAAAATCATCTCCTTCTCAAGCTCTATAAAATCCTAAACATGATCCAACATTATCATATTTGGGAATAATTCTTCAAAGTGGTCCTTAATATTTTCCCACATTAGCCAATCAAATATTACTACATGATTCATGATTCCCTAACACCTCCTACCTGATCCTTCTAGCATTAAATAATACAATCTAACATTTCGATCCTCTAGAGTCTAACAAGATGATTATCCTATCAATAATTTTAATATAGTCTTCAACATACTAGGGGACTCTAGTTTGTTAATTTTTTTGGGGATTCTGGAGTTAAAAGTCATTGGCATGGTCAACCATGAACATTGGTGGTCCTCCACCATGCATATGAACTATCTGGAAGAGTTTGGGTAAGATCAGTTATATAGCCTGAACTACTAGGGAAGATACATGAGCATATCCATATATACCCTCTAATATAAAAGGTTGGGAAAGAGAGGAATCCTCTTTTATGAGATAATTCTTATCATCTTCCTTTGGTAATTTTGTAATACATTTTTGAGGTGATATTTTCTAAAATATGAAAAAAAAAACTCCTAGAAATGTTCAAATAATCAATGTAACGAGACCGTTTGATAGTATACAAGAACACTCAAAGGGAAACAAGCTACAACATGGGACTCATTCTAAGAGGATACCCAAAACCACAATGTACAAACCCCTTATCATAACCCAATACCAAATCCATTTCTTTGGTACCTTCATGTTAGTCACATCCATATGTACAAAGAAAAAACAGTATTCCAAAGTTTATGTAATTAAATGTAATCAATACTATAACAAAAAAGATCAAATCACAAATTCCAAAAAAAATTAGGTAATTTAACCTTATATAATGCAAAAATACAAACATGTGACCTGAAAACAGATGTTTCTAATCATGGTACATGAATTGACCAAAAATTCCATAAATCTGCATACCAACATGAAGTGCATCATCCATGGTAAAATAAATCAATGGTGAAAACGAACAAAAGAACATAAATCCCACATTCTGAGAAATTTAAAGGCCTATTATACAGTGTGGTCTAGGAACAAACAGAGTTACCCTACCCAAGTTCTAACCATCTTATCTCCCCTACACCACATATCAAATTACTAAAAAATAAAGTAAAAAAGTGCTTTGATTTAATTTTTTAACACCCCTTCATGAATCACAGATTCTGGCTAGACATAACCTCATCCACAACTCCCCATGTGAAAGAGTATACTAAATTGTAGTGAGGACCTAAGAGGAATTAGGGGGAGAAAATGAGCTCAATAACAAAAAAACAAAAGAGAATACAATCAAAGAAAAAAACAAAAATAACAATAATAATTGAAATTAACAATCTAATATAAAACCTCATATAGGAGAAGAGTATCATCCCATACTATAAAAATATGACTTGGAATTAATATAATCCAAACAAAAATAAAATATCCCAATATAAGGAAGATCAATGTAATAAAACAGGGTTAACTACTAAGTAACATGTGGAAAAACTTCTAAGACACATGGTTTTCCTGGGCATTTCCCCACATCATCCTGCTATGCCCAATCAATTTTCCATGTAGTTTCTTTACCCTTAACTAGATCCCTAGTCATATAATTGACATTCATACTGAGATTACCATAAAATTTATTGGTATAAATCCCAAAAAGACACCACCAATTGTTCTTAATATAGGTTCACAATATACAAAATTTATTTTTATGACATTAACTAATGTACAAATAAATAATAAGAAATCTTACATGTGCACACTTGTGTAGATTCATTGAAAAAATTCTTCACCTACTTCAGATCAATGTTGGAGGGGATTTCATATGGTAGCTCAACATACTAGACAAACCACTCACCTATCCATACCCACCTTGAAGGTATAGTTGTGTCCATCATTAAGGTAAATACTAATGTCAACATAGTTCACAATATTATGGAAATCCACACACCACTTATTTACCCAATCTCACGGATCTATTACAATCCATCACACCACATATTAAAAAAATCATAGATCTAGGTAAATCCATTTGTCCATCTTTGATCCCCCTCTAATGAAGTGTCTATCCCACACATCTCAACTAGGTCATTCAATTTAAAGGATTGAGAATCCATACATGCAACACACAAGCTATAATAAGACAGTTTATAATCATATCATGTCAGGAAAGATTCATATAGATGACACACATCCACATATGTTTCATTTCAATAATAGTTATCATGTGATACCATGAACACCACACAATTATCTCAAACACCAATATATATAGGTTATATATGCTAAGTACTACCTACCTATAGTTAAATGATGTTACAATGTAAACAGTAACCTTGAAATTCAATTTTTAGATCATTTATCCAAAGATAAATACCTATTCCATCACGTGAGAACTCTAAGATCATGATCTAAAAAGGAAAACTCACCAAAGTGATAGTAATAGATTAGACATACCTAATAAGAGTCTATTATATCAACAATATAAGTCCAGTCAAGAAGTAGATGTCAATTCAATAGATCTACATGTCATCTCTATCCAAAAAAGACTATTATCCTATTTGATAATTCCAAAACTCCTAGATTTAATTAAACATAAAATATATTAGTTGTTTCCAAATCAAAATAGTAAAGGTATATCAAGATAAATTATAAAAAAGAACAATGATAACATAACATGAATTTTCATATCCCAAAGCATCTAAATTCCTTACAATTGGAGTTTGAGGGGAAAAGAATCACTAAAACAACCACCAGATTCCCTACCTTTGAGATCCCTAGGCATATGGTGAAAAATGAGGATATTCTAAGAGGTTTCAAGTTTAAAACAATAATTTTATATTAATTTAAACAATATTCATAATTTAGTAGAATGGTTTACTAAACTATACACCAAACCTATGATTTTTACTACATCATTTGGGAAACGACACATTTTTGAAGCATGGTTTTGTAAAACATTATTTTAACCTATGAACTAAGTCACATGGGTTTATAGGGAATTAATATGTTGAGCTATAAGTATATACCACCCATTTTACCAATCTATCACACTTCATAGTTTCCTAGGAAGGACTGTATGATTTTCTCTAACTTTTACATGTTATGAACCCCCTCAAAGGCCTCCAAAACTCACCGAAACCATCCAAAAGATACCTAAGACTTCACCCATGGAAATAATATCTCAATAAAACTCAAAGAAGAGGTGAAAGTAAATAATAAGGTAGCTGAAATTTATAAACCATTATCACCTGATCTTTATCTTTCAAAGAGAAACCCATACATTTCTAGATTGATCATCAAGGAATATCAAAAAAATAAATAGCACCACTTACTGAATTGGTGCTCATTATAAAAATATTTTCATGTATAAAATCTAAAAAAAATTATATTTAGGATAGTAAATAACTATGAAAAGGTACTTTGTATTGTATTCTATTGAATCAATCAACAAAAGTATCCAAATTTAAACATTTTATTCCTTGAAAGATACCCTTATTTTAAATCATTCTATATACTCTATCACTCATGTGGAAAAGCTATCTTTGCATGAATTCTTTACTAACCAATTTTTCGGAAATATTGATTTCACCACTACACAATATTTAATAAGTGAGGTGGTGATAGGTATTTTTATTCCTTTAAACTATTTACATGTTACCATTCGCAAGCTTCAATTTTTCATCGTTGAAGAGGCTCACACAACCATCATCATCTAGAATTTTAGTGGATATCATATTTCTTTGAATGTCAGTAATATTCTTTAAATCATTAAAAAATAACCTGTATCTAATATTACTCCCTAGAAAAATATTATAAATTCCAATAATTTTTTTTCGCCATTATTTCCTATCCTTGCATTTTTGAAAATCCATATAGTGTAAGATGAGAAGAAATATAAAATCATAGTGAATTGGTTGAAGTAACCTAAATCAATAACCCATTGTAGGATCAAAATAATAATTTAGATGCTCAATATACAATAGGGGTTGAATTGTACACTTTAAAAATTTCCTTAAACAAGGAAATATCTATGTTTAACAAAGTTACACTAAGAAAATTCACAACACCTCTAACACCAATTGAAAGATGTAGGATCGAAATAATGATGTAGATGCTCAATATAGAAGAGGGGGTGAATTGTATACTTTAAAAATTCCTTTGGAACCTTTAAAGTTAGTTACAATTAACTATGTTTTCCTTAAGCAAAGGAAAGGGCTATGTTTAACAAAGTTAAACTAAGAAAATTCACAACACCTCTAACACCAAAAGAAAATTGGAAAGAGATTCTAAAAGTGGGTTCCGGAAATATGGATCCGGAAATTGAAACTTAACAAAAGATTACAATATGAGATTCTACCATAAAGCATATAGAATCTAAATGAAACAGAGTACAAGTTAGGAAGTATAAGAAAGTTATAATTTCCTTATAATACAAAATACCTCGGAATCAAACAAGTAGTAAAACTACAAGTAACAAGATATAAGTCTTTTAACCCAAAGAGAAGGGTATCCAAAAACCTTGGATAAAGGTCCCTTGATTTATACTATCAAGAAAGTATTTCTTCCCACACCAGGGTAAGCCCTCGATATGAAGATCAGAGTCTTTGTTTTGCTATCCTCGCAAGCCCTCAAATTCAAGGTAGTTGGAAAACTCTGTTTTCCTCAGCAAGGAAGCCCTCGAACTTCAAGGTAGTCGACACCTCTATCTTCCTATCCCTGGAAGTCCTCGAATGTAATCACCAACATTCAGAGTTGCACGAAGCATTGAGAGTTAATAAGAGCCTCCCTCTCTAGAAATCACTTCAAGCGTGTAATAACATGAGTTGAAGATCAGTCAGCATTTCAGCAACGAGCTCTTTCAAATGAGCTCCTATTTATAGGCAAGGTCGGCCTCCTTTCCAACGGTCATATTTTCCTAAAAAATCGGAGGGACCTGTACATGTGTAACTTAAAAAACGGTTAGATCATAACAGAATAGACGACATCGTTTTATGATAAAACAAGTGTAACAGAATGTACGACATCGTTTAAAGTCTAACTCAAAAGTTCGGAGTGAAGATTCGGAGTGAATGTTAGGGGTGAGATAAAAAATATTAAAGAGTAGACAAATTATAAAAGCATAAGCAAAATGAAAGTTCGGAGTTTAAACAAAAATAATTTTCGGAGTCTAAATAAATTCGGAGTGTATAAAACAAAGATGATCAGATTCTGTTTAATAGGTGAATTCGGAATGAGAATTCAGAATGAGAATTCGTCATCAGAATTCGTAGTGAGAATTCATCATCAGAATTTGTAATGAGAATTCGTCATCAGAATTCATAATGAGAATTCGTCATTTGAATTCGTAATGAGAATTCAACAACAGAATTTGTAATGAGAATTCGATGTCGAACTTCATAAGGATTCGTATCCTGAATCTGGGGTAAAAACTTAATCAAAGTTCGTATCCGGAATTCGGAATGAAAATTTATTACAGTTCTCATCTGGATTTCAGAGTGAATATTTATTACAGTTCTTATCCAAAATTCGGATCCTAAAACAGAATACTTTATATCAAAGTTTCAAACAATTCCGAGAACATAGAAATGAATTTGAATCTTATACTTAATAAAAATATGGATGAAAATATGATAAGGATAATTATTCTTACAAAAGCGATTTTCCTTATAAAAGAAATTTTCTTATAAAAGAGATTTTATTAAAGATAAGGTGTTTGTGATTTTCAAAACAAGAAGGAATGGAAAAGTCATAAGGAAAACATTATCGACTCAACAATCTCCCCCTTTTTGGAAAGCACAAACATCCTTACGAAAAAGAAATTCTAAGAAGAAAGAAAAACATTAAGTCTTATCTCCCATTGCTTTAAGGATATTGATGAATACGACTAACTCCCCCTTAGGCTTTGAAACTCTAAGGATCGTATTCTAGATTTCAGGAATGACATTTGATTACAAATAACAATGTATTCTTTAATGAAAAACTCCCCCTTAGATAAACTCTTATTAGAGTTTGTTTTCATTCTCATCCTTTGTTAAGATTCTTTTTCCCCTTTTATTAGGGTTCTTTTCCTTCTCCCCCTTTGTGATTTTCAAAAAGAATTCAAGGGAATGGAAAATATAACAAAGTACTTGAAAAAATTAGTAGCAACAACAAAAGAAACGAGCAAGGACAAATTTCATTAAGTTTGAAAGCTCAGCAACAAAGAAATTTAGATACAACAAAAGATCAGATTTGTCTATTTTGGATCTTTTTCCTTTTTCATGAGACCCTTAAGAAGAGTCTTTGTCTTCTTCAAGTCTTTATGGTCTTCCTCGGCTTGCTTATCTAACACAAAAATTATTGCACTTTGAGATTCAATCTTTTCTTCCTAGGCTTTAATCTTTTCTTCCTGAGATTTAAACTTTTCTTCCTGAGCCTTCAATTTCTCTTCAAACTCAATCTGATGATCCCTTTTAAACTTCCAGTTTTGAGTAACAGAATTTAGCTTCCCATTCAGATCTCTGACTTCTTGAATCCGTAAGTTCTTTTCATCTGTCAACTTTTCTTTAAAGGATGAAGTATGTTCATTTATCTTCTTGTCTTCTGTCTCAAAGGCATCTTTCACATTGTCTTGGAATTCATCGAAGATCCTCATCTCTTTTACAGTCTTCCTTGACCAACTAGTCATCCTCTTTCAAGATCTTTTGTGGGCTTCATAGCTGACAAAGAAAGTTTTGAACTGAGCCTCTATCTCAACACACTTGTCCATAACCATAGATACAGAGTCGGTTTTCTGATTCAAATCATGTTGGAGCATCTGGAATCTTGAATCAATACTTGAGAAAGTCAGAATAGTACCTAATAACTTCTTTAAAGATTGAACAACAAAGTCATGCCCCAACGAGGATGACTCTGAATCCAAAACTTTGCTTGGAGAATTTTCTTCTTCAAAATGATCAACCTTCTTCTTAGAAGAACTACCCACTTCCCTTCTCTATATTACCACAGAGATCGGGGTATCAACAACAAGTTGTTTTCCCTTGTCCTTTTTCGGAATGGAGTCTTGTTCCGGAGTTCTTTTTTCACTGTCAGATACTTGAACAACATTGTCTTCCTCATCAGCAACTTTCTGAGCACCAACCTCTATATTCTCCATTTGTGCAATATCATGTAGAAGTTGTTCTTCCTCTGCATGATAAGCTACTTCTACTTCTCCTTTCTCATCATCCATCGCTGGAGTGACTAACTTAGAAGACTCATCTTCTGAAGTTCGGAGCGACAAATGTTCCGAAGGTGTCCCCTTATAATCATCTACTTGTTTTAAAACATCTCTGGTTTCACCACTTCCTTCAGCAACAGCTTCTTCTTCTTCCACATTCTAAATCTCCTCTACTTCCTCAATAGGCTTAACTACTGCCTCTTCCGGAGCAACAAAGATTCTTCCTGGAGTATCAGGTAGTGATTCCAGTGAGAAAGATCTCAGAACAAGAATGTTTGCTAAAACCATCTCATTAAACTTCAACAAATCCTGAGCTACCTCAGCTTCAGACATCTTCTTCTTAAGCTTCTTTTCCTTCAATTGTTTTTCTAGCTCATACACAGTTATTTCCTTCAAGGCCTTAGCCTCCGCTGGATCCAAGCCAAACTGAGGCTCCCTTTGCACTCTCTTCTCTTTGATCTCCCTCCATATAGCAACTACCTCATCTGGGTAATCTTTCTTCTTATTTGGTTTTGGAGGTGTGGAATGAACTTCCTTAGACTTGGGATTCTCTGCTTCAACTTCAACTTCTTTCAACATTATCTTCCTTACTGGCTTAGAGGATTCTGGATGAGCAACATTCGGAACCATTTCTTCTTGAGCAGGTAAATCAATAAATTGACCAGTCTTCTTGTCAAAGGCTACATCCATCCTTTTGAGTGTACCATCACTCACTAGCATAATTTTTCAAACTCTTGGCTTAGACTTGCATGCCTCCTTGAAAGACTCAAGGCACCGAACTATCAACTTTGAGAGGATTGGTGGATACATTATGATCTGAGCTCTTAGATTCCCTTTCTTAACATTCTCAAGAGTAATGAGAATGTGCTTCATCAGGTTAAACTTCCTCAGATTTATCAGAAAATCTAGGATGTAGATCGCACTCTTCTTCAAACTATCTTTGTCACCCTTTCTCGGTACGATAAGGCCTTGTACCCATAACTCCAGAATCTGGAAATTCATAGACAGAGTAGCAATATTCGGAGACTTGTCTCTGCTAGTCCAAGAGTCTCTAATGCCTTTTCCTTGTCGAAGCTTCCCTTTGAATCCGGCAACACATGAGATATGAATCCGACTTCTCCTTCATTGTTCATCCCTACCAAGCTGGCTGCCTTTGCATAATAAAGTTTATAAGTCTTTCCATAAGACTTAAACGACAACTTCTCCTTGCCATCTTCCTTATAGAAGGAAACTGTCTCCTAGAATTCTACATGTAAATTTGAATAAACTTCATCTTGATTTCCTGGCTTGGACACAGCAATATCTTCCCATCTGTTGAGCTTAATATTCTTGGTTATAATAGAATCATACTTGTTGAAGAAGTTATGATGAACTAACCTTTCTCTATATACTAACCACTTGGAAATCGACTTAGAAGAAGACATGTCTTGAGAAGATACATCCATAGACATTTGGATCTGAAGAACTCTGAGAAGTTCGGAATGAGAAATCTGAAGTTCAGAACGGATTTAAAATGGAGAGGCAGAGCTTCGAGATGCTGGTGCTTGAAAACTGATGTGGGACAACCATTTGGGGTCCCCTTTATATAGGCAACGAGAAAACGGTTCATCTTCCACAGTTGATCGAATGGTTGTGACAGGCTGAGATCAGATCTAACGGTCAAAAACCAATTCTCATGAAAACTTGAATCCGTTCTTTTGAGGTTTTATTAAAACAATGATTTAAGAAAATTATAATCTGAAAAAAAAAATATATAAGAAAATTCCAGCAAGTAAAGTATGATTATGAAAACTTGAGTTAGGAAATCATACCTTTCGGATTGGCTTAGGAAGATTATTCGTAGTTGGTAACATTCTTAAGAAAACTACGAAAAAATATTTACATCGAAAAGACAAAGTTCGAAAAACTCACTACGAAAAACAAACTCAGTACGGAAAACTCTGTACGAAAATTTAATTACAAAATTTGAAAACGAAAAACTCATTATGAATGATACGGTACGAAAATCTCGTTATGAAAATACGAGTACGAAATTTTCCATTCCAGAAGTTTTCAATACGAAAATTTCCATTCCAGATGTTTTCTATATGAAAATATCTATTCTGGAAAATTTTAGTTCTGGAAATTACCATTCCGGAATTTTAGTTCCGAAAAGTTTGAAAAACTAACTTTGAAAAATTTAGTTACTCTAACAAACAAATGTACCCCCGCCCCCCCCTACGAAAAGGAGTTTATTATTGTAAGGAGACTTTTTCAATAGAATGTTAATGAAGAATGATTACCTTATGGTTATCATTCCTAACTTTTGTTTAATGTATTCAAATCTATTAGAAGACTATGATTCTGTGAAAATGTCAGCAAGTTGATCTTGCGTTCCGATAAACTGAAGAATAATATCTTCTTTTAGTGTGTGATCCCTAAGAAAGTGATGCCTAATATCTATGTGTTTTTCATGAGAGTGATGTGAAGGGTTCTTACTTAAGGAAATGGAACTTGTGTTATCACACAAAATTTGAGTTTTAGTAAAACTCAAGCCATAGTCTGTGAGTGTGTGTTGCATCCACAACACTTGAGCACAACAACTTCCAACTGCTACATATTCAGCTTCAGCAGTGGAGAGTGCTACAGAATGTTGCTTCTTGCAAGACCAAGAAACTAATGAGTCTCCAAAGAAATGACAAGTTTTAGATGTACTCTTTCTATCCATTCTACATCCACCAAAGTCAGCATTAGAAAAGCTTTTTAGAACAAAATCATTTCCAGAAGTATAAAATAATCCTAGATCCATGGTTCCCTTAAGGTAGCGAAAAATTCTTTTTACTGCCTTTAAGTGAGATTCCTTAGGATTGGATTGATATATTGCACATAAGCATAATGAGAACATTAAGTCTGGTCGACTAGCTATTAAGTAAATTAAACTTCCTATCATAACTCTAAAAGATGTTTGATCTACTGGTTTCCCAGCTTCATCAAGATCTAAAGAGTTTGAGGTACCAATAGGAGTACTTATACTCTTAGTGTTGTCATAACCATACTTTCTGAGAAGATATTTAATATACTTATGTTGAGATATGTAGGTTCCTTCTGGTTTTTCAGAAATTTGAAAACCAAGGAAAAAAGTTAATTCACCCATCATACTCATTTCAAACTTAGATTTCATTAGAATTGCAAAAGAGTCGGTCAAGGATTGCTGAGTTGAAACAAATATGATGTCATCAACATAAATTTGAACAATCAAAACATTTTTCTTATCTTTCTTTATAATAAGGGTTGGATCTGCATTTCCCTTAACATATTTATTTTGAAGCAAAAATCCAGTGAGTCTATCATACCATGCTCGTGGGGCTTGTTTAAGACCATAAAAAGCATTGGTAAGTCTAAAAACATGATTAGGATGTTTTGTATCATCAAATCCAAGAGGTTGTTCAACAAAAACTTCCTCTTGAACATAACCGTTAAGAAAATCACATTTCACATCCATTTGAAAAAGTTTAAAATTAAAGAATGCTGTAAAGGCAAGTAGAATACGGATAGATTCAAGTCTAGCTACTGGAGCATAGGTTTCTTCATAGTCTATTCCCTCTTGCTGATTATAACCATTAGCAACAGGTCTAGCTTTATTTCTTACTATGACTCCATTTTCATCACATTTATTTCTGAAAACCCATTTTACTCCAATAACAGAAGTTTCCTTAGGTCTTTCAACCAAGGTCCAGACTTTATTCCTTTCGAATTCATTTAGTTCTTCTTGCATGGCTTTGACCCAATCATCATCACCTAAATCTTCATCAGTGCTTTTAGGTTCTAATTGGGAAAGAAATGCTAGATGTTCTACTTCATTTCTTAAGGAACTTCTAGTCCTTACAGGTTTATTTACATCACCAGTGATACTATCACTGGGATGATTCTTAAAGAACACCTGATTTGGGTTTTGTAAAACCTGTTCATCAACATATGGTAGAAAATCTTCTGGAGTAAATGTTTCATAATTATCTTCTTGAACATTTTCCTTATCAGAAGGTTCTTCTATCAAAGGTTGACAATCAGTTTTTGAAAACACATCCGAGGATGTAGGCTGGGATGGTTTAAAAACAAAAGGATCAGTCTCATCAAATTTTACATGTACTATTTCTTCAGCTGTACAAGTATTTTTATTAAAAACTCTATAATCCTTAGAAGTTGTGGAATAACCTAAAAAAATTCC
Source organism: Viscum album (assembly GCA_963277665.1). Lineage (NCBI taxonomy): Eukaryota > Viridiplantae > Streptophyta > Magnoliopsida > Santalales > Viscaceae > Viscum > Viscum album. The sequence continues at coordinate 491,737,922 of OY728166.1, forward strand.
TTCATCAGATTTTGTTGAGAATTTATGTAGGTTATATTTAGTATTCAGAATGAATACTTTTCAACCAAAAACCTTGAAGTAGGATAGTCTTGGTTTTCTACCATTCCATAACTCGTATAGAGTTTTATTAAGAAAAGGTCTAATCAAAACTCGATTTATAGTATAGAAAGTAGTACTTACAGCTTCAGCCCAGAAATTTCTAGCTATAGAATATTCACTCAACATGGTTCTAGTTATCTCTTGAAAAATTCTATTTCTTCTTTCAACTACACCATTTTGTTGAGGAGTTCTAGGTGCTGAAAAATTGTGAGTAATACCTTTTTTACTACAAAAAGTTTCAAAATCAGAATTTGGAAATTCTCCTCCATGATCACTATGAATAGTTTTCAATGGAAGGTTTTTCTCATTTTTAACTTGAGCTCTAAAACTATTGAAATAATAAAAAGCTTCAGATTTCTTTGCTAGAAAATAAACCCAAGTAAATCTAGTTTAATCATCAACTAAAACAAACGCATAGTATTTTCCTCCAATACTTCAAGTTTTTGTTGGACCATAAAGATCCATGTGCACTAACTGTAATGCATCAGTTGTTGAGAATTAACCGATTGATTTAAAACTAGATTTATGTTTCTTGCTATATTGAAAAGGATCACAAACTTTAGAAGAATCAAATCTAAGCTCCGGTAGATCCTTAACTAGTTTCTTCTTAGAGAGTTTACATAGGTTTTTAAGGTTACAGTGACCTAGTATTCTATGCCATAACCAGGAATGATCATCCATTTCACTTAGAGAAGGTAAATCTTGACTTGTGAGGTCTTCTAAGTTTAAGGTGTAAACATTCTCATGCCTATTGGCAGAGAGAATAAATTCTTCCTTGGAATTGTGAACTAAGCACTTATCATTCCTAAAATTCACAAGGTAACCTTCGTCACATAATTGACTTATGCTAATGAGGTTGTGCTTAAGACCCTTAACAAAAAGAACATTTGAAATCAAAGTTTTACCTAAAAGAACAATATTACCGATACCAACAATCTCACCCTTAGAATTATCTCCGAAAGTTACCTTTCCTCCTTTCGTTTTGATAATCTTTTCAAAATAGATTTTGTTACCAGTCTTGTGTCGGGAACATCCACTATCCATGTACCATGTATTCTTGCTGGTACACTCTTTATTTTCCTGAAATGAAGAAGAGAATTAGACTTTCGGAATCCAAACTAGTTTGGATCCGAGATTACTAGATAACAAAATTTTAGGAACCCACGTCTTCTTAGAAAAGTAAGCTTTGTGAAATCCTAGAGATTGGGTTTTGTTTAAGGAACAATTCTTTTCCCAGTGACCACCACATTGACACTTAGTACAAAATGGGGCACTTTGAGGAACAAAATAATTGTTACTAAAAATTGGTTTTGCACGGGTATAACCAAATCCGGATTTATTTCTTAAAGGTCGTATTTGGGAATACATTTTATCAAAATTTTCTTTACCATGGTTAAAGTTTGATAAACACTTATTTAAGGAAAAAATTTCGGACTTGAGTTTTATAACCAAGTTTTTATCCTCAAAATCATTTGTTTTAGAACTGGAGCTAGGCTCGAAAACATTTTTCATAGAAATTACATTTTCTAACTCTTTAGAAAGTTTGTTCTTATCAGAACTTACTTCCTCATGATTTTTTGAAATACTTTAAAAATCATCATTTTTCCTATCAAGATCTTTATAATGATCTGATATCTCTTTTTTAAGAATAGAATTCCTAGAGTTTTCCTTATCAAGTTTCTTATTGAGTTTGGAATTCTCAATTTCAAGAAGTTCAGAAAACCTAGAGACTTCTTCATAAGTAGGTAAAGTATTTTCTTCATCAGAATAGGATTCTTCATCAGAAGAGTTATAATCCTTACTATCATTAGAATTTAAAGATACATTGGTCAATGATTCATAATTTCGTACCTTATCCATAAAACAATGATTATCAATAGGCAATCTGGCTATAAGACCAATATTCTTCTGTCCTAAAGATTCATAATCAGAATATTCATCTGAAGAATCACTACCACTGGCACTCCAGGTATCATTTTCTTTCAAAAATTTCTAAGATTTGGCTTTATAATACTTCTTTCTGTTCCTGTCTGAATGCCTTTATTTCCTTTCTTTCTTTTTAACCAAGGGCAATATGGTCTAATATATCCAGCTCTCTTACATTCATAACAAGTGACTTCTCCATCTTTATTATCTTTCCATTCCTTTTTGTTATACTTGGATTGGAAACTTCTCTGGCCAGCTATCTTGTTCATCCTTCGAGCAAGTTTTTCTAACTCACTTTCAGAGACTTCACTCTAACTAGATTCGGATTGGAAAATAACTTTCTTTGACTTGGATCTGGTTACTCTCTCTGGAGTCTTAGCTTTCAACTGATTTGATGTTATTGTAAAAGCAACAGTACCATTTCCATTCTTCTTTTTGATGTTATCATCATCTCTCTTCATTCTAGTTTCATGTTGTAGAAGAGTTTCAAATAACTCATCAAGAGAAATTTGAGTGACCTTCCTATTCTCATCTATAGCAGTTCTTTTGGATTCCCACTCATTGGGCATAATATCAATTATCTTATCCACAAGTTATTCATCATCTAACCCTTTTTCTCCCATAGACTGTAGGCTGTTGACGATAGTCATAAATCTATGTTGAACTTTACAAATTGGTTCTCCATACGGAATGTTGAAGCCATGGTATTCAGCTCTAAGCATAGATCTCCTAGTCTCAATCACTTTAGAAGTTCTAAAGTGTGTAACCTATAACTTCTTCCTGATACAATTAGCTGCTTCACAAGAAGAAATTTGGCTATATATATTTCTAGTCATTGAACAAAGTAGTGTATTGCGTACCTTATAGTTGAGTTGATACTCTTGCTTTTCCTGGTTAGTAAAAGTTCTAACTTCCTTATCAGGAATTTTATAATCACCAATAAGAATAACAAAGTTGTCCACTCCAGTATTGATAACAAATTCCTTCATTCGATCTCTCCAGTATTCATAGTCATTACCATCAAAGATTGGTGGTCTTGTAGGATTTAGATTATCAATAGAACCAACATTAATTCCGGTCATACTTAAAATAACCTTTGGCACACAAACTTGTTAGTAGAAAAAATTCGTAACCACAAAGATCGGAATGACAAAATTCGGAATGAGAAAGTTCGGAATGACAAAGTGAGCAAGAAAAAATTATATGTGAGTACAAGTATTTCAGAAACCTGCCTCTGATACCAATTGTAGGAGAAAAATAATGATGTAGATGCTCAATATACAAGAGGGGGGGTGAATTGTATACTTTAAAAATTCCTTTGGAACCTTTAAAGTTAGTTACAATTAACTGTGTTTTCCTTAAGCAAAGGAAAGGGCTAAGTTTAAAAAAGTTAAACTAAGAAAATTCACAACACCTCTAACACCAAAAGAAACTTGGAAAGATATTCTAAAAGTCGGTTCCGGAAATATGGTTCCGGAAATTGAAACTTAACAAAAGATTACAATATGTTATTCTACCTTAAAGCGTATAGAATCTAAATGAAATAGAGTACAAGTAAGGAAGTATAAGAAAGTTATACATTCCTTATAATACAAAATGCAGCGGAATCAAACAAGTAGTAAAACTACAAGTAACAAGATATAAGTCTTTTAACACAAAGAGAAGGGTATCCAAAAAAACTTGGATAAAGGTCCCTTGATTTATACTATCAAGAAAGCCTGTCTTACCCAGACCAGGGTAAGCCATCGATATGAATATTGGAGTCTCTTTCTTGCTATCCCCGCAGGCCCTCAACTTCAAGGTAGTTGGCAACCTCTGTCTTCCTCAGAAAGGAAGCCCTCAAATTTCAAAGTAGTCGGCACCTCTGTCTTCCTATCCCCAGAAGTCCTCAAATGTAATCACCAACATTCGGAGTCGCACGAAACTTTGAGAGTTAATAAGAGCATCTCTCTAGAAATCACTTCAAGCGTGTAATCACATGATTTGAAGATCAGTCATCATTTCAGCAACAAGATCTTTCAAATGAGATCCTATTTATAGGCAAGGTCAGCCTCCTTTCCAACGGTCATATTTTCCTAAAAAATCGGAGGGACCTGTACATGTGTAAATTAACCAACGGTTAGTTAATAACAAAATAGACGACATCGTTTTATGATAAAACAAGTTTAACAGAATGTACAACATCCTTTAAAGTCTAACTCAAAAGTTCGGAGTGAAGATTCGGAGTGAATGTTCGGAGTGAGAGAAAAAATATTAAAGAGTAGACAAATTATAAAAGCGTAAGCAAAATGAATGTTCAGAGTTTAACCAAAAATAATTTTCAGAGTCTAAATAAATTTGAAGTGTATAAAACAAAGATGATCATATTCTGTTTAATAGGTGAATTCGGAATGAGAATTCGTCATCAGAATTCGTAGTGAGAATTCATCATCAGAATTCGTAATGAGAATTCGTCATCAGAATTTTTAATGAGAATTCGTCATCAGAATTCATAATGAGAATTCATCATCAGAATTATTAATGAGAATTCAACATCAGAATTCGTAATGAGAATTTGATGTTGAACTTCATAAGGATTCGTATCCTGATTCTGGAATAAAAACTTAATCAAAGTTCGTATCCGGAATTCGGAATGAAACTTTATTACAGTTCTCATCTGGATTTCGGAGTGAATATTTATTACAGTTCTTATCAAGAATTCGGATCCTAAAATAGAATACTTCATATCAAAGTTTCAAACAATTCTGAGAACATATAAATGAATTCGAATCTTATACTTAAGAAAAATATGGATGAAAATATGATAAGGATAATTTTTCTTAGAAAAGAGATTTTCCTTATAAAAGAAATTTTCTTATAGAATTGGTTTTCTTAAAGACAAGGTTTTTGTGATTTTCAAAACAATAAGGAATGGAAAAGTCATAAGGAAAACCTTATTGACTCAACAAAATATTGGGAAAAAGTATGAAGTTACAAACTTCTAGTTCTATACACTTGCTTAAATCTGGAAAGTGATTCCGAAAAACTAGTTCTGGAAATTTGGATCTGGAAAAATAAACTTAACCAAAGTTTACAATATGAGATTCTACCTTAAAGTGTATAGAATCAAACTAAATCAGAGAACAAGTGTAAGAAAGTATAAGATGTTTATACTTTCTTAAACATAGAAAATGCAGCAGAAAAGATAAACTTGTAAGAAAAACAAGTAACCAGATATAAATATTTTAACCCAAAGATAAGGGTATCCAAAAACCTTGGATAAAGGTCCCTGGATTTATACTTTCAAGAAAGTATGTCTTATCCACACCTAGGTAATCCCTCGATATGAAGATTGGAGTCTCTATATTGCTATCCCCGCAAGCCCTCAACTTCAAGGTAGTTGGAACCTATGTCTTCCACAGTAACGAATCCCTTGAACTTCAAGGTAGTCGGCACCTCTGTCTTCCTATCCCCGAAAGCCCTCAAATGTAATCACCAACATTTGGAGTCGCACGAAGCAATCTGAACGAGCTGTTCAGTATGCACAAGGCATGAAAAGATTCTCTCTCTAGAAATCACCATGACAGTGTGTGGTCTATAGAGTGATCAACTTGTTATTGAGCTCTTTCAAACGAGATCCTATTTATAGGCTTGGTAGCAATGGTCAGCTCCCTCCTCCAACAGTCATATTTCTCCTTGAATTTTGGAGGGACCTGTACACGTGTCACTTAACCAACGGTTAGTCAATAACTGAACGCATGACATTGTTTTTTTAATGAATCAAGTATAAGTATAAGAAAAACTAATGTTCGAAATGTAAGAAAATAATAGTTCAGAGTCTAACCAAAATGAAATTTGGAGTCTATAATAAATAGATATTCATATTCTGTTTTATAGGAATTAGGAAACTGAATTTTGTAGAAATCCGGAGTTTGAATTTCTAAGGAAATTTGGAGTCTGGTTTCACTAGAATTCAGAATCTGAACTTACAGAGTTCGGAGTCGATCTTGTAGAAGTTCAGAGTCGAACTAGTAAACGTTTGGAGTCGAACTCATAGAAGTTCAGAGTCGAAATCATAGAAGTTTGGAGTTGATATAGTAGATGTTTGGAGTTGAACACGTTGAAGTTCAGAGTCGAACTCATAGAAATTTGGAGTCAAACTAGTAAAAGTTCGGAGTGGAACCTTATGAGAGTTCGTATCAAGATTTCGGAATGGAACTTCATTAGAGTTCTTATCTAGAATTTACATCCTAAAACAGAATACTTCATATATAAGTTTTATATGATTCCAAGGTTTTTAGGTATGAATCTGATTTTTATACTTAGAAAAATATTGATATGTATAAGGAAATCTAGGTTAGGGTAAATTTCCTTAATGAAGGAAATTTTCCTTAGAGGAGTAAAATATAGATTTTCTTAAGTATAAGGTGTTTGTGATTTTCAAAACAATAAAGAATGGAAAATTCATAAGGAAAACCATATTGACTCAACAATCTCCCCCTTTTTGGAAAGCACAAAAAACCTTTTGAAAAATAACATAAGGACTTAGAAAAAAATTTCTTTTGACTTTGAAATTAAAACTTATCTCTCTTTGTTCATAGATGATAGTGAATAAAACTAACTCCCCCATAGGCTTAGGAACTCTAAGGATTGTATTCTGAATTTTCGGAATGGAGTTTTCATTATCATTGGAAATGAAAAACTTTGTAATGAAAAACTCCCCCTTACTTAAGGATAGTTCTTGACTTAGATATTTTTCCTTCTCCCTCTTTTGAGTGGATCTTTTTCCTTCTCCCCCTTTGTGATTATCAAAAATAATTTAAGGGAATGGAAAAGAAATTTGGTACCTAAAATATTAGTTCATAACAATACGAGATACAACCAACCAAAAAATTCATTAGGGTTAAAATAATTTTTACAATAAAAATTATTACAACAGAAAATCGGATTTGTCTATTTTTCCTCCTTTTCCTTGGGAATTAACTTCATCAACAAAGTCTTCAGTTTCTTCAAGTCTTTCTGATCCTCCTCAGTTTTCTTCTCCAAGGCTTTTATCCTTTCATCTCGAGCTTTCAAGACTTCTTTCTGAGCCTTCATGGACTCTTCCTGCATCTTCAGTAACTCATCTTTCTTTTGCAGTTTCTCTGCAAACTCAATCCGTAAATCTCTTTCCCCTTTCATGTTCTGAGAAACCGAGTTAAGCTTTCCATTCAAATCTCTGACCTGTTGATTCAGAGATTTTTGATCAATGGTTAGCTTATCCTGAAGATTCTTAATCTTGGATTCCTTAGTGTCAAAATCATATTTAACATAATTCTGAAAACGATCAAACTCATCCAAGTCATCATCAACTTTCTTAGACCACAAAGTGATTTTGTTGCATGATTTCCTGTGAACATCATAATTGATAAGGAAATTTCTATGATCAGCCTCAATCTTCACACACTTGTCCATCACCATGGATAAGGATTCTGATTTCTGATTTAGGCTATGTTGCAACATCTGGCATCTGGAGTCTATTGTAGGAAAGATTAGAATTGTGTCCACCAACTTTTTCAAAGATTCAACAATAAAGCCATGTCCCATTGCAGATGACTCTGAATCCGATAACTTGAAAGGGGATTGTTCTTCTTCAACTTCCAGCAGCTTTCTTCTAGAAGAACCACCAAACTATTTCTTTCTTATAACATCTTTTGTTGGGGTGTCCATAAGCACTTTCTTCCCCTTATCAACTTTCAGAACTACCTCATCAGGAGATTCTTCTTCGCTTTCAGAAAGTTGAACAGTATTATCTTCAAATGGTTTCTCCTTCTCTACTTCTTCTTCAAGAAAATGCTTCTCAAATCTTTCCTCCTCAAATAACTCATTTTCTTTTTATTCTTCCTATACATCATCTCTTTTAACATATTTGTCATCCCCCTTTCCTGGAGTGACTAGCTTGAAGGACTGAGCCTCAGAAGTTCGAAGTGGTAGTTTTTATGATAGGCTTGCCATCTCTTGATAAACTTCCACTTGTTTAAACGGGTCATCAAGATCACTACTTCCTTATTATACTTCTTCTTCTTCTACTTCCTCTTCTACTTATATTTCTTCAACAACTTCTTCTACTTCTTCTTCATCAGCTCTTTTCTCTACTTCTTCAACAACCTCTTTCCCTTTGTACTTTTCTGGAGTGAAGTATTTCTTCTCGGGGGTCTCCGATAATGGTTGGAAATCAACAGTTTCCAGAATGGTGATATTATCAGAGGATACCTCTGTGGCTTTCAAAAGGGATTGAACAATTTCAGTCTCAGACACCTTCTTCTTCATCTTCTTCTCTTTGGCCTGTTTCTCTAACTCATTCGTAGCTTTTACTCTTAAGGACTTAGCCTCAGCAGGGTCCAATCCGAACTTTGGATCCCCTTATTTTCTTTTATCCTTATCTTCCCTCCACTTAGAATCCACCTCATCTCGATATTCTTTCTGTTTTTTCGGCTTGGGAGGTGCGAACTGGGTTTCCATAGCTTTGGGGTTTTTTTCTTCAGCAACTACTTCTTTAAATTTCCTCTTCATAGAAACCTTCTTCGCTGGCTCAACCTTCTCTATATTTTCCAGAGTGACTTCTACCTCCTCTTCTAGAAGATCATAGAACTCACTTGATTCTTTTGAAAAAACATCTTTCATCCTCTTTAAGGCGTCATCACTTATCAGCATCACCTTAAAAATTATTGGCTTGGAGGTGCAAGAAACTTTGAATGAATCAAGACAACGAATAATAAGCGTGGAGATAAGAGCAGGATACACAATGATTTGAGCCTTCAAACTTCCATTTTTGGTATTCTGAACTGTAATAAGAACGAGCCTCATCAGATTGATCTTTCTTAGATTTACCAAAAAATCTAAGATGTAGATATCACTCTTCTTTAGGTTTTCCTTATCTCCTATTCTCGGATCGAAAAATCTTTGAAACCACAACTGGAGAATCCAGTTGTTGGTGGAAAGATAAGAAATCTTTGTTGTCTTGTCATCTTTATGCCCAAAGAATTTCATTGCCTTCACCTTTCTGAAACTTTATTGAACATCCAGTAGCTTATGTGAACAAAATTCTACTTCACCATCATATGATAATCCTACCAAGTTTGAAACCTTGGTTTAAGAAAGCTTGTAAGTCTTCCCAAAAGACTTGAAATAAAATTTGTCTCTTCTATCTTCTTCATAGAAGGAAACAGACGCATAAAACTCTACCAGCAAATTCGTATACACAACATCATGACCCCTGGTTTTGATAGGAAAAAATCATCCTATCCATTGAGTTTGATATTCTTTGAAATTAGAGAATCATACACACTGAAAAAATCCGGATGGACTAACCTCTCCCTGTAGACTAACCACTTTGATATTGGTTTCATTGAATACATATCCTGGGAAGTAGCTTCTACAGACATTAGAAATGGAGAAGCTCTGAGAAATTTGGAATGGCCTTTAAGAGCTAAGGCAGAGCTTCAACATACAAGAGCTTGAAATCAATGTGGGACCCAAAAAAGGGTGCCCTTTATATAGGTGATTGAGGTGACCTTTTACCTTCCAAAACCAATCTAATAGTTGAAAATATCTCTGGTCTGGTCTGACGGTTGAAATCATACCCTCAGGGAAATATTGAATCCGATCTTTTGAGGTTTTAAAAACAATCAAATTTAAGTTGAAATGAATCCGATAAATTTTAAAATAAACGAAACTCCCAGCAAGTAAAAATGATTATGAAAACTTGAGTAAGGAAAACATACCTTTCAGATTTTCTAGGAATTTTATTCGTAATAGGTGATATTCTTCTTGAAGAAAATTTGACTACAAAAAACTCATTATGAAAAACTCACTACGAAAAACTCACTACGGAAAAAAAAATTGAGTACGAAAATTCCCATTATGAAAATTCTCATTACAAAAATTCTTATTACGAAAATTCTCATTACAAAAATTCTCAGTACGAAAATTCTCATTAGGAAAATTCTCATTACGAAAATTCTCATTACAAAAATTCTCATTACGAAAATTCTTAGTACAAAAATTCTCATTATGAAAATTTTGAAAAACTCATTACAAAAAATTTGAAAATATCATTACGAAAAATTTGAAAATATCATTACGAAAAAATTTAGACACTCATTACAAAAAATTTGAAAAACTCCTTACTAAAAATTTGAAAAACTCATTATGAAAAATCTGAAAAACTCATTACGAAAAAATTGAAAAACTCATTAAGAAAAACTTGAAAAACTCATTACGAAAAATTTGAAAAACTAACAAACAAATGTACTCCCCCTATAATAAGGAGTTTATTACTATAAAGAGATTGTTTAAACAGGGAGTTAATGAGGAGATATTACCTTATGGTTATCATTCATAACATCTATTTAATGTATTCAAATCTATCGAAAGGTAAAGATTTTGTGAAAATATTAGAAAGTTGATCTTGCGTTCCGATAAACTGAAGAATGAGATCTCATTTTTGTGTGTGATCCCTACAAAAGTGATGCCTAATATCTATGTGATTTGCACGGGAGTGATGTGCAAGGTTTTTTCTAAGGGAAATGACAGTTGTGTTATCACACAAAATTTTAGTCTTAGTAAAACTCAAACCATAATCTGTGAGTGTGTGTTGCATCCACAACACTTGAGCACAACAACTTCCAACTACTATATATTCAGCTTCATCAGTGGAGAGTGCTACAGAATGTTGCTTCTTGCATGACCAAGAAACTAATGAATCTACTAAGAAATGAAAAGTTCTGGATGTACTGTTTCTATCCATTCTACACCCACCAAAGTCGGAATTTGAAAAACTCTTTAATATAAAATCATTTGCATAAGTATAAAATAATCCTAGATCCATGGTTCCCTTTAAGTAGAGAAAAATTCCTTTCACTGCCTTTAAATGAAATTCCTTAGGATTGGATTGATATCTTGCACATAAGAATACTGAAATCATCAAGTCTTGTCGACTAGATGTCAAGTAAAGTAGACTTATTATCATTCCTCTAAAAGATGTTTGATTTACTGGTTTCCCAGCTTCATCAAGATCAAGTGTGTTTGAGGTACCAATAGAAGTACTTATACTCTTAGTGTTTTCATACCCATACTTTTTAAGAATATCGTTAATATACTTATGTTGGAATATGTAGATTCCTTCTGGTTTTTGAGAAATTTGAAAACCATGGAAAAATGTTAACTCACCCATCATACTCATTTCAAACTCAGATTTCATTAGATCCAAAAAAGAATCAGTTAAAGATTTCTGAGTTGAACCAAATATAATGTCATCAACATAAATTTGAACAATGAAAACATTTTTCTTATATTTCTTTATAATAAGTGTTGGATCTGCATTTCCCTTAACATAGTTATTTTTGAAGAAAATATCATGTACGTCTATCATACCCTGCTCGTGGGGCTTTTTTAAGGCCATAAAAATCATTGTTAAGTCTAAAAACATGATCAGGATGTTTTGTGTCTTCAAAGCCAGGAGGTTGTTCAACAAAAACTTCCTCTTGGACATAAACGTTAAGAAAATCACATTTCACATCCATTTGAAAAAGTTTAAAATTTTAGAATGCTAAAAAGGAATGTAAGATACAAATAGATTCAAGTCTAGCTATTGGAGCATAGGTTTCTTCATAGTCTATTCCCTCTTGTTGATTATAGCCTTTAACAACTAGTCTATCTTTATTTCTTATAATGATTCCATTTTCATCACACTTATTTCTAAATACCCATTTTACTCCAATAACATATGTTTCGTTAGGTCTTTCAAACAAGGTCCAGACATTATTCCTTTCGAATTCATTTAGTTCATCTTGCATGGCTTTAATCAAATCTTTATCACCTAAAGCTTCATCAGTGCTTTTTGGTTCTAATTGGGAAAGGAATGATATATGTTCCACTTCATTTATTAAGGAACTAACAGTCCTTATAGGTTGATTCACATAACCAATGGTACTATCACTGGGATGATTCTTAAGAAACACCTAACTTGGGGTTTGTAAAACTTGTTCATCAACATGGGGTAGAAATTCTTCTGGGGTAAATGTTTCAGAGTTATTTTCTGGAATATTTTTCTTTATCAGAAAAATCTTCTAACAAAGGATGATAACCAATTTTTGAAAACACATCCGAGGATTTAGGTTGGGATTGTTTATAAACAAAAGGGCCAGACTCATCAAATTTTACATGTACTATTTCCTCAATAGTACAACTATTTTTATTGAAAACTTTATAAGCCGTAGAAGTTGTGGAGTAACCTAAGAAAATTCATTAATCAGATTTTGGTGAGAATTTGTGTAGATTATCTTTAGTATTCAGAATGAATACCTTTCAACCAAAAACCTTGAAGTAGGAAAGTCTAGTTTTTCTACCATTCCAGAACTCATAAGGAGTTTTATTAAGAAAAGGTCTAATCAAAACTCAATTTATAGTATAACAAGTAGTACTTACAGCATCATCCCAGAAATTTCTAGCTATAGAATATTCACTCCACATGGTTCTAGTCATCTCTTGAATAATTCTATTTCTTATTTAAACTACGCCATTTTGTTGAGGAGTTCAAGGTGCTGAAAAGTTGTTAGTAATACATTTTCTACTACAAAAAGTTTCAAAATCATAATTTTGAAATTCTCCTCTATGATCACTACGAATAGTTTTTAGTGGGAGGTTTTTATCATTTTTAACTTGGGATCTAAAATTTTTGAAATAAAAAAAATCATCATACTTCTTTTCTAGAAAATAGACACATGTAAATCTAGTGTAATCATCAACTAAAATAAACACATAGTACTTTCCTCTAATGCTTCTAGTTTGTGTTGGACCAAAAAGATCCATGTGCACCAACTGTAATGCATCAGTTGTTGAGACTTCACCGATTGATTTAAAACTAGATTTATATTGCTTGCCATATTGACATGGATCACAAACTTTAGAAGATTCAAATATAAGCTCCAGTAGGTCCTTAACTAGTTTCTTCTTAGAGAGTTTACATATGTTTCTAATGTTACAGTGACCTAGTCTTCTATTCCATAACCAAGAATGATCTTCCATTTCACTTAGGCAAGGTATGTCTTAGATTCTAAGGTATTCTTTGTTCAAATTGTAAACATTCTCTTGCCTATGGGCAGAGAGAATAAACTCTTCCTTGTAATTGTGTACTAAGCACTTATCATTCCTAAAATTCACAAGGTATCCTTCATCACATAATTGAATTATGCTAATGAGGTTGTTCTTAAGACCTTTAACAAACAAAACATTTGAAATCAATGTTTTACCATGAATAACAATATTACATATACCAATAATTTCTCCTAGAGCATTATCTCTGAAATTTACTTTTCCTCCTTTCATCTTGATAATATTTTCCAAATTGTTTTTGTTACCAGTCATATGTCGGGAACATCCACTATCCATGTACCAAGTATTGTTGTTGGTACTTTCCTTATTTACCTGAAAATAAGAACCAAGTTTGGTTTTCGGAATCCAGACTTTCTAGGATCCAGAATTGTTAGAAAACTAAATTTTAGGTATCCACATTTGTTTATAAAAATATGATTTATGAATCCCAAGAGATTGAACTCTGTTCAAAGAACACTTTTTCTTCCAATGCCCACCACCTTGACACTTAGATCCAAAAGGGGCTCTAGAAGGAACAAAATAATTGTTTTTGAAAACTGGTTTTTGATGATTATAACCTACTTAAATATTGTTTCCTTAAGGTTTAATTTGAGAATACATTGTCAAAATTTTCCTTCCCAGAGGTAAATTTTTCAAGAAGCTTCTTTAGAGAAAATATTTCAGATTTCAGACTAATAACTAAATTCCAATCCTCAGGAATCATTTCCTTATAGTTATATTTTTCCTCAAAAATTTTTATCTCTAAAATAGCATTCTTAAGATCTTTATAAAGTTCTTCCTTTTTAGAATTTGCTTTCTCAAGGTCTTTAGAAAGTTTTTCTAAAAACGCTTCTTTATCTCTAAGATTTGCAGTAAGATCTGAAATCTCTTTTGTAAGAATTTCTTCCCTAGTATTTTCCTTGTCTAACTTAATAGAAATTTTACAATTTTTTGCTTCATGTAACTTTTAAAATCTAGAAACTTATTTATATGAAGTTTCTTCATTTTCTGAGGATAAAGTACCTTTATTAGAAGTTCTATTTTTGGAATAGTAATTTTTATCAAGAGATAAATTTGTTAAAGCCTCGGTAGAGCGTATCTTGGCCATAAGACATGTATGTGGAAAAGAAGTATTAGCAATGAATCCCATATTCTTATGAGCTGATGAATCATATTATGAAGATTCAACTTCTAAAGAGTCTCCACAGCTAGAACTCCAAGTAGTATTAGCTTTTAGACTTTTTTTAGCTTTATCTTTTAAAAACCTTTTCATGTTCCTTTCAAAATGCCTCACTTTTCTTTCTTTCTTTTTAAGAATAGGGAAATTAGGTCTTATGTGTCCACTTATCTTGTATTCATAGCATTTGACCACTGAATCTTTCTTATATTTATTTTCCTTCTTCTTATACTTGGATTGGAAATTTCTTTGACCAGCTATCTTGTTTATTCTTCGAGCAAGATTAGCTAACTCATTTTCTGAGACTTCACTCTCACTAGATTCGGATTGGATAGTAACCTTCTTAGAATTGGATCTAGTTACTCTCTCAGGAGTCTAATATTTCATGTGATTTGATGTTGTAGTAGAAGAAACAGTACCATTCCCATTTTTCTTTTTAATGTTGACAACATCTCTCTTCATTCTAGTTCCATGTTGAAGAAGAGTTCCAAATAGCTCATCTAAGGAAATTTTTGTAACCTTCTTGTTCTCATCAATAGCTATTCTCTTTGATTCCCACTCATTGAGCATAATATCAATGATCTTGTCAACAAGAGCTTCATCATCCAGACCTTTCTCTCCCATAGATTGTAGGCTATTTACGATTTTCATAAACCTTTGTTGCACCTTACAAATTGGTTCTCCATAAGGGAAATTAAAGCCATGGTATTCTTCTCTCAACATAGCTCTTCTTGTTTTAATCACTTTAGATGTACCAAAATGTTTTACTTTGAGTTTCTTCCATATACAGTTAGCTGTTTCACAAAAAGAAATTTGGCTATATATGTTCCTAGTCATTGAAAATAGTATAGTATCGCATACCTTATAGTTTAATTGATAATCATGCTTCTCTTGGTTTGTGAATGCACTAACTTACTTTTCAGGAATTTTGTATCCTCCAGTAATAATGAAAAAGTTTTCTACTCCAGTATTGATAACAAAATTATTCATTCGATCTCTCTAATACTCATAATAATTACCATAAAAAATTGGTGGTCTTGTAGGATTTAAGTTGTCGATGGAACCAACATTGATTCATGCCATCTAAAAAAATATTTATACACAAAAACTTGTTAATAAAATATTTGAGATTCAAGATTCTAAACAAGAAAAATATAGAACAATGAAAAACTGATCAAAAAAAACTTATATTTGAGTATAAGTATTTCAGAGACCTCCTCTGATATCAATTGTAGGATCAAAATAATGATGTAGATGCTCAATATACAATAGGGGTGAATTGTACACATTAAAATTTTCTTTAAACAAGGAAATATCTAAGTTTAACAAAGATAAACTAAGAAAATTCACAACACCTCTAACACCAATTGAAAGATTGGGACAAGGTATGAAGTTACAAACTTCTAGTTCTATACACTTGCTTAAATCTGGAATGTGATTCCAAAAAACTGGTTCTGGAAATATGGATCCGGAAAAAGAAACTTAACCAAAGTTTACAATATGAAATTCTACCTTAAAGCGTATAGAATCAAACTGAATTAGAGAACAAGTGTAAGGAAGTATAAGATTCTTATACATTCTTAAACATACAAAATGCAGCGGAAAAGATAAACCTGTAAAAAAACAAGTAACAATATATAAATATCTTAATCCAAAGAGAAGGGTATCCAACAACCTTGGATAAAGGTCCTTTGATTTATACTTTCAAGAAATTCTATCTTACCCACACCCGGGTAAGCCCTCGATACGAAGATCAGAGTCTCTATCTTGCTATCCCCGCAATCCCTCAACTTCAAGGTAGTTGGAACCTTTGTCTTCCTCAGCAAGGAAGCCCTCAAACTTCAAGGTAGTCGGCACCTCTGTCTTCATATCCCCGGAAGCCCTCAAATGTAATCACCAACATTCGGAGTCACACGAAGCAGTCTGAATGAGTATTTCAGTATGCACAAGGCATGAAAAGCTTCTCTCTATAGAAATCACTTTGACAGTGTGTGGTCTCTAGAGTGATAAACTTGTTATTGAGCTCTTTCAAATGAGCCCCTACTAATAGGCTCGGTAGCAACGGTCGGCTATCTCCTCCAATGGTCATATTTATCCTTGAATTTCAGAGGGTCCTATACATGTGTCACTTAACAAACATTTAGTCAATAAATAAAAGCATGAAATCATTTTGTAATGAAACAAGTATAAGTATAAACAAAACTGAAGTTCATAATGTAAGCAAATAATAGTTCGGAGTCTAAACAAAATAAAATTCAGAGTCTATAATAAAGAGATATTCGGATTATATTTTATAGGAATTAGGAACCTGATTTATATAGAAATATAGAGTCTGAATTTATAAGGAAATTCAGAGTCTGGTTTCACTAGAATTCAGAATCTGAACTTACAGAGTTTGGAGTCGATCTTGTTGAAGTTCGGATTCGAACTCATAGACGTTCGGAGTCAAACTAGTAGAAGTTTAGAGTCGAACTCATAGAAGTTCAGAGTCGAAATCATTGATGTTCGGAGTCGAACTAGTAAAAGTTCAGAGTCGAACCTTATGAGAGTTTGTATCCAGAATTTGGAATGGAACTTCATTAGAGTTCTTTTCCAAAATTCGGATCCTAAAACAAAATGCTTCATATCTAATTATTATATGATTCTGAGGTTTTTAGGTATGAATCTGATTTTTATACTTAAGAAAAATATTGATATGTATAAGGAAATCTAGGTTAGGGTAAATTTCCTTAAGGAAGGAAATTTTCCATAGAGTAGTAAAATATAGATTTACTTAAGTATAAGGTGTTTGTGATTTTCAAAACAAGAAGGAATGGAAAAGTCATAAGGAAAACCTTATTGACTCAACACCCATATCAAGTCATGTATTTCATGGTTAACCCAGTCATCATGATAAATAATAATGATATTATCATTGAAAACTACTATATCAATATTTTGGGGATTACCTTCCCGATTCCTTTTCTCTTCCTTTACCTTATGACACTCTCAGATGAAGTATTTTTCTCTTTCAACAATGGTAGAAATTTATGATGTATATCGATCTAAATTTAAACTTCTTAATACATTGTTGATTTAGTTCATGGTGTTACTCTCATATACTTCTTCCTTCCTATTTATTTTTTTCATTATCATTAAGTGACAAGAAATTCTGATTCTGAAGTATAGCCCTCATATTTCCATTGGGATTATTTATTCAATTTTTTTCATCATCATTTTCATTATGATCTTTCCATCAAGAGATTAATTACTAACTAAAACCACTATAAAAGATTCCTCTATATTAATTAGTGTCTGTTATCATCACTAAAATAATGTTCTAATGGTGAACTACTTTTATCAGTGTGCAAATGACCCTATTTTTGAGTTTTAAACACTATAAATATTATTCGTAATTCCGTTGAATTCGATTATGATGCTTATAAAAAATATTTGATGTCATGAGAACCCAATAATGAATATTCTATATATGTATATATGTATATATAATATTTTTTACTCATGGTTTGGAAATGATGTTTTATCTATAAAGAGAAGACTCATATGGGAAATTTGAAACTACATTTGAGTCAATAATTTAGGTTTACATTTTGTAATATCAAAATTCCAATTTCATTGGACCCTATGATAGTGGGAAGTAGTGGGTGGGTTAAATAAAATTAATTAAATAAATAATTAAAATTGTTTAATTAGTTATCTAACCTAGTGACGTTGTGTTTAACCCCTACTTGATAAAATATATATGGTTGAAAATATAGCCCTGAGAGATTTCATAACAAATGTGGAAGAGCTATTAGAGTGGGATAAGTGAATTAGAAAATTTATTAATAACTTCATGGGGATACCAATGATGTTAGTTAAAATATATTCTTCACCAATTATCTATCTGTGTTTGAGGTAAGTCATCATTATTTTTTTATTTTCTCAATTCCTTTTTATTTTTTCAAAATGTTTAATCAATTTCTTCCTTCTTCTCATATTGAGTGTTTCCCTATCAGCTTATATTATTCCACATTATATATAAAGAATATTAATTCTTTAAATTTCCCTATTAAATCCAATTTATAATTGTTTTTTTACCATAGTTTGTGTCTAGGATCATGATGGCCACCATATTTATTAACTTCATTAGTATAATGGATTTTTTCCACCTTACTTCATGAAGTTTCTTCCGTAAAATATTGGTTAAAAATTTGACTGTTACTAGTATTATTAAAATCATGATTGAGTCATGTATAATATTTTTTGTATGTTAATTTGTGATGTGAACCTTGGAAACTGAGACAATCATTGATTTATGGTGTGTAATCATGAGCAGACAGTGGTGGTGATCAGTTTTCAGAGAGTTGATATACAAGGGTGATATGATTTGATTAATTTTGTTTCTAGTTATTATTAGATATAAATATTTTATAGTGTATGATTGTATATTAATTATGTTTTCAAAAAATATTTGGGAATGTTCATTAGTGAGAAAAGTGGTTGTAGCAAAAAATGCATAGCTATAATTGAATCTGGTTTGAAAAACCTAACTATATAACATGTAGTTTGGTAGAACACACACCATGTACTTAAAATATAAAATAAATAGGGATTTTATCTTATATAAATATCACACAACACATGATTTACTCACACATTGTATGAACCTAATTCAGTTGGACTGTTTATAAAGGGAGTACACACCTAGGTGGTTGTTTAGCCACCCACACCATGTGAGATAAGACTGTAAGTTGTGTAACCTAAACTCACAAGACACCAGAGGATGTGGTATATTATAAGTACCACTTATGGTCCTAAAAACCAATTATGATAACCTACACATCGTGTGTGTTGACCCATACACATCACTTGGGCTATTTTTGTACAACAAAACTATTATCTATAGTTACACACCTTGTAACTTAAGGCATTCACCGTGCATTACTTTTGGATCCACCATCTAGTTAAGTATACTAATTCAAACATGGTTTTGGAATATCTTTTAATCCACCTTATGTTATTTTAAATATATAACATTATTTTTTTCTTTATCGTTGATATATTATATTTAACACAATATGGCATGATATTTTTTTCTCTAAGACACTGGTAAGCCGGTGACCAGATTCATGCATGATCCTCAATGTGATATTGTGTTTGGTATTCACCTATTTAGTATGATCATGTCATGAAATGAGTCCCCCACTACCTTTTTATTTATTGGTTCAGTACTCCCCTCGTCCATGCACACCTAGGGTGTAGGTCCCCAAATTTTAGAGTCTGTACTCCCCCATGTTGGAGCTTTGGTAGGGTGTGGGTCCTCTACCAAGGTCTATACTCCCTCAACCATTTTATACAACTTTGAAAAGTGTGGGTCCCCAACAAAAAATCTTAATAAGTTGTCAGGATTATTATATTTGTTGGTCCTTGTTTATAGAGTGTGAGTGTATTATACCAATAGTCGACTATGAAGATCAAGACATCATACATTACCCTGATTCAAATTCAAGAATATCCAAGACTCTCTTATCCTTTCTCCTAATTTATATTTATTATCTTTTTGATCTTTTATGGTTCTTTATGATTTTTTTATAATATTAATATATATGAATATACTCACCCCTTTATGGGCATCATGACAACAAATTTCATATCTTATGAAAATGAAAACAAATATTATGGGGATCCTGATGGACAGGGTATATGTAAAGATTTTTAGTAATTGGTGGTGGTGTTGACTTTGTAGGGGATAGTGTTTGGGATAGTGTGTATGAACCTTCCTTCTAACAGATTCTAGGTTGGGGTTCCCTTTCTATTGGGAATATATTTTTTCTTTTTTCTTTTGGAATTATGTTTTACTTTTCACCTTATGGTATTAGTGGTTGTGGAAGATAGTCAATACATTTATCAATTTATTCTAGTTATAGTTTTCACTATTGTGGGATTTATAGAGGTGTGTGTTGAGTATAGGTATTTTTGTCCAGGACCACTCATTTAGAGTTATACCTACTCATTTTTGGTCACTAGCCTCTAGCCTATTGAAGGTGGACTTGGGGTGAAACACTTAATCTATCTCCATCCAAGATAATCATGGTGGGTTGGGTTATGCTAGAGTGGTATCAGAGAAATGTTGTCCTGGGGATGGCGTTTTGAGTTAGTAGTTATGTGAGTATTTGTTTTGGATTTAGGTAAATTATCTTAATGTGTCTCTAGTTTATCTCTCAATCAATTGAACCTAATGATGGTGTGTGGGAAATCATATCCATATACCATTACATTTATATCCTTCTAGTTGACTCGGTATTCAAAGACACATATTATGGGAAAATAATGTTATATACATCATGAAATAATGAGTTTTTCATTTTCCTTGTCCTTGATTCAACACCCCAAATACGATCTTTTGATCATTGTTTGTCTTGTTATTTTTTGGATGGTTCTATTTTGAAAAAAATCCTAGATCTTGATTCAGGTTTTTACTAATGACCAATTGAGTGACATAGCCTCTATTCATGGATAAGTTTTTCATATTTTCTCTCTAGAGGGTAGTGAGTGGTGAGACCACAAATTAAACAAATCTATTAATAATAATTAAAAAAAGAAATCGTAATTAAAAAAATATTATAAAAAATACCCACATACCTGGGTTCGAAGACAGTAGTGGATGGAATGGGGTCACCATAATGAGGGTATACACCAACACTAGATCTAGTAGGAAGGTAGGATAAAATAGGGGAGAGATAGAAGGACTCTAGCTATCGAGCTCAGAAAAGTGAGATGAGGTTGGTAAGAATGCTGGGAGAGTATGAGATTTCAGGGGGTGATTCTAGTGTAGTGAAAAAAGAGATTGTGGTAGTGAGGGAACTCATAGAGAAGAAAATCATAGTACTAGAGTGGGTAATTCATGGAGAAGAGGTGAGTGGTGAAAGCTATGTGGAGTAGTGGATTATAGGGTAGGGTTTCAAGTGAAATAGAATTGGTGAAATTGGTGGAGGGTTCCCCCTTATCATCATGTTTCCCATGCCAAGGGGATCACTAGGCTTGACTATAGGCTAACCTTGTTTACCAAATTACTTAATAGGTTGAGAATACTATTTTTGTTTCTATTTCTTCATATTTTGGTTTTCAAAACATCATTCTGGGTATGTATATTCTCACCCCTTCATGAGATTTCCTATCATCTGTTGTGTCATATCTAGATGATAGATAGATCAGCAGTGACCCTATCAAACCCCGTTTCTGTTGAGAAAAGTGGTTCACGGTTCTAAAAATGTTCAGTGATTATCCTTGAAGATTTTGAGTCACACTCTCTTAAATTTTCAATTTTTACTATTATTTTAAGGTTGGGGCCACATTTCTTATTGGATTTGAATTTTTACCCTTTATATATTAAATATTATGTGGATTTGAATTGATGTACTTCCTAGAGGTCATTATATTCATGATTTAAACTCTATACGTTCTATAATTTATAATATCCTGACACTATTTCATGGAGTTAGTTTTGTGCCTGCATATAGGTACTTTTTCTAAGGCCTCTCATTTTAGTGATATTTCTAAACAGTGTAAGTATTTAGCCCCTATCCAATTCGAGGCGGGATTGGGGAGTCTAAAATTACTTACCACTATACAAGAGGGTCCTTGTAGGTTAGATCATGATATGTACTCCAAAAAAATCTCACATGGGTGGAATACTCTATAGAAAAAATAGAATATCATATTAACTATATAATCTATTTTTTGTTCATCACTATAAAAATACACATTCTTCACTTCAAAGATGTTTCAAAAAATTATCTTAGATAATTTCATTCTAACGGGTTTATCAAAATAATTCAAGAAAAATTTAGAAAAAATCAATGAAAATGTAATTTTGACATGTCAATACCACAAGGTTTCTAAAAAACTATTTTAATGAATGATATCTCTTTTCTTTAAAACCACGTAACATGATGCATTATGTGGAGTTATTTTATCACATTTTTATAAATCATTTTAGGTGAAATAAATTGGTTTTCAATATAAAATCAAACTTATAATAGATATTTTTTAATATAGGACAAATCTAGTTGGATTTTTTGTTTATTGAATAGTTTAATAGAAATGTATTTTTTTGTGTGATTAATTGATTAATGTTTTTGCTGAAATTTATTATATCATTTGTGAAAAAAAATTAAAATAAAATTTAAATGATGATGAAATTAGTTTTTTTTGTTTTTAGGATGCTCCAATGAAAATATTGCAAAGGGCTGGAGATACAGTACCAAGGATAGACCGCATGACAATTCCAATTGATCACAATGAGAAATATCAAAAGTTGTAAATCTAATGGATGAACCAAATGTTAACCTAATTGACCTCATGGAATAAGGGAGAAACTAAAATTTCAGATGGAGACACATTCATCCATCGAATATTTTCCACATAGGATGAATCTGGATGGAAGAGTCTCACCTACCACCTTGTATATCATCCAAACCACCACTATTGGGAGGATGAACATTACTACTGTTCTCCATCACTCATTTAAATAAGACCAACATTTTAAATAGAGGGTACTTCCATGGTTGGAACTGACAACTGGATCTCCTATGTTGTCCCAAAGTCACCTCTATGATTCATGAGAACCCATAGCGAGCAAATATATAGGGAATGTGTCATGCGATTGAATACATATGAGACCCCATACTGAACATGAGTGTGTTAAAGGGAGATCGATTACATCAATGTAAATCAATTATTTCACATTTGTTAAAGGATATCACCAATAATTCCCATTTAAATTATCAACCGGAAAAATTTAAATGGCTAAACACAAAGAGAATGAATAATGAACCTGGTCTAGAAAAGCTTACATGATAATATACTATACTCAGGACTATGATGCCTCTAATACACAATGTTTCAAATTCACTGGTAGGGTGAGATAGGAAACACTTTGAATTGTAGACACCTTTGGGGTATCCCCAATAGAAAAGCCCAATCTTGTTCATCATAATCCCACGAAATAATTTGATCCTAGTCACTTGACACGTGAAACTATTCATGTAGTGCTTGAAGAATAGATAATGATTTCTCTTCTAAAATATATAGATTGATCGGTGCAGGAAAAAATCATTTCCAATTAATATTTTTAGTGCACTGGACTTATGGGGTTGAGGTGATTCAATTTGGAACGTGTAAAAAATATAAGAAAAGAGGAAGTGGGTTTAGAATTTGTTGATTGAATTAAGAGTACACTATAGTTTTAAAAATAACTCATTAATTTCAGAGAGCCTATTTGAGGGTTTTGATTTTATCTTTAAAAATAAAAGGGGGGGTTTTCATTGAAAAAGATCATAGTAACAGGAACATAGAAGTATGTGAGGAAGGATATGTAATCAAGTAGGAGAACATGTAATTATGTGGAGGAATTTTAGAAGATCTCAATGATATCATCTAAATACTTTTTGTTTTCTTCATTTCCTATATATTTAAAGGAATTTTTAAGATACACTAAAACATTCTGTTATGATTATTAGATAACATGATATTAGAGAATTATATTGACCTGGTAGGTACTTTTACTTCATTCAAGTGTAATGTGAGGTTGAAAACTACCCTTTATCATCTTTTATGTAGTAGAAATACATCAATTGTTGGAAATCAGTGAGAACAATTTTAGTTTTGTTTGGTTTCTAACTAATTTCTATATTGAATTATATCTAAGAAGTGTATGTTTCTTACAATCATATAACATTAGGAAAAATTGAGATATTTATTCTAATTTTTAATTGGTTTCATCATTGAGTTGATTAGTGGAATTTTTATTTGAGAAATTAGAGAACCCATTCATCCACATTTTAGTCATTCAAGATAACTAACCAGCCACTTTCCACCAGATCTAGAGACACTTATGCATGTATTAAGGTATAAATATATATTAAAAAACATAACAACAAAATAATAACTAGCTAATAGAATTCCCCTATTCCTTCCCGGTAATACACCCTACTAGTTTGGGATCTCCACACTAATTCATATGTTGTTTAGTTTTTCCTTGGTTCTATGTTTTTTCTCACTCCACCAATTTCATCATCACCATTTATGTTCATCTTTTCAATATTACCTTATCCCTGTCACTATTATATTTCCTTATTTTTTTGTCACTTGGTCACATAGAAAACTCTTTTTCATAAGTCCTTTTTATGGAACAATCCCTATTTAATGCTTTACTAGTTTTAAATGGGGTTTATACATTTTAATTTTCATCTAACGTAGTAATGACCTAGGTCGCAACCAAATTTTGGTGTTGTTGTGTGGCAAGGCCATGTGCGAACAAGAATCAAAAACCATAAAAAATAAAATCAACATACATACATACATATATATATATATATATATAATGTACGAAAAACATGTTCAAATGTTATTGAATGAAAACTAGGTAATTATCACAAATCCTTGGGGACTTAATACATGATATCAACCAAAATCTGAGTGATTTAAAATTCTATAAGAATCATATAATGTAAAATATTTTGGAAGATCTAAATATAACTAAAATGAAAAATTCAACCAAGATGGAACTTTCAACATTCCAAAACCTGGTAATGAGATGATAGATAGGGTCTAGCTTAGAGAGTTTTAGGTGGTTGTAGTGTCAAACAACCAATTATGTATTAGGTAGGACCCTAGGTATTAAATCTACGATATTAATCCATATCACTTTTCTATGTATCCATCTTACCATAGATTACCTAATAAATACTCTTTAGAATTTATTAAATACTTATATGGTATAGTATAAAAATTTCCACTTAGGGGATTGAGTGAGGAGGATTTAATGAAGTGATTATTCCCATTTTCCCTGAAAGGAAATTCAAAATTTTGTTTTTAGTATATGGATGAAGAAATAGTTTAATCATGGGAATAATTGTAAATTTCTTTTTTCAAGACATTTTAAATGAGAGGTGGATTCTCAGATTAGGCACAATAGACCTGGATTTTTACAAGATGAGTGTGAAATGTTCCATAAAGATTGGGATATACTCAAGGGGATACATAGGAAGTTTCCCAACCCCCGCTATACCCCAAAATATTTCATGGATACATTTTACAATAGTCTCACACCTTATCATCAAACACTCTTTGATCAGTCCTCTAGATTAAATTTCTTTGACAAAATTCACGATGAGATGAAATTGATTTTCAACACCGTAGAACAAAATTCCCAAAAAAATGTTCTAGAAGGAGTACCATTTTTAGTAAAAAACACACATCCACTCCCCAAATTGTATTTCAATCTACTATATTTTACACTAAAAACACTCACCACACAATCATAGAAAAATGTCACCATTGTTTCATGTTTAGAAATTCATAGTCTCACTTACTAAGAATATAAATTTTATTGGATATGGCCCCAGAATGAAACCAATTGATGAACTTTTCTTAAATAATTACAACTAAGGATACCATAACCATCCAAACATTTCTTGTAGAGAGTAGGGTAACAGAGACCTTATCACCTACTTTGTAATAACATCTTAAGTAACAATTCAAATCACAACCAGGGGTAGAGACTTCTAGTTCACAAGATGAAGTCTAGGGAGAGTTACAAAAACATATTTGTTGGTTTAATCAAAATAATAATAATAAATCTGATAAGTAACAACAAGAATATATGTTTAAAAATAAGGAATTATAAGTGATATATCTAGTTAGAAAAAAGATGAGGTAGAGATATAGTTAAACTACAGAACACCACTGAGAAAAATCAGAGGGTAATTCAATGGTAGTCATGAATAATATTGGTATCAAAAATCAATAAGAGCCTTAAAAATATCCCAAATAAACCCTCAATAAAAATATAGATGAAACTAAAATTGAAAATATAGAATCACAAAAATATAGAAATCTGAAGAGCACCACTGTAACTCTACTGATACCTATTATACTTGCTTAAAAACCAAAAGAAAAAGACATGAAAATAAATGAAATAAAAGTATTGAATAAAAAGTTAAAGGGGTTAATATTTTAATGAGAAATATTTCTCCAATCATTAATTTTATATAGATAACAAAAAAATAAAAATCATCATTCTAAACTGAAACAATTATTGAAATTTTAGAAGAAATTGAACTTTGATATTCGCTTACTTAATGATTTAATTTGAATTCATTCTTTAATTATTTAATTCGAATAACTTATTATCTAAAATAACTGAAGAAAATATATTGCAATAATAAAATCAAAGAATAATTTTATAATTATAATATCATAGAGAAATGTAGTGTTATCTTGAAGAATATGATACCTCCAAAAATCAATATCCAAGGATCTTTATAATCCCTTGCACTATAGAAGTTATAGGTGTCTAGTTTAATTATATTTTTTATCATGGAGATAGTATCAATTTGATACCATTATCCTTGTTACCACACTTTAGATTAGGAGTTCCATAACCCACCACAATTTTTTAACACATTGCAGATCGATCTATTAATCACCCAGTTAGTAGGGTAGACTAATTGTTAGCAGAAGTGGGAATGATATTTTTTACTGTTTATTTTCTCATTTTGGATATGGAATGTAACCAGAAGGTATATATCATTCTTGTTAGGACCTTTCTTTCCACAATGTGTTATAGGGTTCTTTCATTGTTTTGTCCAAGGGAAAATTAATTTTTAATCTAGATGAATAGAGAGAGGAAGTCAATGTTTTCTGAAAAATTGTAGAACCCCCCAAGATCAAATATTTCAAGAAGATGAGATTTTAGAAGTTGGAGGATTTGGGGATCAGGAGGAAGATGATTTTTTATATGCTATAAGAAATCAATTGTACCTATAAGCTTGCTATTGAAACCAATATGGGAATTATTTCTATCAAGGATGAGGAACCTTTATATTAATATATAGTGGAATAATTGGAACACATAGATGAGTTTAGCTTATAACATATTTTTACCCCAACAAATGAATATACATTTGTGGAGAAATTTTCTATAAACAATTATGATTAAGAATATTTTTTCCATTAACTACTTTTGGAGAAAATATAGGGACCTTGGACCCCTAAACCCAGGAGTCTTTCCTTAATAAAAGAACCACCTAATCTAGAGATAAATACCATTATACTTCTTGTGAAATATTTTTTTAAGTGAATGATCACCCTATCTAGTCATTATCATAACCAAGTAAAAGGAAAGTCAAGTGAATAAACTCTTGGGTGTCTTAAGGAAGTTTAATTCTACTATGGGCTAGGCTATTACTGATATTAAGGGTACAATTACATAATACTATATTCATAAAATCCCCATTAAACCTGAGTTTAAAACAAGGGTGGAAGTATAGATTAGAATTAACCTAAAAATTAAATATGTTTTCCCAAAATAATTAATATTTTTTCTGGATGCTGTAATAATAATTCACATTTCAAATAGTCTATGGGTAAGTCCAAACTATGTAGTTTCTAAGAAGAGTGAAGTGAAAGAGATAAGTAATGAAACAAATTATAAAATTAAAACAGGAAATGTGATAAAATATAGGGTCTATATATACTATAGAAAACTCAATTCTAGTAGTAGGAATGACCATTTCACAGTTTCATTTTCATACCAAGTGAAAGATATTTTGGTTGGAAATGATTTTTTTTTTCTTTCATGATGGATATTTTGATTAGAACCACGTTTTCATTTCTCCTAAGGGTCGGGATAATACCTCCTTTGATTGTCTATTTGTAACATTCTCCTACAAGACAATTCTTTTTGGTTTAGGTGGTTCCCCAGAAATCATTCTTAGATGCATGATTTCTATTTTATTAGAAATGATTTAACGGATTATTGATGTTTTTATAGATGATTTCCCAATGGTTTGAAGATGTTTTTAATTTTTTTGGAAAATGTAGAAAATGTTTAGAGGGATATCATGTAAAAATCCTTGTATTAAACTTGATAAAATATCAATTCATAGTGACTGGGGTAATTCTCATTGGTCACAAGGCTTCCAAGAAAGATATTGAATTTGATAATGAAATTATTGATGTGATTCATAACACTACTAAAAATTTAACGTATCCCAAATGTTTGAAACCACTGGGATATCCCCTAAAATTGTTCAGATAGGCTATCCCAATGGTTTCAAAAAACCGTTGGGATGTGAGCTGCCAGGATAGCTCTGTACTAATAGTTTACAATAAACTGTTGGTATAGGATGCCTATAATTTCAATATACCTATGATTTGAAGTGAACCGTTGGTATTTATATAATCCAATTGTTCTACAACCATGGGAATAATGTTCTATCGAGAAAAAATTAATAATAAAAGTTACGTGTAAACAAATAGTATAGATGTATACCAATGGATCTACAACTATGGGAAATGTTTTGTAGTATAACTATATACCAATTGTTTAGAAAAGTATTGGTATATCCTCCTCTACTCAGAAAACACAACAGGCCCTTTTAGTGGCTCTTCCACTCTTCCAGATCCTATAAACAAAAAAACACACTGGTATAGTGGAAACCACTCTGCTAGAATCTGTAAATAAAAAAACAAACCACACAGCAGACCCCTCAAGAAACTCAAATTTTGTTTTCTTTGAGACACATGTGTTTTTATATTTTTCAGAATATTGGTTAAAAAATAATATCCACACCCCATACACTCAATCAAGGAATTTAGAGTCCGCTAAACCATTGTAATTTTACTTAGAGATTATGAACTATCTTTTTTAGTAGTGGAGAATATAAATGGAGATCAAATTAACCTATTCCACATTGGAATAATTGGAAAAAATCTTCTAAGGATTCTTTATAATTACTACATGAGATAAAAAATTATTACCCTCACAACCACCTCTCTAATATTATTGAGATTTGTGATAAATTCCAAATAAATGGGGTGATTGATGATGTGATATGTCTATTATACTTCTTGGTATCATTTATGAGACAACATAATGAATGTTTTAATCCACAAGTATGTATTTTTATCCTAACATAGCATGATATTTCATAGAAAATCATTGATAATAACTTCCCATAAGCAAAGATTTAAAAGCTAAGAGGTTCTATTCAAAACAATTCTCAATAATATAAAGAGTTTCCTATGAGGATTAGGGTAACATAAAATACTTCCATAGAGAATATCACACAATAAAGTATCAGTTTGTATGTCACATGAGTCTCATCCTAGTTGGTGAGGTCTCTCTAAGTGCATCCACAAGTCCCAGGTTCAAAACTGGGCAGAGGCATAATTTTGGGTTACTGTAGCAGCTAGAACTATTCACCTTGGGCCACCAGTTTGGTCTTGGAGTACTTAAGGATTTTGGGTAACCCATGCCTTTTTGTCAATAAGGCTTTTGGGCCACCTATAAGGCCTATGAGCCACCTCAAGGCCTCCAGGCTACATGATCAGTGTAGGTGCTCCAGAATGACTCTACAAACAAATAGCATCCCAAAACGAGGATTCAGAGCAGGTTCACTCACTAGAGCAGAACCAATGGATTTAGAAGAATGAGAGGGTATGTTTGCGCCATCGGTACTAGCCTGTTCTTGCACGAAAAGCTTATCCATATGGACATGCGAAGGTGGAGAGCCACAATCACGATGCATATGCTAAGGAGGGTAATTTTCATATAGTTATAGTCTAGTTTAATTCCAAAAGACCTTAGGGTCATGTAATGTCTCTTAAGCCTACTGACCAAGTAATCTATAAGCCTACAGGAATTGTAATGGCTCCCCCTCATCACTTTAAAGGGGGGTTATCAAAAATAAATAAAAATTAATGCCTTTCGTCCATTCGAGGGGTAGTATCCCTTAGCATATATATGAAGACCTTTTAAATTGGTTTTTAAAAACAATCATGGGTATTGGTTGACTCAGTATCTAGAGAGGCACTTTTGATGAAGTCAAAACTAAATAGTAATCCATATTAGATGATATTTTTTATAAACTATATCAATATAAAAGAGAAATAGTCCTAACTAATTGAGGATTTCATCAATTAGATGATATTCCCAATTTGGTTTCTCAAATGGAAGAAACATCAAATAATATAGATATATTTCTAGAACGTTTCCATCAAGGAATCCACCACGGCCAAACAAAGTTATATCATACTTGGTTTTTAGAGTTCTACAACTCCTATATGAATTTTAAGATGGTATAGTATATAACCTGATGGGTGAGGTGAGTTTTATTGGTTAAAACTAGCTACAATTCTATTTCTAAAATAATGTTGGGTAATAATTGAGGTTGATGTCTCAAAATCAGGGTTAGAGATAGGGAAATTTAAAAACACCATTTAAATTGAATTTTTTTGGAATATAACCACGGGAATCTAGCAAAGAGTCCCATTTTATAGAAACTTCATGATTTGAGAAAGTAATTTATGTTGTAATTACAAAAAAAATCATCTTTAATCCCAAGAAGTGCATCCATATTTCAAGGAATTGGTGTTGAATAAAATTAATTAGAATGACTAGTGAATCCATGAAGTATATAAAACCCTTTAAAATAATTATGATTACATAGTAAATCACCATGGATCAGTTTTAATCATCAATCATCAATTGGGATTGCATTCCTAAAAAATGTCTAAGAGAGAAACTAGTATTATATAAAGTAATAACAAGGTTCCAAGGGAGAAATAAAAGTATATTTAATTAATATGTGTATGAAATATAAGGGAAATCAGAACCCATAATGCAATGGAAGATGGTTAAAAGAATAACAATGAAGAAGAAAATAAGAAGGATGAAGACCCAATCAAATAACTCATTAATGAACCAACTAGGGAGGTAATAAATACAATGTAGTTGATGAAAAAAACTAATGAGATAGACACTAAATAGGAAAAAGGTGAATCTATAAAAATCAATATTTCTAATTCTTATAAGGATGTTCCAATAGGTGATGGATGAGTAGTATAAAAAGTTCTTAGATATCTTCAAATTTCATCACATTAACAACCCATTCACTGATGATATTTCTCAAAAGGAAGTGTTTGTCATGTTCCTATAAATCTTCTTAAACCAACAAAAATTATAAGAATTGGGTGTTATTTACTTAAATGAATAATTTTCAAGAATTTTTCATTTTAAAATTCCACTAAATATTATAGATCTGGTAATATTTCCCATTGCATGTACTACTGGTTCATGTAATTTTAGGAAGTGCCTTCAGGATCTAAGGGCTAGTTCCATCTTGATACAGCTACATGTTTTCAAGAATATCAAGCTAATAAATCCTAATCTCACTATATTTTCTTTATATATTATAGACCAATCCATGAATTACATTATTGTTATTTAGAAGTTTTTTTGGTAAAGTTCAATAATTTTATATTCCATATTTATTTTCTCGCCATATAGATAAAAAAATAGGTAGAGGTCCTAATAATACTTGGTTACCATTTTTTAACAATGGGGAAATATCTCATTAATGATAATAAAGGATAATTGATTATATAAGTTATATATGATGAAGTAAAAATTGATTTCATGAAGGTGTTGAAATAAGGAGATGAACCGTAATACTGTCATGTCATTTCCATTGCTGAAGAAGTTATGGTATACTAGTGACACAAGTTAAAGATGTGTGGGGGATTATGGTGCTAATTGATGAAGTAGTGGAAAATAGAGGCATGTTCATACCTAAACCTTATTTGATTATTATTATTATTATAAATCTATTATATTTCAACATATAATATTTTAAAAAAACATTAATTATTCATTGTGAAAATCATATATATAAATTTAAAATTTCAGACATACATATTTGATATTATTATTATATTATATTTTTACTTAATTTCTCCTTTCATTGTCATATAAATAAGAAGTTACTCTACTGAAATTAATAAATATCAACAACACCAAGTATTTCAAAAAAGATATTGTATAATAGTACAAAGAACATTAAATCGGTAGTTTTTAATAGTACAGTGTTAAATGACACTGTATAACAGTAGATAGTGTTAAATGATAGTGTATTAATTTATATATTAAAAAATGATAGTGAATAATGGTAGACAATGTTAAATGGTATTGTTTAACAGTATACATTAAGAAAAATGTAGTGTATAATAATATACAATATTAAATTATAGTGTATAACAGTACAAATAAAGTATGGATTCATTGAAAAAATAAAACCTTTAAGAGAGTAGGGTTGTTATGAAAAATCTATTGGAATATATAATTTTTATTAAAAGAGTCCCTTGAAGATGCTGATAGTGAGTCTGTTTGAAGGAGGAAGATTTTAATTATTGTGTAATCTGTGATGAAACAAAATATCACTGATCAGATAAAATAATAAAATTTATATAAATTAATATAAAATAAAATAAATTTCAAATTAGAAATATGCGTAACTTTTAAAATTGAAATGTTAATAAATAAAAACAATCAAAACATAACAACTTCTTATGGTTATAGACCCTAATTAGCTAATCAATTCTCAAAACACTGGTTATCCCATCATGTGTATAATTGTCACGAAAAATTAGGAAAAGGGTACAATAGACACATGGGTTTAATGAAGGTCTCATACAATTTGTAAAATCACTTAAAGTACAAAACATGAAATTAAAAACATAACAGTCATGATTTTGAGCTACCTTACCCAATTCATTAAATCATTTAAAATCTCATTTTAAACATCTCTTTAAAACCAACCATTTAAAAACATATTGAAAGACATTTAAAAACACATTTATTATCGAAAAAAATTAGAAATGAACATTTATCCCAAAACCTACATGGTTTCAAACATCACCATTTAATTTAATCCATGACCTAAATGGGGTTAAACCATTTGAAACCCTATCATTTTTTTCAAAACAATTCTTGAAATATTTTAAACACAAATGGAATTTCAATTATCACATTAAATTCCAAGTGATACATTTTAGAAATGACATTTAATTCCTAAATATATTTTTAAATTTCAAATACCATTTCAAAGTCCATTTCATAAATATCCTAAATGCACTATGTGACCAATCACACAAAATAAGATTTATGCATGGCCATAAAATAGTAAAACCTTTTTATTTCGAATAAATCTAAGAGAAATAAAAAATTTACCTCGTAAATCAAATAAACTTAATTAAAAATATAATTTAATAATTAAAAAATATGTTCAAAACATAATAGAATCAATGGTTTCAAAATTAAAAGTCCAAGAATATGAAAAACATCCTTGAAATAGTGACCCGTGATCAAGATTTCATCCCCTATAATAGTATATGTTTATTCAACCAATAAAAAACTACCATGAACCCTAAACACCAATGAAACCACAAAAATGGGTCAATCCGTTGAATAAGGGTTTGATGAAAACAAACATGATAATAGGGAAGGAGAAAACAACAAAGAAATAGGGAAAGAGGGACCAAACCATGGTGATTTGACCATAAACCATGAAGATCACACCATATAATTCTAAGGCTTTGATTGTTAATGGGGAGGATAGAATCTGAAACTGGAATGGCAGAATTGGAAGGAAGCAGTGTGTCGAGGTAGGGTTTCGACTTTGAGTGGAATGAACATTATGGCTGATAGAGGAAGGATAGAATATGGTTTTAAGGGGATAGTAGAGGGTTCACACTATGGATGATCATGATGGATAATTGAGGTAGAATAGGGTTTTGGGGAATATGAGGGTTTATGGGGGAGATGATAGTTTTTGGGGGAGAGGAATGCATGGATGAGCCTAATGGAATTGAAATATGAGGGATAGTATAGCTACAGTTGTTTTGAAAATTGTAAGGATGGATATATGTATAAAATATATCCCAATAGTTTTTTAAACCATTGGTATAGGTGCTTGGGTATAGACCCAATTTATAGTAGTGTAAGTTTCAAACATCTGAAAATTTCAAGGGAATTAGAATCTTTTTAAGCCATATTGGTTTTTATCAGAGATTTATCAAGGAGTTTTCCAAAATTACATTGTATTTATGTTAAATACAGGTCAAGGATTCACCATTTGATTTTGATGAGAATTTCATATAATAATTAACCTACTTTTAGATAATCTCACATACTCAACCATTATAACTTACACTAAATAGAAAATTCCTTTCGATGTTATGTGTGATGCTAGTAACATTTTATTAAGTGGTATTTTTGGGAAAAGGAAAGATAACATGATGCATGTAATTTATTATTCAATAAACATTTTTAATAATTTTTAAAAGATTTACTCTAATACTAAAAATTAATTATCAATAGTGATGTTGTCTCTATAAAATTTTACACAATACCAAATAGGATCTAAACTTATCATTTTAATTAAAAACTCAACCCAAAAATATATCCTAAATAAAAACATATTTAAAACATAGAATTATGTGATTTAATCTTATACTAAAAGAATTTTATTTAGTGATCAAGGATAAAATTTATTTTGAGAATGTGGTAGAAGACCATTTGTCTAGGCTACCTAGCACCCAAAGTGAGGGACCAAGGGATATAAACACCTCATTCCCAGATGAATCGTTGTTTTTATAATTCTATTAATCAATATTCTTTATTTTTAGATTATTATAATTTCAAAGATATAGTAATTAATCTCAACTAAAATTTATATAATCTATATATGAGGTTAATTTATGAGTTGAAATACTATTTTTGGGAAGATCTTCTATTTTTTAGGTGATGCTATGGTAGAATTTTAAAAAGATTTGTGGTAGGGGAAGTGATTCTTCTTATTATTGAGAGTTTGCATTCATCTCTTTAGGGTAGAAACAATATAGAAGAAAGGAATGCTCATAAGGTTCTCCAGGTTGGTTTCTAATGGACTGCACTATTCAAGTATACTATGAGTCTTTTGAAAAGTTTTTAAAAATATCAATGGCTAGGAAATATGGGTGGGATGCATGATTTACCTAAAAAGGGATTCAATAGGTTGAATATTTTGATGTCCAGGGATTAGAGTATGAGGTCTATCTGTATCCTCCTATGGTAATTAGTATATACTTCTTTCTTTCTATTATATATCAAAGTTGGTTAAACACTACTGGAAATACACTATTTCCCAACGGTTCAGAACCGTTGGGAAAGCCCCTGAAACCGTTGGGAAAGGTTTTCCCAACGGTTCTAAGAACCATTGGGAAGTAAGCCGTTGGGAAAACTTTTCCCAACGGTTTACAGGAAACCGTGGCAATAGAGCCATAAAATTTACCCTACCCCAACGGTTTGGTTGAACCGTTGGGACAGTTTTCCCAACGGTTCTCCCAAACCGTTGGGAAAACCAAATACCATGGAACATTTTCCCAACGGTTCCAACCGTTTGGAATTGGTGAAGTGGGTTGGGAATTGGTGAAGTCTTTCCCAACGGTTTAAAACCGTTGGGAAAGACATGCTAAAAACTTATATGCCAACGGTTTGAAACCGTTGGCATACCTATGCTGCAAATTGCAGCACCCTGCAATTTGCACAGCCCCCTGTCCCCTGTCCATCACCACAGGTCATGAGGCCTCATTTTCACCTCATTTTCACCTCATTTTCACCTCATTTTCACCTCATTTTCGATCCAACTATTGTACCACTAATAAAATAAAACATACATATTCAATTATGAACAAATTCATACACATTTAACATATAATGGATCCTGAAACTATACAAATCCATAATTAAATTACAATTCATAAACATACATAATTCATATAGAATTCAATTTAAAATTTAGATGACAATTATATGTGGAATCTGAAATTCAATTCATAATATGATCGGTTTTTTCTATACCATATAGTTTTACCTCAAATGATGTCCATTTTAAACAAAATACATACACCTGAAGTGATACCGGCCACACCGCACCTCAGATTGAGGCGGGGTTAACTCGTACACGTCACATTTGACTCATGGATCGTTGTGCTAAAGTATCGACAGAATCCTAATGCGTTTGGTCGGTTTTCCGTATGCCAGTTGATGTTTTTCACTTAAAATGGCGTCCTTTTGAAACAAAAGACGGACACTATGAGTGGTGCCGACCACACCGCGTCTCCAATTGAGGCGGGGTTGATTCGTACACGTCACATATGACTCATGGATCGTTCTCCTAAAGTTTAAATGGAAACCGAATGCGTTTGGTCGGTTTTCCGTATGTACCTAAAATGTTGTCCATTTTAAACAAAAGAGTGACACTTAGACTCATCCCGCCCACACCGCGACTCAGATTCATCCCGGGTTGGCTCGTACATGTCACATATGACCCATGGATCATTGTGATAAATTATCAAAAGATTTTGAATGCGTTTGGTCGGTTTTGCGTATGCCAGTTGTTCTTTTCATTTATAATCATGTCCATTTTAAACAAAAGAGACATAGTTAGAGCGGTGTCGGCCACACCACATCTCAGATTAAGACGGGGTTGACTTGTACACGTCACATATGACCCATGGATCGTTGTGCTAAAGTATCGATAGAATCCGAATGCGTTTGGTCGGTCTTCCGTATGTCAGTTGATGTTTTTCACTTAAAATGACGTCCTTTTGAAACAAAAGACGGACACTTTGAGTGGTGTCAGCCGCACCGCATGTCGGATTGAGGCGGGATGATTCGTACACGTCACATAGGACCCATGGATCGTTCTCCTAAAGTTACAATGGAAACCGAATGCGTTTGGTCGGTTTTCCGTATGTACTTAAAATGGTGTACATTTTAAACAAAAGAGAGCCATTTAGACTGATCCCGGTCACACCGCGACTCGGATTGACCCGGGTTGGCTCGTACACGTCACATATGACCCATGGATCGTTGTGATAAATTATCAAAAGATTCTGAATGCGTTTGGTCGGTTTTGCGTATGCCAGTTGTTCTTTTCACTTATAATCCTGTCCATTTTAAACAAAACAGACACAGTTAGAGCGGTGTCGGCCACACCGCGGCTCGGATTGAGGCGGGGATGATTCGTACACGTCACATATGACTCATGGATCGTTCTCCTAAAGTTTCAATGGAAACCGAATGCGTTTGGTCGGTTTTCCGTATGTACTTAAAATGGTGTCCATTTTAAACAAAAGAGAGCCACTTAGACTGATCTCGGCCACACCGCGACTCGGATTGAACCCGGGTTGCCTCGTACAGGTCACATATGACCCATGGATTGTTGTGATAATTGATCAAAAGATTCGGAATGCGTTTGGTCGGTTTTGCGTATGCCAGTTGTTCTTTTTCACTTATAATCATGCCCATTTTAAACAGAAGAGACATAGTTAGAGCGGTGTCGGCCACACCGCGTCTCGGATTGAGACGGGGATGATTGGTACACGTCACATATGACCCATGGATCGTTCTCCTAAAGTTTCAATGGAAACCGAATGCGTTTTGTCGGTTTTGCGTATGCCAGTTCTTTTCACTTATAATCCTACCCATTTTAAACAAAACAGACACAGTTAGAGCAGTGTTGACCACACCGCGCCTCGGATTGTGGCGGGGATGATTCGTACACCTCACATATGACCCATGAATCGTTCTCCTAAAGTTTCAATGGAAACCGAATGCGTTTGGTCGGTTTTCCGTATGTACTTAAAATGATGTCCATTTTAAACAAAAGAGAGCCACTTAGACTGATCCCGGCCACACCGCGACTCGGATTGAGCCCGAGTGGGCTCGTACATGTCACATATGACTGATGGATGTTGGGTCGGAGGTGATGGCAAGAGGGGGGGTGAATTGCCTTTTTAAAATTAATTAACAATTTAAAACAAATTTAAATGCAGCGGAAAGTAAAATGGCAAGACACAATTGATAACGGAGTTCGGCTTTAAACTCAAGCCTACGTCTCCGCTCCCAACTCAACCGTTAGGAGATTTATACGACCGCTTGCTTTTTAATGGTTATAGCAAGAAACCCACTAGCCGTTTTAAGGTAGGCTAGATCACCTTCTTACAGCTTGCTTTTTTATTATGGTTGTAGCAAGAAACCCAAATTGAAAGAAGAAAAAGGGTGGTTTGTTTTAATACAAACCCAATTAAGAACTAAACAATTGAAGTAAATAATTTAGAACAAACTAGAGGAAGCCTTGAGCGCCAAGAGGTGAGTGTAGTTGATGTAGAGGCAGCCCAAGCTTCAAGGATGGCAATTGGATCTCAAGTAGCCTTTGAGAATTGTCGTAGGAGCCTCAAATGATTAAAATAGCTTTGGTATGCTTCGGTATATGATCGGTAGTGTTCCCGGCATCCATGGACGTCTATTTATAGGAGAAATGCTCCCAAATACTTCAAAATAGCCGTTGGAGGGTTTTCGGAGCCGTTGGGGATCAAGTGGGCAAGCCTGGTCAGTTTGACTGAGCACACCGGCTGGCCGGTGCTGATCCACCGGCTGGCCGGTGCACCAGACAGAAGCAAGGGATTTCTCTGGCTCCACCGGCTGACCGGTGCTGAGGCACCGGCTGGCCGGTGGTCTGGACAGAAGCATGCTATTCTGTCTGGGTTCCACCGGCTGGCCGGTGGTCTGGCACCGGCTGGCCGGTGGTTTGGACAGAAGGTATGCCATTCTGTCTGGGCCCACCGGTTGGCCGGTGGCCAGACACCGGCTGACCGGTGGCACCTGGCAGAGGGCAAGGCCTTCTGCCTTGTCCACCGGCTGGCCGATGGGCTGGATCCGGCTGGCCGGTGACCTTACCGGCTGGCCGGTGGTCTCACACCGGCTGGCCGGTGGACTTAAACAGTCCATTTTGAATTTTTCTTGGGCCAGCTTCTAGGCACCCTATTTCCTATCATCAAAAACACTTATGATTTTCACTTAAAATGACGTCTTTTTGAAACAAAAGACCGACACTTTTTGAGTGGTGTCGGCCACACCGCGTCTCCGATTGTGGCGGGGTTGATTCGTACACGTCACATATGACCCATGGATCGTTCTCCTAAAGTTTCAACGGAAACCGAATCCGTTTGGTCGTTTTTCCGTATGTACTTAAAATGGTGTTCATTTTAAACAAAAGAGAGCCACTTAAACTTATCCCGGCCACACCGCGACTCGGATTCATCCCGGGTTGGCTCGTACACGTCACATATGACCCATGGATTGTTGGGATAAATTATCAACAGATTCGGAATGCGTTTGGTCGGTTTTCCGTAAGCCAGTTGATTCTTTTCACTTAAAATGACGTCCTTTTGAAACAAAAGACGGACACTTTGAGTGGTGTCGGCCACACCGCGTCTCCGGATTGAGCTGAAACCACCGTGAAACATTCTAATTATTATTCGTGACGTGTACGCGCAGACGGCACGTCAATCGGACGTGTGGTTTGCGCGGTACGGCTCAATATTAGTGTTTTAAGTGATGCGCGCGCTTCGTAAACGCACGTGAGGGGGGTCCAAACGGGCCGAACGATGTCGGAATGGCCTGAAATCAGACGACAAATACGGGCGACTGATTAAAATAATTCAACTACAATACTATACTACGAGTCTAGATAAAACCAACAACTAGAATAGATTAAACATCAAATCTCAAGTCAAAAATGTAACGGATCAATATGTCCCACATCAGCATCACCATCTCCATCATCATCATCATCATCGCCCTCGTCATCGTCCTCCTCATCGTCATCACCCTCCACAACGCCTTCCTCCTCGCCTTCGCCCTCCTCCTCGCCCTCCTCATCTTCATCCTCTTCCGCATCAGACTGCTCGTCATCATCATCTTCAAGCTCGACATCGGCCTGACCACCACTGGAACTGCCACCTGGTGCACCATATATAGAATGTATCGACGACATGTATTCATCAATCGCTGGGCTGGCCTCTGCTGGAAGTGTTGGACGTAGAACTTCAATAAATTTCATAAATGCACTGTTTTCCCTTGCAGACTGTTCTGCCGTCTCTGTGGCCCTTTTCTCAGCCTGTTCTGCCTGTGCCCTAACTTGCTGCAGCTCGGTGGCACTACAACTCGTACCTGAGGCAGGCCAATACCTCGTCGGGGCTATCCTAGGTCGGCAGCGTACTCTGCCAGAATGATCATCTCCCAACACCTGATGTAAGTGATCAGATGGCCCAAAATTGTCTGCTTCTTGGGCATCGAGGGCCTCTAAAGCATCCTGTTACAAATATAAATATATTGTTAAGTTACGAAATAGATATTAAAATATAAAATCAATAGATTAAAACTTACAATCTGCTGCTGAGTCGCTTCGTTGACAGCACGTCCATCCTTTTTTCGTCTACTCGAGCAAAACAGTTTTGCTCGAGGCACACGTCCTTCAATATTTTGTACTTTCCTCTACAATGACATTGAAAACAAAATTTATATAAAGACTTCAGCAAATAATTAAATAATTGAGGAAAAAAAAGAAAATGTAAGTCGTAAAGAAAACTTATAAACAATTGTCATACCTGCTGCCTCTCATGATCCGGCATCGTCGTGCGTCCTAGTGTATGGAGGTATTTTTTTGCATCAATGTTTTTTTTATTTTTTCCAGATGATTCCTAAATAAAATTCGATAATGCAAAGGATAATATTAATGCAAAACTTGAAAGTTATTATTTAAATACCTCAAATGTAATTCATACCTTAAACTGGGTACTCGTCCAATGAGTAATCATCTGACGATACTGCTCTATAGGACAATCATCCACGACTGGTACCGCCTCTAACTCAGTGCCAACTCTAGCATGCCAGCCAATATACAGCTCATGCTTGTAGGCTCTCCAAAGCTCGCCTAAATCCTTTAGACGTTCCATTCGTGCACCCTCACCATCAGGAAAATTAAATCGAAGCTGAAATGAAAATATTAATTTATATAAATACAAAAAAAATTCATGGCATTAAATACAACAGATTTTTTTTACCCATATCTCTGCCCAAGCTCTATCTTTGACCTCATGTGGCAAATGTCTCCACGACAGCGGGCTGACGGGAATGATGTCGGAGTATTTGGCAAGCGTCGCCATAAAACTCCGACATTGCTGCCCTGTTTTCTCAACCATCTGATTGTCTTCATTATATTCCACCATAACCTGTGTGCGACGGTTCCACACCGAACGCATGCGTGTACGGCCCTGCCCCCGCCTCCGTTCAGTAGATGTATCTGTCATGAAAGA
The DNA here is from genome assembly GCA_963277665.1 of Viscum album. NCBI lineage: Eukaryota > Viridiplantae > Streptophyta > Magnoliopsida > Santalales > Viscaceae > Viscum > Viscum album. The sequence continues at coordinate 491,779,266 of OY728166.1, forward strand.
AAAACAAACATTTTATCAAAACATGTTATAATGAAAATAAATATTACTATAAAAATTTGATAGGGTTTTATAAATATACCTGTGCTAGTCTGATCAATGAGTGGCGCCGGATCCACAGAACCTGATGGAACACCCTCTGGTGGAACAGGAGTCGAAGACGATGGAATATAAAAGCTCGGAGAGACAGAAGTAGAAGGAAAAGAAGATGGAACAACTGTATGACCTGATGCTGACTGGGGAGTGGGAATCATCATGGGATGTGAAAATGATGGGGCAGAAGATGCAGAAGGTAGGGAAAACATGGGAGGTCTAAATATCCCGTGTGTCCCTAACGACACACCGGGATCAGAATGTGGGAAGGCTGAAATGTCAGTGGGAGGGGCAGGGTCTAGTCGGGCACGCGCAGCTCTATGTCCACCTCTGGTACGAACCCTCCTCGTACCACCGGCCTGAGTACTCGGACCAGTACTAGGCTCCTCGTCGAATAACTGTCGACGTAATGGTGGATCCTACAAAAAAGTTTACAAAAAAAATTAATCACATGACATTATATATTCTGTAAATATATATATGTATTTGAAATAAAGTACTCACTGTAGGCACTAATGGTGGAATGCCCATCTCCTCCATCCGACGATTGTTCTCTGCCATTTTTTTTCTTCGTCTCTCTTCAATTGGCTTCATTTCCTGCATTGGAAAACAAATATGTAATTAATTAGAAAAAGAAAATTAATGTGTAAACCAAAAAACTAAATATATGAGGGAATGAGGGGATTCATTGGTAATTTAGCTATCAATTGTTTCAGAAGAGCTTGAATGAATTTAATAAAACATACAAGTTGTAATGTTCACCAAGTTAGAAATATTGTTTGATTTGGTTTGAATACAGTTCAATTCCAAATTAGAAAATGCAATTCAAATAAAACAGCAACCAATAAACATTGAAAATTCACATAACGGTCAAGTCAGCTAAAACATATTTGTGATCAATACTAAATAAATATGAATATTACCAACCTTAACAACCCAACTCGAGGTAAACCAAAAGAATTGAGAACATGGATGAATGATTCTATATATTTCCAACCACAACTTCAGGTTCACAATCAACTCTGACAATTGAGCTATTGGAGTCATCAAAAGAAATAAATGGATTGGTTCCAATGGCAATAGGGACAGTGTCAATTCCATCATCAGCATCATCAAAAATATGTCTTGGAATTACTTCAACTACGACACCAAATTCAGGTTGAAGTTGATCTTTGACATAAAAAACTTGTTTAGCCATTGATGCCAACACATATGGTTCTTCGGTTGCAAGAGTGCGGGTCATATTAATTACTCGAAATCCACAATCATCAATAAATGTGCCATGTCTCGTCATCGAATCAAACCAATGGCATTTCATCATTGTGACTCGTCCATGAGAGTAATAATCCAATATTATTATTTTCTCAACGACTCCATAATAACCCACATTTTCAAGTCGCGGTCTACTATCTGATGCGCTGGCATAACAATCTGTTGTGGCAGTAACCATAATACCATCATGTTGTGTTCTCATGTTTTTGGCTCGTTCAGTGACAATAAATCTGTACCCATTGATAACAATTGATTTACAGTCACGAACCACGGTATTAGGACCAAAAGCCAAAGCTCTTATTTCCTCAGAGACAGAGTCAGCAGACAAACTCAATACCTGCAATATAAATGACAGCTAAACATAAGTAAATATTGAAATAATTAATTTAAACAGTAATATTTTTACCTTCAATTTTAACCAAGCAGAAAACTCTTTGCTATGCAAAGTCTCTCTCCTTCTCAAAGATAAAGAACGATGCTTCCTATTTATCATTGTTTTATGTTCCCTGTAGATAAAAAAATATGAATAGTTTAACAGATATATATGTAAGATATACATATTCAATTTTGTTACCTGATATAGTCATCGAACAAATCACAGTTGAACAAAACTGTGCGATGTGCCATCTCCCGCTCTTCATGGCTTAATGTCTTCAATGTATATGATCCAGGAATTCCTCCTGTTTGAGGAAGTGATGGAAAACTGGGTTCAATTTTCTCATATTGTTCTTCTTCATTTCTCATTGGTCTGCTCATTCTTGTAGTAAGATCAGACAAATACATTGAACAGAAATCCATACATTCTTGAGCTAAGTAACCGTTCACGATAGAACCTTCGGGATGATTCTTGTTTCGAACATAAGACTTTAATGTGAACATATTTCTTTTAGTTGGATACATCCAACGAAAAGAAACAGGTCCTCCGAGAAGTATTTCAGTTGGAATATGGACAGTCAGATGCAGCATGCATGTGAAAAATGATGGGGGAAATATTTTCTCCAACTCACACAAAATTAATGGGGCATCTGTCAACATTTTTTGCAAGAAAGACTTCGACAACTTCTTAGCACAAAGATCTCTAAACAAATGGCACAACCGAATAACACCCACCCTTACATTATTGGACAAAAGATGACGGATTGCTATTGGAAGCAACTCATGCAGTAGAACGTGATAATCATGAGTCTTCAAAGATTTTAGCTTCAACTCTCTTCTGTTGACCCGTTTAGATATGTTGCTTGAATAGCCATCAGGAACTCTAATAGTCTCTAATACTTCCAAAAATTGTTTTTTTTCAGTAGGTGTCATCACATAAGAAGCACATGGAAGTTGCCATTTATTTTCACTGATACGCACAGGATGCAATTCTGGTCTGATGCCCCAATCCACCAAGTCACGTCGAGATCGTAAATCATCTTTTGTCTTCCCCTTGACATTTAGAAGAACTGAAAGCAACATTTCACATATATTCTTTTCAATATGCATTACGTCTAAGCAATGACGTAGCAAATTGGTTGACCAATAAGGCAAATCAAAAAAGATACTCCTCTTCCTCCAATTGTAACAGGTTTCTGTGGAAACATTCTTTCTCTTTCCAGATTTCATTTGACCCTTCCCGAACGAAAAACTGAAATCTTTCAATTCATTAAGCACATCAGTTCCAGACATACGCTGAGGTGGATCATCGGTCTCTATAGTATTATCAAATCTTCGACGATTCATTCTATATGGATGATCCTTTAGCAAAAATCGTCGATGTCCCATAAAACTGAAACTACAACGATGTTTCAGTCTTCTGGATCGTGTATTCTTCATACAAACTGGACATGACAGTTTCCCCTTCGTGCTCCATCCAGACATCATTGCATAAGCCGGAAAATCATTGATTGTCCACATAAGCGCAGCGCGCATCTGAAATATGTCTTTCGAACATGCATCGTATGTGCGCACACCCACATCCCAAAGAAGCTTCAACTCTTTTATTAAAGGTTGCATGTATACATCAATATCAATGCCAGGATCAGAAGGACCAGATATGAGTATACTCATGAAAGTGAAAGGTTTTTTCATACACAACCATGGGGGAAGATTATAAATGTGTATAAAAACTGGCCATGTGCTGTGCGAAGTAAGCATCTGCCCAAACGGATTAAAACCGTCGCATGAAAGACCCAGCCTCACATTACGCACGTCAGCTGCAAAATCAGGATGTCGAGCATCAAATCTCTTCCATGCAAATCCATCTGCAGGATGAACCAACTCATCATCAGTCTTCTTTCTCTCGGTATCATGCCATCTCATTTTTATTGATATGTCATCAGACATAAAAATATTCTGGAGTCTGGGAATCAATGGAAAGTGCCACATTACTTTCTGTGGAACGCGGGATGGTGTTCCATCAGATTTTGACTTCCAGCGGGATGTGCCACATTTTATACAATCATTTCGTTCAGCGGTTTCCTCCCAGAATAAACTGCAATCTTTCGGGCAAGCATGAATTTTGTTTCTTGAAAATCCAAGTTCCTCAACTAACTTCCATGCCATATAGTGGTTTGAGGGAATATCTGCATCATCTGGAAGTAAATCCTTCAAGAGGGTAAGAATGTAATCGATTGCTGTATTAGAAATCCCATACATAGTTTTCCCATGAAATAATCGGATTAAAAATTCCAGCTTTTTCATTTTATCGCATTGCCGATATACTGGAGTCGTGGCAGCATCATTCAATTTTTTCACCCTATCAATATCATCATTTTCACTAGATGCATCAGCTGTCCTCATATCGAAGTCTTCTTGAGTCGAAATCCTTTCTTTTTCATGATGACGAATAAACGGAAACCGATCATCTAACAAATTCTCCATTCCAGTCTTTTCATTTCGATCATCACCAATTTGAGATTTCGTTTTCTCCCCTTTGTGATACCACAGAAAGTAGTTTGCTTGAAACCCATTTTTGGTTATGTGGTAGCTGACTTCTTCACGGCTCAACCAAGGTCTACCAACACAATTGGAACATGGGCAGTGTATGCGACCACTATCTGAAGCATTGTCAAATGAAAAATCTATAAAGCTCTCCAAATTGTTTTGAAAATCATCTGAGATCCGATCGGTTTCATACATCCAACTTCTGTCCATTCTGTAAAACGAATTTATATAAGTCATTTTGTCATAAACAATTCAATAGGCATTAACTATAATAGAATATACATTTAAGTAAACGATAAAGGAAGAAAATAATCAAGGTATCAACATAACTCATAATGGCTAGCAATTCAATGAAAATTCAAGCACTCACATGGGAATTTTTAATAGAACACTTCTAACAAGACTATAAAGATATCACATGCATTAGTTATAATATATCTAACATGGTAACATAAAATATAAGATAAATTCAATCCAATTTCATAGATTCATAGCATAGTCTCTACTTTACTCACATTGGCAAGGCAATACAATTAAAACATGTGTTAAAAAATAATTGGCATTCATGTGTTAAAAAGGGGAATGCAAACCATAAAATACCCTTAATTAATTTATTTTACAATTCAATTCAGAAATCAAACAATCAATTCGATTTATATAACCTTTCACAAATGACATCCCATGTTCAAAGGGTAAAATCCAAAAAGGAATTTTCAATAAAACTCACCCTTAGGCGCCGGCAGTAGCTCCAAAATCGTCTAAACTGAAGGGAAAAATAAAAATAAGTTTCAATACTATCCAAACATTTGAATACCTTTTGAGATAAAGAAGAATAACCTGAAAAAAGAGCTTCAAGGTCCGGCCGGCAGTACTCCAAAATCGGTTGCTGCTGCTCCCGTTAGGGCTCTGTAACTCTCTGTAACGCGAATGGGGAGAGGAGATCGCGGCCTACAATTTGGGGGAAACCTTTGCCAACGGTTTATAAAAACCGTTGGCAAAGGCACACTTTGAGCTGCCTTTTCCCAACGGTTCCATTGAACCGTTGGGAAATGTCTCCTTTTCCAAATGGTTCCAGTGAACCGTTGGGAAAAGTTCTGCTGAAATTATCTTTGCCAACGGTTTTCTTAAACTGTTGGCAAAGACTCAATATCCCAACGGTTTAAGTAAACCGTTGGTATACTGCCGTTGGGAAAAAGCTAAATTCCAGTAGTGAAAGCATCTTCATTACCAAATAACAAAGATAATGGTGTTATAAAATTAATCAAGAAGAAAATTTTAACAATGTTTTTTCTATATAAATTTTTAATAACTGACAGTGGTACTCACATCAAAAACCTAAAATTTAAATAATTTATGGAAAATAATTTTTTGTGGAAAAAATATTACAACATATCATCCATAGTCATGTGGATAGGCCCGTGTGTCTAACAGATTATTGAAATATATTTTTGAGAAAAAATTTAATAGTTATTGAAAATATTGGTATCAAAAGGTGGATGAGGCATTTTGGGATTATAGGAATTCTTTTAAAAATCCAATAGGAAGGTCCCTATAATGGATTCCTTTGGATTATTTTTGTAATGTCTTAAAATTTTCTTATGGATCTATAACACAAGACCTTTTAGGAAATAATGGATTTTATTTTGAATTTTATGTCTATAGATAAAGAAGGTTTCTTCGATTGAGTGAATTAAATAAAATCATGAGAAAATATTATGAAAATTCCCATATCTATAAAGAAATGAAAAAATATATTTTCATTATTATTTAATTCAAAATAGCCACTTTAAAGTTGTATAGAAAGTGTTTCTATTCAATTATAGGCTTAAGCTGCTTCCTCGTAAAATCCAAACCAAATGGTCCAGACCTTTTATAATTCTATGAGTTCTAGTCAATGGGTCTATTGAGTTGTTTTAGAAATATAAATTCCATTTATAGTAAATGGTAATATATTTAAGCATAATATTAAGGGAATCCAAAGTTAATGGATACCATCTCCTTCCTTGAGAGTTAAACCATTTCTAAAGTCTAACTGGATAATATAAAACCAGTACTTCATGGGAGTCAACGCATGGTTTATGGTTTTTATTTTTTATTGTCTGGTTTGTGTTACCTTGAATAATTTTTTTACATTTTTATGGTCTTATTTCTTATATTCTAGTTTATTTTATTTTTTTAGAATATTTATTGGCTACAAAATTCACTAGAGTAAAGTTCCAACTGATCTAAAATCCAATGATGAGTTACTTGATGAAAATAACTAGATAAAACCCCCCATGACTTCCACATCTAATAATTTTTTTGTTGAATTTTAAGGTTATTTTTGTTTAAATTCATAGTATTTGAAAATGAAAACCATATGGTCCCCTTAAAATATAAATGGGAGAGAGATTTTTACTAAATCTCAATGAGAAAATCATCACATTCCCGTGATTTTGGTTAATTATTTTGAAAAAATTTAATTCTTCTCATCTCTTGTTGCATGTTTCTTAATCCTAAGTCTGGGTGGGGGGGACACCCTTACATATATTAGGTAAAATTTGATAATATGTTTACACCATTAAATTTTCATTTATTGCTACAATTTTATTTATTATCATGGTTTAATTTGAGTTGAATTATGAAAAACATTTGTGTGTATTTCACAATAAAGAAGATACACCTATTTAAAAAACCAAATAGTGATTTTTTTAAAATAGATTATATGTGTGCAAATTTTTTTTCTTTTAAACATTTTAATAACCCATTTAAAAATCCATTAATTGAAAAATTTTCAACTTTTTTTTGTCAAAATCTTCTACCACCTAAGGATTCAACATTGGGGGAAAATTTGAGTTTTAAATGTGTGGGAGAGAAGGATATCTGTATGCCTTAGTTGTTCTTAAATTCTATACACACCAAAACCCTCCAAAATCATTCAATTCTATGCACATCAAAAACCTAAATAAAATCAAATTGCCTCCCTTTTGAGCATTAATTCATGATTCTTGTAAATACTTCAATATTTTTTTGATAAATGAATGCTTTTTGTTTCTTTAGGTTAAAAATAATAGTTCTTTGTTCCCTACCATGGGAGAAATGTAATTCCTATTTTTATGGATTTTAAAAAGTATAAATTTGTGGGGATTGAGTGGTTTCTGAGTGACTTTTTTGCTTCTCTCATGCAGATGCTATTTAGAAAACTTGGAAAATGAATTTTTATAGGTTTTATTCTTATAGAATTCAAAATATTAATTGAATAATTTTGAGTTTGAATGTGAAACTAATGACATTTACATGGTATAATGGAAGACATTTGGAATCCAACTCAATATATATTTTTAAAAATCCTCTTAATCATAAATTAAATGGGAAATTAGAATCCTATGGTGAGTCCAAGAGATAAGGGAATTAGGTTTGTTTTCAAAATAAATCCATGGAAAATATTAATAAATTCTTTGAATAGTGATTTTCCCAAAATCATGTATGGGAGAAATTCAAAAAAATGGCATTGTAAAAAATGAACTCATTAGGTGACAAGAATATTGATCCCAAATTAACAAGGAGAAAAATATAATATAAGAGAATATTTTGAGTTGTGTTAATAAAGTGGAAAGTGGAACTTTGTTTTGAGGAATCTAGGAGTGATATAAATCCAGTTGTTCCAATTAGTATAGATTTGATTCCACTTAAATCACTCTGTTATTTACACTTAAAAATATTATTTAATATAGTGTTGAAATAGTCAACTATTAAGAATTCACCTAGGATGTAGGACATTCATAGAAATGGATTATTCAAAAATTCTCATTGATTCGAGAATATGCACCTGAACCTAGGCTGGATGATCATTAAATTTTCCCTCGATTCATTATAAATAAATAAATTGAATGAGTTTTATTGACCGAGAGTGAAATTAACTAAGTGTGAGGGAATTTGATGTTGAATTATTTTATCATAGTTTCAAGCATCTCTTTTGGTTAATTAAAAGGGTTTTTATTTTAAAATTGAACTTTTAATGGAGTATTTTTTAATATAGAGAAAATATGGTTGAGTTTATTTTTTATTACATAGATTAATAAAAATTTATCTTTTGGGTTCTTAACTAATTAATGTTCTTGTTTTAATTTTTTATATCATTTATGAACAATTTTAATTGAAATTTTAAATGATGGTTAAATCGAAAAAAAAATTAGGGTGCCACAATGAAAATCTTACAAAGTGTTCGAGTGAATGAACAACAAATCCATCGAATACATGACCATTCCATTCGACAATAAGAATAAAACACAAAATTTGGAAATATCATTGATCAAAAATTTTTGAACCTAATGGAATGCATTGAAAAATGGAATATATAGAAGTTAAAATGGAGTGACTTTCATCTTAAGCGACTTTACCATTTTTTTGATTGATTGCAACTTCAAAAAAAATTACAAAGATACATTTTCCATATAAAAATAAAAGGGGATGAATATGTGCTCATAATCATGGTTGATAATCCTAATCGATCATAACCCTATCCCCACCCAAAGCAAAGCCCCACACCAACTCAACATCCACTGTTGATGTTTCACACTTCCAAGACACTCCTAAACCAAATTAGTACCATCACCCGAGAGGATGAATCTAGTTAGCATATTATCACATTCCATCACATAAGATCATCCAAACCATCAATATATAGATTATTAACACTTATAATATCCATTTTCCCCACTAAAATAGATCCTCCATTTCAAATATAAGGTGATGTTTTGGTCGGAACTAACCACCATGTCTCCACTATTAAAACTGAGCCACCTATAAGATATATAAGAACTCCCCACCCGCAATGATCCAAGGAAGGTTACATGAAATTGAAGGCATCTAATACCCCATCTAAAACTTGAATGTGATAAAGGGAAATTATTTTCTCTACCGTCAATCTTTCTTTATTCCTTTGTTTAATGATACCACCAATAATTCCTTTTTTAAAGCTCAATCTACACCATTGAAATAACTAATTGAAAAGAGCTAAAATACTAAACCTAATTTAAGAAAGATAGATTAAAATGATACACAAATCATGACTATAGAACCTAAAAAACTATAATGATTGAATTCACTAGTAGGGTGATCTCAAAAATACTTTTAATTGAAAACACCTTTTGGATAGGCCTAATAATAGAGTCCAAATCCTTTTCAACTGAAGGCCATGAAATAATTTGAACAAAGACACTCAACACATTCAACTCCACATGTGATTCCTATAGAGAATATAATTAATTCTATAAAAAAATAAAAAATTTGATCATAATAGAAATAATTCCTTTTCTAAATAAGCCTTTATATACTCTAACCCAAAGAAATTCAGACCATCAAATTTTTCACGTTGCAATAGTCTAAGAAAATTATATGTGGGATTAGAATTTGAGGACTGGATCGAGCATACATGATTGGTTTAAAAAAGAACTATTTACTTTTAGGGATCCAGTATGAAGCTTGTTACTGTCTCTTTAAAAATAATATAGGGGTATTTTTTTATAAAAAATAGATAATAAAAACTAGAGAGTGGTAGGAGAGGAATGATTTGGAAGTAGTTAAGAGCACTTGTGAAGAATAGGATGAAGTTTAGAAGCTCGCGGCAAGATATTCTTCATCATGTTCTCTTCTATATTTCCTCTATATTTCAATGAATCTTTGAAATACACTAAAACATTATATCATGATTGTTGGGTAATTTAAAATAGGGGAATGAGATTGAGATGGTATGTGCTTTTACATCATTCAATTGTAATGTGTGGCTGGAAACTACCCTTCTTATATTTCAATTAGTATACATCCTTTAATTTCAAGAAATTAGTGAGAAATATTTTTTGTTTTTTTGGTATCTATCTACTCACCAAATAAAATTCCATCTGAGAAGATGATAGGTTATTCAAGGGTGTCACATTAGAAATAATTAATATGTTTATTTTTTTATTTTTCACCAATTTCTTCATTTAGTGGATTAGTGAAATTTATAGTTTAGAAACAAGACTATCCATTCATCTGTACGTTATTCATTCAAGATAACTAACTATACACTTTTCACAAAAACCAGAAACACTTATGCCTAAATTAATATAGAAAAATAAATAAAATAGTATAGTAAAAATAATAACTAGCCATTCGAATTCCCATGTTCTATCCCTGGACTACTCCCAATTTTCTTGTGATCTTTTCACTCATTCATATGTTGTTTATTGTTTCCATGTTTCCTTCTTGTTCTCACTCCACTAATTTTATCACCACATTTTAATTTCATAATTTATGTAATCAACAGGACAATAAATCATTAAAGAGTTTTCTAAAAACTTGGTTCCATCAAATGGTTCCACTGAAACAGTAGCATCGGTCATGGTCGCACATTGAAATGGTGGAACCCCTTACGGTGGAACAACATATATTGGAACCATGATGGTGGCACTATGATGGTGTCACTATGAGGGTGGAACTTTAAGAGTCGCATTGTAATGGTCACACACCGAAATAGTGTCACCATAGATGGTGGCACTGTGATAGTGACACCGTAACAGTCACACCGTCACAATTGCACACCAAAATGGTGGCACCACTTATGGTGGAATTGTGAGGGTGGCACCTTGACAGTGGCACAGCTAATGGTGTCTCACCAAACGGTGTCCCACCCTTGTTTCTTTTTCTAGTCCCACTCTCGCAATGTATCTTTTTACGTAAGAGTGTTTTAATACCCCTTTCAAATCCATTAAAAACCCATTAATGATATATATTGTCCCCTAGGATCTGGGCGACCCTTGAATTACCAAAACATGTGGGTTTTTCCTCAGTTCCACACCCTTTTTTCCATACATCAAGTTCCACCCCCATTACGCATGTTTTCCTCTCGTTAAAGGAAATCCTTTAACTCACATTGGTTATGGCCACCTCACTGATGAGAATTATTAAATGGAAATTAATTCCATCATGTGTAACCACCCAACCGCATGGTGAAACCATGATCCACTTTAAAGTCGTTTAAGATTTTCATATCCTGTAACTCCAGGATCTTGCCTTTTTATTGCACTAGTATTTGTTCCTTCTTCTTCTTGGTTGGTTTCCTTCTTCTCCACGATGCGTTCGGAGTCCCCCTTCCCAAGGAAAGTGGTGCATCTATACTGGAGATTTTTTCCTCGCTCTTGGAGTCCTTGGAGTTCCTCCCCGGCAAGTCATGCATCCCCAATTCATGGTGTGTGGAGAGAAACTTCGATCGTTGATCATCCAGGTAGGATTCCTCCTTGGTCTCTATTTTCTATGTATCATGCGGGTGAGTATTCTAATGTTTCTATGAAGTTGTATGAAACCAAACCTTAATGAAGATAATAACCATATTTTAAATAATGAAGGGGTGTGTTTGATGATGTTGTTGTACTCTTTTACCCCTACTTATATGTTGTTAATTGTATGGGTTTCTATCCACTGAAAATCATGGTCATTTGTGGTTTTTCCTTATACACTATTGGACCCCTATCTTCTGTGATGATTGAATGGATATGACATAGAAATTGGTTAATCATGTAAAATCGGTTGATTAAATGAATTTCTAGTGAACAAGAATCCTTGTGTGATCACCCCGGTTAACCAAACGAAAAGAAGGAACTCAATGAATGGTACGAGAAAATCTGGAAAATCCCTTAGCCTTGTCTTTGTAATATGTGTCATTTTTCTGCTTGATTTGTGTTGCGTGACATGGATGGGGATGGGATACCTTGTCAGGGTGTAATTGTTTGTTTGTGGATCTAAGGCCATGTCGGGCCATATGTTGGGGCTTGGTTTGGTTCCAGTACTTTAAGGGATCTCACGGATCCCTTTTGTTGGTGTGACTTACAAGAGAACCAGGTGTGAATGCTTAAATTGATACTTGGATTTGTTTTTTCTTCCTTGGCTTGTGGATATGCCATTTAGTTGCTCGGTAGTGAATAATTATTTAAATGGAATCACTTGAATATGAAAACAAGGATGGGTTCAATGGGGAATTTTTTTTCAGGATTGAGTTGTGGCTTGGTTGTGGTTATTGTTCTTTTTATGAATTGTAATGATTGTGTTTGTGTATGGGATAATTTTGGAACCCCTAGGTTGTGATGATTTTTTTTACCTAAATGTATAATTTAGTACTTATGTTTCTTTTTCACGCCCTACCAAAGTTGAGAACTTCGTGCTGAACACCCCCATTTTATGGGGGAGGGTATTTTTTCCAACACTCCTATGAGTGGATGGTTATTAGCTCTTTTTCTAATCCCTTTCCTAAGTAGCCCAAGACTCTTTGGGTCAGCTGTGATGGCCTGAGGTCTGTTAGAGCCAAATATTATTCAAGAAGGGTAGTTGGGGTGGTTCGACCAGGTGTGTGCGAGTAGGTTGTTTCCCAAGTGTCTTCAAGATTAGGCCTAGGTGTCTTTGGGCGTGGTAGTAGATGTTCGGGCACAAGTGTCTTCAGGTGTGGTGGTAGTTGTTCTGGCCTAGGTGTCTTCGAGCATGGTTACATGTATTTGTTGTGGACCCGGTGTTTGCAGGTGGGATGTGTGGTTGTGGTACCCCATGTGTGTATGGTCGGGGTATGGCATTAGGACTACTGTGAGAATGGCGGGAGTGGTATGAAGCATAATATGTCTTTAATAACCAGTGTTAAAGTGGTCTAGGGTACCCAAAACATCGATGTGTTATTATTATTACTTTACTTATCTTGTGTTATTTGGGGAGTGTGCCTTGGTGGGGTTGGGTGGATAGTTTCCTTGATAGGTGCTTTTGTTATCTCTTTTTTCTCACAGTGCATTAGAATTCCTCCCCACTTGTGCACAAAAGATTTTGGTTTTCCTTACTGAGCATACCTGTATACTCACCCTACATATATAAAACTGCTTCCAGGTTTCCAAGAGGACTTCAAAGATCATGTCGGACCCTATTAGCTCAGATGTCGGGACCATTGACATTGTTGTTTTACTTTCTTTTGGTACTTCTCTTTGGATTTTTTCTTGTACTTTTGTAGCACTTATTATTGGAACATGAATATAGGAATGTATTTCTTGTCTTTAATTTTACTTCCATATTTGGTGTTGTTTGGGATTTACTATCTTATCTCCTGATCCTAATAAACAAAAAGGGTAATGCCTTCTATATTACATGTGATTCTATACCCTTGGTGCTAGAGTCCACTCTAGGGCCTATTGAAGTTGGGTCTTGGGGTTCATTATCTCTCCTTCAACTTGAGGAAGGAAGAGTTTGGAAGTCTGATGCCCATTCCCTCATCTTGTTAAAGGCAGGTATTGACAGAATGGTATCAAAGGGCACGAAGGATGAGAGATAGGGTGGAGTCCAGAGTTAGGAATAGTGAGGATTTCATGGGATGGTAGGGAAACAGTTCTAGGCAATCTTGGAATGTGAAATAGGATAGGGGACACCGACTCGGACATGGGATTTTAGGGCCCCCTGTGATCTGATGCAAGGACTCTAGACCAACTGAACAACCAAGTGAGGCTACCCAGATTGTAGGGTAGATACCCTAGTAAAGTTACATGCATAATAATTACTTGAGTTCATGTGTTTCTTAGGTATTTATGGTATTTTTAAATAAATAAAATGTCTAATAAAAATTTATAATCTTCTACACTACTCAGGCTTAGGCATTTCTTGTTTACCTTACAATTATGGAATCCGAACGATGACCACGAGTAGTGCAGGTGATCGAGGACCAAGAGGCTGATTTAGCTGATCATCAGAGGGATAATTGAGAGGAGGAGGATGACTAGTGGAAGAGGATTCTTCATTCCTTTCAGTGTTAGACCCTCGGGAAGTACGAGGGCAGCATCTCATATATGGAGAAAGAGAGTTGGCTCGAGGAGCTAGTGATAGATTTTAGCTTGATCCGGACTTCTATGGAGTACTGAGTTCATCTGGCTGTAAGAAAAATGCATGGAGCAGCGCGTCAATGCTGGAAGGTCTATCTTGGAGATAAGAGGGAGGCTGAAGTTTTGTGGAATGACTTTGAGAGGGAGTTCCGTGGGGAATTCCTCTCTTCCTTGATGAAGGCTGAGAAGAGGTTGGAGCTACTCTCCCTTTAGTATGGGATTATGTATGTGAGAGAGTTGGGGATCAAGTTCAAGGATCTTCTTCACTTTTCTCTGGTCCTCTTTCTAAACGAGGACTCTCTGGTGAGACGTTTAGAAGAGGTACTCCGACCTTCTCTTCAATATGTTGTTACTCCCTTCACTATACCGACAAACTTGGAGGTCCAGAAGAAGGCTGAAGTGATGGAGAGGATGCACACACTGAGAGGTTTTCCCCGAGAAGGGATCCATTTTGGCTCGTCAAAGGGGAAGTTCGTCAGTAGCATGCCTACAGCATCTGGGCCTTCTAGGTTTTGGCAAGTGGGGAGTAAGCCCCAGCAGTTCTAGTTTCGATATCCTGGTCCCCAATCTTTATTTTCTGGACCAGGACCAATATTCTTCATCAATGGTTTCTATGGGAATATTTTAAATCAGTGCCCATACTGAGTGCAATACAGTGGGGGTGGACAGGTTCTGCGCCCACCTCAGGAGAAGCAGTTTCTAGCTAAACCCTTTCAGCAGTAGTAACATGGATGGTGAGATCCCACTCCTCTGAGAGAAGACATCACCGAAGGATTCCAACCTCAGGGTGCTTCTCAGGGACCCTGACGAGGGTGTGGTCAGGGAAGCGGCCAACAACCAAGGGTCAGGGGAGCTGGGCAGGGGCAGTTTCACACCGCAGAGGCAGCAGTTCCAACATGATTGGAGGTCATCTGAGGTACGATCATCTTTTTTAGTATTATTATGTGTTCTTTGTTTGATTAAGGAGATTAACACTCCTTTTTTTTACCCAGTCTAGCCCATTTTCTAGGTATAGACATAGAGATTCTTCCCATTACCTTGGTTTTGAGTACGTCAGTCGGAGGTCTGACCCGCTTGTCTCATATTTTTTGGGGATGTAGACTGATGTAAGGACCACATCAGTCCAATGGAGACCTTCTTTTGCTGTAGATGTATCTGTATGATGTCATTTTAGGAATCTATTGGCTTTTCTATGTATGTTTTGTTATCATCTACTTCTGAAGAAGGTTCGTGTTTTCAGATATGGGCAGACAACATTAGCTTTTGTTGGCAAGCGGGGTTGCCAGGAGGGCATCTAGAAAGTGGAGCCTCTCCTTTCATTGTTATCTAAGCTGTTAGTGGAGTTGAAAAATATATAGATAGAGGATGTCTCGGGGATTGTCAGTGAGTTCATGGACATCTTCCCTAGAGAGGTGGTGATTCTACCCCCTCGACGTGATGTTGAGTTCGGGATAGACCTGCAACCCGGTGCCTATCCAATTTCGATGGATCCATATCAGATAGAGCCTTCTAAATTGTGAGAGTTACGGATTCATATTGATTATCTGATGAAAAATGGTTTTGTCCAACCAAGAGCGTCATCATGGGGTGCTCCAGTCTTGTTCTCAATTAAGGCAGATAGTGGTCTCAAGCTATGCATAGACTATCATAGACTGAATCTAGTAACAGTCAAGAACTATTACCCTCTCATGAGGATAGAAAACCTTTTTGACCAGTTGAAGGGGGCATGGTGGTTCTCCAAGATCTACCTGTGGTCAGGATATCACCAGGTGAGGGTGAAGGAGGGAGACATCTTGAAAACTGCCTTCAGGTGTTGATATGAGCACATTGAGTTTGTGGTCATGTCGTTCATTGTTACAAACGAACCATCCCTGTTTATGGGGCTCATGAACTGCATCTTCCGGGAATATATATTCTAGTTTATAGTGGTGTTTATTGAAGACATCTTGATCTACTCAAGATTAGAGGAATATCACGTTGAGCATCTGAGGATGGTTTTAGAGGTCCTCCGATAGCACCATCTCTATGAGAAGTTTTCCAAGTTTAAGTTTTGGACATAAGATGTACACTTCACTGGAAACGTTGTGTTCGAGTAGGGAATGGAAGTGGACCCATCAAAGGTCAAGGCGGTTGTTTCTTGGGCAACACCCATGAACATGACTGAGGTTTGTAGTTTCTTGAGTTTAGATGGTTACTACCAGATATTCATGCCCAACTTCTCTTTAGTTGCAACACCATTGAATGCTTTGACCAAGAAAGACTATGCTTCTATATAGAGTGAGAAATGTCAAAAAAAACATCAGTTATCCAAAGTGGAATATGGTTAGTTCCCTAGTACTGAGGTTTGCAGAAGAATGGGTGACATTTGAGGTGTTCTGTGATGATTCATGCTAAGGTATGGGGTGTGTGCTGATGCAACAGCAGGGGGAAATCTCTTATGGTTTAGGAAGTTATGTCCCTATGAGCATAGCTATGCCACCCACAACTTGGATCTCACAGTGGTTGAGTTCTTAATAAAGTTTTGGTGGCACTAACCCATCGGGGAGCACTTTGTGGTCTTCACAGATCACAAGAGCTAGAGGTATATCTTCTCCCAGCAGGACCAGAACTTGCGGTAGTGGAGGTGGATGGAGTTTCTTTTGGACTACGACTTAAAAATCTCTTACACTGAAGGTAAGGGGAATGTGGTGGCTGATGACTTGAGAAAGAAGTCACAAAATGATGTGGTTCGAGAGTCAGCAGATGCTTGGAAGGCGATGGAGGAGTTGGTTTCCCTACACATGGATGAATGGGTGGAGGATGACAGAGGCTGTCTGTTTCAGATGACAGTTTAGTCCTCTCTATTGTGGTAGTTGGAGGAGTCTCAGTGGGGAGGACTTAGAGTTTGAAGTGATGTGTGATTGGGTTAGCCGGGGAAATGCACCGGAAGGATGGTCGGATGATGGCTAGGATCGAATAATGTTTCCTAGAAAGTTTTTTGTCCCAAAGGGAATGTGTGAGATAGTTCTTGGTGAGTTCCACAACTCACCCCTAGTGGTATACCCAGGAGTTTCCAAGATGTACCAAGGTTTGAGGGGTCAGTTTTTTTGGTCACGGTTGAAGCTGGTAGTGGAGAAGTATGTGGCAGGGTGCTTGGTGTTTCATTTGGTGAAGGATGAACACTGCGTCCCAAGAGGTTTGTTGAATCCTTTATATGTCCTCGAGTGGAAGTGGGATGACATCTCGATGGATTTCTTCACAAGACTACCCAGGGTTCAAGGAGGCTACGATGCTATCTAAGTAGTGGTAGACAAGCTGATGAAATCTGCTAACTTCATAGCAATCAAAGAATCAAGCATGGTGGATGTCCTAACATAGAGGTACATGGATGATGTGGTGATTTTGCATTGATTTCCGAGGTCCATAGTCTCTGACCAGGATACCCAGTTTACCTGACGTGTCTGGGATGGTTTACAACATGATTTTGACACCTTTTTATGCCTCAGCACTGCATTCCACCCCCAGACAGATGGCCCGATAGAGGTCACCATCCATACATTGGATGATATGATACAGGTATGTGTTTTGGACATTAGAGGATAGTGGGTACGACACTTTACTATGGTAGAGTTTTCCTATAATAATATATATCACTCTACCATTTTCATGGATCCATTAGAATCTTTATATGGGAGGGTGTGTCGCTTACCTATATGTTGGACAGAGGTCGGGGAAGTAGGTGTTACTAGCCCAGAAGTGGTGCAGAGCACGACAGAGAAGGTTCTGCTTATACAAGAGAGGATGAAGGCAACACCGGACCAGTAGAAGTCGTATGCTGATAATATGAGGTGACCCTTGTAGTTTGAGGTCATGGAACATGTGTTCTTAAATGTCTCCCCTCAGTGTGGGAAATAGAGGTTCGACAGGGGAAGTAAGCTTTATCCCAGGTTTGTCGGAACCTTCTAAGTGTGGCGTCGGGTCAGCGAAGTGGCTTATCTTCTAGCTCTACCACCACCAATACTGAGAGTGCACAACATCTTCAATGTTTCTCAGTTCCATTGGTATCTACACATTGATTCACATTTCCTCGACTGGGGAAAGATAGATATCGAGGACAGTGTGATGTTTGTAGAGGGACTAGTGATGATCTAAGGTCATTAGGATAAGGTTCTTTGTGGAAGAACCATTCCCTTGGTTTTTATGCTATGGAGGCATGGTGGCCTCGAGGAGAGTACCTGGGAACAGGAGGCACAGATGCATGCCCAGTACCCAGAGCTATTTTGAGTTTTGTACGGTTTTGTTTCGTACTTGTTTATGATGTAGTGCTTGACCTTGTTAACAATGAAATGTGTTGGTTTCCTTGTTCTCTAAGTGTGTGTGAAGAGTCCTGGCTGTGGGGAAGGGAGGACCTGATCCCTAATCAAGACGCATTAAGGTGGATGCAGTTAAACCTGTGCAGGAAATTCCATGCCAGCCAAAGCAGATGGTATCTTGACATGGGGGAAAGGAATCCATAATCCATATGTATAGATAATGACACCTTTATATGTTTTGTGGTTACCTGAGGGGGAGGTGTTTCTAGATGTTGAGGAGGCCTGCTCCTGAGAGGTATCTTTTGAGGTGGTTATTCAGACTCCTCTCTTTACTTCGGGTCTATTTTTGATTCTCGAGGGCGAGAATAGTTTGAGAGTTATCTTTGGTAATGGACCATAAAATGACTCATTAATAAGTTTTCAAAAAACATGGTTCCATCAAAAGGTTCGCCCAAAATAGTGGCACTAGTCACGGTCACACACCGAAACAGTGGCACCGCTTATGGTGTCACCATGACGGTGGCATCATGAGGGTGGCACAGTAATGGTCACACACCAAAATGGTGGCACTGTGAGGGTGGTACCGTGACGTTGGCACTGTAACGGTCACACCGTCATGAGTGCACACAAAAGTGGTGGCACTACTTATGTTGGAACCGTGAGGTTGGAACTATGATAGTGGAACTTCTTACGGTATCTCACCAAATAGTGTCCCACCATTGTTTATTTTTATAGTTCTGATCCCGCAATTTATTTTTTGACGTAAGAGTGTTTTAATACCCCTTTAAAATCCATTAAAATCCCATAAATGATATCTAAAATCCCCCAAGAGTTGGGAAACCCTTGACTTACCAAAAATTGTTCCTTTTTCCTCGGTGCCACACCCTTTTACCTCATTTTTAGTTCCACCCTTGTTACGCATGTTTTCGTCTTATAAAAAGAAATACTTTAACTCCCAACCGGTATGGCCACCAATATGATGAGAATTATTAAATGTAAATTAATTCCATCGTGGATAACCAACCAACCATGTAGTGAAACCATGATCCACCTTTAAAGCTATTCAATATTTTCATACACTATAACTCCAAGATCTCGCCTTTTTATCACACTAGAATTATTTCCTTCTTCATATTTCCTAGTTTCTTTCTTCTCCTTGGTGTGTTTGGATTCCCCCTTCCCAAGGCAAGTGGTGCGCCTGTGCTGGAGCTTTTCTGCTCACTCTTGGAGTCCTTAGAGTTTCTCCCCTGCAAGTAGTGCATCCCCAATTCTTGTCACGTGGAGAGAAATTTCGATCGTTGATCATCCAAGTAAGGTTATTCATTCATCTCTCTTTACTATGTATCATGCGGGTCGGGTATTCTAATGTTTCGATGAGAATGGATGAAACCAAACCATAATGAAGATAATAACTAGACTTTTAAAGAATGAAGGGTTGTATTTGATGATTTTCTTGTACTCTTTTACCCCTTCTTATATGTTGTGAATTGTATGGGTTTATATCCACTAAAAATCATGGACATTGGTGGTTTTTCCTTTCACACTAATGGACCTCTTTCTTCTGTGATGATTGAATGGTTGTGACATAGAAATCGGTTAATCACATAAACTTAGTTGATTAAATGAATGTCCAGTGAACATGAATCCTTGTGTGATAACACCTGTTAACCAAACGAAAAGAAAGAACTCAATGAACGGTATGATGAAATCTAGAGACTCCCTTACCCTGTCTTGGTAATATGTGTGGTTTTACTACTTGATTCTTGTGGGTGACATTGATGGGGATGGGATCCCCTATTGTGGTGTAGTTGTTGGTTTGTGGATCTAAGGTCGTGTGGGGCCGTATATTGTCACTAATGTAAATGGAGGATATACCAATGGAATTTTTCCAATGGTTTTCATAAACCTTTGGAATAGGGGTGTGGAGAGACTTTTACCCAATGGTTTTATCAAACCATTGGGATATATGAGTTTTTAGATGACTTTACCCAATGGTTTGATGAAGTCGTTAGGATATGTAAATTTTAGGAAGTCTTTCCCAACGGTTTGTCTAAACCGTTGGAAAAGATTACCTTTCCCAGTGGTTTCTTAAAACCATTGGGAATGTTTTCCCCTGAATTTCCAACAGACCCAATCTCCCATCCACACAATTGAAGGCCTAAAGCCAAGACCTAATAGCTCTCTAACCCAGAAAATCATTCCACCAGATCCACCTTCAATCAAAAAGATGTTTTGTTCTATATATAAAGTTTGTAAGTAGTACCTTAGTTTTAATGTATTTCATCTATTTTTTTGTTTTGTATTTTTATTTGGCATAAACATGAGGTCCATGTACTATTCTATTCCCAACAATTTCAATTTGATTTCTTTTCTATTTTGGTTCTGCATTTCAACTATAATGAGTGAATCAAATTTATTTTAAGTGAGGGGGTGCAGGTGGTGGGAGGTGCAGTGGTTGTGGGGTGAAGTGGGTGGGGGGAGGGGGTGTGTAGGTGGGAGTGTTCAAGTGGGGAGATGTGCAGGTTGGGGTGTGTAGTGGGGTGGGAGTCTATTAGGGGTGAGGTGGGGCTGGGGGCTGGGGGCTGTGCATGTGGGGGTGTAGGTGGGGGGTGTTGTGCAAGTGGGTCGGGGTAAGGGAGTGTGCAGGTTGGGTGGGGGGGGAAGTGGGATTCTAGTGGGGGTGAGGTGGGGGTGTAAAGGTGTGGGTGGGGGAGGGGTCTGTGCAGGTGGGGGTGGGGTGGGGGCTGTGCAAGTTTGGGTGTGGGTGGGGGGTTGTGCAAGTGGGTGGGGGTGGGAGTGTGCAGGTTGGGGGTGGGATGGGCATGTGGGAGTCTGTTGGGGGTGAGGCGGGGGTGTAAAGGTGGGGGTGGGGGTAGGGGGGTAGGGGGGAGGGGGTTGTGTAGGTGGGGGTGATGGGGGGGTTGTGTAGTCGGTGGATGGGAGGGGGGGATGTGTAGGGGGGTCTTCTGGGGGTGAGGTGGGTGGGGGTTGTATAGTTGGGAAGTCATCACTTCCATAGTTCTCCAATAATCACTAGGAAGTCATCACTTCAAGATATTTGGATAGGTCTGAGGCCTCTTTGGTTTTGGGTCTTTTCTAGTCATCTTGATGAGTAAGGCATCACATGATCTAAAAGTGACATCAACTATATAGGATGAATTCCTTCTACCAAAACACATTTTTATAGAAAGAATATATCCTTGGAAGGTTGTGGGAGCCTTTTAGAATCCAATGCCCCAACATTCTCCCATTTGCAAGCTTGATACCATCATGTTATCAAGTCACTAATCCTACAAATTGGATTTTAACTAAAAAATATTATTCTAATCCTTAAAAAACATACTTTTTTTTCATAACATGAATGAAAACCCAATTAAATCTCATAGCTCTTAGTTACACGCCTGTGGATAGCCCGCCTACACCCTAGACACCCCCCACCACCTGGGACAACCCTACAACCGTCGTGGATTTCCTGCCCACCCCCTGGACAACCCGTACCCCCCAGGAAAACCCCGCCACCCCTGTGGACATCCCACTCACCCCCTTGGACACCCCCTACCCCACTATACAACCCCCAACCCCGTGGACTGCCCGCCCACCCCCCTGGACACTCCACCACCCCCTGGACACCCCCACCACTGGACACCCTGTACCCCCTGGACAGCCTCCCACCCCCATGGAAAGCCCGACCACCCCCGGGACACCCCTCCCCCTGGATAGCCCTGCCACCCCCATGGATAGCTATCCCACCCCCTGGACACCCTATTCCCCCTGGACAGCCCCACCACCCCCGTGGACAGCCCGCCCACCCCCCCAGGACACCCCTACCCCTGGAAAACCCCCAACCCCATGGAAAACTCCCCTTATACCCCCACCCCCTAGACACCCCCATCCCCCCAGACACCCTCACCCCCTGGACAACACATACCCCCTAGACAGCCCCCCTCCCCCCGCCTTGGACAGCCTGCCCACCCCCATGGACACCCCGTACCCCCCGGGCAGCCCCGCCACCCCCATGGACAGCCCGCCCACCCCCTGGACACCCCCTACACCCTGGACATCCCCCAACCCCGTGGACAGCCCACCCACCCACCCCTCTGAACATCCCCCACCCCTAGGACACCCCCACCCCCTGGACACCCCGTACCCCCCGGAGAGCCCCGCCCCCCAAACACCCCTACCCCTTAGATAGCCCCACCACCCATGGGATAACCCGAACCCTCTTGGATAGTCTGCCCACCCCCTGGACACCCTCAACCCCTTGGACTACCCTTCCACCCCTATGGACAGCCTACTGACCCCCCTGGACACCCCCTACCCACTTGGACAACCCCGCCATCCCTGTGGACAGC
The DNA here is from genome assembly GCA_963277665.1 of Viscum album. Classification (NCBI taxonomy): domain Eukaryota; kingdom Viridiplantae; phylum Streptophyta; class Magnoliopsida; order Santalales; family Viscaceae; genus Viscum; species Viscum album. Next base: position 491,802,057 of record OY728166.1, read on the forward strand.
CCGCCCGCCCCCTTGGACAACCCAAACACATGGAGAGCCCCCTAACCCCGTGGACAACCCTCCCACCCCCCTGGACACTCCCCACCCCCGGACACCCCCATCCCCCCAAACACCCCCACACCCTAGACACCCCCTACCCCTTAGACACCCCCACCCCCTAGACACCCCTACCCCCTAGATAGCTACCAACCCCGTGAACAGCCCCTCCACCCTTGTAGACAGCCCCCTCCCCTGTGGATAGCCTGCCCACCCCTAGACAGCCCTACCCCCTAGACAGCCCCACCACCCTTATGGACAGCTCCCCTCCCCCACCCCCTAGACACCCCTACCCCCTGGATATCCTCCCAACCCTGTGGACAGCACGCCCACCCCCCCGGCCCCCCCACCTCATCCCCCGGACACCCCCATCCCTCCAGACACCCCGACCCCCTGGACACCCTGTACCCCCTAAGCATCATCCCCCCCCCCCCCCCCCCCGCACCCTTGAGGACAACCCTCCCACCCCCTAGACACACCCAACCCCCTGTACACCTTGCCACCCCTATAGACAGGCCCCCGCCCCCGTGGACAGCCCACCCTCCCCTTGGACACCCTGTACCCCCTTGGACAGCCCCGCCACCCCCATGGACAGCCCTCCCACCCCCTAGACACCACATACCCCCATGGACAACCTCTCCACCCCCATAGACAGCCCACCCACACCCTAGACACCCTCTACCCCCTGGACAGCCCCCAACCCCGTAGATAGCCCACCCACCCCCCCTAAACAATCCCGCACCCCCAGACACCCCCATCCCCTTGGACACCCCCCATCCCCATACACCCCCACCCCCTGAACACCACATACCCCCTGGACAACCCCCCCCCCCCCCCAACCTCATGGATAGCCCACCCACCCCATGGACAACCCCACTACCCCTATAGATAGCCCCACCAACCCCATAGACTGCCTGCCCACCCCCCTGGACACCCCTGATCCCCGTGGATAGCCCCCACCCCCCAGTATAGCCCCCCACCCCTAGACAACCCCACCCCTAGAAACCCCACCCCTTGGGTAGTTTATGTGATCACTCAAATAATCTACTAAAATATTAAATTTTTTCAATCTAAAAATTTCTCAACTTCTGAATAATTCTCCTCCACAAGTGTACATGATCTTATACACTAATGTATAATTCTTCAAAGATATTTTTTTATAAATATAGTATTTTGTTGTTTTTTATATTATGATTCTCATATAGAGTAGTGTTTCAGTTATAGTTTCATATATAGTTAACAATTATCGTTTACTTAAATATATTTTGCATGAAATGTCTATCTTATTGAATTGCTTTTGACGAAACGAATTGTAACAATTTTTTTAACAGAATGGACAGAAGTTGGATGTATGAAACCGATCAGATCTCAAACAATTTTCAAAACAATTTGGATATGTTTTTCGATTTTTCATTTCACAATGCTTCAAATAGTTTTCACATACACTGCCCCATGTTACAATTGTGTTGGAAGACCTTGATTGATCCATGAAGAAGTCAGCTACCACATAACCAAATATGTTTTTCCAGAAAACTACTCTTTGTGGTTTCACAATGGGGAGGAAATGAAATCTAAAATTGCTGATGATCTAAATGAGAAGACTGGATTGGATAATTTTTTATATGACTAGTTTCTGTTGATTCATCATCATGAAAAGGAAAGGAGTCTAACCCAAGAAGATTTTGATATAAACAGACATGAGGCATCTAATAAAAATGATGATTTTTTTAGGGTGAAAAAATTGAATAATGCTGCCATGACTCTAGTATATCGACAATATGGTAAAATAAAAAAGCTATAATTTTTAATATGATTGTTTCATGGGAAAAATATGTACAGCATTTCTAATACTGGCATCGATTACATTCTTACCTTCTTGAAGGACGTACTTCCAGATGATGCAGATATTCCCTCAAAGCACAATATGGCATGGAATTTAGGTGAGGAACTTGGATTTTCAAAAAAAATCATGATTGCCTGAAAGATTATAGTTTATTCTAGGAGGGAACTGCTGATTGAAATGATTTTATAAAATGTGGCACATCCCACTGGAAGCCAAAAGCTTATGGAACACCAACCCATGTGCCACAGAATGTAATGTGGAAATTTCCATTGATCCCCAGACTATATAATCTTTTTATGTCTGATGAAATATCAATAAAAATGTGATGGAATGATATTGAGAGAAAGAATACTAATGATGAGTTGGTTCACCCTGCAGATGGATTTTCAGGGTAGATATTTGATGCTCGATATCCATATTTTGTAGCTGATGTGTGTAATGTTAGGTTGGGTATTTCATGTGACATTTTTAATCCATTTGGGTAGACATATATGTCGCACAACACATGGCCAGTTTTTATAAACATTTATAATCTTCCCCCATGGTTGTGTAGGAAAAAAACATTCACTTTCACGAGTATACTCATATCTGGACCTTCTGATCCTGGAAATGATATAGACATATACATGAAACCTTTGATAAAAGAGTTGAAACTTCTTTGGGATGTGGGTGTTCGCACATACAATGCATGTTCGAAAGACATATTTCATATGTGTGTTGTGTTTATGTTGAATATCAATGATTTTTATGCTTATGAAATGATGTATGGATGGAGCATGAAGGGAAAAATATCATGTCTTGTTTGTATGAATAATACATGATCCTGAAGACTAAAACATAATTGTAGTTTCAATTTTATGGTACATCGATGATTCTTGCCAATGGACCATCCATAAAGAAATAATCGTCGAAGATTTGACAATAACATGGTGACCGATGATCCACCTCAGTGTATGTATATAACTGATGTTCTTAATGAATTGAAAGATTTCAGTTTTTCATTTGGGAAGGGTCAAATGAAATCTGGAAAGAGAAAGAATTTTTCCATGGAAACCTGTTACAATTGGAAGAAGAGAAGTATCTTCTTTGATTTGCCTTATTGGTCAACCAAACAGTTATGTCATTACTTGTATGTAATGCATATTGAAAAAAAATATATGAAATGTAGCTTTTGATTCTTCTAAATGTTAAGGTAAAGACCAAAGATGATTTATGGTCTCGATGTGACTTGGTGTATTGGGGCATCAAACCAGAATTTCATCATGTGCGTATGAGTGAAAATAAATGGAAAGTTCCATGTGCTTCTTATGTGATTACACCTACAAAAAAAAGAAATTTCTAGAAGTACTAGATACTATTAATGTTCCTGATGGATATTCAAGCATCATATCTAAATTTGTCAATAGAAGAGAGTTGAAGATAAAGTATTTTAAGACTCATGATTATCACATCCTTCTGCATGAGTTGATTCCAATAGAAATTATTCTTCTATTGTCCAATAATGTAAGGGTTGTTGTTATTCAGTTGGGCCATTTGTTTATAGATCTTTGTGCTTAGAATTTGTCTAAGTCTTTCTTGCAAAAAATGTTGGCAGATGCCCCATTAATTTTGTGTGAGTGAGAGAAAATATTTCCTCCATCATTTTTCACATGCATGCTGCATCTAACTGTCAATTTTCCAACTGAAATACTTCATGGAGGACTTATTCCTTTTCATTGGATGTATCCAACTGAAAGAAATATGTACACATTAAATTCATATGTCTGTAATAGGAATCATTCCAAAGGTTCAATTTTGAATGGTTACTTGGCTCAAGAATGTAAGGATTTCCGCTCTATGTTTTTTTATGATCATACTACAAGAATGAAAAGACCAATGAGAAATGAATAAGAACATTATGGTAAAATTGAACCTAGTTTTGCATCACTTACTCAAATAGGAATAATTCCTGGATCATATACATTGATGACATTAAGCCCTGAAGAGCGGGAGATGGCACATTGCACAGTTTCGTTCAACTCTGAATTGTTCGATGACAACATCTTGTAAGTAAATTATATATTTATATCATATATATATATATATATATATATATATATCTATTAAACTATTCCTATTTTTATCTACATGGAACATAAAATTATGATAAATAGAAAGAATTGTTATTTATCTTTGAGAAGGAGGCAGACTTTTCATAGCAAAGAGTTTTCTACATGGTTAAAATTGAAGGTAATAATATTACTATTTAAAATAAATAAAACAATAATTAATTATGATTTATATTGATTTATATTTTAGGTATTGATTTTTCCTGCTTACTATATCTCTAAGGAAATAAGAGCTTTGGATTTTGGACATAATACCATGGTTCATGACTGTAAATCAATTTTTATCAATGGGAACAAATTTATTATCCCTGAAAGAGCAAAGAAAATGAGAACACAACATGATGGTGTTATGGTTACTTCCACAATGAATTGTTATGCTAGTGCATTAGATTGTAGACCGCGATTTGAAAATTTAGGTTATTATGTAGTTGTTAAAGAAAAAATAATATTGGATTATTATTCTCATGGACGATTCATGATGATCAAATGTTAGTCGTTTGATTCGATGACATGGTAGAGAAGATTTGTTGATGATTGTGGATTTTGAGTAATTGATATGACTCGCACTCTTGCTATTGATGAACCATATGTATTGGCATCAATGGCGAAACAAATTTTTTATGTCAATGACCATCTTCGACCTGAATTTGGTGTCATTATTGTAGTAATTCCAGGACAGATTTTTTATGATGCTGATGATGGAATTGGAACCATCCCTACTACCATTGGAAACGATCCATTTTTTACTTCTGATTACTCCAATAGTTTAATTTACAGAGATGACTGTGAACCCGAAGTTGTTGTGGGATGTATATAAAATCATCCATTCATGTTCTCAATTCTTTTGGTTTACCTCAACTTGGGCTGTTAAGGTTGGTATTATTCAAATTGATGTAATATTGATTAAAAATATGTTGTATTTGACTTGACCTTTATGTGAATCTTCAATGTTTTTTGTTTGAAACTTTATTTGAATTTCATTTTCTAATTTGGAATTGAACTATATTCAAACCTACGAAACCAAAATTTCTAACATGGTGGACATTTCAATGCTTGAAATGTGATTTGTATAAAATTTGTATTACTCTAAGTCCTCTCTTTAACATTTTACCATGTAATGAACATGATGGATCGCATTCTTCTAAAAAACATGTATTAAAACCTGCATGATCTACCTGGGCTAAAGAAATTAAATTTTTCCTTAATTTTGACAACTGATTTACCACTTATGAATCTGGTAGAATCAATGTTTCATGATTTTAATATACTAATGATATTTATTAAATAACCATCCTACTAAAAACTAAATTTTTTTATTACATCTTGTACGATTTATTGACTTCTTTATATATTTGTTCAAGCTCACCTAAAATAATTATTAGTTAAATTATCCATGAATTCCCCTATTCCCTCTCATTTATTTTCTTTTCTGGGTTACACATTAGTTATCCTTTTCTATTTACTTTCATATTTGTTTTCAAATGTAGGAAATGAAACCAATTTAGGAGAGGCAACGAAAATCGATTATGGACAACAATCGTCATGTGAATGAGTTGGGCATTCCACCACTATTGCCTACAGTGATTATTTTATTTCAAATATATACATTTAAATAATATATAACGTCATGTGATTAGTTTTTTTAAACATTTTTTCAGGATACATCTATATGGTGACCTTTATTTGATGAGCTGCCTAGTAGTGATCCCAGTACTCAGGGTGTTTGTACGAGGGGGTGGTATGAGAGCTAAACGATATGGTCGGCATACCCGATTAAACCTTGCCCCTCCCATTGACATACCATCCATCCCACATTCTAATATTAGTGTGTCATTAGGGAAATAAGAGATATTTAGGCCTCCCTTGTTTTCACCACCCTTTACATCTAAGCCTCCTCACCCATCTGTACGATATCTGATGATGATTCCCACTCCCCATCCAACATTCTGCCAACCATCAATGTCATCTTCTTTTACTTCTGCTTCCTTCTCTCTGGGCTTTTATATTCCATCTTCTTCAACTTCTACTCCACCAGAGTTTGTCCCTGTGGATCATACATTGGGACCCAATCCATTTGTACAGGGTAATCCTTCAGTTTCTGTAGATCCAGCTATTCCCATTGATCAGACTACCGCATGAATACTTATACAACCCTAACAAATTTTTACACCATTATTAATTTTCATTATAACATGTATTAATAAAATATATATTTTTCGTTCATAACAGATACATCTACAGATAGGAGGTGGGGGCGGGGGCATACATGCATGCGTGCATTGTGGAACCGCCACACATAGTTGATGGTGGACTACAATGAAGATAGTCAGATGATTGAAAAATCAGAGCAGAAATGTCCGAGCTTTTTGGAGATGCTTTCCAAATACTCTGATATCATTCCTATCAACCCACTCTCATAGAGATAGCTGCCAAATGAAGTCAAGGATAAATCCTGGGTAGAGATATGGGTAAAAAATCTGTTGTATTTAATGAAATATAGTAATTTTTGTACTAATATGAATTGATATTTTGGTGTAAGCTACAGTTTAATTTCCCCGATGGTGAGGGTGCATGACTGGTGCATCTATAGGATTTAGGCAAGATTTGGAGAGATTATAATCATGATTTGTACATTTGTTGGCATGCTAGTGTGCGCACAGAGTTAGAGGTGGTCCCTGTCGTGGATGATTATCCATTATAACAGTATCGACAAATGATTACACATTGGACGATAAGCCAATTTAATGAATTAATCACATTAGAGGTATTTAAATGAAAATTTTCATGTTTTTTGTTAATACTAATTATTGAATTTTATTTAGGATTAATCTGGAAGAAATAAAAAAACATTTATTCTAAGAAATAAATACACACATTGGGACATACTATGATGCCAGATCATGAGAGGCAGCAGGTATGATAGTTTATAATCGTTCTTTATGACTTGCACTTTATATTGCTTCCTCCATAATTTATTTGATTGCTAAAGTTGTTATATAATTTTAGTTATGAAATTAATTATTGGTATACTATTTTTAATTATGGTTTCCTACATTCAATGTTAGTGTAGAGGCATAAATTGGATATAGAAGGATGTGTGGCTTGAGCAAAACTATTTTTCTCTAGTAGAAAGAAGAAAGATGGAAGGGTGGTTAATTAACCGACTTAGCAGTAGTCTGTATGTTTTACTTTGTAGATTTAAAATTTTAATCTCTATTTTTTAACTTAATAATCTATTTATATTTGTAATAGGCTACTTTAGAGGCCATTGATTCCCAGGAACCTAACAATTTTGGTCCAAATGATCACTTACATCAGGTGTTGGGAGATGAGCACCCTGGCAGAGTATGATGTTGACCTAGGATGAGTATAGTTTTGAAGATGTATTGGACCTAATCAAGTACGAGTTTTAGTGCCACTGAGTTGCAGAAGGTTAAGTCTCATGAAGAACATGGTGAAAAAAGGGCCACAGAGACGGAAGAACAGTCTGTTAGGGTAAACACTGCAGTTATGAAATTGATGGAAGTTTTACGTCCAACGCTTCCACCAGAGGCCATCACTACATGTGATGAATATATGTCATCGATGCATTCTATATATGGTGCACCATGAGGTAGTTCTAATGGTGGTTAGGATGATATTGAGGAGGAGGCCGAGGCGGAGGAGGAGGAGGGTAAGGAGGAGGTCGAGGCTGAGTACGAGGGTGAGGAGAAGGGTGTTGAGGAGGGAAGGGATGATGATGGGGACACTGATGAGGACGAGGGTGAGGGTGATGATGATGGTGATGGTGATGAAGGACAGATACATCCATTACATTTTTGATGGATATTACTGAACTTTGATGTTTATTGATTTGTTGTGCCAGAATATATGTGTGATTAGGTAGGTCACATTATATTTATTTTTTTATCTATAAATAATAAAACATGACTTGATGATTTGTTGTGACTGATTCACCCATCCCCTAGACAGCCACCCCACCACCTGGACACATCATACCCCCTGGATAGCCCCACCACCCATGTGGACAGCCCGCCCACCCCCCCTGAACAGCCCCTCCCCCTATGGACATCCCCCCACCCCCGGGACACCCCCATACCCCCTGGACAGCCACACCAACCCACGTGGATAGCCCGCCCACCCCTAGATATCCCCTACCCCCTGCATAGCCTGACCACCCCTATGGACATCCCTCCCACACCCCTGGATACCCCCTCCCCCCATGGACAGCCCCCACCCCCATGGATAGCCCGCTCACCCCTTGGACACCGCTACCCCCCATGGACAGCCTGCCCACCCCCTGGACAGCCCACCCACCCCCCTAGACAGCCCCCACCCCCGTGGACAACCCTCTAACCCCCATGGACACCTCGTACTCCCCTTAATACCCCCACCCCCATGGACAGCCCGCCCACCCCCCCCTAAACACCCCCTACCCCCTAGACTGGCCGGCCACCCCTGTGGATAGCCTGCCCACCCCCCTCCCCCCGTGGAAAGACCCCACCCCCGTAGACAGCCTGGCCACCCCCTAGTCACCCCCTACCCCCTTGCATAGCTTGACCACTCCCCGTGGAAAGCCCACCCACCCCCTGGACACACCCTCCCCCGTGGACAGCCCCCCCCCCCCCACCCCCTGGAAACCCCCTACCCCTTAGACAGCCCGACCACCCCCCGTGGACAACCCGCCCACCCCCTAGACACCCTGTACCCCCCCGAGACAGCCCCACCCATCCCCATGGACACCGCCTACCCCCAAGACATCCCCCGCCCCCGTGGACAGCCACACCCACCCCCCTAGACACCCCTAACCCCAGGACAGTCCTGCCACCCTCGTAGACCACCCCCACCCCCTGGATAGCCCCTACCCCCTGGAAAGCCCCCCACCCCCCATAGACAGCCCCCAACCCCTGGACCCCCCACCCTCCCTAGACACCACCCCACCCCCTGGACACCACCCCACCCCCTAGACACCCCACCCCCCGGACACCCTCCCACTGCCCTGGACACCACCACCCCTTGAAAGCCCCCAACCCCCTGTATACCACCCCATCCCCCATGGACACCACCCCACCCACCTGGACACCCCCATGGACATCCCCCCCCCACCACCACCACCATGGACAACCCCCCCCCCCCCCATCCCTCCTGGACACCCCATACCCCCTGGACAGCCCCACCCACCCCCTGGACACCCCATACCCCTTGGACAACCCCTTCCCCTATAGACCCCCCCCCCCCCCCCGGGGGACACCCTGTACCCCCTGGATAGCCCCGCCCACCCCCTAGACACCCCTTACCCCCTTGACAGCCACATCCACCCCACTGGACAACTCCTCCTCTAGTAGACAGTCTCCCCCACCCTATCAACAGCCTACCCACCCCCTAGACAACCCCACCCTCCATGCATGGCCCACCCACCCCCTGGACACCTCGTACCCCTGGACCTCCCCCCCCCCCAACCCCTAGACACCACCCCACCCCCTGGACACCCACCCCCTAGAAATCCCCCAACCCCCTCAACACCACCCCACCCTCATTGACACCACCCACCCCTGTACCCCCCCCCCCCCCATGGACACCTCCCAACCCCCTAAACACTCCCATGGATAGCCCCCCCTGGACACCCCCATCCCCCTAGACACCCGCATCCCCCCTGGACACCCTTACCCCTCTTGGACAGCCACCCAAAACCCCTAAACAGCCCCTCCAACCCCCTAAATTCTGAATGAAATTATTTATGTATTTAATTAACTTATGAATTATTCATTAATTGTGTATGAGTATACTAGTTGTATTTGTATAGTTGCTATAATTTCCGTATGAATTGTTTGTTAATTCTGTTAATGATGTATGTAACTCTGACTATGATGGGCTCTCTATAATGTGAGTTTTCTCTGACCATTATGAGATGTCTCCACCAAATAAATTGAAATGGGTTAGTTGGAAGAGTAGTTGTCATGTGAATATTGAAATGTAGAAAACTATGTCAGTGGTACATGTCATAGTTGGAAGAATATATTAGTTTTTATGTGATATTGCAGGTGTTTTTTGTTCTATTTTTAGTGCAAATTTTTCTATTTTATGTGTTATTTTCATCTGTGTATACAGGTGTATGCAATGGAGGGGATGGGTGGTTGTTGTGTTGTTTGCTGTAAAAACACTATACCAATAGTTTTAAACCATTGGTAAAGTGTTTTTGTAGAATAGTTTTACCAACAGTTTGAATAAACCATTGGTAATACAGTATACCAATGGTTTTGAATCGTTGGTATAGTGTATTTCCAAAATATTTTTACCAACAGTTTTAAGGAATCATTGATAATACTATATACCAAAGTTTTCAAACCATTGGTAAATTACATGTAATATATATATTCCAATGGTCGTTAAACCTTTGGTATAAATATATACCAACGGTTTTATAGAAACCATTGGCATACTAAATGTTATAGTGCCATATACCAACGGTTAGAGAAAAACCGTTGGTATAGGCATTTTTCAATGGCTTACTAGCCAACGGTTTTCAAAAAACATGTTATATAGTATACCAATGGTTCTAATTCCTATACCAAATGTTTCAAACTGTTGGTATATATTGTATTTCTAGTAGTGTGGGGCTTGGTTTGGTTCCAGTACTTTGGGGGATCTCACTGATCTCTTTTTTTTGTGGTGACATACAAGAGAACTGGGTGTGAATGCTTAAATTACTACTTGACTATGTTTTTACATCCATGGCTTGTGGCTATTCTTGTTAGTTTCCCAGTACTGAAGAATTATTTAAATGGTATCATTAAATATGAAAACAAGGATGGGTTTAATGGTGAATTATTTTCCGGGATTGAGTTGTGACTTGGTTGTGGCTATTGTGCCTTTTAGGAATAGTAACAAGGGTGTTTGTGTATGGGCTAGTGTTGAAACCCCTAGTTTGGGATGATTTCTTGTTTACCTATATGTATAATTTAGTTCTTATGTATCTTATTCATGCCCCACCCAAGTTGATCACTTTTTGCTGAACACCCCCATTTCATGGGGGAGGGTGTTTTTCCCAACACTCTTATGAGTGGTTGGTTATTAGATCCTTTTTTGCTCCCATTCTTGAGTATCCGAAGACTCTTTAGGCAAGCTGTGATGGATCGAGGTCCATTATATCCCAAGATTATTTGGGCAGGGGAGTTGTGGTGGTTGGACCAAGTGTGTGTGGGCAGGTTGTTTCCCAAGTGTCTACGGGATTAGGCCTAGTTGTCTTTGGGGACGGAAGTAGTTGTTTGGGCCCAGGTGTCTTAAAGAATGGTGGTAGTTGTTCTGGACCAGCATTTTGTGGGTGTGGTTACATGTGGTTGTTGTGTCCCAGGTGATTGCGGATGGGATGTGTGGTTGTGGTATCCCAGGTGTGTGCGGGCGAGGTATGGTAGTGGGACTCAAGTGAGAATGGCAGGAGATGTCTGACACAAATGATGCATTAATAACCAGTGGGAAAGTGGTGTGGGGTACCCAAAACATCAATGTGTTATTACTATTACTTTACTTGAATTGTTTTATTTGGGGAGTGTGCTTTGGAGGTTGGGTGGATAGTTTCCTTCTTATGTGCTTTGGTTATCTCCTTTTTCTCATAGGGCATTAGAATGCCTCCCCACTTATTCATGAGAGATTTTGGTTTTCCCTACTGATTATACCTGTATACTCACCCTACATATATAAAACTACATCAAACATTCCAGGAGGACTTCGAGGATCATGCCAGACCTTATTAGCTCAAACACCGGGACCATTGACGTTGCAGTTTTTCTTTATTTTGGTACTTCCCTTTGAAGTTTTTCTTGTACTTTTGTAGCCTTTATTATTGTAACATGCATATGGGAATGGATTGTTTTTATTTACTTTTACTTCCATATCTGGTGTTGTTTGTGATTTATTATCTTATCTCACAATCATACTAAACAAAAAGGGTAATGCTTTCCATATTACATGTGATTTTATACCCTTGGTGATAGTCGCCACTCTAGGGCCTATAGAAGACGGGTCTTGGGGGGTCATTATCTATCGTTCAACTTGAGGAAGGAAGGTTTTGTCAATCTGTTATCCCATACCTCATATTTCTGAAGGCGTTTCGTGAGAATTTCACTTTAATGTTTTTCCCTATGACTATTTCATTTCCTTTTTTTGTGAGGTTACTTTTTCACACACTACACACCTTTTTTAGAAGTATTTTCCTATGGATCGATCCATATTCACTAATTTACTAGTTTTAAATGGGGTTTAAAATATTATAATTTTCCTAAAACCTAATAATGACCTATGTCCTATCCAAGGAACCTTGTATAATTTCTACCATGATGTGTGAACTCTTTTTTAATTCAACCCAACATAGATTAACATTGCAAAAATAATAAATCATATAGTTTTTCACCTAAATATCTTTTACCAAGACATCTCGATAACATATATTTTGTTATAAAAAGGTTAATTATGTCTTTTTATTGGTGTATTTTGAGTCCCAGCATTCCTATTCTCCATTCCTATTATACTTCCCAAGACATGACTCAAATACTTTACTCAGATGTTTTTTTATAAAACCCCATCCCATGAGTCCAAATCATGACACCCATGCTAGGATTCCACATGGCCTAAAGCAAATCCATTGATCCCAAAAGGTTGTTAAAATTTTTTGAGTGATATGAGAAATGATGGGGATTGATTTTCCATTTATAAAAATGCCATAAATGATACATGCTCATGTAAAACATATTTGAATAACAGTTCATTTAAACCCCTTTTGGAATGGAAACAATGACGCCTAAAAAATAAAAACTAATCGAACATAAGAAATAAAATTGAAGAGGCACAAGGTGATATAGATAATAAAATACATGAACCATGATCCACCATATCCTTCACTACTCATTACTTATGAATAATGATGACTTCCCTTTTATTGTATCATATTCAACTATTTATACATACCTATAAATGTGGACATATGGGGGTGAGTATAAGCGTATTTTGATTTCTCCAAGAAACCAATACATATCCATGAAATATCTATATCAATATAAAATGATAATAAAACATGATAAATGAAATGAAATTTAAAATTAAAATCTTTTATTCAAACTATTTTCTAAAACAAAAAAAAACATTAGCAAATGATTACACGATTTAATAAAAAACATCATTAAAATAAAAATCCATAAATTCCATAAATCCAAGTTTCTCATAAAAAAATTCATAGAAAATTAATTTTTTATAATGATCCAAAAAACTCCCATTTTTTAAAATATTTCGAAAACCAGAATTTCCAAAATCCAAAGTAAAAAAAACACATTTTCCCCTAAAATTAATTCCCTACGCTCAGGTTGTTGGACACAAGTGTGTTCTTTACTATAACTGGAGTATGGTTTGTGTTAATTTTCAATCGAATTTGGTTTGATCATGTAGTTTTCAAGATGAGTAATCTTACTGTGTATGCCAAATAAAGTGTCTAAGGTGGAACAATTTCCTAGTGTTTGCTAAATGTTTTGGCCCCATAATCAGAAGATTGTTTTTTGAAAAGGATGATATTCCGCATAGGAGTAAACAACTCATGGAACATGAAGGGCTATTTGGGGACCTAATATGAAGTACTTGGGATGGTGAGGAAGAATAGAAAATGTAGGATTTATTCAGAGTTGTGATATGTAGACTGTGAGGTGTAGTATACAGACCACATAGAGAAAATGGTTCACATGAAGGCTTATGGTTCCAGAAAGACAATTAGTTCGAAAGAGGCATACAGTTCATTGGATGGATGATCATATGTGGAAAATGAGTTTGTGATTTTAAGAGCCAAAAAGGGATTCATTTTTGGAAGATATTGGCATCCATGAAGAAAAATAGGTGGTGCGCGGACCACAGAGGAAAAAATGGTTTGCGGCTAAAGCATTCTGTGGTAAAGGTTGTACCACATATAATGTTTAAGTAAAATAGATTAGTGATATTTTAAAATATATTTTCCTATATAATTAGAGATAATACCTTTATTATGAAGATATATTTCTATAATATACCATCTTTTATCTATGAGAAATTTGGTTAAGTTTAATGTGGTTCATGGGAAGACGATTTCGATAAGGAAGTGGTTTATAAGGGAAAATTCCATGAAATGAGAAGAGTTTCATGAAGGTATCTCATATAAGGAGTTTTATAGGGAATTGTATCACCAAAAAGAAGAAGGATCTACTGAGGAGAGGTGGTCCACGGGGTATAAGTGGTCTGTGGAAGAAAGGGTTTCCAGAATAAGTAGCAGTCTATCAAAGGAGAGACAGTTCACGGAAGTGGAGGTAGTGTGCGGAGGAGAAATGTTTGGCAGGAGTGCAGGAAGTCCATGAAGGATGGGTTAATCCACAAATTAGGGATGGTATATGGAAGGAGATTTAGTTATTGAAGCACTCTCACCACATGATGCAACACAATTTGCGGAGGAATTAAGGTTGTTCTATAAAAGAAGTTTACTTTGTGAATGGTTGAGATTTGCAAAGGAACTTCGTGAAAGGAAATTTTAACCCTCTAGTTTTTATTAAAAATTTCTTTCAAGTGCATCAATTCAAGAGTTTGATGTAGGTAGACTCATGTGCTACATTGAGACAAAGACTTAAATTCCAATTTATTGAGGATAACATCAAGTTGATAAACTGATTTAGACTTCTCTCAATGTAGTGAGCTAGGGGAAGTCAATGAAAGATTTCTATGGGAAATAGTGTGTTGTCCCTAAAATATATTAAAGGTAGTGTTCCTGGCATAGAGTGACCATGTGTGAACTTTTTTATTCCACATCTAGTAAATAATCGTGGATTTAGGTATGACCAAAACATTGTCGGTGTATGATCCTTAGACTAGCCCTTAGTGGTGAACCATGTAAAATTGATGTGTTGTCTCTCCGAATGTGAATGTTTTATTAGTGATGAAATCCATCATAAATGTTTAATGAGTTCCTACCAACATGGGAATAAGATCTATCATATTAAAAGAACAAGATGACACCCTAATTCACCCCTCCCCTCTTAGGGTTTTTTGGGGTCCTACAAAGGCTTCCAAAACATCACAATACCACACATCGATGAATAAAAAGTGCCCATGTTTATCATCACTGAAGAGAAATTTCTGATAAAATTTCGGTGATGCTTCTTAATCATTTGAAACTCTACTATTATTTCTAGTACATTTTATTTTGGAATAAAAAATTTTGGGGCCAAGGATTCTATCCATGGTCTGCACTATTCTGAACAAAATATATTTATTTGTAATTAGAATTATAAATTAATATATATATTTAAATAAATTATTTTTTTAATAAATATATTTATATTACATAAATTTATTATATTTTTTTTATATATACATTTATTTTATTATATATATAAATATATATATATTTATATATATATGAAAAAGGTCCTTCTAGAAGCCAAATCTACATACTTTTTATTAAAGATGAAAGAAAAAGATAACCGAAAAGTAAGAAAACTAATGGGATCATACAAAGATACATGACCTCATTTAGAAAAGACAACTATGGATCAAGAAAATAAGGATCATTTCCCTAATCATAATCAAAATAATAATAATCATCATCATCATCATCCGTCATTTCCCACTCCACCTACGAATTTCCTTGATTGATGATCCAATGAATCCTCTCCTTGGACCATTGCTTCTCTAGAGTGAGATGGATATTAGATGCCTCAGAAGATGATTTGGTAAAAACACTTCCTAGGAATACTGGAATAACCCTTCCATAACCTTAACTTTTAAGTAACTGGAGCGAGACAATAATTGTAGACCATTATTCCCTTTCCATTTAAAACATCATCCTTAAAAGAGAAATGATCACTATTTTTTATAGATCAGAGATGAGTGGTGTAATGAAGTACCATCTGTTTTACTATATCACTTCATTCATCAGAAACATAACCCTATTTACCAAAAATTATAGAATAATTGAATACACTATAAATCTCTTAAAGATAATCCATGCTTTGATGAACATAAAATTTCTCAGTCCAATCATCATATAGAACATGCCCTGAAAATTTTTCATCTAGTGACTACACAATAAAAAAAATGATCATCAGTTAGTAAAGGAGAACACTCTGGTAGAACACCAACAACCTAATCTATAGACTATCCAACCTCACAAGTGTTCATACCATAATAACTAGTGGATTTCATGATAATAAAATTAGGTTTCGAAACCTAATGAATTGGTTCTTAGGGAAAATCATTGCATTTTCAATCTGGTTTTTTATTTCTAGCACCAGGATCATTGATATCATACTATGTCTACTCTATCTGAGTTCTTGAAATAGCCATTTGAAACCCATTACTATCCCCATCCTTCTATTTAGGCATAGAAAATGAACTAGTAGGAGCCAATGAAGTTCATGATTTCTCCCGATTCACCATCAGAGATTTATTCTTATACACTTTAGCCCCTTGATTTCAATACTACTTGTCTAGATATTCTACCAGATTATTCTTAGGTTTCTTAGGTACTAACATACCATGAGGCCGGTATAAATCCATTTTATTATTACCATCACATCACATTGATGGATGCCCCTTCAAACCACAAAAAATCACAAACTTTCCTCCTTCCTTTCTCATAAAGATGACCAACAGATTTGCAATTTTGACAAAACTCAGGACAATTCTCATACTCAACAATGATTTATATATTTATAAATAAAATTTAAATTAAGATTATTATATATTTTTATTTAATATAATATATAAATATGATTTCTAAAAAATTTAACAAAAAATTTATTTTCATAATTTTATATATAATTTTTTTTAAATTTATACTAGTCAAAAAATTTAATAGTTTATTTATATAAATTGATAACTATTTTTGTATATAATTTAAATAAATATAATATATTACTACTAAGTTTTTAAAATTATATATTATATAAATTAATATATTTATATTTATATTAAAAAAAATCAATACATATGTACATGTATAACTACATGGAGGTGTGTGTATGTATTTATATATATATATATGTGTGTGTGTGTGTACTTATGTATGTTTGTAATTATCTTAATTGTTAAAAATTCAATTTTTGATATTTTTTTAATTTACGTAATTTATTTTTTCCATTAATTATTATATATTCATTGATAATTTTAACAATATATTTAATCATTTAGTAATATTTATTTGACATATATATATTAACTATATACATGTATTATTTTCATCATTATTGTAATTTATATGAATAATATACAAGAGTTTTTATGTATTATTTTTTCACATTTAAAATATGTTTGAAATTTATATGATTAATCTATATAAAAGTTTTTTTAATAATTATATAATTTAAATTTTTAATTATATAATTATAAATATATAAGAAAAATTTTAAAAATTATTTAAGAAATTATAAATTAATTAATATATATTTAAATATTTATAAAATTATAATAAACATTTTTAAAAGATCAGGTCAAAGCCTCTTTTTATTATGAAATTGATGACCTGTTTCTATCTAGGTATAGGGAGACTCATTACATAGCCTGTATACCCAAGTCCAAGTGGGCCATGAACATGGCCCGAAGACATAGTGCAGCATTAGGCTAGTATAATCCTATATGCATCACCTGGCCTCCATCATCGATTGACTGCATCATGTCTGTATCATTATCTTCCCACGTCATGTTTGTGTCACAACATGTGATGTAAATCCCCCAAAGGGATTTATAGTATTGAATCCCCAGTCTTTTGGATACATGATTACTGATTTTACCACTCATGTTCCACCCCAACTAAATTATAAATGGTCACGAGCTTCACCTTCTGGCTAGACCCACTTCGTATATAAATATATTTATAAATATATATAAATAATTATAAATTTATATAAACATTTTTTAATATATTTATTTATAATTAAAATTATATATATTATTATTAAAATTATATCTCACTCAGTTATTTTTTAGAACTGATAAAGATACCCCTTTATCAATGCTAAAAAGCATTGATTAAACTACTCTTTATCAACACTTTATTGAAAGTACTGATCAAATCCTTCCCCAATCTTAAGTAACCCTAATAGAGTCTCATTATTTCACACCTTCACACTTTCTCAGAACCCAATTATAACCTATGCAGTCATTGCTTCCACCGAACCCCACCACTTCCACTATTTCTAACTTTTCCATTTTTGCAGCCAAACCCTATTACTACCTCCAAATCCTCTCCAAATCCAAGCTATGTTGCACCTCATATTTACATATTCTTCAAGATCTGGTTGTCAATATTTCCATGAAATCTTTTCTTCCTCCTCCTCCTCCTTCCCTTTCTGTATTTCCTTGATTCATGTGGTCCTTCACTATTATCATTTTCTTCTTCTTATTTACTTTTAAAGAAACTATGAGTGTCGAGGAACCTCTAAATAATGGTTTTACCTGAGGTGGAGTATGGTTTCCCTGATTTTGGGTGATTTCTTGATTTAATCATGGGTTCCCCCCAATTCCCCACATTTTCATTGAAACTACAACATCCACATCCCCACTATAG
The DNA here is from genome assembly GCA_963277665.1 of Viscum album. Lineage (NCBI taxonomy): Eukaryota > Viridiplantae > Streptophyta > Magnoliopsida > Santalales > Viscaceae > Viscum > Viscum album. The sequence continues at coordinate 491,820,610 of OY728166.1, forward strand.
AACATAATCCCACGTACTCAACTGCATAAAACTTTTACTTCCTCTAATCTCCTCCCACATCCATCAAAATAGTGACATGTCCCCACTCTAAAGTTTGATTTTTTTTTCTTATTTGGTTTATTTTATTCCATATTTTTATTACCAATTTAAGTTTCTGGTATACTATTTTTTTATGATTTAATTACTATACCAACAAATGTTATAATTTTCAATGGATTTATTGTTCATCCAAATTATACTCTAACAGTCATCAATAAATGAATCACTTTCTTATTGTTAACCACACTTTTCTATTGCAGATAAAATGTTCCCATTTTATTTGTATAAATTATTTGAAAATGGCCATGACCATTGTGATAATTCTTCTATATCATTTTTATTATCATCATTGTTGGAAATTGTAAGAAATAAATAGATGAAACAATATTTTACTTCATGTTATCTAGTTTTTTACCATAGAGATAAAATGATTCTCTTATATACTAATGTCTGATCAAAATAGGTTTGTTTCCACTATAATGATTCCACTTCATCATAGAATGAACTTCTCAATGTTTAATTAATGATAAAATGAATCTTCGATTTTTATATTCACATGTCATCGAGATAAAAATTTCCCCTTTCCATAAAATTTTAATGGGAAAAACTAGTTATTTTTTTAATTAATGATATTTTATTTTCCATTTAAATTAATAATGATAGTTTCCATATATTTACCATAATTTGGTTATCAATGGGAAGACAGGGAATCAAATTCATAAGAAAATGTGTTGTTTTCGACCTGGCCTTTACATATTTTCACTCAAAATGTTGGAGTCCTAAATGAACCATTTTTGCTAAAAACATTACAAACTTGTGTTCGGGGATTTTAGGTTTTTTATTGATGAAAATAAGTTTTGAATAAGGATCTTACCCTGAACCCTTCCTGAGAGAACATTATAGATCATAAGAACTAATTTTTTTGCCTTATTTTGATAGTTATGAATTACAAATTTGGCGGTTCTTGGAGAAATGGTTTCATCTTGGTTAGGAATATCTTGTTGTCTAACATTTTTATCAATTAAGTGTTCCTTAAAAATATATTTTTTAGAAAATTACATGAAGTATCTCTCATTTACCCTCTTCCACATTGTGATATGAAATATAGAAAAATATTTGACATGTTTTAGTGGTTATGTCCCTCTAAATATATTTTATATTGGATTATTTTATTTTTTAGTGCTCAATGGAATTTTATTATTCTGAATATATTCTATATATTAACATTATTAATTTTTTACTTGGTAAAAACCAATCCAAAGCGGTTTTTATAGAATCAAATGTTATGGGTTAAGATGAATTAAGGATTTATTTACAAGCTATTAAAGGAGGATTATTATGGATAATATATTAATTATATATGTGATATTTCTTTATGGTATAATAAATAATGTGGGTGGATTCCTCTATACTATAATTTTTAAGAAAGTTTCATGGATTAAATATTGAATTTTAGATAAAACATGTTTAAAATTTGGAAATTTATTTATGAATAGAATTATATTTCTTGTGAATATTTCTTTTATATGAGAAGTATTTTAGGAAATTCTTTGTAGATTTCCCTATAAAGTGATTGCATTTTTTTTAAATGATAATTTTTTAGGGTGAATTTTCACATTGGTGGATTAATTTATAATTAATTTTTTTGAAAAATAATTTACATTATTATGTTTTCTAGTTTTGATAATTTATAATCATTTTTCTTTCCAACATTACTAAGATAAATGAATTGAATAATTATAGGATAAAATTAATTTATTTGAGAATGATTTATATTCAATAAGAATGATTAGAATCAGATTATAATTTTATTAAATTTTTAATTCATTACTTGTATGTGTATGTTCATGAGCATAGACTAGACCTCTGTATGTGATTGGTCTCATTTAATTTGTTATTAAGTTAAATTGTTGGCATGGATGTGATCTACCGTCTCATTATTTAAAGGCCTATATTCCAGTGGTTTATTTTATGTAAATCATTTTCCCCTCACCTGTGTGTGAGTAAAAAAAATAATGGATGGAGATCCAATTAAAGTGGAGGTGGTTCATTATTGGTTCTGATGTGAAACTAATCCTAGAGAGATACATAGGTGGATAGGTTGAAAGCTATAACATGAACTTTAATTTGTTCAAGGAGTTTTCCACTAGGTCAATGATTATTTTATCATCTACTAGATAAATTGACCATTAGTAAAAGATCATGATCCTAATTCTTCATTATTTTATTTCTTTCAAGTTAAATGGTTATTCCATTATGGATGTTTGGTTGCAGTCACATGAATTAATGAATTAATAATCATGAAATATAGAACTAAAATAAATTATCTTATGCATAAATATTTTTTATGAGTTTGTTAATAACTTAGGTAATTCCATTTAATATTAATAAGCATGTAATAAATATAATAGTTGGGATTTTACACATAAATGATAAAATATCTCAATTATATATATTAAGTTGGTATAGACTTCCACTACTTCAGTTAAAATTGAACCATAGTTGAAAGTGCTTGACCACCCAATGTCGGGGTTCTTCCATTTACCAGGGAATTCTAACTTGATGTTTTGGGTTAACTTAACTTTGTTCACATATAGGATTGACTACCAAAGTAGGACTTCTTTTAACTGAGAGTCAAGAGTTGGGGAAATCCAATTTTAGGTTTTCAATATTGGGGAGTTTACTCATTATATCAAGGAATTATGAGTAAACACAATTTTCATTTTGAATGCCTATATGACACCCTTAAAATTGATTCACCGACCAAATTTTGGGTAATGATAATTAGAATATAGATCATTTATACTAGAATGTCCAAGCAATTGGATATTTCCAATCCAATGGTGAGGGATATTGGGTTTAAATAAAATAGTGATGGATTAATAAGTATCATATTTTTTATTTATCTATATTTTATCAGATAAAGTACTAAATATATAATCGTATTATTTATAAAAAAATAAAATGACTTCAAACATATCATTGCAATCCATACTTGATAAGCATAGCCTTCTCACCATCCCAAATTTCTAAGAGTGGAAATGGTGATTACGTGTTATCCTATGTCATGAAAGGAAATTTTATGTTTTGGTAGAACCTATTTGTGATGTGCCTAGTAATGAGGCTATTTACGAAGTGTTTTCTCTCTCTAAGAAAAATTTTAATGATTCCCTAGATTCGTAGTGTTTAATATTATCATCCATGACCAATGTTCTTTTGAATCATTATTAGGACATGGATTTATAAATCATGATGTATCACATTCATGATATCTATCAAGAGAAGGAGAGACAAGAGAGATATAAGATCTATAATTATTTATTTACAAATAAGCTTGGATAGTCTACATTATGACAACCCAGACTTTTTAAATTATATTTATTTCCTGAGAAAATGTGTGTTATATTATATTAAACTCAACATAACTATATCTACTTAATAATTAAGTGGTATTTATCAACTATAAAGGGAAATGTGACCATCCGGATTATATGACCATTGGTAAAATACGACTATTGCTCAAATATGACCAATTCTCAATATAGCTATTGGAAACTATGTTCTTGGTAATAAATTTAATGTGTTTATAAGTAGTAATGAAAAAAGGGTACGTAATGTTGAAAGGGGAAGTGAGGGCCTAAACTAGTAGAGTATTTTCATTTGAATCCTATTTTGTTAGAACATGGGTGGTAGGTAGCATCACTGGGGTTCTCCCTATTTCATTCCCAACTTGAGCTTCAACAACTGAAGTTATAACAAAATTTTCAATGGTAGAAGTTTTTTTAGTGGACATCCCCACTTGGTTGATGTTATCTAATTCACCCCTTGAATCTATCACCATTTCACACCTTACCCATAGGTTTATGTTGGTGTTTAAGGGGTTATTTTTCCAGAACATATTTACTTAAAATTTAAATCTTCTGTATGAATAAAATTTTTATTCTATCAATTCAATCTTATGAATATTTTTTACTAATAAAATATTTTTTTAATTGAGATGAAATTTGAAAAATTGATTTCTCAGACACAAATTGTACTTTTCATAAAAGATATAAATTTTTATGATAAACAAAGGTATTATTAATAATATTTATTTTTATAAAATTGAATGATAAAACACACTTATTTAAATATAAATGATATAATAATTTTATTATGACCTTTAAAATTTTTAACTGTTAAAATTTTTCCTATATATTTTCAACTAACTATTTTTTAATAAATAGGTATTTTTATATTTAGAAGTTAAAATTATCATATTTATATAATTTTTATGATAAAATAAATATCATTTTTGAAATAATCTTGTCAAAATTATGTATGGGTGAATTTATGAGAATTTTTTAAAATAAAATATTTTCTATGAATAGTAAAAATACATTTTTGGGTTTTCAGTAAGTTTAATGACTTTATAATTATATAATAATGATTTATTAAGTAAGTAACAATAATACAAGACTCAAATAATTTTATTTTTTTAATATAAATATTTTTAATTGATTTTAATCAATTTCTAAACATATTAATTACTTCCAATGTCTAAAATAGAAACATTGATATTAAAAACATTACCTTGTAAAAACATTAATTTTCATTGTAAAAGAAGTAATATAAAATTTTTTTTGGTTGTTTTGGTCTAAAATTACATAAAATATGAACCAAATGTTCAAAACCATGGGTATTCTTGTGGTTTTTCATTTTCCACAACCAAGATTTACAAGGCCTATATTTGGAAATTATTAAATAGATCCTCCACTTTTTCTATAAATACCCTCCCCTTTATCATATTACATTCACTCCAAAACAATTATCCACCAATCTATGGTATTTTTTCCTCCCAAGGTGTCCTACCAAGGTTTCCTCAAGCCCCTAAAGATCCATTACTCATGATCTAGGAGTAACATTTCAAGGCTTGGGAATTTCCCTTCCATTCTCTTCAATTAAAGAACCTCTTTAGGTATATGTATTCTAAATTTTATGGTCACTATCTTTTATTACCATATTTACAATACCTTTACATAAAAATTATTTTTTATCAATGGTTGACCCTTGTCACCTCTCATTTTACTATTTTCAAAGACCATGTTTTGTACCCGTTATTCTGGTGAATTTACTTCTCAAAATTTCTCCCATCTCCACAAGAAATTATCTTTTATTTTCCCTTTAGAATACCCAAATATATTTATTTTCCAGAGGCATTCACCTTATTTTAATAATTATTTGTTTTATTATGGGTTTTATTAACAAGAAATAGACTTTCCCTTTTTGGGCTAGAAATGACTTAATTATCATGTCTTTAAGTGCTTTTGTACAACATGATTTTAATAAGAAAACTTCTCTTTCTTATCCATGGGTTATTAATAAAATTATTTATTATAATCTATGTGTCTATAATTAATTAAGATATATTAAGTGTGTTCTCTAATAGTGTTAGAATTAATTTAGTAAAGAATTTAATCTCTAGAGATGACATTCGATACCTTGGTGAAAAACCCTAGTAATTTTCATCAATGACACCTTGTTGACAAACCTTAGTGATATACTTAAGAATGTCTTGTTCACATTACATATACACATTTAAATATTATGGTTCATGTTTATTTTATTATTAAATACCTTGTGATCTTTTTTTCAAGCTATATTATTATGACTCATGTTCTTTTTGATATTTATCATGATCACATGTTAAATGTTTTCCTTGTTTATTCCCTTACTGGGCCTCATGCTCACCCTTTTCCATTGATATATGTCCTTAGGATATGAGAGGTGTTAAATATAACTTAGGATGAACCAATCAAAAATCATTTATTATAAGAATGTTTTATTTGTTCATATTTTATGTACCAGATTTCCAATAAACTAAACTATAAAATATCCTATGTTCTTACAACTTAATGAAAAGTTATGTAAATAAAATTTGGGATTCCATACATGGTATCAAAATAAGGTTTAGTTCTTTTTTGAAATTGATATTTGGATGCTTTAGGAAGAACCCTAGATAAAATTTTAAATACAGTAAAACATCCCAATATTTTAGTGAAGTATTAATTAAGTTGTTTCTAAGAAAAGTAATCCTTATATAGATACTAATAGGTGGATACGCCTATGGCATTGATTTTTCTAAGGGTAATACCTGAAAACACGACTTTAAACTAGAATCAAACATAAAGGGGTGCATGAAAACAACCCTTGATGCAATCCTGGTTTGAAACTCCTGGGTGATATGTTTGGTTAACCATAGGATTTTTATGAACCATTATGAAGGATTTGTAGAAAATATATTTATTGTTAAAGAAAAAAATATTTAAGAAAGATGTTTTAAGACAAAAAAAATTATTTATAATTATAACATTCTATAAAGAAACATGTTTCTTGCTAATGTCTTGTTATTTTAGAAAATTATGGGAAATAGTAGGAACCATGTAAATAATGATCATAATGAATCATGCACTAATGACGCTTCGATTGAAGACAGAATAGAAAACTTAATGATAATGATAACTCATAAAACTCATGTTATGAACAATAACATGAATCAACCTGAGAGACTGGATTCACCTCAAAGGGAATAACTTTTTGTTTAGTCCTTTATAAATAAACAACCACCTTATTTTAATGGATCTACAGACCCATTAATTTATAAAAATGGGTAACATTTATAGAAGATATTTTTTCTATACACCATTGTTTAGAACAAGATAAATTCACCATGTTTTTATTCCTCTTAGAAAGAGAAGCTTATTAGTGGTGGAAACTGATTAAAAACATGAATCATAGAAGGGATATTGATTCTATAAAGTGGGAAGAGTTCAAGGGATCCTTCTTCAAAAACATATTTCACCAGTTTGATGCAAACAACAATAGAGATGGAATTACTAGAGCTGATGTAGAAGGAAAATGAATCAGTGGGAATATATGAGATGAACTTTATAAGACATTCTCATTACACATCTATATTTTTTATGGATCCTAATGTAAAATTTGATATATTCTTAGATAGACTAATACCCCATCATTGGAAGAATCTAGCCAACTAAGACTCTGAGAGCTATGAGGAGATGGTAGATAGGGTGATGAAGGTTGAACTAGAGTTCTAAGAGATGCATTGGTCATGAAAATTGAATGAAAATAAGCGATATTTGAATCCAATCTTATGGAGAAACATTGATCATGAAATAGGAGGAAAGAAAGTGAAACTTCTAGCATTATTATTGAGAGTGGAAAATGTTACAATTTTGGAAGAGATTTCCATATAGATTAGGACTATCGTAGTGAGGTGAAGCCTCAACATCTCAATAATAATGAAAAAGGGAATACAGTGTGAGCCCAAAATGAAGATCAATGCTTCATCTGTGGAAAAAATGGTTACTTTTCCTATCACTGTAAAAATCAAAAGATAATGTAGGGAAATAACCATCTACCTCAGTATAAGAAATGGGATAAGGGTCTTGTAATTTTTATCATTATGGCTAAAGTGGAAGCTCTAAATGATGTGGTGTCATGTACAATCATTTATCTCTCAAAGCTATCAAGTACGTTGGTTGGTTCTGGTTCAACACGTTCCTTTATTTCCTCAATGTTTTCAATGAACATAAAACCAATCCCTAATCTACTAAAATTATAATTATCATTCCAGACTCCTATATAAATTATCTTGGAATCAAAATAGTATAGAAACTCTAGTATTGACTTTGGAGAGAAAAATCTTGTCCGAAATCTAGTAGTCATTTCCATGGGGGAATTTGACACTATACTAGGTATAGACTAGATCTCAAAGTTTAGTATTATGATCAGTTTCAAAAGATATAAAATATTAGTATTCTTGAATGGAAAACCAAAAGTTATTTCTAAAGGATAGATATCATGACCTGATATTTTTCAAGAAACTGCTCACATATCCTTCTTTATGGAAATGATTGATGAAGGGGGAGAAGGATATGAATGTATAAATATAAAGAAGGTACCCACCATTCAGAAATGAATTAGTCTATTTACTATGGATTTATCCATATTTAACCTAGAAATAGAAGTAGAGTTATCCATATAACTCATACCTGGATCCAAACCGATATCAAAGACCCCGTATAGAATGGTAAATGTGGAGTTATAGGAATTAAAGAAACAACTTCCAGATATTTTGGAGAAAGGATTTTTTTGACCAAGTGTGTATCCTTGGGGAGAAACTATTCACTTTATAAAGAATAAGGATGGATCAGTGCAGTTATGAATTGATTATATAGATCTAAATGAGATCACTGTAAATAATAAGTACCCTCTCCCAAAGATTGATGATTTATTTGACCAGCTTCATGGGGCTCAATTCTTCTCCAAGATTTATCTTTGATCATTTTATCCTAAATTATGGGTGAATAATGAAGATATTATAAATACCACCTTTGGATCAAGATATGGGCATTATGAGTTTGTTTTTATGCCCTTCATCTTGACTAATGTTCCAACTATATTTATAGATTTGATGAATAGAGTCTTTAAGGTATACATTGATAAATTTGTGTTAGTTTTTATTGATGATATTCTTATATATTCAAAAATTAGTTAGGATAATGAGGTTCATTAAATGGTTATATTGAAAAATTTGATGAAGGGGAAGAAATTTTGGAAATTTATAAAATGTGCATTTGGGTTACAACAAGTTTCTTTCTTGGAGCACATTGTAAATAATAAAGGAATATCAATTGACCCTACCAAGACAAAGGTCTTGTTGACGTGGCCTCATCCTATAATAGTTTCTCAGATTTGAGTTTCCTTACTTTAGAAGGATATTATAGGAGGTTTGTCAAAAAAAATTAGTGCCTTTCTAATCCACTAACCATGTTAACTTGAAAAGGGGATAAGTTCATCAGGACAAAAAAGTGTGAAGAATGTTTCCAAGATCTAAATAAGATATTACTAATCGCACCTGTGTTAACTCTACATTCTATTAGAGAAGGATTCATTATTTTTAGTGATGCATCTCTGAATGGGATTGGTTGCATCCTCACACAAAATAAAAATCTGATTTCCTATGCATCTCGACAGATAAATCCTAATGAGCATAATTATCCAATGCTTGACATAGATCTAGCTATAGTTATTTTTTTCCTAAAAATATGTAGGCTATATCTTTATGAGGAGAAATGTGATATATACATAGGGAACTAAATTTTAAATATATATTCACACATAAGGAATTGAACAATAGACAAAGGAGATGGTTGGAACTTCTTAAGGACTATGATTTTTCAATTCATTATCACCACGAAAGAGAAAAAAGTGTCTTAAGAATTAAGTATAATAGACCATGTTGTTATGGAAATGATGAGGATTCAAGGAGATATATTGATCAAGGACCTACTAAGGTTTTACATGAGAATCATGAGGTAAGGGACGTCATAAATCTTATTTCAAATGATTTATCAATAGTTGTTACTAGAGAATATCGAGAAATCACAAAGGGGGATCCTTTTTTACAAAAGAAGAAAGAGTCTATAAAGAATGGGAAGTTTTCTATGTTCAATATTCATGAAGAAAGTGTATATAAATCTTGAAAAGGCTATGTGTCCCATATGTTCCTAAAATAATTATGGATAAAATGTATAAATCTCATAGATATATTTTTTTTATACATCCTAGAATCACAGAAATGTATAAGGCACTTCATGGTCATTGTTGGTGGGATAATATGAAATTAGAGATTGAAAAATACACTAAAAGGTGTTTGGTATGTCTGCAAGTGAAGTTAGAGTGACAACTTCCTATATGGGTATTTCAACCACTACACATACCAACATGGATGTGGGAAAATTTCACTATGGACTTTGTCACTAGTCTCCGAATAACATTCGAAGGAAATGATGCGATATGGGTTATAGTGGTCCAACTCACCATGACTTCCCATTTTATCTTTATTCAAGAATATTTTTATATTGAATAACATAGCAATATGTATATAAAGGAAGTTGTGAGGATTAATGGTTGATAGATTATATCATTTTTTACCATGATCGATGATTCACAACCAAATTATGGACAAGTCACCGGTATGCTATAAATGTTGAATTGAATTTCTGTATGGCACCCCCAAAATGTTGGAAAATCTGAAAGGATAATTCAAACACTCAAATACATGATGAGAACATGCTAAATGGAATTTATGGGTGTTTGGGATTAACACCTTCCATTAGTTGAGTTCTTATAAAACAAAAACCTCCACTCAATTATTTAAATGGAACCCTATGAATATCTATATAGAACGCGATATAGAACACCTACTGGTTGGGGTGAAGTTGGTGAGAGCTAATTTCTTGTGCCCAATTTTGTAGAAAATATTATATAAAATGTTCATGACATCCAAAATTATATAGAGGATTATCAGATTCATCATAATAATTATGATAACAACAATCAATGATAATTGGGGTTTAATGTTGGCAACAAATTTTTCCTTTGAATATCACAATGTTAGTGAGTCATGCAGTTTGAGAAGAAAAAAAGCTTTTCCCTAGGTACATTGAACCCTATAAAACCCTTTATCTCATAGGATACATGGGATTTTTTCTTTCACTTCCACCAAATCTATCTCAATTTCAAGATTTATTCCATGTATATCTCTTGAGGTATTACATACCTGATCCCTTACATGTACTGAATCTAGAGGTGGTATATCTAGGACATGACTACCATTATAAGGATTAGTTGGTGGAAATCGTGAACTATAGAGACAAGTTTCTATGAAATACTACTACCCACTTTATCAAAGTGTTATGGAGGAACCACAAATATGAAGAAGGTATGTGGGAACCAGAGAAAACAATGAGACAAAAGTACCCACAACATTTCTCAATTGATAAAAAAATTTAAATTTTAAGGATTAAATTTCTCATGGGGGGAGGAATATTGTGATCGAAACTTTTTAAATGATATTTATTTTTTGATAAAATTTTTGTTATATTATATTAAACTCAAAAAACTATATCTCTTTAATAATTAAGTCGTATTTATTTAGTATAAAGAGAAATTTCACCATCAAGATTTAACTATTATGTGACCATTGGTCAAATATGACCACTGGTAAATATGACCATTGAAAACAATACTATTTGTAATAAATTTAACATTTTTATTAGAATTAATGATAGAGGACAATTAATCTAGATAAGATAATTGATGGCCTCAACCATTAGAGTCATGTCATATGAATCCTATTTCTCAAAATATGATAGGGATGTAGCATTTGTGGGGTGTCCCTTAACCAATCCCAAAATGATCTTCAACATGTGAATTTGGAATAAAATCTCCTAGAGTTCAATTTCATGTTTTTAGAAATCACAACTCGATCAATGTTAGATGAGTCGGCCCATGAATCTATCATGATTGCAAACCTTACCCTTAGGTCATATGTGGGTGTTTTAAAGAGTTAAGTGTCCAGGATTTAGTTACTTAAAGTGTAATTCATTTGTATAAATAAAATTTTCATTCCATCAATTCCATTTTATAAATAGTTTTTCTTACTAAAATATAGGTTTAATTCACGTGGAATTTTATAAATTTCTTTTTCATACACAAATTTTACTTTTCAAAAAAGATATTATTTTTTATAATAATATAAGGTATTATGAATAATATTTATTTTAATAAATTAGTATGTTAAAAACACTATTATTTAAATATAACGGATATAATTATTTTATTATGACCATGAAAATTTTTATGTGTCAGAAATTTTACTATGCATTTTTAAACTTCTGTTTTTTTAATAAATAAGGATTTTCACATTTCAAAGTTAAAATTATCATATTTAGAGAAATATTATGATAATATAAACAAAAAATGAAATCAAAAATTCAAAATTAGGTTAGGGTGAATTTATGAGAATTTTCTAAAATATTAAATTTTTCTATGAATATTAAAAATAAAGTCTTGGGTTTTCGTTATGTTTAATGACTTCATAATTATTTCATAATGATTTAATATTTAATTATCCACAATCTAAAACTCAAAATATATTATTTTATTAATATCATGTATTTTAATATATTTTAATCAATTTCCAAACCTATAAATGACTTTTAATGTCTAAAATATTATCTTTTATTATAAAAACGTTACCATGTAGAAACATTAATTTTCCATACCTAAAGATGTAATATAAAATTATTCTCAGTTTTTTTGGGTTAAAATAACATAAAAATTGACCCAAATATCCAAAAATAGGAGAAAACCCATGGGTAAGACAATGTTTTTTCTTTTTTCACAACCTATATTTCCATGGCCTATATTTAGAAATTATTAAACGAATCCTAAACTTTTACAACAAATAACCAACAATTTATCCATTTACTTTCACTGCCAATCCATCATCAATGGTTCTTTGGTATTTTTTCCTCCCAAAGATTCCTCCCAAGGTGTCCTCAATCCCCCAAGTATTCATTCCTCAAGATCTAGGAGTAACTTTTCAAGGTAAGAGAATTGTCCTTCATTTCTCTTCAATTCAATAACATATTTTGGTATATGTCTTATAAATGTTATGGTCACTCTATTTTATTACCCTTTATATCATATCCTTACTTCCAAATTATTTTTTATCAATGTGTGAAATCTTTCCCTTATCATTTTACCCTTTCCAAAAACCACCTTTTATATTCGTTATATTGGTGAATTTACTTATCAAAATTTCTCTCTTCTCCTCAAGAAATTCTCCTTTATTTTAATTAGAGAATACCCAACCATATTTATTTTCTAGGTTTATTATCATATATATAAGAATTATTTATTTTAATCTATTATTTACACATAATAAACCCAATTTCCCTTATCATTGGATAAAAATGATGTATTGATCATGTCTTTAAGCACCCTTGTACAACATGATTTTAAAAATAAATATATAGTTTATTATCCACTGGTTATTAATGATATTGTTTATTATGATATATTTGGATGAAATTAATTAATAAATATGAAGTTTTTACCCTGATAGTGCTCTAATACATTTCATAAATTATTTCATCTCTAAATATGACACATAATATCTTGGTGAAAACAATTTTAATTTTTTTTATAACTCCTTGGTGAAAAACTTTGGTGATATTCTTATGAATATATCATTTAAATGTTGTACCCACTTTCTATGTGATGGTTTAGATTTATTTTTTTATTATATTCCTCAATATCTGTTGTTCAAGATATATTGTTATGAATCGTGTTCTTTTTTATATTCCTCATGAGATATACTCAATCTTTCCCTTGTTTATTTCATTACTAGGCCTCATGCTCACCACTTAACTTTGATGTGGGTCCCTAGGTTATGAGAGGCAATAAATATAAATTATGATGAAACCATTAATAATCCTTTTAGGTGGATTAGAATAATTTTTATTTTTCAATGTTTTATGTACCTGGTTTCCAAGAAACTAAACTTTAAAAGATCCTCTGTTTGTAAAATGTAATGAAACGATATGTAATAAAAAGGTGGGATGACATATGCACCAACATAGCCTTATACGGTCAATATTATTGGCTACATTTCTTGTTTAAAAATCTTAGGGATTTAATTCCTCTATGAGTTATGTACATATCTCATACTATCATCGCTACCCAAGACCTTATATTGTTTTACTCTTAATTATAATATGAGAAATAATGAGAAGAGTATTTTATAACTTCTTACTCTGATTCTCGAAGTGGATAAGGGCATGGAGTGTAAAAATATTATTTCCTTATAGTGAATAAGAAAAACAAGAACATGGAAAAAAGGGTTAAAGACTCACAAAAATTAAAAATATCACTAACACTAACGGTCTAACAAGAGGATGATCTAGAAGTAGGGAAAGGAAAATAAGAAAGTATGTTTTCTATATGGAAAGTTAGGCCATTGGGATAATAACTACACTAAAAAGAAAGGGGAATCTAATGTTTCATTTGTTATCAATTATAATTTTCAATATCTACACATTGGGTATTAGATATAGTTTTTGGTGCACTCGTTTATATCCCAATACAGGAACCAAGTAGATTTCAAAATATTGTTAGAGTAGAGGTGGATTTGTGAGCTTACAATGGTGTGAGGCTAGCATCTCTAGCCATTTGTGATTACCACCATTCATTTACAATTGAAATTATTTTTTCTTTAAAATATTATTTTTATGTACCTATTGTTACCAAGAACACAATATTTGTATCATGACTAGATGAAAATGGTTCTATTTTCATGTTTAGAAATAAAATTTATTTCTTTTATAATGAAAATATAAGTTATGGTATGATGCATTTAAATAACGGTATTTATGTATTAAATTAAAAAACACTGTGTTGGAAATAGATAATGAATCATGTTCACATGACTCATATGACACCTAGTTATGGCATCACTATCTTGGTCATGTGAAAAATAAGTATTTGACTGAACTCAATCATGATATTTATTTAAACCATTTAGTTATAAAACCACTTGAAATATTTCATGATTTTTTAAAAGGAAAATAGAAAAACCTCCATTTGGTGGATATGGTGAAAGGAACTTAGATATTTTTGGATTTGTTCTCACAGATGTGTGCGAACCATTTCTAGTAGAATCTAATGGTGGTTATTATTAGTTCATAGCATTTATCTATGACTTGAGTAGGTATAAATATGTCTACATTATGAGGTTTAAGTTTGAGTCTTCTGAGAAATTCAAATAATTCCAAAATGAATTTGATAATCAACTTGGAAAGAATATAAAGAATTTTTAATCGGATCGAGGTGGTGAATAACATAACTAAGAGTTTATCGAATTTTTATGGGATTTTGGGATTCTATCTCAACTAACTTCACCATATACAACATATTGAAATGTTTATAGTGAATGAAGGAACTTTTCCTTGTTATATATGGTAAGGTCGATGATGGGTCATGCAGATCTTCCATTATCCTTTTGGGGAAATGTATTATAGATTATATCATACACACTAAACTGAGTATAAAATAAAGTAAAAACATAATTCTCTTTTAGTTATGTAGTGGAATGAAAACCCTTTGTTCTATACACATGTATGGGTTTTAAAGGAAATTTTTAAGGCCTTATTATGTAATAAAATATCACCTCATGAAACAAAGTGTATCTTTAAAGGGTATCCTAAGGAAACAAAGGATAGTACCTATACAACCCCTCCGAAAAGAAATTGATTGTCTCTAAAAAATAATTATCTCTTAAGAGGGTCACAAAATCAATATGGATAGTTGGATAAAGATCTACATTGATGAAGTTGATGCTCAATATACAAAAGAGTTAGTAGAAGAAATATTCAATAGGAAACATTATAAGAAGTAGTTCATGAAAAACAAGTACTACGTAGAAGCATAAGGGTGGTAAGAGAATGAGAGAGATATGGTTTTATTATTACTGAATATGGGGGGCTCATTATTAATAGAAAATTATAAACAAATCTTAGATAATGAGGTAGTATAAATCTCAGAATTTATATGATGGAAAGAATACATGAATTATGAAATGGGTTCCATGTATCAGAACCGAGAATGGGTTTTGTTTGATGCTCCGGTTGATGTAAATTTTTTAGGGTGAAAATGGTTATTCAAGGGAAAAATAGACATGTAAGGTAAGTGAAATACATATAAAGAGAGGATAATTACTAAATGGTTTAATCTACATCAATTAATTAACTATTATAAAACATGTTCTCCAGTTTCTATGTTTAAGTCCTTTAGAATTCTAATTGCTATAGAAACTTACCATGACTATGAAATTTTTCAAATGAATGTCAAAATTGATTTATATAATGGGAACCTTCAGGAATATGTGTATATGAAATATCTAGAAGATATTGTGACTCTAAGTGATGCAAAAAAATATCAATTTGCAAAGATCTATTTCTAGATTGAAGAAAACATCTTGGTCATGGAATATTCATTTTGATGAATCTACAAAATAATTTTCTTTCATTAAGAACAAATTTGGTCCATTTATTTAAAATTGGTTTAGTGGGAATGTGGTTACTATACTATTATCATATTTTGGTGATATTTTATGAATTAGAAATGACATACCAGTCATACAGTCTGATAAGTAATGGTTAAACAAGTGTTTCTTTATGAAATACTTAGGTGAAGTAGCCAATATTCTATGGATCAAGATCATTCATGATATATCCAAGAAGATTATTGATATGAGTTAAACATAATACATTGACAAGATGCAAAAGATTTTTAGTATTGAACAATCCAAGAGGTTATTGGTTCTAGTGTCACATGGTATACATATTTCTAAGAAAATGTTTCCTCAATCACAATGAATAACACAAGAAAAGGATTTTTCCCTTCTGTTCTTTAAAAAAATTTGTTATCTCTATACCACTGATGGAAATTTTATATCATAAAAAATTCAATGTCCATGGTGTTCAATGTGAAATTTTAATTTCCATGAAGTCAAAGAAAGATACTTCACGAACATAGGTTTATAGAACCAACATGAAAACTAATTCATTAGAGATATCATGATAAAAGGATTATATTACAAAGTGGACATCAGGATAAGGTATTTTTTCATTTTGGAATCAACATCTTTATCTAGGGGTTCCTTTACATGTTTCTAGACACAAACCATGTTCTTTAGGCAATTGTAGCTAATTCCTCTAGAAAAGTGGTCTAGAGGGTCACACACTAACTATATCTTGAATCTCGATTAAAAAATAAATTATTATTTATTATTTAACTAATAGAATAAAAATATTAACACATGTGGTTTAATAATTATTCTTTTTCTCTTGATCGCATATTTTCTACCACGAGTTAATCAAGTTAATATTTTTTGAGTGGAATATTTAATAATTTTCTATTAGTTAATTAGTAAATAAAATATTTATTTATTTATTAGTGAGTAATGATGTGATGTTTATTTATTAAATAAATATTTATTATTAAAGGTTGGATAAATATTGTGGATTAATGGTGAAAATTTTTTAACAATCCAATGAGAAATAATATATATTGAATATTACTTAATTAGATAATATTTAATTTAATTAGCAAGTTAAGTGCATGTAGAGAAATATTATTATTATTATTATTTACATGGGGTTACATAGCGATTAAATAAATATTATAGGTAACTTCTATAAATATCTATTTCCAAACCCTATCGACATATAAACAAAATTATATTATTTTTAAAGATATCCAATTCATTTTTTTGTTGTGCACAACAGATTCTTAAAATACTCTCAAATCCCTAAAGAAATCCCATATCTAAGAATCCATCGAATAATAGATAGCAATTTTCCACCACCATCCACTCTCACATAAAGGGTGATTAAATGGAACTCTTTGGAAGTTATTATCATGGAAATCAAAGGTGAATGATGCAAGAGATATGATCTGTTATGCTTGTATAGAGAGATTCCTATGATAACTTTCATAGATTTCTAGAGCATGTGTGGATCAATGCTACAGGGAATTCGCTATTGATTCTTACAATGAAATGACGATACAACATAGATCTATTATTAGATACATGAATGAAGAAATAATTCATTCAAGTAAATTATTCAATTGATTAAATTAATTGTAAATAATATGTGATGATCCTGATCTTGGTTCCAACATTCTATCCCTTGTATGTTTTCTTTGATTCAATTTCATTGATTGTGGTATTCATTATCATGTAAATATAAAATTGATCATCATTCATGAAAAAAAATTGGGCATAAACCATCAGATGATTTTTCTACTCCCGGAACACAGAAGTGGTATTTGAGCATCACATAATTATTTATAATTCTTTAAAGATAATTGAGTGATTTAAACATTTGTAATTTATTTTTTCAATTCCATTTTAATCTTTCATAAATATGAATTTTCAGATCTACTTGTTCCTCTTTTTTTCCCAAAAATAAATTCTATTTCATTAATTTTATGAATAAAATAAAATTGAAGATATTACCTAAATGTACCCAGGATTCTGTCTGGATAACACAAGAGTATACTCCTTGTAACCCGAAGGGACACTCTATGTACTAGTGTTCAATTATCTAAAAATTAATTTTGAATTATATCATAGAATTTGCATTTATTACACATTGTGCATTTAATTTTCCACCATGTGCTGACTGGGCCAACCTACCACATGGTCATCTAGAGTAAAAATCATGTATCCTGCCTACAAAGTGTGTAGTCTTGTAGTTACAGATGTGTTGTGTATTTTTTTACATAGCCAACCATATTAGTGAACTAGTAACTCAGTGACCACACACCTTGTATCCTATCCACACACATTGTACTCGAATATTTTTTTCTATCAAGGATTACTCACTAAGTCCCTAGGTGTGTTCCACTGATAAATGGTGAGAAGGCTAAACATTTTAGAGTTGGATTCTACATTCCATGTACATATACCTAATTGCACATAGTTAAAATTAATTTATTATAGTGTATAAACCTTATCAACATGGGCTTGTGTGTGTTCATTATGTTGATAGGACATTCGATGTGATGGATTTTTAGTATATATATATAGTAAATTTCTATGCAATGTTCAAATCAATATATCAGGTATGAGTTTTATTACATTCATTACTCTTCATTCATTTAAGAATAACACATGATAGAAAAAACATGTAATCCATTTAATCATTAATGTGACAGTATATGTCCTAAAAGTATGTGACATGTCATGTATTTCACATGTCGTAAGAGTAAAAATTATATGATTATAATACATGTTGGGTAGATTTAGATGGGTATTCACCATGTTTCCTCCAAGGTAAATTTATATGCATAGTCAATTTTAAATAAATTTATTTAATTTGTTTAAATTATAATGGATAAGAATATCAAGGAAATTCAGTTTAGAATTAAGATAAAATAATCAATTAATTAATGAAAATAATTAATTGATTTGATCATGATTTATCCTAAATAATAATGATTTGAATTGAATATCAATTTATTTAAATGAGTAAATTTTTTCATGTATGTGGATGATCATGATCATATACCAGAGCTTTGTATGTGATTGGTTTCATTAAATTTATCATTAAGTTAATATTTTTCCTACATGAACTACAAAAAAATAGCTTATACCAACAAAAATTTATTGATATATTATATATCTGTTGGTAAAAATGAGTAATTTTGACAGATAATAAGTTTCATTGGAATTAATTTTAAGTACCGACACTTGTTTTTTCAAATAAATATATATGTTGTCATTGATTGTTCAATACCAACATATATTTTACCAATAGTTAAGTCTATCACCTTATCATATGAATAACAACATTTTTTACCAACACCTTAATTTGTTTGTAATAATAACAATTACAATCAAATATTTTACACTAATAAAAGTTATTATAATAAACCATTCAATAATAACAATGATTTTATCGATAACCAACAAATATTAACCAAATTTTTATATATTTTTATTTTTATATACAAAGTATATATCCATTTTTTGGTCTTATTAAAAATATCTCATTAATTTATTTTAATTTTGAACTGTTTCTAAACATCAACTGTGATTATATTTTTTTTGTTCATTTTATAATCATATAAATGTTTTCTAGAAAAAAACAATTCAAATCATTATGATATTTGATATATTTTCATATATTTTTTATACTCCCAATATAAAAGATAATTTTATTTTTATATTTAAATTTAATAAACATAATTAAATGTAATGAAAATAATTTCAGAAAATAAATTATTAATATTTATTAAATAAAAAAACATTAAATTAGTTACTTATGCTTGCTCCCAATTTAAGGTTTCTCTGTCAGCCTATTATTCCTCGTCCATTAGATTTTCCTTCATCGGGAGCTCTCGATTGAAGATTCCTCCTACATGAGAGAGAATTTCATTTATAGGCATCATTCTGATCGTTGACGTGGGCCTCAGTTTCTGGATGATTTAATGACTGTTTTGTTCACTAGAGAGGCTATTAGCTTTGGAAGAAATCAGTTGTAGATCTATCTTCTTCCAAGAAAATGTTGGGGTTGGTCCATGATGGTGTGGGATTTTTCATCACCAAGTTGGATGTTTCGATCAATAATGTGGATATCTTAAGTTTTTAATGTATGGTGGATTCCGATCTGATCATGGGTGATTCATCTCATCTATTTTAGAGTTCATCAGCAATTTACTTGCATTCATATAGTGATGACTTTCAGGAGCTAGATAATCACCCAGAAACAACATTCAATGATATTGCATTCAGTGACACCGATTATGGAATTCAATATCCCAGACGACTCTCACGTTCGGTGTCACAAGTAACCCCCCATGTTCAGTGAGAAATACAAGTGATGACATTATTAGGTAAATCTCTTAACATGAACACTATTAGACTTAGTTTCCAGTTGACAACATACTAAAAATGATGTTTGGGAGGCCATTGGGTGACTATTATATAAAAATTATTATAATGGAATACAAGTTGCTCTCTTTGTGATGTTTCTATTAGCAGAGAGATGTTCGGACATACAGGATGTCAGAAGTGATTTTCTGTTGACCCTTTATAAGTTTCCTTTGTTATTTTTCATTCATTTTAGTTCAATGTTTTTTTCACTTTGATCAGGAGATGTTTTCTTTTATGTTTTTTCTTTTTATTATTTTCTAGACTGATGTACTACACTTGATCGGTTTTATGGATGATAATAGTCAAAAAAATATTGTGAATGGTATATGTAGGCTTTTAGAAAGTCATTTACTGCTGGTTTTTTCACAAATTCTAGACCACTATAAGCATATATCTATAATGGGATGTTCAAGACAAACAGAGCACCATTGTTAATGCGTCTCTTGGAAGCTGCAGATTATTTCTATTGAGGTGTTTGTTTTCTTTTGTAGTTGATTAATTTTCAGAATGAGGTGATTTCTAGGAATATGGAAAGATGTTTTTGGTAGGTATGATGCAATTTAATTTTTTTATGTGCTTTCTTGTCTCTTTAACATGTATCTTCCTCCATTACCTGATGGTGTAATCTTATTACAGCTCATGCATATTTTGTAACCATTAATTTTCTTTAATAAGTTTTTTTGGGGAATGAATTAGGTAACCAATTCATGTCACATATTATTTAAAAATGTTTTCCACTAGAGTTATTCAATTTATAAACTTTTTGTTAAACCCTGTATAAATATTGTTTACAAAACATTGTAAATTGAATTTAAAATATCCATAAAAAAATTAAGTAAAACGTTTTAGATACCATTTTAATGTATACAATTACAATGATAAAAATTAAAATTGATTAAATAAAGATACATTCATACTTATTGTGTACCATGGAAGTTTTTTAAATAAAACCAATATGCATACCCCATTATGTGTACTGTATGCAAATAATAAAAGTTAGGAAAACCACCATAAACCAGAAAACTAAATGCTTCATTTTGAAAATAGTCAAGAGAGGTTATGTATAAAACTTTTGTAATATATAAATTATTATTCATTTAGTATGAATCTATTTATTTAAATGACATAAATATGATCACATCCAATAAACTATATGTAGTGTACAATTGCATACTTCCAGACCTCGCATGAATTTCCCAGAATTATTTTGTTTTCAATTATAGTTTGTACTATTTCTACTATATGTGTAAAATCATATCCACTATATGCATAGAACACAAATAGTATGAATATAGTGTTTCAAACTATTAACAAATATATGCATAAATTATTAATCTGGGAATTGAAATTATAGACAATTGTTCACACTGCTATATAAATTTTAAATATCTCTTATAGAACTTATTTAGTGAAACAGTGTGTACAAAAATAATGCATACATACAAGTTACACTATTTTCCTTCATTGGTGTGTATATAGTTGGAATTCATTCTATAAAATCCTGTAATTGCATAAATCATCATTCTTTAGTGACTAAATGTACACCTATAAGTATTATTTGTAAAGTTAAAAGTTTATATTTTAAGTAAGATATTTACTTAGAAGAAAAATGACCATTGAACAAATGAGGCCATTATCATTCAAGGAAGTTGTAATTTTTCTTATGAGAAACCATTATCTAGTATTCCAGAGAAATTTGTTTGTGTGTGTGTTCTTGATGTATTAGTGTTTGTAAACTAGTATTGGTTGGTGATTGTTGTTCTCAAAAATAGATTTCTTATTTTCAGAATTCAATAAATGGAAAAAACAATGTGTTAATGTTTTTTTCAATTTTATTTTATACTCATCTTCTTTATTTTTATTTTATTTTATATGCATCTTCTTTTTGGTTTCATAGTGATATTTGAAATGAATTGCTTCCACCCACAAGGGAAATGAACCTGGTTACATGAATAGGGATTATCAATTTATTAGCATATCATTTGTAATGCATGATTAGACTACATTTAAGATTATTTTATTGGTATTATTGGACCTTGGAAGGAGATCATTGTTCATGTGAAAAATAAATATATACAAACATTGACCCATCTTTTTTCTGAATCACATGCACACAACCTTCAGGTTGGTACATTCTCTTCCTTAAATTGTTAATATTACATTTTTTAATAAAATTCCATACCTTGTAAGTATGAAATTTGATTCTTTGACTATGTTGTAGGTGCACCCATATAATTACTGGAATGTCTGATCATTCTTAATCTTCCACTTCCTTCAAGACCCATACAAAGAAATTGTATTACTTAAAAAAAATGTTGGTGGTGATAGACTCTTCGCATATTTCATAGGCAGCATCTTTAATTTATAGGTATTGAATGCTTTCAAAGGGATTTTTATATTTGATTTGTTTATAGTTTTGCATTTTATTTTATGAAACATTTATGTACTAGGGACTATTTCATGCTAGCTATAACGAAAATTGGGAATAAACCTCTTAAGCTGCCAATGTGGGTCTTCTATAGATGATCACTACCATTGTTCTGATGTCATGACTTAGTGGGGAAAGATTCACACCGATCAGTGAGGTTTCATGATAATGTAGTAGGATCCTGGTTCTAGAAATGGTTTCAAATTTTGGACATCTTCACACCACAAGCAACTCCTATACAAGGAGAAAGTATAATTGGTAATATTCACAGAAAAAGAGAAGTGTATCACTCTAGAATATTTCAAACTCATCAAAATTCACTTGGATAATTATATATCAAAATTGGATTAAAATGTTAAAGAAAACCAAAGAGTGGTGGAAACTAATGCTACTAATATGATATGTGTTTATACATGAAATAATATGACTGAATATGATCCTCATATAGTGGCACCAACCTGCTTTCAGTTTACATCAAAAGCAGAAGAAACCACCATACAAGAAAATTTTCTATAATTCCAAATAAAAAACAATATTCAGATGAAAAGCACAAGTATGAGGTTAAGTATATACATGAAATGGAAATGAATTTATTGGAATCCCTCAACAATTTCTTTCTGGTATTTCACCCAAAACAATCATTATTAAAATTAGGATTCGGGGTTGAATGACACAATTATTACTTAGAAAACTTGGATAATTGTCAATGATACCTATAAGACAAACCTCATCCTCATACATCCTCCTCATTTGATTGCACTAGCCTATATTTACATTGAAATCATTTTGAAAGACAAGGACACCACAACATGGTTCGAAGTGCTTTGAGTCAACATGACTGTGGTGAAAATAGTTATCGATGGAGATACTGGATTTCAATGACAGTATCAATCTGATCACTAATCATTAGGTTAATTTTACCTTCAAAAATATTATTCCAAAGCCAAAAGAATGTCTGAACCGGGTCAAGTGGGTGAACTGCATGCATGGACATTGACACTAGGGCGATCTATAACAAGGATATTTGATGTGTAATCATATTTATATAAGTTTTATGTGTACCTCCCTCAATTCAATATGAAGTCTTTTATAATATATTTTTTCATATGTTTGTGCATAGACTAGAGCTTCCACGGATGGGCATGGAGCTAGATCTGGCAATAACTGGATCTTTCATGGATTGGTTGGAGATAGAGATGGCATAGATTGGAGCTGGCATGGATGGGGTTGAATCTGGCAGAGATGGGATGGAGCTGGAGTTGGCATAGGTGGGAGGAGTTGCTGAGGCTAGAGATGACCAGGATGAGCAGGCGAAATTGGTGATGGAGTCACTAGTGATAATGGGATGGAGCTGCTAGTGCTGGAGTCACTGGCGATGATGAGATGGAGCTACTGGGGTGGTTGATCCTGCATGGTGGTGATGATCTAGTGTGGGGGGAGGCAGGGTTGTCCAATGACAGAATTGGGGGGGTTGTTCAACGATAGGATTGGGGAACAATCCTGGGTGGAGATCCAATAGGTTTTGTTTGTAATAAATTTCATTATTAATATAATTAATTCTTGTCTCATTTTGAACATGTGTTTAAATATTCTTTAGTTTAATAATTAAAACATATGTATTATAGATGATAAATTAATAAATATAATATGAAATTTTACCGGCAATAAAAATTTATATTTTTTTAAAATGTAATTTAAAAAAATATATTATATATTGGTAATGTTATTACCAATAGATAAATTTTTCATATGAATTTTTTTCTAAACACTTTAACCAACATATATATTATCTGTTGGTATTATTATAATTATAACAGAACTATTTTATATGTCACAAAAACAATTCGCAAATTTTTTTTACCAATAGTTTAGTGATAGGGATATATATGATTGTAAAACATTTTTCCAATAGAAAATGCAATTTTACCAACAAATATGCCACTGTTGGGAAAAGTGAAATATTTTATAGTGATTTCATCTCTCATCTCATTATGTAAGAGCCTATGTGCCCATGGGTTCCATTATGTAAATCCTTTTACCCTAATTTTTATGTGAGTAAAAGAATTATATTCTATGGAGCTCTTATGATAGTGGAGGTGGATCAAATTTTGAGTTGAGGTTAAACTAATCCAAGAGACATACATAGGTAGACATGTTGAAAGCTATAACATGAACCATAATTGGATCAATATGTTTTTACCGTAGGGTGATAGTAATATTATAATAGTCTATATAAAATAATCATTAGTAATATATCATTATCATACCACTTTATTATTTTATTTCCTTCATTTTTCATGGTTATTTTATTACGGTTGTTATTTTTTGATCAGATGAATTAATTAATTAACAAGCATGTAAGAAGGAACTGAAATTAATTGGATTATGCATAAATATTATATAAGAAATGGTTAATCATTAAATAAATTACACTTAATATTAACAAGAATTTAATAAATATAATAATTGAAAATTTACACATAAAAGATAAAATACCTCAATTATATATATTAATTCAATATAGTCTTCCAAAAAATTAGTAAAAATTAAACCATAGTTCAACGTTCTTGACCAACCAAAGTTGTGGTGATTTCAATTATTAAGGAATAATGAAATTATTTTTTGGGTTGAATTAACTTAGTTCGCATCAAGTGTTGACTACCAAAGCAGGTCATGTTGTATCTGAGAGGAAAGATTTGAGGAAATCCAATTTAAGGTTTATAGGATTGGGGAGTCCACTCAACAGATCAAGGAACTATGTGTTAATGTAGTTGGAATTTCGGATGCCTATCTTAAACCCACCAACTTTATTGACCATTAAAATTGTGGGTAATGAGAATGGTAGTATGGATCATTTCCACAATAATGTCCAAGAAATGGGATATTATGAAGCCAATAGTGGGGGATATTGTGTTTTGATAAAATACTGGGAGATTAATAAATATAATTTTTATTTATTTGTCTAAATTTAATCATATAATGTACTATATCTCTTCTCATATTATTTTTAGAAAAAATAGTAAAATGATATAAAAATAACACTAAGATATATACTATAAAGTGTTAAACTTCTCACCGACGCAAATTTCCTAGAGTGGCCAAGGTGATTACTTGTAATCATACCCCAATTGATGTGGGAAGCTCGATGGAAGATCATCTGTATGGGGGTTTAATGGTGATGATGATAGATATGTGGTGTTTTTCTAAGCAGTGTCTACTTTGATCGATGTGGGTGGTGTCTATTGAGCTATGATGGATACAATCCATTCAGATATGGTGTTGACCAGATAGAATGATGTGTGCCAACCTTTAACAACCCATGCAGAAATTTTGGATACTATTTATCAGTGTAGGATTGGAGGGTCATCAGTTTCATGTGTGAATTTGGGTGTCCATGTATGAATGGATTTCACGGATTGATGTATGATGGTGACGTTTAGTTCCTCATCATGTAGGATTCTCAAGAATGGATCATCGACCCTAGTTGAAGCTGGTCATGATGACTTTTTGGAACGTCTGGATATGGGTAAGAACTCTATAATTTCTAGGTTTGTTCTTCCCAGAGGTCAACAACCATGGGGTATTGAATATCTAGTTGGTAGGACTTCCATTTTGGGGGGTTTTCATATTGGAAGTTCATTTCATTCTGTAGCGGTTCTTTTAATACTTATTTTAATCGAACTAATATATAATTCATCAATGGTCCTCTGGTTCATTGATTTTAAAGTCAAGAAAGATTCATCTCCAAGAATGGACATTGGATTTTAATGCTTCAAGGGAAAATAATTCATTTTTTTGGATCAGGTTTCAAGGTCTCAACTATATTTTTTGGCATCCGAAAATCATGCATGGTATTGATGTTTTAATTGGAATTCTGATTCACCGAGATAATGAGATAGAATAGGTTAGGTATTTCCACATTGGGATATTACTGGTTGATATTGATTTAGGTTATACTCTTATTGATAATTTGACTCATACTACTCCCAATGATGATATCTAAATCAGCATGGAGTCTGAGAATTGTATCATGTTCTAAAATTTCATCTTTGTTGGTCATTTGGATGAGAAATGTTGGAGGAAAGTTTTCAATTTTTAATTTTTGGTTTAAGGGGAATACTTCAAAAAAATATTATTGTAAGGGTAAAATAAATTCATCTTGGAAGGCTGGGAAATCAGTGCACAAGCATCCTAGGAAGAATCCTATGGTTTTTTTGGACAAGGAGTCTTGAAATCAAGGGGGTGCAGCATATGAGAATAAATATATAATGGTTAATTAGGAGTAGGAATGAACTTCTTGGGATGATACATGTTTATTATTAATTATTTAATATAAGAATTAGAGAAGGTATGAGTCTCAAATGGTTGTTTTAGGTACTAGCCTTGCAAGATATAGAACAATGAATGAGTTAGAGAAAATTTAGATTTTCAATGATCCTACTAGTAGAAATGAGGAAATATATGTCATAGATAGTGAAAGTGTTTCCATGGGTGCTAATATTTGTTATGTAGTTTCATCTAAACTATTAAATCAGGTTGGTAGTTCTAATTTGATTGGTATATAGCTCATTGGTCAGGATGAGAGGAACTATAGTGAGATAGAATAGTTTGCATATGGGTTTATTGGTTTTGTTCCCAAGTCTTCTCCTTCCCCATCTGATGATCAGGGTTGTTGTGTGAATCCACTGGCTACAGACTTTTCAGGACATGTTCTATAAGAAGATGGGTCTGGGATTTTTGATGCTCCAAAATAATGTGGTTTATTTTCCAAAAATTCAAAATGTCTTCAATTATTTTAGAATCCTTAGAAAATGGGGTAATGTTTCTGATGATGGAATTGATAAGGAAAAGTGATTGGTTCTTCTGGATACCACTCATCTCCATTATACGGGTAGTAGTGACCTATATTATTTTAAATTTTATGTTTTGAATTGAAATGGAATGTCGATCAATGATGATGGTTTTGATCTAGTTCCTAAAATAAGGTCATGAAAATATTATTCTTGTCAGCCCCGGAATGTGTCTACTAGGTCATCTATCAAGGCTTCAAATATCTAACTCACTCTAAAGCATGAAATTTCCAAGGATAGGATTACTGGGATATTTAATTGAGTAAATTCACAACAAAATAGGAAATTTTTGTTGAAGGTGATGAGTATTATTATGATTATGGAAAGGATCATTCTTTCCATGATTTGTAGTTATCCTTTCAATATGGGGGCACGTCTCATTATATGACCCCATCCACATACTTTCTTTCTTGTTTTCTTTTTATTTAATCTTTAATAAATGGTCAAGAGAATTTCCCTCTCGCTAGACCTTTTTCTTATAATATGAGAAATAGTGAGAAGAGTCTTTTAGAACTTCTTACTATTATTTTCTAAGTGGATAAGAACATTGAGCTAGACAAAACTATAGTACTTATGGTGATTTGGAAAATGAAGAACAGTGAAAAGGGGCACAAGTCATACAACAAGTATAATGCTCTCGAGCACCTTCCTTCCAAGAAGAGGAAGATATAGAGGTAGGACAATAAAAATGAGGTATTATGTTTTTCATCTGGAAATCAAGGCCAGTATAATAAGAACTACACCCTGATGAACCGGGAAGCTAATGGTTCATTCGTTATCGAGTGTAATGTTTCAATATCTATGCACTGGGAATTAGATACCACATTTTTTTCTCGCATTTGTATCCAAATATAGGAACCAAGTAGTGTCCAAAAATATTCCTAGAGGATATGTGGATTTGTGGGCTTCCAATTGTGTGAGGATGGTTTCTCTAGCCACTGGTGAATACCACCATTCATTTCCAATAAGAATGATATTGGTTTTCATGATTGTTTTTTATATACCCATTGTTACCAAGAACATAGTTTCTATATCACGCCTATATGTCAATGGGTTTATTTTAATTTTTAGAAATGAAATATGTTTCTTTTATAAATAAATCAAATGTTATGGTATAGAGTTATTGAATAACAGCCTTTATGTATTAAATTACCAAAACCAAGTATTAGTAATATATAATGAATCATTTTCACATGATTCTTATAACACCCATCTATGGCATCACTATCTTGGTCATAAAAATAGTATGTTCTTGAAAAACCACAATCATTGTGGTTATTTAGACTATTATGAGCTAAACACACTTTAAATATTCATTCTAGTTTTCTAGGATTGATTACCAAACCACTATTTGGTTGATAGGGTGAAAGGGCCATATAGATTTTAGAATTGTTTCTCTTTGATGTGTGTGGACCATTTCTTATAGAAGCAAGAGGTGGGTATTCTTACTTCATAACTTTTAATGATGACTTGAGTAGATATAGATATTTCTACATGATGAGGTATAAGTTTGAGTACTTGGAGAAATTCAATGAATTAAATAATGTAGTAGAGAATAAATTTGGAAATAATATATAAAATCTTCTATTAGATTGCAGTGGTGAATATCTTAACCAAGAATTTATCAAATTATTTACGGATGTTTTTGGATTCTATCTCAACTCACTCCACCATATATAAAATAGATGAATGGTGTTAGTGAAAGGATGAGAAACACTTTTTTTCATGGTAATATCGATGATGAGTCGTGCATATCTTCCATTATCATTTTGGGGATATTCATTATAAATTGTAGAAAACACACTAAATCAAGTACCAAATAAAAAGTAAAATAGAATTTTCTCTGAGTTATGTGGTGTAAAGAAACCTATATGATCATATACATGAGTATGGTGTTGTTGTGAATTTGTTATGTCCTTATTCGGTAAAAAACTAGCACCTTGGGGAGAAAATTTTATCTTTATAGGGTATCTTATGGGAACAAAGGGATACTACTCATACAACCCCTCTGGTAAAAAAGTGATTTTTCACTATACAAGCCTTCTATCTTGAGAGGCATCATAACCTCAAAATAGATAGTGGGAACAATATTGACTTCAATGAATTGGATTCTCACCATACATAAGATATGGTAGAGGAATATATTCCATATGTACTCATGGTAGAAGTAGTTTTTTAAATAGAATTACTCTTTTGGAGCAAAAGAGTGGTAAGAGAACCAAAGAGATATAGTTTTCTAGTTACCAAAGATGGTGAGTTGTTATTGGTTGGAAATGATGAACCTATATCCAAAAAAAGAGGTAGTATAGATATCCAAATATTTATGATAGAAAGAAGCTATTTATTATGAAATGGATTCCATGTATCAAAACAATGTTTTGATTTTGGTTGATTCTCCAGTTGATGTAAATCTTGTTGGGTGAAAATGGGTATTCAAGAAAAAAATGTACATGGAAAGTAAATTAAATACCAATAAAAAATGGATATATGATAAAGGGACTAAAAATTTCAAGTAATTGACTATTAAGAAAACATTTTCACTAGTTTCTATGTTTAACTCCATCATAATTCTACTTGAAATAACATCTTACCATGACTATGAAATTTGGTAGATGGTTCTCAAAACTACTTTCCTTAATAGGAAAATTCAGGAAGATCTCTATATGACACAACTATAAGGGTTTGTGACTCCATGTGATGAAACAAAATTCAATCTTTAATTATCTATTTATAGATTGAAGCAAGCATCCTGGTCATGGAACATTCAATTTGATGAAGCCATAAAAGAATTTGGTTTCATTGAGAATGAATGTGATCCATGTGATTACAAGAGTTTTAGTTGGAATGTGGTCATTATCCTAGAATTTTATGTTGATGACATATTACATATTGAAAATTACATACTAGTCTTATAGTATATAAAGGATTGGTTAAATAAGTGTTTCTCTATGAAAGACATTGGTGAATCAGCCTATATTCTAGGCATCAAGATCATTCATGATAGATCCAATAGGATTCATGAACTAAGATAACGTACATAAATTTACAAGATACTAAAAAGACTTAGTATAGAATAATGTAATAGGATATTGGTTCTAGTGTCACATGGTATACATATTTCTAATAAAATATGTCTCTAGTCACAATAGGAGAAAGAGAGAATAAGTTATATCACATACGCTTCAACAATAGGACCAATCATATATTCCATGTTTTGTATTAGGATTTATATTTCCTATGAATTGAAAATTGTTGGAATATATCAAGTATATCTAGGATAAAAACATTGGTATGTTTTTAATTCTATCCACATGTATCTGAGAAGAACTAAGGATAAGTTCTTGGTGTATGGAGGAGATTAGGAGTTGGTCATCCAGAATTATACAGATACTAGTTTTAAAACAGATCAAAATTATCGGATTTCATAGATAAGATATGTTTTCTATCTCAATAGAGGACATGTGATCTATAATATTTAATATAGTCTAGTTTTAACTGATTTTATAGCTGAGTCCAAGTATATAGAGTCTTATGAAGCAACCATGGAAGATATTTGGAGTTGGTTCCCTAGAACCAACTTTTGTGTACATTATGATAACTTTTATTAATAATTTTAATATTAATAAACTCCTTATCATATCATGATATTTCTTCTATGTAACATCATATGTGATAATGTATTATGATTAGTTGTCGCACTAAAAGTTCATTGCAGTTCCCCACTATGATAAGAACCCAGATGTTTTACGATGATATTATTAACTATTTTTCCTATAGTCGAATGATAACATTTTAGGGACATAAATGATATAAGATATCAGGGGTGGGTAATCATTTCAATTTGAGTAGCCTTCTTAGGGTGCATTCACTTAGTGATATCCAGTGTTGGATATTATGAGAACAGGACCCGATAATAGAAAATCTACATTTATATGTTTCATTTTATGTATTTATATGGGGATGTGTGTATTCATACATAGAAATTATGATTATTGTTAATTAATATTATTAATTGCGTACGTTTATGTATTGAAGAAAACTGTGATGATATATGTTCGTGACCAGGTATGATAGGTTGGGCGCATCATGAGTAATATTACATTGTTGAATAATTTTATAAAGGATTGGTCCCATATTTTTTTAACAGAAGATGATATCACATGAACCTTAATCGAAATGATATAGACTAAATAAATCCATGGTCATGATGTTCTATGTCACATGATATCCAATTTATTTTGTTCATTTTGAACAATGAATATGGAGAATCCTCATGAAGCCCTAGATAGCTCCCTTCTCTCATAAAACTCCCAAAAATGGAGAGCAATCTTCCTCCACCATCCACTCTTGATTTAAGATATATCAAAGAGAATGATTTTTATGTGATTCTTATGGAAATCAAATGAGAACGATGAAAGTGAAATAATCTTCCATGAAAACACCCCAAGACTCCTATGATAATGTTTAGAGATTTGTGGAAAACATGTAGATCACCACTAATGGGAATCTTCTCTTGATTCTAACAATGAAATTATGGTTAAATATAAATATTCTTTTAGATCCATCAATGAAAAAATAATTCATGCAATATAATTATTTAAATGATTAAATTAATTATAAATAATATGTGTTGATCGTGTACTTCGTTCTAGTGTTCAATCCCTTGTTTGTTATATTTGATTTAATTTTATTGATCACATCATTCATTGTTGTGTAAAACTCAGATTTATCTTTGATCATGAGAAAAATAAATGTTGGGCAAGAACCACTGCATGCTTCTTATGTACTTAGAACCTATAATAATCAGTCTAAAATTGAAATTTTAGATCAAACTACATGTCCATCACTGAAAATAAAAACACACAAAAATTATCCTGATATGTAAGGAAAATGATTCATAAGTTATTTGTGATGTGTAGGAATTAATCTCAGCTCAAAAAAAAGCATGATTTGACTGATATCACTCAAATTTTGTGTTTTTAGTTTCAAATGAAATGTTAAAAAAAGACTAATGATGTACTAAAAACTAAGAAAACATATTCATATTGTATCAATACCTTACTAAAATGGTCCATAAGTTATCTGTAATGTGTTGGAATTAGCCCCACCTCAATCTGACACAAAATGTAACCAATATTACTCTATGTGTTTAATTTTATTTAACATTAACATTTTATTCATGTATTGTTTCATATAATTTTTAATTTATTTATTTATAGTATTACTAACATGATAATTTTTTTCTTAAACAGATGGATTATTTTTCTAGTTGGGATGGTTTTTTCAGCAACTAATATCAGGATCTACCTTTTTTTTATAGGGGGATGGGTTCCAAAGACATAGAAATATTGTTTTTTTAATTTTTGTGATATTACAAGTTAGTATAATTATACAAAAAATTATTTCAAATTTCTAAAATATAATGTTTTTTTAATTTTGATGTAATTTTTATTTCAATTTAATTATTAAATTTTTTATCTATTCAGGATGCTACTGCAATGCATTGTAATTCCAAGAGCATACTACAGAATTATTTCATATCTCACCACTAAATCTAGTAAATTTAAGTCCCCCACTTTATTGGTGCTAATGAAAGTGCTGATAAAGGGGACCTCTTTAATAGAACTAAGGATAACCACTATTTTTAGCATTGTTAAATCCATTTTTTCATGTTGTTAAAGCTCCAAAATATTGTAGTGTCACCAAATGAAAAAATTATGTTTTTGATAATCTATTATTATATATCATTATAAGGCATGAAATTTTCTCATGCATAAAACTCACACCATAGTGAGTGTCATTTTTCATCTCTGATTATCCCACCCGTTTCTCAATATAAAATAAAATTATGATTCAAAAATATTTTTATATCTCATTTTTTTGAGCAAAAAAATTTGAAAAAATAATCATAAATATCCACTACATATATGAAATGTTATTATTTTTATTATTAGGTTTTCAAAAAACTAATAAATATATATATATAAAATTGGTACAACACAAATTATATTTTATATGAAATATAAGAATGGTGTATAAAAAATAATATTTTCATTCTATATTGTTGAAAAAGATAACTAATGACCAAACCTCCACTATCTTCAACATACCAGCCAGGCCTAAATTTTATCATGACACTATCATGAACCTCTCCATATTCATGGGAGATGACCAATCCAAGCCGGAAACTTGGTGTTCCAGTTTCTTCGGTTCCATCTCCCTATCATTTATCTATCTACCTCCCTCCCCTTTCATCACTACCTTCATGGCCTACAAAAAGTCTCCCATTTATATCATATCTTCTTTCACCACACTAATCTACCACTTTGCCCAAAAAATATAGTAATTCATGTGTTGGTCCTTGAAGAATGATTTAAAGATCATCTCCCCCAATTGATTGTGCTCTCCAGCATTGAGTTTATGAAGCAGGTTTTGCGTAATGGATGGTATACGTAAAGAAATAGAACTCCAATTCCATTATAGGAACAGTTGATTTATTTCCAATAGATATATACAGTTAAAAATTTATACATATACAAAGAAATGAATTGAAAAACAGAACAAGAACACAAGTATTTATTTTATTTGGTCCCATTGGGGCCTACTACATAAAAATAACACCACCCCCACACACATTTTTATTGTAAATTCTCAAAGAAAATAGAACTAGTTGCAAGATACAATAATAGTGACAAACTAAAATAGAAAAATACAGAGTGAATCAACAAATAACAAGAATCAACCAAAACCTTAGGTATCGAAATAAAGAAGGTAAAAGAAACTCACAACACTAGACATATTAGGCTTCTACTATCCAGATCTCTTCAAGGTTTTTAAACATCGACTCGTATGTACTCGTCATTGGAAAATCTCACCAGATCTGCAGCTATGGTTTACAAATTTGGATGGTGACCACACTTCTTCTCCATGGAAGTATGCTGATGAAGAACGGCATAGTAACAGTGTGTAGGGATCTCAAAGATCCACTAAAACCATTCCTCTATTGAGGATGAACCCACTAAAAACCAGAAAGATCTTGGACTAGGTATATGGATCTTGACCCTGAGTGATAACGAGGTAGAACTTCTTGATGTATTTTTCTAAATTTGATTTTGGATTGAAGATTTCCATAGGGGTGATGAAATCCCTAAAAACCCTACCAACATAAGCACTCAACCAAAGAGATCATTCAACATAACCAAAACCAAAACATATTGTCTAGTGCTGTTCAAAACCACTCAAAATAAGAAGATGATAGGGCTCAAAAAGATAGTGACCAAGATAAACGAACATAAATGAATTCCCACTGATTTCCAAGGTGTCTAGTGTGGAAACAAGCAGGCAAAAGGACTTGTCCCACTTAATGTGGCATAAGCAGAAAAGTAGGACAAGTAGGTTAATTAAAACTAGAGTAATAAAATATTTTAAAACATTACAATTTTTCATATATTAAAACATTTATAATGTTAGAATAATTTGAGGGTAAATTCCAATGTGAAAAATAAAAATAAAATACCCAAATTTCAAAAATCTCTACTATTTTAATTAAAATTGGAGACGTTATTACACCTCTAATTATATAATTAGATACAAGTTCATTCAATCTAAAAAACTGAACTTATATAAAATGACAACATTAGTCAAACTATCATCCAGGATTTTATCATTGTGTATCTTTTTAACACACATAGTTCTTGATTCTATAATTTCTCTAATTAAGTGTAATATAATATATGTGTGCTTTGATTTTGCATGGAAAACTAAATTTTTGGATAAATAATGTGATGTTTTTCTATCATAATATACCCTAATAACTAAATTAAAAGGTTTATGTTCAAAAGACAAGCCATTAAGACATAAGGCTTCATTTACTACCTCTGTTAGGGTAATGTACTCAGATTCTATGGTTGATAAGGAAACCATGGATTGCATGTTTAACTTCCAAGAGATAGGGCCTCCATAGGTAGTGAACACATATCCATTAAATTATTTTATAGTTTCAAAATTACATAATCATCATCAATAATTGGATTCTTAGGTGCATCCATAAATCTTATTAAAGTGAATATTTTAAAATCAATTTTAGGTGTGGTGAAAATCATTGAGTAAATTGTGCAACCAACAATATGGAATTTTATAAATAAATTGAACATCATCTTCAGCAGTGGTTGCTTATGTCGAATACAATTTAAATTTTTCTCCAAGATGTACATTGACAGATTTGATATATTCAATCATGTATCTCTTTGGGATCTTTACAATTTAATCATGATGAGATAAGTATAGCAATTTATTTGGACTATCTCTAATGATTTCAATACCTAATACATTATTTGTGGCAGCTGAGTCTTTCATTTCAAACTTTCCTTTTGATTGAGATTTGACAGAAGTGATTAAACTCATATTTTTACATATGATTAGCATGTCATCATCATAAAGTATCATGTAAATCATGAAATTTTTAATTGATTTAAAGTAGATGTAGGCATCATATTGACTCTTGGTAAATTAGTTATCTATCATAAAGGAATCAAATTTTTTATACCATTTCTTATAAACTTTTTTTAAACAATATAATGATTTATTTAAAAGGTATATTAGGTTTGATTTTAGTTCCTTATAATAACCAATAGGAGGTTTTGTATATAGTTTTTTATTTAAATCTTCATGTAAGAAAGAATTTTTGACATATAATTATTCGATATGAAGATTGAGATAGGAAGAAAAGGCTAGTAGGATCTTAATAGAAGAGTTCATGACAAGGGAGGGGGGATTTTTAGCATATTCAATACCTTTTCTTTGAATAAATCTTTTAGTGACTAACCTTACTTTATATTTACCCTTAGTGTTGTCTTCCTTTAACTTATAAATCCACTTAGACCCAATAACCATATAATTAGGTAGTTTATTGACAATGGTCCATGTGTGATTTTTTATTATAGATCTCATTTCTTCATTCATGTAAAAGATCCAATGTTTTGAGTCTTTATCTTTTAAAGAATTCTTGTATGACTGAGGATCATCATCAATGAGATCTTAGGCCACATAAAAGGCATATGAATCCATATCATACATGCTGAACTGAGTAGAAGGTCTTGTGACTCTCCTTTGTCTATCTCAAGTCAATTGATAATCCCCATGAGTGGAAAAATGTATAGAATCAGAATCTGAACTAGTAATTGGATTATAATCATCCGCATTAGTGGGATAAATATGAGGTGTTGTGGGATGAATATCAGCCTCAAAATGAGCTGGAGGATCATCTTCATCAGCCTTATGACCATTTGGACCACTTCTTCCAGATGTGAAAGCATTAGTCTTTAGAGAATAGGATTCATGGAAGATTACATCCCTAATTATGTTTCACTAATGGTAACCTGGTTTTTTAACCAATAGTTTCTATCCATTAACTAACTCAAAATAAAAAATTAATAAACGTTTGAGTGATCTTGGTTCTAATTTTTTAGTTCTTACATGAGCATAGGATATAGAACTTGAGTATCTAAAGTGGGAGTAAAAAGGGGTCTTACTAGTCCATAATTATTCAGGTATTTTTAATTGATTTTCATATGAGAGACATATATTGAGAAGAAAAATAGTAGTTCTAGTGGAATCATCCCAAAAGGATTTGGGGAGACCTGAGAATGTACGCATGATCTAAACTCTTTGTAGGATAGTCATGTTCATCCTCTCTACTTGGCCATTTTTTGGAGAGTTTCACTAACATGCATGTTCCAATTAATCCCTTTAGACTCGGGAAACTGAATGAAATCTATAGAAATATATTCTATCCCATTATCAGTTCTTGTGGTTTGAATTTTATTTCCATTATGATTTTCAACTAAATATTTCATGATTTAGAAGGTGTGGTAAATATTATATTTGTTCTTTAAGATGTAAATCAAAATATTTTTGTAGAATTCATCTATGAAGGTGAAATAAGAGGATTTTCCACTATTATATGTGGTCCTATATGGCCCGAAAAAATCTTAATGGATGTATTTAAGGGGTCTAGAAGCATTGAAGGAGGAACTATTGAAACAGAGCCTCTTGGCTTTACCCTGTCACACAATCATCACGGAATGGAAGATTAGTAGGTGTGATTTCACTAAATAACCCCTTCTTGTTGAGTTCCTCTAAGACATTGGAGTTGACATGCCCTAATATTCTATTCCATAGAATATTATTGTTGTTTTTTTGTGTTGTAGACACTGCCCAATTTCCTTAAATGGGTCTGTCCATTCAAGACATATAGCCCATTAGTAAGGGATCCCTTAAGGTTTTGTCTTGTTTTTTAGATATCTTGAAACATGATAAAACAGATTTTTATTTAATATTTTATTGATAATAAATGATAAAATTTCCACACATTGTATTAAATATATTTATTTCTAAAATATTTGGGATCAGATCATTCATTTGAAAATTTGATGGAAATTCCAGTTTTAGCCATTATAGTTCACTGTAGTATTTCAGAGATAATTTTTTTATATTTATTATTTGAACTTAAAATTTTGTAAATGTATTATTAACTTATTAGGATACAAATTTTGTTCTGTACTGGCTGAAAATTAACTTTTTTTATTATCAAAAACACTTTTGAGGGAAAAGTGAGAAACCACATAATTCATACTTACAACCAAAAAAATCATTAA
This sequence comes from Viscum album, assembly GCA_963277665.1. Classification (NCBI taxonomy): domain Eukaryota; kingdom Viridiplantae; phylum Streptophyta; class Magnoliopsida; order Santalales; family Viscaceae; genus Viscum; species Viscum album. The sequence continues at coordinate 491,858,938 of OY728166.1, forward strand.
AAAGGATAATCCAGATCAAAACTATTGAATCTGCTCCTCCCCATCTAATAAACCGTGATGACAAACCTCCACCCTCACATGACCACTCGGCAAATAGTCTCGTGCAGAGTTGCATGGGAACAGAAATGATGGCAGAGCCATACCCTCTCGAACTTCAAAATCCAAATGATATGCACGGGTGAAGACTTCTTGCTCTTAACCTCATCTGTAGTAGATAAATGTAGTATTCTGGTTTCAAATACATCAAAACTTCACAGAGAATTCAAACAGTCATCAATAAATAGATCATGAACAACAGAATGACGTCTAGATAGTAGATTCCCTGAAAACCAATAGCTGATTCCTCTCATTCACCGATGTCCATTAGCACACCAATAGCTCAACCACTTCAATGCATTAAAAAACATATCCACCACTTAAATGTATTATACAGAAAAGTCGACAAACACAAGAATCGAACCTGCAAGATATGTCGTAGGACGCCGGAAGCTAGAACAAGAGACCCTCCCCCCTTCGCGCTGCATCAGGTCCAGCACCGAGCCTCGCCTGAAGGAACCCAGCCATGCCAGAGCCTTCGCCGCTGACGTCAAGCTGAGAATGCCAAGACATTCGCCTGAGGATGCCGAAGCCTCACCAAAGCCATCTCCAGGCCGATAAAGACTTCACCACCGACGCTGATCCAAGATCTAATGCCAAGACGCTCACCTGAGAAGCCATGCGATCCAACTCCGAGATGACTCACCAGAAATCGAAGTCAGGGCCTCTACTGAGTCAACACCAGGACAACGTGCCAGGGCAGTCGAAATCAGAAGCCTCTCCAGTTCATCTAAGCCACGCCAACGCTGAGCAAAGGGCATCGACGCCGACCCGCATCACGTCGCGCCGTAGGAGGGTAGGGGATGATCCCGGAGGTGAAAACCCTAGTCCGCGAGGAGGAAGAGATCTTTTGTTCTATACATTGGAGATAAATAACGAATTTTGTTGTAATAAATGTTCCATGAAGTAAAAGGTGGCCTGGACCCACCTAAATGGATATCACTTCTGTATTTGGTCCATAAAATCATCATATTTGCTTTTATTAGGCCCATATTTTGACAAGAACTCGACAACCGAATTTTGAACAAATTATTCTTCTGTAAGAACATTTTTTTAATGTGTTTTTGAGGTCAAATTGGCAGTTCAAGTTTGCTTAAAATAGTTTACCGAGATTCCCCATTCACACTTGAAACCACATTGAACCTAGCCTCCCCTCCACTATATAAATTGGTGTTTTTATCATTTGGAGGGGTTGGTATGTGAATTTGGAGATTTAAGGAAGATAATAATTATTTTCACTCAAATTATTCATCCATTGTAAGAGAGGTATCTCTTGAAGCGAGGATCCCCGCATCGAAGCCTTCTTCTTCTTCTTCATGTTGTAATGTTTTCATTTGTGTATCAAACTTCTTTGTTCCTATTTTATTTCTTCTCTTTTCTTATGTTTTGTTTAAATTTATTTTTTTCTTAATCTTCTTCTTTGGGATGGAAATAAATGCATAGAAATAATATTGGGTTATACCCTTTTCTAAATCTTTCCAAATGCAATCTGTTTCTATGATGACTACACCGCCCATGGGAAAGTAGTTTTATTAGTAATCGATCCACCCATTACCTTATTCATTAATTTATTTTGAATAAATGAGATATTTTAATTCAATTAATAGGATATACTAATTGATTTATCATTTTAAATGAAACTAATCATGAAATTGATCAATTGACATAAAAACACGTGAGGTCAAGATTTGTGTAAATTTTGAGAGTGCGATCTTAACTGGTAATACATGACCATAAGGGATAAATTTTTAGAGTTAAAATATAATCCATAAACTCAATTAATCCTCCTTTCTAGAGTATATATGAGATATAATTAACCACTGACCATAAGCTAACCTAAGAACATCAATCAAAGCTGGGTGTTGTGATTGCAGTTCCAAAGCTAGCCTAGGGTTTAAATAATTTCATGTTTGTGGTTAAGTTAACTCTTGTAGGGTTTGAGGGTTAATAAATTAGGGGATTATAAATAAGTGAATGTTAATTTATAATGTAATGATAAATAATTTAATGAATAGGTATAGTTATATCGATTATGTATATTAAAATATTTTCTAAAAAACACCTTCTTTTTGTGTCATTTTAATTGAACATCATTTCAAAAATAAAAACAAAAATAAAATACAATCATCTTCCAGCTAACTTCTTCTAGATTTAAAAAGGATAAACAACCCCTATAATTTTAGTTAGTATTATTATTTCATTTTATTTTATTTTCAAAATTCTTTAATATGTTGTTAAATTTAAATCCATTTTTATCCAGGAACCCTAAGGATATTAAATTCCTTTGAAGGTTGGGGTCCCACAATACATCTTGTAAGGAAAAGATTGAATGATCTTCAGGCTCTATAAGAAAAAAAATATCTACCTTCAACCATGAACCTCTTCTTGTTTCCTAAGAGGATATCCCCTTCGACATTTTTAACTATCTCTAGAAATGACTCTATATATGGAAACATGTGAAATGAACAATTATAGTTGATGACACACTCTTAATTGAGTGCATGGATAGACACATTTAAGACAATAGTAATTTCATAACTTGAGTCAACCATAAGAGACTAGTCAGTGGGATTTTTGGATTCTTATTCACATTTTAGTTTTCAAAACTCATGCATAGTATACCATGGCTTTCTAAAATGGAAGAAAGTGACTTTTTATTCCTTGGATTCATTTTTTGGATTAGTCTATTTGTTTTTCGTGTCTTTTTCATTGGTAAATTGTTCCTTTTTTACCATTACATTGTAGTATACCCCTAATGAATAGTCTCTCTCCCTCACCTTTATCTCTCAATTTGGAGTGCAGTTATTTAGATAGGAGGGCTGAATTAACCTTTTCTAGGGTTAATGAGTCGCTTCCATACCTCATGGTTTCAACTAAAGAACTACAATTGTGATCAAGTGAAATGAATAGGATCATTTCTTGATCCTCATCATCGACTGTTACATTAATTCTAGGAATATCTAACATTATTTTGTTACACTCATCAAGATGGGATTTAATAGAAATTCCATTCTTCATTTTAAAAGTGAACATGAAATGTTTTTCTATAGAATATTCTAACTAATGAAGCACCCATATATAATTTCTCTAATTTTAGCCATCAAGTAGTGATGGTGGACTTAAAGGCAACCTCTCTAAAGACCTTATCTCATAAAGACAGTTAAAGGGACCTATCTGATTTGATTATCACATTATAGGGGACGTCTACATACTTATTACTAGTCTGGAAGATCTCACTATTAGTAATAATTGGTTGTTTGGGACCACAAAGGGAATTTATTATTCCTTGTTGTACAAGAAAATCTCTCATCTTAATCCACAATAAGTTAAAATCATTATCGATGTTGAATTTCTCAATTTCAAACCTCATCTTGGACATGATTACCCAAAAGGTAGATTTCGAGTTCTTGTGGACAACACTAAGTGTGCGCACATAAAACCCAACCAATCCCTTGGGTAATAAATTCATTGTGGAAGGGATATGAAATGCAGATAAATTATTAAAGGGATAATTGATTTAAAAATACGATTAAGAAAAATATGGTGATTTAAGAGTGAGACAATTTTGGTGGAAATAATCCAAATATAGTGAATTATAGAACAGGACCAACAATAATTATAAAAGAGAAGCAGCACAATTTAAAAAAAAGCATCAAAATTGTAAATTAGTAGCAATATTGAAAAAAAGGTATTATATTGTACAACAGGAACACCATACACAAATTTAGGGAAAAGAAAATCAAAAAAACTCAGACACCACATGTGAAGGAGGTTGTGAGTAATAGACAATAGAAGTATGAAATAGAAGCCCAACTCCAATATAGGATCAATTTATTTATTTCCAATAGATTGATGTAATTAAAAACCAATACATATACAATGTAAGGATCAAAAACAGAACAAGAATGAAAAGATTTATGCGTTTTAGACTTGTTGGGTCCTATTGCACAGCCAGAACACCACTCACTCACAAAATTTTATTATAAATGATCAACGAAAACAAAAATAGTTACAAGATACAATTACAGAGACAAAAAAATAGTAAAATATAGAGATAATAAACAAATACGAATAAGAAACAAAAACTGTAGGTACCCAATGAAAGATGGTAAAATAAACTCACAATGCTGAATGAATTAGTGTATGGTTGTCCAGATCACTTTAGGGTTAGTGAATGTCGAATCGTATAGACTCACAGTAGGAGAATCTCATCAGATCTGTAGCTATGGTATATAGAATCAAATGTTGACCAAACTACATCACCATGGAAGGATGTCGATGAAGAATGGAACCAAGAACCATGCGGCAGTGTTTTCCATGGAAGTCTTCTTTTAGTGGTGGTGGGCCCATAGGAATGCTAAATTATTTGCTCAAGAATTTACACCTTCACACTGTAGAAGTTTACATACCTGAAGAAGCCCGTCTCCTGGTGGTCCAACCTACAAAGGCCTTTAGACTCCACCTTCCACTGGTTGGACACCATGGAGGAAATAAGGCTTCCAGCTGGGATGTGGTTGACAAGAAGGTGGAACGGTCCTACCACATACACATGTATGTAGATGGTATATAGACTATCTAGATGATCCCTCTCCATTTCCTTGAAGAAATTGATGAGAAGAGCAACAATATTGACTGATGATAGCTTTGTTATGACCATGGAGAAATTCAAAACTATAGTGTCATCCCACCCATCATGTTAGAAATTATTTAGGACATCCCTGATGTGTATGTTCTTCATGACTTGAGCCAAATCCAAGATTGGGTTCATATCCTACTCAAGATCAATGGAAGGTGAAAATTTATAGTCAGCATAGTCAAGTTTCACTATATGCGTGACCATGAAAATTTATAACGAAAGGAAAATTGGAATTCAATTCAAAAGGGTTTCTTCAATGAAATATTTAAAATTACTAATTAATTAATAATAGTTAACTAATATTGGATAATAAACTAATAGTATTCATTATCATAACTATTACTATTAAATATTTAAAATTTTATTTAGTTTCTAAATATTAATAATTATTATTGAATTATCTAATTAAAAAAATTTATTTAATTATCATTAAATTATGATTAATTAATTAATTAATTATAAATAATTATTAATTAATTGTTTTTAGTTTCAAAACTATATAATTTTTTATTATTAAAAACTGTTATTAAATAAATACTATAATTCTGTTGTTATTATCAATTAATAATAATTCATTGATAATTAATAAAAATAAATAATAGTTACTATTATTGTTTTCAATAATAGTTACTATTATTATTTTCAATAATAATTAATAGTTAAATAATTAATTATTAATTTTATTTATTATTAGTAATTAACTAAAATTAATTAATAATTATTATTAATAATTATTTTTTATTTTAACTAAATTTACTAATAATAAATAATTAGTAATGAATTATTAGTTAAAAAGTTATTTTTAAAAATTAAAAACAAAATAATTATTATCAATAATTATTATTTAATTATTTAATTACTAATTTTTAAATTATTAAATTTCAATATTATTTAACAATAATAATTAATAGTTATTTTTAAAACTATGAAATTAATTTTTATAGTGGAATCGAAAGGGATTTGGGACACCAAAAACATTTTTCCATAAACTAGGGCCAAATGCATTGAATTTTAGCAGATATATGTTGAAGGGTTCATTGCATTTACGGGACATATTTTATAATAATAATACTACTAATACTAATCAAACCACATAGCCATTTTTATTTTTTGGAAAAATCAATTAAAAACAGTATCTTACGACCATCCGTAGGAGGGGTAGATCTGCATTAGAGGGATTGTAATTTCTGGATACCTGTGAGGGTGCACAAATTGATGGTAGCGAAGTAGATGACATGGAAAAGAGTTTATCACCGGTTTTGTGGATGAACAACCTGAATATTTCATTCAATATGATGTTAAAATTAAAATAGTATTCACTACTACATATATGTGCATTAACATCATGTAAAAGCCTGTTAACAGTGCTAAAAAGGAGTTGTTATCCTTAGAACTGATAAAGGTGACCTTTATCAATGATAAAAATGCTGATAAAGGGGGTCCTTTATTAGTGCTTGAAATAGCGCTGATAAAGGCCTAGCTTATTGCAGTGGGCTATTTATATAATAGCACAACCAAAAAATCCAAAAACCTATAAATTAAAAATATATAATTTAATTGAAAGAAATTTGATATCATGATAAAACAAATTACTATCTACATTTCAAACAATGTTTTATATAATTATATTTAAAATTATCCAACAAAAATTTAAAAAAATTAATGTTTCATCTTTTGATGCTCATGATCCCCTCTAAAAAATGTCTATCCATGGTATCAGTTGCTTTAAAAAAAATATCTCAACCCGAGCCAAAGAATTCACCTATATAAGAAAAATACTCTTATGTTTCTAATACTATACATAAATAGATTAAACATTAATATAATAGAATACATTAATTAGAATGACACACATGGAGTTATACCGGTCACACCATGTGACGTATTTAGTTGAGGTTGATTCTAATACAACACAAGTTATGGATCATTATCCTCAAGTATGAAAAAATATGAATGTGTTTTCTTAATTATTATCATTTCACTTATTCTTTTTAGTAAAAATAATTTTGATTTTAAATAATGACACACATGGAGTTATATCGGTCACATTGTGTATTGGATTGTTGTTCATCAGATTTATAACTGTCAAAAACTACTTATGAATTGTTTTCATAAAGTATCAAAACAATATGAATGCATTTTATCGGTTTTCAATATGTTAGTTGTGTTTTTTTACTAAAATGCAATTTTAAACTAGAAACAAACATTTTGATTCATACCAGTCAAATCAGGCATCTATTTGATGTGATTCTTCTTGATGAACATCAAAAATGACTTATGAATAACATTCTTAAATTATCAAGATAATCAGATCATGTTTTCGTTATTTTCAGTACTTGACACATTTTAAACTAAAATGTCAATTTTAAACCGATAACGGTCACTTTTATTCATACCGGTCACAATGTACATCTAATTGAGGTGATGTGGATTCCTACATGTTAAAAATGAATTATCGATCCTTTTCCTAAAGTATCAAAATAATCCAAATGCATTTTCTTGGTTTTCAGTATGTCACTTGTTCTTTTTACTAAAATTATTGGAAGTTTTAAATAAATATACATACTTTTAGTTATAATGGTCACAACATTCATCATATTGATTTGTGGTTGATTTTTATACATCAAAAATGACTTTGGATCATTTTCATAAAGTATCAAAAAAATCGGAATGCATTTTTTTAGTTTTCAGTATGTTACATGTTCTTTTTACTAAAATTAATGTCAATTTTAAATAAATAGATACAAATTAGAGTTATATTTGTCACACTGTGCACCATATTGAGGTTTGGTTGATTTATACAGATCAAAAATGACTTATGAATCATTTTCCTAAATTATCAAAACAATCCAAATGTGTTTTCTCTATTTTTAGTATGTCACTTATTCTTTTTTCAAAAATTAATGTCAAATTTTAATAAATACAAATAGTTTTAGTTATATATATCATGACATGGATCATATTGAAATGTTGTTGATTTATAAACATCAAAATTGACTTATAGAACATTTTTAAAATGTATCAAAACAATCCAAAAGCATTTTCTCAGTTTTCATTATGTCACTTGTTCTTTTTACTAAAATTAATGTCAAATGTGAATAAAAAGACACAATTGGAATTATACCAGTCACACCAAGCATCCTATTGAGGTGGTATAGATTTCTACATGTCATAAATGACTTACATTTTTTTAAGTATCAAAAAAATATGAATGTGCTTTGTTGGTTTTTAGTATGTCACTTGTTCTTTTTTCTAAGATTAATGTCAATTTTAATTAAAAAAGAAAAAATTATGGTTACAGTGGACACACCATGTATTGGAATGAGATGAGGTTTATTCCTACATGTTATAAATGACTTATAAATTATTTTTCCTAAATCATCAAATCAATATTAATGTGTATTCTTGGTTTTCAGTATGTCAGTTGTTCTTTTTACTAAAATTAATGTCAAATTTAAATAAATTGACACACTTTTAGTCATTTTAGTCACACTAGGCATCATATTGAGGTGATTTTGATTCGAATATTTCAAAAATGACATATGTATCATTTTTTTAATGTATCAAAATAATCCAAATGTTATTCTCGGTTTTCAGTATGTCACTTGCTCTTTTTAAAAAAAAATAGTTCAATTTTAAATAAATAGACACACTTAAAGTTATAGTGGTCATCTAATGCATAATATTGAGGTTCATTTGATTCCCAAAATTCCAAAATGACTTATTTTCCATTTTCATAAAGATTCAAAACAATCCAAATGCATTTGTTTGGTTCTCATTATGTCACTTGTTCTTTTTACTAAAATTAATGTCAATTTCAAATAAATAGACACATTGTTAGTTATAATGGTCACACTGTGCATCATATTGAGGTGTTTTTAATTCCTGAATGTTCAAAATTACTTATAGATCATTGTTATAATGTATTAAAACAATCTGAATGTATTTTATTGTTTTTTAGTATGTCACTTGTTCTTTTTACTAAAATTAATGTCAATTTTAAATAAAAAGTCACACATGGAATTATACTAGTCACATTGTGCATCATATTGAGGTGGGGTTGAATCATGCACATAAAAAATGAATTATGGGTCATTTTCCTAAAGTGTAAAAAAAATACGAATGTGTTTGCTTGGTTATAGTATGTCACTTGTTCTTTTTACAAGAATTAATGTCCATTTTAAATACATACACACACTTAGAGTTATAGAGGTCGCAACATGTGCCATATTGAAGTGATATTGATTCCTACAAATAAATTATGAATTATATATCATTTTCGAAAAGTATAGAAACAATACAAATGTGTTTTCTTGGTTTTCAGTATTTCACCTGTCCTTTTTACTAAAATTAATGTCAATTTTAAATAAATAGACAAACTTTTAGTCATACCGGTCTCAACGTGCATCATATTTAGGTGTTTTTGATTCCAACATGTCAAAATTTACTTATGGGTCATTTTACTAAAGTATAAAATCAATATGAATTCATCTTTTTTCTTTTCAGTATTTCACTTAATCTTTTTACAAAAATTAATTTCAATTTAAAGTAAAAAAGAAACAGTTTATACCATGCATAATATTGAGTTTTGGTTGATTCCTACACACTATAAAGGTCTTATGAATCATTTTCATAAAGTATAAAAACAATATAAATTTATTTTATCATTTTTTAGAATGCAACATTTTCTTATAACTAAAATCCCTATCAATTTTAGATAAATAGACAAACTTTTTGTCATTCTGGTCACACCATGAATCATATTAAGGTGTGGTTGATTCTTATATGTCACAAATAACATATAGACCATTTTCTTAAAGTATAATAACAATATGAATTGGTTTTCTCAATTTATTGTAAGTGAGTTGTCTTTTTTACAAAAATTTGTAAAAAATTTAAAAAGAAAGTAGCAATTGGGGTTCTACCGGTCACACCATGTGCTAGATTGAGGTGCAGTTGATTCCTACACATCCTAAAGTATCATGAAAGTCCTTAAATTCCAATGTTATCATGATTTTCATTACATTTATTTGTTAAAATATCAACATTGTATATTGACTATATTTTCTTTGTCAAAAAACCATTATTGTTATTAAATGATAGGAGAGTAGAGGAATCCCATGTGCCCATCATATCATGAGAAGTTAAAATGAGCACATGGGATTACTTTACTCTTCTGGATTTCAAGGAGAATGATTTTTCTACTAGGAACATTAACACAATGTGGTGATGGTATCTCGATAAAAAATAGTAATGGAAAGGGTAAAGATCTGTAAAGAAACTAAATAATATTAGATAAAAATGATAAGGAAATTAAATTAAAAATAGTAAATAAAATGATGAAAAAAATAATTAAATAAGTAGTATGAATTCAACTTTTCATGATGGTTGTGTACATTATTGACCCATTTCCTTATTTTTATTATCTCAGTTGCAGCCTCAAAGTCTAATCTCTCACAAACATGTGCAACTTCTAACAAACCACCCCAACACAAACAAAGGAATACACCTCTATATGAAAAATAAATTCTTATGTGAATGATATAAAAAATAATTAAATTAAAAATAAATATGGAACAATACACTAATTTTATGGAAGTCACATATTCATGCTTTTTTGACCATTCTACCATCAGGTATGTTGTCCATTTATTTCTAATCAAATCTATAATGTCTTGTGAATATGATTCTTTTTGACATTCATAGTAGTACTAGAAAAATAGAAATACACAATGGATTAATAATTATTTTAAATGAAATAGTAATGATATTTGAAAATAACTGTTTGGGGATTCTATTTTGTTGATGGAAAATGATCTCTATCATAAATTTATAAACATAAAACCACAATATTTTTCATTTGTTTGTTTTGGAAAATGTAGAAACATTGAGAAAAATAATTAATTTGATTTTATATGTGTTTATATTATGAAATGTTATTATATATACCTAGATACTTTTCCAGTTGTAGAACTTTTTAGAATCCATGTGCTTGTCCTCTATCCTCATTCCAAGTTTTTCATGTTTTTGATACACATTCCTATAATAACAAAATACTCATTAAAATATAATCTAAATTATATAACAAGGTTTTTAGTTCTAAAAAATGTGATGTAGTGTATTACTTATTGAAAAATACCATCATGTGTAGTTGTTTTTTTGGGTATCCATGTAGTGAATCCATAAAATAAATCTTTGGAGTATTCAAATTTACCGTAATGAGCATCCAATGTTTCATAAACCTCAAAAAGGAATAAATAATTAATAAAATGAAAATATATTTGAAATGATTAAATTGTAGAGCTTTTCCCCTACATCATTGCTAGTGAATACTTGAAATAAATCTTTAGAGTAACCAAATTGACTGTAATGAGCATCCAATGTTTCCTAAAACACAAAAAGGAATAAGTAATGAATGAAATTAAAATATATTTGATATGGGTAAATTTTAGAGTTTTACCCATGAATCAATGGTATTAATAAAATTCCGTCATCCATAAGTTTTCTTTCAAATTATTTGACCATGTATTCCACTATTTCATCATTTTTTGGATTCTATTTTTTTGTTCTGTAGAGGTGGCATGAGGACTAACAATTCCAATTTTTTTCATGGTGAAATACCTTAAATTTATTTGGATATATATGGATAGAAAAAATATGAAATGTATTTAGTCATAATCAATATTGTTTATCATCTTTTGGAAAATAAAATCTGGAAAACATACCTCATGTATACATTTACAAATCAGATTCCTAGCCATTCATCTTTTATGATTTCATTTACATTCTCAAAATAAATTTAGTTTGTACCATCTTTTTTGTACATATTTTATTCAAAATAAAATATGTGACTACTACCATTTTGTAACTTTTTATCTGCATGAACCATTAATGTTACTAAATTTGGATATTGAACACGCGGGGTAATGGTTTTTTAAAAATATCTTTTTGAATGGTTGGTTGATACTTTGGATGGTTTTGAGTTGGTATTTTGTTTCACCCCTTCATTTTTTTTATGTCATTAATGAGATTCATCAGTTTAGACCTTTTTCATTAATTGTTTAATGTTTACCTTAGAAAATAAATTGGAAATGAATTCCTCATTGTAAAAATGTTTTTTTACAAGATCAGACATCCATAAAAAGATTATTCCAACAACTCAGTTGAACGTATGAATATCATCGTCATCAAGTGGAACAGGAATCTCAATGCTCGAATAATGAGCTACACTAATCACCACTCTCACCTGATTTGTTGGAAGTGGTCTATTATAAAAATGATCATCTTTACTATTAAACACTATATCCCTCGCTATAAGATGATGGGTGGTTGTTGATATATGTAAATCACATTCATTTTCACCCTGTATAATATCAATACAAGAATGGCATGAGTTTTTATATGATTCAGATTTCACAGAAAAAAATATTAGAACATTGATTGTATAAACTAAAATAGTTATTTGAGTATAATAGCTCACTACAATGATAGTTATTTTGGGGGGTGGGGGGATTTTCATGAAATGGTTGTTCTTAAGCTATTTCTTCTCTTTTCTTCCCCGCAAAATAGTTCCTAGAAAATATATCTGCCATTGGAATTTTTCTTTAAGGGTAGATAATCTTTCTTTCATCTCTTTAATTTTTTTACCTTTATCCTCCTCTCTTTTTTCCCAAAATATGTTTAGGGTGTCACACCAAAACCCAAACCTTTGAAACGACCATACTATTATGGCCACTTCAAGGCCATCGATAGTAGGTGTTCCTTTGGTGTAGGTGTTGATGTTCCCTGTGACTATATCAGATAGAAAATATATTAAAATAAGTAACCATTGTTATATAATACCTAATTAAAGACAAAAAATTATTATGTCATACTTACATGTGTTTCCCACACTTTTTGTGTGTTTTCATCTATTAGTACCCCATTTTTTTTACACGTGCCACCTTCCATAGAATATGGGTTGGGATGGAAGAGGTTTTGGATTTCGATTCATTAATCATCATATAAATAGAGGAACATAATTATTTCATTGTTTCATGTCACGTAAATGTATTATGGTATATTTAAATTACATACCAACTTTTTTCAAGTTAAGTGCACCCCATCCTTGATTGATGGTATGGGTATGTTGGTTTTTCTACCGATTCATTATTTCCAGCACTCATTTGTTGTTTCATAAAAAAATTATAAATCAAGGTGATGAATACACATAATTTCAAACAATTTATTACCGGCCATAATATACCGGAAAATACACATCTACATAATGGCTAGTAAAAACATCCCACGCTTCCTGGGTTATTAGGTGTGCATACACAAGCGGTGGGTGCGGGTTTATTTTCGCTTCAACATCATTAAGATTATATCTCATTGTAATTGTGATAAAGCCTCTGTGAATCCTTATAGTAAGCATTACTAAATATTTCTCATGGGAGTCATCTATTATAAATTCACTCTAAAAGGGTTGATGAAGAGTAATCCAATGTTTCATTGATTTATTTTTTATTAAAATAATGAAATGATATCATAATGTTAACATAATATCTTCCCACATCAATGTCTTAAGAATGGGAACAACATGGTGCCACAAATATACATCAATAAACATGCTTTGATGAGTGATGATTCCAATATAACTACTAAACAAGGCCTTATTGGGGTTAACATGCTATCTATGTGCATTCCATATGACCATGAATTTGATGCCTTTTCTTTTCACCTTAATGATTTTTTCTAACACTGTCAAACTATGACACTTTTTTCTACATCATCTGTCTTTCATAGCCTACCATTTCCGTAGATTCAATATAATAAATATGTTGTTCCTATGTATTGGTAGCATAAACATGTTCAGAAGGTCTTGGTATCTCTATACTAGGAGTAGTAACAGGTTGATAAACCTATTTTTCATCAGGATTGGGAGCACCAGCACTTGCATAAGGCCATTGTTCCTCTGTAATGTGATAAAATGTAGGCTGAAATACCTATTGTTATTTTGTATTGGGAGTAATAGTATGTGTATAAGTTATTATCTACAGAATTGGATTAATATTTAATTAATATTACATAAATGTGCCAACAAATAGATAATAACATGAGGTAGCACAATATATATTACAAAATATATATAAAATGATTATTGAACTCTATTTTTTTAAGGCTGATGGGATTGGACCCCTTTATTAACTATCCAAATCACTTAATTTTGGTCTCCTGTGACATAAAAAATACCATCTACATTTAAACCACTTTGAAATTATGGTGACGTCCCATTAAAAGGGTTATCCTCAGTTTAATTTTCATATGACCCTTCTGCAGTTTTGGTTGATAACAGAACAATTGAAAACTTTCATTTTGTGGGATTTAGAACAAAAAATACTTTTACTTCCTATGATTCCATTATAAACCATTCATTATTGTACCCTTCCTTACTGAAATGCACTTTCATGAATCCCAATTCATCGATTTTAACAACACTCCTATTATCAACCCACTTGTATTGAAAAATCATCACTTCAATTGTTGTATAATCAAAATCCAATATTTGTTTGATTATGAAAAAGTATACTATATACACATAAATTGGATTTCAATCTCTAGAATTAGAAACATGAATCAGTTCAGCCACAAGTGTAAATCCATTATTTTTCTTGGTAATGTATTCATCATATTAATTTTTTTATAATGTATAACCATTAATTACATAATAATTGTAAGATAATACATACACACATAGTCCTCTAGCTAGCCATCAAATTCATTCTAAAATTGAATCTGGATTTTCAACTGACTCCTTAAAACTATTCTCTTGAAACCATCCTATAAACTTTTAATTATGTGTATTTAATGCCCATACATTATCCCTTGATGGATTCAAATTCCTAAAAATTTCTTTATGGGTTTCAATATATGAGGAAACCTCCAAAATGTTATAAAAAATGTCAAGGTGTGATTCTGTTGATCTATAATATTGACTGTGAAAACATCAGTTCTTGAAATTCCTTCACATAAAAGCCACCTGGTGCGATAATATTTTTGTAGAATAATTCCTTCCACATTGGACTAGTAGTTGGTACGGAATTCAATAGCTTCCTCAACAATATATCACTCCACAATAAAACCCTTTGGTCGACTTTGATTTTTGACATACCCTTTCAAAATATTCATATATCGTTTAATGGGGTACATCCATATATAGTGTATATAACCACATAGTCGAATATCTCTCACCAAGTGAACCATTGTATCAAAGAATGTAGGTAGGAATAACATTTCCAATTCACCAAATATGATGAAAATTTCTCTTTCCAAAGTCATCAATTTCACCAGGTCTATAAATTTATTGCATAGAGCTTTGAAAAATAATTTGGAGTTGGTTAATTTATGACAGAAATTTGGGTGAAAATGAAATGTAAATATATTAGAATTAGATCTTGCATCAAAACATGGAAGTTGTGTAATTTAAGACCCTTTAACATTAAATCGGTCTTTTAAATGACATTCTTGATATTCTATGAATAACCCTATGAAACCTTTACATCATTCAAAAAGTTGAAAACCTGATATCTCTCTTACTTCGGAAGAGTGTGAGTAGGTGGAGGAAGAAAAGATTGATTTTCACCCTTCACTGGAACCAAATTTTCCTATATTCTCATCCCAACCATGTCCAATCTATCTTTAATTCCATTCTTTGTTTTACCGAGTTCATTTAGTAACATTCTAATTACACAATCACATACATTATTTCAACATGCATAACATCAAGAATTTTTTTGACATTAATATAATTATAGTATGATAATTTAAAAAATATTCTCTTTTTTGAACTCATTTTCATAGGATTTTTTGAAAACAGTTCACTAAAATCAATGCCTGCATCTTTTACTTTCTCAAACATTTGATCATCTATTAGTGAATACAGTGCTTTATGTTCTTCTGAACTTCCATCAAATGATTTCATCATATATATTTACTTATTCCATCAAGGTAAAATCTATGATGTCCTAGAAACATATTCTTTGATGAATGTTTCAACCTAATTGGTTGTGCACCTTGTTCGCAAATGGGACAACCATGAGTTCATTTAATGCTATATCCTGAAAAATTTCCATAAGCTATAAACTAATTTACCATCCCATAGAACATGTCTCTCAATGTGAAATATTAATTCCTGAAAGCTTCATACAATGTAACACCTAAATACCACAATAATTTCAAATCCTTGATCAATTTAGCCAAATAAACATCAATATCATTACTCGGTTGTTTCGGTCCTCATATAAGCATAGATAACATAATTTATTTTCATTTCATAAATATCCATAGTAGAAAATTATAATTTAACAACATAAATTTTTATATACGGTGAGTTATAAGTTAAAAACCAAAAGGATTCACTCTATCTATATATAACACAAAACAGGGCTTTCTCGGATCATTTCCATATTTAGGATACTCATGATCAATTTTCATCCACTGAGGAGAGTTTACATGGTGATGAAGTTTCCCATATTTATTTAATGTATCTATGTGCCACACCAATTTCCATGTAGTATCCTCACTTCCATATAGACCCCAAAATCTTAGAATAATTGGAAAGTACCATACAACTATTGTATGACCTGATTCATCTTTCTTGTATCGAGAATAACCGTACTTTTGTCATTCATTAAGTTATTTTTAGTCCTTGTGAAATATTATATGGTCATTTGGGCAAGAATGTATTCATTCAAGGATCATGCCCATAAAATGTAGCATTCTTTTGGTGTCGTATCTTCATCTTGTGAGCTCCTTATCTTCTGGGAGCATATCATTCAAGATATCATGTAGTTCAGCAAAACCGACATCACTACATATGTTTTCTTCTTTCAAATTATAAAACTTTAGTAAGGATAATAATGTTGTATATTTAGTGAAACCAGCATAAAATGGCATATTTTAACAATTTAAAGACCTAGAAATTTCAAGGAAATTTTTTTCTTAATTTTTTGGAATTTTACGAGTCTGCAGTTTCTGACAGAGTGCGATTCTGAGGCCCGGAGTGCCCGTAATGATCTGTCGAAGTTTTGTTAAGCTTGAATTAATGTGCATATGAAGTTTTCCTGAAAAAGTGGAATAAATCTTAAATGGTTACTTGGATCAGAAATCTGAGTCCACTGTTGCGCTCAAGATGGTGGGTATACCCTAGGCATGACTTAAGTTTAGTTGGAAAGGGCCTCCTATGAGAAACATGAAAATGGCGTAACCATAAATAAAATAATTAAATAAAGTTATTTTATTCTTCAAATGCTTATAACTCACAAATGGTAACTCGAATTAAAAATCCAAGACCACCAATGAACTGGTGAGGGTAAGCATTCTTTAACCAGATACTAACTTGGGTCGGCGAGGGCCACCAGATAAAGTTAGTTTTTAGTCGCAAATAAAATAATTAAGTGATAATTATTTTATTGTAACATTTATAACTTTTAAATGGTAACTTAGATTGGAAATATGAGGGTATATTTGGGTTTGTTGGGCCGTGTTTCACCTAGGAAGAGCCTAACCTAGACCGCAGTGAGTCTAGGGTGGCTGTTAATAATTTTTCCGAACTTTTTTTCGGGTACGTTCAGTAAACGTGCATTTGGGATTTTATATCTTTGGAACCAGTGCTCAGAATTAAAACTTGAGGACACCGATGAACTCGCAATGTCCGTATTCTCTTAAGAGGACCTTTACCACAGTTTCGTTTTATCGGGAGGAGAATTTTTTTGGGGGTTTGTAATTAAAATAAATAAAAATATGATCAAGATATTTTTATATTAGTGGTGGTTAAATCCACCAAAGGGATGTTGGAAGTGGGGACACCTTCCCACATAACCTCCCATGGGAGGATAATGTGTTGTGGGGCCCAAAAAAACACTGACTCTTCAACTTCCCCTTGAAACACTTGGAACTCCCCATTGATGAGGGTTAAACTCTCCACCTCCCACCTTATCTCATTAATGTGCCAACACCATCAAATTAATTAATTAAACTCCCTCAATTAATTGATTAATTTGATTTGATTTGAAATGCATGTCATTATTAAATTGGGGAGCCTATTATTTTATTTCCGTTGGAAAATATTCTATTGGGGAAGCTCTGGAGGATTAGGAAGAAAGTGTTCCTCCATGAAGAACACCTTTCTCCCGATGAAGACCGCGAAGAAAGCTCCACGTCTCGAAGAACGTGAAGCAACACCTTCTACCTTCTTGAACCGGGGAAAGAACATGAGGTGATGCTCAGGAGGAACACCGTCTTCCTTCCTCTTCCTCCGCGTCAAGGGAGAAGACACCGCCCGCAAATAACTTCACCACCGACTAACGACTTTTTCATCCGAAGTTGATGGAATGATATCTGTCTTACACGGCGCTGTGTTCCGTGATGCCTGACTACCGCGACGCTCGTCTTCTGTGGCTCGTCGACATGCAACGTTCTTGAAATCAAGGAAGGGGGATATGATTAATTTTTAATTGAATAAAATTCTACCTCATTCTTCGTCCAATACCTTGGTTCGTCATTAACCAAATGTTATCATCTAATACGGAGGGCCCGAGCCAAACCATAATGGCCCGACGTTCCTCTATTTCTTGTTGGTTTATTTGGCGACGGAAGCGGAGCCGGAAGGGTGTGGTTCCATCACACCGTGCCAGTGGAAGTGGCCACGGCCATGAGGCGGTGGTGAACGGAGGAGGCGGCGACCGAAGGCCGCGATCAGGCTGGGCCGCAGTGGTGGAGGACCGGCACCGTCGAGCCAGCCGCATGGAGGAAACTGAGGCCCGCAGTGTGGGCCGCTCGGACGAAGTGAACCGGCCGGCCATAGCTGGCTGGCCAGGAGGACCATGGTGCCTCCTTAGCGCTACGCGGCAGGAAGACTGCGGCCCGCTGTGCAGGATGCTTTGCAGGGCGAACCGGCCGGCCGCCTACCTGCCGGGTTGGGAAGACCGCGACACCTCTTGGGGCCACGTGCGGAGGAACCATGGCCCACAACCGCAGGCCGCTCGAGCTGTAAAAAAACGGCCTACTTCTACCGGCTAGGCAGCAAGGAGGGGTGGCGTCGTTCGGTGCCTCCGGGCAAGCCGAACCTGCCCATAACTGCGGGTCGGGTCTGCAGGTGGGTCGCGCCCCACCGGGTCGGGCCGACTCCCCAAACAGGTCAGAACCACTGGGTCGGGTCCCTAGGTGGGCCACGCTCCACCGGGCCGAGCCAAGCCATAGCCGGGTCGGACCCGCTAAACCGGGTCGGGCCGACCCGCCAACCCACCAGGCTAGACGGGTCGGGCCCGTTTCACTTAAACGTGGATAACTTCTGGATCGTGCGTCTGATCGACACGCCGTCTGCGGAACTGGGATCCTCGCGACGAGGTAGAACTTTTGTGATACTCTAAGTGAGTTTTGAGCAACTTTGGAAAATGTACAGGTTTGAACGAGCGTAATTCCAACCGGGCCCCTGGAACGGAAATGCTAATAACTCTCAGACCGCGCGTTCGATTGACGCTCCGTCTATCGTGTTGGGTTACTTTTGATGAGTCAGAACTACGAGATACATCAACTCAAGACTTCGTGTAGTTAATGTATCGAAACTTTTATCGAGGTGCGAACCCTCTCGGAATCCAACGTGCTATGTGCGGGAACCCTAGAGCTGGCTGCGACTGCAATGACTACTGTACTTGGATCCTACGTGGGTTCGACAATGACGACTTCCGTACTTGGATCCTAAGTGGGTTCGATGGTGATGACATTTGTACTTGGATCCTACGTGGGCTCGACAGTGACTACTTATTTACTTGGATCCTATGTGGGTTTGACAGTGACGACTTCTGTACTTGGATCCTACGTGGGTTCGACAGTGATGACTTCTGTACTTGGATCCTACGTGGGTTCGACAGTGATGACTTCTATACTAGGATCCTACGTGGGTTCAACATCTTAGATGAATCAGTGGCTACAATTGATCATCTCTTTCACTATACCAAATATGTATACCTGTGTGAGCTAAGTCTTGACTTCCAATCATTATCATTGATGTGATTGACATTACTTTCCTGTGTGGAATGGGTTGTTCTTGGTCTCGAGAGTTGGAGCAGAACTATGATTGGTAACTTAGGTATATGTATGGGCATATACCTAAGTATAGTTGGTTAATACTTCGTGATTGTATCTTTATTCTGTGGATTATCCTTCGTGGATTCTGGGAGACCTTTGGGGATCTCAGGGTCCTAATTGAGTATCGTTATACTCACCCCTGCACGAGCAACGCCCGCACTTCGTTGTGTTGGTTGCAGATGACGGACATAACTGATCGAGGCATAGTGTTGAGGAGCTAGACGGTACCCATAGGTGGACCACTTTTCGAGACATACATGGAGTGGATAAACAGACCTAAGGTGCTGAGGAGTCCATATGTACCCACCCTTCAAGTGGGATTACCCGAGGACTACTCAGTAGTTGTTGTTTACTTTTCTGTATTTGTACTTTACTATTGGGCTTGTATTTCCGGACCCTTTCCTTTTGGCACTTACTTTTGTATTGAGTTCTAATTAGTGTTTATTTTCAGTTGTTGCCTCTACCGCTTGTGTTCAGACTGTGTGTGTATTACAGGTTAAAAAGTCAATTTCTTCCCTTTTATTGGGATTATACCTTTGGTGCTAGTCTCCAGCCCCTGGCCTATGGAAGGCGGGCTTGGGGAAGTCACGGCAGGGGCCCCTAGGACAGGTCATGACAAATTAGTATCAAAGGAGTCGGTTCTACCACAGAACATAGGACTCTGATCTTTCTTTTCTATCAAGAAATAGTGTTAAGATTATTGAGTATGGTTTTCAGTCCAGGGAGTCCAGTGTTGGTGCGATGACCAACATATCCATACACTAGGACCCTGACCTCTGATTTCTGACTAAGTGCATGGAAACACTGATTACGTGTGTGTTTAAAGAGTTTCCTTTGTGGTATCTTTGAGTCAGCTCACCAGGTATAACTTTTTGACTATAGCACACCTGTTTCTTATTGGGATTCCACTACAAAGACAGTCAGCTAGGGTTCCCGAGATATAGTACACGATGACAGCCCACCAAGCGACAAGGCTCCGGTGTAGGGCCCTCTTGCTATGTTGGCACCTTCATGTGGTGTACCAGCAGCACCACCACCACTTGGGTAGCAGATTCCACCAGCTACACTGGCGGTTGGTGCATGCCGACTGAACGCGTTGTACGAGTTACATCGGCAGAGGCCTCCGAGGTTTTGAGGCGAGACATATTCCCAGGCAGCATAGGACTGGATGGAGGCAATTATTGGAGTTTTCTGCCTAGTTGGGACACTAGTAGAGCAGATGTTGATCTTAGCTACTAATATTTTTCAGTGAGTGACCATGAGGATGGTCCGCATAATGATGAAGTTTTGGTACTTGGACCATTTTTGAGATGGTACATTCAGGCAGTGTACCTACTATATCACTGCTCGTTGGTCATCAGACACTACCGGCGGTACTGGTAAAGGAAACTTGTAGGGTTAGTGCCTTACATGTGTTTCACCACCAGATATCCCTCAAGTTCTGAGGCGCGCCTGGCCCACAGGCAGCTGAGGACTGGCTTGAGGAGGTGACTGAGAGTTTTATAGAGCTTATATAACTTCGGCAGGACGACGTGTCGGTATCTGAGTATTCATCAAGGCATGCTGATCTTTCCTGGTACTTGATGAATATGATTCGATCAGTTTTTAGATCTCAGAACTCTAATCGAGGTGTGTTTAAGGATATCTGAGCCATCACTTTTTCCTCTATGCATTCCTACTTATGTTAGGGTGCTAGAGAGAACCATTGTGGTTGAATGTTTGTTGGCTGAGTGGATATAGCCAGTGAGTGTTAATAGTTGGAAAGCATGAAATCGGCGTCAGTCTCAGAGACTTGGGCGTGTGAGATATTTTAGGAAGAGTAATTGTTAAGGACAGATGAATCTGTAGGGCAGTAGATGTGGAAGCTGGTCTATGAGAGCAGCATGAGATGGTGAACATTTCGACATGTTACAACCATCCGCCTTTGTAGTCCCCGTTAGGATCATGGAGCTGGAGGGAAGGGGAAGAGAGTAGCTGCATGTGGTCAAGGAGTGTGACCCAAGGGCTCTAAGAATGATTTGAGGTACAGTCTGTGTCTACTACTAGCTGTCGTATCAATAGACATAGGTACCAATCATTCCTTCCTTCCACGAATCTTGTCCCAGACCTAGATTTTCCGGTTAAGCCATTGACTTAACCCTCACGTCTAGAGATACATTTGGGAGGAGACTCAATAATCTCACTTACACTGATGGTGTGATCTGACCCTTGAGGTGAGAGTTTCGGTTGGATCCTCTTGGTGGCAGCGTCGAGGCCTTACGATGTTAGTTTGGGTATGGACTGGGCAACCACAATTCATACACAGATAGATTGTATTAGGCAAAAAGGTTGTGGTTTATCTACAACGTTAGGATGGGATTTTCCATGGTCGACAAAAAAGAAAACCCAGGTAGAATAGGATGGAATCATGCATAAGAGGGTGCAGTCGATCAATCAGGAGTCGGTCAAACTTACCTTTTTTTCAAACTTCTCCATAGTTGCAGCACCACTATCAGCTTTGACGAAGAAGGGGAAACCCTTCGTATAGTCAAAGAGATGCTAGCAGAGCTTTCAGGAGATGAGGCAGGGGTTGACTAGTGCGCCCATATTGAGGCTACCAGAGGAGAGTGTTGGGTACGTAGTTTACTACAACGCATCAGGGACCAGACTCGGGTGTGTCATGAGGTAGGAGTGAGTAGTGATCGCGTATGGTTCTCGACAGTTGAGACTGTACGAGCAGAACTACGATACCCATGACCCGGAGTTAGCAGCAGTGGTATTCTCCTTGAAGATGTGGTGGCACTATCTTATGAGTCAATGTTTTACCATATACTCTGACCACCATAGTCTAAGGAATATCTTCTCGCAGAAGGACCTAAACCTGAGACAGCATTGGTTGCCAGGTATGAAGAAAGCAGTAGTAGAGTTTGTCTCTCGATGCCTCACTTGTCAGTAAGTAAATGAGGAGCACCAAGTTCCAGCAGTCTTGGTTCATCCCTTTGAGGTTCTAAAGTGGATATGGGATGGGATATCCATAGATTTAGTGATGGGAATTCCACGTACATCTAGAGGACACGACTCTGTATAGCTGATCATAGACCGACTCACCAAGTCGGCCCACTTCCTACCGATCAGAGAGCAGGGCTCAGTAGAGATCTTGGGACACCTCTACGTTTAGGAGATCGTCTAGAATCTTGGTGTTCCATAAACTTTCATCTTCGATTGAGATGCTCGTTTCACTTCCTGACTATGGAAGGGGTAACAGGAGGCTTTTGGGATGCAGCTTCGCTTGAGCACCGCCTTCCATCCTCAAACAGATCATCAGACTGAGAGGACCATTCAGACTCTTGAGGATATGCTTCGTGCTTGTGTCCTTGACTTTTGTCGCAATTGGGAGGATCACTTACCCTTGGTGTTGTTTGCGTACAAAAATAGCTACCACTTCGCCATCGGGATGGCCCCTTACGAGGCACTGTACGGCTGACCTTGCAGATCACCTCTGTACTGGACTGACCCAAGAGAGTCAGCACTTGTAGGAACAAAGATGGTTCAGGCTTTGAAGGAGAAGGTGCAGATCATCCAGGAGTAGATGAAGACTGCACATAACAGACAGAAGTTTTATGCTGATAGGAGACAAAGACCACTGGAGTTCGAGGATGGCGACCATGTCTTCCTACGGGTCTCACCACGACGAGGTCTACAGAGATTTAGATGAGGCGGCAAGTTATCTCCACGATTCATTGGACCATTCCAGGTCCTCGGTAGGGTAGGTGAGGTGGCTTAACGCCTATCCTTTCAACCTCAGTTGCACCGGGTGCATGATGTCTTCCACATATCTTAGTTGAGGAGATACGTGCACGACCCATCCCTCATCATTGATCACGGGGAGCTAGACATCGATGACGGGGAGACATTCATGGTGGTCCCAGTGAAGATCGAGGATCGACAAGAGCGGGACCTATGTGGATGGTCGATTCCTTTGGTTCATATTCACTGGTAGCATGGGAACCTCTAAAAGAGCACATTGGATTGGGAGGATCATATGTGTGCTCAGTACCCTCATTTGTTTCCCTAGTGTGTGTTGTAACTTTACAGGGACGTAAAGCCCTGAGGTGGGGGTAATGTAAAGACCGAGAAATTTCAAGGAAATTTTTTCTTAAATTCTTTGGAATTTTATGAGTCCTCAGTTTCTGACGACGCGCGATTCCGAGGCATAGATTGCTTGGAATGATTCATTGAAGTTTTGTTAAGCTTAAATTAATGCGCATTTGCAGTTTTTACTGAAAAAGTGGAATAACTCTTAAAAGGTTACTCGAATCAAAAATATGAGGGCACTATTCCACTCATGATGGTTGGTTTACCCTAGGCGTGACTTAAGTTTAGTCGGTGCGGGATTCCTGTGAGAAAACCTGAAAATGGTATAACCGTAAATAAAATAATTAAAGAAAGTTATTTTATTCTTCAAATGATTATAACTCACAAACGGTAACTCGGAATTAAAATACAAGACCACCGCTGAAACCGTGAGGGTAATATTTTTTTTATGAAGATACTAACTTGGGTCGGCGAGGGCCACTAGAGAAATTTAGTTTTTGGTCGCAAATAAAATAATTAAGTGACAATTATTTTATTGAAAAATTCATAACATTAAAATGGTAACTCGGATTATAAATATGAGGATACCGTTGGGTTCTATGGGCCGTGTTTCACCTAGGAAGAGCCTAAGCTCAACCGTAGTAGGTCTAGGGTGGCTGTTAATAATTTTTCCAAACTTTTTTTCGGGTACGTTCAGTAAACATACGTTTGAGATTTTATATCTTTTGAACCGGTGCTCGGAATTGAAATCCAATGACACTGATGAACTCGCAGCGTCGGTATTCCCTTAAGGGGACCTTTACTGCAGTTGCATTTTATTGGGAGGAGAATATTTTTTTGGGGTTTGTTATTAAAATAAATAAAAATATGATCAAGATATTTTTATGTTAGTGGTGGTTAAATCCAGCAAAGGGAAGTTGGAAGTGGGGCCACCTTCCCACATAACCTCCTATGGGAGGATAATGTGTTGTGGGGCCCACACAAACACCAACTCTTCAAATTCCCCTTGAAACCCTTTGAAATCCCCATTGATGATGGTTAAACTCTCCACCTACCACATTCTCTCATTAATGTGCCAACACCATCAAATTTATTAACTAAGGTACCTCAATTAATTGGTTAATTTGATTTGATTTGAAATGCATGACATTATTAAATTGGGGAGCCTATTATTTTATTTGCGTTTGAAAATATTCTATTGGGGAGGCTCTAGAGGATTAGGAAGAAAGTGTTCCTCCATGAAAAACAGCTTTCTCCCGACGAAGAACACGAAGAACGCTCCACGTCTCGAAGAACGTGAAGCAACTCGTTCTACCTTCTTGAACTGGTGTATGAACGTGAGGCGACTCTCAAAAGGAATGCTATCTTCCTTCCTCTTCCTCCAAGTCAAGGGAGAAGACACTGCCCGCAAAGAACATCGCCAATGACTAAAGACTTTTTCCTCCGATGATGATGGAACGATATCAGTCTTACGCGACGTCGTCTTCCGCGACGCTTGACTACAGCGACACTCGTCTTCCGCGGCTCGTCGACGTGAAACGTTCTTGAAATCGAGGTAAGGGATATGATTAATTTTTAATTGAATAAAATTGTACCTCGTTCCTTGTTGAATACCTTGGTTCATCATTGGACAAATGTTATCATCCAATACAGAGGGCCCGGGCCGAAACAACATGGCCCGACGTTCCTCCATTGCTTGTTGGTTTATTTGGCGATGGAAGTAGAGCTGGAAGGGTGTGGTGTCGTCGTACTGTGTCGGAGGAAGTGGCCATGACCATGAGATGGTGGTGAACGAAGGAGGCAGCGACCGAAGGCCACGGCCAGGCCGGGCCGTGGCGGTGGAGGACCGGCACCGTCGAACCGTCTGTGTGGAGGAAACCACAGCCCGCAGTGCGGGCCGCTTGGATGAAGCGAACCGGTCGGCCGTAGCTGGCCGGGCTAGAGGAACACAGCACCTCCTTGGCACTGCACTGTGGGAAGATCACGACCTGCTATGTGGTCCGCTTTTCAGGGCAAACCGGCTGTCCGCCTTCCGGCCGGGCTGGGAAGACTGCAGGGCCTCTTGGCGCCGCGTGCGGAGGAACTGCGGCTCGCAAACGCGGGCTGCTCGAGCTAGAAAAAATCGGCCGGCTTCAGCTGGTTGGGCAGCAAGGAGGGGCAGTGACGCTCGGTGCCACCAGGCGAGCCGAACCAGCCCGCAACCGTGGGCCGGGTCCGCGGGTGGGCTGCGCCCCACTGGGTCGGGCCGACCACCCAAACGGGTCGGACCCACCGGGCCGGGTCCCTGGGTGGGCTGCGCTCCACTAAGCTGACCCGACCCCCAGCCGGTTCGGACACGCCGAACCAGGTCGGGCAGACCCGCCAACCCACTGGGCTTGACAGGTCGGGCCCGTTTCACTTAAATATGAATAACTTCTGAACTGTGCGTCCGATCGACGCATCGACTGTGGCGCTGGGATCCTCATGACAAGGCAGTCCTTTGTGATAATCTAAGTAAGTTTTGAAAAACATTGGAAAATGTCCAGGTTTGGAACGAGCATAATTCCAACCAGGTCTCTGGAATAGAAATGCTAATAACTCTCAGACCGGGTGTTTGATTGATGTGTCGTCTGTCACGTTGGGTCCCTTTTGATGAGACGGAACTACGAGATACATCAACTCAGGACTTCATGGTAGTTGATGTATCAAAACTTGGCTCGAGGAGCGGACACTTCTGGAATCGAGTGTGCTATGTGAGGGAACTCTAGAGCTAGCTGTGACTGCGATGACTACTGTACTTGGATCCTACGTGGGTTAGACAGTGACGATGTCTGTACTTGGATCCCACGTGGGTTCAACAGTGATGACTTTTGTACTTGGATCCTACAGGTGTTTTACAGTGACGACTTCTATACTTGGATCCTACGTGGGTTCGGTAGTGACTACTTCTGTACTTGGATCCTACATGGGTTCAACAGTGACGACTTCTGTACCTAGATTCTACATGGGTTCGACAGTGACAACTTCTGTACTTGGATGCTACATGGGTTCAACAATGATGATTTTTTTACTAGGATCTTACATGGTTTTGATAGCTTAGATGAATCAGTGACTACAATTGATCATCTCTTTCACTATACGAAAGATGTATACCTGTGTGAGCTGAGTCTTGACATTCAATCATTATCATCTATTTGATTGAGATTACTTTCCTATGTAGACTGGGTTGTGCTTGGGCTTGAGAGTTGGAGCTGAACTGTGATTGGTAACATAGGTATATGTATGGGCATATACCTAAGTAGAGTTGGTTGATACTTCGTGATTGTATCTTTCTTCTGTGGATTATCCTTCATGGATTATGAGAGACATTTAAGGGTCACGGGGTCCCTACTGAGTATCGTTATACTCACCCATGCATGGGCAATGCCCGTACTTCATTTTGTTGGTTGCAGATGACGGAAAGCACTAATCGAGGCAGAGTGTTGTGGAGATAGATAGTACTCGGAGGTGGACCACTTGGCAAGATGTCACGGAGAAAACGGACGGACCTGAGGTGCTGAAGAGGCCATATGTACCCACCCTTCAGGTGGGATTCCCTGAGGACAACTTAGTAGTTGCTGTTTACTTTTCTGTAGTTGTACTTTACTTTTGGGATTGTATTTCTGGCCCCATTCCTTTCAGCACTTACTTTTCATTTAGTTCTAATTAGTTTTTATTTTCATTTTTTGCCTCTACTGCTTGTGTTGATACTGTTTGTGTGTTACAGGATAAAAATACAATGCCTTCCCTTTGATCGGGATTATGACTTTGGTGCTTGTCGCCAGCCCTTGGCATATGGAAGTCAGGTTTGGGGTAGTCACGGAATGGGTCCCGAGGACGGGTCGTGACAAACAACTCTTTAACTTCTCAAAACATTTGGGCGAATCACCAAGGTCAACTTCAATTGTCTTTGAAATTTCCTCAATATGATCTTCATCATCATTCAAACATGTAATCACATCCTCAATATAGTCTTATTCATTGTCAACACTTGATATTATATCAGATGATCTATAAAATGTAATTCTATCGTAGTCACTAGATACATTTACTTTTCACCATTTTTATTCAAACATTTATAACTTGGATAAATTACATGACAGATCAAGTGTTCTTCCAACTCCTCTCGACTAATTTGTCTTGAATAAAAATAGTGTAAACACATTCCAAGGATTTGAGAAGGCTCATGTGCATGATATTTTGCAAACTTGATAAACTCTTTTGCTCCATCTTCATACACTTTTTTTTCAAAATATTGGCATCCATCAATTATTTATTCATGTTTAGACAATTTGACTCAGTGATATTAATATTTAACTAAATAAAAATTGAAAATATGTTCAACTTGTGTTACCACATTTCTTACCTATTTTACCACATGTTCTCGTATTAGGGATTATCACAGGGAATCTTTTTTTGGATTACATAGTAACGATTTCACTTATGTCATTCTTAGGGTTTCCTGCTATAATTCCTATATCATTAATCCAAGAAATTATTTTATTAGTGTGTTAAATCCATTTTTCTATGATATCACTTTTTTATTACATCCTAAAAATTCTAGTCTTAAATACAATATAAAAATTAACATTTTCTATAAAGTTTTACCAAATAAGTTGCAACCCTAAAAAGTTTTTTAAAACTATTTTTTAATATTTTCTTTAAATGAAAACAAAAACTTGGAAAAAAATTCCTCATCCAATACCTCATGTTAAAATTACTCTTTTAAAATCTGACTTTAAACTATTTCATACACACCCATTTTCGAAATACACATTTCCAAACTCAAAGAGGATTCCACCTATAATACAATTTTCTAAAAAATGTTTGAAAATAGAACATTTCTATAAAACTAGGCATAGGGGCCTAAACCCCATTTTCAAAACTCACAAATTCTTGGAGTATTTAATAAAATCCATTCTAAATTTTTTTCATTTGAGAAAACATTTCAAACTCATTATTAAAATAGTTTGAAAACACTTCAAAATCACACTTTCATTTCCCATCTTAAAAAACCCTTCATAACCCCTTTTCAAAAAATATGAAAATTAAACCATACAAAGAATAAAGAAAACCCACAATCAAGAACCACTATTTCAAGTCACAAAAAAATAGAAAAAGAAAAGAATATATATTAAAAAAAATAATATAAATAATAGGGGATATAATATAATTATAGGGATAAATTCTGTAAATGATCCTAGAAAGGCATCTAGTTCTATGGGCATCGTCACTATAATCTTTTAATAAAAGGAAATGAATAGAAGATAAGGAAAAAAGAGTTTTCCCATACACAAATCACATACGATCTATATATGACTCCCATTATGAGTCAAATAGAGCCGAGAATAGTCAGCAAATTACATGCATCATGTGAAATGAATTTAAAATGTCTCAAGACTAACCTCCCGTCCTTATAAGAAGTATCTCCATATCCATTATACCTAAACAACATATATAATTCATCAATAATAAGCATCTCCGCATTAGATCACAAGATACAATGGTCATAGAAGAATAAAAGGGGCTTAAGAGGTTATCACACCTTTTATGAAAACTCATTTTTCATAAAATTTCAAATGGGAATTATCTTTTGAAAACATTCTTGGAATTCCAAGACATTTTATCATTTATAAATTACATATCAGACAACTATTGGGTCCAATTTTATCAAAACACCTTTAATACTCAAATGATAATTCACACTACCCTTTAAACATCCATTAAAAACATTCAAAGTCATAATAAGATTCAAAATCCAAACCACATGGTAAAAATACCCTTTTAAAATAATCCATCTCATTTAGAAATCTTAAAAGCATTAAAAACCCAAAATATTGATATAAAAAATAACCAAGTATAAAAAAGGTGGTTTAAAATATAGATCACAAGGGAAAACACACAAATTTAAAAATAAAATAACATTTTTAACACTTTCAAATTACCCAAACTCTTTTTTGGAAATCCAATTAAGATGAGAATAATGTTTAAAACATCAATTCAGTGATTTCCATTAGTTTTAAAACCAAAATGAGTCATTAAAAATCCATTTAGGCATTTTCTCAAACACTTTTCATGGAATATCATTCCATAAAAATGGATGAAACAACTTGAAAACACCTTGTATCCCTCACAGGCACTCATATAGGAATATGTATAATAAAGAAACACTTTCAAAACTAAATCAATTTAAAGGAATGTAATATTTAGTGACCATAAAAATACACCACTAGCCCAATACATAATTAGGGCAGTAGAAGTGTGTAATGATCTAGTGTAGCATAAATAAATATTTCTCACTTTGTTATTTGGGTTCCCATGAAATAATTTATAAGAGGAACATTCTCTATTACTTGATATATAAAACATGGAGTTAAACATAAAAGAAATCATGGTTATCAAATTCCATGGAAAAAAAGGGCAAACCTATCAAAAATCAATGGAGAATGGTTTATAAATTCAAAAATAGGATGAACAGAGCTCACAAAATTAATCAAATTCTTTGGATAGAATAAAACCCCAAGAAAAAATGGTCAACCCTTACCTTTGGTTTTGGACATGAATGGGTGTGGTGATGGGAAATAAAACCAGGTGAGAATTTATTATGAAAGCGAAGGTGAAGTGATAGAAAAGTGGTGAGGTTACAGCAGGGAGCGACGGTGGTGAGAGGAGTGGCATCAAGAGCAATGACGAGATAGGCTATAGTAAAAGGGGTGGTGAGAGCAGTGGTGGCAATAGAGGAGGGTAGAGAGAGTTGGGTAGAGTGGTGGTAGTGAGAAGAGGTGGGTAGAGTGGTAGTGGAGATAAGGGAGGAAAGAGCGGTGATATAACAGATGTAGGGTTCTGCGAATGCTTCAAGGTGTGTGAGAGATAAGCTGACTATTAGGGATTTCATAAAATAAGATAACACTTTTATCAGCGCTAATATATGTTGGTTTTATCAGCGCTAAAATAGAAAGCATTGATATAAGTATAATCTTAATAATTTATTTATATTATTATATATATTTATAAAAATAAATACATTAAATTTATATATTTATTTGTAATTATATATAAATAAATACATTTATAAATATTTGTATATAATTATAAATACATTTATATATATTTATATTCACTTATTAATATATAAATATATATATTAATAAAATTATAAATAAGTTATTTATTTTAATTTTATAATTAAAAATAAATATTTGTTAATTTATAATTATGGTTATAAATAAGTATTTTTATAAATATTTTTATATAATTATAAATTTATATATATATATATATATTAATTTATTAATATATAGATATTTATATTTATAAAATTATAATAAACTTATTATAATAATTTTATAATTATTTAAATAAATATATTTTTATTTATAATAATAATTATAAATATATTTATTTATTTATAATTATAATTATAAACAAATATATTTATAAATATTTCTATATATATATATATATAAAAGGTTGAGGCACAAAGGCCTCTTTATTTAAAATAACAAAGGGAAGTGAAAAAGTTAGGAGGAACATACAAAAAACATAGAATCGCAAAGAGTCATCAACCCATTTTTGAGAGGGTTCTCATACTGTGTGGAGTGATGAATCCAACCCTACCCTGGGGTTGTCATCCCCTTATCTCGGTTTTGAACTACACCCAAGGACCATCATCATCATCAAAGTGTTCAGCAACAACACCAACAATCATGGTATCATCTCCATCCATGCCATCAGTTTTCTTCCCATCATCATCACTGGTAGTAAAAGAAAGGAGGTCAAAAGAAATATAAGTACCCACGCCCTTATTTAATTTAGTCTTCTGAGAATGAGAAGAGGTGTTGCATGACGTAAATCCATCTGGTCCAAACTTAGCTTTAATACCATATTCAGAAAAATAGGTCAGTCTACCTTTAGAAGCATCATTATTAGTAGTTTCTCCCCAATAGTATAAAGACTAATGGAATCAGTTTTCCCCCAACTACCATGCATTTCACCACCAGAATTTTTAACAGGAAATACAAGTGTCTTCAATTCACTAAAGGGTTATCCAGTTTTTTCCTTACATTATTGCATGTTTTTTCTAGGTGTTGATATAGGTGATGTAGTCAACTTCAACACACTAGGGGTGTTTCCAAGTGACTTAGTCACATTTACTATGTTTGGACTTCTGGAAAGGAATGACATATCCTTGACTTGGGTGACTTTATCATATTTTCTTGGTTCTAGTTAATTCATGCTATCACTAAAGAAAGAGGAGGTGGTTTTAATTAAAGCATCAAAGGGAAGGTCCTTGAACTGAGTAGTTGGAGTAGAAGGTAGGACCTCTTTCCTTATAGACACATGTTTTATATGGTTCATTTGAAGTGAACTGCCCTTTAGAGTAGTATCAGAAGAAAAAATTTGTGTGTTTATATTTGAAAAACTCTCCATATGAGGTGATCATGAAGCACCCAATTCCGAATTGGTTAATAATTCTATAGATACTACCAAATCATTGATTTTCTTTGAAGAAGAATAAAAATCAGCAGAATTAGAAATGAAATGGGATTGATCAACCCTTTTGGATTTATCCATCTTTGATATTGCAACATCCCTATTTTCTTCACCCTTTCTAATTTTTTCATTCACCATGATTTTATCTTACCACGAATTAAAATCAGAATACATTTGAGAATAATTCTCAATGTATTTCCGACTATCAACTAACTCCACTTCTTCCTCACCTGATATACCCTTATAAAGCATGTCCTTAAAATAAATCTCATTCAAAACACATTTGTTTTTATTTCTTTTCACTACCAGCTACTCCTCATCTGCAATATCAACTCAATTACATTGGGTCGTACTAAATTTTTGAATAGAATCTAAAACATCATGATATTAATGAGAAATAATACCATCCTTTAGGGAGGTATCTTCTATATCTAGCTTTCTAGAGGTCTTAGTAGGATTAACATCATTACCATGAGCCTTCCCAACTGATGATTGTACTATTTTAGAATCATCCTCTTTGTTAATAACTAGAATATATTGATTAATAATCCCCCATAAATGTTGTAGATCATGCCCCTTGGTTTGGAAATTGGAACACAATAATTCCCTTCTACATGTCTTATTTGAATGAAATATAATTCGACAATGCATAAAAAAGGTGGTGTTTTCTCAAATTCAATCCAAAGACCGATCTCATCATGCAGTGTGGAAATTATCACCTTATCTATTTTTATATAAAATAGATATACCTCTACCAAAATGCATGCATAATGTCTATAAGTAACTGATTTTGTAGCGTAATCCATTCTTATAGGTATGTCGATGGAAGATTCTATATGAAACGATATCTCAGCATGCCATAAGACCCAATTAAGTCCATTAATTTTGATCCATACATGTGCATAGGTATCCTTCAAGTCATACAGATTAGTATTCATATTCCAATCATGAATCTGGAGTGTTCCTAGTCTATGGTTGATAGGCCCAATACTACATGTCTGACTATTTAGGTCTACAAAGGGAAAAAATATGTTAAAAAATTGTCTTCCAAGTGATAAACATTTGAAGTCCATAAAACCACAAATTTCCACTAAACGAGAGTCAAAATCAACAAGTTTCTGGGGTTTTATACTTTAATCAAATAAATTCAAACAATGACTGAATATTTACATAAATCAAGACAATTCAATATAGCAACATCAATGGAAGAAAAATTTGCAATCAACCCTTTTCTTATGATGTGGTGCGGTGCTCAATTCACAAGTGGAACAAAGGAACCTCTAGAGAATCTCGAAAAAGAAAAGAGACACTTCAAATAAACTTTTCCATGCTCTTTGCCTTTATCAAGATTTTACATTTATTTCATATTAATGCCATGATTTACATCGAAGGAGTGCTTCTTAATGCTTCTCGGATGAAGTAGGGAAAATTATTCGGGAGGCAGCGAGGGCCGCCACTCCCTTTCCTTCATCTCATAAAATTGTATGTACATGTTTGTGTGTGTGTGTATTTGAATATATTTATAAATATTTCTATATATATATAAATATTTTTATATTTTTATACATTTTTAAATATATATATATATAATTATTTGTATTTATTTATAAATATTTGTATATATTTATAAATATTTATAAACATTTATATATAATTATAAATATATTTATATAATTATATTTACTTTTAAAATTATAATAAATATATTTATTTTAATTTTATATTTATTTAAATAAATATATAATTATAATTAAATATATATATATTCATATGTAATTATAACTAGAAATAAATATATTTATAAAGTATTTATATATACTTATAAATTTATAATTATAAATATAATAAATATATTTACGTTTTAAATATATTTAATGTTATTTTATAGTTATTCATGAGAACATATAAATATGTTAATGGGTATAACATGGATAAAAATTTGAAATCATAAAGAATGACTCATCACATTCAGGGGAGCATGAATAATAAGGGTGTCAATGTATAAATGAACATTTCATGAGTCATGAATACATAACATCTTCATGTGTCATCATAATAATGGGTAATCTAACATTTATCACATATATAGAAACTCAATCATGTCCACAAATAATCTTATGATCATAGATAGTGTATTCACGTATATAAATATATGAACATAAACATGTCCATGAATATCATCATTATCTCATGATATATATATATTTATTTATTTATTGACTCAATTCATTAGAGATACATATTTATTTAAATATATAAATATAATTATTTATTTATTTAAAATTATAATTATAAATAAATATATTTAAAATTATTTATATATATAACTAAAAATACCATTAATATATTTATTATTTTTTAAAAAATATTATTATTTTATGATTTTTAAAAAATATATATATTTATTTATAATCTTATAAATAATTTTTTTAAACATTATGTATAAATATATATAAAATATTAAAATATATATACTAATATATCTTATTTATAATAATTATAAATAAGCGTTTTTTAATAAATTTATACAAGTAAACATTATTTTTGAATATAAATATACTAATTATATATATATTAATAATAAATTTTATTAAAATGTTTTCTCAGTGCTAAGAATAGAACTGATAAATCTATCATTTATTAGTGCTAAATAAGCTTTGATAAAAGATACAACTTTATCAATGATTTTTTTAGCATTGATAAAGGTGAGGATTTTATCACTACATTCTGATTAACATTGATAAAAGTTAGTGCTTCCCTTTCCCTGATCTGTGGTAGTGATTCCTTAAATAGAGCATGGTACACCACACCATTGTCTGCACACATGCATTTCAGTCATTTTTTATTTCTCTTTCCTCCTTCAAATGAAACAACATAAAAATATCTTGTTCCTATATAATACTCTAACTCAAACCATTGTTTCTAGGATGGAGGGAAACAAAACCTCATTCACACTACCCCATATGTAGTTAGGTGCCAACTAGAGATGATGGCCTAGGAGGAATCAAGGAGAGACTATGGCCTCGCTGACATATAGCCAACAGATAATACTACTGAAACAACAACATCAATAATATGGCATGTAATTCTAACAATCTAAATCAAAATAATAAATCCACACATATGGTAGATCAATGTACTAATATAGGAGGTAAAACTAAGTAAAATGTAGAAAAACATCTCTGCCCTACAGTTTTCCTCGACATCACCTCGCACCATCTGACTTCCCTTACTCGACTACCCACCATAGGGACCATTCCCTTAGCTAGATCCTTGATCATAAATTCTACATGTGCACCAATATTCCCATCAAGGGTGTGAGTATAAAACCCACAATGACACCATCGATAATCCTTAAACTAAGTGCACAATATAAACAAGTTCATGCAATGACATTAATCACTACACAAGTAAACAGTATGTAATCATACATGTTCACACATGTGACATGACCTTGAAGATCGAATCTACTTGGTTCGAATCCATGGAAGAGGGAATATCATACATTGGTCTGATGTACTCAGAAAACCATTCACCTTTCCATGTCCTCGTTGAAGGGATTGTTAAACCTACCTTTAAGGGAAATTATAATGATGAACTAATCCACACATCTTAGGAAATACACACACAATGCATTGACCAAATCTCACATCTCTAGGGAAATACATCACACCACCTGTCAAGTCTAACTCACAACTATTTGTAAATCTATCATGTTATCTACGCTCCCCATCTAAGGTGGAGGATAGCCCGCATAGATTGACTTGGTGACTCAATTACATGTACAATGAAACCATACAAATAACACATAATCTATAACAAGGTATTTCATAGTCATATCATGTAAAGAAAGATTCATATCACGACACATATCCACATTATAATAATTTATATAATAGGTCTCATGGGCTACACACACATTACACACAATCATAACAAACACCCATATATATAGGAATTATGGTAAAGACTCCAAAACTCAAGAACAATGATATTATAATGTTAATAATCTATGCATGAGTAAAGTTACATGTCAATGATCCTGAGATCCATCCCTATTCGACATGTATGAAGTATAATATCATGATTTAATAAGGAAACCACACCAAAATGAAGGTATTAGATTAGAAATTCCCAGGAAGATTTAATGACATTAACGATCTAGTTCCAGTCAAAAATGAGATATCAATTATCTAAATTTAGTTGTTAGCTTGATCAATGATCAACTATTCTCTCATTATACCATTCTAGAACACTTATATATGACTGAAAAATAAAATACCAATGGTTCTCCAATTGAGAAAGTGGAAATATATAGTGATATCAAGAATAAAAGAGAGAAAAAATCACATGCCTTGTATTCTCGTGAACCAATTCTTTTAGATTCATTGAAATTGGAGTTTCAAGGGAGGAGAATCACCAAAACTCCCATTAAAGTCCCCGAGTTTGAGATACAATGGTGTAAGAGAAAAAAAGAGTATATTATATGTGGTTTTGGGTTTCTAAATTAATTTTATTATTAATTATAAATATGTTATGGGTTTACTAAACTTTGCGCAAACTATACATGGCTTACTCCCTTTTCTCGGAACCCACGTGGTTTTACTACATAGTTTGGATAAATGGTTTAGTATAATGTGTTCGAACCATTTTTTTCCTCTATCCATAGTTATATTGTTGAATATCAAGGTTTCATGGTCATATATAGTCATGAACCAACCATGAACCACCCACTATTCCTCATAATAAAGATTCACAATTTCTTATGGAGGATTGTATGGTTTTTTTTCCTAACCATACCCAAACTATTAACCTCATTAAAGTATTTCAAACCCCTATAAAAACATATAAAAGCAACATAACCATTCTCCCAAGAAAATAAAAAACTCAAAAAAATTCAAAGAAGTCCTGAAAATAAGGTGTAAGGTACCTAAAATGTATAAGATGTTACAATATCCCCTCTATGGACTTACCAACCCTGAGAAGCATCTCTAGAGTTCCTTCTCAAGAAACTCAAGCCATTAATAATGTACATCAAATTCCAACTCTAGATTATCCTCTTGGATATATCAATACTGCCACTGATTTTAAATAAGTGGCACCATCTTCCCACTCAACACCTTCTCGCTTCGATTCAAAATATGTACTGATCACTCCACAAAAGATTCTTTATGTTTAAATTAAACATCCTCAATATAAATGACATGTAAAGGATCATGATCATACTTCAAAAAATAAGAATCATGGAATAAAATATTCAAACCTTTATATTTATGATAAAGGTCTAATCAATAGTCTATTATCTCGATGTGTTCACTAATCTCAAATGTTCTAAAAAACCACAGTGCCAATTTTCCCGACCACCATAATCATTGATGACCTAACCGAGGGGGAAACCCATAGGAAGACTAAGTTTCCCACATGAAACTCTATAGATCATAAACCTTAGTAATCATATGATCGATGTATAATTTGATTAGTAACTAGCCACTTTAGAATCAATTACACCAATTATAAGGAATACTACCCCATACCAGGCCTAACAATTGAAGAATAAATGAAGTAATTCCCTCATAACAGTGAACGATGTGGCTGAAAATAGAGAATCTAAAAAATATCCATTTAAATCGAAGAAAAAATATTATTATTTTTTATGAATTCATTCATGGATAAATGATCATCCCATACTCCACTAAAATCCATAATGCATTCTTAGAGCATATAATTTATAGCTTGTATCGATCTCTCCAACTACCCATTGGTCTATAGATAATAAGTTATTCTTAGCTTCAACTGATTCCTCTTCAACATCAACAATCCCTTTCAAAAACACTATGTAAAACAAGAATCTATATTAAATAGTACACTCAAGGACACTATTTTCACTGACAAGATATCTCAAACAAAGATCTTCATAGCTCATCCACCATATTAGTCTCCCAAATTAGCAAGAAATGTGCCACTTTTGTGAGATAATAAAATATAGCACATAGGAAATCAAATCTTATTGGGGTCCTATAAAATACTATAATGAAGTACATTACCACTTCATCCCACTTCCAAATCATAATTAGAAGTGGATGATGTAACCCCTCGGGTTATTGATACTCAAAATTGATCCTCTGACTGGTCAAGTACAAGGGATAAAGCTTGAAATGTCCTGCTTCGTGAGGGTAAATCAGAATCAGTATTTGATGTCATGATACTTCTTGGTTAACCCAAGGTACTCTTTCCACTGAGAATCATTAGAGTCCCTCATCATCTCTTCTCTCATATAATAATAAACCACTATAGTTCCATGTATATAAATCACATCAAATTAATCTAACGTCCAACCCAAAACTAAATAATCTAAATATACTCTTCCAAGTGCCTCAGATCAATATTTAATTCCTGATGGGATAAGATATAAAAAATTATCTTATGCTATGTACATATGAAAAATTATTCACTAAAGAGGTAATTTTTACAACACATCAATAAAAGAACAATGGTATCTAATTCTCGGTCATGGGTAGGGTAGTTCCACTTATGAGTTTGTAGGTAGAGATACCTTTAAGAAACTACTTGATAATTTTAAATAAATACATCTCCTAAGAAAACCTTAAAAGTATAGTAATAATTTTCATACCCAATTATATATTTATGAAAAATAGCAATTTAGTATAATGATAGTATTCTCTTCAGTTCTAGGATGGCTTCTTCTCACTAATTTTTCTAATTTAACTTTTCCCACTTCTTTATAAGAATGATCATGGGTGTTTCCAAATGGTAAATGTCTTGAATGAACCACCTATAGTACCAAACCATACTAGGAAATTAAAAATCTTGAAAACATTCTATGGTCATTTCCAAAACATAACAACCTCTACCTTTTC
This sequence comes from Viscum album, assembly GCA_963277665.1. Taxonomy (NCBI): domain Eukaryota; kingdom Viridiplantae; phylum Streptophyta; class Magnoliopsida; order Santalales; family Viscaceae; genus Viscum; species Viscum album. Next base: position 491,898,259 of record OY728166.1, read on the forward strand.
TAGATCAACAGAAATTCCCACCATAGAAATCACATGCTTGAGGAAACACACCTCCTGGATCCAAAAGTTAAATTTTGGGTAATTGGAATTAAGAAACTTTCATTGAAGAATACTCAATATAATCTAAATGTTTCTAGAATGTGATACTAATGTTAATGAATATATCATGATATTATTTATGAAAAGAATGATGATGGAGTCTAAGTATGGGAGAAATATCGTATTCATGAGGTTTATGGACACCGTTAGAGTATTTCTTAGCCCAAAAGGTATAACAAGATACTCATACAACCAATATATATTCTTAAATGATGTATTTAATATATCCTACTCTATGACTCTATGTTTATGGCATCCAAAACACAAATAAATCTTTAAGAACTACTGCTTTCCTTTAACTAATCAAACATGTATTCAATCCATGTAAATTGGTACTTTTTTCATAGTATTTTGATTTAACATCTTGTATTATGCACACAACTGAAGACTGCAATTATATTTATTAGACAATAACACTAGATCACCCTAAAGAGAAGTGATAATTTATATAAATCCATTTTCTTATATATCCTCTAGTTATTCCACAATGTATTTTAACTCAGTAGGTGCCATGTAGTTTTCTGGAATAGATATTGTCTACACACCAGCACAAGTTCAATTTAAAACTCAATAAACCTATTCGGTGAAAACAAATGGAAATATTCTATAAATATTTCATGGTATTGGTTTACCATATGAGAAAAAATATGAGGGATTCATTTTCTATTCTATATCAAGGATAATGTCATCCACATGTGATGTAATGGCTCCAAACTAACTAGGGTTTGGTCCTACTCTACCTACTTCAACATCTCATTCACTCGTCAAAACAAAATTATCCCCATAATAATAGTAAAGTATAAGATTTAATAATAATATTATATGTGTGCATGATCACTAGAAAAATTATCCATTATAATTATCAAATTGAAGCCTGACATTTCTAGAGTTGTAAAATCCTACACATTATCCTCACCAGCAATCACTACGAGATGTTCTAGAAAAATATTGGGATGATACAATTTTGTTCCAAATAATGTATAAATAGAGGAAAAAATAGAATTATATTTAATCAATAATTCAAACCCATAAATGATTTTATCATATTTTAATAAATGGAAAGATCCTATATCAAACAAAACAACAGAGAGTTTAGATATAATCAGGACCATACCTTGAACCATCAGAGGTCCTTCTTCACCATCATTCAAAACATGGTTAGCAACAAAAAAATCTATCTGTGATAGATCCATGACCTCCCCCAAGAGTATATTGAGTCACCTGATTCATATACAATGTCATCTTTCCTTTTTATTACATAATTTTTCATTACATTCTACAAACATAGGATCTTTAAGAGTTTAGTTTCTTGAAAAAAAGAACATAAAGCATGAAAAATAAAACAATAATCTAATAAATTGAAACTTTTCTTTAATGGGTTCATCCTAAGTTATATTTACTACCTCTCATAACCTAGGGATATACATCAAAAGAAATGGGTGATAATGAGGCCTCGTAAGAAAATAAAAATGGAAACTTTTAGCATGTGATCATGAGGAATATCAAAAAGAACATGAGTCATAAAAATATATCCTGAAAAATAGATCATGTGTAATATGATAATAAAATGAACCTAAAACAAAATATGGAAATGTGGATATATACTTTAAATGATACATTCATACTCATATCATAAAGTTTTTTCACCAAGGTTTTATAAATGAAAATTATGAAGATTGTTCCCCAAGATATCGTATGTCATCTGGGGAGATTAAATTATTTACCCAATGAATTAGAGTGATATTGGGGAAAATCTTCATATTTATTAATTAATTAGACACAAATAGATCATAATTAATCATTTCATTAATAACTTATGGATAATAAAGAATGGTTTTCTTATAAAAATCAAGGTGTAAAAAAGTGCTTAAATCAGGATCATTACATCTTTTTTAGCCCACGAAAAGGGTAAGTGGGTTTTTATGGGTAAATACTATAATAAAATTTATCATTATTACATCTAGTTGAATACCATGAAAACATAATGGGTTTATAGTATTCACAAATTAAAATAAAAGATAATTTCTTTAGGAGAGGAGATAAAATTTTAGAAGTAAATTCGGCAGCATAACGGGTATATAACGTGGTTTTAGAAAACTGTAAAATGAGTGAGAACATGGGTAAAACATTTATAAAACATAATTTATCAGTAATGGTATGAAAAAAATTCTAATAATAGATAGTTACCATAACATTTATAAGACATATACCAAAAGAGGTTTTGTAATTCCAAAGAAGGGAATAGTAATTCCCTTAACATGAAAAGTTACTCCTAGATCATGAGAAATAGAACCTTGGGGACTTGAGGACACTCTGGGAGGACTAATTGGGAAGGAAAACCCATAAATTCGTTTATTATAGATTTTTAGTGAAAGGAAATTGGAAAATCGGTGGGAATTTATAGAAAAAGTAGAGGATTTGTTTAATAATTTTCAAAAATAGGCCTTGGAAATCTAGGTTGTGGAAAAATAAAACCCATTGTATTACCCATGGTTTTTAAAATTTTGGTCATATTTTAAGTTATTTTAACCAACAATAATTGAGAATAATTTTGATATTACTTTTTTTGTCAAGAAAAATTACTGTTCGCATAATTTAATGTTTTAAAAATAAAAGATTCCATTTTAGACTTTAGAAATTCATTTATAGTTTTGGAAATTGATTAAAATATTTTAATACAGTTGATATTAATAAAATAATTTATTTATTTTTTTTATTATGGTTAATTAATTATTAAATCATTATGATATAATTATGAAGTCATTAAACATGCTGAAAACTGAAAAACTATATTTTTACCATTCACAAAAAAATAAAGTATTTTACAAAATTCTCATAAATTCACCCTAAACTAATTTCAACATGTTGATTTCAAAATGGATTTTATTTATCATAATAATTATCTAAATATGAAAATTTTAACTTTTAAATATAAAAATCATTATTTATTAAAAAAATAGCAAGTTGAAAATGCATAGTAAAATATTAGAAAGCTAAAAAAATTCAAGGTCACAAAAAAATTATTTTATATTTTATATTTAAATAAGAGTGTTTTTAACATATTATTTTATCAAAATAAATATTACTAATAATAACTTGTTTTATTATAAAATTTTATATCTTTTCTAAAAAGAATAATTTGTGTCTAAAAAAGGAATTTACTAAATTCCAACTCAATTGAACCTGTATTTTATTATAAAAACTATTCTTAAAATGGAATTGATGGAATAAAAAATTATTTATAAAAAGGAGTTACACTTTAAGTAACTAAGTTTTAGACACAACCTCTAATAACACCCAAATATAACCCAGGGGTAAGGTGTGCAATCGTGATAGATTCCTGGGGTGACTCAGATAACATCAATTGCGTGGTGATTTCCACTTAATTTGACTTATCTCATTGGATATTTTGTTCTAGATTCACTTATTGAAGCTAATATTAGGCTTGTTCGAGGGAGAACCCCAGTGACGCTGCCTACCACCCAAGATCTGACAAATGGGCTTTATATGAAACAAATCTATTAGTTGAGTCCATCACTTCTCATTTCTAAATTAATAATTATTTGTCATTACTACTTATAAAAAAGATAAATTTATTACCAATAGTATAGTTTCCAATGGTCATATTAGACCAATAGTCATGTTACGGTCGAATCATGATGGTCTCATTTCCCTTTATACATGGTTAATCCCACTTCATTATTAAATAAATATTTTTTGAGTCAAATATAATATACTACACATTTAACAAAATATATATATATAATTTAAAAATTCTAGTTCGTTTCATTCTTTATCCCTTAAGAAATTTCATGCCCAAATTTTCAAAAAAAAAATCCACATTTTAGAAAATGTATGGGAACTTCTATCTCATTGTATCCCCGGGTTCCCACATCGCTTATTCATATTTATAGTTCCTCGATAACACTTTGATGATGTGGGAAGCCTTGTTACATAGAACCTTGTCTCTATAGTCTAAGATCTCCACCGAATTCTCCTAATAAGATAGGTCACTTTCCAGTTGTACCACCTCTAGATTCAGTTAATGTGAGACATCAATTATGTAGTTCCATATGAAATATACATGGAATGCTTCATGAACATGAGCTAGATATGGTGGAAGTGAAAGATGGTAGGCCACTTCTCCTATGCGATCAAGGATTTCTTAGGGGCTGATGTACCTAGGGATATGCATCCCTTTATTCCTAATCTGCACGACTCACTACCATGGTGATATTTGAAGGAAAAATTTATTTCCAACATCAAACTCCAATTCTCTTCGATAGTGGTCATCATAGATCTTCTGCCAACTATGAGAAACCTTCATATATTATTGGATGGAGTTTACCTTTTTTTTATCTCTTGCACAATATGGGTCCCAAGAAATTTCCTCTCACCAACTTCATCCCAACAAGTATTATTTCTATATTTATTTCTATATTGATCTTCAAAGGGTGAAATTTGAATACTCAAGTGGAATATATTGTTGTATGGGAATTTTCTTAATCATAAGTGTTGATCTTAATAACCATTAAATAATATCGATAATGTTCTTATCATCTACCTAAGTTTTTGAATAGTCCTTTCAGATTGGCCATTAGTTTGGGGGTGATAGGCCATACTGAAATTAAATTCAGTATCCAGAGTCAGTTGGATACTTTTTCAGAATTTAGTTTTAAACCTTGGATCACATTCAGAAATGAGGGAATGTGAAAACCAATGAATCCTCACCACCTCCATTACATATATCTGGGAATTATTTTCAAGGGATAAATCTTACCAAATAGCAATAAAATGGGAAGTCTTGGTGATTCAGTCCACTATAACCCATATCACATTATTTTCTTTGTATATTCTTGGGAGACCAATGAAAAATTCTATAATGAAATTGTCCCACTTAAATATTGTTATGGATAGTGGATTAAATAACATTTTAGGAAGTTTCCACTCCACCTTCACTTGATTATATACCAAGCACCTTTCATGGTTGGAAATATCCCTTTTAATATTATCCCACCAATAATGGTCAATAAGTTCCCTATACATTTCATTGATTCTTATATGTATAAGGAATGTAGAGATATGAGCTTCATAAATTAGAAATGTTTTATATATATAGAATATATAGGACACATACCCTTTTATAAAATTTAATTACATGATCTTGATCAAAATTAAACTCAAGAAACTTCCTATTCCTCACAGCCTCTATCTTCTTTTGTAACAAATTATCCTCTCTTTGAGATTTCATGATTTTTTATAGTAACTATAGTTGTAAAATCATATGGGATAGGATTGATGATGTACCATCCCTCATGATCCCCATGTAAAACCTTACTAGGTCTTTGATCAATATATCTCCTTGAATCCTCATCATTTCTAACACAAAAGGGTATTTCCTACTTAATTCATCAAATACTTTTCTTACTCTTCTAGGGTGATAATGAATTGAAAAATCACAGTATTTAAGAATTTCCAACCATCTAAATTATCTCATATTCAATTCAATATTTGTGAATATATATTTCAATAATTGGTGGTCTATGTATATATCACATTTCTCCCCATAAAGATAGTGACTGCATATTTTTAGATAGAAAATAACTTCCAATAATTCAGGTCATGCGTTGGATAATTCATCTCACGAGGCCTTAACTATCAAGATAAGTAACCAATCACCTTGTCATTTTTCATGAGGACAAACCCAATAATATTTAGAGATGAATTTATAAAAAAAATGAATACTTTTCCAACAGATGGTAGAGTTTACATTGGTGCGGTAAACAATTTCTTATTTAGTTCATGGAAGCATTCTTTACACTCATTTTTCCAGATAAACATATCCCATTTTCAAGTTAAATTAGATAGTGGATGATAAAGGTGTGAATTGTTTTTCAAAAACATCATATAATATCCAAATAAACTATGGATACTAAAAATCATAGTTACTGTTATATGATGAGGCCACTCCTTCACAATCTTTTTCGTGACATGGTCAACTCAGATTCCTTCATTGGTTACAATGTTCCTAAGAAAGAAACTTTTTGTAACCAAAATTAACATTTGATAATTTTATAAATATCATATCATTACTTATAGTTTTCAATATAACCGTTAGATTATCCCCCCTATTCTCACATATTTTAAAATATATCAAAATATCATCTATAAAAACTACCACGAATTTATCAAGGTTGTCATTAAAGGCTCTATTCATCAAATCTATAAATATAGAAGGAGAATTAATCAATTCGAAGGGAATAACTAGAAAATCATAATGCCCATATATTTATCAAAATACGGTCTTTGGAATGTCTTCTTTTTCCACCCTCAATTTATGATAACCACATTGATGATCAATCTTGGAGAATAATAGAGCCCCATGAAGCAGGTTGAATAAATCATCAATCCTTGGGTTAGGGTACATTTTATTCACTATGATCCTATTATGTTCTCTATAATAAATGCATATCCATATTGATCCATCCTTATTATTCTTAAAGAGAATAGGTTCTCTCCAATGAGACACACTTAGTTGGATAAATCCCTTTTCCAAAAGATATTGCAGTTATTCCTTTAACTCCTCTAGGTCCACATTGTCGATTCTATACGACGTATTTAATATCTTTCTGGATCCAGGTATGAATTAAATGGAGATATATAACTCTTTTTCTAGGGGAGATCCAAGTAAATCTTCATGAAATATGTCAATTTATTCCTTAATAATGGGAGAATTATCTATATTTATTTTTTCATCTTATTTTCCCTCTTCATCGATAATATACATAAAAAAGTCTATTGGAGGTATTTCTAGACATTTTTTAGGTCGTGGTATCTCTGATTTCAAAATAATTGTAGCTTTTCCATTCAAGACATCTGATATTTCCTTGATTATATAATTGATCTTAAAATATAACTTTTAGATCCAGTGCATCCCTAGTATAGTGTCGAATTTAACCATGGGAATGATTACTAGGTTTTAGATTAGATTGTTCTCAGCAAAGTCAATATTAGAGTTTTTATAAATTATTGGTGCATTTATAATCCCTTGAGGAGTCTTTAATGATAACTATACTTCTAGAATCTGATGGATTATTTTATGTTATTTGAAAACATGGAGGAAATAAAGGAATGTGTAAAACTAGATTAAAACAAATTAATTGCTATCATGGAGAGAATAATGAGTGTACCTTCCCCCATATCATTTGGATCTTCTACTTCATCTATCGTTATAAAAAAATACCTAAACATTCTCCATTTCCCTTTTCAAAGGATAATGTAGATTTAACTCCATTATCTTCTGATTTTTAAAGTGATTGGAAAAGTTCATGAGTTTTCCATGCTTGAAGCATTGAACTTCAAGATGGGCCTACACCATCTTCCCTTTGTCATTTTTATTTATAATTTGATTCTTCATCTCACTATGATAGTTCTGAGAAATATTTCCATATCTTCCAAACTTGTAAAATTTTCCACTCCTATGAAAGCAGTTCATTGAATTCTTCTTCCCACATTTATATCAAGTGGGAAGCTTCCCTTTCTTTCCTCCACATCCATTATTAATGTTTTGTCCTATTTCTAGCTACAAATATATATTCTTTTCAATCGATTTGTGTGACCCTTTAACCTATCAAAACTATAGTTCAACCTTCAAAACACTCTACACTATATCATAATCAATTTTATAGTCATGAATGAATTTATTTTTCCATATATGGGGTCTTATTACATAGAATATTCTATCAACCTTTCCATTAAGATCTATAAAAAACTATAGGTGTAATGAGAAATTCTTCTAAAGTCCATCTCATATCTTCCCATTGATGTATTTTCATCCTAATTCATCTCTTTAAATTTTTTCCCTGTTTTCATTCACATAAAATGGGGGAAGTATTAATTAATAAATGATACCCTACACTCTTCCCACTCTAAATCCTGAATATCCCTTCTTGGATTTATATTTTTAATTAGTTTCCCCCACTGATCAGCTCCTCTTTCTAGGTGGGATACATCCAGGTTGAATTTCACTTTTTAGAAATAATAGAGAATAGAAAATATCATTTCTATAGTTCCTATCTATTTTTTAGTAATAAATGGGTCGATAGATCCTTGGAAAGAAGGTGATCATTGATGCATAAATTACTCAACAAAAATTTATTCCATTCCTAGTGAATATGGCCTCTTGTATTGATTCAAGTTATTGTTCATAACTCAAATTAGTTGATTCATCATTCTCATGATGTTTAACATTCTATAATCCATCATTGGGCCATAAATTCATGGTGTATTGCACTCATCATTTATAGGGTTCCTAATACTTCCAGCCATTTTATAAAAGTAGAAAACCGTAGTGAGAAAAAAAAATCTTTTAAGAATTTTATAATTCTAAAGGAATTTTATGTCTTAAAACATAAATCCTTAATATTTCATTATTTAACAACAAATTCATTTTCTATAAATCCTTCATAATGGTTTATAAAAAGCTTGTGATTCATAAAACATATCCACTTAGAGTGTAAAACCAGGAGTGTAGTAAGGCCCATTTTCATGCACCAATACTCATTCAAGTCTAAATCAAAGTGGTTTTTTCTGGTGTTACCCCTAGAAATATATGTTCCAGAGCCACAACCACTTGTTCTTATCCAGACAAAGATTTCTTTCCTCGGAAACCACTTACTTAATACTCCACCAAAATACAAGGATTCTTTACTATATAAAAACTTTTCTCTAGGGTTTTTCCTAGTGTTTTAAAATCATAATTTACACTAATAACTAAACCATACATTAATTTCCACTTTTGAATACTTCCTTTTTATTAACAAAATTTTCATTACATTGTACAAACAGTGGATATTTTAATGTTTTGTTTCTTGGAAATCATGTACATAAAACTTGAAATATAAAACATTCTTCTAATCCATTGGAAATTATTCTTCATGGGTTAATACTAAGTTATATTTATTAATCTCATAATCTCGGGACATACATCAAAGTAAATGGGTTATCATGAGGCCCAGTAGGGGATTAAACAATGGAATCATTTAGCATGAGATTTTGAGGAATATAAAAAAGAAGATGAATCACAACAATATAGCTTCAACAAGAGATCATGAGGATTGTCATAATAAAATGAACAAAAACCATAACATGGAAAGGTAGATACAACATTAAAATGATATATTCATAACCATATCACCATGGTTTTTCACTAATGTTTCATAAATTTAAATTACCAAGTTTGTTCAACAAGGTATCATATGTCATCACTAGAGATTAAATTTTTTACCCAATGAATTGGAGTTCTATCATGGTGAACTATTCGTGTTTCACAATTAATGTGATCCACATATATAATAATCAATCATTTCATTAATATCCTACAGAGAATAAATAATGTTTTACTAATTTAAATCATGGTGTAAAAAAGTTATTAAAACAAGATCATTACATAATTTGTATCCCATGAAAAGGGAAAGTGGGTTTCTTATCAGTAAATCCTAGAATCAAAAACATAATTATTACATATATTTTAATATACCTAGAAATGAATTTGGTTTGGTTAATCACAAATTAAAATAATAGATAATTTCTTAAGGAGAAGAGAGAAATTATGAAAAGTAAATTTGGCACCATAACGGGTATAAAACATTATTTTAGAAAAGTGTAAAATGAGAAGATACAAGGGTCACCCATTGATAAAACATAATTTTTATTTAAGGGTATGAGAAAAAGGGTAATAAAAGAGAGTGTCCATAACATTTATAATAAACATACCAAAATATGTTCTTGAAATGAAAAGAAAGGAAGGACAATTCCCTTACATTAAAAAGTAACTATTGGATATTGAGGAAAGGAACCTTTAGGGATTTGTGACTCCTTGGGTGAAAAAACTATCATAGATTTGTGAAATATAGATTGGTAGTTAAAGGAAATGGATAAATGGGTGGGTATTTATATAACAATATGAGGATTTGGTTAATAATTTCCAAATACAAGCCTTGGAAATATAAGTTGTGGAAAAGTAAAAACCATTATTTTTGCCAATATTTTTGGTAATTTGGGTCATATTTTAAGTCATTTTAACCCACCCATAAGAACTGATTATCATTTAATATTACTTATTTTATAATGGAAAATTAATTTTTCCACAATGTAATTTTTTTAAAATCAAATTTTCCATTTTAGACTTTGTAAAGTAATTTATAGGTATGGAAATTTATGAAAATTTATTAAAATACTTGATATTATTAAAATAACATATTTTGAGTCATATATTGTGGTAAATTAATTATTATATCATTATGAAATTATTATGAAGTCAATAAAAATAATGAAAACCCAAAACTAAATTTTTACTATTAATGAGAAATAAAGTATTTTTAAAATTCAATTAAATTCACCCTAACATTATTTCAACATTATGATTTCAAAAATAGTGTTTATTTTCTTCTAATAATTCTCTAAATATGATAATTGTAAATTTTAAATATATGAAACCGTATTTTAAAAAAAAAATAGAGAGTTGAAAATGTATAGTTAAATTTATGACACTTAAAACCTTTCAAGGTCATGATAATTTTTTTATCATTTATATTTAAATAAGTGTGTTTTTATCACTAAATTTTACCAAAATAAATATTATTCATTATAACATAGTTTATTATAAAAATTTATTTCTTTTCTAAAATTATTATTTGTGTCTGGAAAGGGAATTTAGAAAATTCCAACTCAATCAAACCAATTTTTTATGAAGAAAACTATTCTAAAAATGGAATTGATATAGTAAAAAAAATTATTTATAAAAAGGAATTACACTTTGTGTAACTAAGACCTGGACACATAACCTCTTTTAACACTAACATATTACCTAAGGGTATGGTGTGAAATAGTGATAGATTCATCAGTCATCTCAGCAAGCATCGACCAAGTGGTGATTTACACTAACTTGAGCTTCTACCACATGCAATTTCATTATAGCATAACTTATTGAATCTCATCTTGGTCATGCTTCAGGGAAATACAAAGTGATGCTACCTCCGTCCCATGTTATGAATAATGGGCTTCATACATCATGAAACTACTGGTTGTGGCCATCAATTCTCATTTATTAATTATTTATCATTACTCATTACTACTTATAAAAATGTTAAATTTATTACCAATAGTATTGTTTCCAATTGTTATATTGACTAATGGTCATATTTAACCTATAGTCATATAACAGTCAAATCCTGATGGTCACATTTCCCTTTATAATTAATAAATACCACTTCATTATTAAACAAATGTAGTTTTTTAGTTTAATATAATATAACACACATTTTATTTGGAAATAAATATCATTTAAAAAGTATGATTCATTAAATAGAACCCTTGGAATCTACACCTACTCCTAAAAATATCATCCCAAATCATTTTTTTCCCTCACAGATCCCATTTAGGAATTGTTCACAAAAAAATAATTAAGTTGTCTTACATTTCCACACTAGTTAAAATTTATGTGAGGGTTAGGAAAAAATTGAGATAATTTCCCTTTAATCCATAATTATAGCACAAGGAAGAACCATCTACCATTGAGGAGATGAAGAATATTTTCTATTCTATGAATATCTTCAACTTCCATAGTGAATTTATTATGATTTCCTCTTACTATTTGTAGAATAGGAAGATGGGTAGACATTGTAATATCCACCAATCGGTCTACTTAAAGTCTATATAGGACTTGAATTTTTGCTTCCTCTTTCCCCTTTTCAATAATCAAATCATTTTGAAGCACCTCAACATAAGTCATCAAATAAAAATACATGAACTTACACATTAAATTGGTTCAAATAACAATCTTAGACTTTATTACCTTTTGTACCCCGTTCCAATATAATAAAGGAGAAAAAAATAAGCTCAATGAATAATATTGAATAAGAAGATAATGAAATCGTCCCCTGATGAAGCTCCGTAAACTCTTGACCATGTTCCTATATTATTATATTAGGGAATAATTCATCAATGTGGTCCTCAATGATTTCCCAAATTAGACCATCACATCATCGTACCTGATTCATGATTCCCCACAGCCGCCTACTTGGTCCCTAAAGCAAAAAATAAGTTAGTTTCACCTTTTATTCCAATAGAGTCTCCACTTAGATCAATATTCTCTAAATAATATTTATTGATTATTCAATGTCATAGGGGAATCTAGTTACATGGATTACTAAGTGATGTTGGAGCTAAAATTTATCAGAGTAGTTGATCATTGACCTTTGAGCTCCTACACCCTGCATAGGAACTGGCTGGAAGATTATAGTTTATATTGATTTTATATCCTGAACTATAATGGAATATATTGGAGCATGACCAAATATACCATGTTGTACACTAGGTAGGTAAATAGAGGAATCCTCCTTTATGGGAACATTATAATTTGCTTCCCTTGGTGGTTCGATAATATATTTCATAGGTGATATTTTCTCAATTTCTAAAAAAACTCCTATAAATGTTCAAATAACCAGTCTAAGGAGATCGTTTGATTGTTTACAAGTACACTAAAAGAAAAAAATACAACATGATACTCATCCAAAGAGGATAACCAAAACCACAAGGTAAAACCCCCTTATAATTTCCCAAGGCCAAATCCAATTATTGGGTACTCGCATGTTAGTCACAACCATATATACAAGACAAGAAAAGAATTCCATGTTTTCGATAATTAAATGTAATCAATAATGTACCAATAAGATAAAAATCATAAATTTCAAAAGACATTTAATTAATTGAAGCTATGTAATGAAAAAAACTTACATTCCTAATAATGGTGCATGAATGCACCGAAAATACTTTAAATAAAGACATCAATATTTGGTGCATCAACCGTGGTGAAATAAATCAATGGTGATAATGAACAATAAGGACATCAATCCTACTTTACTAGAAACTCATAGGTCTACTATACAGTGTTGCCTAGAAACAAACATAGTTCCTCTTCAAAAGGAATAACCATATTATCTCTTATCTACCACATCTCAAATTAAGGGAAAATAAAGGAATCAAGTACTCTCATTCAATTTTTTACCACCACAACCCAAATAACTGGGTCCGTTTGTATTTCCACATAACCTCATGCACCCCTCCCCATATGAAAGAGGCAATTTAATATTTGTGATCACCTGAGAGACATCATGGGTATATTATTACCATAGTAAAAAAACCTAAATATAATACAATTAATTAAAAAAACAATAATAATTATTATAATTGAAATCAATAATCCATATACAACATCATAATGGAGAAGAGTATCATCCCATACTATAAAAATATGACATGTTAATCATAAAATACATACCAAAATAAATGATCCTCACATATGAAATAACAATTTACTGACATAAGGAAAACAAGTTAGTAACATTCAGTGAAACATCTATGGCCTAGAGTATATCGGGGCATTTCCCCCTATCGTCATGCTGCTCCCACTCATATTTCAAATGTAGGTCCCTTGACATTAACAAGATTTATAATCATAAAATCGAAATGTGCATTGATATTACCATAAATGTTGTGAGTATAAAACCCAACAGAACCCCACCAATTGTCTTTAACATAAGTTCACAATATAAAAAAGTGCATGTCATGACATTAACCAATGAAAAAGTGAACAATAAGAAATCATACATGTTCACACTTGTGTTGGGTTATTGAAAAAAAATATTTAACAACTTCATCTCTATTTTATATGGAAGTTCATATGTTATCTCAAAATAATCAAGCAACCATTAACCTATACATACCCCCCTTAAAGGGATAGTCAAACCCATATTTAAGTGAAATACTAATGTCGACATACTTCACAATTCTATGGAAGTCGATGCACCAGGTGTTAACCCAATATCACAGCTCCTAGGAAAGACATCACACTACATGTTGACCCAAAATTTTAGGGATAAGGAAAGACATCACATCATCCATGCTCCCTATTTAAGAAATTAGTTTTCCCCCACAACTTAACCTAATCACTAAATTACAAGGACAAAGATTCCATACAAACAAGATACAATAAGGTAGTTAATAATCATATCATTTCAGGAAAGATTCATATATACAAAACAAATCCACATGTGAGTCATTTCAAGCATATGCCTTGTGGGATACACATTCACACCAAATAATCATGCCAAACACCTGTATGTATAGGATACATGTGTTAAGGACTACTACCTCAAGTGAAATAATGTTACAATGACATGAATCACCTCCCAATTAAATTTGTATGTCCAATATACCTAAATCCATTCCTATTAAATCACATAATAATTCTAGGAACATGATCTAAGAACCAAACTACACAAAAGGGGTCAGAGTATATTAGACATACTGAAGATCCACTATCATCAACAATCTAGGTCAAGTAAATAAGTATATCCCAATTCAATAGATCTGGTTTCCATCTCTATCAAAAATCATCAAATCACTCATTATATAATTATAGAACTTCTAGATCCAACCATAACATCAAATATATTTTGTTTTTCACAATAAAAATAGGAAATATATAGAAATATAAATATGAAACATTAACAATGATCACATAACTTGAATTTTCGCATCCTAATAAATATAAATTCAATAGAATTGGAGTTTGAGGGGCGGAGAATCACTGAAACAAAAACCATGGTCCCTAGGTTTGAGAACCATTGAAGTAGGATAAAAATTGGGATATTTGAGGAGGTTTCAGGTTTAAAACTCAATTGTTTGATTAATTAAAACATTGTGCTTAGTTTAGTATCATGGTTTACTAAACTATGCACCAACTATGTGAGGTTTGCTAAATCTTTTGGGAAACCACACAATATGGATGTACAATTTTGTAAAACATGTTCTTCACCTTGTTCCTAAGACACATGTTCTTCTAGGGAATTCACATTTTTATCTTTAACTGTGGGCCACCTGTTTGCAAATCTAGCAATCTGTATTGTTTTTTGGGGAGGACCGCATGGGTTTATATAACATTTCTCAAACATTTCACCCCCTACCCAAAAGGTCTCCAAAACTGTCCATAACCATCCAGAACCAACCCGATACATAACCCATAAAAAGAATAACTCAAAAAACTAAAATTTGAGTAGAAATTAATGCATAAATTACCTAAAAATTATATATTCTTAAGAAGCGGTCTTTACATTTAAAAGAATAACCCATACATTTCTAGAGTGATCATCAGTGAATATCACAAAAATAAATAACACCTCTTTGTGAATTGGTGGTCATAATTTAGATATTTTTGATATATAAAATATAATGAATTTTCTCTTTGGGATAATAATTAACTATGAAAAGATACATTGTATTGTTTTCCAATGATTCAATCAACATATTTATCGAAATGTAATTTTTTTATTCTGGGAAATTTTCCCTTCTTGGAAGGAATTTTATGTCCTCTATCACTCATGTGAAAAAATATTTCTATTCCACACTTCTATACTAACCATGTTTTTTGCCTATACTGATTTCACCAACACAGAGTGTGGAATATGTAGGGCGGTGATAGGTATTTTTCTTCCATTAAACTATTACCATGTTACCATTGGCAAGATTCAATTTTTCCTCATTGAAGGATCTAGCATAACCATCATCATCCGTAATTTAGGTGGATATTTTTATTGAGGTGAATATTAGTAACATTATTTAAATACCTCAACAATAACCTAGATCATATATTAGTATTTAGAGAAATATTATAAATAGAAATAATTTTCTATGCACCATTATTTCCCATCCTAGAATTTCTGAAACTCCCCATAGTGTAAGATGAGAGGAAATTTCATCTCATTATGACATGATTGGAGGAACCTAAATCAATCACACATATCAAATAATTTCTTGAAAGGTTGACCCCATAATCTTGGTGAATAATAATGATATTATCATTGAAAACTATTATATCAATTTTTTTGGTTTTACATTTCTAATTTCTATGATCTTCCTTTAGCTTATAAAACTCTTAGATTTAAGGCCCAAGAGTTTCATAATGGTTGGAATTTATGTTGTATATCTATATAGATATTAATCACCTACTCATTTTTTTATTTTTGTCATGGCGTTTCTTTCCTATACTTCTTACCACCCATTTCCTTTTTCCTTATTTTTTTATGATAAGAGAATCAAATTCTAGAGTACATCCCTCATAATTTATTTGGAATTACTTATTCCAAAAAATTCCTTCATCATTTTCATGGTGAACTATCCATCAATGGTTGAATTACTTACTAAAACCACTATATTATATTACTTTATGTTTTTTGGTGGCCTTTTTCATCAATAAAACAACGTTATCATAAATGAAATACCTTTATTAAAGTGAAAATGACTATTTTTGGTTTTTAAACCCACTATATATTATTGGTCAATCCATTGAATTCAGTTCTAATGTTGTAAAAAATATTAGATCTCGTTAGAAGCTAATAAAGAATGTATAATATATATATAAATATTCTGTAAAAATGGTATTACAAATGATGTTTTATATTTTAATAAAGGACATGGATGAGAAATGTGACACCATGGTTGAGTCAAGAATACAATTTTTACCCTAGGAACTTTCAAAATTCCAATTTCATTGGTCCATATGATAGTTCACAATTATGAGTGGATTAAATAAAATTAAATCATTAATTAATTAAAATTTATTTATTAGTTATTTGACCTAGTGATGCCCTATTTAACCAATTATTAAGAAAACCAATAGGGTTAACCATATTACCCTAAGATATTTGAGAGCATATGAGGTGGATATCTAGGTGTGCGATAATAGAATGACAGGATTGTTGAATAAATTTATGCGAATACCAATGATGTAAGTTAAAATAAATTATTCACCAATGATCTATCCCTTTTTGAGGTGCGACATCATTATTTTTATATTTTCCCTATTTATTGTTATTTTTAAAAAATGTTAAATTAATTTTAACCATCTCCTCAAATTGAGTGGGGCATAAAAAAATTATCTTTTTCCTCACTATATTTTAAGTTTAGGTAACTGATAAATTTATTTATTAAAACCTATTTATAGTAGTTTATTTCACAAAAGTTTGTGTCTAGGATCATGATGGCCTCTATATTTTTAAACTTTATTGGTTTCATTGATTTTTCCACCCTTGATTCATGTATTTATTTCTATACAGGATTAGTTAATGACGTGACTAATAAATGTATCATTCGAATCACAAAAAGAATTTTGGACAAGATTTTGTGTATTTAGATTAGTGATGGGAGCCTTGGAACATGAGGGAATCATTGTGTCGTGGTGGAATCATGATTTGAAAATGGAAGTGATCATTTTTCTGAGAGAAGATATACAAGGGTGATAGGATTTGATGGAAATTTCAGTTTCAAATGATTGGTAGATAAAAATAAATACGTAGTGGTAGATTAACTATAAATTATGTGCTTAAATAAGATCTGGGAATGTTATAGGATGAGAATGGTGGTTGTAAAGAAAAACACATAGCTGGAACTGAATTTTTTTCAAAAAACCTAACTACATAACATAAAGTTTGGTAGAACACACATTGTGTACTTTAAGGATACAATTTCTAGGGTTTCAGTCTAATATAAATATCACATGACACATGACTAACTTAAATATAGTGTGACCCTATGTTGGATGTCGGTTTATAATGAGAGTACACACCCAAGTGGTTGTTTGGCCTCACACACCATGTATGATAAGACCACACAACGTGTATCTTGAACTCACCTAACACCAGAGGATGTGGTACTTGATGAGTACCACCTCAGGCCCCACATACCATGTATGATAACCTATAAACCATGTTTGTTTGGACCCATACACACCATTTAGGGCATCGATGTCCAACCAAACTACTATCTAGTGCTACACACTGTGTACCTTAAGATATAAACCATGTATTACTTTTAGATCAACCTCTTAGTTATGTAAACTCATTCAAACTTTGTTTTTGAAATTATAGTATTCCACCTTTAGTGATTTTCTATATATAAAATGATGGTTTATATTTATTCTATATCTGAGATATATGAAAGTATGTCGTTAGATTTTTTTTCTCTTTGACACTAGTTGGTTGTTGACCGGATTCATGCATGATCATTATAGTGATATTATGGTCAAAATATCCCTGATTGGTATAATAATGACATATAATAGGTCCCCCAATTCATTTATATAGACTGAGTCAGTAATACCCCCATCCACACGCACCTAGGGTGTGGGTCCTCTAACTATAGAGTTGGTAATCCCCTGAGTTTGATCTCAGGTGGGGTGTTGTTCCTCTACCAAGGTATGTACTCCCTCAATGATTATATACTCCATGGAAAATTTTGGGTCCCCATAATAAAAATAGAATATTTTATGATGATTATTGTATTGGTTGGTTTGGGTTTACGAATTGTGATAATATTCTACTAACAGTTGCTTATGAAGATAGAGACCTCTTCCATTATCTTGATTTTATCTTTGAGAATATCTAAGTTCCTCTTATCCTTTATCTCTAATTTATGTTTATTATTTTATTGATCATTTATGTTTCATTATGTTTTTTTTGGAGTTTCATACTAGATATGAATATACTCACCCTTACGTGGGTATCATTCCCACAATTTTCATGTCTTATTAAAATTAAAACCAATATTATGGGGATCTTAACGGTCTAGGTGTCTCCATAGATTAACAATACAAAATGGTGTTCTTGAGTTAGCAGGGAATGGAGTTTGGTATAGTGTGTTTGTATATTCCTTCAAACATATTCTTGGATGGGTTTCTTTTTTTTATATGAATTTTCCATTTTTCATTTGGATTTATGTTTTACTCTTCACCTATAAATTTTCCATTTTTCATTTGGATTTTTGTTTTACTATTCATTTGGATTTATGTTTGATTTTATGTTTATGATTTTTCCATTTTTCATTTATCAATTTATTTTAGTAATAGATTTGATTTTTTCAGGATGTATGGTGGTGTGTGTGGAGTATAGGTATTTTAGGATAAGGCCTTCATTTGAGAGTTATATCTAGTCGGTGCTAGTCACTAACCTCTAGCCAATTAGATGAGGGATTATGGTGACACACTTAATTCATCACCATCCAAGATTGGCATGGTGGCTCGAGTCATGTTAGAGTTGTATGAAGGTGATGTTTTCTGGGGGAAGGAGTTTGGGGTTAATAGTTATATGATGGTAGGTTTGGGATGTAGGGAAATGATGTTAAATTATTAACAGTTTAGATTTTAGCATATGGGCCCCCGGAATGGTATGTTCTTATATGTATCTATAAACTATAAGTTTGATATCCTTCATATTGAATTTTAAAACTAAGATACCAATGATAGGAAAATAATGGATCATGCATCATATAATAATGCTTGATTTATTTTCCTTTTCCTTCTTGATCTAACTCCCCAAATATTAACTTTTGAGCATGGTTTTCCTTATTAAATAGTTTTTTCCCACCATTTAGACAACAATATAGGATCCTGATTGAAGTTCATGATAATTAAAAATTGAGTTAAGAGGTCTTTATTTAGGGACCAATTCTTAGTTTTTTTCCTCTGGGAGGGTAGAGAGTGGTGAAACCACCCATTAAACAAACTATTAAAAAAATAAAAATAAAAATCGTAATAATAAAAAATGACCATAAAAAATACCCACATACCTAAGGAGGATGGTATTAGTAGAGGAAATGGTGTTTACGCGATGGGGGGAACACACTGTAATTGGAAGTGTTGGATAGGTGGGAATTGAGTGGTGTGATACGAAATGACTCTAGTCATTGGGATATGTAAAGTGAATTGAGAATGGTATGCGAGGGTATAGAATAAGATATTGAAGGGGTTTCATGGGGGTGGGAAAATGGGATGGGTGGTGGTGTGTGATTTCATTGTATTGAAGAATTATATTGTAGGGGTGAGGGAACTTAGAGAGAAGAGAATCGATGTACTACAGTGGGTCATGCGCGTAGGATATGTGAGTGCGTAAAGTTTTACAGAGTGGTGTAATAGAGGTTAGGGTTGAGATTTAAAGATTAAAGGTCAAATTTGGGGAGGGTACGGTTGTTCTTGTGCTCATTATTTTACCCAAGCCAATAGGCTCACTAGGCGTACCTATAAGTTGACCCTTTTTACCAGATTTCTTTATGAATTTATATAACTATTATTATTTATATTGATTCCTATTTTGGATTTTAGTGAGTCCTAATGTGTATGTATATACTCACACCATCATTTGATTTACATGTACATGTTTTGTCTTATAAAGATGACAAATATATCGACAACAACCTAATTGGCCTAGTTTCGGTGAATAAAAGTGATTCTTGGTGATGAACATATTCGGTGGTAAACCTTGAAGATTATGATTTGGACTATCTTCAAGTTTCAATTTTTCTTGTTGTTGTTCGGTTGGGAACTCATTTATGGATGGATGTTTGTTTTTACCCTTTATATATTTCACGTTATTTTGTTGTAATTTGTTGTATTTCCTTGAGGTTGTTGTATGCATGATTTACACTCTATATGTTTCTATATTTCATTATATCCCTACACTATTTCATGGATATGGTTATATGTGTGTGTGTGTCTGTAGTTTCCTAGGCTAAGGCCTCTGATTTCAGTGAGATTCTTACTTGGTGATATTCTTCATCCCCTAGCCTATCGGAGGTAGGATTAGGTCTCTCACGTGACTCACCGCTGCCTATGTGAGCCCCAGTGATTCTTGTCATGACATCTACTCCCAAAAAAATCTTTCTGAGGTAGAATATTATATAGAACATAATAGAATATCATCCAAACTATATATTCTGTCTATTTTTCATCACTTTAAAAATCCAGATTTTTTCATTTAACTATGTGCCAACCCATTCCATTGGGTAATTTCAATCTAACTAGTTTATCAAAATAATTAAATCAAAATTCATAAAAAACATAATTTCAAAAACAATTTTGGCATGTCAATACCACATAGTCTTTGAAAATCCATTTTTATCCATGAAATACCTTTTCCTTAAAACTATGTAACATAATTCATGATGTTGTGTTATTTTATCACACTTTTCCGCATTTTTTCTGAAATAAATGGGGTTTCAATATAAAATAGAACTTATAATAGTGATTTTTTTTATTTTGGAACAAATCTAGTTGAATTTTTTTCTAATGAATTTTTTAATAGAAATATCTCTTTTTGGATTCTTAATTGATTAAATTTTTTTCTATCATTTTTTGTACTATTTATTATAAATTTCAATGTTAAATTTAAAGGATGATTAATTTAGAATCATTTTTTGATGATTCAATAGAAATCTTACATAGGATTGGTGAGACCCTACCTAGGATCAATTTTCCGTTGAACCATTCCAATCGATCCTAAAAAGCAATCTCAAAAAAAATCAATCTCATTGATCAACCACGTGTTAACCCAGTTGTCCACATGACCAAACAGAATAACTAGAAAGTCAAATGGAGTGACCATCATCCAAAAAAACTTTACCCTTTTTTATTGACCACAACTTCAAAAAATGGAAAAAGGAATAGACATCTTATATAAAAACAAAAATGGGATGAATATGTGCCTCTGATCATGGTCAATTATCCTAATATATCATGACACAATGTACCCCCAAATCAAAGTGTCATGCCTACTCACCATCCATTATCGATGTTGCGCACTGCCATGACATACCTGAACAAGATTTGTACCACCACAATAGTGGGTTAATTTGATAGGAAGAGTATTACCTGACACTATTGAATGACATACAAACCAACACTACAGGGAGTATGAACCTTACCATGAGTCTATATCCCTCTTTGGAAAACAAATTGCATTTAAAATAGTAGGCACTTCCATGGTCATAATTTTCCATAGTGTCTTCTATGTTTTCCCTGAGTCACCTGTAAGCTATATGATAACCCAGATCGAGAAAAGATCATGGGAAGGTTTCATGTGATTGATGAAATATGAGACCCCATCCTGAACCTAAGTGTGATAAAGGGTGATCGATGCCACCAGGGTGAATCAATCATTACACATTTGTTAAGGGATGGAACTAAGCACATGCATTCAAAATATCAACCATCATCATTTAAATATACAATCACAATGAACGTGAATCATGACCTTAAGATATGAAATATCACTTGAAAAAATACCCTACTTATTACATTGATTTCCCAAGAACATGACATTTTGAATTAGATGGTAGGGTGAGTTGGGAAAGACATTGAATTATAGATGAATTTCCGAAATGACCAATAAAAAAGAACCAATCATTTTCATATTATTTCAATGAAATACTTTGACACTATTAACTAATAATGCGAACCTTTATACAAATGATTGTATAATAGAGAATGATTTCTCTACAGAAATATATAGATCAATTATAGTATAAAAAGTTTCTTTCCAAAGAATACTTTAAGGACACTGGCCCGAGGGGATAAAGGCCATCCAATTTTTCACATGGAAGTAATCATTGAAAATAATAAGAGGGTTATGAATTTGATGAATAAATCTTATGTACAACATTGGTTTAAAAAAGATCTAATTAATTTCAGAGACCATGTATGGAAGTTGTGATTTTCTTATTAAAAATAAATGTGGGGATTTTTTTAGAAAAATGATACCTTATTGGGAAGAGAGAATTATAGGGGAAGGATATGGAATTAGGTATGATAACTTTTGAATATTTGTAGAAATTTTAGAATTCTCACTGGGATATTCCTTAAAAAAATTCCTTCATTTACTATGTTATTCAATGACGATTTTAAAGAAACTAATCATTTTGTTATGATTATTAGCTAATTTGATATAGGGGGATGTAATTGAGATGGTAGATGATTTTACTTTATTAGAGTGAAATTTGTGGCTGGAAACTACCATTTTCAACTTTTATATAGTATATATCCATTAATTGTTAGAAAAAAATGAGAACTATTTCGATTTTTTTCTATCTACATACCATCTAGAAGTCCATTAGAAAAGTTGATGTTTCATAAAGAGGTATCACATTATGAAAAATTGAGAAGTTGTTTCTAATTTGTAACTCGTTTCATTAGTGGGAGGAATAGTGTATTTTGTAGGTGAGAGACTAGAGGACCAATTCATCCATAGATTAGTCATTCAAGAGAACTTATCAGCCTCATTTCAGTAGCTCTAGGATCACTTACGCATGAATAAATATAGAAAAAGACAAAAATGTAAGAAAAAATAAGAACTATTCAATAAAATTCCCCTATTATAGCCCTAGAATACTCCCTATATGTTTGTGATCTTTGCACTCATTCATATATTTTTTATTGTTTCCATGGTTCCCTATTATTCTCACTCTACCAATTTCATCACCTCCATTTAATTTCATCATTTCACTTTTACCTTTTCCTTATCACAATTTATTTCCTAGTTTTTTTTGTTACTTATTTAGACACAAAACACCATTTCCAAAATTCCTTCCCTATGGATAAACACCTATTCACTAATTTACAAGTTTTAAATGGGGTTTATAAATTTTTATTTCCCTCAAACCGAGAAAAAACCTAGATCCCTGAAAAAATTTGGTGTCATTGTAGGGGAAGGGAACATGTGACCAAGTAATAAAAACCCAAAAAATAAAATTAATATGTATATATAAAATTATGAAAAATATTTTAAAAAGGTTGTGAATGAATATTTGTTCATCAGTAGAAAACATTAAGGATTTAATACATGAAATCAATAAAAATTTGAGTGATTTAAAATTAAAGAAGAATAATGTAATGGAAAATATTGGGGAATATATAAATAATAAATCAAATGAAAACATTAACCATGATAAAAATGTTATCCTGCCACAACCTGGTAATGAGTTGATAGATAGAGTTAGGACAAGGGTGTTTTAGGTTCCTACGGTATAAAAAATCTATTATGAATTAGTCAAGGCCTTAGGTCTCAAAACTATTATCTTAAGAAATGTCACATTTCCATGATACCATCTTACCAACGATTACCTAATAAATACTCCCTAGCTTTATTAGGGACATATATCATACAATACAGTAATTTACACTTAGGGGATTTAGTGAGGAATAGTTAAAGATAAGAGTGTTCACATTTTTCAAGAATGGAAATGAAAATAAATTGTTTCAATATATGGATAAATAAATATTTGAATCATGGGAGAAATTGTAAAATTATTTCGTCAAAACATTTCACCTAAAGTGTATAAAATCTGAGATTCGGCACAAAATACCTTAATTTTTATAAGATTAGTGTGAGATGTTCCATGAATCCTGGGATAGATTTAAGGGGCTACTTAGGTAGTGTCATAACCATCAAAGTATATATAGTAACCCAGGATTATCATACATTAATATTACATCACTTTTAATGAATACTAATTATATTACACAAACACTTGCCTTAGGACTATAATTGTCACAACCCGTCCTCGGGGCCCATGCCATGACTACCCCAAGCCCGCCTCCCATAGGCCAGGGGCTGGCAACTAGCACCAAAGGCATAAATCCCGATAAAAGGGAAGGCATTGCCTTTATATAAGAAAACAAACACCATAGAGTACACAAGCAGAAGTAAACAATAAGTAAACTGAGTACAAAAGTAAGTGTTGGAAATTAAATGGGCCAGTATACAAACCCAACTGAAAGTACAGTACAACTGAGAAAATAAAGTACAACAGCTAAAAAATTAGAGCAGCAACCACCAAGACGTCCTCCAGAACTCCCACCTGAAGGGTGGGTACAGATAGTCTCATCGGCCCCTCGAGTCCTGTCGTCTACTCTGTGTACATCCCGCCTGATAGTCCACCTCTGGGTACTGTCCCGCTCTACCACCTCAACCACGATCAGCGTTGTCAGCCGTCTGCATCCAACACAATGTAGTGTGGGCGTAGCCCGTGTAGGGGTGAGTATATGATACTCAGTAGGGACCCCGAGACCCCCGTAGGTCTCCCAGAATCCATGAAGAATAAACCACAAAGAAGAGATTCAACAATGAGATAACAAACAACCCTACTTAGGTATATGCCCATACATATACCTAAGTCATCAAACCCAGTTCGGCTCCAACTCTCGAGCCCAAGTACAGCCTAGTCCACACATGAAAACACAACCCAGTCCACATAGGAAAGCACATCCCAATCCACTCAGGAAAGCACAACCCAGTCTACACAGGAAAGCACAACCCTGTCCACTCAGGAAAAAAAGTCCAATCCACACAAGAAAGCAAGTCAATCATATCGAAGATAATGATTGAAAGTCAAGACCCAGCTCACATAGGTATACTACTTTTGAAGAGAGGTGGAGATGATTAGATATAGCCTCTGAATCATCTCCTCTGTCGATCCTACATAGGATCCTAGTACAGAAGTCGTCACTGCCGAACCCACAAAGGATCCAAGTATAGTAGTCATCACTGCCAAACCCACGGAGAATCCAAGTGCAGTCAACAATGCTGCTGAACCCACAGAGGATCCTAGTACAGAATTCATCGTCGTCAAACCCACGGAGGATCCCAGCACGGTAGACATTGTCGTCGAACCCACGGAGGATCCTAGTACGGTAGACGTCGTCGTCAAACCCACATAGGATCCTAATACAGTAGTTATCCTCGTCGAACCCACTGAGGATCCTAGTACGGTAGTCGTCCTTGTCGAACCCACTGAGGATCCTTGTACGGTAGTCATCCTCGTCCAAACCACTGGGGATCCTTGTACGGAAGTCGTCATCTTCGTCGCAGCCAGCTCTAGGGTTCCCGCACATAGCACGCTAGATTCCGGGAGGGCCCGCTCCACGAGACAAGGGGTTGATACATAAACTGTCACAAAGTCTAGAGTTTATGTATCACAAAGTTCCGTCTTGTCAACAGGAACTCAACGCGACAGACGGTGCATCAATCGGACGCCCGGTCTGAGAGTTATTGGCTTTTCTGTCCTAGGGGCCCGGTTAGTTTTTTAAGCTAAAACCAACCCGACTGTACTTCAGCTACATCCAAACCTCGAGCGTAGTAAGCCAAAAAACTCGTCTCACTAAGAGAAATCCAATAAAGTCGACAACACGTCAATCAGATGTCTGGAACTCAAGTTATAAGTGTTTCCGCTCCGAGGGCCCGGTTGGTTTCGTGTTCTAACCAACCCGTCCATCCCCAATGTTCTCTGAAACCTTGAGTGTAATATACCAAAACGACCATCTCAATCCAAGGATCCCAACGCAACTGACGATGTGTCTTTCAGAGGTTCTTAGATCAAGTTATGGGCGTTTGAACAGATCTGTCTAAAATTAGGGGGTTTGGGCCCGGTCTGACCCGACCCAATACCCCCTGGGTCAGCCCGAACTGGGTTGACCCGACCTGGGTCCAGGTCTAGCCCATTTGGGTGCGGCCCGGCATGGCTGGCGCGTCCCGGCCCAGCCGTCATGGCCCGGCCCAGCCGGCGTGAATGGTCCGGCCCGGCGCGGGAGGTCCGGCCCAGCGCGGGTGCCCGAGCGCCGAGCGGGCGCGGAAGGGGGTGCCGCCCCTTGTCTCGAAGCGGTGGATTGTGGGGTCCACCCTAGGTGAGCTGGCCGGGGGTTTTGAACCCCCGTACTTCTTGGAAACGGCCGGCCATAATGGTCGGTCGGTGTGCCACGCAGGACCCACGGGGGGTCCCGCCTCCTTGAGCATCGGCGGCCGACTTGGTCGGCTGCCTCCTGTTGTTCCGCCACGGCCAAAGGTCTCGGATCTTTCCTGACCGATGCGGCGTGATGGCGCCGCGCCCTCTACTACGGCCCGCCCCAGCCGCGGCCCCCTTAGTGCTCCGGCATGGCACGACGGCGCCGCGCCCCATCGTCGCGGCCCGCTCCGGCCGTGATCTTCGTCGTCCATGCGCAGTGCAATGTCACCACGTCGCCTTCAATTCAAGCCACTAAGAAGATCAACTATAAAATGGGAGGATGGTCGGCCGTGTTTGTGCGGTCTGTCCTCCACCTGTTATATTGATAGCAAGCAACCAATCATTAATTAACAGCGATCGTTAAATAATACTTGAACGACGAAACAACACCTACCTCGATAAGACGTCGCACGTCGTCGAACTACGGAAGACGAATGTCGTGGTGATCAGGAATCACGGAAGATTGGTGTCGTCCCGTCAACGTCGGAAAGGGAGGATCCAAGGGTGGCGTCGGTGTTTTTCGTTCTTCATTGGAGGAAGAGGAAAACTCTCCAAGTGCTGGGTGTCGTGCTTCGCTGCCAGCGTTCCACCGCTTAAAGAAGTCATCCATAACTCTTCCCCTATCCTCCTTTGTATTGGAGTGGGAGGGCTTATCGTAGGCACGCAAGTCATAAATGAAGGATTTATGAGAGAGGGCTCCATCCAATTAATCCGCTGCAGTGGTGCATTAAATTGGGGAGAAGGTCAAGGGGGTGGTTATTGCTTGGGTGGTCCCCTCATAAAAAAAAGAGGTTTCATCCTCCTCAATTAGGAGGGGGATTTAAACCTAGAGGCTCTCCATCATAAATGAGGGGGAGTCAAGGAGTTATGATTCCCCTCCCATTTATGGGAGGCCTCATGTGGTTTCAACTGAGGTCCAACCTCCAAGCGAAGCTTCTAACCACTTTATCTGCATGACATGTGTTTAACAAAATAAAATAAATTGTTCACTTATTTTATTTATTAACCCACGTAAAACCCAAAAACTAACTTTTATACCCAAACACCTGCCACCGAGCTAAAAGTCTTCTTAAGCGAAAACCCGCGCTGCGAGATCAACGGTGCCATCAGATTTCAATTCCGAGCACTGGATCGAATGATAGGAAAACTCGCTCGTTCGTTTACTGAACATACCCAAGCTAAACATCGGAAAATGATTCTGGGCACACTGGGCCTCGGAATCAGGTGCCGTCAGAAACTGCGCACTCGTAAAATTCAAAAAAAATTAAAAAAAAAATTTCCTTGAAATTTCTGGGTCTTTATATTACTCCACCTCATGGGTTTACGTCCCCATAAAGTTACATCATAAACTAGGGGAAAAAAGAGGATACTGACCACGCATCTAAGACTCCCGCTCCCATGTGCTCTCCTGGAGGTTCTCATGCTACCAACGAATGCGCACTAGAGGAATCGACCATCCACGTAGGACCTACTCCTATCGATCCTCGATCTGCACCGGGACCTCCACAAAAGTCTCCCTGTCATCGATGTCCATCTCCCTGTGATCAAAGATATGTGTCGGGTTGTCCACATATCTCCTCAGCTGAGATACGTGGAAGACGTCGTGAAAACTGTCTCTGGTTCTACACATGATGACTCCATCACTATCCACAAAGGATATCTGAAATGCGTCCACCTTCTGTCTCGCCTTTCCTAAGAGCTGAAAGTCCAATATCCTACTAAGAGCATCTGCTACAACGTCCCCCCTCTCCAGGAGTATAAACTATCTTGAAGTCACAATCCTGGAGGAAAACAAGACTTCACCGCTATTTCATGTCCATGTCCTTTCGGGAAAAGATACACCTGAGACTATTGAGTTGGTGAGAACTGTAAACAATTCATTTGACGAACAATGGGTGAGATTAGCCATTTGTAAGAACTCAACTCCACCCTTCTTCGTCTACGATCTACAAGATCTTCTGAGATTCCTCCTCATCTGAAAAGAGAAATCTGGTCTCATCCCCTGGATGAACCACGTCCTTTGCCGAATACAGTCAATCCTGACATGAATGGTACTAATTCATGCCATGGAAGATGTTGTAAGGCCTCGATGCTACCACTAAGAGATCCAACCATTACTCTCACATCCAAGGGTTCAGTCACACTATCGGCAGCAGTGTGTGGTCACTAGGTCTCCACCAGTAGGAATCTCGAAAGTGAGGGTCACGTTAACGGTTTTAACCAGAACCTCTCAGTATCAATTACATTAAAAAGGACAGGGAAGAAAACGTCACAAGAACAATTATCTTTTATTACTGCATCTCAAGGTAAAAGGACACAAAGCATCCAAAATCAAAACATCAACAAAGCTAGAAGCAACATGAACAAAAGTCTCCATGTCTAGAGCTAGTCTCGCTCTTGTCCATCTGCTCCCAGATCTCAATGGTCATAGGCCTCAGCTGCCTAAAGCTGAGCCCTCCCCTGTCCACCTGTTCCCTATGGTCGGGGTGGTCTTCCTGGTGATGGTGGTGGTGGGGCCTCAAAGCGTCGCCCACCACTCGCTGCTCGGCCAGATCCCCTGCCTCGTCCGCCTGCTCCCTACAGACTGACATGGTCGAACCTCTGCCTGGGAGGTCCCTCTACAGCCTGCTGCTCAGCCAGATCCTCTACCTCGTCTGCCTGCCCCCTGTGGACTACCACGGTCGAACCTCTGTCTGGGAGGTCCCTCTACCACCTACTACACATCTGCAGAGTGGGTCGGGTATTCTCGATCTATGTGACCCGGCCCACCACATGCATAGCACTATCTGCTCCTTGTGTGGCTGGCTCTGTTTTGTGTGCCCCACACAACCGAACCTATATCCTGAGATTGATCATCTGATGGTCTGGCCCGCTTGGTCCTCTGCATTATCTGTCTAATGCCGGCTGCAGAAGACTCCACTGTGGGTCGTCCTGCGTAGGGTCTCACCGCTGGTGACTGCTCAGCGAGAAAACTCTCTACTAGAAGGGATCTCTCCAGCACCCCTGCCTGCGTCGGGATGTTGAGGGAGATCATCGAAGCCCTAATCTCATGCCTCAGTCCCTGATCAAAGGCCTGGGCCCTGAAGAACCAGTCCCGTACCATATCTGTGGAGTAGCGCGAGAGGTCGTTAAACCTCACCGAGTACTGAGCCACTAACATGCTTCCCTAATGCAGCTGTAGTAACTCCTGGATGCGCACCGCACAGAGGGTGGCTGGAACGAACTCCGAGCGGAAGAGGCTTTTGAAGTCCATCCAAAGAAGTGATGCCTCATCGTGCACCTAGAGCATCAGGCTCCACCATCTACCTGTTGTTGCGTGCAGAAGACTCGCCGCAAGGATCACCATGAAGTCAACTAGTGTCCCTACTAATCTGAAGACTCGGACGATAGCCTCCATCCAATTCTCGGCTGCCTAATGATCCGTATCTCCGCAGAACCTGGGCGGCCTCTGATGCTAAAACTCATGCAGTTCTCTCAGGCGACGTGCACTCTCAGTTGCGGGGGCTGGTGGAATCGGTGGCTCGGCGGGTAGAGGTACCGCCGGTGCCTCCGCTGTAATGGGGACCTACACCGAGGCCTCGACGCTCGATGGGCTTCCATCTCGCCCGTAACTGGGAACCATAGCTAGCTGTCATCGTAGGGCCATCCTGAAAAGAATCAGGTGTTCCACAGTCAATACAGTATACCTAGTGAGCTGACACAAGTAATCACAAAGAAAAATTTGAAACACTCATGCAATCAGTGTTTTCGTGCACTGAGTCGGAAATCAGAAGTCAGGGTCCTGGTGTATGGATACATCGGCCGCCTCACCAACACTAGACTCCTTAGACTGAAAACCACACTCAATACTCTTAACACTATTTCTTCATAGAGAAGAAAGATTAGAGTCTGGAGTTCCGCGGTAGAACCGACTCCTCTAATACCAATTTGTCACGACCCATCCTTGGGGCCCGTGCCATGACTACCCCTAGCCCACCTCCAATTAGACAGGGGCTGGAGACTAGCACCAAAGGCGTAAATCCCGATAAAAGGGAAGGAATTGCCTTTATATAAGAAAACAAACACCACAGAGTACACAAGCTAAAGTAAACACTAAGTAAACTGAGTACAAAAGTAAGTGCTGGAAAGTAAATGGGCCAGTATACAAACCCAACTGAATGTACAGTACAACTGAGAAAAGAAAGTACAACAGCTGAAAAAGTAGAGCAGCAACCACCAAGACATCCTCCAGAACTCCCACCTAAAGGGTGGGTACAGATAGTCTCGTCGGCCCCTCGAGTCCGACCGTCTAATCCGTGTACGTCCCGCCTGATAGTCCACCTCTAGGTACCATCCTGCTCCACCACCTCAACCACGGTCAGCGCTGTCCATCGTCTGCATCCAACACAACGTAGTGCGGGCGTAGCCCATGCAGGGGTGAGTATACTATACTAAGTAGGGACCCCGAGACCCCTGTAGGTCTCCCAGAATCCACGAAGAATAAACCACAAATAAGAGATTCAAACAAGAGATAACAAACAACCCTACTTAGGTATATGCCCATACATATACCTAATCCATCAAACCCGGTTCGGCTCCAACTCTCGAGCCCAAGTACAACCTAGTCCACACAGGAAAACACAACCCAGTCCACATAGGAAAGCACATCCTAGTCCACTCAGGAAAGCAGAACCCAGTCCACACAGGAAAGCACAACCTAGTCCACTCAGGAAAGCACAATCCAACCCACATAGGAAAGTAAGTCAATCATATCGAAGATAATGATTGAAAGTCAAGACCCAACTCATAGAGGTATACTACTTCTGATGATAGGTGGAGATGATTAGATATTGCCTCTGAATCATCTCCTCTGTCGATCCTACCTAGGATCCTAGTACGGAAGTCATCACTGCCGAACCCACGGAGGATCCAAGTATAGTAGTCATCGTTGTCGAACCCATAGAGGATCCAAGTACAGTCGACAACGCTGCTGAACCCACATAGGATCCTAGTATAGAAGTAATCGTCGTCGAACCCACGGAGGATCCCAGCATGGTAGACGTCGTCGCAGAACCCATGAAAGATCCCAGTACGGTAGACGTCGTCTTCGAACCCACAGAGGATCCTAGTATGGTAGTTTTCCTCATCGAACCCACAGAGGATCCTAGTACGGTAGTCCTCTTCGTCTAACTCACTGAGGATCCTTGTACGGTAGTCGTCCTCGTCAGAACCCACTGAGGATCCTTGTATGGAAGTCGTCATCTTCGTCCTAGCCAGCTCTAGGGTTCCCGCACACAGCAAGCTCGATTCCAGGAGGGTCCACTCCATGAGCCAAGGGTTCGATACATCAACTGTCATGAAGTCTAGAGTTGATGTATCACAAAGTTCTGTCTCGTCAACAGGAACTCAATGCGACAGACGGCGCGTCAATCGGACGCCCGGTCTGCGAGTTATTGGCTTTTCTGTCCCAGGGGCCCGGTTGGTTTTTTAAGCTAAAAACAACCAGACTCTACTCTAGCTACGTCCAAACCTTGAGCGAAGTAATCCAAAAAAAACCGTCTCACTAATAGGAATCCAATAAAGTCGACAACACATCAATCGGACTTCCGGAGCTCAAGTTATAAGCGTTTCCGCTCCGAGGGCCGGGTTTGTTTCGTGTTCGAACCAACCCGTTTGTACACAGGGTTCTATGAAACCTTGAGTGTAATATACCTAAATGACCCTCTCGATCCAAGGATCCCAACGCAACTGACAGTGCGTCGTTCGGAGGTCCGTAGCCCAAGTTATGGGCGTTTCAACGGATCTGCCCGAAATTAGGGGGTTTCGGCCCGGTCCGACCCGGCCCAATACCCCCTGGGTCGGCCCGAACCAGGTCGACCCGACCCGGGTCCAGGTCCGACCTGTTCGGGTGTGGCCCAGCATGGCTGGAATGGCTCGTCCTAGCCGGCGTGGCCTGGCCCAGCCGGCGCGGCCCGGCCCGGCGCGGGTGGTTCGGCCCAGCGCAGGCAGCCCGGCCCGGCGCAGGCACCCGAGCGCCGAGCGGGTGCGGAAGGGGGGGCTGCCCCGTGTCTCGAAATGGTGGACCGTGGGGTCCGCCCTAGGTAAGCTGGTCGGGGGTTTCAAACCCCTGGACTTCCTGGAAAAGGATGGCCATTATGGTCGGCCGGTGTGCCACGTGGGACCCACAGGGGGGCCCTCCTCCTTGAGCGCCGGAGGCCAGCTTGGTCGGCCGCTACCTGTTGTTCCGCCACGGGCAAAGGCCAGGACTCTTTTCCGACCGGCGATGCACCCTCCGTCACGGCCCGCCCCGGCCGTGGCCCCCTTGGTGCTCCAGTGCGGCGCGACGACGCCCCGCCCCCTCGTCGCGGCCCACTCTGGTCGCGATCTTCGTCGTCCATGCGCTGTGCAACGGCACCGCGTCGCCTCCGATTCAAGCCACTAAGAAGATAAACTATAAAATGGGAGGAGGGTATGTCGTGTTTGTGTGGTCCGTCATCCTCTCGTTATATCGATAACAAGCGGCCAATCATTAATTAACGATGGTCGTTAAATAAAACTTGAACAAAGAAACAACCCCTACCTCGATAAGACATCGTACGTCATCGAAAAACGGAAGACGAACGTCGTAGTGATCGGGCGTCACAGAAGATCGATGTCATCCCGTCAACGTCGGAAAGGGAGAAGCTGAGGGTGGCGTCAGCGTTCTTCGTTCTTCGTTGGAGGAAGAGGAAAACTCTCCAAGTGCTGGGTGTCGTGCTTCACTGCCAGCGTTCCTCCTCTTGAAGAAGTCGTCCATAACTCTTCCCCTAGCCTCCTTTATATAGGAGTGGTAGGGCTCATCATAGGCACTCAAGTCATAAATGAAGGATTTATGATAGAGGGCTCCACCCAATTAATCCGCTGCGGTGG
This sequence comes from Viscum album, assembly GCA_963277665.1. NCBI lineage: Eukaryota > Viridiplantae > Streptophyta > Magnoliopsida > Santalales > Viscaceae > Viscum > Viscum album. The sequence goes on from OY728166.1 coordinate 491,931,907, forward strand.
CGCATTAAATTGGGGATAAGGTCTAGGGGGGTGGTTATTTCTTGGGTGGTCCCCTCATAAAAAAAGCGGTTTCATCCTCCTCAATTAAGAGGGGAATTTAAAACTAGAGGCTCTCCCTCATAAATTAGTGGGATTCAAGGAGTTATGATTACCCTCCCATTTATGGGAGGCCTCGTGTGGTTTCAACTGAGATCCAACCTCCAAGCGAAGCTTCTAACCACTTTATCTGCACGACATGTGTTTAACAAAATAAAATAAATTGTTCACTTATTTTATTTATTAACCCACGTAAAACCCAAAAACGAACTTTTATACCCAAACACCTGCCACCAAGCTAAAAGTCTTCGTAAGAGAAAACCCGCGTTGTGAGATCAACGGTGCCCTCAGATTTCAATTCCGAGCACCGGTTCAAAAGATAGGAAAACCCGCTCGTTCTTTCACTGAACGTACCTGCGCTAAACTTTGGAAAATGATTCCGGGCACACCGGGCCTCGTAATCAGGTGCCGTCAGAAACTGCGCACTTGTAAAATTCCAAAGAAATTAAGAAAAAAAATTTCCTTGAAATTTGCGAGTCTTTATAGTAATAGTCAAGTTCCATTTGAAACATAGAAATTGAACCTTCTACATTACTAAATTTTCATTAATATCCCCTTAAAGATCATCCCATTTTGTACTCCTACTTCAAACCATTCATTATAAATTGGGTAAAGGAAACATATGAAATGGTGATATTAGTTGCTCAGTAAGGGTAAAGAAAAGATATATCAATATATGATCATATGAAGGCATAATATAAGAATATGGGTATGTGATCATGAACATAACATACGAGTTTTATTCCCAAACTGTTATAGATTGTAAAAATGAGTCATGGAATGGAGATTGGTAGTTCATAAGACAAGAATCATAAGGGAAACAATGAACATGAGCCATTATATTTTAACATTGCAATAAGACAAGGAATATTATTCATAGACATAAGAATATAAAATATTATTTTGAGGATACCTACCAAGAAATTCAAAACATGCTAGGATCGGGATAATTTCTCATATACCTACTTCAGGAATGGGATTTCCTCCCATGTACCCTCTTGTTTAATAATAGGGTTGACCACCCATTTATCCTCTTTTTTCAGTATTTAGATGACCACCCATGTACCCTATTGTTTTGGGATTGGGATGACCACCCGTGTGCCCTCTTGTATAAATACTGGGCTAAACACCCATGTACCCTACTTTATGGTCTAGGGCTAAACAACCATGTACCCTTATCATTAGGCTTGGCTGGACCACCCTTAGAACCTCATCACTGGGCTTGGTATAATCATCTTTATACCCTATATTCTTGTAAAAAATTTATCTTTACCAAATTCATTGGTTTGGGAGATAGGTCCTACCCATATCATAATGAGAAACATATTTATTTGTGAAAAAATATAATATGAATTCATCATATCATAACACATAAAATTAAATGGGTATCATAAAATTTTCATCATATATTAACCTATGTAAAACAAACAGGTTTCATAATCCTTTCATCAAAGCATAGCTCACAAAAAGAAGTAGGCTTTACAAGTAGTTTGTCATAGTATAAACTGTGTAAGAGAAATGGGTTTTATAAAAAACTCCTCATCGTAAACATTAACCATTAAAATAATGAATAAGAATTGTGTACTTGGATCATATCCCCTGTAACAAATAAACTATATCAATGTATGTCATCTTAGATGGATAATGGTTTTGAAAGATCACCTAGAACATTTTTTTAAGAAGAAAACCTTTTAAAAAAATATATTTTTAAAAACAAAAGATAATTTCAAGTTCATTTTCATGAAAAACCACTTGGGAAACATATAATGTAATCTTTAAAAATTATTGAAAAATATTCTTGAGTAAAATAACCTTTATTCATTGAAAATTCTCTTTTTAACATATAAAACATTTGGAAGACATTTTTCTCTAAAAATAACATTGAAAATATATAATGGAAAACTTAAAACATTTAATAAGTACTTTTCTTTGAAAACCAATTTAAAATAAAAATATTTAACAAAATATTTAAGAAAACTTTTTCCTTTAAAAAAAATAATTTAAGATTAAATGAATGGTGTATTCATGATGTCAGATAATTTTGTTCATGAATTATATATAAAAACAAAGATTCATTTCATATTGTTAGTAGAAGTCAAAAGATCCTTGATTTGAAAATGAAAATAAGATTCATTTAAAAAAAAGGTAAAATATGGGTAAAAATGTATTTTAAAATCATAGTTGAATATTTATTAATTCATTTTTATAGAACATGGTTTCAAGAGGAAATGGATTTCTGACTGAAGAGAGATATAGAATCAAGTTTTATTAAAAACTATCTCAATTATATTAAGTTACAAAGAGTATAAAATGGTACACTTTCATGGATATATCATGAAAAAAAGAGAAGAATAAATTTCATGATAATTCTTGAGAGATGGATTGTAGTATTTCATCAATGTATGCATAATTATAAACAATCCTGATAAATAATGATATTGTTGCAATAAGCTCTTACCACTTTAGTTACTTTGAATCATAATAACCATGAAATAATAACCATAAATTAAGCATGAAATATCATGAAAATAAGTATATTAATGATATAACATGTAAAATGGTCAGTATATACACCTCATAAAATAATATATATTCATAACATAACATGTGTCTCAAAGAATTCAAATTAATACAAAATTCTTTTACTACTTTGGTATCTTTGAAACTATAACCCCATGAAAGAAGGATACCCAATTTTATATATGAGTAAAAACCGTTTTATGTATAATTATCATAAGGAACATTCATGTTCAGTATAAACACACATATAAGGAAGATGTGGTGAATATAGAATTTGTGTCACAAGAGAAAACAGTTAGAAAAAACTCCCTTACCTTTAGTATTGACTTCATACACATTGAGACCTACTGTATAATAAATATATGTTTATTATAAATATATAAAAAACATATTCATATATATCCAACATTACATGATTTTATTATGACTTTAAATTGACCATTTATCAATAACCCCATATGAATGTTACATTTCGGGTAATAACCGCTTTGTATTTTGAATAAGCTTTGACTTGTTATTTTTGGTCAACTTACTTAGATCATTATTTAATTATATCCAAGATTTAAACTATGAGATAAATATCATATATATACAATATATATTTATATTTATATTATCCTGTAAAATTTAGCTATTCAAAATAAGATATACTATTCATGGAGACGGTAGGTCGTACGTATGCATGAACACTATTTCTGTTTTCCTACCATATTAAAATAAAGTAAGTAAATGAGATATATATATATATATATATTATCATTACATTATAACACTTATGTAATATATATCACATATTTTTATTAAACCCACCCTAAATACATTCCATGTAAAGCGTAAACGAATCACATCGCTTTCTGATGTCGTAGTCCACCATACACATGAACGATGTTATCATATTCCCATAAAATGGAAAGCATAAAGATGTTTATAATATAATAATTTTATATGAATAATAATATCATATATAAACATTATTTACACCATTATTCCCAACCTTGAAAGGTGGTAGTGGAAAAACAAACAGCATCGGTTCGCAAGGTGGAAGCACATCATACACACAATCGATGATTCGGTAACCCATTTGGTGGAAGTGTGTGTAGTTTTAGGTCATAACATTAATATAAAAAAAATATTATTATATTTAATATTTTTATGTTAACATATAATAATTATATAAAGGTAATTTAAGGAGGTGGATGAGTAATTAAAATAAAACCACTTTTAGAAGAACATTACCTCTTATTCGAGTATCCGCTTTAGATTTTCACTAAATCCTTGAAAGGTTTGAAATATTCAAAAACATAATACATAAATTATGGGGGAGGGAAGTTTAGAAGTGATTTTTCTAGATATTGGTGGATAAAAATGTCTTTATAGTCATGAAGATGTGGGAGAGTGAGTTTCTTTTTATAGTTGAGGAGGAGTGGCATTCTTGTATATACTCAAAAGTATTCACTAATGGGTGGTAAAGCTTACCTAAAGTTAATCTAAACATACTACTTAAAGTAATGAATAGATTATATGTTTTATCCCAAAATCCACAAAACATTTATTCACAAGTTTTAAACATTTGGTTCCTTAACTCTTAAGCTTTTTTATTTTATCATTTTGGTTTTTCATTATGTTAACTAGTTTTCTAAAATAAGTAATTTATTCTTAAATACCAAGTTATATTGGTCATTATTATATAATTTGGAATTTATTATTATAAATATTATATCAAATTTATAAATTAAAAATCCTTTGTGTTTAGAATATTAATTTTAACACAAGTTCATGTAAGGTGAAAAAACACTACTTTAACCGTAATTGTGCTAACTCAGTTTTTTCTATTTAACGGTTGGTATTGTCATTATAAAAAAAAAATGTTCCATAAATGGAACATAGTTTATATTATTTAATATTTATAAATTAATTAACATAATATAGGTGTTTTTATTACTTTTTAATCAATTAATAAAATATAATTTAATATAAAATGATATTAATGTCAATTTTGACATTCATTTAAATTATATTAAGAATAACTAGAAAATATTCTAAATCAAATAAATTATATTAACACCTATTTAACATGATATAATCATCTGAAAACCATTTAACATGAAAATTCATTCAATTTATTTCACAATTAATGTTTTTAGTATCATTTGACTTTATTTAATTTTTAACTAAATAATTCATATGTTGGTGTTTATTAATAATTTAATGTAAATATATTATCTCAAAAAGAGTAATTCAAGTTACCATGATAAAAAAATTATTCATAAAAATTAATATTTATAACTAATCTTATGTAGTCTTTTCCCAATTATGAAGATTTATATGAATTAAAATGAAGAAAGGTACTTTACTTGTTATATTGGTCAATTTCATGAAACAAGTGTCCCTTAAACTGATAAAATTAGAGACTATGGTCATAAGGGTATTAATATATCTATATAATGTATTTTGAACATGATTTTGGCCATTCTTACACCTTATATTCTTTGTTTAACAACTATATAAACTCGTTTTTACTTTAATAACTATAATTAATTTTAACTTTTTTCACTAATAACTTTTTTAAATTATTAAGTTTGAATTATTTGAAATTATAAATTTTATTAATTCAAAATATTTAATCCATATCTCTAAATTTAATTCACATAACTGGTAGTAATTAATTTAAATTTAATCCGGTATGAGTGATGATAATGAGGGTTTTTAATGTGAAAATAATCAAAAGTTTACAGAGTCTTTATAACTACATTCAATATGAAAATTCACCCAATGACCCACATTGGTATAATATATGAATAATTGAAATAATTATACTTTAAAACTAATTTTAATAATAATATAACATTATAAATAAATTTAAAAAATGATGCTTTCAATTAAAACTAAGTATTTTCCACTATTTGTTAAAAAATGAAACCTATCTGAAAAATACAAAAAATTCACCCAAAGATCATATTGATGTTACTGTTTTAAAAATGATGGTTATTTTTTCATTTAAATTTTCTAATATTGATAAAATTTATTTTTAAATTATGTTTTCCAAACATGATTAACCTGTATTTTAAAAAATATAATGTTTTCATTAAACATTTCTTTTTTATTTTATATATTTATTATTTTATTTCTAATCAATAGATAACTAAAAAAATGTGAAAATTGTATACTTTTATAAGTTTTTTAATACTATCCATTCCTTCCATTCTAATTTCTAGGAGATAACAATAATATTAAATAATATTAGTAGTATATTGTAGTTTGGTAAAACTCAGTATTGTATGTAAAACAAGCCAAACGTAGTGTTGTGTGTACTGTAAGATAAACTCATAGTTGTGTGTTATGAAAGATTAACCTGGTCTTCCAAATAAAGTAATATTTTCATGAAACACAAGCCATTAAATAATTTTAATTTATTAAAATAAGCATAAATACTTAGGGTGTTATATTCTACACCTCTTAAAATGAATTTGGACCTCGAAAGTCATATGATTCATCAAATTTTTAATACTTGAATGTTCCATTCCTAAAAAACCCACATCACAAATATTAATACTAAAAAAAAATTTTAAAAGGATATGTTTTAAATATAATAGTTACCCAAATTAACTCATAACTTGGTTTCCTACTTAGATAAAATTGGTGGGATATGAATATTTGGACACAGAAGAAAAGAGTAAATAATTATAGAGAGTGATAGAGATCACTGATCACAAAAAAGTAAGTGATCCATAAAAATTTAACAACTAAAAAAAATAAATATATGATCATCTAAGGGAAAATTTGATTCATAAAAAATTAAGGTACTAGGATAACATTTTTTTCAATACCATTTTCCTAATGTTGAATAATTTTCACATGAAGGTATACTTAATGATTTCATTCCATTTCACAAGGAAAATACCATCCATCAATTGTTCCTTGATCAATTATCACTTTATCTCTTACTCAAATAAATAAAGGTGAATATATTTTGTTTAAATTACTAATGGGTCATTTAATCCTTAAATAATATGATAAGTCATTACATATATCTTTAGTTATAATCACACCAAAATGGTTAGCACATGTTTTATAATATACATAAATATTCATATTGAAAAACATTAATATATAAAACATCATTCGAAGTTTAACAAAACCCATTTATTAAATGGTTAACCCTTTAACCCTTCTAAAATATAAAAAACTAAATCTTTAAAAACAATGTCACTAAATTTCTCAAAATCAGCTTAGCATTGATCTCTTATATATCATAAAGTGTCTCTTGATTGTCACATACCAAACATATGAATACCATCATCTTGTACTCACTTGAAACAATGTAATTACAATAAATCCTTAGGGAAAACGTTAGTTATTCTTCTTTATTTATATGCATTATTAGATATATTCCTTAAATGTAAAAAAGTTGTAAACTTCATCAATGATAACACAAACCACCTTCTCAAAAAACCCATTATCTATTTGGATGTCATAAACACTATCATGTTTACTTTATTCTTATCCAGTATCTGTTTTTCTAAACTAAACACCATTTTCTGAACATTAGAAAGATATTAAGGGTGTAACACCCCAACCCTAGAAGCTTGGATCAAGTTTATTTTTTAATACATTTTCATGATCAAAAGGAATCAAATCCCAAAATACTTATTAGTTTATTAGTCTTGTAAAATAGATTACATACATGATCCTTACATTATAAATCAAAACATAATATGCAGAAAAGATGATTCTTTGTTAACACAATTATTCTACTAGATTAATTGTACTTATCAATAATAAAAAACTTCTTGTAATTCTAGGAAAATAAAGCATAATAAAGGGGTGAGATAAGATGCTCATTAAGGTTAAAAAACATAGTAGAAACTTTCATAAATAATCATAAACATTTAAGGAAAGGTATAAAACTAACACATAAGCCTTTTAAACATAATTTTAAACATAATATGGAAATAATAAATAAAATGGATCAATTTAAACACTCAGATGGATATTCTACTAGTTTAATACTCATATTTAATATTAATAACTAATATCATAATGGGAAAATGCATAATGTCGGACATCATAACCATACTGTCAAGGCCTCATGCCAAGACCATACATAACCATACTGTCAAGACCTCCTGCCAAGACACTAGTTTGACTCGTGAGACATACCGATGCATCAAGGGTATACAACATGCCTCGACCATCACTTATTAATTCTAATTCATTCCTCATATGAAAATGGTGAAACATAAAATAAACATTCGGAATAAAACTAGAATATGAAATGTTAATGCTTTAACCATAAACCTTGAATGGTATCAAAATAGAACATCTATAGTAAAACATATCATAAAACATTAAATACAATATGGAAGATTTTATCATACTAAATTGACCTTAATTAATCATAAAATCCAACAAAGTATTTTGACATAGATGAAAATAATCTAACAAAATCATTATAATTCTTAGAGAGAAATATCCCTTTTTACTTAGAAATAATTTAAAAGTTACACAATTAGAAAATAAAAAAATATTTTGAAAATAACCTTGTAATATTATAATATAATATTTAAAATATTAAGGATTAATAATGGTGGAAAATATCTACTCACTTTGTAAAAGTTAAAAAACATTCTTTCCATAATTTGTTGAAAAGGTCATAAAGTACCTCATTTGTAAAACGATAGAAAGATTCCGCAAATAAAATATAAAAAGTAAGATATGAGTAAAATGAATTTAAACAATTTTTTATGATATTTTGAAAATAAATTTTAAGAATAATGGACATTTATGATAAAGATGTCCCATTATATACTTTCATATAAACAACCTTAAATAATAATGAGGTTGTGAAATGAACCCTTACCTTGTACTTTCCTTTAGTCGAGGGTGTTTTAACCTCTATTATAATGGTTAAATTATGTTATTAAATTATAATAAAACAAAATAAATATTTATTATATCATATAGGATCCTCTTATATCATTATATTAATAATATTTTTGTATTATGGTTGTTTCAGGTGTTAACTGATTCATTTTCCCGTTATTGTTTTGTCGTGTAAATTATGTTTTTTACAAATACGATTATTTAATTCATAAATAAATATATATATATATATAATTATATTGAGTTAATTATTATTATTTTTACTAATAATATAAATTTTAAAATCATTCTTGAATGGTTAACATGGACAATGAATCTCACTGCGTCGTGGATACGGTAGGTCGTACGTATGCACTAGTGACAATGTCATTCCCTTGATGGTTAAATGGTATGGAATTTGATGGTATATTAATTAAAAAGAAACATTATTATTCTATATTCATTATTTATATAAATTATACTCATCATTATACCCATCAAAATAAATTAGTGTTGAATAAAAAATTACACCACGATGTAGAGACGGTAAGTCGTACGTACGCATTCATAGTGATATTGTTATTTGTAGGGTGGATAAAAAGAAGAATATGGTTTTCGCATAACCATAATAAAATCTCATAATATATATTTTATTTTATTTATTATGTTTGTATGGAAACAACATAGGAAGAGAAATTAGAGGAAGAAAAGAAATTGAATTGAATTAGTAAAATAATTACCTCTTGTTTGAGTCTCCTTTTGATTTACACAAAAGGACTCCTTAGGTTGGATTTATGCCCAATGTATAGCCTATAGGATGAATTTAGGGAAGATGGTAGGATAAGTGGGTAGTTTTTGGCCAAGACAAATGGCTGTAGAGTTGTGATTAAAAGAGAAGGAGAGGTCCCCTTTTATAAGAGTGGTGAGTGGCACTTTGGGAAACTCTCAAAATGTTAATTTATTATTCAATTCCAAATAGATCCAAAGGGAATAATTTTGAAGATAATTTGAGGGTGTGTCTAAAAAATATAAAAAACTATAATTTATACCTGTTTTTATTTTATTTTAAACCTTATCATTTTGATATATCCTTAATTAAACTATTTAATTTTAATTATTGTAATAATATTTTAAATGTTAAATGGTTATAAATATTTACCTATATCATGTAAATTGTCCATAAATGGACATTGTATGACATTTTAGACCTTATAATTATCACTTTGTAGTTTTTAAGTATTTTTATTATTTTTCAATAATTTAATAAAATATTATTTTTATAGAATATCCATGGTGTCCATTTTGACACTATTCATTTCATTAACTTTAAATAAAATCCAAAAATAAGGATAAAATTGAAAAAAAATAATTTAATATAATACTTCCACGTAATAGTAACCTAGAAAATTTTTGGATCACCTAAATTATGTAGAATTATATTTATTGTAATATTTTTAAAATTCTTTTTTTATATTTCTATTAATAAAATAATTACTTCTGCATTATTGTGTCATTATTTATGGTATTTATTCAGCCTCTAAAAATTATAAATAAATTACTAAGATATGGATAATTATTTTATATTTCAAAATACTATTCATGATCAAATTTATCACTTGGTTATCAATATATGAAAATTACTATTCTTATAAGAAATGAGAGTGTGACATTTTGTCACTTTCTTTGATTTTAATAATATCTATGTCATTTTATGGAAATGTGTGCATTAAATGATTAAAAATATACCATTATGATATCTTTGAAATAATAATAGTTGGTTTTCTAAAATATATATTTTTAAGAATGTTATAACATTTAATAAAATATTATTTATTTTAAAGTATCATTTATTTCAATTTTGGTACTATTCAATATTTTCATTTTCAAAAATATAAAACCAACATGATAGCTTCCAAACAATACATTAAATATGTCACTAACATGGTTATTTTATCTCTAAAAGTAGTGTACATCATTTATTAGGTCATAATATATTTATTTTAATATTTTTAATATCATTTATTTGATTCTTCCATTAATGATGAAATTTCTACATCTTGTCACCATTTAATTTAATTATTTATTTCCTAAAAATTATAAATAAATTACCATGAATTAGGTTATTATTTTAGATTTCTAAAGACTATTTATAGTTTAGGATATCCCCTGTATAAACACATATAAAAAATACTTTACTTGTAGAAAACAAAAGTGAACCAAAAATGACTTTTCATTGAATATAATATTATAAATTCATTAAATTCATCCATATGGATCCATGTGGTCATAAATATGACCCATGTATGAACATCGTTGAAATAGACTCATCTAATTAAAGTAGGATAGTGTTAGGTTAATTTTGATGTTTTAATAATATAATACTTACCTTTAATTACCCAATTTACCCTTAACTATGGTAATAAAGTTTATTACTAAAGTTACTATTCATAATGTCCAAAAATAAAATGGACCTATTTAAATACTTTGGACCTTATGATTCCAAATATTGAATTTATTTTAAAAAATTCAATACTTAGAATTTGAAGTAACAAATTTAAAAATAATCACATTGTCGGAATAAAAAATTGGTTTTTAAAATGTAAAACGTTGTAAAAGATTGAAATGTTTTTACATAAAAATTCATGGTAAAATTAACAATAATCACCAAAATTATATTAAGTTATTAGAATATATTCTAATTTTACTTTAAAACCATTTAATAATATAATTTATCCACATAAATTATTTTGATCAAAAAAGTTTTTTCAATTAAAATTTAGTATATTATTACTATTCATCAAAATATAAAGCTTATCAGAAAAATATAAAAAATTACACCAAAGTAAATTTTCATATCTATCTTCCAAATAATTAGTTTATTTTTTTAATAAATTATATAAAAGTGTCAAACACTATATTTCAAATGGGTGTGTTATCAAACAATATCAAAACTTCATTTTTTATAAATACTTATTTTATCTAAAAAAATTGAATTTATTCTCCTATTATGTATAGAAAACATATAAGATGAATTTTAAAAATTATATTAAATATATCCAAAAGTTCAGGATCAAGTCAAAGTCATCCCTAAAAAAAATATTAAAAATAGATAGAGAATTCAAACATACAATGGACTATTACAAAAACGAGAATACATTACACCACACATGTTCTACTTTACCATTGGAGCGTAGTAGCATGGGGATATAAATGACCACATAATAGTATTATCCATTATTGATTTCTTTTCTAGAACATCTGCAACTTGGTTTTCTTCCCTATAGGCATGTGAGATTACCAGATTGAGCTAAGGGACATTGTTAAGGCACTCAATCCAATGAGGTAATACTCTCCATGGAACATCTTGTGTTCTTATTTTCAAGGATTGCACTATAATTTGATAATCTAATTCAATCATTAACAAGTTCCATTGAAATTGAATAACATACTTGACTACATAATCCATAGCCCATAATTTAGCTTCATAGGCCACCCCAACATCAGTGTAATGAGAAAAGCATCCCTTCACAAATCCACGATATGTAAGAAAGACAAATCCACATCTAGAAGGCCCTGGAATGCCAGAAGTTAACCCATGAACATTTACATTGAGAAATGGTCCTATCCGAGGTATCCATTGAATATATTTGAGAGTTTTAGGTTTCTGCAAGTGACCGAACACACCTAACATTCACAGGATCTTCAGATCAACTATATTATTATTCATCTCATCAGTTTGCACCATAGAAGATGCATACACTTCCCTGTGTAAGGAAACTATTCATGTCTGTACATAAATCTTCCATTTATCAAACAGAATGGCGTTTTGGGAATTCTATATAGCCGATAAAATTGCAGCACCAGCCACCAGAAGGAGGTTCTGTATTTTCTCGTTGTGTCTAGCATTGGACAACATTGAAATAAGATATTGTACCTTTATATTAAATATATTAAATACATGTTACATTAATAAAATCTGTCAAGAGTGATTCAATTATTTTATAAACTCACTTATTTGAATTTGAATAGTTTTTCAGAATAATGTTAATACTATCCACACCCACCATTATAATGACTAGGTTATTCGGAAACATAATAATATTTAGTTTTCCCTTAAACACATGTTTTCCTAAAATTAATTCTATAAAAAGAACATGAAATTGTGTGTAACTCAAGAAAAGTATAGTGTTGCATATACCACAATCTAAGATGTTGTTGTGTGTAGCGCAAGCTTATCATGGTGTAGAGTATAACACAAGCTATTTTATTGTTTAAAAAAAATGAAACGTACGGTGGAATCATGGGGCATTACAAAGGGTTACCTTCCCTTAATCATTTTTTCCCAAAGAATATGATCTTGTCATTAATTCACTTTTCTAGTTCATTAGTACCATTCGATATATTCATTCAAATCCAAAACAAAAAACATATAATGAATAATCCTTATATATTCCACAATTCATAATTCTTGAATCCAAATACAAAAATACATTAATCCTTCCACTCAAATGATTGGAATGTAATTGATCATTCCATGGTATACAAGTAAATTCTTGGGTTAGGTAATTGAGTTGGGTAAGTCCCATGTTCTACACAGATAAGAGAATGAACACCTCAAAAATTTGTCACTCTACGAGACTTTTTTCACACAAATAACACTTCCACACCATTAGATATATTCCATCAAGTTTTTATTCCCACCTTATTGACATGTAGAAAGTAGATTCTTATTTCCTATTTGTTCATTACCACCAGAACTTTCATAAAGGTTTATATTCCTATTATTAGATGTGTCAGGAATCTCATTGAAGTCCATGTTGTTAATCATATATTGTGATCACAATATATTTATATCAAGTCATAATCCAATTTGGTTGATCATAATCACTGAATGTTTTATCAAATTCAGTTTTAACATGATTCCTTCCGGTTCTATCCATCAATTAAAACCAATATCACAGTGTTATCAAAAGTAATCATTTTGGGGGACCACAAAATCATGAAAAATCACTTATGGGAGTCTAAATAATTTCACCTTATTTAATATATGATATATTTGGTCATTTAAAGTAACTATCTATTTAAATCCTCCATTATGGTTCATAAATTGTTTGTGAATTTCCAAAGAATATCCCCTGAGAGTGTTACAATAAGTTTAATGTAAGGCCAGTTATTCAGCACCAGTTCTCGGTCGAGACTATTAGAATACGGTGTTTTTAAAGTTATAAACACATCTAAACCAAATCCAAATCCACTTGTAGTATCAAAAATGGATGTATTCCAAGGAAAACACTCCCCTTATCCTTTACTAAAATTCTAAGACAATTTCCAAAACATTGAATTATCCGTACAATTACATTTAGATACATCCATAGAAATATCCTTATAAATATCCCTATGGATATCACTAATTTTTCTCATCCATGTTTCCAAAGGCTCACTAAACCATTCATTTAATATAAAATATAGATACCTAGGATTAACAAAAATGGATATTACATCATTTTTTATTAATATTAATTACATTAAACAAACACATTCCTGAGAACCATAATATTTTTGTGCCATTAGAAACTTGGAAACCATATTTTCTACCTTGGTGAAAAATATTCAACAACCCCCTTAAATATCTCCAACAATAGTAATCCAATATAAAACCTTTCATAATAACCTTTGGAATATAAGTTAAGAAACAGTGAGCTTAGAAGATCAGTAAGGGTAAACATAAGAGATATCAAATTATGATAATATTAAATCATAAGATATGAATAAGTCTATTTGATCATGAATATAACTTATAAGGTTCATACATAAACAGTCATTGATGTTAAACATGAGTCATGCCATAATTATTAGAAGTTAATAAGACATGAATCATAAAGAAAACAAAGAACATGATCCATGAGACTATAAACATAGAATAAGACATAGAATTAGTTTCATACACATAAGAATAGAAAATATTATATCAAGGATACCTACCAAGGAATTCATAACATGTTAGGATAAGGATAATCACTGATGTACCTGCTTTGGGCATGGGATGTGCTCCCATGTACCCTCTTATTTTGAGCATGGGATGACCATCGGTGTGACATATTATTTCAGTATTAGACTGACCACTCATGTACCCACTTATTGCAGGCATGGGATGAAGGCTCATGTACCCTTCTGTTTTGAGCTTCGGCTAAACACCCATATACCCTCCTTTTTGGATTAGGATAAACACTCATATACCCTCATCTTTGGGCTTGGTCTGACCACCCATATACCCTCATCTTTGGGACTGGTCTAATCACTCATGTACCCTCTAGGATTATAGAACATTTATCCTTACCTAGTGCATTGGATGTAGATTTAGGTCCCACCCATATAATAAGGAAACCCCTATTTATGTGTTCTATAAGAACATAAAAATTTATCACATCATAACCCGTGAAATGAAACTGGTATCATAAATATTTCATTTTATCTTATCATAGGGAAAAGGGATAAGTTTTTTAATCATTTTATCATAGAATAACCCATGAAGAAAAATGGGATTCACATGAATTTTATCATGGTATAACTTGTGGAAGGAAAATGGATTTCATAAACAACCTTTAATCTTAAACATAAACCATTTAAATAAAGAATAAGAATGGTGTATATGGATTATATCCCCAGTAAAACATAAACTATATCAAAGGATGTCATCTTTGATGGAGAAGGATTTTCAAAGATCGCTTGGAACATTTTTTTAAGGAAAATAATCCTTTATTGAAAGTCACTTATTTAAAACATAAAACAATTTCAAAATCCATTTCATTGAAACCCACTTTGAAAACATATAAAACCATCTTTAAAAATCAATGAAAACATTTCTTTAGGAAAATAACCTTTCTTCTTGGAAAAACATCTTTTTAAAATTTAAAACATTTTGAAAACCTTTTTCTTTGAAAATAACCTTGAAAATTTATAAAGGAAGATATTCAACTCATTTAAAATAATTTTTAAAAATAAAACATTTAAAAAATCAAATTATTTGAATATCTATTTGAAATTAAAATCATTCCAATGTATGTAATAAATCATTTCCATTTGGAAATATTATATAAAATGTATAATGTAAGCTTTAAATAATAGTAAATTTCAGAAGAGCATTGATTTGAAAATGATAAGAATATTCCTTTTAAAACCATTTTTAAAAAGGTAAAACATGTATAAAAAATTTCATTTAAAATCATGGTAGGAAATTTATGAAAACATTTCTTAGAAAACATGGTTTTTGGTGGAAACAATTTCTTTACCAAAGAGGTAAATAAAGTTATATTTTATTTGTAAAAAATTCCTAAATATATTAAGTAGAAAATAGTGGAAAATGGCACCATTATATGAACGTTGGTTCTATTTTCTGATTATTTTCAATGAAAGTAAGTAAATTATATGTATATATATATATATTATAATTATAGTAGAAAATTAATTTCATATATATAACATATATTTATTAAACCCATCCTCAATACATTTTATGTAAAGCGTGAATGAATTACATCACTTCGTGAAGAGGTAGTCCATTGTACACACGAATTACCTTATCACATTCCCATAAAATGGAAAGAATAAAGCTATGTGGGATATAATAATTAAATATTAATAATAATATCATAAATATCATAAATATCATATAAAAATATTATTTCCATCATTATTCTGAACCATGAAAGGTGGTAATGGAAAAATTAATAACATTGGTTCGCGAGTTGATAGTCCACAGTACACATGAATGATGATTTCATAACCCATTTTATTGAAGTGTGTTATTCTATAGGTTATAAAATTAACATAAATATGTATTAGTAAACTTAATATACTGAGGTTATTATATAATCATGACAAAAAATTAATTTATGGAGGTTGAGAAAGAAATAAAATAAAAACACTTTTAGAATAACAATACCTCTTCTATGGGTATCCTCTTAAGTTTTGAAATAAAGCCTTGAGAGGATTTATGAATACCCAAAATAAGGCTACTAAGATGAGGTTAAGGAATATGGAAAGTTATTTGGGTAGATCATGGTTGATCCAAATGGATTTAGATGCGTGAAGAATTTTGGGGAGTGAGTTCCTTTGTATAGTTGAGGTGGCGTGGCATTCTTGTAAATACTCAAAAGTATTCACTATTGGGAAGTCAATATTACCTCATTCTTCTGAAAAATTGATAATTAAATGTATTTATGTATGATATGATCAATATACACCTCCAAAACATATGTATACACATTTTTTATACTTTTTTTTCAATAACTCTTTAGTTTTCTTATTTTATCATTTTGGTTTTTCATTATATTAACTAGTTTTCTAAACATAGTAATTTATTATTTAAGGATAATATAGAGTGATACTTATTAGATAATATTTAATCACTGATTATAAATATTATATCTAATTTATAAATTATAAATCCTATGCTTTTTAAAATTAACTTTAACACAAGCGCATGTAACGTGCAAAAAATAAATTTAACTCAACAATTCATTAAATTTAATTCATTTTTAATGTTTTTTGTATCATTTGATTTATTTAATTTTTAACTAAATAATTCACATGTACCTGTTTCTTAAGAAGTTAATGTAATTATATTATCTCAAAAAATTAAAAAAAAATTATCATGATAAAAAAATCTTTTATATTCAAAAAAAATATTTATCACTGAACTTATGTAGTTTTTACATATTTTAAATATTTATATAAATTAAAAAGAGTAAAGGTACATTTTTTTCTTTTTTTTACATAACTTATTGTATAGGTCACTTTCATGGAATAGTTTCCCAAAATCTCAGCAAATTTAAGATAATTTCATATGGGTAAACATATTTCCATATAGTGGGTTTTGTATACTTTTTGGTTCATTATTACACGTTATATTCTATGTTAAATCACTAAGTAAACTTGTTTTTACATTAAACATTTTAATTAACTTTAACTATTTGAACTAATCACTTTTTATCAGAAAATAATTTTGATTTATTATAAATTATAAATTTTAATAATCCTAGATATGAAGTCCATTTTCCAAATTAAATTCATAGAAGTGGAAAAATAATAATTTAAATTTAATCTCACATGTATGATGAGAAAGTAGGTTTTTTAAGTGAAAATTATAAAAATACTTCAAAGTTTATATATATATATATATATATATATAGTATGAAAATTATTAATATTACCCACATTGGATTAATATATGTATAATTAAAATACTTATACTTTAAAATTTTATAATATAATTTAACATTATAAATTAATTAAATAAAATGGTCGTTATCAATTAAAAATCAGTATTTTCACTATTCATTATAAAATGAAACTTCTTAGAAAAATACTAAATATTCCTCCTATGATAATTTTGATATTCCTATTTTAAAAATTAATTTTATTTTTTCATTTACAATTTCTAAAAATTGTAAAACTTAATTTTAACTTATGTGTTCCAAGCATGAATGACCCATCTTTTAGAAATGATACTATTTTTCAAAAAAACTATGTTTCTTTTAATTGATTATTATTTTATTTATAATCAATAAATAACTAATGAACATGTGAAAACAAGATATTTTCATAATTTATATAATCCTATTCATTATCTCTAAATTATTGACTAGGTGATAACTATCATATTAAATAATAATAGTAATAAAAATATATTATAGTCGGTAAAACTCAGTATTAAGTGTAATACAATTCAAACATAGTGTTGTGTGTATGGAAAGATAAATTTAGTGTTTTGTGTTATGCAAGATTAACATGTAATTTCATATAAAGAAATATTAGCATGCAATGCATGAAATAAATAAATCTAAATTTATTCAAAAAATAATAATAATAACATAGGGGTTAAAGTAACCCCCAATTTTTCATGGATACATCTTAAAATATCATTAAACCATACCATGAAACACTAGTTGAAAATTTATCTAGATAGAATTTTTATGATAAAATCCCCAATGATATAAAATGTATTTTCAACATCTCAGAACAAAATACACTAAAAATGTTCCAGGAGGAGAATCACTATAAGGAAAAATGATTACCACTCCCCATGTTTGAGTTCAATCAGCTTGATTTTTCACTAAAAACATTGAACAGACACTCCAGGAGAAATTTCCCCATTGTGGTGTGTTCAAACATTCATACTCAATCCTTCTAAATTTCAATATGCATTCCCATAATCCTAAGAGTACAAATTTTTTGGGGAATATCTCTAAAATACAAAAAATATCTGAATCATTTTAAAATAATTACATCTAAGGATACCATAACTATCCAAACCGTTCTTGGAGAGATAAAGGCATACGGAGACCCACTTCTCCCCTGGTTTTTAGTAACAACCTCAGTAGAAATTCCAACCCCAACCAGGGGTTGAGATTTCTAGTTCTCATGATTAATTTAAGGGTATGTTTCAAAAAATTATTGGTATGTTTGATAAACAAAAAAATAGGTTTTATAGGGAACATGAATAATCATGGTTAAAAAATATTCAGGTACAAGTGAGATAGCTAGTTGGATATAATGTAGGTAGAGATAAAGGTAAAATACCTAAATCTACTAAGATAAATATTAGGGATAATTCCATGGCAGTCACAACTAGGACTGGTCTCCAGACTCAATTGGAAGCTAGTAAATATCCCAAATCTACACCCAATAAAAATCTAGATGAAACTAAAAACAAAAATCTTGAATCCCATGAATCTGAAAATATGAATATCCCCAAACAAAAATTTTATGATGACTATTATACCTACTGAAAATAAGCAATAAATAGACCTTACAATAAAATAGAATAAAATCATGATGAATACGTTTAGGGAATACCTATATATGTGAGAAACATTCCTCCAATAATTCCTTTTTTAGAGAGAATTTAAAAAGGTAAATTAGGATTCTGAATAGTTAAATTTTCAAAAAAAATTAATGAAACTAAACAATTATTTTCCCTTCCTTTATTTTTTAATTCAAATCCCTTATTATCTAAAATCACTCAAGAAAATATTTTCAAAGAGGAAAATTATGGAAGAATTTTGTACTTATAATCTCACAGTGGAGTATAGTGTTCTATTAGAGAATATGATACCTCCAAAACATCAATATCCAAGGAGCTTTGTAATCCATTAATCATTTAAAGATATAGTGGGTCGGTTTAATTTTATTTGTGCTCGTGGAGAAAGAATCAATTTGATTCCATTATACTTGTTTCATCACTTGAGATTAAGGATTATATAACCCAACACTGTTGTTTTACAAATTGTGGATCGATTATTTAATTACCTAGTTTGTAGGATAGATGAGTTGTTAGTAGGAGAAGGAAAGATCTTTTTTTCTATCGATTTTCTCATTTTTGATTTTTAATGTGACAAGGAGTTACCTATCATTATTGGTGGGCCCTTTATTTTCACATAATGGGGGGATTTGATTGATGTGCCAAACAAAAAATTGATTTTTAATCTGGGTGAATAGATTGAGGAATTAAATGATTTTAGAAAAATTATAGAACCCATATGGGATGAAATCTTTCCGTAAGATGACCTTTTAGAATTTGAAGGATCAGTTAATATGGAGGTATATGTGATTTTTATGATTCTAAATGAAATAAATGGTACACTTGATCTCCCTATTGAAATCTCCATGGGAATTAGTTCTATTAAGGACATGTAATATTTAGTTGAGTTTGGGGGGAATACTTGGAACACCTAGATGGGTTTTCCTTAGAACACATTTTGGCCACCACCAAGGAATATGGATTTGAGGAGAAAATTTCTATAAATAATAGTGATGAATAATAATCTTTTTTTCATTTCATTTTTTACGAATAAACATGAGGATCTTGGACCCCCGGAACCCAATATTCTTCCCTTAATCAAAGAATAACCTAATCTAGAGTTCAATATCCTATTAGATCATTTGAAATATTCATTTCTAGGTAAATTATCAACCTTGTAATCATTATCCCATCCAAATTAGAGGAATGTAAATAGGATAATGTGTTGGGTTTCTTGATAAAGTTTATGTTTATCATTGGCTGTTCTATTACTGATATTAAGGGTATATGTCCATCATACTACATGCATAAAATCCCCATGGAACCTAACTGTGAACCAATGGTGGAAGTTTAGAAAATACTTAACTAAAACATTCAAGAGGTAACCCAAAAATAAGTAATCATGTTTCTGGATGATCGAATAATATTTCACATTTTTAACATTCTATGGTTAAGACTTATCTAGGTACTTCCTTTTAAGAGTGGAGTGACAATGATAAATAATGAAAATAATTTTCAAATTTAAACTATAACTATGAGAAAATAAAGGCTCTACATAGAATATAGAAAACTCAATACTTCCACTAGGAAGGGCCATTTCCCAATTCCATTTTTATACCAAATGTTATAGATTTTGGATGGAAATGATATTTTCAACTTTCTTGTTGGATATTATGGCTATAACCAGATTTCAATTACTATTAAGGATAAAGATAAGGCCACCTTCACTTGTTTATTTCAAACATTTCACTAAAGGAGAATTCCCATTTTTTGTGTGGTGATCCACCCACCTTTCAGATATGTATTATGGATATTTTATGAGACATGATTTAAAGGATAACTGAATATTTTATGGATTATTTAT
This sequence comes from Viscum album, assembly GCA_963277665.1. NCBI lineage: Eukaryota > Viridiplantae > Streptophyta > Magnoliopsida > Santalales > Viscaceae > Viscum > Viscum album. The sequence goes on from OY728166.1 coordinate 491,953,050, forward strand.
GGATATTTGGAAGTAATTTTGTTATTTTTTTGGAAAATATGGAAACTATTTTGTGGTTATTTTATGAAATAATCCTTGTATTAAACTAAGAAGTGTTCTAATTCATGGTGACTAGAGGAATTTTATTGGGTTGAAAAACATCCAAAAAAGGTATTAAAGTTGATAAAGAAAAATTTTATGTAATTTAGAATTTTCCACCACCTAATAATATCAATGGAATTAGAAACTTTTTAGGCCATTTTAGTCTTCATTAGAGATCCATCAAGGATTTTTTTCAAAATTATAAGGCCTTTAAGTTCACTGCTAGTCAAGGATGTGACATTTGAGTTTCATAAGAATTATATAGAATCATTTAACCTATTTAATGAGGATCTTAAAAATTCGCCCATTATAAGTACCTCTGAAAGGAAAATTATTTTTGAATTTCTGAGTGATATTAGTGAAATTGTAGTATGTTTTGTTTTATAGAAAAGGAAGGAGAAGAGGCTGCATGTAATTCATTATTCAAGCAAGATGTTTAATGATTCTTAAAATAATTACTCTTATACTTAAAAATAATTTGTCTTAGTGAATTTTCTCAAGAAATGTTTTTAAAATAACTCATTTTATCTATATATATCATTTTTAATGATCACTCTACCCTCAAATATCTTCTAGCTAAAAAGGATTCTAAACCAAGACTTCTAAGATGGAATATTATACTACATTAATTTAGTCCAGGATATAAAAGGGAAAATAATGTGGTAGAAGAACATTGTTACAGTCAACCAAATACCCAATTTTAGGGACCAAGGGAGATAAACACCACATTCCTAGATGAAAATTTGTTAGCTACTTTTATCAAGAAATCGGTCTAACTTTTTATATTTTTCTAATTTTTTAGATGTAGTTATTATTCATAATTAAATTTTATAAAATCAAAGTAGGAGGTTTATTTATGAGTTCAAATAATATTTTTGGGAATATTTTCTCTTGTTTGGAGATTTTATGGTGGTATTTTAAGGAGATGAGTTCCTGTGGAAGAGAATCTTTCTATTCTTGAGAGTTTCCATTCATCACCTACGGGTGGATACAATATATGAGAAAAAACTAATCAGAAGGTTCTCCAGGATGGTTTCTATTGGAAAACACTCTTTAAGAATATGGGGAGTCTTTTGATAGGTTGTAACAAATACCAATGGATAAAAAATATGGGTAGAAGGTGGGATTTACATCAAAAAGGGACTCAATATGTTCATGTTTTTTATGTGCGGGAAATGGACATTATGTGTCCATTCATATACTCTTATGGGAATTATTACATAATGGTTACTATTGATTATATATCAATACGGGTTGAGGCATTGGAATTACCAAATAATCAGGCTAATAATATCCTAACATTTATCAAGAAGAACATTTAATCAATGTTTCGTGTACCCAAATCATTCATCACTAACAATTATACTCACTTTGAAAATGTTAAATTAAAATTATTCATGTAAATTTATAGTTGTGTGAAAAATTGTTACAACAAATCATCCATAGTCAATTGGATTGGCTGATGTATCTAACAGAGTATTGAAATGGATTTTGGAAAAAAGTGTGATCAGTTCAATAAAACATTGGTCTCAAAAGGATGATGAGGGTTTATGGGTTTACAAGAATGATTTTAAAAAAATAGATATTTCCTTATATTGGATTCTTTTTGTACAATCTTGAAATTTTTCTATGGAGCTATAATAAAAGACCATTTAGGGAAAAAAATTTTGAATTTTGAATTTAATTCTGCTAGATAAATAATATTTCTTTAGTTAAGTGAATTAAATGAATCATGAGAGAATTTTATAACAATTACCAAATCTATAAAGAATGGAAAAAATATTCTTATTATTATGGAATTAAAAATAGACACTTTAAAGTGGTCCAGAATATGCTTCTTTTCAATTCTAGGCTTACGCGGTTTCTTCGAAAACTTGAAACCAAATGGTCAGGACCATTTACCATTATGATAGTTTTAGTCAATGGGGATGTTGAGTTGTTTGGAAAAGAAAAAATTCCATTTCTAGTTAGTGGAAAAATATTCAATCATTATTTTATAGGGCAGCCAAAGGGAATGGTTATCATTTCTATCATTGAGAATTAATCTATTTCTAAAGTCTATCATTATAATATAAACTCAATACTTCATACGATTCAACCCATGGTTCATTTTTCCTTTTTATTTTTTAGTTTTTGTTACCTTGACTAATGTTTTGACCACATTATGGTATTCATGCTTCTAATCCAGCTCATTCTCTTATTTTAATAAGATGTACTGACTATAATTCATTAGAGTAAAATTTAAAAAAATATCAAATTCAAAGATGAGTTACTTGATGTAAATTATTGGATAAAAACTCCCAGGACTCTAAAATAATTTTAATTAAATTTTTGGTTAAATATTAATGTTATTTATAATTAAATTCGTAGTATTCTAATATTTAAACCATAGTGTTATTTTAAAAATAAAATGGGATAGTGATTTTGACTAAACTTCAATGAAAAATGCTCCACATTCATGGGATTTTTGTTAATATTTTTGAAAAAATTTAATTCTTCTCCTATCACACTACATGATTTTTATGCATAAGTTTTGGGGATACCCCTCCTTGTTTTATATAAAATTTTGGAATCTCTTTACACCCCAAAAAATCATATGTTATTGCTATTTTATTGAATATCATGCTTTCTTTAGCTGAATTGTGAAAATATTTTCTTTGTATTTCAAAATCAAAAGCATTATGTTCTTTTTAAAAAAATGATTTTGACAATGGATTGGATGTTTGGAAATTATTTTTTTTGATCTTTAATATGACCCCCTTCAAAAATGCATTAACTACTAAATTTTCAACTTTTGTTTGCTCAAAATTGTTCTACAACCTTAGGATTCATCATTGGGGATAATGTTGAGTATTAAGTGTCGGGGAAAGGGGGATTTCTCCGTTCTTTAGTTATGCTTCAATTCTTTTCACATCTAAAAACACCAAATTTCTTCAATTGTTTACACATCAAAAACCCCAAAATTTTTAAAATGCCACCCTTTGAGTGTTAATTAAATATTTCTATCAATATTTATATATTTTTGACTTTCAATGAATGTTTTATGTTTCTTTAGGTAATGAAAATAAGAACTCTTTGTGAACAACCTAAGGGGAAATGTAATTCTTGTTTTGAGGGATTTCACATATTCTAAAGTTGTGAGGGTGGAGTGTTTTCTGGGTGATGTTGTCCACTTCTCTCATAAAGAACAGTTAAAAAACTAAGAAAATGAATTTTGATAGGTTATATTCTTAACGAATTTGAACTATAACTTGAAGTAGCTTGAGTATGGACTTGAACCTAGTTACTTTTCTTTGATAAAATGAAACACCTAAAGGAGGAAACTCAATAAATAGTATTATAAATACTTTTAATTATGAGTAAAATGAGTAATTGGGATCCCATGGTGAGACTTTAAGATAAGGTCACTTTATGTGTTGTGAAAATAAATTCAGGGACAAACTTATTAAGTACCTTGAATAATGATTTTCACAATCTCATAGGTGGGAAACATTTAAATAAAGGGCCCTAGAAAAGATGAGCTCATTTAGGTGAGAATAATTTTGAACCCAAATGAAAATGAAAATAATTGTTTTATAAGGAAATCTTTTCAGTCATATCAATAATGTGAATAGTGGAAATTTGGTTTGTGGAACCTAGGAGAGATTGAAAGCCAGTTGTTCCTCTTATTATAGATTTGATTCTGCTTGAATCACTATATTCTTTACTCCTAGAATTGAAATTTTAAATAATATTTTAATAGGTAAGTGTGAAAAATTCACATCGGAGGAATTAACATTCTTAAAAATGGATGATTAAATGATTCTATTTTATTTAGGAATATGCATGTGAACCTAGCTAGTATGATCATTAATTTTTTTATGAGCCTTTGTAAATAAATAATTTGAATGAGTTACTTCTTGGGGGTACAATTAACTAACTATATGGGAATTTGAAGCATAATTATTTTATCATTATTTTACACATCTATTTTGGTGAATTAAATGGAGTTTCAGTATTAAATTAAACATTTAATGTATAATTTTTCAATTTGGAACAAATCTTGTTTAATTTTCTGTTCATTGGATAGCTTAATATAAATATTTCTTTTTTATGTGCATAAATGATTAAAGTTATTGGTTTCATTTTTTTATATCATTTAGGAAAAATTATAATTGAAAATTTAAATGATTATTAATTCAGAATTTTGTTTTTTAGGACTCCCCAATACAAATATTGCAAAGTATTGGAGGGATTGTACCGAGGATTGATCACCTATATGGTCATTCCAATGGACTATAAGAATAAAACTCAAAATTTGGAAGTCTTATCAATCGAAACCATGTCAACCTGATCAATAAAATGGAAAAATGTAATGACCAAGTTCAAATGGATATACCATCATCTGATGTGACTTCATCATTTTTTTGATTGACTGAAACTTCAAAAAATAGAGAAAGGCAGAGACGTTTTCTATACAAAAACAAAAGGGGATACGTCTGGACCACTGCTCACGATTGATCATGTTAATCGACAGAACCCATATTCCCACTCAATCCAAAGAACCATTCCTACTCACCGTCCATTTTTAATGTCACTCGCTTCCAAGACACTCCCAAACCAAATCTGCACTGCTGCCATAGAGGATGAAGCTGGTCAGGAGAGTCCCTCCTACCGCTATTGAAGATTAGCCAAACTGTCTATGATGAAGGATGAATCATACCAATATCCACTATTCCCCTTTGGAATATGTCCAAAATTCAAAATATCCAACACTATTGTGTTTGAAACTAACCATCAAATCTCTTATATTTTCACCGAGTCACATCCAATATGCATAATAACTCACTATGTAAAAAGATCTAGGAGAAGGTTCTATGAAATTAAAGACATATGATGCCCCATCTCAAACCTAAATGCAATAAAGAGAGATCAGTGTCACAATTGTTAATCATTATTCACACTAATTTTTGAGGATACCACTAAGCGTTCCATTTTCAAAGCTCAACCTTTTCCATTTAAATATCCAATAAAAAAGACTTGAATCCTGGCCCAAAGTTAAAAATGCTCGCTAGAAAAGATACCCTACTCAACACTATGTCACCTCTGACACTTGGCATATCAAATTCATTGGTAGGGTGATCTAGGAAATGCTTTGAATTATAGAAACCACTGGGATAGGGCCAACACCAGAGGTAAATCCTTTTCATCATATGAAAATGAAATAATTTGAGCCAAGCCACTCTGCACATTCAACTCCACATGTGACACCTATATAGCATAGAATGATTTCTCTTCTGAAATAAAGAGGTCATTTGCAGTAGGAAAAATTCATTTCCAAGGAAGATTTTAAATATATTGACCTGAAAGAATTAAGATCATCAAATTTTGTACATGTAATCTCTATATGAAAAGAAGAATTGGGCTCATAATTTGATGACCGGATCAACAATACAAATTTGGTTTAAAAAAGAACTGATTACATTCATGTGGATGGTATGAAGGTTGTTAGTTTCTATTTTAAAACAATATAGGGGAAAAAATTATTAAAAGGAGACACGAAAAATTAGAGAGTGGTAGGGGAGGATGAAGCTGGAAGGTGGTAGGAGAACATTTGAAGATTTGGTGGAAGTTATAGAATCTGTCACCAAAATCTTCTTCATCCTTTTTCATTTCATTATTTCCTTTGTATTTTAATAACTATTTGCAATACATTGAAACATTCTATTATGATTATTTATAATTTAAAATATGGGAATGTGATTTATATGGAAGGTAATTGTACAACCTTCTAGTGTTAGGTGTGGCTAGAAACTACCCTTTTCATCTTTTAAGTTGTTCCTTTATTTGCTAGAAATAATTGAGAACTATTTTTATTTTGTGGGTTTTTACCTACTTTCTATCTGTAATTACATCTAAGAAGATGACATGTTATTCAAGGGTATCACATTATAAATAATTAATAAGTTTTTTCTGATTTGGAATCGGTTTCTCCATTGAGTGGATTTGGGGATTTTTTAGTTGAGAAACTAGAGGATTCATTCATCTATATGTTATATATTCAAGAGAAATGACCCTCCACTTTTCACATACCTAGAAACACTTATTCATGAATGGAGAAAGAAAAATAAATAAATAAATGTAACAATAAAATACAAACCATTGAATCAAATTCCCATGATCCATTCATGGACTACTCCTTGCTTTCTTGTAATATTTGAACTTATTGTTATGTTGTTTACTATTTCCATGCTTCCCTATTCTTCTCACTCTTATAATTTCATCACCACTATTTACTTTCAAATATTCACTTATACTTTTTCCATATAACACTTTTGCTTCTTTCTTTGTGATGTTACTTGGTCAAATGCAACACACATTTTTTGAAGACTTTCCATATAGATTGATCCATTTTCACTACTATACTAGTATTAAATAGGGTTTATAAATTTTAATTTTCCTCAAACCCAGTAAAGTCCTAGGTCCTTCCTAATGATCCTTGTATAATTCTGACCATGATGCGTGAACTCTTGTTGGTTTAGACCAATCCTAGGTTAACATTTCACAAATAATAAACCTTATAGGTTTTCACCTACATCTCTTTTGCCTGGACATATAGATAACATAGATTTTGTAATATGAATGTTAGTTATGTCTTTTTATGGGTGTGTTTTGAGGCCCAACTATCCTATTCTCCATGCCTATCATAATTCCCAATAACTGACTCAAATAATTCACTCAAATACTATTTTAAAAAACCTTAACCCATGAAACAGAATCTCGAGACCCTAGCTAGGATTCCACATCACCTCATGTTCATCCCCTGATCGTTAAATGTTGTTAATAAGTTTTGAGGGATATGAGAAACCATGGAAATCTGTTTCACATTAAGAATAAAACCATAAATGATAAATGCTCATGTAATACATATTTGAATTAAGTTCATTTTAAAAAAACTTTAGCTATGGAAACAACCTTTTCTATAATACCAACACTAAACCAAAATAAGAAATAAAATATAATAGACATTGGATGACATCGATAATGAAATACATGAACCCTGATCAACCATCTCCTTCATGAATGACCACTGATGAAGAATGATGTATTCACTTTTCCTGTATCACATTCAACCATGTCTACAAGCCTACAGATGTGGACATATATTAGTAAAGTATAAACTTATGGGGATTTCCCAAAGAATCCAATACACATCCACGAAATATTGATTTCACTATACAATGATAATAAGTCCGGATAAATACAAATTAATTTAAAATCAGAACATTTGATTCAATCATTTTTTTAAAACCAAAAAAAATATTTAGAAAATGAATCTATAGTTTTAAAAAATAAATATAATTCAAATAAAAATCCATTAGATACCTTAAACCATATATCTACTAAAAAACACATATCCTAGAAGATTCTATTTTTTAAAAGCTCAAAAAAAACTACCATTTTTCACAAATATTTTGAAAACCCTATTTTCTAAAATCTAAAGGGAAAACCCTTTTTCCATAAAATTTATTTCCAAATGATATGTCTTCCCAAACATCATACTACCACTAATTAGTGTATATGAATTACCTAATTTTACTAGTTCTAAAGAGAACCCACATATAAAAGGGGTTCCTTTATCAATTCTAGCTAAAAGAACTGATAAAAGTGACTTCTATTAGCCCTAAAAAGGAGCTGATAAAGGTATTCCTTTATCAAATGTTTTTTAAGTTCTGATAAAGTTTGATCATTATCAGTTCTATTTTTAGCACTGATAAAACCATTTAATGAAAAATACTATTATTTTGTATATAATTATTATATATATATTCAAAAAATAATTTTTATTTATATACCAAGAATGGTACGAGTGATGGATTAAAACCCATAGCCCCAAAAAAATATTGAAAAATATAGTAAACCTACAAATGTCAATGGATAAGCAATATGAAAAATTGGCACTCATGGAGCTACCAAAAAACAATAGAAAAACCTTCACAATCACCTTTTGTTTGTTTCTATCACCCCTTTTATGTGAACTACCCTAGCCTTCGGGATGTTTAACCCTCCTCCATTTTTTGGGGATTCCAAATTGTCAACTTGATCATCCATATATGGTTGTTCATACTTCTCACTATGAGAGTGAACCTCATGATTTCAACCTATATCATTCTCTGGCAGTAAAGATTGATGATCATGATTAACATAAATCATATTCTGTTTGGTGTTATCATCCCAAGGTAAGGTCTCAATAAGTAGAGGATTATCCCCAGAAAATTCTTGAATCATTTCATAGTCCCCAAGTGAGGTCACCCTAGAATGAGAAGTAGCAACAACCTTGAGATCTTCATTTGAAACCTATACATTCATTAGAGAGGGAAAAAAATTACCATCATCATCTAAAGTAGGTAGTGGGCCTCCTTCATTCCACCTAATTTTATTTCGGATTCCTTTCTTCTCAAGGATATCAAGATAAAATGTATCAAATTATAGTCTATTAATGGATTCCAACACATCAAATAAATTGGGTACAGTGACACCCTCATTTCCCCCCCTTTTTCTATCCTGAGCATCAACTCCCATTTAATCAGTCATGGAATTGGTGATGGTGCATGCAGTGGAAATTGATGGAAATCCTTCTACCTCTCCAATCCTTAACTCCCTGGTCCTATAGTCATATTCCTACTTGTCCCCAGAGGTATCCCCCTTGATGGATCTTTAATACTTCTCAACATGATGAGAATTTGTCCTCTCAAATACCATAAAAATAGTACCAACATTAGAGTTACACTCCCCACTGTTATCTTTACCTTAACTACTCAAAAAAGGGAGTGGAGCCTACAAACAAGTGAAAATTGCATGAATTGTTGCCTATGGGATCAGCTTCCCGATGGAAGTCTTTGGAGTCTACAATTCCTTCTTATCATCATCCTTGTGTGAACTTCAAAACTTTTCTTGTATCTTTACCTAGGAAATATTTGAAATATTTATTTTGTTGTTTCATTTCAATTAGGATGTGTCAATCAAATCAACTAGATAATCATTGGATAATTCATTATGGGATACATCCTTCTATATACTATCCTTCAAGTTGATATCCTAATGGGCCTAGCCACTATTAGAAACTGGTTGTGAAGCTATCGAAATTATGGTTCCTTTTTCACTCCACTGTCCAGGATGAATGGAATCAAAATGAGACTTATTTCATTCAAATTAGAGCTAGTAAATCTAGAATAGGTCCCAACATGTGACCGAATTTTATCCTTTTAGTAAGGTTGAGCCTCCCATCCATGCAGTTGCACCGAATAATCATGGTCGATCTATTTCTTCTCTCAGACCATGCATCATTCTTTGTTAGACCCCTTTAGCATGCGCTGCTTCTCCAAATCAATTCCAACATTCACAAGAAGTATCATGAACTTATAGTGGTCAACTAGGTGACAAGGATTCTTATAATTGGAACACTTCAAGAACCTATGGTAATTTTCCTTAACATGCCCAATGAAACAAAAATTAATAATAAAAGGAGAAACATTCTCATACTCAATAGATAATTCAAACTTTAATTCATCAAAAACTAAATAAACAATTTCAATCAGAGGTGATCACAAGTCAAACTCAATAAGGATTTAATCCAAGTTCCCATATATGGGATGAGTTACCAAAGAATATGGAACATCCTACATAATCTTGGGATTCCAAAAAGAACCAATTTAGACTCGTAACCTTGATCCAAGATTGGATCATTGAGTTCTCCACTTGAGTCAGATCAATCCAAGGATCTCAATCATGAAAATGAAAGGTACTCCTCTTTAGAGAGATATATGTAAAGCTGTAGGCTTTTAATGTCACATCCTATGATGGGAAAATAATGTTGTAGAAGGCCATACCAACTGAAACTATTCGACATCCATCAAAGCCCTATACTTGGAGAAGATGGATCTTCAAATCCCAAAGATTCCATGCATTAGAGCTTCACTATAGAGAAAAATGTATGATAATTGAATGCTTTTAGTCTTCAATACATTCCCTAAAAAAATTTGGGTTCACATTAATATAGGCTAGAGTGTCATTCCTCATAATCTTGTATGAGGGATTCAAATCCGAGAGGGAATCAAAGAAAAATATACAATGAAGATGATTCTCTACTGGGGGTTGAGTAACCTTTAAGTCAATCTTATTAAATATTATAGAAAATGTAGAACCATGATTGACCTACACCAAAACCATTATAGAGAGAGGATCCTGGACCATATAAGCCTCATGGGAATCTGAAGCCGAAGGTTTAATCGTAGCACCTTTCCCTACACTATCAGATGTTCCTTAGATCTTCTTTGATGGATAGATGAAAACATAATTAGGATCAAAGAAAAAATTGAGATCCATCAAAATCTAGCCCCAACCACCATGGGTGATTAGAGAGAAAACTCCTGAGTTGCATCCATCTAATTCATTATTTATTTATATTAATTAAAAAATGCATGTTTATAACTCATATAAATATGATATATTGATATATATTTTTTAATAAGTCAAATATATATATATATATATATAATTTTAAAAAACTATTTATAAAATTATAAATAGATAAATATATTTAAATAAATATATATTTAAATAATTATAAAATTATAATTAATCTAATTAAATAATAAATAGTTTTGTTATATTTATAATTATATATATTAGTATATTAATAAATATATATATAATTTTATAAAATTATATAAATATATATAATTGTATAAATATATTTATATTTATATAAAATAGTTGTGTATATATATATACGTATAATTAGAATTATTTATAATGATATATATATACATAAATAATTATTAAATTATAATAAATATATTTAAATAATAAATATTCATGATATTTAAAATTATATATACTTATATATTAATATATATATATATATATATATAATTGAATAAATATATATAATTTCATAAATGTATTTATAATTATGTACAAATATTTATAAATATATATTTACAGTTATAATTATTAATGAATATATATATATATATTTTTAAATAATACTTATATTACAATAAGTAAATATATATATTAAAGTAATATATAAATATGAATTATATAACTTTTAATAAAAAATTATTTTCATAATTAAATATATAAAAATTTACAAAATTATGAGTCAAAATGTTTAGTAGTTTGTTTATATATATTGAATACAAAATGTGTATATAATTCAAATGAATATAATATATTAATATTTTATTTAAACAATTATATAGTATATAAATGAATATATTTATTTGGATATATATTTATATATTTTTAAAAAAAGGTTGGGGAATGGTTATTTGGCCCAATCCCTTTTATTAAAATAAAAGTACATAAGTACAAGCAGAGGAGGGTTACAGACATGACAGGGCTTTCCCACAACAATGATAATGATAAAAAAGGTATTAAATTCAGGAAAATCGACAACATGAGTGAGCTTCGGTCTCCCTCATCCCCTCTAACACAGATCCCCCCCACCTTGCGAGTGTCTTCCATGATTCGATGACTTCACTCTTAGCTAATGTTCAAGTTCAAAATCTGAAGAAGAAGCTCTATTTTTTGATGCACCCAACTCTTGGTAACTAGAACCAAGCATTATAGCCCCAAATGTGTTTTTATATCCCCGACCACCTACATCTTCCACTATATGAGATGCAGTAAACATTGCCTCTAAAGGCACTTCCTTTATTTTATCAAGAACCTCAAGGGAATTAGTGATGGGTAACATAGGCTTTTTTAGACTAATATGCTACACATGGGTCATTAACGGGTCAATAACAGAGTCACCAAACAATGGTAGTTCACCCACATATCCAACCTAAGCCTCATTGGACATGTCACTACTTTTATAGCCATTCAGATTAACATTATATGTTGAAGTTTGGACCAGACTGCCTTATGGGTCCCAATCAGTGGATGGGATGAGAAACCATCCAACTGATGAGGTTACAAAGTTTTATAAGAAACCTATAAACAAGCATCTGTAGGGGTATTACACACCTTAAAATGCTCCAAGATGGTGTTTGAATCTCTTTAATTCTTGGGAATAATAGGGATGGTAATGGGGAAGCCCTCAACATTATACCTGGATAGATTAGAATCAGATTGGAGCATAATAGCATTTTTATTTTTCACCTTCATCGGGGATACAACATCTGCTCTTTGTTTTCCTTTGTGAGCCCTTGCCTAAATCATTTTTTCGGACTCTAATTGTTGATCAGCAAGTTCTTGCAAAGAAACTTCATTAATTGATTATTCCTAATCTGATCCATCATCCCCTACATGTTGTTTATTTGTTGATTTAGAATCTATACACATCAATGTTGTAGTAATCACTCTCATAGAATTTTCAGGGGATGACCCCTTCCACAAATTGGTATCTTGTAGAACATTAGCTTAAATTAACACTACATCAAAATAAAAAAAAATGCATGGTATAGTCAACTGCTTCCCATCCAAGGGGCTAATGACAGCAGATTTGTCAGCATCAACTGTGATGTCTGCCCATTATTTTTTATTTCTTCCCTCTATTTGCATCAACATACTATGTAACTAAATTTTCCAATACCATTGGGTCATGGATATCAACTTCCGTTCTATGATTCAAATACTCTTCATGTTGATTGTTAACCAGCTAAGAAAAAGCTGAAATATGATACTTAGGGTAGTTCACCCTAACTTCCTGCTGCTCACCATGTGCATATCCATCAACATTATGTAGATTTAAATTCTTCTATAAAAATTTCCTATCATCATGCCCCTGGCCGAACAAAAGGAACATGTCATGACACTTTTACAGTTCTACTTGTCATGACCAATGACATTGTAATATTTATTATGCATATATTTACTTACAATATACATGTATAACTGCATGTATGTACATGTATGTGTGTATATACCTGTGTGTATGTATATGTGTCTGTGGATGTGTACGTGAACATATGTATATTTTTAATTCATGTAAATGTTTTGAATTCAATTTTTAAAATTTTTCTAATTTTTTTAATTGAATTTATCCATTTTTTATTATATATTCCTTAATATTGTTAAAAATACATTTAATCACTTTTTAATATTTTTTATACATATATTTATTTACTATATACATGCAATATTTTCAACATGTTTGTAATTTATATGAATAATATTTATTTGTATTTATTTATTAAGTTTAAACATTTATGATACGTTTGAAATTTATATAATTAATCTATTTAAATGATTTTTTTTAATAATTCTAAAATTTATATATTTAATAATACAATTAAAAATATATATTATTAAAGAAAGTATTTATGAAACTATAAATTAATAAATATATATTTATATAATTATAAAATTATAATAAATATATTTAAATGTTGGGTCAAAATACTATTTTTATTATGAAAGTGATGATCTATTTCTATATGGGTAGGGGGAGAACCATTACATAGCCTGTAGGCCCAAGGCCATGTGGACCATAAACATGGCATCGAGGCCCAGTGTAGAATTTTGTCTGTAAAATTTTGCATGTGTCACCAAGTCTGCATCACCACCTGTTTGCATCATGTCTGCATCTCCATCTGCGCACATCATGTTTGAATCACCACCTCCGACATAAATCCCCCAAGGGTCTTTCAAAGATTCAGACCATGGTTTTTGGATGCTAGATTATGGAGTTGATCACTCAGGTCTCACCCCGACTGCGTTAAAATAAATATATTTAAATAATAAACATATTTAGTATATTTATAATTATATTTTAATAAATATATATATTTATAAATGTTTTTATATTTATATATATATACTTTTAAAATATATTTATTTATAATAATAATTATAAATTTATTAAGAAATATTTAAATAAATTTAAAATTATAATAACTATATTTATTATTCTCAAAAAGGTTGAAGAGACAGGTGAGCATGATCCTAATAATTTTATTAAAAACATAAAGATGACAGAGGAAATAGGATGGATGTGGCGAGACAAAGAATGCCCTCATCCAAAAAGGAAAGATACAAATCCATAATAGGATCATTCTCATAATCATGATTAGTTTCGTTATCGTCATCAGCATTTTCTCACTCCGACTTTGAGTTCCATTGAGTGAAGAGCACAACGTACTTCTCTTGAAACTTTTTTTGATCCTTCGTGAGCCCTTTGGGAGACCTTTTAGACACATTACGTCCATGCTCTCGCAAACAAACCCATTCATCATGACCACCACCTCAGACATAGTTTTTTGGATGCTGACCCCACTATAAAGTCTTGGCTAGTTCCCAAGCCCTCGCAGCTCTTCCCTCTCTGACATGAGGGTCTGCTTCTTAACTAGATATGCCTACACATCGAATTATGAAATCTGTTAAGAGACACCCATTCATCCCTTTGCATAGGTTGAGGGGAAACCAAAACTGATCCCTTATTGAGGACTCTAGACAGGGACCCTTGGATACCCAAATCCACTAAACATCCATGTACTTGAATCTAATCATGAGTAGTATCATCTGAGTAAGAGAGAGCACTCACAATATTAACCTTCCCTAGAGATTCCATATTTAGTTTTATTTTACATTTACGGTCTCTAGCAATAATAATTTGATCTTCCATAATCTATTGATTAGTAGAGTCTTGAATGGCAACTACATCACAAGATTGATCACCCATTGAGTCTTCAACCCTATAAACATCCATATCTAATGTTCCTTACCCATGCTAAGAAGAGTCGTCAAAATAGGCTTTATTAACATCTGATGTTTTATAGGGGTCTCAATAGGTGCAGTAACTATTTCTTTATAAGAATGTATATTTCTACCTATGGATGTATCCAGCTTCCGATCTCCTTTAGGATGAGAAATATCTTCATCATATTTAGAGGCTTCCACAGTAATTTCAGTCCATGTCTTATTCTTCACTTGCTCATTAGGACCCAAGACCAATACCCCAATGTCACTTTTCTAGGCACTTCATTTCCCTTATCATCAACAGTCACTGCATTCCCATCTAGAGAGAGGGGCGGCATTACCCTTCTTAGGCCACATGATCCCATATCTTGCAGTATACCTTCCAATCACCTCGTTGTATCTATCCTTAGAGTGGCCAATGGATTTACAATTGTAGAAAAATGGGGGCAATTTCTCAAAAAAATCATATGATCAAAGTTATAATCAGCTGTGTAAAGCATCACTATATCAACCATGGTTAAAGTGAGATCATTATCAACCAGAAAACATGCAAAGATACCATATTTCACATTTTGTGTCTTGTGATTCAATATAATTGGAGTTTCAGTCAATGATTCTATATCAAAGAGTATCCATGGATGTCACCAGACCCAGTTCAATCCATAAATTCAAACCCATACTTGTTTCCTTGTTCTATGAGGTGGAAGAGTATTAAAGCTTGGATGTCGGGTATTCAAATACAGCATACCTGGTTTGAGGAAAATTTGTTTATGCCCCCATGCCTTATACTTCAAATCATCTAATGGGAAAATGATATGGAAATAGTCCCCCCCAACTGGGATACGTTTCAATCATGAAATCCCCATTCAGTAGAGAGCCTGTGAATGAGTTCGATGGTCTTCCATGTACATTGTCCTGATGGAAACACCAGCCTCTCAATCATAGATGATTCACAAGTCTTAAACTTATCGATAACAAGATCTTGATTCACATGGATGATGGTCCGATTACCCCGTATAAATATCCTTTCAAAAGCCCCATCATTCCTAGAAACAAAATGATCGATGTCAAAACACGAAGGAACATACCCAGCTCTCGAATGCTGATGTAGATGAATCCCGACATTTTCGTATAATTCATTATGAGGGTCAAAATGAACTTTGACAAGGTGAGATTTCTCCCTTGACGAATGATCCAGTAGTCTGTAGAAGGAAAAACCGGAGTTAGTTTCTCATAATTTGGATCTTGATTCACCTGAGTGAAATCTCAAATCAGCGGTTGACCATATCGATAATCGGAGGGGTATCAAGTTGCGGAATCAATGGGGTGGTGATTGTGCCCACATTGGATGCTCATCAGTGATATCGGTACCACTCAGCAAATCTGATGGCGGTGGACGACAATGAGATTGTGATCCCCATAATAGATGTACAGCCAGCAGGACGTGTGGCGGCGAGATCAATCCCCACAACAGATGCGACAATGGAAAGATGAGACCCTGAAAAAAATTGTCGGCATCATGGCAGACGATGGTGGTGTGAGCAGTAGAAATCAACGAGGAAGGGGTTTGGTAAAACCCTGGTCGCCATCTCCATGAGATGGGAGCTCCTGATGCCTGACAGCCATCCACTATATTTATTATATTTATAAGTATATGTTCATAATCATATATAAAAACTTTTAAATACATTTATTCATAATTATAATTATATATATTTATATGATTATAAAATTATAATAAATATTATCATTATATTTATAATTATATATATAATTATATAAATAATCCAAATTAGTGCCAACCATAAGAAATAATTATATGAATATAGATAATTATATAACGAAATTTATAATTATATAGAAATATTTTGAAATATTTTTATTTATACTTATAATTATTAATAAATAAATATATAAATAATTATAAAATTACAATGAATATATTTAAATAAGAAATATCTTTATTATAATTTTTTAAATATATATATTTATTGATTAATATATATATATATATATTTATTTATATTTATTTATTTATATTTATTTATTTTTACTTATATACAAATATTTATATAATTATAATAAATATAATTAAATAATAGATAGATTTATTAGATTTATAATTTTTTAAATATATACAATTATATAATTATACATAATTATATAAATTTATTTATAAATATCTAAAAAAATTAAAATAAATTTATTTTTAATTTTTATTATAAATAAATAAATATTTTTAAAATTAGATCATTATCTATGATTTTCTAGAACAGATAAAGATACTCCTTTATGAGTGATTTCTATTTTAGGATTGATAAAACTTCTCTTTAACAAAACTTTTTTTGAAACTACAGATAAATGTTTTTCTTGATATTACAAAAATAACCCTAAAAGAGTCTCCTCTCGCACATTCATGATTTCATAGAACCAGACTACTGATGCTGCTATCGCCGAACCCTACCGCTAATGCCGCTGTCGACTACTACTACCACTATCGCCAAACCCTATCAATGTTGCCAACCGTCTACAAATCAATGGTATGTTTCACCTCATCTTCACATATTCTTCAAGATCGGAGTGTCAATCATTCCCCAAAAATGTTTCTTCCTCCTCATGCTTTCTATTATTTATTTTTTTGATTTTAGGGGTTCTTCACTATTATCCTTTTTTTCTTCTTCTATACTGTGAAAGAACCTATGAGTGTCGAGGAACCTTTATAGTAAATCATTTCTTGAGGTGGAGTATGGGTTCCATGATTTTGGGAGATTATTATAATTAATCATGGGATCCACCACAAGTCCTCAAATTTTCATTCAAACTATAGTGTCCACATCCTTGCTATAGAACCAATTCTCATGTACTCAACTGCATAAAACTTTTACCTCCTCTAAACTGATCCCACATCCATTAGAACGTAAACATGTCCCCACTCTAATGTGTGAATTGTTTTCATGTTTTGTTTATTTTATTCATTCTTTTTATTTCCAATTTAAGTTCTTGGTATTCTGATTTTTTACGATGCTATTAATGTTTTAACAAATGTGATAATTTTTAATGTATTTAGTGTGTGTCTAAATTCTACTCTAAAAATCATCAATGATAGAATCACTTGCTTCTTGTTATACAACCTCTTCCCTTTGAGATAAAATATTCCCCTTTTCATGGAATAACTAATATGAAAATGGACACCACCATTGCAACAATGCTTTCATAGCATGTCAATTATCA
This sequence comes from Viscum album, assembly GCA_963277665.1. Classification (NCBI taxonomy): domain Eukaryota; kingdom Viridiplantae; phylum Streptophyta; class Magnoliopsida; order Santalales; family Viscaceae; genus Viscum; species Viscum album. Next base: position 491,971,050 of record OY728166.1, read on the forward strand.
TCATTGGATGGGATTCCAAGCGTTGCATCGATGATACAATGTTTTTCTTCACACTATTAGATTTTTTCCATTGAGATAAAATGATTCAATTCTCAACCAATGTGTGATTCAAATATATTTTTTTCCACTATAATGATTCCACATAACCTTAGAAAGAACTTCCCAGTGTTTCATTAGTGGGAAAATTAATCTTCTATTTTCATAGTCACATTTCATCGAGAGAAAAGTTTCTCATTTTCCAAAAAAAGTCAGGGAAAACAAAAGAATTTTTTTTAAATAAATGTTATTTTATTTTATATTTTCATAATAATGATACTTTCCATATGTTTACCAAAAATATGGTTATCAATGGGATGATAGGGAAACAAATTTAGAAGAAAATGTTGAGTTTTAGATGTAGACTTAAAAGATTTTCATTCGAAAAGTTGTGGTCCTAAATAGAAACTTTTTGTTAAAAAAATTTAAAAAGACTATTCTGGAATTATAAATTTTTTATAAAAAATATATGTTTTGGTATGGGATTATACCATGAACTCGTATTGGTAGAATATTATAAATATCAATAATAGAAGATGATTCCCTTATTTTAATGGATTTGGATTAAAAATTTAATGGTTACCAAAAAATGGTTTCATCTTGGTTAGGCTGATCATGTTGTCTAACATTGTGATCAATTAAGTGTACCTTTATAATATGTTTTGTAGAAAAATTAATTAAATCTCTCCCATATATCCTCTTCCACATTGTGATGTGTAATATAAAAAAAATTGGGCATGTTTGTTTGGTTTAATACCACTATATATTTTATATTGTATTTTTTTAACTTAATGAGTGACTGCAAATTATTTTTTTATTAGCATAAACCCCATTTTAATGGCTGAGGGGGAACCCAACATGAATTCAGAGACTTAAGAAAACATATCCCCATTATCCAAAGGCCCAAGGCAAAAAACAACCAAACTCAATAAAATTAGAAGCCCCTCCATAGCATCAATCACGTTAAAACCAACTTCCACCATCACATTGATGCTCGGCTAGTTGTCTCGTGCAAGGCTTCACGGGCTTGGTACCAATTGTAATTTCCATAACCTCTCAAAATTCCAAATTTATATCAAAATGTACAATGGAAACTCTCTTCTCTAAACCTCTTCTCGAGCATCCCATGTACATGAACTGGTTTCCTTTCCCCATTGACCGCAGGCCGTAGTGCCTTAGTGCAAAACCCCTCAAAATTCATTCTAGAAAATCAAAAAGATCATCGCCAACATTGAAAAACCTTCACAAAAATATATTAATCTTCAACATGGAGCCTTCACGCCAAATACATGTCAAAAGCTCCTCCACCATTATCAGCATCTTGATTGTCGGAGCCGAAGTTGGAAGAGTACCCCATCACAAACCTCGCAACCTTCTCTAACACCATAGCAATAACAACCTGAAGAGCAAGACTTTCCAATGAGGTATTATGAGATGATATGAACCCAAAACACCACTATATAATGGAACTAGTTATATCTAGAAGAAACCTCACTGGGGTCCACATCGGGCAGACCATAAGCGGATCAAGCCAGCAAGGAGGGGCATGGGAACACCAACACCATCTACACCACAAGAACACCATCAGATCTTCCAACATCAAAGGCATCAAAACAAAAACACCTTGAGTTGAAACCACCATTGACCACTAGACCTATGAGAGACATAGAAATAGGTAAGGAAGGGGGAGGTGATGCCGGAGATCCTCCCACTCGATGTTGAAGACGGCTTATGAGTCTCCCCCTCTAGATCAACGCTAAAGGGAACCCTAGTTCAGTGAGAGGAGGGAGAGCCGTCGCCACTCAGATCATTTTGTACTCAATGGAATGTATTTTTTACCAAATATTTCTTATCACTTAACATTTATACTTTTCAATTTTTAAAATTCAGTGCATAGGTGTTTTTCCAAAATCACATGTTATGGGTTAAAATGGATTAGGGATTTATTAATAAGTTATCAAAGGAATATGATTACGGTTAATATATTAATTTTAGATGTGGGATTTCTCTATGGTATAAAAATTAATGTTGGTGTCTTATTATATATGTTCATTTCTGAAAAACTTTCAAGGCATATATGGTGAATTTTAGAATAAATAAGTTTAATTTTTTTTTAAATTGATTTATAAATGGATTTAAAGTTGTTGTGAATATATTTGTTTTTATGAGTAACATTTTGTAAAATTATTTAAGGATTTTCCAATAAATTGTGTGCATTTTTTAAAAAATTGGGGCTTTATAAGGATGAATCCTTCATGGAGGTGGATTAATTTATAATATAATTTTTGTAGAATATTCAATTTCAATATTATTTTTTTTAGTTATGAATAATTTATAATCATTTTTTGTGACATTACTACTTCTTTTCTTGATTCATTCACGGTGATCATTTTATTGTTCATTTTTATTGAAACCTTTAATCAAATATTATTCATTATATTTGTTTTTTGTGTTGAAAATATTTTATAAAATATAATAATTATTTTTTTTGAAACCATTATTATATTAAATAGTTGTATTTTATATTATGAAAATAGTTTTCAAATAATAAATATTGTATTATTTATATTTCCATGTAATTTTTTTTTGTAAATTATTTTATGTATTATAATATATAATATATGAGATAAGCTTCTCAAGTGGGGATGGATGCTGTTAAAATTTTGAAATCATGGTTCAAAATTGAAAGGGAATGGTTTTGAAAATAGTGAGTGATTTTTCAAAGGTAGATTGAAAATGAATTCAATGTTTTATTTTTACATTAAATGATTTTTTAAATGGTAATATTTAGATAAAAATGATTTTAAATAAATGGTAACATGTTTTTTATCAGTGAAAATCATTTTGAAAAACTAATAAAATGTGTCCTAAAGATTTATTAGGACAAGATTAATTCTTTTTTTATAAGGATATTGTGATTTTAAGGGTAAATGATATGTTTTAAAGTTAATAAATTGGATTTCTATAATTTTGTAGAATAAGGATGATATTTTGGATTGAAATGATGATATAAATAGAGGACATTTTAAATTTCACATTAAATTTAAAATGAAGTTTTTTTATTTGAAATTTGAGTGAATAGATTCATCTATTTTTTATAATGTGGTATGCTCTATCAGTAAGGATCAAGCCATCCATGAAACCCATCCATTCGAACCAAACCTAAGGAACATTGAAGTTTCCTTGGGAAGAGGTAATTTATCACTGATTACTAATTACACCCTGAAAAATACATTTCAATAAATCCATCCAACCAATAGGATATACATCATGACCATACTCTCGCAACCTTGGTCTCACATGAAGCTAAGAACTACTGAAATTCATTCCTAGAACCAAATGCCTTTTCATTTTCATGGTGTAATAGAAATCATTCTTTGAATGTTTAAACTAAAATCACTACCTTAACAATATTATGTTGGATCGTAATGTATATGCAGATGGAAAACTACAAGTGGGGAGTGGAATTGTTGGTTAAAAAACTTTTTTAATCCCTAAAAGAATTCAGTTTAAATTAATTTAAACTATTTTAATTCAGAAAATCTCTTATGAATTAAAATGGTAATTTGACTGGGCCATTCGATCTAATGAAAAATAATATTTTAATTCAGTTGATTTTGATATGTATTCCACAAGTCATATTTAGAAAATAATTTTATTCACAATAATATTGGTATGTATCATAATTAAAGTGGTCACGATGATCAGAGTAATACAAAATTGATTCTATCATAAATCATATAGAATCGTACTAAGTAATTGAAGTAATCATAATGAAAGAAATTGTAATTACGATGTAATAAAAAAGTATCGTAATCAGGGAAATTACAATAAATTGAATATATAATATAAAAATGAATATATAAAAGATTAAATTTCTATTGAAATAGAAATGGAAATTAAATACAAGTAAATGAATAAAATTATTTTAACCCAGAGTGAAGGGTATCTAATAAACTAGGATAAATCTCCCTTTATTTATACATTCAATGAATTATATGTTACGCACACCAGGGTAAGCTCTTGATATGATTATCGTCTTTGGTCTATCTACCTATCCTCATCATCCCTCAATCAAGAAGGTGATCATCTCCTCTATTTTCCTATCCCCAGAAGCCCTTGATCAGAATAATTATTAGTACCTCTACCTTCATATCCACGGAACCCCTCAATTGTAATTAAAAATATCATTGTCACACAAAGAAAAAAAACTCTTGATAGTTACAAGTATATGGGACAATCATTTCATGACTTGTAAACTTCAGAGTTTTCACACATTGAAAATTCATTAGATCTCTCGCACAGTGTCTTGAGATCATGTGTTGAAATGATCAAATGGATTGGTATTTATAGGAATTTTTTCGAACGATAATCTTAATCTCCAATGATCATATTTCTCTAAAATTCTTGGAGGGACTTGGGAATCTGGCACTCCATTGATCATAAGAAAACTGAAAGCACAAAATAGTTATGTTTAATATATAATATTAGATATCATTTCGATTTAACATATTTTTTTATCATTACGGTTAATTTTCTTAGATAAAAAAATAATATTTAAATGAGTTCTATGATTTTTGTTATAGGATTCAGTATGATTTATATTATTATGAAAATATTTTTAGTATAGAAGACAAGATAGTGTGTATGATACAAATAATTTCCTAGTGTGTGTGATATAAATCATATCCCGTGGGTATGATATAAATCATATCTAGTTCATTATGATAATCATGGAAGGAGTCATTACTATAATTATCATGAGTATGATTTTTATCATATGCATAATGGAAATCATAATGATAAAAAATGAATATATTCTCATAAACAGTCTTGATGTATGTATGAAAAAATGATATATGATTTATTATAAAAATATTATAATATTAATTTGGACATAAAGGAATTATTAATTAATTATTTAAGAAATAATTTTTTCTTTCCAAAACAAAAGGAATAGAAAAGTCCAAAACAGACTTTTTACTCAACAATCTCCCCCTTTTTTGAAAGCACAAACACAAGACTTAAATAAAAAATTACTTTGTAAAACATTAGTCTAAAAATAATATCTAATGAACTTTCATATTCATAAGTAAACACTTATACTTATCTCCCAATGAGTTTTAAAACTCTTCGGAATATGATATTTAATAGGACTAATGCCCCACTTAGGATAACAAATTCTTTAAGGACCCTATTCCCTATTATTGAAATTTTCTCCCATTCTCTAAAGAATTATCCCCCTATATATATCATTCTACCCATTTTGACTAAATAAAAGGAAAATGGAATTATTCTAATACCTGAAAAGGGGTTATAGAAACAAACTATAAGAATTTGTAATGAATTTGATCATCTACAATAAATAAATGAAAATTCATAAAAAAGTATTGGGAAACATTAAATCAAACTATATATAAATGAAAAAAAATTCCATTTATGTTTCCAAAAAAATACAAAAAATGTTCAAAATTTCATATATTTTTATTTTCTATGAGGCCAAAGACAATTTTCTTCATCTTCTAAAATTCATTCCTATCTTCTTTCAGCTTCTCAAGAAATTCCTACAGAGTATGAAGCTTCTCTTCTTGGTTTGAAATTAATAGATCTTGGTAATGATTCATATCTTAATGATATCAAATATTTTATTCTAGGAAAAGATATTTTTCATCCAAATATTTTAGTTTCAATTCCTATATATGCATTCTTTCTTCCAGAAGTTGAATATTTTCTTCCTGAGAGTTACTTGACTTTTCTTGCTCTTCAAATCTGTCAGTTTGCAAAATAATTTGATTCTAAAAGTAAATTATTTCATCCTTTAAAAATATATTTTTTTTATTTTTAATGAGTTTTATTGAAAAATCTCACTAAATTAATTTATTTCACCTGGATTAGAATCTTTTGAGGTTATGAAATTTTGTAAGAACTGAAATGTTTTAGCAGTTTCACTAGACAACGTGTTATAGGTAGTTGCGAGTTCATTTAAAAGCCTCCTTATGTATTCAATCAACTCTTCATGTGCCTTGATATTTGAATCATCATTGTGAGACCACTTTAAAAAAAATTAAAATCATTTCTATGTTCAGAAGTACATTCTTCAAAAACTTTGAAATCAGCTTCAATCTTGATTAGTCTATCTTTTAGAAATCTGGTTAAATCTATTTTTTTGTTTTTTTTCTAAAACAAAATAAATATTTCCATAAATCCTTGTGAAATATGATATTTTCCTTTATAAACCTTTTAAAGACAGAATAAGTCAATATTTTTTTAGTTGATATTTTATTGTCCAAGTTAGTGCCTTCCATAAAATCAGGAAGTTCTTCATAATGAGTTTTGACATCATCATCTTCTAAATTCTGGTTACGATTTTCAACAGCCTGGGCCTATTCATATTTTTATAATATGTGAATGATTTTATAATATTGGGTTCCTTGAATAGATTTCTTGAAATAATAAACTCTTGTAGATGGTAATTTTCAAGAGTTTTCATCATAAGACCTCACGTGTAAAACATCAGAATGAGATTTTTTTATAACCATCTTCCACTTCATTCTCATCTATCTCATTTTCCTCTTCATCCTTTTCTAATTTTTGTATTTAATGTATATCTACCTCTTTATTTATATGTTATTATTCACCAATATAATAATCTATCACTATCAATTTACTATATTCTTTATCTTGTGAATATTTTTCTTTGGAATCTTTTGGTGGAGCCAATTCATAACCAACTATTTTTTCCTCTTCTATTGTCTTGGATAAAAGGAGTAACCAATGGGTATTGAAATGATTCCATGATAAAAATTCTAGTACATGAATTTCAAATAGATTTCAAGAGATTATCAGTATCAAATACATATATATTTTCCTTTTTCATATTCCTTTTACTTTCATTTTCATTAAGGGAATCCTCATTATAAATTTTTTCAGAAAAGGGCCTCTGTAGGGTCAAGACCAAACTGAAGTTCACCTTCTTTTCATTCACTATTATTTTTCTCCACTGAGAAACAACTCCATAACTATAAACTTTTTTCTTCTTTATCTTTAAAGAATATTCAAACATGGAATTATTTTACTTTTCAAAAACAATCAGCACTGATTATTTTGAAATAATCTGACTACCTCCAATGGCTTATTTTGAAGGTTCATCTTCAACAACTTTAACAAATTTTTTGGATTCTAAATCAAAATTAAACCTCAACAATTTTATCATATCATCACTTATCAGTGGTAATTTCATATACTTTGGTACTAACTTGATTTAAATATTTAAAAACTTCAAACATTCAGTAATAAAATTAATTAGAATCCCTAAAAACATAGTCAACTGAGACTTAATGGAATAAAAATTTATATTTTTGATGGTTAAAAAGATATAACCCATCAAATTTAGCTTCCTCGTGGTGACCAAATAATTTATAATGAATATATATTATACTTTTAGAGTTTATCTATCTCCCTTTAATGGGATCAAAAAACCTTGAATCCAAAGGTTTGGAAGATGATTTTCTGGTGAAAGATGAGTAACCTTTCTTTTGTCCTCAGGAATATCAAAAATAGATTCCTCAACTCTTTTATTATAAAAAGTTATTTTTTATTTTAAAATATTATGAGAAGTGAAAATGAATCCCTCAATGATGGTACACTGAGGAAACTTGTGGATGTTTTACGAACATGCTAACCTATCTTTCATACATGTAAGATGATACTTTCAAATTGTTATCAATTATCACAAAAATATAAAACCGTCTAACTTCACCAACAAGAATGAGATCTTGATTGGACATGATTTTTTCTAAAAACACATATTCCCATCCTTGAAAATTTATAATTTTTTTCAAAGAAGAATCATAATTATCCTAAAACAATTTACTGAATAACCTTTATCTAAATAACATCATGGATGAGAAATCTTTTGGAGCCACTTTCTTTGGAGAAGATTCCGTTCATTCAGACATTAGTATGAAATCTTTCATTGGTCAAGGAAACTTCCAGAATTGGATACATGAAGGTCGGAAGATCTTTGGTGAAAAGAATATAAAATTCAATATAAGATATAGTAGAGGGGTCCATTTATATTGTCAAAGAAATTTGACCATTGAGATTCTATGGCTCAGATTTGGTCGCAAATATTTAACGATTAAAAAATGAACTCTAGAGTTTTTTAAAAAAAATATCGTATTCATCATGAAGCTGATAAAGGTTTTAAAAAAATAGTAAAAAAAAGAACAGAATTCAAATATTTTATGGTATAAGAAATTTTAAATTTCTTTGACTCAAAATAGATTTATCAGTTTAATAGTTTTTTTCTAAAAATAATGAAAATTTGAAGTACAATAAATTTTATTACAAAAAGATTGAGTATGAAAAATTTATAAGTAAAAAAATTTATTAGTATGAAAAATTTATGAATATAGAAAATTTGAGTATGAAAAACTTGAGTAAGAAAAATTGGAGTAACAAAAATATGAAAAATTTGGGTAAGCAACATTTAAGTAAAAAATTTTGAGCACAAAAAATTTAAGAATGAAAAATTTGGGTATGAAAATTTTGAGTATAAAAAATTTGAGAAAAAAAATTAGGGTGCAAATTTTTATTAAAAATAATACAAAATATGAGTAAGAAAATATATATTAAGTTCAAAAAATATTTTATAAAAAAAATTAAAAAAGTATCAAACATATGTAATCCCCCTTTTAAAATGAGTAACATAATGTAAGGAAATGGTTTAAACAATAAGTATATATGATTGATTACTTTATAGTGATCATTCCTATATTATGTTTAATGCATTCAAATCTATCAAAAGGTAATGGTTTTATAAATATATCATCATGTTGTTCTTGCGTTCTGATAAATTGTAAAATGTTATATCCTTTAAGTGTGTGGTCCATAAGAAAGTGATGCCTAATATATATGTGTTTTTCATGAGAGTGTTGTGAATGGGTTTTTCGTAAAGCTGTGGTACTAGTATTATTACATAGTATTTGATTTTTAGTAAAACTCATTCCATAATCAGTGAGTGTGTGTTGCATCCACAATACTTGAGCACAACAACTTCCAGATGCCACATATTTGGCTTCAACAGTTGAAAGTGATTTTGAGTTTTGTTTCATACAAGAACAAGAAACTATTAAATCTCTTAAGAAATGACAATTTCAAGATGTAATTTTATTATCCATTCTAAAACTACCAAAGTCAGAATACGAAAATCTTTTCAATTCAAAAACATTTCTAGAAGAATAAAAAAGTCTCAAATAAATAGTTCCCTTTAAATAAGGAAAAATTATTTTTACATATTTTAAATGGGATTCTTTTTTATTTTCTTGGTATCTTCCACATAGGCATACTAAAACCATTAATTATGGTCATATAGTAATTAAGTATAGTAGACTTCCTATCATACCTCTAATTTTTTTTGATCAATTGGTTTCCTAGTTTCATCTGGATCAAGTGTATTTGAGGTACCGATTGTAGTACAAATACATTTAGTATGGATATATCAATACATTTTAAGTAGGTATTTGATATACTAATGTTGAGATATATAAGTTCCTTCGGGATTTTGAGAAATTTGAAAACCATGAAAAAAAGTTAACTCACCCATCATAGTCATTTCAAACTCAGATTTCATAAGAATCACAAAGGAATATATTAATTATTATTGAGTTGATCCCTATATTATTTCATCAACATAGATTGAAAAATATTTTTTTTGTTATCCTTCATTATAAAAATAGTTGTATCAGTGGTTCCCTTAACATAATTTTTTTAACAAAAATAATGTTAATCTATCATACCTGGATCTAGGGGCTTTTTAAGTCAATATAAAGCTTTGGTAAGTTTATAAACTTAATTAAGAAGTTTTGTATCTTCAAAACCAAAAGGTTGTTCAAAAAAATCCCCTTGAACATATTTTTTAAGGAAATCACACTTCACATCCATTTGAAAAATATTGAAATTAAAGAACTCTACAAAGGCTAATAGAATTTGAATATATCCAATTATAGCTACTGAAGGATATGATTCTTTATAATATATTTTCTCTTACTGGTTATAAACTTTAACAACTATTATTTATTTATTTCTAATAATGATACCATTTTCACCACATTTATTTCTGAAAATACATTTTACTCCAATGGTTAATGTTTCTTTATGTCTTTCAACCAAGGTCCATAATTTGTTCATTTCAAATTCATTTAGTTCATCTTTCATAGACTTAATCCAATCATCGTCAGTTAAAGCCTCATTAAGGCTTTCGGGTTCAAATTGAGAAATGAAAACAAGATGTTTTATTTCATTTCCTAAATAACTTCTAGTCCTTGCATATTGATTCATATCACCAATGATACTATCACTAGGATGAATCCTAAAAAATAACTGACATGGGTTTTGAAAAACCTTTTCATCAACATTAAGTATAAATTCTTCTAGAGTGACTAATTCAGAAACAATTTCTTAAGTATTCTTGTTATTAGAAGAATCTTCTATCGTTGGTTGATAATCAATTTTGGAAAACACATCAGAAGATGTAGGATGGGATTTTTTAAAAACAAAAGTATTGGTTTCATCAAATTTGACATGTACTATTTCCTTAACAGTACAAGAGTTTTTATTGAAAACTATATATGCCTTATAAGTAATGGAATAGCCAAAGAATACACCTTCATAAAATTTTGGTGTGAATTAATATAGATTATCATTTGTATTCAAGATGAATACTCTGTATCGAAATACTCTAAAGTATAAATTTTTTGGTTTTCAGCTTGTCTATAACTCATAAAAGGTTTTATTAAGAAATAATCTAATTAAAAATCAATTTATAGTATAGTAAGAAGTACTAACATATTGATCCCAATTTTCTTTTAAAAGGTTGGGGCCTAAGCCTCAATTTATTATTAAAGTAAATACCTCTTTTTATTCTGGGTAGATGGGGACCCATTACATAGCCTGAAGGCCCAAGGCAAATTGGCCTGAATACAAGGCATGAAATCTCACTTTTTTTCACAAAGGAAACCTCGGTGAGCAGTTCTTCTACAGTACTCACACTACTATAGTACCGTCGTCGCTACAGTACTTCTATTGTGCCTCCACCACTATAGTACCAAATTTTTTAGTAATTAAGTATTCACTCAACATGGTTATTTTTATTTCTTAAAGAATATGATTTCTTCTTTCAATAACACCATTTTACTGAGGAGTTCTAGGATCTAAAAATTTATGAGTAATGCCTTTATTACTACAAAATGTTTGGAAATATGAATTTACCCATTATCCTCCATTATCACTACGAATAGTTATCAAAGTATGGTTTTTAACATTTTCAACTTTGGATAAAAAAGTTTTAAAATAACAAAAGACTTCCTGTTTCTTTGATAGAAAATAGACCCATATATACCTAGTGTAATCATAAACCAAAACAAATACATAGTATTTGTCTCCATTACATCTAGTTTGCGTAACAACTAATAATTCCATATGTAATAACTATAAAGAATCATTAGTAGAGACATCATTAATAGATTTAAATTGTGACTTATATTTCTTTCCATATTGACAAGGATCACAAAATTTTTAAGAATCAAATCTAGGTTTCGGTAGATCCTTAGAAAGTACTTTCTTATTCAGTTTACAAAATTTTCTAAGATTACTGTGTCAAAAAATTCTATTCCAAAACCAATATTGATCTTCCATTGTACTAATTAAAGGTATGTTTTGGATCCTAAGGTTTTCTAAGTTGAGTGTGTAAACATTCTCATGTCGATGGGTAGAAATAATGAATTCATCTTTGGAATTTTGTACTACACATTTAACAATCCTAAAATTCACAAGGTAACCTCTATCACATAATTGAATTGTTATTATAAGGTTGTGCTTAAGACCTTTAACAAATAAATTTTTTGAAATTAAAGCATTTACAAAAAGAAAAATGTTACCTATACCAACAATCTTTCCTTGAGCATTATCTCTAAAGGTAACTCTTCCACCATTCATTTAAATAGTCTTTTCAAAGAAGTATTTGTTTCTAGTCATGATCTGAGAACATACACTATCCATGTACAATATATTCTTATTATTGGTACTTCCATTATTTTCTGAAAACAAAACAATTAGGTTTACATAACTCAAACTTTATTGGGTTGAAAAATGTTAATAAACAAGATTTTGGGAACCCATATTTGTTTTAAAAAATGGGATTTTTGGAATCCCAAGGATTGAATTTAATTCAAGGAACAGTTTTTATTTGATTTCCCTCCACTTTGACATATAGTACAAAAAGTGTAATTTTTAGGAACAAAATAGTTCCTATTAAAAAAAATGAATGAGAATGACCAATTATAGAACTATTCCTAAGAGGAAGAATTTTTTTATAAAACTTATCAAAAACATCCTTTAAAAATGTAATGTTTGAAAAAAAATTATTTAAATAAAAACTTTCAAATTTTAGTTTCACAACTAAATCCTTATCCTCAAAGACATTAGTTTTGGAATTGATTTTTGTTCCAAAAACATTTTTCTTAGAAATTAATTTTTCAAGATCATTGGGAATATTATCTATCTTATAATTATCTTTTTCAAGGTTTTTATAAATAGTATCAATTTCAAATGATTTTTATCAATATATTTAGAATGATCTAATACTTATTTTGTTAAAACATTTATTCAAAAAAATTTCTTATCATGTTTTCAACTAACATTACAATTCTCTTTTTCAAGATTTTTGGAAATTCTAGAAATCTCTTCATAAGAGGGTAAATTGTTTTCCTCTTTTAAGGAAGATTCTTCATCCAATGATAAAGAATTTTCCTTATCTAGATAATTGGTACTCAAAGACATATTAGTTAAAGATTTAGTAGTACACACCTTTTTCACATGAAATTGACTTTCAAATGGTATTCTAGTATAGAGACCAATATTTTTTTGATTTGATATTTCAACATCTACAGAATTATCAAAATAATATCCTCTACTATCCCTCTAAGAGTCATTTTATTTTAATACTTTCTTTCCTTTGGATATGTAATAATTTTTCTGATTCTACTTATAATTTCTTCCTTTTCAGTCTTTCTGTTTTATCTTTGGACAATATGGTCTAATATGTCGAGATTTCTTACATTCATAATAGGTAACTTCAATATCTTTCTAATCCTTATTACTTTTCTTTTATCGATACTAAAAATATTTATTTCTATCTATCTTATTTATCCTTCAAGAAAAATGAGATAACTCATTTTTCGAATATTATGATTCACTTAAATCTGATTGAACAACCACTTTCTGATTCTTTGAAGACTTAACTATCTTTTTAGGAGTTTGAGATTTCATTTTATTTGAAGTAGAAGTAAAAGCTACTCCACCATTCTTCTTTTGGGTTTTTTCATCATCACATTTCAATCTATTCTCGTATTATAAGAGAGTTTCAAATAACTCATCAATAGATATATTTTTGACTTTCCTTGAATCATCAATAACTATTCTTTTTTATTCTTATTCATTTGGAATAACATATATAATATTCTCCATAAGTATTTCATCCTATAATACTTTTTCTCCCATATCTTGTAGGTTATTCACAATTGTCATGAACATTTTTTGTACTTTTACAATAGGTTCTCCAAAAGGGAATTTAAAATCTTGATAGTCTGCTATTAGCATGGATCTTCTACTTTAAACATGTTTATATGTACCAAAATGAGTAATCTTTAGCTTTTTCTAAATATTTTAGCTACTCCACAAGATGAAATATTGTTATATATATTTATAGTCATGGAACAGATTAAAGTATTGTATAAATTATAATTCAATTGAAGTTCGTGTTTCTATTTATTGGTAAAGGTTAAAACTTATTTATTAGGAATTTTATAATCTAAAATAATCATAACAAAGTTTTCAACCCTAGTGTTAATTACAAAGGTCTACATTCTATCTCTCCAATATTCATAATCATTTCCATAAAAAATTGGTGGTCTCGTGGGATTGATATTTTTCAAAAACTGAAATTTAATCTGACCATCTCAAAAATAATATAGAAATTATTTTTCCACAATACACATTAGTGTAACAGGTATTTATTAAGAAAAGTTTTTAAAATAAATAAAACTAAATTTTAAAAGTAAAATAGGTAAATATATTATTAGTCAAATCCTTCTCTAATACCATTTGTTGGATTGTCCCCTTGACAGTTCTTCTCTCGACCCTTTCGGCATTTATTCTTTGTATTTCGGTCTTGCATCCCCTATTTCCACATTCGTTCGATTAATCATTCTCCATTGGTCACCCTCCATCGTTGGTTTATGAGGGTTTATTCTTCTTGTTTTTCTTATGGATTTGTTCTAAGGTATGTCCTTTTGCAGCTTTCCATTTTTCCTAGCTTCGGTTGGTACTGCCTCTCCCTAGACTCCACTGCCATTTCACTCGACCCCATCAAGCCTAACCCCAATTTGGTCATGTTTGATGGATCCCATTGAATTTTTTATGTTGTTGGTATCCTTAGTGATGGATGTGATGTTCTGGTCCTCTGGTATGGTCATGTTGCTTCTTGACCAGACGTTTCAAATGGAGCCCTCCCCTTTACTCAACTTGTTCTGAGTGTTCTGATGAACCTACCCATCCCTAAAAGCTCCGACGATCTAGATTCAGGCTCCCAGTGTGGCATTTCATGGATGGGTGGTCGCTGATGTGGTGGCAGCATAGCTTCTAGAGGACAGGTAACATCTGTGATGGTTTTGAGATGGACTCAGTGTTTGATGGTCTGACTTTATGGTGGTGCTTTTTGGACGGGTCAGCCCTGGGAAATGTTCCTTGGCTGACTCATTTTTGGTTTTTGGTCGATGTTATGTTTCTCCTTTTGGGTGGGTCTAGTATTTGGAGGGGTTTCAAGCCCATCCAACTTTTGTGTGCCCTTTGTATGCATGGTTAATCTCACTTTTCCACAAAGCACTTTTTTAATAAAATTATGTTGTAAGAGGTTTGAATTATTGGTTTAAAAACTTTTTTTTATTCCTATAAGAATTTAAAATAATTAAATTCACAAAACCTATTATGAATTAAAATGGTAGATGGACTGGGCCTTTGGGTCTAATGAAAAAGAAAATCGTAATCAGGTTGATTTTTATATGTATTCCATAGGTCATATTTAGAAAATAATTGTATTCACAATAAATGTGACACGTATCATAATCACAATGGTTATAATGATTATATTAAAACAAAAGTGATTCTATCATAAAGTTTATAGAATCATACTGAGTAATTTCAGTTATCATAAAGACAAAAATCATAATTACAATGTAATACAAAATTATGGTAATTAGGGAAATTATGATAAACATAATACAGAATAGAAAAATGAATACATAAAAGATTCAATTTATATTATAATAACAGTAGAAGTGAAATAAAAGTCAATGAATAAAATTATTTTAAACCAACGATAAGGGTATCTAATAAACTGGGATAAATGTCCCATGATTTATACTTTCAAGAAAGTCTATCTTACCCACACTAGGGTAATCCCTCGATACAATTATCAGCTCTGCTCTGTCTTTCTATCCCTGAAAACACTCGATCAAGAAGGTGATTGGATCCTCTATCTTCTTATCCCTATAATACATGAACCAGGATAATGATTGGCACCTCAATCTTCCAATCCATAGAATCCCTAAATCATGATTACATCGATCAGTGTCATAAAAAGTGAAACAAACTCTTGATAGTTACAAGTATATGGAACAAGCAGTTCAAGACTTGTAAACTTCAAAGTTTCCACACATGGAAATTTTAGAAAAGCTATCACACAGTGTCTCAAGTTCATGTGTTGAAATTAAAAAATGGCCTGGTATTTATAGGCATTTTCCCAATGATCCTCTTCATATCTAATGGTCAGATTTCTCAAAAATTCTAAAAGTGACTTGGATACCTAGCACTCCAACGGTCATAAGATAACTGAAATCATGACATTTTTTTATTACAATATAACACATGAAATCATTTTTATTTAAAGGATTTAATTTCATTGTGATTATGTTTTATGGATACAAAAAATTATATTTAAATGATTATGATGATTTCTATTATAGGAGTCAATATGATATATACCATTATGAAAATATTGTCGGTAAGAAATACTAGATAGTGTGTATGATACAAATCATATACAATGTGTATGATATAAATTGTATTCGGTGGGTAAAATATAAATCATATCCAATTCATTACAATAATAATAGAATGACTCATTACTGTAATTACCATGAGTATGATTTTTATCATATGCATTATGTAATTCATAATGATAAAAAATAGATTTATTCTCATAAATAATCTTGAAGTATGAAAAAAATGATATATGATTTCTTATAAAAACTTTCTAAAATTACGTTGGACATATAAAAATTAGTAATTGATTATTTATGAAAGAGTTTGAGATTTCAAAAACAAAAGGAATAGAATAGTCAAAAAGAGACCTTTTACTCAACATATTTTTTGTATAAACATCCTATTGATCCTTCTAATGGTCACACCAATCAAGGAGCCCCCTGTAGGGATCAGACTGCTACTACTATTTTTTATCTTTAGATAGAAACTAAGAAATATTTCCCGGTAATTCACCAACTCCCCAACTGGATTACATTTAGATTTAAGAAGATAATTTTCCTCCTCATCATCTTCAACTCTGATATCGTTATTCTGCATATTTTTCCTAAGACTCATCCTCCATCTCTTTTGGACATACACCTATGTTTATTGAACAAGCTTGAGCCCTAGTATTCCTACACTAAGTACCAATAATTATTGTTGATGAATTTATAGGATAACACCTACCACCAGTAGATTAATTTTTTTCTTAAATTCAATTACCCATTTTTTTTAAAGAATTATAAAATTATTTGAAATAATAAAATGTTTAGTTCCACTTATTTGAAATTCCCCTTTCTGTTTATTTATGTATTTTGTTAAAAATTAATTTTATAAAGTCAAATAAGATGGGTTTGAATAAAACATAGATGGTTTATAATTGTATGGAAAAAGAGTATGAAGATAGGGTGAAATAGTCCATCAAGTTTTCAAAATATCATGTATATGACCATTCTTATGACCTTTTTCTAAGTTTATTCTCTTGTTATTTAAGATTAATTAGTCCATAGAAGTTGTAATTACACTTGATCTGTCTGGGAATAGATCGAAGTTATAAATTATTTTACTAAACATGTGGGAAAATGTGAATATATCTAGTTACTAAGATAACACTTTGTTTTATGGATCATATGATATGATTAAAAGTGTGGATGATGATGAAGACCATATAGGGGATGTGATTATAGGTTTAAATGATGGTAAAGATTGTATTGAGGAAATAATAATGAAATTTGAAGACAAACATTGTGATAATAAAAAAAATGATAATTAAAAGAGTGTGTAAAGATGTCATTTTATGTTGGTTGAAATAAATATACAGCATTGTTAGTTGTACTGGAGCTGTATAATTTAAAATCTAGAAACCCATGGAGTGACACAATTTTTACAGAACTACATTCTCTCATGAATGATATGCTCCAAGAAAATAATGATCTTCCTAGCCAAACATATAATTCTAAATGAAAGCTATATTCAATGGGTATGATCTCTAAAAGAATATGTTCCTTTCCAAATGACTGCATACAATCCCTCAAGGACTATAAATCACTTAAAGAATGACCAAATTATTGTTCTCTTCGATACAAGAAATATGAATAAGGTCTTATAAATTTTGTATGGTACATTCCAATCATTCCAAGGTTTAAGAGAATATATAGAAGTGGGGATATTATAAGGAAATTTATGTGGCATGTAGATACAATAAATAGATATAGGAAACTTCATCGCATGAAATACTCCCCTTAGTCAAGTAAAACTGATCACTAGTATCCTAAATTTAGAAATGATTTGAGAAAACTTTGACTTGCACTATCTACAGATTGTGTGAATACTTTTTCTTTTCAAAGAATCACGAACAATATAAGTCTCTCTTTGTTGGTAAATTATAAATTTCAACAATAATAATGTGTGAAATTAAAATAAATTATGTTATTTATTAATATATTAGGACAAAGACAATTGGGTAATGGTATTGATGTTTATTTGGCTCCATTGATCTAATATTTGAAATTATTTTGGGATTTAGGTGTTATGTTGTATAATGATTTCAGAAATAAATATTTCATATTGTGATTCATGTTCTATAGGATAATAAATGAACTTCTTGATTATGGAAAGTTTTCAAGATATATAATTAATGGAACTCAAGGGTGTCCAATTTTTGAACAACGTATAAAGTCAATTGTGTTGAAACACTCATTGAAGACTACGTTTTTATGATATATCATATTTTTACCTTGGTGATATAAGTAAAAATATTGGACAATGTCATTCGATGGAATTTCATAAGAATATACAGAACCATCTCCACTAACACATGATAAACAATTTTGAGAAATTAAATGATTTGGAAACTCCTTTTTGTAATAATGTTTTGAGAAAACCTATGAAAAATAGTTGGAAAATGAGTTATGTTTTTTAGATTACCATACTATAATTGTTTGTATATCGAAATTTTTCTTAATATTATGAAATTTGAAAAAAAAAATTATTTTTTCATTGAAATGTTACTAAATTCACCTATAAAAACAAAGTATGGAATTAAGGCTGGGTTGGACATGATGGACATGGGAATATTGGAATAGTTTTCCCCGGTGAAGGGTGAAAACATTCTTTTCTTCCACCAGTTTCTTACACTATTTACAGACAATGGAGATATTATTTTTTCAACTTATTGAATAATTTAAAGGTTTTAGAGGTGTATTCATTGAATATCAAGAGTATCACATCAATGAATAATTTAAAGTTAATGTTTCTAAAATTACATTACGATCATGTTTTGATGCAAGATTTAATGATTTTCGTTTTATGTTGAATTTTTCCTATAAATATCCTTCATTAATTAACCAATATTTTTTTATTTTTCAAATATATATACAGTAATGTTATAGACATGGAAAATTTTCCAACTATGGAAAAGGAAATTTCCATCATTTTGTGTGAATTGTAAATGTTCTTCCAACCAAAATTATTTGAAATAATGGTTCACTTGGTAAAAGATATTAGAATATGTGGTCCTGTATATTATATATGTATATACTCCATGGAACGGTATATGAATATTTTGAAATTATATGTTAAAAATAAATTTCATCTAGAGGGTTGTATTGTAGAGCGATATATTATTGAGGATGTTGTTGATTTCTATACCAACTACATGTCTGGTATGGAAAGCATTAGTCTACCAAAATATCATCACACTAGGTGTCTTGTGGGTGGAGGAATTTCTCAAAAATATTTTTTCATATACAATATTACAGATCAGAAGAAGTACCACTTTAAAATTTTGTATAATGTTTAAGAGGATTCCCAATATGTTGAAACCCATAACAAATTTATTAGGCATTTGAATACATCAAAGACTAAATTTTGGATATAAAATACATATTATCAATATTTTATAGGATGGTTTAAGGAAAATATTTTTAATGATTCTAAGGAAAATCTTGATTCAATTTCCCAAAGACTTTGATGGCTATCTAGACGACCTAGTGCGCAAGTATTTTCTTATAATGTTTATGTAATTAATGGTTACATATTCTATACAAATGAACATGATGAAGGTATTACCATGAAAAATAGTGTAGTTGCACTTGTGGATTAAGTGATGCATGTTTCTAATACCATGTAAAAAAATCCAATTTATGAAAATATTTCATACTTTGGCATCGTCAAAAAAATATGGGAGTTTTATTACAAAACATTCAAAGTTCCGATTTTTCAGTGAAAGTTGGATTATGATTGGAATGTTGTTAAAATATATGAATTGGGATTCATGAAAGTGTACTTTATCAATGAAGTGTACAAATAAGAACCATTTATAATGTCATCATGAGAAGTTGAATTATTTTATGTTCCATATCCCACAAACTAAAATTGGTCAATTATTCTATTATCAACCAAAACCACTAAAGGGTCCGATAAAAATTCAATTGAGGATAACCCTTTCATTAGGATGTAACAATAATTTCATAGTGGTACCAATGTATACAGGGTATTGTTTGTCAAAGGAGACCACAATGAAGTAATTAGGTTACTCGATATAGGGGTCAAATCCATTAAACCTTTAAAAAAATAGAGTTTAATAACTAGTTTATATTTTTTTTGTAATATATATTATGTTACCTCATGTTATTATCTGTTCACTATTTCATTTATGTAATAAAAATAATATGTTGAAACACTTCTATAGATAATTAATTTTGTACATGCTCATGCTCCCAATATTTAGGAAGAATAGTTTTCTCAGCCTCATATTTCTTCCAATGCATAGGAAAAACAACCTTCTTCACATGATAATGCTATCAATTGAGAGGAACACCATATTGAAAATGTTGAACACAAGTAAAGGGTGTATGGTGAAGAAATTATGTCCTAGAAATAACTGGTTCCCTGTATCATGACACTGTTAGAAAAAAATTATTAAGGTGAAAAGCAAAGGCATCAAATTCGAGATCAGATAGAATGTGTGAAACCCGCCTATTAACCCAAACAACGACATGTTCAGTTGTTTGCTTAAGCTCATCACTTGGTAGTGCATTCCGATCGATGTAGATTATTGGAATCAAGTTGTTTCCATTCTTAAGACACTAATTTGAGAACATATTAGGGTAACATTGTGATATCCTTTCTTTATTTTACTAAAAAATAAAATAATAAAAAATGAAATACCCTCCATTATCTCTTACAGAGTGAATTTATAGTATATGAATCCCAAAAAAATATTTATTAATACTTGATGAAAGGATAATATATTATTTCAAAAAAAATTAATAAAATTTTTATCTCAAAGATTCTTAAGGGAAAATAAACCCACACCCACCAGATATGTATTCACACATGATAATTCAAGAACAACGGGATGGATTTACTGGCCATCATGAGGAGATATATTTTTAGTTACATTATGATTGGTAATACATTATTTTAAAATACTTTTATTAAATTATTTGATTAAGAAATTATAATTTCTAAAAGAAAAAATCGGTGTTGAAAAAAATCAATGGGAAGTAAAATCATTGTACCCCTTCCATAAAGAAAGGAAGGGGTATGATTCACTTAAAAAAATTGGTATGTATTATAAATCTATCATAATACTATTATGGGACATGAAACAAAAACATAATTATGTTCCTATTTTTATATACATATTCATGATTCCAAATCCACATCCAATTCCATCCCACATCATGTGCAATGGAAGGGGAACTTGTAAATAAATATGGGATACTAATAGAATAAAACACACTAAAAGTATAGGAAACATAATTATGACATAATAGAAATATTTCTTTAAATCACTATAATATAATAATGATTACTTATTTTCCTATATTTTCTATCGAATATTGACATAAGAATTCACAATAGCTATACTGGATGAATACCTACTATTAGTGCCCTTGAAATAGCTAGAACAGTATGGCTGCATCAAAGTTTGAGGTTTTGGGGTGACATCTCGGGCATATTTTGGGTTAAGAAAAGAACAGGGGGATAAAGATATACAAATGGAAGAGATTCATGAATGATTAGTTTCCCTTGATGAAAAACATTATTAGAATTATCAATTTCTAGAAAATTTTATGGGGAAGAAAAGAAATGAAATAACTCAAGAAAACCCACTAAATGAAGACCCCCCACCCCCACCCCCACCGGCTTTGAGGTGATCCATTCCCATAAAACAGTTATCTTAGAGGAGGTAATAAATATTCTCATAATTTTTTATGTGAAATGTTAATTATATATGCACTGATATCTTTCATATAATGATATTTTATAGGGTAAAAATTACTGTGATTTATATTTTTCAACACCCACCCATCACCTTATTGCAAGGGATATTGTGTTCAATATCTGAGAAGAAACTCTACATAATAAGATTATTCAAATAGGTCATGTGAGAGTGAGGATTACCATAGCTCATGAGCCAAGCACTGACCTACCAATTCTACTTGATGATGTAGATATTCATTTCGATGAACAAGCTATTATAACATTCACCACAAGGTCGTCAAATCTTGTTAAAAAAGTAGATAATGAGGTATTCATTTCCAATTTATTTTTCATGCTAAACCTTTAAAAATTAATGAAAAATGGTCTGAACTGATTAATTTTATTATATGTGGATAGAAGGATGGTGGTGAAATGAAAGGTCGAATAAAATGATCTAATTCATCTACTTACCAATCAAGAATATATTTACAAAGCCTATTTACCCCACCCGTTGAATATATGCATATACTAACATTGAAGGTTCATGCAGATACAAGGTTATAATGTGGTTGTAATCCAATAGTTTATTATGAAGAAAAAATGTATAGAGAGGCCATTTCAGACTTCATTTCTCTTGATAATGTATATGAAATCTTCAAGTATGAATGGTTAGGATTCTCAGTTGTAAATGTATATACGAGTTCTATTTTCATTATTTGTTCTTTCTATAGGTGATCTACTATGTTAATTATGACTAAATACAAATCATATTTTTGTAGGCATATATATCAATACTATTTGAAAGGAAACCCCAATGAACATAAATATGGATTCATTAGTCCTCAAATCACTTATATAGACCAAACCAAAGTAGAATTAAATAAGATTGATTCAATAGTTGAAAAACTAGCCACATTATTAGAAAGAGAAATTATGTATGAATGACTCTTCTTCTTACAAATTATTTAATGGTAAAACTCTAAAATTTAATCATACCAAGTATATTTTAATTCCATTCATTATTTATTATTTGTAAGGAAACATTGGGTACCCATTTTAATAAATTTGGATTCTCCAAGTATTTATTTCTTCAATTAAATGCATGTATAATCAACAAAACGACCACACGTCCTGACATTTTTCAATTTTTAATACACTGTATCCTATGTTTTAGAAATAAAAATCATGTTATATATTTTATATTATGTTTTAATTGTAATTTATTTAAGATTGGGTACTGTTTAAATATCATGAAAATCATGTCATAAGGACAGTCCAAGTATATAAAGAGCCGATCAATATCTACAAGTGGATAATTATTAGTGTATATATAATAATATTTCAATATCAAAACACATATAAAAATATATTACATATTTGTCAAAATGTTTCATCAGATTATAAAACAACCCAATAGAGAATATTTTGATTATTATGTTTGAAAATTTATAAGAGATATCATATACCATCACCAAACTAGCATCCCTGGAGAGGTATTTTCAAAAATAATTACTATTTGATTTAAAATATTTATTAATCCTTTATATGTTCATATTTTTCTAGTGCTACCATGACTATCAAGAGTTCACATATTCACAAGATGGAAAATATTTGTTTAGAAATGACTGAGAAGCATACCTGATGTCAGAATGTACACATATATTAGGAAGATATGACTTCCTACAACTTATTTATTTGATTTTATCATCATTTTATCTACTTTTTTAGTTAATTTATTCATCATATTTATCTAATAATTATTTTTTTAAATTTCATAGAGATAAACAAAATTACTTCATCAATAATTATGATTCACTAGTGTACTATGATCATGCACTCAATAAATATTATTTACTCATTATGATGAAATTTTCTTTAAATTCTCAAATTAACTCAACATTCTGGGTTATTAAACAATAATGTCACGTCCCGGACCCGTCTTCTACTAAACCCGAGCCCCGAGCCCGGTTGGCCACATAACCCCTAGCTCGTCTCCCCATAGGCCAGGGGCTGCCGACTAGCAGCAGGGGTGTGATGGTAAGTCAGTGGGGAGACTGTACCCCCATGTTAGAGTACACAGTGGAATAACATCAAAGAAATAGAATAGAGGAAGCGCAAACAATGGATAATCAGGAGAAAAGGGAAAACATACAAACCAAACAACAGAAGTAAAGTAACCTTGTATAACATACAAGAGCCTCATAGGTAGTGTCTGATACAATATGGATGCATGGAATGCTGATACAAAAGTAAACAAAATACTGTCATGCTACAAGAAGTACACAAGGAACAAAAGGTAGTCCATGAGCATCCCTATCCAAGCTCGGTCCTCTGCTCTGGAACTCCTACTATAATGTATAAGTATCATTAACCTGAAGCTGGGGACTTGCCCCTACTAGTACCTGCAGTAGTAAAGTCTACACGGGTGCCCAGGAGGCTGCCTAGGTAGGGTGTGAGACAAGTCTCAGTAGTCCACCACCAATGATGTCTACGTGTAATCCAAATAGGCGTTCGCAGTAATAGTGATCAATTGAGTGCAAGTAAGTAAAGCAAGAAATAAACAACCCTCCCGCTCAGGATCCAGAAGGACACCTGGTGGGTCTACCTGCTTCATCTCATGGCTGGTACGTCTGAATTAAACACCTGCTTATACATATATATATATAGGTATATATATATATATAATATAATACGTTGGGTAGGCCTGAGACGAAACTCACGGACATCCTTAACCCAAGGGAAGTGCTCTCGATCCTACCCCTGGCCCAACCTTGGGGAAGCTCTCACGGTCTATCCCCGTCCCGAAGGCTTAATAATGATTCAAGGGAGCTCTCACAGTTTACCCTTAGCCTGAAGCCGTATAATAGGGGAGCTCTCACGGTTTACCCCTGGTGCGAGGCTGTATCATTTAATTAGGGGATATCTCATGGTATTCCCTTAGCTCGAATTCGTATAATAGGGGAGCTCTCATGGTCTACCCCTAGCACGAGACTTAATCATTTAATTAGGGGAGCTCTCACGGTCTTCCCCTAGCTTGAAGCCGTATAATAGGGGATCTCTCATAGTCTACCCCTAGTGCGAGACTTAATCATTTAATTAGCATAGGTTATAAGTAATACCCTTCTTATAACATTCATATCAATAAAACATGGCATTTCCATCACACAATATCACAAAATCACATTTCAAACAAAATGCATCTAAAATAATAATAGAGGTTTAGGCTAACTCATCCTAGCCAAGCCTTAACCAAACCATCCCATTTTCCTCACATGGAAAATGGCTTTCAAGACCTATCCATAAGGTCCAAAGGTGAAAAAAGGGATAAAACACAAAGTATAAAACCTATGGGTGTCCATACCGGGGTCATACGGTACCCAAACACCCAGACAAGGGTAGTTCCCATACCCTCCTATCACAAGGGTCATTTAGACAATAAGTAATCAATATAAATAAGGGGTTTGGAAAAAGGCAAACCACGACATGACAAAATAAACTCAAGAACAATGATATCCCAAAAGGATAACACATGACCACCTACATTAGGGCTGTAGATGTAGGCTCGCTCGATATCATCCTCAGATTCTAAGTAGGTTGAAAGAGATCTGAGTTCTAGTCCAATGCCCTGAAAATAGGGCATTTTAGCCTGCATCTAAATAGCATGATGGATGGAAAGATTTTCCGAGGGGAAAGGGGTGCGTGAGGTAAGCCTTACCTTAGGCTATCCAATTCTTCTGTCGGATCAAGGAACGGACATCAGATGAAGAAACGACAAGGAAAAGAGAGAAGAGAGGGTTTGGAGCTCAAAGGGAAAGCTACTCCTCTATTCTATCCGCTGGAAGAAGGAAGAAAAGAAAATATCTTATATCGATATTTAAGGGAAAAAGTGTAATTTTCACCATTTAAAGGGTCGCATGGTTTCAGTGCATGGTTTACCCAAACCGTGCACAAACCGTGCGCACCTCACTACCTCTAGAATGCAGGGCTGCATGGTTTACCCAAATCGTGTAACTTTACTATTCATGTCATGTGCAAATCGTGCGCACTTGCAGGTGCCCCTGTCTGCAGCCGCACGGTTTACCCAAATCGTGCGCAGACCATGCGCAGGCCGTGCGCCACTGTCTACAGGTTCAAAACTCAAACTCCCGGGCTCCGAACAAGCCCCAGACACTCCCCGAACCTTCCTTAGGCTGTTACACTCATTAAACAAGCTTAAAGGATAGATTTGAAAGAAAACTAATGATATGTACCTTCACTAAAGAGTCATGTTGTTAAAACCTCCCCTCCTTAAAGCAACTCATCCCCGAGTTGGCCTTCTGAGGGTAAAGAGGTGTCACCAGTGAAAAGCTCCAGCCATTGAGATTTTATATCAGCCTCCCGCTCCTAGGTCTCGTCATGTACCTGGCTGTGCTTCCATAGCACCTGTACAAGAGGAACAGACCTACCTTGGAGTGTCTTCACGCTCCGGTCTACAATCCACATCAGATGCTCCTCGAAGGAAGCATCCATATCCAGGTCAACCTCATCATGCAGAAAAACATGAGTTGGATTTGAAAAGTATCGGTGAAGCTGAGATACATGAAAGACATTATGCATGTCCTGATATCTCTGCGGAAGTGAAAGCTGGTAAGCTACTGGTCCGATCTGCCTCACCACCTCAAAGGGTCCTACGAACCTCGGCGAAATCTTACCCTGCTTCTGAATACATCTTTGCCCTAACCTGGGAGAGACCTTCAAGAAAACCCGGTTCCCGACCTCAAACTCAAGAGGTAGTCGGTGCTTATTGGCATAAGACTACTGTCTAGACTGAGCTGTCTGCATACGCTTCCTGATAAGCTGTATCTGCTCTGTAGTCTCCAGCACGAGATGTGGTCCTAGAACAGTTGTCTCCCCTGCTTCAAGCCAACACAAAGGAGAGCGACAAGGCCTACCATATAAGGCTTCATAGGGAGCCATCTCGATGGTATCATGGAAGCTATTGTTATAACTGAACTCACCAAGAGGAATGTGTTTCTCCCATGAACCTCCAAAATCGAGAACACATGCACGTAACACATCCTCTAGTACCTATATAGTCTGCCCGGTCTGTCCGTTAGTCTATGGGTGATAGGTCGTGCTCAAGAGTACCTGCGTACCCAAGGCCTTTTGTAAACCCCGCTAGAACCGAGTTGTAAAATGAGGATCTATGTCTGAGACAAGAGACCTAGGTGCTCCATGAAGGCACACTATTTCCTTGACATACAGTCTTCCCAAGTCATCAACCGTGAAGGTATCCCGCACGGGTAAGAAATGTGTGAACTTCTTCAGACGGTCGACGATAACCCATACTGCATCATTGCCATGAGGTGATCTGGGTAAACCGGTTACAAAGTCCATAGAAACATTGTCCCACTTCCACTCTGGAATGGGTAATGACTGCAAAAGCCCTGCCGGACGCTGATGTTATGCCTTCACCTGCTGACAGGTGGAACAACGCGTGATAAAACCTGCAATCTCCCGCTTCATGCAAGGCCACCAGTACTATCGGCGTAAGTCATAGTACATTTCAAAACATCCAATGCACCAATGAACATCCATGTAAGAATATGACGTTTAATCCATCAACACCCGAGCCAACGCTCGTTTTCCAACCAAAACCTCAATATGACTCTTACCTGAGCCCGTCATGCTAGAGACACAACCGCATCGTCTTCTCATCAGAAACTAGCACAAGATACTTCCCACCTTAGGATTTAGCATTAAACGCTCAAACTGACCCACAAATCCATATTTTGAACTGACTTTCAAAAGAACGTGTCAAGCATTCCAAAGATGCCCCAGGAATGATTTTGAAACAATTAAATGGTCGATTCCCCATTGACCTCAAAACTCAAACTCAGAAGATTCAAGCCAATCCGGATGACCATTCAAGAAGATGCCCGACTTAATCGGCCGATGATTTATAGGCTGGACAACGATGCGAACTCCCATGGAATCTCACCTTCACAACAAGAATATTCATTGAAGTTCATACCCGCCTTTCGGTGATGTTCCCAAGACCTAACCATGAACAAACCACACCTCCTGTGTGCAATGCCGAAAGAGAGCCAACCAAACAATCTCAATAGCTTAAAATCTTTAGCACGGCGTAAGAATGATTCCCTCTTAGTGCATATAGGATGAGAACAAGATAGGGGGCATGTTCGTCACACAACAGAATACACTAAGATGATTAAAACAGATTTTAGTTATTCACACCCAAAAAATGGGAAGAAACAGTCGAACCACCACTGGTCGACTCAAAAGAAGAAACTCGGCTTCACCTACCGACACCTCGAGATCTCAAACTGATCCCAATTCCTTTTCCACCTAAGGCATCCCATGATCATTCACGATTTACCACTGAATTCATCCCTGAATAACAATGTTTTTTTAGAATACTAGATCAAATTCATGCTACCAAGCAAGAAACGACAAGCAACAACATCTGCAAGCCTCAAAGGCATTCAAGCAGGACCGACCATTCCCAAATGGCCCCTCTTGTCGTGTTCCTTCTACCCGGAAGGACACACTTTACTAACTGGCACGACGCTTCCTACCAAAGAAGTGTCAGTGTCACCAAAATAAGAAAACACCAGCTGCTCATAAGAAAATAGTTCATAACCACCTAAACGAACGTGTGATTCTCCTCCAAGCCACGATCACAGTGTCAAAGCATTAAATGAATCCGAAACAGCAAGACATGCATGTCAAAACAATCGAATCACCCGAAAACCATCTTGATCATTGGGACAACTAGATCCTCAAATGCTCAGGTCAATATACCACAGAGATGACCCAAGACTGTACACGGTAGCACAAGAGATTTAAGGCAAACGTCTTATTTCCCCATACGACTGCTAACATGGATGACAATATACCAAGTCGTCATCACTAAGAAAGATGAAAGCGTCAAGCAACCAACAAAGAAACTGTCCATGCCCGTGACATGTCTAACCAGCTAATACTGAGCACTACCCGAGGCTTAAACCCACAACAAGGTCAAGAAAAACATGACCACCCATCCGAACAAGGGTGTCATTGGAAACTGAAAGTCCTACAAGGGACAACAGTACCCGAACGGTACCCAGTGTTAGAAAGCTCACCATACAAGCACGGCTCAAAATCTCTAAGGGCGCTACCTACCATGGGATATCCCCCCCACAAAGCATACGTGTGGACCCTATCCCTAGGTCACGCAAGAATATTTCACTAGGCTCAAGAGCCCCATTTTATTAAATACACAAATAACAGGACCAACCTACGGAACAACACTCACGTCTCCGTTCCAAGGAATATCACATAAAACATTTAAAACTACCCCTCCACTAGGGTTCAAATAAAGGACACCATGTCAGGTTACAATTAAGACCATTCATTAACCATTTCGACTTTAAAACATTTTAAAGAAAGTTTTAGAAAATGCACAAGTACCATTTAACAATAAGGCACTTGGTTTTCCAAACAACGTGCAACGAGAAAAATAGTAAAGTTGTAACAAACTTCCACTTTAATCATTTTACATTCACAGACATTTCATCACAAATAGGAAATTTAGCATCTAAATTCCTTTTAACCGAATTAAGCGACCTCCGAGGGTCTCATTTATTCAACCTGGGTTCTTCAAAAAGCATACCCATAACCAATAATTTCATTTAAACATGCTTCAAATGACCTACTTGGGTCCAGTTGAGTTTTTTAAAAAATTAACCAAACCATTTAAAGTCAAAACTCAACAGTTTCACTTAAAAAAAATTTCCAACATACCATGGTCATATAAAGGCCCAATCACCTGGGTGGAAACCTACCAAACATCAAGGAACCCATACACCATACCGATGGAATTTGGCTCCCATTAATCAAAACATTTCATCTCAGAGTTTGACATGCTCGAAAACGCAGGACAGGTCAAAACCCTCCTAAAACCAAGTCAACCCACATCCTACTCCTAAATCCAGAACTGCAAAAGGAATAGTCACTGAAACCACTAGATTCACTACCTCTTTCCCACTCAGAAACCGGGTCTATATTAGGCTCTATTGACATTTAATTTCATTTAATAGACATTTGTTCAAACAATTTAACCAATGGTTCAACAATTCCTGATCCCTGAGGGCCCATAACACCTCATGAATCAAAGTTTGATGCTTATATATATATACATAAAATTCAAATTAATTTAGCACTTACATTCCATTGGTGAGTAATTTCCCAATCCATAAGGCCCCATACTCCTCATGAACTGAAAGATGACACACACTTGGATGTCATTTCTCATTTACTTGTGCTAATTAAGGGTTTGAATTTCATTTAAAGAAAATGATTTGTTTAGTTGGAATGTCATTTTCTGATCCATAAGGGCACATACACCTTATGAACCAAAGAGTGACACCCACTAAAACCACATCATTCCTCAATTCACAACCTGCAAGAAAGATTAGCATAGTTGCACACACATCAACAAGGCACGTAAATAAACAACCGGAAATGCGCACAAAAAAATTAAATGTGGCATGGCAAGATGCATGGCTTGATCATATTGTACCTATCATGATGCATGTTCTAATGCATATCCCTCATTTAATCGGGTTGAACCATGAAATCCAAATTCCAACACTACAAATCTCAATAACATCACAAAACATGTGAAACACCCAACGGTGAAACGGTATCAATAGTAAATAGCTGAATCAATAACAACATAAAATAGGAAACTTGGCCCATACCCCGTACATGGGTTCACGATGCCCAAGAACGTCTCAGGGATAAGTCCCTAAGAGTTCCCATTATCCAAGTCTATCGTCGCCAAATAGTAAAGAAAGAAGAAAGAAAATCCTCTAATACCACTTGGTGACGTCCCAGACCCAGCTGCCCCTAAAACCGAGCCCCGAGCCCGGTTGGCCACATAACCCCTGGCTCATCTCCCCATAGGCCAGGGGCTTCCGACTAGTAGCGGGGGTGTGATGGTAAGTCAGTGGGGAGACTGTACCCCCATGTCAGAGTACACATTGTAATAGAATCAAAGCAATAGAATAGCGGAAGCACAAATAATGGATAAGCAAGAGAAAATGGAAAACCTACAAAACAAACAATAGAAGTAATGTAAACCTCTATAACATACAAGATCCTCATAGGAAGTGTCTGATATAATATGGATGCATGGCATACTGATACAAAAGTAAACAAAATATTGGCATGCTACAAGTAGTACAAAAGGAACAAAAGGTAGTCCACAAGAATTTTTATCCAAGCTCGGTCCTCTGCTCTGGAACTCCAA
This sequence comes from Viscum album, assembly GCA_963277665.1. NCBI lineage: Eukaryota > Viridiplantae > Streptophyta > Magnoliopsida > Santalales > Viscaceae > Viscum > Viscum album. The sequence goes on from OY728166.1 coordinate 492,002,233, forward strand.
CTATAATGTACAAGTATCAACAACCTGAAGCTGGGGCCTTGCCACTACTAGTACCTGTAGTAGTAAAGTCTACACGGGTGCCCCGGAGGCCGCCCGGGTAGGGTGTGAGACAAGTCTCAGTAGGCCACCACCAATTATTTCTACGTGTAATCCAAATAGGTGTTCGTAGTAATAGTGAGCAATAGAGTGCAAGTAAGTAAAGCAAGAAATAAATAACCCTCCCACTCAGGTTCTAGAAGGACAGCCGGTGGGTCTACCTGCTCCAGCTCATTGCTGGTATGTCTAAATGAAACAACTGATTATACACACACACACACACACACATATATATATATATAATATACAATACGTTGGGTAGGACTGGGACGGAACTCACAGACGTCCTTAACCCAGGGGCATCGCTCTCGATCCTACCCCTGGCCCAACCTTGGGGAAGCTCTCACGGTCTATCCCCGGCATGAAGGCTTAATAATGATTCAAGGGAGCTCTCACAGTCTAACCTTAGCCCAAAGCCGTATAATAGGGGAGATCTCACGGTATACCCCTGGCACGAAGCTGTATCATTTATTTAGGGGAGCTCTCACAGTCTTCCCCTAGCTCGATTCCGTATAATAGGGAAGCTCTTACAGTCTACCCCTAGCGTGAGACTTAATCATTTAATTAGGGGAGCTCTCACGGTCTTCCCCTAGCTCGAAGCCGTATAATAGGGGAGCTCTCATGGTCTACCCCTGGCGTGAGACTTAATCATTTAATTAGCATAGGTTATAAGGCATACCCTTCTTATAACATTCATATCAATAAAACATGGCATTTCCATCTCAAAATATCACAAAATCACATTTTAAGAAAACATGCATCTAAAATAATAAAAGGGGTTTAGGATAACTCATCCTAGACAAGCCTTAACCAAACCATCCCATTTTCCTCACATGGAAAATGGCTTTCAAGACCTATCCATAAGGTCCAATGGTCAAAAAAGGGATAAAACTCAAGGTATAACACCTATGGGTGTCCATACCGGGGTCATATGGTACCCAAACACCCAGACAAGGGTAGTTCCCATACCCTCCTATCACAAGGGTCATTTAGATAGTAAGAAATCAATATAAATAAGGGGTTTGGAAAAAGGAAAAGCACGACATGACAAAATAAACTCAAGAACGGCGAAAACCCAAAAGGAGAACACATGACCACCTACCTTAAGACTGTAGACGTAGGCTCACTCGATATCGTCCTCAGATTCGAAGTAGGTTGGATGAGATCTGAGTTCCAGTGCAATGCCTTGAAAATAGGGCATATGACCCTGCATCGAAATAGCATGAAGGATGGCAAGATTTGCCGCAGAGAAAGGGGTGTGTGAGGTAAGCCTTACCTTAGGCTATCCAATGCTTCCATCGGATCAGGGAACAGACAATAGGCGAAGAAACAGCAAGGAAAAGAGAGAGGAGAGGGTTTGGAGCTCAAAGGGAAAGATCCTCCTCTATTCTGTCTGCTGGAAGAAGGAAGAAAAGAAAATATCTTAAATAGATATTTAAGGGAAAAAGTGTAATTTTCATCATTTAAAGGGTTGCACGGTTTAGGCGCATGGTTTACCCAAACCGTGTGCAAACCGTGCGCACCTCACTACCTCCAGAATGCAAGGCTGCATGGTTTACCCAAACTATGAAACTTTACTATTCATGTCGTGCACAAACCGTGCGCACTTGTAGGTGCCCCTGTCAGCAGCCGCACGGTTTACCCAAATCATGCGCAGACTGTGCGCAGGCTGTGTGCCACTATCTACAAGTTCAAAACTCAAACTCCCAGGCTCCGAACAAGCCCTGGACACTCCCCGAACCTTCCTTAGGCTGTTACACTCATTAAACAAGCTTAAAGGAAAGATTTTAATGAAAACTAAGGATCCATACATTTTCCAAATAGTCGGGTGGTTACAAATAATATATTTAGAAAACCCATAACATTGAATGAATTTTAGGATAAAAAGTCATGGTGGAATGAATTATACCTCAATCATTACTATCATTATACATATTCTTTCAAATCTTTAATGAAAAAAATATAATAAACAATCCTTATATATTTCACAATTCATAATTATTTAATCCAAATATATAAATACTTAAATCCTTCCACTTTAATTATTGGCATTGAATAGATCCTTCAATGCTCTAAAAGTAAATTCTTTGGACGAGGCATTAAGTTGTCAAATACTTATGTTCTCAACAGATAATACATTTAACTCCTCAATAATTTATCACTTTATGACCATATTTTCACACATATAACATCTTACCATCCATTTTATATATTCCTTTAGGTTTTTCTTCCCACATTATAGACATGTAGGAAGCCGGGTCTTATTTAATCTATGTTCATTACCACATGAACTTTCACTAAAGTTAATTTTCCTCTAATTAAATTTTTTAAGAATCTACCTAAAGTTTATGTTGTTAATAATATATCTTGATAACAATATATTTCTCTCTAGTCATAATCCAATTTCTTTTCTCATAATCACTGAATTTTTCATCATATTCAATGACACCATGATTACTTCTGGTTCCATCCATCGAATAAAACCAAAATCAGAGTGTGAGAAACCCTGATCCTAGTGGGGAACCACATAATCATGAAAAATCATTTATTAGAAGTATAAATCATGGAAACTTATTTAATATAATATATCTTTGTTCATTCATAATCATCATATATTTAAATCCTTCATGTTGGTTCATATATATTTTTTGGATTTTCAAATCATATTCCTCATGAGTGTTAAACCAAGTGATCAGCAAGGATCATTTTCATGCTTCATTTCCCTTTCGAGTCTAGAAAAATATAATTTTTTAGGGTTTCTTACCCCTATTTAAATCCGTGCTAGATCCTTATCCATTTTTATTATCGCGATGAGGATGTATTATTAGGAAACCACTTCCACTATCCTTTCCCAAAATTCTAGGAAATTTTCCTAAACATTGACTCATCCTTATACTTTAACTTATAGGCATACCTATAAATATCCATAGAAATATCTCAGGGGAACTCACTAATTTTTTTTTCATCCTAGTTTCCAATGGATAAATAAAAAATTATTTTGATACAAACTATAGTGACCTTGGAATTACATACATGTATATGAAATCATTTGTTTTTAACATTCATTACATTACATAAACACACACCCTATGACCATGATAGTTTATTTCCATTAGAAACATGGAAACCTAATATTATCTCATGATTAAATATCTTTAACATCTTACTTAAATATACTCCCCTTTAGTACTCCTACTTAAAACCTTTCATCATAACCTGGGGAAAGGATACATAAGAAATGGTGTGCTCATATGTTCAATAAGGGTAAAAATAAGATATATCAATCTATAACCATATGAAAGACTAAGATAATAATAAGGGTATGTGATCATGAACATAACTTATGAGGTTCATACCCAACCTATCAAAGATTATAAACTAGAGTAAAGGAATAAAGATTGATAGTTCATATGACATGAATCATAAGGGAAACAAAGAACATGATCCACGGGCGTATAACCATGGATTAAGACATGAAATTTGGGGCATGCAAATAATACTAGAAAATTTTGTGTCAAGGCTGACTAAAAAGTAATTTATTACTTTTTAGGAATGGGATAATCTCTAATATACCTTATTCAGGAATGGGATGTCCTCTGATGTACCATCTTGTTTCGATCTTAGGATGACCACCCGTGTACCATCTTATTTCAGGCATGAGATGACAACTCTCGTACCATCTTATTTAGAGGTTAGGCTAACCACCATGTAACATCTTATTTCAGGATTTAGTTTGACACCCATCTACCCTCATTTATGGTCATGGGAAAATCACTTGTGTACCCTAAAATTTTGGATTGGGATAACCACCCATATAACCTCACCTTTGGGATTGGGATAATCACCCTTGTACCATTTGAACATAAATAAAATTTATCTTTACCCAATGCGTTGGAGTGGGATAAAGGCCCTAGCCATCTCAGAATGAAAACCATATTTATGTGTTCCAGAAGATCATAAGAATTCATCGTATCACAACCCATGAAATGAAATGGACATCATAAACATTTAATCACATCTTTACCTTTGGAAAAAAGATAGGTTTTATAAACTTTCATTATAGAATAACCCGTGAAAATAAGTGAGTTCACGAGAATGTTATCATGGTATAACCCATGGAAGAGAAATGGGTTGCATACACAATATGTAATATTAAGATTAAAACATTAAACTAAAGAATAATAATGGTTTCCATGATTCATATCCCAAGTAAAAAATATACCATAACAAATGATTTCATCTTATATAGAGAAGGATTTTTAAAGATCACTTGGAATATTTTTTTAAGGAAAATAAAATTTCATTGAATGATTATTTTAAAAAAACAATTTAAAAATCCTTTTCATTGAAAATAACATTGAAAACAAATAAATTTTTCTTTAAAAATCATTGAAAATTTTTCTTGAGGAAAATAACCTTTATTCTTTGAAAAAAAATCTTTTAAAAATATTAAAAATTTTGAAACCATTTTTATTTTAAAATAACCATTAAAACATATAATGGAATATTTAAAACTCATCAAAAACACTTTTTAAAGATAAAACATTTACGGAAAACATTTCATTTAAAATAAAAATATTTCCCAAATATTTAAGAAAACATTTTCTTTAACAAATTTTGTAGTCATCATGATTGAGAATTACAAATAATCCATGTAAATAAAATAAATATTCCTTTCAATTTTTCAGTAATATTCAAGAGAATTGATTGGAAAGTGGTAAGAGGATGGATTTTAAAACCATTTTGTAAACAGTTAAAACATTGCTAAAAATGTTTTTCAAAATCATAGTGGAACATTTTTGGAAATTTTTTAGAAATCATGTCTTTGAGATAAAACATATTTTTGACCAAAGAGAGTAATAATGTTAGATTTTATTAAAAACAATTTATTAATTATCCTAAGTACCAAAGAGTAGGAAAATGGTAACATTAATCGAGTATATCAGGAATAAATAGAGGAGAATAAATTTTATGGTTATTTTTGAGATATGGATCATATTATTTCATCAATGGAAGAATAATCATAAAAAATCATGATAAACAATGATATTGTAGTAATAAACTTTTTCCATTTTGTTAACATTTAATTATAATCACCATGAAATAATAACATTAAATGAGGCATAAAATATCATGAAAAGAATTATATTAATAATATAACATGTAAAAGGGGAATTATATATACCTCATAAAATAATATATGTTCATAACAAAACATGTCTCTCAAAAAGGTAAATTGAGACAAAATTCCCTTACAATATTGGTAACCTTGAAACCATAACCCCAAGAAAGAGAGATCCTCAAAAGGATTTGTAAATACTAAAAAATATAAATATAACAATAATAAATTAAATTAATGGGAATTATATATTCCACATATAAGGAAGAGGTTGTGAATATAGTGTGTGTTTCACAAAAGTAAAAACTAGGATAGAAATCCTCTTACCTTTTGTCTTGACTTTATTCTTATGCATTAAAAGCTCCTGTTTAAAAAATATTTTTTATTATAATTATATAATAGAAACATTATAATATATATCCTACCATATATGATTTTCTTATGACTTTATATTACCAACTTATTAACAATCCACACATAATGTTACGTTTCAGGCAATAACTGCTTTGTTTTTCATATAAGTTTTGACATGTTATATTAGGTCTACTTACATTGATCATGATATAATCATTTCCATAATGTAAAACATGATATAAATATCTAATATAATAATTATATTTGTAATTATAGTAACCTGAAAAATTTAGAAATAGGAAACAAAATGCACTGTTCATGGAGATGGTAGGTCGTACAGACGTATGAACGCTATTTCCATTTTATTGTCATATTGAAATAAATAAAGTAATATAAACATATATATTACCATTATAGTATCACTATTATGTCTTATATACCATTTAATTTTATTAAACCCATCATCAATAAATTCCATGTAAAGCATGGACGAATTGCATTACTTCGTGAGGGAGTAGTCCACTGTACACAGGAACAACATAATTGTATTCCCATGAAATGGAAAACATGGAGTTATGTGTGATATAATAATAAAATATGAATAATAATATAATAAATATAATATAAAATTTTTATGTCGATCATTATGAACAACATTAAAAGATGTTAATGTAAAAATAATGGCATCGATTCGCGAGGCAGTAGTATGCCTTACACACTAACGATGATTTCATAACCCACTTGACGTATGTTTTTGTGGTTATAGGTCATAAAATTAACATAAAAATTATTATTATATTTAATATAATGAGGTTATTATAAAATCATGATATAAAAATAATTTAAGGAGGTGTAGAAAGAAATAAAATAAAAACACTTTAAGAAGAACAATACCTCTTCTTCGGGTATCCTAGTTGGGTTTGTACTAAAGCCTTGAACAGTTTGATTTATGCCCAAATAAGGCTTATAGGATGTGGGGAGGTAATTTTGGATGTTATTTTTCTATCAACCCAAGATTTTATGGTATTTATCTATTTAAATAAATTTAATTTCTTTGATAGCTTACATTGTATGCAACAATGGGCTTAAAACAAACCGTGATGTACCATTAAATATTATTATTTTAACACTAGTCATCATGTTGGTAGTTGTGAATAAGACTAAAAAAATTATTAAAATATATTTTAAACATTTTATAATATGAATTTATTGGTTACAAATTAATTAGAAATGAAAATATAAACCAATTGAAAATAAAGGAAATATTTTTATTTTTATGTCGCCAAAGGCATTTTGTATTAATAAATTCAATTAATTAAAATAAATAAATTATATTAATGAAATATATTTTTATATATTTAATAAAATATTGTTTATATTCTTCCAATATATTTTATAGGTATAACATAAGAACAAGCCTAATTTTACACATAGAAACCTATATTTTTCAAAAAGTCAATTTTCCCGCACTTTGATGGAGAACCTATTTTATATCCAAATTTCAAGAATTTATATATTTTATTTGAAAAAATAAAATTCATCCATAAAATAGGAGTATAAAAATTTAATTTGGTGGAATTTTTTGTATTCTTATGATAAGATTCGTTTTTTGATGAATAGTGAAATAAATATTGCATTTTAATTGAAAACAACAATTTATTATAAAAACTTTATGGTGTTAAATTATATTTTTTTGATTGGATTTAAAGTATAATTATATAAATTTTTTAACATTTAATATAATTTAGGTCATTTTAATCATTTTAACATTGAATTTAGATATAAAAATATTTCATTCTTTTGACGGTTTTTATTTTAAAAACTCATTTTCTAAATTCTTCTACAGGAATAATTTTTAATTAATTTTTGAAATATCTATGTTTGGAATTTAAAAAATGTATTCATATTTGGAATCGTAAGATCATAATTTATTAAATGGGTTTCTTTTATTTTTGGACATTATGAATAGTGACTTTAGTAATATTTTTTATTACCATGGTTAAGGGTAAGTCTTGTAATTAAGGGTAAACATAATATTCTAAAATTATACTAACACTTGTACTAAATTTTTTTTAAGATAATCTTTCATACCTAAGCATTAAATTATCAGTTATGTGGCCATTTATGGCCTTTTTTATGAAAATATAAACTTTACAATATTATATTCAAAGAAAGTCAATTTTGTCACACTTTTGTTTGCAATAAGATAAATATTTTTAATGTGGGGTAATATAAGGGATATGTTTTAATATAAATTTTATTTTTAAATATAAAATTTTTATATATATCATGGAAAGATATTTATAATTTTTAGTGATAATATAATTACCTTAAATGACGACACAATGATGATGGAGTAATTGTTTAATTGATGGAAATATCAAATAAATGATATTAAAAATATTGAAATAAATATAATTTATATATTTAACATCATGAAAGATTTTTTAAGATTAATTTTTCACATTATTTATGTTTTATAAGTATTGGTTTTATTTTATCTTATTTTTATGATATTTATAAAAAATCAAGTAACAAATACTATCAAAATTGACACTAATAATATTTTAAAATAAATATTATTTTATTAAATGATATAAAATTCATAAAAATATAAAATTCAGCCAAATTATTGGTATAAATTATAAAATGTCATCAATGAATCATTTATTGACCTTTTGGTATTTTACAGTAACAATATTATCCTGTAAAGTGTAAAAACAACATTGTCATGGTAAGAGTTAAAGAGATTAAATAAGAGTTGAAGAAAACATATAAGGGTAATAATGTCACTAAAACTTGTCTAAAATTTATTTTTTGAGATTATTTATACCCATAATCATCCTAAAATCTAAATAACTGACTTTCAAAGCATTTTGAATTAAAAATTAATTTATATTAATTTAATATTTTGAGAGCTTCCTAAAGTGCCCCTCACCCTAATTATAAAAGGGAACCTCCTCCCTCACTTCCTCATAACAATTTGAGACATATATCTTGACAAAAACCTTCCCATTTATCCTCAAAACATCCTTGTAAAAGTTCTATAGGTTCTTGTCTCCTCAAAAGGCCAACCCTAGATCCTTTAAAAAGAGTTCTAAAGGAAGTCCGATAAAGAAGAGGTAATCATTTCTACTAACTCATCCTCATTATTTTCTTCTTTTACTTACTATTTATATATTGTTTAAATTATAAAGTAATAAATACAATATCGTATATATTCTTATATTTTATTATGATTATGGTATAATCATATTCCATGATTTATCCTTCCTATGAAAAAAGAAAGCATTGTGTGTTCGTACGTATTGCTTCACGTCTCCACGTCGTGGTGTAATTTGGTTTTCATCACTGCTTTATTTGGATGGGTATAATAATGGAAATAATGGATATAAATAATAAATACGACATGATATTTATTATTTATAATTAACATACCATCCAGTTTCTTATCCTTCCACAATTAAAGGATTGATATCATCGTTCATGCATATGTATGGCCTACCGTCTTCAAGACATGATGAGATTCATTTTCATTGTCAAACATTTAAGCATTATTATAAAAAATATATATAATGGGTAAATATAATATCTATGAACTTAATATCATTATATATATAAATGATACATATCTTATCCATAAGAAATGGTACTTACATGAAAAAACATGCATAGGAAAATGAAGTAGTTCACACCTGAAACAAGGGTAATAAAAAAATATTATTAACAAAATGATATAAGAAGATAATATAAAATATCATAGATTTTTATATGATTATGGTATAATTTAATAACATAATTTAAACCATTATTCAGGAGGTTAAAGAACTATCAACTTAATTAAAGTACATGGTTAGGGTTAATTTCACAATCTCATTATTATCAGGGATTATTTGTACGTAAGTATATGTTGGGGATTATTTATCATCCATGTCCATGTTTTCTAAACAAATCAATAATATTTTTAATATTATATAAAAAAATAAGGCCTTTGTACCCATTTTCTACTTTTAGTTAAATGGTTTTAAATTAATATTTTTTTTGTTTTCCCGAAGAGGTATTTTATGACTTTTTGGAAAAAATAGGACATTTTATTATCTTATATGGTATGAGTGGATTTTTCGTCCATCATGAAACCATAATGTCTTGAATATTAATTTATAAGTTTATATGAATCTTTTCAATGAAATTTTCTTCTTTTAAAAATTTTCACCCTTTTAAATAAATGATTTCAAATTAAAAAATGGGTATTTCAGTCAAGAATTTTTTAATGATTTTATTAGAGTATTTTCATCTATGTCAACATCCTTTGTTCGATCTTTTGATTGATTGAGGTCGATCTATTATGATACCATCTATCATATTTTATTGAAGGTTTTATGATCTGTTTGACTATGGATGTGCTATTTTGATACCATTCATGGTTTATCGTTGAAGTATTAACATTTCATATACTAGTTTTTCAATATGAATTCCTATGTTGTTAATGTTTCACCCTTTTTATATGAAGAATTAATTGGACATAGTATGTGACATGAGGGGCCTACTGTATCCCCTCGATGCATCGATAGGTCTCATGTACAAAACTATTTTGGGTATTGGATGATTTTGTATCCATTTATGGATGGTGTCTTGGCTGAAGCCTTGGAGGTATTTTTATAATGTCTAATATTATGTATTCCCTTATTATGAGATTAGTTATTGATTAATCCATCTAATTATTCGACAAGTATAATATCCATTTTTAAGTTTCATTCTAATGTGATTATTTAAATGGAATTATTTTATCATCTTTCATACCTTCCATATTATGATCAGGTTATTGATTTAATGGATTCTGTTTTAGTTAATCACTTTTACATAATCATTTGTAGTAGTTTATGATAGCTTCTATTGTATACTTACCCTTTCTGAGAATTTGATCTCACCCCATTCTTATGTTTTATTTTTCCTAGGATGATAATATGTGTATTGTGACTGATATACAGGGTTAATATAGGAGAATAATTTCATTCTCAAAGTATTTTTTATGTTGTATTTTGTGTTTTAAATTGTAATACAAGGTTCGTGTATATAATTTGGATTCCAAGACAACTAAACTGATCAGTACTTTGGGATTAAAGTCTTGTGTCTATGCCAATGTAATAAATTAAGGTACAGAATTTGGGATACTTGGGTTAGGGTCATTATAGTTGGTATCAGAGTATGTTTAGTATAAACCTTGGAAACTAGATTTAGAAAACAATGATCAGGGAACATAACTGTAAGATAGACTTTGAGGATAAATATAGAAGAACATCCAATAATTTTGGTAATTTAGAGATTATGTTAGTATTCATAGAAAACATACATATCTAGATACTACAAGTGGATATGGTTTTGGAATAGATATACCTTAAGGTAACAAATCTAACAAGGTGCTTCGAGAATGACTCGATGTAACCTGGTACACAACAACGGGCCATACTGCGCACCTAGTAGGACATTCTTTAGGGATATGATTACGATAATCAACAATTTCATTATAAACCATTATGAAGGATTTAAAAGTAAATATGTCCCAAAATAAATCATGTTTATGATTCTATGATTAGCTAGGCATAAAATTTTAAATTTAAGTTAAGTGTTACCAGTTTTAAATTATAAATTATGATTCATATCCCAATCTATTGTATTCTATTATATAAATATGGATTATAGTTGAAGTAATAGAAACCATATTAATGAAGGTAATCCATATAGGTATTTACCTCTAATGCAAGATAATGATGTTGGAGCTAGAGCTGCAACTGGTGTTGAAAAACTTATAAACATTCTAGGACAACTGACTTAGGTTATGAACGATAACCTTACTCGTATGGAGTAGCCTGACCCACAACATGAAATAAAATTGTTATAACACTTCATGATACAACAACATACAACATTAAATGGGACTAAAAATACATTTTAGGTAGATCAAAGGATAAGTTCAGTAGAAAAGTTATTTATTGCTTTTGGAAGTAATGAAAGAGAGAAAGTTGTCTTGGTAGTTTATCGTATTTCTATAGATGCAGATCTGTGGTGGTAATTGATTCAAAATACTGTAAAGGATGAGGAAATAGAAAAAATGGAATAAAATTATTTTAAAGAACTTTTATTAGAAAAATATTTTCCTGATGAATGGAGAGTCAGTATAGAGAGGAAAATTATGAGTCTGGGGAAAAAGGAGGACAAGAATGTTGATCAATATGAATCCAACTATAAAAGGTTAAAAAGGCATTCCAAAAACTATATATGCAACCAAAGTAGTAATTTTTATTGTTTATTTTATGGGTTAAATAAATTCTTTCGAAAGGTATTGGTCTCACTAAATTTCCAATCATATAAAGATATACTCTCATGTGTTAACAAGTTAAATAAATAATTCTCTAAGTCTTATGAATTTATGTAAAAGTAAGTGAAGAAGAGAATGGTGGATAAAGATACTGATAAAGGGAAAAGGGAAAATAAATATTTTCCCACATGTGATAATTGTGGTAAGAAACACCCTAGTGCTTACCTAAAGGGAATTATATTTTGTCACAAGTGTGGAGAGAAAGGTCACAAGACACATTATTTTAGGGAACGAATGAAGTTGTCAATGTGAAATGTTTCAATTATAAGGATACATGGAACTAATCAAATGAATGTCCTAAGAATAAAGGAAATATATCTCTGAAAAAGAAAATGGATCAAGGTTATTCTTATGTTGTTACTATAGTCAAAATGGAATAATAAATGTTTTTGGGATTTTAGATTAAATAATTAAGTTATTATATTCTAGTTATAAGAATCATGATATATATAATGATTATACTATAGTAATTCTTCTTTACAGATTTTGAAGAATGAATGTTTCCATTATGGTTTAAAAGTGATCAAGGTATTCATATATTTGTTATGTGAAAAAAAATTTTATGTAATATATTTTCTGAGGAAAATATAATGTTATGATGATTTTGGAAATTTAGTGACCTTACTTATAAATTTTGGACTGTGAATTTGATTAGATCTATTTTGGATGATTCTTAAGTATGGAATAGATTAAGTTGAATATTTGATATTATTTCTTGTGGTTAAAGTATTATTTATCATAATAGATATATTATTCTAACCATTTTGGTTTTGATACAATTTAAAGGCCTAAGGAATGACTTTTGGATTTAATGATTCAAAAAATTTCTTCAGGTGTAAAAAATTCATCTTGAACAGTCATTTCTAGGTGTAAGGGATGAAGTAAAAATAGATCGAATCATAGCTAAAGGATTGGATTATACTTATGACATGGAAATAGATCAATTAATTTTATATTCTCAACTATTTATCAGGATAGTAAAATAATCCCCCAACTCTTGGAATATAAATTGGAATGAAAAACACTATTCATTTAATTTTTTTATCGAGAAATCAATAGCCTCTTTAACCCATAATAGATTTACGATTTTTTGATGGTAGAATTTCTGATGAAAATGTTCTATAACACACTCTATTAGAAATTGATGGTTTTATTTCTCTTCCATGTCCTGGTTTTCACTTTCCTCTAATGTTATCCTTTTATAAATACTAATATTGGGGTGACCATTGCATTTCCCTTTCCCTCTTATTAAGTTAATGTTTTATTAACCTTTTTTACTATTTGGGTTTCCCACAAAAGAATTTTCAAGTATCAACCTTTGATTTTTGAAATGAAATTTAAAATTGTGAGGATGAAATTTATTGAATTAGGGGATAATATGACACCCTAAGTTTTTATGATATATCATTTTTAATTAAATAAAAATTTTCAATAGCTTACATTGTATGGAACACTTAGCTTAAAAAACCATGATATACTATTATATATTATTATTTTAACACTAGATGTTATATTGGTGGTTGTGAATGGGATTAGATAAATTATGAAATTAGAGTTTACACATTTTTATAAGATGAATTAATTGGTTACCAATTAATTAGAAACACAAATATAAACTAATTTAATATAAAGGAAATATAGTTATTTTTATGATTCCAAAGGTGTTTTCTCTTAATAAATTATATTAATTACAATAAATAAATGATATTAATTAAATATATTTTTTATTCAACCAAGTAATTTTTTATATTATTTCAATATATTTGATTTGTATAACATAGTAACAAACCCAATTTTATGCATAAAACCTATATTTTTTTAAAAAAGTCAGTTTTTTCGCCTTTTGATGGTGAACATATTTTACATCCAATTTTTGAAAATGCTATATATTTTATTTTAAAAAATAAACTAATTCCATGAAATTTGATTATCAAAATTTACTTTGGTGTATTTTTTTATATTTTTATGATAAGATTCATTTTTTGATGAATAGTGATACAAATATTTCATTTTAATTGAAAATAGATTTTGTCCAGATAATTTATAGTGGTAAATTATATTTTTATTGGTCTTAAAGTATAATTAGATAAATTTTTTTTCATTTAATCCAATTTATATCATTGGAATCATTTTCACAAAGAATTTAGATATAAAAATATTTCAATATTTTTATGGTTTTTACTTTAAAAACATATTTTCTTGTTTCATCAACAAGATTAACTTTTAATTAATTTCAGAAATATATGTGTTTGTAATTTTAAAAAATTAGTTCCATGTTTTTAATAAGAATATTCAAATCTATTAAATTTGTTTCTTTTAGTTTTGGATGTTATGAATAGTAACTTTAGTAATATTTTTTATTACCACGCTTAGGGGTTCGTCGGGTAGTTATGTGTAAAAATAATATTATAAAATTACCCTAACACTTGTACTAATTTTATTGGATGGTTATTTTTCATCCCTAATCATTAAAATGTATTTTATGAGGCCATTTATATCTTTTTGGATGAAAATGTAACCTTTATAACATTATATACAATGGAAAGTCAATTTTATCACACTTTTGTTTTTAACAAGAGAAATATTTTTAATGTGGGGTTATATAAGGGTTGTGTTCAACTATAAATAGTATTTAAAAATAAAAAATATTTATTTACATCATATTAATTTATTTAAAAAATTTAGTGATAATATAATTACCTTAATTTTTTTTACAATATAATTTCCTTAAATGGTGAAACAATGATGATGCATTAATTGTTTAATTAAAAGAAATATCAAATAAATGATATTAAAAATATTAAAATAAATATAATTTTCTATAATTAAATCCATCTAATATTTTTTCATATTAATTTGAAATTTTATTTATGTTTTAGAAGTATTTTTTGATTTTATCATTTGTTATAATAATTTAAAAAACTCAAGTAATGAATACTATCAAAATTGACACAAATGATATTTTGAAATAAATATTATTTTTTTAAATGATATAAAATTCATAAAAATCTTAAATTAGAAAAAAATATTTTTATAAAGTTAAAAATTTCATAATATAATCATTTATGTGTCTTTTTCATTTTAGAGTAAATATATTAACCCTTAAAGCATAGGAGACCATGTTATCATTGTAAGAGTTAAAAAGATTTAATAAGGGGTAATGAAAAAAGATAAGGGTAATAATGTTACCTCAACATGTATAAAATTATTTTATGAGATTATTTGGACCCATAATTATATTATAATCTAAAAAATCACTCTGGATACATTTTTAATTGAAAATTAATTTATATTAATTTAATATTTTGATAGTTTCCTAAAGTGCCCCTCACCCTAATTATAAAAGGGAACCTCCTCCCTCACTTTCTCACAACACATTTAACCTTATTGATCGACCAATACATAACCATTCATACTCTCAATATACTCATCCAAGTTATATAGGATCTATTCTCTCAAAAATACCAACCATAGATTTCCTAAGATGAGGTATAAAAGGAAGTCTGCCGAAAAGAGGTAATCATTTCTACTAAATCATCCAAGTTATTTTCTTCTTCTGCTTCCTCTTTATATGTTTTTAAATTATAAATGTAACACCCCGAGCTTCCATTATACGCTTCTCATTCAATAATGCAATAGCTTGCATTGTACGCAACTTCGAGTTCTAAAACACAACGATTAATCAAAGTAGCTGTTATGAATAGTAATAACCACTTTTTAAAATTATAGAAATTTTATATTTCAAAATGGACTTCATTTTTGGATTTGGAATATTGAAATTAGCCTATGTTGAATTTTTGGTATTTTTCTAAGAACTTCAAATTTTTTATGAATAGTGAAAAATACTTAAAACAACTTTTTTAATAAAAATAATTTATTGTGATAAATTATACTATTTAGTGGTTTTAAAGTATAATTATAATATATTTTCACCATTTTATCCAATGGTGGTCATTAGAATTAATTTAACATTGAAATTGGACATAAACAATTGCCAATCTTTTGATATAAATAGTTTCTTAAAAACACGCTATTTGTTGTGACAACGGGAATTAATTATAAAACTAATTAATTCAACTTATATGTTTGGAATTTTGTAAAATAGACATCATTTTTGAATTCGGAATATCAATTATAGCTTAGGGTGAAATTTTGGCATTGTTCTGAAAAACTTAAATTTTTGATGAATAGTGAAACCACTAAGTGGTAGTTAAATAACTGATTTTTCGTTTAATTGAAATATTACCACTTCTGTGATTTGACTTTCAAAAATCTGACATACATGGTTTTCAATAAGAAGTAAAATGTGGTTCAATGAGATTAAATTTTTTTTTGGTGAATAGTAACTTTTAAGTTCTTAATCGCGATTAGAGGTAATTAGTGTAGTTTAAGGTAAAAATAATGTTTTAATAATATGATATGAGCTTGACACTTGTCCTACTCCTATTGGATGAGTCATGGCCGACCAAGACAATCCATGGGTCAACTTGGGGACCCCATGGAGCCACTTTATTTGGAAAATGACATAAATACCTTTTATTTAATGTTGAAGTAAAAAATGACACAAACATGAAATGTTTTACTAAAACAATTTTTACATGGGGTTATAGAAGTCATATTTTTGACTATAAATAGTCATTGGAAAGCTAAAAAGATTTACTACATCATAGTATTTGTTTTATAATTTTTAGATATTAAATAAAGTAAATTATTTATGACATCATTATGATGCAGCGATGACCTCATTATTTAACGATTTTAATAAAATGAAAAGATAATATACAATCCAAGGCTTACACTTGTCCAAAGACTATTGGATGGGTATATTTATAACCCTTATCACCTTATCCATGAATTATATAAGTGTGGGACCTTTAGAATCCGAAAATAATTGTATAATAATGTAAAAGTTCCTTACTTTCCAAAAGTGCCCCTCCTCTCCTCTTATAAAAGGCCCCCACCTCTACCACCTCATTCACACTTTCAAGCCATTTGGCTCGGCCAACCTCTGCCCAACTACTCTCCCAGCTTCCCCCTATTACTCCTAGAAGCCTCACTTTGGGAAGAACTCTTCCCAAGGAAGCCTTTGGCTCCAATCAAAAGAGTTACCCGATTTAAAGGCAATGTCTTCTCTTATGTTATTTTGTTTTATTTTTCTTCTCCAAGCCCATAAACTCTTTTTATTCATTTCTTTTGTAACAAAACCAGTATCTTAAATATACTAGGATGTTGTTAAAAGAATTATTCGAGCTACACTTACACAAACCTACATCTAATGGTTAAAGAACATACGGTTTCTGTGGATGGCGAATTTCTGCCTCACGAAACGATGATTGTTCAACACTCATATAACACCTTCAATGGTGGCCATTAAGATGTCACTATATTTACATATGATATATAATAGGTTTATGTTTTACTTATGCTTCTGTATTTCTCATTTATGGCATACTTTATGATTTCCATTATGGGTAAACGCGATAATTTCATTTTAGGAAGTGCGGACTACCGCCCCCTCAAAGTGATTTGAATCGTTAATGCCATATGTGGGATGTATAAAGGATGGAGTAAATGGTATTATACACTATATTATACTGGAATTATATTATACATTTATATCATTATGATTTCATTCCATTAAATTTGAAATAGAAATGAAAGTAGCGTTCATGCGTATGTACGGCTTACCGTCTCCATGAACGGTGCATTTCATTTCTTACCTCTAAATGTTACGTAATGTTATAAATGAATGTATATACTGGATATATATGATATATATGAAATCTAAATCATGAATATAATTCTGGAGATAATGGATATTCTACCACATAAACAACTTGTAATTATAAGAAGTTTATTGTTGACTCAACTACCAAAGATCGACAAAACGACCGTTATTAACATAAATAATTACATAACGTTCATAACATTGTAATAAGTGAAATAAAAAGGATAATGAAATTGAAAATTGTTCTTAATAAGGTAGATATTAACTCTAGTTTATTATTCAGGAGGTTAAAGAACGGTTTGATCAAGTCGGACACGAGGTAAGGGAATTTCTTAACCCAACTTCCATTCTTTGGGTTACTATCCTACTTTCAAATTATGTCATGATATTATTATGTACTATCTTGTATTTTTACTATCTTTATGTGTAATTATAGTGAATAAACATAATAAAACTATTTTATTTAAAAAAATGATCTTTGTGAGGGACTTCGTCTCAATCTCCTTTCATTGAGGCATATTTGGTTTTATACACAGCTTTCTTTTATACGGTGTATAAACCCCTTTGACTTTTACGTTTATTCAAAAGGTTTTATTTTATAATTATGTGATTTTTAAATAATTTCATAAAAGAGATATTTCTCTCTAAAATATGAAAATCCAGTGCAAATGTATATGTATTTAACGCAAGCTTAAAAATGTTTTCAGAAAACTTGACTCTCGAGTGTGGTAGACAGGAAGGGATTGGGCGTGGACCCATCATGGCCTGTAATTAGTCGAGCAGTCTCAGAATTAGTTATTTTGTTTTCAAAAGCTTGCATAATGTGTTCAGAAAAACACTGGAGTATATTTGATAAATTTTAAACGTAAGTATCTTCTAAAAAAATTGCATCGGTAGGTCTCATGAGACAACTAGACGTGGAATTGGCCGAGGCCCTTTCCCAATTTGATTTATGGTTTTGGCCAAGGCCTTAATCATTTTAGATGTCTTGGTCGAGGCCTTGACAAAATGTTTCAGAATGTCTGGCATTATGCATGTGAAGAAGTGAATGGCATTATCTCATTTTACTTTTGCCATATTATGTTGATGTTCAAGTTTAAAAGGCTTTTGTTTTAGTTATACATTGCCTTAAAGTTTTATGTTTATTTATGAAAGCTTCCGCAATATTGTTATCCTTACTGAGCATCTGAGCTCACCCCTTTCAATGTTTTAATATTTTCCAGGATTTGAAGAAGTATTTTATGAATGACCTGCAGGGATAGTCAGAAGATGATATGAGTATGGACTATGGATACATTGTTATTGTAGTTTTTCACCTTATGATGTAATGTAAGACTTATGAATGTATCAAGTGTTTCCAAGGCTACTAAACTAATCAGTCTTTCGAGACTTGATCTTTTGTGATCATGCCAATGTTACGAAGTAATGCACCGACTCTGGGTAGCTGGGGTTGGGGCGTTACAGTTGGTATCAGAGGCAGTTTAGTACTAACCTTGGAAGCTAGATTTAGATCAACTCTGATTAGAGCACATAGCCCGAAGATAGACTTTAAGGATTAGTATAGAAGAACTTCCTATAATTTTGGTATTATAGAGATTTTGTGAGTTTTCTGAGCAGTACGTCCCTGTCTGGATACGAGCAAGTAGAGGTGGCTCTGGCACAGATGTACCTAGGGGTAAAACCCAAAAACACCGCTTTGAGCTAGACTCGAACGGGAACTGGTGCACGACAACGGGCCTTGCTGCACTCTTGGTTACGACACTCCCGGGGGATATGCTTTGGATAATTCTCATTTTCTTTATAAACCACTATGAAGGGTTATGAGTATATACTTCCTCAAAGAAAACATTTTTATGGATTATATCCATAAATAGTTCAATTTATGTTAAGTATCTTACAAGTATGGAATTATGTATTTTGATTTACAGACTAATATAGTTTATGCCATTTTTTAGAAATGGCTCCTAGTGGAAGGAATGGAAACCGTATCAATGCACGCACTCCCTGTAGGGATTTCCCTCTTGCTCAAGATAATTATTGTGGATCTGGAGATACAAATGGTGCTGATCAACTTATTACCATACTGGGACAACTCACTCAGGTTATGAATAATAACCTTACTCGTATGGAGCACCCTGATCCGCAACGTGGAGGATCAATGTTAGACCGCTTCATGAGGCAATATCCACCAAAATTTAATGGGGGTACAAATCCATTAGTAGCTGAGAAATGGATAAACTCCTTAGAGAAAATATTCCACACCTTGGGGAGTAGTGAAAGGGAAAAGGTTATCATTGCAGTTTATTGCCTCACTGGAGATGCTGATCAATGGTGGTCATTGATTCAAAACACAAAGGAAGATGATGACATATCGAATATGGAATGGAGGGAGTTAAAAGATCTTTTCTTAGAAAAATACTTTCCTCATGACCATAGAGCAGATATGGAAAGGCAATTTCTGAGTCTGAAACAAAAGGAGGATGAGAATGTCGCAATGTATGAGGCCAACTTTACAAGGTTAGCGAGGTATGCTGCAGATTATATACGTAACCCAAGAGGTAAGATTGATTGTTTTTTTGATGGGTTAAAACCATTTCTCCGTCGAGCTTTAGTATCACAATCGTTCTCAACATACGAAGATATTTTCTCATGTGCTATCAAGACAGAAAAGGAATTCTCTGAGTATTATGACAACAAAGTAAAGCAAGAGAAGAAGAGAATGGTGGAACAAGAGATAGATAAAGGGAAAAAGGGAAAGAAGGATTTTCCATTATGTGATAATTGTGGGAAGAATCACCCTGGTACTTGCCTAAAAGGAATGGGAGTTTGTTATAAATGTGGAGGAAAAGGTCACCAGGCGCGTGATTGCAAGGGAAAGAAAGAGGCTATCAATATTGAATGCTACAGTTGTAGGGAAATGGGGCATTATGAAAATGATTGTCCTAAGCGTCAGGGAAACTTACCTCAAAAAATGCCAAAGGATCAAGGACAATCTTATGCTGTTACTACAGTTGAAGCAGAATAACTAATGTAATGGTGCTTTTGGACTCATGGATTATATTCTGGTTATTAGAATAATGTGATATATATATAAGGATTGTACTTTAGTACTTTTTGATTTCAGTAAGGTTTTAATATGATGAAGGTAATTATATTTTTAGTATGTGACAATAAGAGAAACTTTACTTTGTTTGGGGAATCTGATAAATTGATTTTGGAATTAAGAGACCTTTTAGAGAAATTCTGGACCGAGGTATTTTGGATAACTATAAAGGTTGGAGTGGATTAAGTTTCTCTTTGGATAGTATTGTTTAAGGTTAAAAATTTATGAAGATTATTTTTGAATATTATAATACTATAGTTTTAGGAAAAGGACAACCTACAGGATGGGGCCTAACCCGTCGCGTCGGACAAAGCTGCAGGAATCGAACCCACAATCATAGTGCGACATGACTTTATTTCCTACCACTAGCCTACAAGAAGTCCCTGGTTTTTACAAAATAATTTTACTAATCTAAATGGTATGTGTTAACATTTGGAACCTTATACAATTAGGATAAGTATAATATTTTTGAGTTCTATTATTTTTTGAGTGAAAGATGAGTTGAAAGTTGAAACTCTAATTGTCAAGCATAAATATATATATACCTATCTCTTATTCAATGAATAGATTAATTCTTAAACTTTAGTAAAGGGTTATTAAAACAAAAAAATGTGTTATCCTAATACTTTATGTCTTGTTGAACTGATGATATTTTAAATCAACATAGATTGAAGGCTTTGAGGCCCTCAATTTGACAGTTGATTGTGATTGATGACCTCAATCACTCCCTACAAATATTTACGTTTTTCCTCCAATTATATGTCTCTAATCGCCACCAATGTTCTCATCGAGATCATAATTTGGTGGTGACTTTCTTATTTCCATTTCCCTCTTATTAAGGCTAAATTTTATTAATCTTATTTCCGATGTGGGTTTTCCACAAAGGTATTTTCTCTTTTCAACCTTTTATTTTCAAAGAAAAAAATTTCAAATTGCGAGGACGCAATTTATTGAAGGAGGGGAGAATGTAACACCCCGATCTTCCATTATACGCTTCTCATTCAATAATGCAATAGCTTGCATTGTACGCAACTTCGAGTTCTAAAACACAACGATTAATCAAAGTAGCCGTTATGAATAGTAATAACCACTTTTTAAAATTATAGAAATTTTATATTTCAAAATGGACTTCATTTTTGTATTCGTAATATCGAAATTAGCCTATGTTGAATTTTTGGTATTTTTCTAAGAACTTCTAATTTTTTAGGAATAGTGAAAAATACTTAAAACAATTTTTTTAATAAAAATAATTTATTGTGATAAATTATACTATTTAGTGTTTTTAAAGTATAATTAGAATATATTTTTACCATTTTATCCAATGGTGGTCATTAGAATTAATTTAACATTGAAATTAGACATAAACAATTGCCAATCTTTTGATATAAATTGTTTCTTAAAAACACGCTATTTGTTGTGTCAACGAGAATTAATTATAAAATTAATTAATGCAACTTATATGTTTGGAATTTTGTAAAATAGACATCATTTTTGAATTCGGAATATCAATTATAGCTTAGGGTAAAATTTTGGCAGTGTTCTGAAAAACTTCAATTTTTGATGAATAGTGAAACCACTAAGTGGTAGTTAAATAACTGATTTTTTGTTTAAATGAAATATTACCACTTCTGTGATTTGATTTTCCAAAATCCGACATACATGGTTTTAATTAAGAAGTAAAATGTGGTTCAATGAGATTAAAATAATTTTTTGGTGAATAGTAACTTTTAAGTTCTTAATCACGATTAGAGGTAATTAGTGTAGTTTAAGGTAAAAATAATGTTTTAATAATATGATATGAGCTTGAAACATGTCCTACTCCTATTGGATGAGTCATGGCCGACCAATACAATCCATGGGTCAACTTGGGGACCCCATGGAGCCACTTTAGTTGGAAAATGACATAAATACCTTTTATTTAATGTTAAAGTAAAAAATGACACAAACATGAAATGTTTTACTAAAACAATTTTTACATGGGGTTATACAAGTCATATTTTTGACTATAAATAGTCATAGGAAATATAAAAAGATTTTCTACATCATAGTATTTGTTTTATAATTTTTAGACCTTAAATAAATTAAATTATTTATGACATCATTGTGATGCAGCGATGACCTCATTATTTAACAATTTTAATAAAATGAAAAGATAATGTACAATCCAAGGCTTAAACTTGTCCAAAGACTATTGTATGGGTATATTTAGAACCCTTATCACCTTATCCACGAATTATATAAGTGTGGGACCTTTAGAATCCGAAAAGCATTGTATAATAATGTAAAAGTTCCTTACTTTCCAAAAGTGCCCCTCCTCTCCTCTTATAAAAGGCCCCCACCTCTACCACCTCATTTACACTTTCAAGCCATTTGGCTTGGCCAAACTCTGCCCAAATACTCTCCCAACTTCCCCCTATTACTCCTAGAAGCCTCACTTTGGGAAGAACTCTTTCCAAGGAAGCCTTTGGCTCCAATCAAAAGAGTTACCCGATTTAAAGGTAATGTCTTCTCTTATGTTATTTTGTTTTATTTTTATTCTCCAATCCCATAAACTCTTTTTATTCATTTCTTTTGTAACAAAAACAGTATCCTCAATATACTAGGATGTTTTTATAAGAAGGATTCAAGCTACACTTACACAAACCTACATCTAATGGTTAAAGAACATACGGTTTCTGTGGATGGCGAATTTCTACCTCACGAAACGATGATTGTTCAACACTCATATAACACCTTCAATGGTGGCCATTAAGATGTAACTATATTTACATATGATATATAATAGGTTAATGTTTTACTTATGCTTCTGTATTTCTCATTTATGGCATACTTTATGATTTCCATTATGGGTAAACGCGATAATTTCATTTTAGGAAGTGCGGACTACCGCCCCCTCAAAGTGATTTGAATCATTAATGACATATGTGGGATGTATAAAGGATGGAGTAAATGGTATTATACACTATATTATACTAGAATTATATTATACATTTATATCATTATGATTTCATTCTATTAAATTTGAAATAGAAATGAAAGTAGTGTTCATGCGTACGTACGGCTTACCGTCTCCATGAACGGTGCATTTCATTTCTTACCTCTAAATGTTACGTAATGTTATAAATGAATGTATATACTGGATATATATGATATATATGACATCTAACTCATGAATATAATTCTGGAGATAATGGATATTCTACCACATAAACAACTTGTAATTATAAGAAGTTTATTGTTGACTCAAGAACCAAAGATCGACAAAACGACCGTTATTAACTTAAATAATTACATAACATTCATAACATTGTAATAAGTGAAATAAAAAGGATAATGAAATTGAAACTGGTTCTTAATAAGGTAGATATTAACTATAGTTTATTATTCAGGAGGTTAAAGAACGGTTTGATCAAGTCGGACACGAGGTAAGGGAATTTCTTAACCCAACTTCCATTCTTTGGGTTAATATCCTACTTTCAAATTACGTCATGATATTATTATGTACTATCTTGTATTTGTACTATCTTTATGTGTAATTATAGTGAAGAAACATAATAAAACTATTTTATTTAAAAAAATGATCTTTGTGAGGGACTTCATCTCAATCTCCTTTCATTGAGGCATATTTGGTTTTATACACAGCTTTCTTTTATACGGTGTATAAACCCCTTTGACTTTTACGTTTATTCAAAAGGTTTTCTTTTATAATTATGTGATTTTTAAATGATTTCATAAAAGAGATATTTCTCTCTAAAATATGAAAATCCAGTGCAAATGTATACGTATTTAATGCAAGCTTAAAAATGTTTTCAGAAAACTTGACTCTCAAGTGTGGTAGACAGGAAGGGATTGGGCGTGGACCCATCATAGCCTGTAATTAGTCGAGAAGTCTCAGAATTAGTTATTTTGTTTTCAAAAGCTTTAATAATGTGTTCAGAAAAACACTGGAGTATATTTGATCAATTTTAAACGTAAGTATCTTCTAAAAAAATTGCATCGGTAGGTCTCATGAGACAACTAGATGTGGAATTGGATGAGGCCCTTTCCCAATTTGATTTATGGTTTTGGACAAGGCCTTAATCATTTTAGATGTCTTGGCCGAGGCCTTGACAAAATGTTTCAGAATGTCTGACATTATGCATTCCATCATTATGAAAGTTGTTATTGATATTGCATGTGATTATTCGACCAGTAGAATATCCATGTGAAGAAGTGAATGGAATTATCTCATTTTACTTTTTCCATATTATGTTGATGTTCAAGTTTAAAAGGCTTTTGTTTTAGTTATACATTGCCTTAAATTTTTATGTTTATTAATGAAAGCTTCCGCAATATTGTTATCCTTACTGAGCATCTGAGCTCACCCCTTTCAATGTTTTAATATTTTCCAGGATGTGAAGAAGTATTTTATGAATGACCTGCAGGGATAGTCAGAAGAGGATATGAGTGTGGACTATGGAGACTTTGTTATTGTAGTTTTTCACCTTATGATGTAATGTAAGACTTATGAATGTATCTAGTGTTTCCAAGGCTACTAAACTAATCGGTCTTTCGAGACTTTATCTTTTGTGATCATGCCAATGTTACGAAGTAATTCACCGACTCTGGGTAGCTGGGGTTGGGGCGTTACAATAAGGTAATAAATATAGTATAATATTTTATCTGAGATGTTATTATTATTATGGTAAAACCATATATCATGATTTATCTTTTTTATGAAAAAACAAAATCACCATGAGTTCATACGTACGACTTATCATCTCCACATTATTGTATAATTTTCTTTTTCATAATCACTTTCTTTAGATGGGTATAAAGATGAAAATATTTGGTATAAATAATAAATATGATATTATATTTATTCTTTATAATTACAATACTATCCAATTCATTATTTTTCACCATTAAGGGAATGATATCATCATTCGTGCATACATACAGCCTACCGTATCCATGACACGATGAGATTCATTTCCCACGTTAACAATTTAATAATTATTATAAAAATGTATATAATTGTTAAATATAATATATATGAACTTAATATCATTATTTAGGTGAAATATATATATCATATTCATAAGAAATAGAACTTACATGGTAAAACATGTATAGGAAAATTAAGTTGTTGACACCCAAAACTAGGGTAATAAAAAATATTATTAACAAAATGATATAAGATGATCACATATGATATAAAAAATTTGTATATGATTTTGGAATAATTTAATAAAATTATTTAAACCAATAAACATGAGTTTAAATAATATTAAACTTAAGTACAGTACAAGGTAAGGGTTAATTTCACAATTTCATTTTTATCCAGTATTGTTTATACGAAAGTATCTACTGGGGATTATTTATCATCCATATCCATGATTTATAAAAATGTTTCCAATAATATTTTTACTATTATCCAAAACAATTTATGTTCTTTGTGCCCATGTTTTACTTTGTATAAAATGGTTTTAAATAAATCTTCTTTTTTATTTATAAAATGAGGTATTTTAGGATTTTTTTCAAAACAATACAGAAGGAATGTTTTTTTAACTTATACGAAATGAGTGGATTTTTCTGTCATCATGAAACCTTAATATCATGAATATTACTTTAAAATTTTACAATATTCTTTTCAATGAAAATTTTTCCTTTTTAAATTGCGAGACCTTTTAAATAAATGATTTCAATGTAAAAAAGGGGTATTTCTCTTTAGATATTTTTAATGATATATTAGATTGTTTTCAACTATGTCAAAATACTTTATTTTACATTATGTTTAATTTAGGATTATTACTTATGATACAATATACCATATTTTATTTAAGTTTTTTTGATCAGTTTGACTGTGGGTGTGATATTTTGATATAATTCATGGTTTACGGTTGAAGTATAAACATTTTGTATGCTAGTTTTTCAATATGAATTTCAATATTTTTTTTATTTCACCCGTTTCATATGAGGAATGCATTGGATTTAGTAAGTGATGGGAGGGGTCCTCTATATACCCTTTATTCATGGGTAGGTATCATGAGAAAAACTAGTTTGGTTACTGGCTGATGTGTTTCCCATTTATGTATGGTGTCTTGGTCGAAGCCTTGATGGTATGTTTATTATTTCTATAATTATGCATTCCCTAATTATGAGATTAGTTAATGATTATTCCATATGATTATTCAACTAGTATAATATATCTGGTTAAGTTTCATTCCCATGTGATTATTTATATGGAATTATTTGAACATCTTCTATTCTTGCCATATTATGCTTAGGTTATTAATTTAATTGATTGGGTTTTAGATAATCATATTTCCATAATAGTTGAAGCTTGATTTTGATAGCTTCTATTGTATTCTTACCCTTACTGGGCATCTGAGCTCACCACTTTCTAATGTGTTGTTTTTTCCAGGATACCAAGATTTGTATTATGACCTATATACAGGGTTAATCTAGAAAAATAATGGCATTATCAAAGGATTTTTTATGTTTAATTTTATGTTTTAAATTGAAATGAATGGTTTATGTATGTAATCTGGATTCCAAGACTGTGAAACTGGTCAGCCCTTTGGAATTATAATCTTGTATCTATGCCAATGTAATAAATTATGGAATCGAATTTGAGATTTTGGGGTTGGTGTCCTTACAATTTTGGTAGATCATGGTTGATCCAAATTTCTTCATATGGGTGAATAAGTGGTGGGAGTGAGTGCCTTTTTATAGTTTAAGAGGAGTGTCATTATTATAAATACTAAAAATTATTCACTATTGAGAAGTCAATATTAGCTCAAGTTTCTCCAAAATGGATAATTAATTGTGTGGATGGATTATGTAGTCTATCCACTCCTCCAACACACATTTATACACAATTTTTAAACATTTGGTTCCTTAACTCTAAAGTTTCCTTATTTTATCATTTTTGTTTTTCAATATGTTAACTAGTTTTCTAAACTAAGTAATTAATTATTTAAGACTATGTTATTGTGGTCATTATTAGATAATTTTGAATCACTTATTATAAATATTATATCAAATTTATAACGTATAAATACTATGTATTTTATAAATTAACTTTAACAAAAGTGCATTTAATGTGAAAAAACAATGATTAAACTGTAACCATGCTAATCGAGTTTTTATTATTTAACAGTCAAATAATCATTATAATAGAAAAATATATCCATGAATAGACTATATTTTAGATTCATTAATATTTATAAATCACTTCACATAAGATATTAGTTTCTATTAATTTTCAATCAATTAATAAAATAGCATTTCTTATAAAATGACATTAATGTCAATTTTTTCATTATTCATTTAATTGAAATTACAAATAATAATACAATAATGAAAATAAAATAAATTACATTAAAACCTATGTAACATGATATATTAAACTAAAAATATAATTTAATACACAAAATCATTCAATTTACTTCACTTTTAATGTTTTTACAATCATTTGATTTATTTAATTATTATCTAAATAATTCTTGCATTGGCATTTCTTAAGAATTTAACATAATTATATTATATAATAAAAATCAAATAAATATACATGATAAAAAACACATTTATCTTCCAAAATAATATTTATAAACAAACATATGTAGTTTTTTTCATATTTAAAGCATAATATAAATTAAAAGAAAGAAATGTACATATTTTTTATTTTATGTTACTTTACTTATTGTATAATTTATCTTCATCTAAAAGTGTCCCAAAAGATAATAAATTTATATATTAAGGCCATAAGGGTCAAAATATGTCCAACCAATGGTTTTTTGGCATGTTTTGGGTTGTTATTACACCTTATATTCTATGTTTAACCACTAAGTAGATTCATTTTTATCTTAGTAATTATAATTAGTTTTAACTATTTACACAAATCACATTGGTCAGAAATTATGTTTGAATTATTATAAATTATAAATTATACCCTAAGATACATTTTATATTCCTATTTCAAAAATGATGTTTATTTTGTCTATTAATTTTTCTAAAAGTGTTAAAATTTAATTTTAAATTATGTGTGCCAAGCATGTTTAACCTATCTTTTAGAAAATGTACTATTTTTCAGAAAAAATTTATTTTCATTTTAAGTGATTATTATTTTATTTTTTATCAATAGATATCTAATAAACATGTTAAAATATATATTTTCATAAGTTATTTAATCCTATTAATTCTAACCATTCCAATAGCTATATGATAACTAGCGTCTTAAATAATAATAATACTATTATATTTTATTTCAGTAAAAACTCGTATTGTGTGTAACACAATAAATACTTAGTGTTGTGTTTAAAAATATATAAACTCAGTGATGTGTTTTACACATGATTAACTTGGTGTTTTGTTTAAATGAGGCATAACAACAAACACAATCCATAATCAAATTTTAATTTATTCTATAAACAATTAA
Source organism: Viscum album (assembly GCA_963277665.1). NCBI lineage: Eukaryota > Viridiplantae > Streptophyta > Magnoliopsida > Santalales > Viscaceae > Viscum > Viscum album. The sequence continues at coordinate 492,031,431 of OY728166.1, forward strand.
TAAAAACTTATGGTTTTATATTAAACCATAATGTTTCATGGATATATTTTACAATAGTCTCACCCCATACCATAGTACACTGGTTGATCTATTCTTTAGAGAAAATTTCATTCATAAATTTCCTCATGAGCAGAAATTGATTTTTAACACCTTGGAAAAAAAGTCACAAAATAAATTTTCTAGAAGGAGAACCATTTTTAGGAAAAAACCACAACCATTCCCAAGTTGTAGGTAAATCTTATGGATTTTACAATAAAAATTCTCAATAGACACTTAGGGAGAACATCCACCATTGTGTTAGGTTCATACATTCACAGTATTTCTATCCAAATTTTTATATGAATTCCCAATATCCTAAGAATACTAATTTTACAAATCACTTCCCCGTAATGAAACCAATGGATGACATATTTTAAAATAATTACATAAAAGTCTACTAAAACCATCTAAACCTTTCTTGGAGAGAGCAGGTCATGATGAAACCTTTTTCTCCCCCCGGTTTCCAGTAATAACCTAGGTATCAATCCCAACCCCCACCAAGGGTTTATAATTCTATTTCTCAAGAATAATTCAACAGTGTGATCCAAAAACTAATTGGTAGGTTTGATGAACAAAAAAAGAGAAGGCTTATTTTGATAAAGAAGAGAAATAATCTAGGTTTAGAAATCTATTGTTTCAAGTGAGATAGTTAGTTTTAAATACATGGGATAAAGATAAAAGAAAATGGCCTAACACCACTGAGCTAAATCCTAGGGATAATTCCATGGTATTTTCAATTTGGAGTGATCTACAAACTCAATAGTAAGCAAGAAAATATCCCAAATATTCCCCAATAAAAAATCTATATGAGAAATGTTAGTCTAATCATTCCATATCCACAGAGAATTAAAAAGTTAAATCAGGATTCTAAATAGTTAAAATTTTAAAAATATGTGAATAAAATGAACATTGATATCTATATCCTTGATTTTTTAATTAAAATCTATTTTTATTTAATAACACTCATTAAAATATTTTTGAACAAAAAAACCTTGGAATAATTTTATACCAATAATCTTACTGAGGAGTGTAGTGTTTTATTAAATAATAGGATACCTCCAAAACATTGATATCCAAAGATATTTGTAATCCGTTGAACCTTGGTAGAAATAGTTGGCCAGTTTAATTTTCTTTGTGATATTATTGAAAGAATCAATTTTATTCTATTATCCTTGTTCCATCACTTGAGATTATGAGTTTCACAATCCACCAATAATGTGTTACTACTTGAATAATGATCCATTAATCACCCAATTTGTTTGATATATGACTTATTAGTATGAGTAAGAAAGCTCTTTTAGACTGTTAATTATCTCATTATAGCTATAGAATGTGACCAAGAGGTACCTATAATTTATTGTAGTCCCTTTTTTAAATATGTTGGGGGTCTCATTGATGTTCTAAAGGGGAAATAATTTTAAATTTGGTGAATATAGAGAGTAATTAAATGTCTTTTGAAGAATTTTAGGAACCACCTAGGATGAAATCTTTCTATAATATGAGATTTTTTAATTTGAAGTATCTGTTGATGAGGAGAAATATAATTTTTTTATGATGCTAGAAGAAATAAATGGTACACCATTACTCCATACTAAAAAATGCATGGGAATTAATTCTTATGAGGATAAGTAATCTTTAGATGAGTTTGAGGGGGAATATTTTGAATACCTAGATGATTTTATCTTAGAACACATTTTTACCTCAACCAAGGAATATATATTTGAGAAGAAATTTTCTAAAAACAATAGTGAAGAAGAGGGATATTTTTTAATTTCCTCACTTAAAAGGAAACAGGAGGACCTGGGACCCCCTAAACCCAAGAGTGTTCCCTTGAGACAAGAACCTATTAATATAAAGATGAAGACCCTTCTATCTATTTTGAAATATTTATTTTAGATTAATTCTCAAAATTGATAGTTATTATCTCTTCCAAATTAGCGTAAAGTTAAGAGGATAAATTTTTAAGTGTATTTATAATGTTTATGTCTATCATCAACTGGTCAATTCCTTATATTTATGGTATAGTTACATCATACTATATACATAAAATCCACATGGAACAATATTTTAAACCAAGGGTGTAATTATAGATAAGACATAATGTAACGCCCCGACCCCAGTTACCCAGAGTCGGTGCAGTACTTCGTAACATTGGCATGATCACAAAAGATCAAGTCTCGAAAAACCGATTAGTTTAGTAGCCTTGGAAACACTAGATACATTCATAAATGTTACATTACATTATAAAGTGAAAAACTACAATAACAAAGTCTCCATAGTCCACACTCATATCCTATTCTGACTATCCCTGCAGGTCATTCATAAAATACTTCTTCTCATCCTAGAAAATATTAAAACATTGAAAGGGGTGAGCTCAGATGCTCAGTAAGGATAACAGTATAGCAAAAGCTTTCATAAATAAACATTAACATTTAAGGCAATGTATAACTATAACAAAAGCCTTTTAAACTTGAACTTTAGCATAATATGGCAAAAGTAAAATGAAATAATGCCATTTACTTACTCACATGGATATTCTACTAGTCGAATAATCACATGGAATATCAATAACCATTTTCATAATGATGGAATGCATAATGCCAGACTATCATAACCATGTAGTCAAGGCCTCATGCCAATACTACAAATAATATTTTTTCAAGGCCTTGTGACAAGACACTAGTTTGTCTCATGAGACCTGTCGATGCATCGAGGAGCTATAGCAGGCTCCACCCGTCACTTATTAAGTCTAATGCATTCCTCATATGAATATGTTTAAACATATCATAAACCATAACATAATCATATCACATAAAATATGCATATAGGAAACATAAAATTTCCACATTTCAATCACAAGATATCAATACAACATATTGATATAATAAAAACACTTTCAAAACCATTTTCAATACCAAAATAAAAGAAAATTAAAACTTGATATTTATTTTTCATTTTGTAAAAATGTTATGGCTTGTAGAGGAAGCCGAAACACAAATAATGGCCATGGCGGTAGAGAAGTCGTTGTCGCCGCATACGTACGAAAATAAAAACATTCCTTTTTGTCGTTTAGTGAAACGCTTCGTATAAAAAGATTGATTTTGAATAAACATAAAATTCAAAGGGGTTTATACACCGTATAAAGGAAAGTTGTGTATAAAACCAAATATGCCTCAATGAAAGGAGATTGAGACGAAGTCCCTTAAAAAGATCATTTTTTAAATAAAATAGATCTATTATGTGTATTCACTATAATTACACATAAATAAAGTACAAATACTAGATAGTACATAATAATATCATGACATAATTTTAAAGTAAGAGATTAACCCAAAGAATGGAAGTTGGGTTAAGAAGTTCCCTTACCTCGTGTCCGACTTGACTCAACCACTCTTTAAACTCCTGAATAATAAACTAGAGTTAATATATACATTATTAATAACCTTTTTCAAGTTCATTATTCCTTTTATATCACTTATTATCATGTCATTAACATTATGTAATTATTTAAGTCTATAACGGTCGTTTTATCGATCTTAGGTACTTGAGTCAAAAATAAACTTCTTATAATTACACTTTGTTCATGTGGTAAAATATCCATTATATACATAATTATATTCATGATGTGGATATCATATATATTCTATATATCCAGTATATAAATGCATTTATATTATTACATAACATTTAGAGGTAAGAAATGAAATGCACCGTTCATGGAGACGGTAAGTCGTACGTACGCATGAACGCTAATTTCATTTCTATTTCATATATAATGGAATGAAGTTATAATTATATAAAGGTATAATATAATTCCAGTATAATATAATGTATAATACCATTTAATCCATCCTTTATACATCCCACATATGGCATTAACGATTCAAATCAGTTTGAGGGGGCGGTAGTCTGCACTTCCTAAAATGAAATTATCGTGTTTACCCATAATGGAAATCATAAAGGTATTACATAAATGAAAAATAAAGAAGCTTAATTAAAACATAAACAAATTATGTATCATATATAAATATAGTGACATCTTTAATGGCCACCTTTTAAGGTGTTATATGAGTGTTGAACAATCATCGTTTCATGAGGCAGAAATTCATCATCCACAGAAACAGTATGTTCTTTAAACCTTAGATGGAAGTGTGTGTAAGTGTAGCTCGAATACTTCTTATAAAAACATTATAGTATATTTAGTATACTGGTGTTGTTACAAAAGAAGTGAATAAAAAGAGTTTATGGGGTTGGAGAAGGAAAATAAAACATAAGAACACAAGAGAAAACACTACCTTTAAAACAGGTAACTCTTTTTTGATTTGAGCCAAAGGCTTCCTTGGGAAGAATTATTCCCAAAGTGAGGCTTCTAGGAGTAAGAGAGGGAAGTTGGGAGAGTATTTGGTAAGAGGTTGGTCGAGACAAATGGCTTGAAAGTGTGAATAAGGTGGGAGTGGTGGGGGCCTTTTATAAGTGGAGGGGAGGGGCACTCTTGGAAAGTAATGAAATGTTACTTTATTATACAATGAGTTTCGGATTTTAAAGGTCCCCCACTTATATATTTCGATGATAAGGTGATATGGGTTCGAAATATACTCATCCAATAGGCTTTGGAGAAGTGTAATTCTTATATTTTACATTATCCTTCCATTTTATTAAAATCGTTAATTAAAGAGGCAATCGCTGCATCATCATGGTGTCATCAATAATTTAATTTATTTAATGTGTAAAAATTATAAAAAAACGTTCATGATTTAGGAAATCTTTTTATATTTCCAATGAATATTTATAGTCAAAAATATGACTTGTATAACCCCTTTTAAATTTTTTTTTAGTAAAACAACTTATGTTTGTGACATTTTAATTTTAACTTTAAATAAAAGTTATTTATGTCATTTTTCCTACCAAAGTGGCTCCATGGGGTCCCCAAGTTGACCCATGGATTTTCCTGGTCGGCCATGACTCATCCAATAGGGTTAGGACAAGTTTAAAGGTCATTTCATATTTTTATAATACCATTTTTAACTTAAATTTCACTAATTACCTTTAATCGCGATTAATTAAACTTAAAGTTACTATTCACCAAAAAATTATTTTAATCCCATTGAACCACATTTTACTTACTAATGAAAACCATGTATGTCAGTTTTTTGAAAATCAAATCACAGAAGTGGTAATATTTCATTTAAACAAAAAAATCAGTTATTTAACTACCACTTAGTGGTTTCACTATTCATCAAAAATTGAAGTTTTTCAGAACAATGCCAAAATTTCACCCTAAGTTATAATTGATATTCCAAATTCAAAAATGATGTCTATTTTAAAAAATTCCAAACATATAAGTTGCATTAATTAATTTTATAATTAATTCTCGCTGTCACAACAAATAGCGTGTTTTTAAGAAATAATATATATCAAAAGATTGACAATTGTTTATGTCTAATTTCAAAGTAAAATTAATTATAATAAACACCATTGGATAAAATGGTAAAAATATATTCTAATTATACTTTAAAACCACTCAATATTATAATTTATCTCTATAAATTATTTTGATTAAAAAAGTTGTTTTTAAGTATTTTTCACTATTCATAAAAAATTGGAAGTTCTCTGAAAATGAAAAAAAATTCAACTTAGGATAATTTCGATATTACGAATACAAAAATGAATTCCATTTTGATATATAAAATTTCTATAATTTTAAAAAGTGGGTATTACTATTCATAACGGCTACTTTGATTAGTCGCGGTGTATTAGAACTCGAAGTTGCGTACAATGCAAGCTATTGCATTATTGAATGAGAAGTGTATCGTGGAAGCTCAGGGTGTTACATTCTCCCCTCCTTCAATAAATTTCATCCTCGCAATTTGAAATTTTTCTTTGAAAATAAAAGGTTGAAAATAGAAAATACCATTGTGGAAAACCCACATCAGAAATAGGGTTAATAATAATATAACATTAAAAGATAGAAAGATAAGTACAAAGGTCACCCGAGATAGCCCATACTAGGATTCTATGAAAATATGGATATGGAAGAAAAACAAACCATCATGGTCTGATGGAGAGTCGTAGAAAAATGTATTAGGAGAAATTTAACCATAAGAAAGTCACAAACTTGTGATTGGTTAAACGGTCATTGAATCCCCAGTTGGAAAAGTTAACCAGCAACGTTTTTGTTTTAAGTTACCTTTTATAAAGTTGAGGAATTTATTTAGGAGATTTAATAAGAACGTAAGGGAATATACATACTTGTCATGTAAACTTTCATTCTTTAATAAATTTTTACCACAAACCCATCTTGCACTCTAAAAGGTAATAGAACTCAAAAATACTCTATTTATCCTAATTGTATATGGTTTCAAATATTAACACATACCATTTAGATTAGTAAAACTATTTTTTAATAACCAGGGACTTCTTGTAGGCTAGTGGTAGGTAATAAAGGCCTGTCGCACTATGGTTGTGGGTTCGATTCTTGCAGCTTTGTCCGATGCGACGGGTTATGCCCCACCCTGCAGGTTGTCCTTTTCCTAAAACTATAGTATTATAATACTCCAAAAATAATCTTCAGAAATGTTTTTACCTTAAACAATACTATCCAAAGATCAACTTAATCCATTCCAACCTTTATAGTTATCCAAAATACCTCTCTCCAGACTTTCTCTAAATGGTCTCTAAATTCCAAAATCAATTGTAACATTAGATTCCCAAAATAAAGTAAGGTTTCTCTTATTGTCACATACTGAAAATATGATTACCTTCATCATATTAAAACCTTAATGAAAACAACAAGTATTGTAGTACAATCCTTATATATATCACATTATTCTTATAACCATAATCTAGTTCTTGAGTCCAAAAACAGAAATACAATAATTATTCAACTTCATCTGTAGTAACAGCATAAGCTTGGCCTTGATCCCTTGGCCTTTTCTGAGGTAAGTTTCCTTGACGCATAGGACATTCATTTTCATAATGCCCCATTTCTCTACAATTGTAGCATTCAATATTGATAGCCTCTTTCTTTCCCTTGCAATCACGAGCCTGGTGACCATTTTCACCACATTTATAACAAACTCCCATTCATTTTAAGCAAGTACCAGGGTGATTCTTCCCACAATTATCACATAATGGAAAATCCTTCTTTCCCTTTTTCCCTTTATCTGTCTCTTGTTCCACCATTATCTTCTTCTCTTGCTTTACTTTGTTGTCATAAGACGTAGAGAATTCATTTTCTGTCTTGATAGAACATGAGACTATATCTTCGTATGTTGATAAAGATTATGATACTAAAGCTCGACAGAGAAACAGTTTTAACCCATCAAAGAAACAATTAATCTTACTTCTTGGGTTACGTATATAATCTGTAGCATGTCTTGTTAACCTTGTAAAGTTGGCCTCATACGTTGCGACATTCTCATCCTCCTTTTTCCCCAGACTCAGAATTGCCTTTCCATATCTGCTCGATGGTCACGAGGAAAATATTTTTCTAAGAAAATTTCCTTAAACTCTCTCCATTCCATACTTGATACTTCTTCATCTTCCTTTTTGTTTTGAATCAGCGACCACCATTGATCGGCATCTCTAGTGAGCCAGTAAACTGCCATAACAACCTTCTCCCATTCGCTACTCCCCAAGGCATGGAATATTTTCTCTAAGGAGTTTATCCATTGCTCAGCTACTAATGGATTTGTGCCCCCATTAAATGTTGGCGGTTGTTGCCTCATGAAGCGGCCTAACATTGATCCTCCATGTTGCGGATCAGGGTGCTCCATACGAGTAATTTTATTATTCATAACTTGAGTGAGTTGTCCCAGTATGGTGATAAGTTTATCAGCACCATTTGTATCTCCAGCTCCACAATAATTATCTTGAGCAGGAGGGAAATCCCTACATGGAGTGTGTGCATTGATACGGTTTCCATTCCATCCACTAGGCGCCATTTCTAAAAAATGGAATAAACTAGATTAGTTAATGAATCAAAATACATAATTCCATACTTGTAAAATACTTAACATAAATTGAACTATTTATGGATATAATCCATAAAAATGTTTTCTTTAAGGAAGTATATACTCATAACCCTTCATAGTTGTTTGTAAAGAAAATGAGAATTATCCTAAGCATATCCCCCGGGAGTGTTGTAACCAAGAGGGCACCAAGGCCTGTTGTCGTGCACCAGTTCTCGTTCGAGTCTACCTCAAAGTGGTGTTTTCGGGTTTTACCCCTAGGTACATCTGTGCCAGAGCCGCCTCTACCTGCTCGTATCTAGACAGGGATTTATTACTTGGAAAACTCACAAAATCTCTACAACAACAAAATTCTAGGAAGTCCTTCTATACTAATCCTCAAAGTTTATCTTTGGGCTATATGTTCTAATTAGAGTTTATCTAAATCTAGCCTCAAAGGCTAGTACTAAACTGTCTCTGATACCAACTGTAACTCCCCGACCCCAGTTACCCAGAGTCGGTGCAGTACTTCGTAACATTGGCATGATCACAAAAGATCAAGTCTCGAAAGACCGATGAGTTTAGTAGCCTTTGAAACACTAGATACAATCATAAATGTTACATTAATCATAAAGTGAAAAAATACAATAACAAAGTCTCCATAGTCCACACTCATATCCCCTTCTGGCTATCCCTACAGTTTATTCATAAAATACTTCTTCTCATCCTGGAAAATATTAAAACATTGAAAGGGGTGAGCTCAGATGCTCAGTAAGGATAACAGTATAGCGGAAGCTTTCATAAATAAACATTAACATTTAAGGCAATGTATAACTAAAACAAAACCCTTTTAAACATGAACTTTAGCATAATATGGAAAAAGTAAAATGAAATAATTCCATTTACTTACTCACATGGATATTCTACTAGTCAAATAATCAAATGAAATATCAATAACCATTTTCATAATGATGGAATGCATAATGCCAGACTATCATAACCACATAGCCAAGGCCTCGTGCCAAGACTACAAATAAGATTTTGTCAAGGTCTCGTGCCAAGACACTAGTTTGTCTCATGAGACCTATCGATGCATCGAGGAGCTATAGCGGGCTCCACCCGTCACTTATTAAGTCCAATGCATTCCTCATATGAATAGGTTTAAACATATCATAAACCATAACATAATCATATCACATAAAATATGCATAAAGGAAACATAAAATTTCCACATTTCAATCACAAGATATCAATACAACACATTGATATAATAAAAACACTTTCAAAACCATTTTCAATACCAAAATAAAAGAAAATTAAAACTTGATATTTATTTTTTATTTTTTAAAAATGTTATTTCTTGTAGAGGAAGCCGAAACCCAAATAATGGCCATGGCGGTGGAGAAGTCATTGTCGTCACATACGTACGACAAGAAAAACATTCCTTTTTGTCGTTTAGTAAAACACTTCGTATAAAAAGACATCTTTTGAATAAACGTAAAAGTCAAAGGGGTGTATACACCATATAAAGGAAAGTTGTGTATAAAACCAAATATGCCTCAATGAAAGGAGATTGAGACGAAGTCCCTTAAAAAGATCATTTTTTAAATAAAATAGATCTATTATGTGTATTCACTATAAGTACACATAAAGAAAGTACAAATACAAGATAGGACATAATAATATCATGACATAATTTGAAAGTAAGAGATTAACCTAAAGAATAGAAGTTGGGTTAAGAAGTTCCCTTACCTCGTGTCCGACTTGACTCGACCGCTCTTTAACCTCCTGAATAATAAACTAGGGTTAATCTCTACCTTCTTAAGAACCTTTTTCAAGTTCATTATTCCTTTTATATGACTTATTACCATGTCAGGAACATTATGTAATTATTTAAGTTTATAACGGTCGTTTTGTCGATCTTAGGTACTTGAGTCAAAAATAAACTTCTTATAATTACACTTTTTCATGTGGTAAAATATCCATTATATACAGAATTATATTCATGATGTGGATATCATATAAATTCTATATATCCACTATATAAATGCATTTATATTATTACATAACATTTAGAGGTAAGAAATGAAATGCACCGTTCATGGAGACGGTAAGCCGTACGTACGCATGAACGCTACTTTCATTTCTATTTTGTATTTAATCGAATGAAGTTATAATTATATAAAGGTATAATATAATTCCAGTATAATATAATGTATAATACCATTTACTCCATCCTTTATACATCCAACATATGGCATTAACGATTCAAATCACTTTGAGGGGGCGGTAGTCCGCACTTCCCAAAATGAAATTATCGTGTTTACCCATAATGGAAATCATAAAGGTATGACATAAATGAAAAATACAAAACCTTAAGTAAAACATAAACATATTATGTATCATATATAAATATAGTGACATCTTTAATGGCCACCTTTTAAGGTGTTATATGAGTGTTGAACAATCATCGTTTCGTGAGGTAGAAATTCGCCATCCACAGAAACAATATGTTCTTTAACCATTATATTTAAGTGTGTGTAAATGTAGATCTAATACTTATTATAACAACATAATATTATATTTAGGATACTTTTTTTGTTACAAAAGAAGTGAATAAAAAGATTTTAGGGGGTTGGAGAAGCAAAATAAAACATAAGAACACAAGAGAAAACACTACCTTTAAAACGGGTAACTCTTTTTTGATTTGAGCCAAAGGCTTCCTTGGGAATAATTCTGCCCAAAGTGAGGCTTCTAGGAGTAAGAGAGGAAATTTGGGAGAGTATTTGGTCAGAGTTTGTCCGAGCCAAATGGATTGAATGTGTGAATAAGGTGGGAGTGGTGGGGGCCTTTTATAAGTGGAGGGGAGGGGCACTCTTGGAAAGTAATGAAATGTTACTTTATTATACAATGTGTTTCGGATTTTAAAGGTCCCAAACTTATATATTTCTAGTATAAGGTGATAAGGGTTCGAAATCTAATCATACAATAGGCTTTGGACAAGTGTAATTCTTAGATTTTACATTATCCTTCCATTTTATTAAAATCGTTAATTAATGAGGTAATCGCTGCATCATCATGGTTTCATAAATAATTTAATTTATTTAATGTATAAAAATTATAAAACAAATTTCATGATGTAGGGAATATTTTTATCTTTATAATGAATATTTATAGTCAAAAATATGACTTGTATAACCCCTTTTAAAAATTGTTTTGGTAAAAGAACTTATGTTTGTGGCATTTTTATTTTAACTTTAAATAAAAGTTATTTATGTCATTTTTCCTACCAAAGTGGCTCCATGGGGTCACCAAGTTGACCCATGGATTGTATTGTCCGGCCATGACTCATACAATAGGGTTAGGACAAGTTTAAAGGTCATTTCATATTTTTATAATACCATTTTTACCTTAAATTTCACTAATTACCTTTAATCGTGATTAATTAAACTTAAAGTTACTATTCACCAAAAAATTATTTTAATCCCATTGAACCAAATTTTACTTCCTAATGAAAACCATGTATATCGGTTTTTTGAAAATCAAATCACAGAAGTTGTAATATTTCATTTAAATGAAAAATCAGTTATTTTACTACCACTTAGTGGTTTCACTATTCATCAAAAATTGAAGTTTTTCAGAACAATGCCAAAATTTCACCCTAAGATATAATTGATATTACAAATTAAAAAATTATGTCTATTTTACAAAATTCCAAACATATAAGTTTCATTAATTAATTTTATAATTAATTCCCACTGTCACAACAAATAGCGTGTTTTTAAGAAACAATATATATCAAAAGATTGACAATTGTTTATGTCTAATTTCAAATTGAAATTAATTATAATGAACACCATTGGATAAAATGGTAAAAATATATTCTAATTATACTTTAAAACCACTCTATAGTATAATTTATCACTATAAATTATTTTGATTAAAAAAGTTGTTTTTAAGTATTTTTCACTATTCATAAAAAATTGGAAGTTCTCAAAAAATTACAAAAAATTCAACTTATGATAATTTCGATATTACTAATACAAAAATGAAGTCCACTTTGAAATATAAAATTTCTATAATTTTAAAAAGTGGGTATTACTATTCATAACGGCTACTTTGATTAGTCGCGGTGTGTTAGAACTCGAAGTTGCGTACAATGCAAGCTATTGCATTATTGAATGAGAAGTGTATCGTGGAAGATCGGGGTGTTACACATAACCCAAACATGATAGAAGTATTAAAATAATAAGTAACCATGTTATTAGATGCTAGAATAATATTTCCCCTTTCAAACAGTCTATGGGTAAGTCCTATCTAAGTAGTTCCTAAGAATTGTGGCATGAAAATGATAACTAATTAATATAATTAGATAATTAAAATGAGAACATTGAGAAAATGGGGGGTCTACGTAGACTATAGAAAAACCAATGCTTACACCAGGAAGGAACATTTCACATTTCCATTTTTAGAATAAATGTTATAGATTTCAGCTGGAAATGATATTTTCTAATTTCTTTGATGGATATTCTGATTACAATTAGATATTTAGTTCTATTAAGGATCAAGGGAACACAACCATTACTTATATATTTAGAATATTTACCTATAAGAAAATGATTTTTGGTTTTTGTGGTGCTCCATACACCTTTCAATAATTCATGATGTTTATTTCCTCAAACATGATTGAAAGGATTATTGAAGTTTTTATGGATGATTTCTTAATTTTTGGAGGTAATTTTGATTTTTTTTTGAAAATGTGTAAACTATTTTGGAGAGATGTCAATAAAAAATACACGTATTAAATTGGGAAAAATTATAATTCATGTTTATTGGGGGAATTTTATTGGGTCTCAAGGTTTCTAATAAAGGTATTGAGTTTGATAATGAAAATATGTATGTAATTTAGAAGTTTTCACCACATGAGAATGTTATGGGAATTGGAATATTTTTAGTCCATGTTGGATATTATTGGATATTCATCAATCATTATTCCAAAATCAGAAGGCCTTTATATTCACTATTGTTCAAGGATAGAGCATTATAATTTGATGAAATTTGCTTAGAATCATTTGACCTAATTAAGGAGATGTTAACATATTTATCCATTATAACTACCCTGGAATGAAAAAGTCCTTCAGAAGTTATGTGTGATTCTAGTGACATTTTAGTAGAAGTTGTTTTGGGATAGAGGAAGGAAAAGATGCTAAAATTAATGTGTTATTCAAGCAAGTTGTTGAATGATTCCCAAATGAATTATTATACTACAAAAATTTAATTATGTATAATGATGTTTTCATTAGACAAATTTATACAATACATAATTGGATATAAAGTTATGATTTTAATTTGTCACTCTTCCCTCAAATATCTTCTATCTAAAAAGGATTCAAAACCTAGAATTATGAGACATACTTTTATACTAAATTAATTTGATTTAGAGATCGGGGATAAAAATGTGCTAAGAATTTTGTAGAAGATTATTTTTCTAGGCTACCCAACACCCAAATTGAGTGACCAAGGGAGATAAATACCCCATTCCGAGATGAATAATTATTTTCAACTTCTATTAAGCAATCTATTTGGTTTGAATATTATGATAATTTTTTATATATAGGTATTATTACCATATACCTTTTATAGAATCAAATAAGGTGGTTTATGTTAGAGTTTAATTAATATTTTTTGGAAGACCTGCTATTATTGAGGAGATACTATGATGACATTTTAAAGAGATGTGCACCCAAGGAAGAGATGCTTCATGTTCTTGATACTTTCCATTCATCAACATAGGGTGGAAACCATAGAGGATATAAGACTACTAAAAGGGTTCTATAGGCCCATTTCTACTAGAACATACTCTTTAAGGATACCAAGAGTATTTTGATAGGTTGTGACAAATATCAATGGTTGGAAAATATGTATAGGATAAAGAAGTTACCTCAAAAAGTGATTCAAGAGGTTAAATTTTTTATGTGTGGTTATTATAATTTATGGTTTTATTACCAACCTCTTTTGGGAATGAGTACATATTGGTTGATTGTTATTTTGTATCAAAGATAGTTGATGAATTATAATTATTGAATAACCAGGCTAACAGTATCATTAAATTCCTTTAGAATAACATTTTCTCAAGGTTTGGTGTACCTAAAGCATTCATCATTGACAATGGTGCATACATTATTAACTTCCTATTTAAAGTATTGAAGGAAAAATATGGATATGTGCACAGAATAGGTACAATATATCATCCATATTCAAGTGTACAGGATGAAGTAACTAATAAAGGATTGAAATAAATTTTTGAACAAAAACCATGAGCTGATCTATAAAATATTTGTCTCAAAAGGTGGATGAATAATTATGTTCTTATAAAACATTTTTTAAAAATCTAATAGCAATGACTCTATATAATTTTTTTTTGAAAGTCTTAAATTTTTTTGTAGAGATATAACACAAGTAATTTTTGATAATAAAGGATTTGATTTTTAATTTTAAGTCTATCAGATAAAAAAGGTTTTTTGAGTTGAGGGAATTATATGAAATAATGATAGAATTTTATAACTATTCCAAAATCTATAAGGAAAGGAAAAAATATTTTCAGGATTTATTATTTCAAAATAGGCACTTTAATGTGGTCCATAATGTGCTTCTGTTCAATTCTAGGTTTAATTTGTTTCCTGGTAAACTTGAAACCAAATGTCCAGGACCCTTCACCATTTTGAGTGTGCTAGTCAATGGGTATTTTGAGTTGGTTGAGAAAGAATAAATTTTATTTCTAGTTAATGAGAAATTATTCAAGAATTATTTTAAGGGGATGCCAAAGGGTATGATTTTCATCTTCTTATATGATAGTTAAACCATTTCTAATGTCTTACCAGGGACTATAAACTCATTACTCCATAGGAGTCAACCCATGGTTCATTGTTTTTCTATTTAATTTTTGATTTTTTTTACCTTGAATAACTTTTTGACCACATGATGGTCTTAATAATTATAATATTGTAAATTCTATTATTTTAGGATAATGTGTTGTATATGAAATTCACTGGAGTAAAATTTCAACCGATCTCAATATCAAAGATGAGTTACATGTTGGAAATAATTGGGTAAAAACTCCCCTGAATTTCATCTCTTGTTAATTTATTTTTTTTTTGTTTAATATTAATCTTATTTATATTTAAATTCATAGTATTATAACACTTGAACCATAGGGTTACTTTCAAATGAAAATGGGAGAGTAATTTTGAAAAAACATCAATGATAAATGCTCCACATTTTGGGGAGTTTATAAATTATTTTGAAAGTTTTTAATTTTTCTCATCTCATACTACATATTGTTAAAGCCTAAGTGTTGGGGAACGCCCCTATTTGTTTTAGGTTGAATTGGTGAATCTATTTACACCCTTAAAATTTATATTTTTTCGCTATTTTATTGATTATCATTCTTTTTTTGAGCTAAATTGTGAAAATATTTTGTGTAATTCATAATCCAAATAATTCACTTTCTTTCAAAAACAAAAAGGGATTTTGAAAATTGATTGTATGTGTGGAAATTGTGTAGTTTGTTTGGTTTAATATAAACACCTAAAAATATATTAATTTCTAAATTTTCAACTTTTTTTAATCAAAATTGATCTATAACCTTAAGATTCAACACTTTATGGGAGAGGATGATTTCTTTGTACCATAGTTGGGGTTCAATTTCTGGTGTCATTTTTATATCATTTATAAACAATTTTAATAAAAAATTTAAATTATTTGGATTTTGTATTTTTAGGATACTAAAATGAAAATCTAGAAATGGATTGGAGTGATTGTCCTGAGGATCAATAGACCGCACGACCATTCCAATTGACCGTAAGAATAAAACTCAATATTTGTAAATATCATCAATTGATAGCATGTAAACCGGATCAAACACATGGCCAAAAGGAGTTAACATAAGTTAAAATGGATTAAACATTTTCCAAATCAACTATATCATTTTTTTATTGATCTCAACTTCAAAAAATGGACAATGATAGAGAAGTTCACCATACAAGAACAAAAGTGGATGTGTCTGTGCCCCTGCTTGTGGTTGATCGTCCTAATAGACCACTCCCTTGTCCCCACCCAAGCTGAAGACATGTGCCTACTCACCATCCACTTTTGATGAACCGTGCTTCCAAGACACTCCCAAACCAAATCTGTACAACCACTATAGGGGATGAAGCTAGTTGAAGAAGTGTTGCTTGCTATTATTGAAGATTATCCAAACCATCAATGAGGGAGGATGAGACCTTACAATACCTAATGTCCCCATTTTAGATAAGGCCATAATCTTAAATAGAATTCACTATTGTGGTTGAAACTAACCCCCCGTGTCTCTTCCATTATCATTGAGTCACATCTGATCTTCATAAGAACTGACCATGAGAAAGGGTCTGGGGAAGGTTTCATGAAATTAATCACATATGATACCCATCTCACACCTGAATGAGATAAAGGGATATCAGTGAAACCTTAGACACTTTACATATAAAATTCTCTAATAGAGTGAGTTGGGAAAGATATTTAATTGTAGACACCTTCGAGATTGGCCCAACAACAGAGGCCCAATCCTTTTCAGCCTAATCCTTTAATATAATTTCAGCCTAGTCACTTGGCATGTTCAAATCTTGACATTAGACCTATGGAGCATTGAATGATTTCACTACTAAAATACAGATCTTGAACACAGTAGGAAAATTATCTTTCCATAGAGGATTTTAAATATGCTAAATTGATGGAATTAAGAACTTAGAATAAATCTACGAAAATAATACGTGGGCTCATAATTTGATGACTGGATAGAGCATATGGGTTATCTTTAAAAAGAACTCATTAATATGGGAAGGTATGAAGGATATGATTTTATATTTAAAATGAAAATGGGGGATTTTTTTAGAAAAACGTGACACTAAAATGCAGAGAGTAATAGGGGAGGGAGTTGGAAGTAGGGATGAGAACTTGTGAAGATGAGGAAGAATTTTAGAAGCTCTCACCAAGTGTTTATTCATCCTTTTTATTTTCTTCACTTTATATATATTTCAAGGATTGTTTGAAATACATTTAAACTCTTTGTTATGATTATTCGATAATTTGAAATAGGGTAATGTGATAGAGTTGGTAGGTACTTTTACTTCATTAAAGTGTATAGTGTGTTTGGAAACTATCCTTTTTCATAAATAACATAGTAGATATCATTTAATTTCATGAAATCAGTGAGAAATATTTTTCATTTTTGGGTTTATATCAGTTTACAATCTATAATTACATCTAGGAATATGAAAGGTTATACATGGGTAGCACGTTAGGAATAATTAAGAAGTTTTTTATAATTTTGCACTGGTTTCTTCATTGCCTATTTTAGTGAATTTTTTAATTGAGAAACTATATGATCCATTCATCCACAAGTTATTCATTCAAAAGAACTAACGACCCTCTTTTCACTAGATACAGTAAAACTTACGCACAAATTAAGAAAGAAAAATAAATAAATAAACACAACAATAAAATATGAACCATCCAATCGAATTCTCTTATTCCATCCCAGGGCTACTCCTTACCTCCTTATGATCTTTGTACTCATTCTTATGTCATTTATTGTTTCCTTGCTTCCCTATTTTCCTCACTCACCAATTTCATTACCACCAATTAATTTCAAAATTTCACTTTTACTTTTTATGTATCACTATTTTTCTTCCTTTTTTGTTGTTACTTAGTCACACACAACACGCCTTTTTCGAATGTCTTTCCCCGTGGATCCACCCATATTTACCACTTCACTAGTTTCAAATAGGTTTTATAACTTTTAATTTTACTCAAACCTAGTAACACCATAGGTCCCAACCAATGATCTTTGTATCAATCCTACCATGATCCATGAGCTCTTATTATTTTCGACCCATCTTAGATCAATATTTCACAAATTAAATAAAACATGGAGGTTTTCACCAACATTTCTTTTTTTCAGACCTCCCCCTTTCCATCCTCTACTCGATCACCACCCTAATCTCCCAATCGGCCTAGAAAAATTGGAAATTTGTGTGTTGGTCCCTGAAGAATGGTTGACAAATAATTGACACCCAACTACTAGCACTCTCTAGTGTCTAGTTCCTCTCGTTTTGAGTTATGAAGGCCCTAATGGATGGGTGTTGAAGCACCTCCACTCACAGGATCCATTTTGCTAATAATTAAAAATATATGTACATGTGTAACTGCATGTATGTATATATAGGTGTGTAGATAGTTATGTGTATGTATTTGTGTGTGTGTGTGGATGTGTATGTGTAAATTTGTATGTTTTTAATTCACATAAATATTATGAATTCACTTTTTATTATTTTTGTAATTAATTTAATTTAATATATCCATTTATTATTTTATATTCATTAAACATAAATTTATTTATTATATACATGTCATATTTATAATTTGTTTGTAATTTAGATGAATAATATTTATTTGTATTTATTTATTAAGTTTTAAAATTTAAAATATGTTTAGAATTTATATAATTAATCTATTTAAATGATTTTTTAGTAATTGAGTAATTTAAGTATTTAATTATACAATTAAAAATATATATAATTTCTTTAAACAAAATACTAAAATTATAAATTAATAAATATATATATTTAAATAATTATAAAATGATAATAAATATATTTTAATGTTGGTGTAGAATCCACTTTTTAATATGAAATTGAAGACATATTTCTACCTTGCCAGAGGGGGAACCATTATATAGCACATAGGCCCAAGGCCAAGTGGCCCATAAACATGGACTAATGGCCTAGTGTAGTGTCATGCTTGCATAATCCTACATGCATCACCAGGCCTGCGTCACCACGTGTCTGCATCATGTTTGCATCATCGTCTTCCCACATCACATTTGCATCACTTCCTATGATGTAAATCTCTCAAGGAGCTTGCCAGGATTTGAACCTTCATATTTTCGATGCAGGAATACGAAGTTGACAATTCTCATGCCACCTCAATTGCATTAAAATAAATATATTTAAATAATAAATATATTCAGTATATTTATATTTATATATAATTATATAATTATATAAATATATTTTCCATTATATTGAAATATTTTTAAATAAATTTATTTATTATTATATTTTGAAATAAATAAATAAATAAATGATTATAAATTTACAATAAATATATTTATATAATAAATATATTTATTATAATTATATATATTTATATATTTATATATTTATATTTATATATTAATAAATAAATATATATTTATATATTAATAAATATATATATTTATATGTTAATAAATATATATATAATTATATAAATATATATAAATATATTTATAATTATATAAAAATATATATAACATTATAATAAATATATTTGAATAATAATCATATTTATTATATTTATAATTTTATAAATATATTCATAAATATATACTAATATTTATAAATATATACTAATATTTATAAATATATACTAATATTTATTAATATATAAAAATATTTATTAATATATTGAAATATATTCAAATATATTTATTTATATTTATAATTATTATTAAATAAATATATTATTAAAATCGGATCATTATTAGAGCTTTTTTAGTGAAAATAAAGATATCTCCTTATCAGTACTAAAAAATTCCAGATAAAACTGCTCTTTGTGAGAGATAGAATTTTAACGTAGAGAAAGATGAGTTTTATCAACGCTTTCTATTTTATTGTAGTTAAAATTACTCTTTATCTACTCTTTTTTGAAACTGCTAATAAAAATATTTCCTAATGTTATAAAAATTACCAGGACATAGTCTCATTCTCTCACTCTTTCAAGCTTTTATGAAACCCATCTGCTATTGTCGAACCCTGCCGATGCCACTGCTACTGACTACTGCTACTGCTATCGCCAAACCCTACCACTGTTGTCAACCCATCTCCAAATCTAAATTATGTTGCACATTGTCTTCCAATATTCTTCAATATTAGAGTTTTGATGGTTCCATTAAAACATTTATTATTCCTCCTCCTTCCCTTTCATTATTTTCTTGATTCATGTGGTTCTTCGCTATTATCCTTTTATTCTTCTTATTTAGGGTAAAAGAACCTATGAATGTCGAGGAACCTCTAAATGATGGAATTAATTGATGTGGATTATGGGCTCAATTATTTTTGTTGATTGTTAGACTTAATCATGGGATTCCCCCACAAGTCCTCATATTTTCATTGAAAATACACCATCCAATTCACCACTATAGTTTTGATTCACATGTACTACATTGCACCATACTTTTACCTCCTCTAAATCGCTCCTATATCCCTTGGAATAGCAGTATATCCCCACTGTAATGTGTGATTTTTTTTTCATATTTGGTCTATTTTATTCTTGAATTTTTATTTCCAATTTAAGTGTCTGGTATTCTATTTTTTATGATGTTAATATTATACCAAAAAATGTGATACTTTTCAATGGATTTAGTGTGTGTCCAAATTCTACTATAACAATCATTAATGAAAGAGTCTCTTGTTTCTTGTTATCCAGTGCTCCCCTTTATTAGAATAACTAATTTTTAAATTTCCATGACCATTGTGATACTACTTCTATAGCATTCATCATTGTAGGGGATTCCAACCATTGCATCGATTGACCATTATTTTTCTTCAAGTTATCATGTTTTTTACCATAGAGATAAAATTATTCTCTTATAAACTAAAGTGTGATAAAAATATGTTTGTTTATACAATAAGATTCTCCTTCACCATAACAGGAACTTCACGATGTTTCATTAATGAGAAAATCAATATTCTATTTTTATATTCACATGTCATCATGATAAGAGTTTCCCATTTTCCAAAAAATTTTAATAAAAAGCAGCAAACTAATTTTTTAAATAAGTGTTATTTTATTTTCTATTTAGAACAATAATTATACTTTCCATATATTTACAAAAAATTGGTTATCAATGGGAAGATGGGGAAAAATATAGAAGAAAAGGTGATGTTTTACACCTGGCCTTAGAAGATCTTCATTCAAAATTATGTGGTCCTAATCAAAAACAAATTGTTAAATGTTTTAAGAACGTGTGTTCTTAGATTATACATTTTTTTGGGAAATACATAAGTTTTGGTAGCGGATCATAACATGCACCCATCTTGGGAGAAAATTATAATTCTTGATAATAGAAGATGATTTACTTCTTTTGACGGTTGTGGATTACAAATTTGATGGTTCCCAAAGAAATGGTTTCATCCGAGTTAGGCTAGTCAGACTGTTTTACATTATGATCAATTATGTGTACCTTAATTGTTTTTATAATAATACATTAAATCCCTACCATTTCTCCTCTTCCACATTGTGATATGCAATATAGAAAATTTTTGGGCATGTTTGGGTGGATCTATCCATCTAGATAGATTTTATATTGGATTTTGATATTTTTTAGCACTCAATGGAATGTATGTTTATTGTAAATATATTATTTCCTTATCATTCTTAATTTTGACTTGGTAAAAACCAATTCAGAGATGTATTTATGGAATAAAATGTTATTGGTTAGGATGAATTATGGATTTATTTCCTAACTATAAAACGAGGATTATTAGTGTTAATATATTAATTCTAGATGTGAGATTTCTCTATGGAATAATAATTAAGATAGATGGATTGTTCAATATGATAAAATTTTTTAAAAAAAATCAAGGATTTGATGTTGAAATTTTAGAAAAAATATGTTTAACAATTTTAAAATGATTTATAAATGGATTTATAGTGGTTATGAATATTTCTTTCTTTCATGAGTAACATTTTTTAAATTCTTTATGTATTTTAATAGAAAGTGTGTGAATTTTTTAAAATTAGTAATTTATAAGGTTGGAATTTCATGGTAGTGTCTTAATTATAAAACAAATTTTTTAGAAGAATCATTTTAATTATTTTGTTTTCTAATTTTGAATAATTTGTAATCATTTTTATTGGTTACATTACTACTTTTTTTTATTCATTCATGGGGATTATTTTATTATTCATGATTATTTGAACCATTAATCAAATTTTATTCATTTTATTGGTTTTCAATTTTAAAAATATTTTCAAAAATATAATAATGCTTTTTTTTATTTCTGAAACCATTATAATATTCAATAGATGTATTTTATATTATGAAAATGGTTTTTAAATAATATAGATTTTATTTTATTATATTACCCAGAAAATTTATATCTATAAACTGTTATAAATATTATACTATATAATAAGTGATCTAAGCTTCTCAAAGGGGGTTGTCTTTTGTTAAATGCTTAAAATAATGGTTCAAAATGGAAAGGGATTAGTTTTCAAAATATTGAGTGTGTTTTCATAGGCAGTTTTAAAATGAATTCGATGTTTGATTTTACAACAAATGTTTTTTTAATGGGTAAACATTTTGTTAAAAAATGATTTTAAATAAAGGGAAACAAGTTTTTTATCAATGAAAATCATTTTAAAAAACTAATAAAAATTGTCCCAATGATGTATTAGGATAATATTTATTGGATTTTTATAATGTAAATGTTATTTTAAGGGTAAATGATTTTTTTAATATTAATAAATTATATATCTATGATGACTTAGAATGATGATGATATTTTGGATTTCAATGATGATATAAATAATGGATCTTTTAAATTTCACATTGACTTTAAAATAAATTTTTGTAACTTTAAAATAGAGTGAATAGATTCATCTATTTTTATAATGTCATATGATATATCACCAATGTTCAAACCATCCAAAAAAACCATACACTCCAACAAAACTTAAGGAACATAGATGATTCTAAGGTAGTGAAAATTTATCACTAATTGATAATAACACAATGAAATGGGAATCCCACTAAATCCATCCAACAAACAGGATATACATCACAACCCCACTCTTGTAACCTGTCCTCGCATGAAGCTAAGTACTATTAAAATTCATTCCTCAAACCAAAATTCATTTCCCTTTCTTGGAGTAACTGAAAACTTTCCCCAAATGTTGAAACTACAATGAATGTCTTAGTATTAGTGTGTATGTGAACATCTAGCTGAGCCTTGTCATTATCACACCAATCATGGAGCCCCTTGTAGATATTAAATAGTTGTTCCTTCATTTTTTAACATTACACATAAAACTAAGAAATGTTGTCTAGTGCTTCACCAACTCCACAACCTAGAAATATTTAGATTTAAGTATATAATTGTCATCCTCATTAGCTTCATCTCCTATAGAGTTATTATTTCATTCTGTTACCTAAGTCTCAACCTCCGTCTCTTCTGTACATACCCTTATGTTCCATGAACAAACTTGAGCAGTAGTCATCCCATACAAAGTACTGGTGATCACTGTGGATGAATTCATAGGATAACACCTACAACCAGTGGAGTAATTTTTTTCTTAAATTCAATTACCCATTTCCTTCATAGCATACTAAAATTATTTGAAACATTGAAATGTTATTTCCCCTTATTTTTAAAGTTCCCATTTTCTATATTTATTTATTTTGTTAAATATTAATATTACCGATTCAAATAGGATGGATATAATTAAAAATGGATGGATGATAATTTTATGAAAAAAGAGTATGAATATGGGGTGAAAGAGTTCATCTAGTTTGAAAAATATCATGTATATGAACCTTATCAAACCCTTTTCCATGTTTATGTTTTTTTATTAAATAATAATTAGTCTATATGAGATTTATGAATAATTGATATGTCATGAAATAGATTGAATTTATAAATGTTTAACAAAACAGGGACAAAAATTGAATATATCTAATGACCAAGATAGCACTGTGATTTATGGATCATCTGATATGATTAGAATTGAGGACAATGAAGAAGACTGTGTTGAGGATGTGATTATAAGAGTGAATGATGATGGAGATTTTATTGGTGAAATGAAAATGATAGTTGAGGATGAACTTTTTTATTGTGAAATTTTTTTATAGAGGGTAAAGAGTTTCGAAAAGATGACATCGTATGCTGGTTTCACTAAATATACATCATTCTTAGTCGTAATGAAGCTATATTCCTTGAGAATATAATGAGTTTCCTAGTGGAACATATGATAATAAAAGAATTCTACGTTCAATGGGAATCACCTATGAAAGAATAAATATAGGTACAAATGACTATATACTATTTCTAAAGGACCGAAAATCCCTTAAAGAAATCCCAAAGTGTGGTGATTATCAATAAAATAAAGATTAATTGAGTCCTACGAAAGTTTTATAATAATTTGAAACTATTCCACGGTTTATGAACTTATATGGAAGTGAGAAGACTAAAATGAAATTGACATGGCAGACAGATACAAGAAATAAAGATGGGAAACAACATCACCTGGAAAACTCTCCTTAGTAAAAGATAATTGATCATGAGTATCCAAAATTTGTAAACAATTCAAGAAACATTTTTCTTGTGCTATCTACCAGTGGAGTGAATATTTTTGGTCTTTAAATCAGTATACAAAATACATGGCCAGTTTTTTTGGTAAATTATAACATTCCACTATTGTTATGTATGAAAATAAAATACATTATTCTATCTTGGCTTATATTAGGACTAAAAAAACTGGGTAATGATATTGATGTTTATTTGGTTCCATTGATCAATTATTTGAAATTATTTCTAGATTCAGGTGTTACATTGTATGATGATTTCAAAAATTAATATTTCACATTGAGATCCATGTTATATGGGATGATAAATCAATTTTCTTCTTATGGGAATTTTTTTAGGATATATTATTAATGGAACTCAAGGGTGTTCCATTTTTGAACAAGGTACATAGCCAATTGGGTTGAAACATTCATTGAATATTGTGTTTCTAGGACATCATATATTTTTACCCTGGTGAAAAAAGTACTAATCATGGAAAAAATTATTCTATGCGAGTTTAGAAGAATGTACAAAATAGTATCCACTAACAGGTGATCAACTATTTTAGAAAGTAAAAGATAAAGACAATGAATTTTTTAAAAAAAATTCTAAAACACTTATGAAAAATAGTTGGAAAATGAGATTAGTTTTATTTTTAAATTACCATACTAGAATTGTTTATACATCATACTTTTTCTTAATGTTACACATGTTGAAAAAAAAGTATTTTATGGTGTCATTGACATGTTAATAAATGAACCTGGGAAAACAAAGGATGGAATTAAGTCTAGGTTGGACATGATTAACTTGATAATACAGGATCATTTAGCACTAGTGAAGGGTGTAAAATAGATATTTCTTCCTCCAACCAAATACACTCTTTCCAGGTAGGAGATATATCAGTTTTTCAACATATTGAATGATTTATAGGTTCTATTGTTGTATTTATTGAATATCAATAATATCTTTCCAATGATTCATTTAAAGTTAAGGGTTCAAAAATTACATTATAGTCATGTTTTGATGGAATATCAAATTCATTTATCTTTACATTTCATTTTTTCCAAGAACATCCATAATATATTTACCAATATTTGTTTCTTTTTAAGATCAATATGAAAAAAAGTTATAGACCTAGTGAAATTTTCAACTATGGAAAAGGAAATTGTCATCAAATAATGTGAATTGGAAATGTTCTTCCCACCAGCATTCATTGAAATGACAGTTCACTTGATGGTTCAATTCGTGAGAGAGATTCGACTATGTGGTCCTATAAATTATAGAAGGATGTACCCCATTGAGTGTTATATGAATATTTTGAAATGGTGTGTCAAAAATAGATATTGTATAGAGGGTTTTATTGTAGAGTAATATATTTTTGATAAATATATTGAATTATATATTGAATTCCTATCCAGTGTTGAAAGCATTGGTCAACTGAAATATCATTATAATGGGAAGCTTGTAGGTGAATTAATTTCTAGAATATTTTTTTCCACAATAAATATTACATAATGGTATCAATCCCACATTTCAATTTTTCATAATATTTTAGAGGTTTCACATTATGTTGAAACCCACAACAAAATTCTTAAACATTTGAATTTATAAAGGGATAAAAGGTGGATATAAAATACACATAATAATAAGTTTATAGAATGGTTTTAGGAACATATTTTTAAGGAGTCAAATAAAAATATGAATTCAATTTATGAAATAATTTAATAGCTATCCATAGGACCAAGTTATCATGTATTATCTTATAATGTTTATATAATTAATGGTTATACATTTTATACAAATGAACAAGATTAAATCAGTACCATGAAAAATAGGGGAGTTACAATTTTTGATGAAGTGATTCCTTTTTTTGGTACTAGGGATATAAATCCAAATTATGTGAATATTTCATACCTTTTCATCACTAAATAAATATGGTATTTTCATTATACAAAATTCCATGTGTTTATTTTACAATACAAGTGGTTTTATAACAGGTTTTCTATTAAAATAGACAAATTGGGATTTGTGAAAGTGGATTTCAATAAGGAAGGGTATAAATAGGAAGAATTTATAATGGAATAACATTCAGTACACGTATTTAATATTCCATATCCCACAAATAGAAAGTGGTCAATTATCGACCAATACCACTTAATGGTCAGATAAAAATTCTACTGAAGATTACCCTTTCATTAAGATATCGTAATCATTTCCTAGTGTTCATAATGTAAATGGAGTCATGTATGTCATAGGAGACCATAATGATAGAATTTGGATACTTTTTAGAAGGTTCAAATCCCATCAAACTTTAAAAATAATATAGTTCAATAATCAGGTTATATTTTTTAGTAATATATATTATTTTACCACATGTTACTATCTATTCACATGTGAATTTAAGTTGAATAAATTAAATTTTGAACTAAATATTTAGATAATGACTTCTGCACATGTTGATGCACCCAATCCTAAGGAACAACAAGTTTCTCAACCTACTGCTACTCCCAGTGCAGAGGGACAACAATCTTCTACACATGAGGATGCTACTAATCCATATGAACAACATATTGATGATGTTGAACACGAGGAAATGGTTGATAAAGAAGAATTGATGTCTTAGAAAAAATAATATCATAGTAGTGTGATGGTATTAGAAAAAAATTATGGTGAAAAGAAATGAAATCAAATTTTAGGTCAGATAAAATGTGTATGACCATCCTATTAACCCCAATAAGGCTATGTTTAATAGTTTCATTATTATTGTCACTTGGCAGTTCATGTCGATTGATGTTGATTCATTGTACTATGTTGTGCCCACACATAATACACTGATATGGGAAGATATTAGGGTAAAATTATGGTATCAATTATTTATTTCATTAAAAAAGAAAATAATGAAATATTTACTTACTCTTCATTATCCCTTGCATAGTGAATTTATAGTAGACGAAGCACATAAGAATTTTTTATAAATTCTTGTTGGAAAGGATCACATAGGATTTCACATAGTTCTAAAGAAATATGATCTCAATGATACTTAAGTGAAAATAAAACCACACCCACTTCATATGTATGCACACATGATAAGACAACAAGAGTGGGATGCATTTACTATCCATTATGAAGAGATATATATTCAGGTACATTGTGGTTGGTAATACATTATTTGATAATATATGTATTAATCACTTTTATTCTGAACTTATAAATTATTAAACAAAAACTGAGTGATGAAAATAATAAATGGGTAGAAAAACTGACATACCCATACCATAAAGAAAGAATAGGGTACTCTTCACATGAAAACAAATTGGTATATATTTAAAATATATCATAATACTTTTATGTGACAAGAGAAAACAACATAATTATATTCCTCTATTTATATTTAGATTCATGAATCAAAATCCAAAGCCACTTTCATCCCATATCATGTGATATGGAAGGAGGCACATGTAAATAAAGATGGGATAATAATAGATGAAAACCCAAAAAAGTGTAGGAAACATGTGTAAGAATGAAATAACAAAAACAAATTTATTTAAATAAATATTAAATAATAATTATTTTATATTTTCTTATATTTTTATCCGAATAAAACTCAAGAGTCATCTATAGATATACTGGACGATCAACTACTATAAGTGCATTGAATTGGATGAAATAATATGGCCAAAAAAGAGGTGAAAGTTTTGCGGTGACACCCAGAACATATTTTGAGAAAACAAATGAAAATGGGTATAAAGATAACTAAATAGAAGAGATCCATTCATGATTTGTTTCCCTTGAAGAAAAAATTTATTGTTATTTTGAGTTTCTAGAAAATGAAATGGGGGTGAATCAAATAGAATAATCAACTCAAGAACAACTATTAGGTGAAGATCCACCCCCACCAGCTTTGAGTCTAGCCATTCCCCCTTATGATTTGTCTTAGATGTGGTAAATTATCATACTTTTTTAAGTGAAATGTGAATTATGCAGACACTGATACCTTTCTTGTATTGATATTATACATGGTGAAAATGACTATGATTTATATTTATCTACACCCAAAAGTCTTCTTATTAAGAGGGATACATTGTTCAATATCCATGAAGAAACACTACATAATAGACAACTTCCAATAAGTCATATGAATGTGGGGATTATTGTAACTCATTACCTGAGTACTGAGCAACATGTTCCACTTGATGAAAAAAATATTCATACGGTCAAGCATGTTATCAAAACATTCATAGCATGGTCATTAGATCATGTAAAAAGAACATGTCACCAAGTAGGTATTCATTTATAATTTATTTTTCATACTAAACCTTTAACAATTAATCAAAAAAGGTCTAAACCAATGAATGTTATTATATATGGAAAAAAGTAAGGGGTGAAATGAAAGGTAGAATCAAAATTATCTAAAGGATCATCTGAACAATAAAAAATATATTCGCAAAGAACATTTACCATTCCAGTTAAATATGTGTATTTACTAAAATTGATGTTTCATGTAGATACAAGGTTACAAAGTGGTATAAATCACATAGTATATTTTAAAGAAACAATGTATGGAGAGTACATTTTAAACAAAATTTCTCCTAATAATTTAAATGAAATTCTCAAGTATGAATGGATAGGAGTATCAATTATAAATGTATACATGATGGGTGTTTTAATGATTTTTTTTCCAAAAGTTGATCTACTATGATAATTCTATTTAAATACAATTCATATTTTTTCAATCATATATATCAATAATTTTTGAAGGGAAACATCTATGAACATAAATATGGATTCATTAGTCCTCACATCACTTAAACATACCAAACCAAAATTGAATTATCTAAAATTGATGCAAGAGTAGAAAAACTGGATACACCATTTGAAAGGAAACTTATGAATGATAGACTATTCTTATTACCAACAATGTAGGGATAAAATGTACAATTTAATCATATCAAATAAATTTCATTCTTTTAATTATTTATTCCTCTTTTAGGAAACATTTAGTACTCATTGAAGTCAATTTGGATACTCCAAAGATTTATTTCTAGATTCACTGCATGGATACCCAATAAACTGACCATATGTGATGATCTTTGTTGATTTTTAATATACTAAATCCAAATATTTAGAACTAGAATTCATGTTATATATTTTATATTATGTTTTAATGAGAATTCTGTTATGATAGGATGATACTTACATATCGTGAAAATCATGGGATGAGGACAAACCGTGTGTATAAGGAGCATGTCGACTTCTACATGTGGATAATTATTATGGTATATATTATAATATTTCAATATCAAAACTAATATAAAAAATAACCTATTTTTCTCAATTTTTTCAGTTTTAGAAATAATAGAATAAAAAATATTATGGTTATTATGTTTACAAATTTATGAGAGATATCATACACCATCAATAAAATAGCATCATAGAAGAGTAATTTTCAATGATAGTTACTATTTCAATTAAAGTATTTATTAATCCTTTGTATATTTATATTTTTTAGTAATACCATGATTTTATAAAGTCCTTATATTCAAAATATGAAATAGATTTGTTAAAAATTACTGGGAAGTATAATTCATGTCAAAATATACACATATTATGAAGATGTGACTTCCTAAAAATAATATAATTTATTTTCTCATCATTTAATATATATTTTAGTCAATTTTCTCATCATTTTTATCTAATACTTATTTTTTATAGTTTTTAAAGAGATCATAAAGTTATTATTTTAGCAATAAGGATGATTTACTCATATCCTATGACCATGCACTAAATAAAGAAGATACACTCTTGATGGTGCAATTTTATTTTTATTCTCAAATTCATTAAAAATTTAGGGTTATCAAACAACTATATTATTAGATAACCTGTATTCTTTATTTCATTTTAGGATAAATATATATGAATCAATCAATCATACCACAACCTGATATACGGTGTACCCAGTATGACTCAAATTGCATGGTTTCAACTTAAAATTGACATTTTACTAATATATTATTTCGTATCTATGTTTAATTTAATTCATTATATAATTTCTAACATAATGTTTGATTTCATATACAGGTGGATTTTTTTACTCGAGCTGGGGTGGTTTGTTCAAAACTACTCATACTTGTGAGAGATTGGACTTTGACGCTGTAATAGAGATAATTAAAATAAGGAAATGGGTCAACAATGTATACAAACATCATGAAAATGTTAATTCCTACAACTTCATTAATTAATTTTTTCATCATTTTATCTAATACTTTTAAGTTAATTTCCATAATTTTTTATCTAATAATTATTTAGTTTTTTTCAAAGATCATTTGGGAAGTCATATATTTCTTTCAACTATCTACAAGAAGCTAAAATATAAATAACATGTTCTTTTATGATGGAAGATGAAACCCCATGGGGCCTGAAATATGAATTGCATGAGGTAGCATGGGGTTTCCTCTTCCATCATAAATAAACATATACTATATTTTAAGGATTTTTTCTGATAGTTTAGAGAAAAACACAAATCATAGACTCAATCATCTGCACCTTAATCCGATACATAGTGTTCTTGATATGGCTTAGACTTTATGTTTTTAGTTAATAATTTACATTTTATTTCAAAACACACATTACATAATAATAAGAAATAAAAAATATTAAGTATGTTTTCATAATTTAGGAAAATAATTCATAAGTTATTTTTGATGTGTAAGAATCAGTCACACCTCAATATTTTGCATGGTGTGGCATGTATATCTCCAAGTGTTTCATTTTATTTTAAAGTGAAATTTTAGTAAAAATTCAAGGGACCTAATCAAAACCAAGAAAACACATTTGAATTATTTTGATACTTTAGGAAAGTGGTATATAAGTCATTTTTGACATATATGAATTAGATACACTTCAGTATGATTTATAGTGTTCCCGATATGACTCAAAGAATCCATTATCAGTTTAAAATTGACATTAATGTTCAAAATATGTGTCAATCACTAAAAACTGAGAAACAATGCTCCTATTTTATTAATAATTTAGGAAAATTATTCATAATTTATTTTTGATGTGTATGAATCTTCCTCATGTCAAACCGACACATGATATGACTAGTATGACTCAAAATGGGTGTTTTTAGTTTAAAATGATATTTTAGTAACTAACATAACTGAAATACTTGAATATTTGAAGATGAATTCATAATGTTTATTTAATTTAGAGAAATAATCCATAAATCATTTAGAATGTTTATCAATTAACCTCACCTCAATTTGATTCATGGTGTGACTAGTATGACTCCAAGTGTACCTTTTTATTTAAAATTTTCATTTTACTCGAAAAGACAAGTGACATACTCAAAACTCATAAAACAAATTCAGATTATTTTGATACTATATGAAAATAATCCATATTTTATTGTTTATATATAGGAACCATGAACACCATAATCCAATGCACGGTGTGATCAGTATGACTCAATGTTTCTATTATCAGTGTAAACTTGACATTTTAGTTCAAAACGTGTGTCACTCACTAAAAACCAAGAAAAACATGCTCATATATTTTTTGATAATTTATGAGAATGAATCATAAGTCATTTGTGTCATGTAGGAATCAATATCACATCAAAATAACTCACTATTTAACTGGTATGAATCAATATGTAGGTTTTTAATTTAAAATTATATTTTAGTAAAAACACAAGTTACATACTCAAAATAATGAAAACACATTTTTATTGTACTGATACTTCGGGAGAACAATCTATATTTCATTTTTGACGTACTGGAATCATCTAGACATCAATCTGACTCATGAGGTGATCATTTTGACTCCAAGTGTGGTTTTTATTTAAAATTAATATTTTAGTAAAAAAGGAAAATGATGTAATAAAAACCAATAAAACACATTCATATTGTTTTGATACTTTAGGAAAATTATCTATAATAAATTTGTGATGTGTAGAAATCATTTTCTCATCAATGTGATACACGGTGTGCCCAGTATGAATCAAAGTGTTCATTATCATTCCAAAATTGGCATTTTAGTTAAAAATATGTGTCACTTAGTGAAACAGAGAAAACACACTTGAATTATCATAATACTATAGTAAAATTAATCATATGTCCTTTGTTACTTATAGTAATTAGTTTAAAATCAAATAGACACATGATGTTCCTGGTATCACTCAAAGTGCATGTTTTCAGTTTGAAATTACATTTTAGTAAAAAACATAGGTGACATACTCAAAACCAATCAAATTCAACTGGTTTTTTTTTAAACTTTAGGAAAATAATCAATATGTTATTTTTAACATATAGGAATTATCCCCCCCCCCCTTAATCCACATCATGGTGTGACAAGTATGACTCTTAGTGTGTCCTTTAATTTAAAATTTACATTTTTGTAAAAAAGGTAATTCATGTACTCCAAACTATGAAAAAACATTTGGATTGTTTTTAAACAATTTCAAAAAAAATCCATAAGTCACTTTGGATGTGTAGGAATCAGATTCACCTCAATCCGATACAAGGTGTGCCCAATATGACTCAAATTCTCTATTATTAGTCTTAAATAGAAATTTTAGTTAAAAACGTGTGTCACTCAATGAAAACTGAGAAAATGAAATCATATTATCATAATAATTTATGAAAATGATTCATAAGTAATTTTGGGCATATAGGAATTAGTTTCACATCAAACCAACACATGATGTGACTGGTATCACTCAAAGTTCTTGTTTTCAGTTTCGAATGAGATTTCATTAAGAAAGAAAAGTGAGAAACTCAAAACTAATAAAACTCCTTTGGATTTTTTCAATACCTTATGATAATGATCCATAAGTCCTTTTTGATGTGTATGAATTATCATTACCTCAATCTATCACATGGTGTGGAAAATATGGCTCTAAGTGTGTCCTTTAATTTAAAATTAACATATTATTCATGTTTTGTTTCATATTATGTTAAATTTATTTATTTATAGTATTACTATCATAATAATTGTTTTATTATATAGATGGATTCTTTTTCTTGAGTTGGGGTGGTTTTTTAGGAAATTGATACCACGATTGGGTGATTCTGAGAGGGTGTCAAGTTCTATTGACAATGAAATATTAATATTTCCAATTTTGTTGACAGTACATGATAATTTGATTTTTCAAAACATTGTGTGAAATATCTATAGTATCATGGTTTTTTGTTTCTATGATTTAATTTTTATTTCAAATACATTATGAATTTATAATAGGTATTCAGGTTGCTGATACAACATGTTATAATTCCAATAGCACAAACCAGCATTAGGGGATTTATCATCACTATTTCTAGGTCCGATAAAGGACCTACTTTATCAGCTCTAATGAAAGTGCTGATAAAGTATACCCTTTATCAGCCCTAAAAACTCACTAATAAATGTACCACTTGGTTAACACTATAATTAGCACTGATAAAGGGGCCATATTTAATGCTGCTTTTTTAGTGTAGTTAAATCCCTTTTTTGTATGTTGTTAAAGGTAAAAACTATGGTAGTGTCACAAAATTAATGAAAATATGATTTCAATTCTCTATTTTTATCTATAATTCTATGGTATGAGCTTTGTTCATACATCCAAACTCACACCATAGTGAGTTTCATTTTAAGCCCTGATTATCCCAACCCTTCCAGCCCTGATTACCCACCCTTTCGCCAACACCTTCACACCCCACACCAAGTATCCCCTTTTAATACTATCTTTCATCAATATCCCAATATCCCACTATTCCCATAAAATCTAGTAATTTTGATGCTAGTCCCAAAAGAATTTCTAGCAGATCATCTACACCCCACTGTTAGCACTCTCTAGCATTGAGTTACACCTATTGTGCATTAGTAATGCCCTAATGGATGGGTTCTGGAAAACTTCCACTTGTGGGATCTGTCTCACCACTAGTATCTTTTCCCTGGTATTCCCCCTAAACATTGGTGTAATCCAATCCTTTTAATCAGGCTAAAACAATCACATGAAGCTTATGTGGCTGATATTGATCCCCTATGCAAGATTAGATATCTTCTAAGGAAATGCCCCTACCATGCTACCGATTTTTACGTACATGAAAGTCACCTAGTCCTAGTTATCCAACCGGAAAGGCAGTGAGATTCTTTCTTCCATAGGTTAGACCCCATGTAGAAGACGGGGCTTCCAATCAAGATTTGGTCAATGAGAAGGTGGATGGGTCCAACTATGTACATGCGATGGTACATGGATTCCAAGTTGTCCAGAGTGTCCCACTCCATTTTCTCCACAACGTTGATGACAAGATTAGAAGCATTTACCAATGATATCTTTGTTGTGACCATAGATATATTATATTAGACAACACCATCCCACCCATTGTGTGAGAAATTGTTTAGTACATCCCTCATGTGTATGTTCTGCATGCCCTGAACCTAATCCAATAGTGAGTCCCTCAAATTGGTAAGAAATGATCAACTTTGGATTGTTGTAAACTATAATCCATATGACATATAATCCAATTTGGGTCTTAGAAAATCATATGATGAATTCCCTCATGACTTCATCCCAATTCCACATAGGCAACATAAGTGGCAGGAGTATCCCACCAGGTCACCAATGCTTGACACTGATCCAATGATTGGCCAAGCATAAAGGGACAAAGCTTATAATGTCTCTACTCATGTAGGGAAACTAGAATCATCATATGATGTCATGATAATTCTTAGTTAACCCTAGGTACACTTCCCAATGAGAATCATGAGATTCCCCCATCAACTCTTCCCTCATAGAATAAAAAACAAAAAATCTCCATGGACATAAAGAAAATCAAATCCATCTAATTTCTATCCTAGAGTAGAATAATCTATGGATACTCTATTCAATGCCTTAGACAAATATTCAACTCATGCTAGGAGAAGATATACTAAAAACTCTTATGGTCTGTATATATGAAAAATATTTCAATGAAGATGTAATGTTAAAAACATTTCAATAAATGAAAATATGATTCTAACTTAAGGTCAAGAGTAGGGTAGTTCCACTCACGAGGTCACAACTAGTGAGACCCGTAAGAAACTACTTGATCATTATGTATAAATATAACTCCTAATCCAATCTTGTATGCCTGGTAATACATTACATACACAATTATAGAATGTGGAAAAATTAAAATATATGCTAATTAAAATATTTTCTATAGTTATAGGTTGTCTTCTTCATTTTGATTTTTATATTTAAACTTTAACCCCTTCTTGGAAATTTTTATCATGGGTACTTCTAAATGGTAAAAGTCTTGAATGAACCACCCATAGTACCCAACTATTAAAAGGAAACCCCAAATTTTGAACACATTATAAGGTCATTCCCAAGACATAAAAACCTCTACCTTCTCCAGAACAATAGAAATTTATACCATAGAAATCGCATGTCTTATGAAACATGCCTCCTTGATCAAAAATGACATTTTGAGAGCTTGAAATTACTCCAATTTTCTTAAATATTGATAAATATAATATCAAGGTGTGTAGAATGTGATATCAAGGTCCTTGAATATATTAGGATGTTTTCAATGAACCCAATTATGAAAGAGTCCAAGTATGGGAGAAAGATCATATTCATGATGACCATGAACACTACTAGATCAATTATTAGGATAAATGTCATAACAATAAACTCATACAACCCATATCTACTCCTAAATGTTGTATTCAATATATCATATTCCTTAACTTGACATTGATGGTTTCCAAACCACATATCAATCTTTATAAACCACTAGGCTCTCCTTAATCGATCAAACAAGTCATCAACCCTTGGAAATGGGTACCTATTATTTATAGTATTTTGATTTAACATCTTATAGTATACACACAGCTAAGGAATACCATTATATTTCATAGATAATAACACTATAACACACCAAGGAGAATTTCTCAATTTAATAATTCCCTTTGATTGTAGATCATCATGTTACTCCATAATCTCTTTCAACTCGGTAGATTCCATGCAGTTATCTAGAATAGATATAGGTTGTATACCATGCACAAGTTAAATTTCAAACTCAATCCACATATTCAGTGGAAACTTTGAGTAATTTTATAAGAATATGTCTTGGTATAGGTCTGATGTATGACAACCCTGATTTTTATTACAACTTAAACATGCTTTATTACATAAAACATCACTTGATACAACAAAGAAGATCGAGAGGTTTAGTTTCTTTGGGGCTTAGGATCATTACATAAAAACTTTAAACTTGAAATACAACATCCTTATTGAAAACTTCATTTACATGACCACTACATTCCTTCGTACTTAGCATTGCATGGGATAACCTGAGGACATGCATAAGAAAAGGGTGAGCTATAAAGCCCAGTAAGGGAGTACACAATGAATAACATGAGGAGTACAATACATGTTAGGAAATAGGCATATCAATAGAGCATAAGAGAGACATGAACATAAAGGCATGATAAAGCATGATAATCATAACATGGAAATGTGGCAACAACACTTAACATTGAATTAGCATGAGCCAAGGCTCATTGCAC
This sequence comes from Viscum album, assembly GCA_963277665.1. NCBI lineage: Eukaryota > Viridiplantae > Streptophyta > Magnoliopsida > Santalales > Viscaceae > Viscum > Viscum album. The sequence goes on from OY728166.1 coordinate 492,068,380, forward strand.
ATGGAGCATGAGTAAACCCTCATTGCACTTGAAGCACGAGTAAACCCTCGTTGCACTTGAATTAGCATGAGTCAACACTCATTTCACATGACGTATCATGATACTATACTTTACCCAATGCATTGGAGCGCTATAAAGGGCGCACCCTTCTTAAACATTTCATTTCATGCATAAGTGTGCCACATGGATCATAAAACATGGATTCATAAAACATAATCATTTCTTCCACGATAAAGGAATGTGGAATTCATACATGAAACTTTACAATAAATATGTATATGTGCATAAAGGTGAATACCCTTGATGTATAAATGGGCATGGTATTCACTACACAAAGACATTGGCTTAGAAAATCGGTGCGATTTCGGCAACGTAACGGCGTGACATAAGAATTCATAAAAAAGGTTGATGAGAGAGAAAGGGGTTCCTCATCATATTTACATGTAATGGACAGTAAGGAGATCATATATATACATGTCCCAACAATAGAAATGGAATTTAGATTCATGATACAAAAGTATTGCTTGAATGTAAAAGAAGAGAGAGAAGTTCCTTTCGGAATTTCGGCATAGTAACGGGTGTACATGGGAGGCATTTAATGAGAGAGAAAGGGTTCTCCCATCATTCAAACAATAAGAGGGCAGTATGGGGGAGGGTAGAAACCATACCCCAACATTCATAATTGAAATAAAAAGGGAAATACAACTTAAAGAAAATTGACAAAAAAATGAGAAAGGAAGAAAACCCCTTACTTGGAAGTGTGCTTCCAAAGGCTAGAGAGAGGCTTGTGAGAGGCTTCTTGGGAGCTTGGGGCACCTTGAGAGGATTCTAGAGAGAGTAGGGAAGAGGTTGGACGAACTTCAAGGGCTTTGGGTGAGGAGGAAGTGGGAGCTTGGGTGGGTTTATATAGGAAAGGTGAGAGAATTCTTTATTATTTAGGTTTGGGACCCCTTATATTAAAATAATCCAAACCACAAACCATCCCATGGTATTTGCCCATGTTTTTTGGAAAAGGAAAGAGGAAAACAATATTTTACAAGGCCAAGGTCCGAACTTATTAAAAAATTAGGGTTGCTTATGTGGAGGTGAGTCACACTCCCATGGAAATTAATTTAAAAAGGCAAAGTGTTGAATAAGTCTTGAGGGCTCCATTAATGCTTTGAAAAGTGAGTCAAAAAAACCCAAAACCTCATTATTTTAATGATAAAACACATATTGGCCGAACATAAGGATTATGGTATTTTATTACATCACCATTGGGTCATTATGATGTCATAAAACACATTATATATTTAAATGGTATTTAATTTTTACCCCAAAATTTGACTGTCTCAGAAAATTATGAAAAATTCACCGTTGGATAATTTCGACATCCTGATTCCAAAAATAATATTTATTTTATCTAAATAATTTTCTAAATATGTGAATTTTCACTTTTAAAATAAAAACCGACATTTATAAAAAATTCACGAGTTTTGACAGAAATGGCTTTCAATCCTTAATAAAAATTTTAATTGCATTCATAAAATTATAAGATCATTTATATTTAATAAAAATTAATTTAATATTAATAATAATATTTTAATAAAATATTATTTAATTCAAAAATCCTTTAATTTAATAAAATATAATTCTTAATTAAATAATAACTAAAAACACCGTTTGTACTTTAAAAACTAATTACAATGTATCAAAAATGACTAGAAATTATATTCATTATTATATACAAAAATAATTTACATGAACATGGTGCTACTTATTTATTACATAACCCCTTAAAATAGCCGCATAAGACCTAAGGGTAAGGTGTGCGATGGTGACAGACTCTTGGGGTTGCTCGGATAACATCGCTCGAGTGGTAATCTCTATCAACATCCATTTTTCCCATAGACGATCACGTTCGAGCTTGACTTGATGAAGCTCAGCTTGGGCTTGGTCAAGGGAAAATCCCAAAGACGCCACCTCTTTTCCGAGCTCCGACAAATGGGCTTCGTAAGGGGAAATTCTACTGGATGAGGCCATCGCTTCCTTTGTCTGAGTAGAAAATTGGTTCATTAAAGCCTTATATTTAAACTACCCAGATGATCACTGTTCAACGACTATAAAAGTAACGGTCACAAATCTTAACGTTAAACTAAAGAAGTTGACATCTTATAAAAACATTTTTCATAAAGAAACATTTAACTAGATCAAGAGGGATTTTCCATTAATGAAATTTTGGGCCGTTACAACATTCCCCCCTCAAGAAATTTCGCCCTCGAAATTTTCCTTTTCCCACACTAAAACAAATGTGGGTAACTTAGCTTCATCATATCCTCTGACTCCCAAGTTTCTTCTTCAAACTTGTGGTTTCTCCACAACACCTTGACGAGGGGCATTGTCTTATTTCATAGAACTTTTTCTCTACGATCCAAGATCTTCACTGGTTGCTCCTCCTAAGAAATATCGTCTTCTAATTGTACCACCTCAGAAGAGAGTACATGTGAAGGGTCTGGTATGTACTTCCTTAAGAGGGATACATGGAAGACATCATGCACCTTGGCCATAGTAGGTGGAAGTGCTAGTCGATAGGCCACAGCCCCAACACGATCAAGAATCTCGAATGGGCCGATGTACCTTGGACTTAACTTCCCTTTCTTTCCAAACCTCATGACCTTCTTCCACGGAGATATGCGTAAAAACACCATGTCTCCGACTTTAAACTCAAGGTCTCGTCGACGATTATCTGCATAACTCTTCTGTCAACTTTGGGCTGCCTTGATATGCTGCTGAATGGTTTTCACCTTCTCCACCATTTCTTCGACCATTTCTGGTCCAAGCTGCTTACGTTCACCGACCGATTCCCAACATGCCGGTGTTCTACACCTTTTCCCATATAGGGAATCATATGGTGCCATTTGGATGCTCGAGTGGAAACTATTATTATAAGAGAACACAACTAGAGGAAGATGTTGATCCAATCCTCCTTTAAAGTCCATTAAGCATGCTCTCAACATATCCTCAAGTGTTTTGATAGTCCGCTCGGATTGGCCATCAGTTTGAGGATGATAGGCTGTACTGAAGTTCAGTTCAGTATTCAGAGCATGTTGAAGACTCTTCCAAAACTTAGAGGTAAATCTTGGATCTCGTCTAGACACAATAGATAGTGGTACTCCATGCAACCGTACCACTTCCCTGATATATATCTGTGCCAGTTGATCCAAAGAGAAATCCTCTCGAATAGCAATGAAGTGTGCAGTCTTTGTAAGACGATCCACAACAACCCAGATTGCATTGTTGCCTTTGGATGTCCTTGGAAGTCCAGTGACAAAGTCCATGGTGATGTTCTCCCATTTCCATTCTGGTATGGGCAATGGTTGCATCATCCCCTTAGACTTCTGCCTCTCTGCCTTCATTTGCTGACACACCAGGCACTTTGATGTATATTCAGCGATCTCCTTCTTCATATTATCCCACCAAAAGTTTTCTCGGAGATCTCGATACATCTTTGTGCTCCCTGGGTGAATAGAGAAATTTGAACTATGTGCATCATCCAAAAGTTCCTTCTTCAGCTCCGAACTTGATGGGACACATAGTCTTTTCCCAAACCGCACAATTCCTTCTTCATTAACATTAAACTCTGAGGATTTTCCCTTTTTGATAGCTTCCACTTTTTCTTGGACTCTCGCATCATCCTTTTGAGCATCCTTTAACCTTTCCAAAAGAGATGGTTGAGCAATCATTTGTGAAATGATTGATGATGTTCCCTTCTTTATGATTCCCACGTCCATCTTCATCAAGTCTAAGAAGATTGGATCCTTCTCAATTCTCATCATTGATAGAATTGCTGGATCCTTTCTACTTAGGGCATCCGCCACCTTGTTCGCCTTCCCAGGGTGGTAATGTATTGAACAGTCATAATCCTTTATGAGCTCTATCCATCTTCTCTGGTGCATATTAAGCTCTTTCTGTGTGAATATATATTTAAGACTCTTGTGGTCAGTATATATCTCACATTTCTCTCCATAGAGATAATGCCGCCAGATTTTCAAGGCAAAGATCACCGCCGCCAACTCCAGATCATGCGTTGGATAGTTTCGCTCATGGATTTTCAACTGCCTTGAGGCATAGTATGTCACTTTATCATTCTGCATCAGCACACATCCTAAGCCCTTCTTCGAAGCATCACTGAATACCACAAAAAGCTCCCCACTTATGGGTAAAGTGAGAACAGGTGCAGTGATAAGCCTCCTTTTCAACTCCTTGAAGCTTTCTTCGCATTCATCACTCCAAGCAAACTTTACTCCCTTTCGAGTTAGCTTGGTAAGAGGGTTGGACAATCGTGAGAAGTTTCTCACAAATCGTCGATAATATCCAGCTAACCCCAAGAAGCTACGGATATCAGTTACCGATGTTGGCCTCGGCCATCCCTCAATTGCATCTGTTTTGGAGGGGTCCACAGATATCCCATTGCTTGTGATGATATGGCCCAAGAATGAGACCTACTTCAACCAGAACTCACACTTGCTGTACTTGGCATAGAGCTTCTCCTTGCGCAAAGTCTCCAGTACAGTTCTTAAATTCTCCTCATGGTCCTCCTTGGTTTTGGAGTATATTAGAATATCATCTATAAAGACTACCACAAATTTATCTAGGTAATCTCTAAAGACTCTATTCATCAAGTCCATGAATATTTCTGGAGCATTGGTGAGTCCAAAAGGCATTACTATGAATTCATAGTGCCCGTACCTTGTACGAAAAGCAGTCTTGAGGATATCTTCCTTCTTCACCCTTACTTGATAATATCCCGACTGCAAGTCGACCTTGGAGAAGTATTGAGCTCCACGCAGCTGATCAAACAAGTCATCGATTCTTGGGAGAGGATACTTGTTCTTTATCGTGATTTTGTTAAGTTCACGATAATCGATGCAAATCCGCATTGACCCATCCTTCTTCTTGATGAAGAGGACTGGTGCACCCCATGGTGATGCACTTGGGTGTATAAACCCTTTATCCAGATTCTCCTGTAGTTATTTCTTCAGTTCTTCAAGCTCAACCACGGCCATTCTATATGGAGTCTTGGATATTGGTAGCGCCCCAGGTATAAGTTCAATTGAGAACTCAACATCTCTTCTTGGAGGAAGACCAGGAAGTTCCTCGGGAAATACTTCAGCGAATTCCCTCACAATAGGCATTTCTTCAAGGGTGGTTTCTTCCTTGGACTCAATCATCTGAGCCAGATATGCATGCTCATAAGGCAGTAATATCCATGCTTGAGATGATGGAGCTAAAGGAGATTCATCTTCCTCCTGACACTTGTAAAGAATCGGGGGTCGATTCTCCATATGGAGTGTGATTTCCCTCTCCCGACAATTTATGTTGGCTCTATATAAGGAAAGCCAATCCATTCCAAGAATTGCATCAAATTCCACCAAAGGGAGTATGACGAGGTTTTCCGGGAAATTCAATCCAGAGATTATAACAGGGGAGGACTTATACTCATGGGATGCAATAATTGCCCCATTTTCCGTACTCACCGACATCTTTACTTCCATGATTTGTGGTGGTGCAGGGATTGTTCTACTAAACTTTTGAGATATAAAAGAATGTGTAGAACCTGAATCAAAAAGTACGTTTGCTATTCTTGAATGAATAACTAGCGTACCTGTCACCACTTCGTTGTCGGGGTTCACTTCGGCAGAAGTGATGGCAAAAGCTCTTCCTTGCTATCTTGGAGGTTGTTGATTGCCTCCGATAACCCTTGGATTAGGTCACTGATTCGCAAAATGACCCGGTTCTTTTCATTTGAAGCATTGAACAACGCGTTGAGGTTCGAACGGAGCGTTCCTCCCCTCCGTCGCAGCCGCGGGTCCTTCTTGCTGACAGTTAACAGCTAGGTGCCCTTCTCTTCCACACTTGAAGCATTTTCTTGTCCCCCTAAGGCAATTTCCAGGGTGCTTTTTTCCACACTTTTGGCAAGTGGGGTGCTGGAATTTCTTAGCGCCGTTGGATTTATCCATCGGACCACCAACATTGAAGTCCACCTTCCGCTTCTTGTCCCCATGATACCCCTGTGATTCTCTGATCTCCATTTCAACCTTGAGGGCACATCGGACAATTTCCTCATAGCTGTCAAAGTCACGGATCGCTAATACTTTCCGCAAGCTAGGCTTCAGCCCACCAAAGATGCGGTCAACCTTGCATTCGGGGGTAACGACAAAGCCGAAAGCGTATCGTGCAAGCCTTGTGAAGTTTTCCTCGTACTCTCCCATAGATTCCTCATCTTTCTGCTTGAGGGAAAGGAAGTCCCTTTCCATCTTAAGACGGAAGGTGCGTGGAAACTATTTATCGAAAAACATCTTCCGGAATTCCTTCCATTCCAAAGCCTCGATCTCCTCCTCAGGCTTCGTATTTTTGATCAACATCCACCATTGATCAGCTTCACCCTCCATACGATAAGACGCCAGGAGAACCTTCTCTTTTTCAGATCATTGGAGGATGGATAATATCTTTTCAATGGAGTTGATCCATTGTTCAGCAATCGTGGGATCGAATGATCCACTAAAAGTAGGAGGCCTTTGTATCATAGAGCTTTCAATAGCGACTTGTTCTTTCTTAGGGGGGGTTGAATGTTCCTCTTGACCAGTGTTTCTATTCAAAACTTGAGTTAGCTGAGAGAGAAGTGTGACAAAGTTCGCGATTCCCGCTCCCATTGGATTGGGCATCTCATAAGTAAAATCATCACACTGATCTTCACAACGGTTATTAGCCCGAGTTCTCCTATTACCGGTCATTGGCTGGAATAAAAGGAAAGTTAGGGGTAACACATAAAGGGTAATCTAAAGACAAAAGTTTATGACTTATAAATAAACTTTAATCTCTTTAACTCATGAGTCTATAGGATTCAATCCAGGCTTTTCATGATCTTCCTTCTAACATATATCCTTAGGGGCATTTTTCCCTTAATAAGGGTTCATACTAAGATTGTGAATTTATCAAAACATATCCCCCGGGAGTGTCGTAACCAAGAGTGCAGCAAGGCCCGTTGTCGTGCACCAGTTCCCGTTCGAGTCTAGCTCAAAGCAGTGTTTTCGGGTTTTACCCCGAGGATACATCTGTGCCAGAGCCGCCTCTACCTGCTCGTATCCAGACAGGGATGTATTTGTTTGATAAACCACTTACTTAGTATTTACCAAAACTTAGGGATGTTTTTATTATGATTAGTCTTGTATCTAAGGCTTTACTAGGGTTTCCTAATCCCAAAAATAACTAAACCTATCCTTTGATACCAACTATGATAACCCTGCTTTTTATTACAACTTAAACATGCTTTATTACATAAAACTTCACTCGATACAACAAAGAAGATCGAGAGGTTTAGTGTCTTTGGGGCTTAGGATCATTACATAAAAACTTTCAACTTGAAATACAACATCCTTATTGAAAACATCCTTTACATGACCACTACATTCCTTCGTACTTAGCATTACATGGGATAACCTGAGGACATGCATAAGAAAAGGGTGAGATATAAAGCCCAGTAAGGGAGTACACAATGAATAAAATGAGGAGTACAATACATGTTAGGCAATAGGAATATCAATAGAGCATAAGAGAGACATGAACATAAAGGCATGATAAAGCATGATAATCATAACATGGAAATGTGGCAACAACACTTAACATTGAATTAGCATGAGCCAAGGCTCATTGCACATGGAGCATGAGTAAACCCTCATTGCACTTGAAGCACGAGTAAACACTCGTTGCACTTGAATTAGCATGAGTCAACACTCATTTCACATGACGTATCATTATATTATACTTTACCCAATGCATTGGAGCGCTATAAAGGGTGCACCCTTCTTAAACATTTCATTTCATGCATAAGTGTGCCACATGGATCATAAAACATGGATTCATAAAACATAATCATTTCTTCCACGATAAAGGAATGTGGAATTCATACATGAAACTTTACAATCAATATGTATATGTGCATAAAGGTGAATACCCTTGATGTAGAAATGGGCATGGTATTCACTACACAAAGACATTGGCTTAGAAAATCGGTGCGATTTCGGCAGCGTAACGACGTGACATAAGAATTCATAAAAAAGGTTGATGAGAGAGAAAGGGGTTCCTCATCGTATTTACATGTAATGGACAGTAAGGAGATCATATATATACATGTCCCGACAATTGAAATGGAATTTAGATTCATGATACAAAAGTATTGCTTGAATGTAAAAGAAGAGAGAGAAGTTCCTTTCGGAATTTCGGCATAGTAACGGGTGTACATGGGAGGCATTTAATGAGAGAGAAAGGGTTCTCCCATCATTCAAAAAATAAGAGGGCAGTATGGGGGAGGTGTGAAACCATACCCCAACATTCATAATTGAAATAAAAAGGGAAATTCAACTTAAAGAAAATTGACAAAAAAATGAGAAAGGAAGAAAACCCCTTACTTGGAAGTGTGCTTCCAAAGGCTAGAGAGAGGCTTGTGAGAGGCTTATTGGGAGCTTGGGGCACCTTGAGAGGATTCTAGAGAGAGTAGGGCAGAGTTTGGACGAACTTCAAGGGCTTTGGGTGAGGAGGAAGTGGGAGCTTGGGTGGGTTTATATAGGAAAGGTGAGAGAATTCTTTATTATTTAGGTTTGGGACCCCTTATATTAAAATAATCCAAACCACAAACCATCCCATGGTATTTGCCCATGGTTTCTGGAAAAGGAAAGAGGAAAACAATATTTTACAAGGCCAAGGTCCGAACTTATTAAAAAATTAGGGTTGCTTATGTGGAGGTGAGTCACACTCCCATGGAAATTAGTTTAAAAAGGCAAAGTGTTGAATAAGTCTTGAGGGCTCCATTAATGCTTTGAAAAGTGAGTCAAACAAACCCAAAACCTCATTATTTTAATGATAAAACACATATTGTCCGAACAAAAGGATTATGGTATTTTATTACATCTCCATTAGGTCATTATGATGTCATAAAACACATTATATATTTAAATGGTATTTAATTTTTACCCAAAAATTTGACTATCTCAGAAAATTATGAAAAATTCACCGTTGGATAATTTCGACGTCCTGATTCCAAAAATAATATTTATTTTATCTAAATAATTTTCTAAATATGTGAATTTTCACTTTTAAAATAAAAACCGACATTTATAAAAAATTCACGGGTTTTGACAGAAATGGCTTTCAAACCTTAATAAAAATTTTAATTGCATTCATAAAATTATAAGATCATTTATATTTAATAAAAATTAATTTAATATTAATAATAATATTTTATTCAAATATTATTTAATTCAAAAATCCTTTAATTTAATAAAATATAATTCTTAATTAAATAATAACAAAAAACACCGTTTGTACTTTAAAAACTAATTAGAATGTATCAAAAATGACTAGAAATTATATTCATTATTATATACAAAAATAATGTTCATGAACATGGTGCTACTTATTTGTTACATAACCCCTTAAAATAGCCGCATAAGACCTAAGGGTAAGGTGTGCGATGGTGACAGACACTTGGGGTTGCTCGGATAACATCGCTCGAGTGGTAATCTCTATCAACTTCCATTTTTCCCGTAGACGATCACGTTCGAGCTTGACTTGATGAAGCTCAGCTTGGGCTTGGTCAAGGGCAAAGCCCAAAGACGCCACCTCTTTTCCGAGCTCCGACAAATGGGCTTCGTAAGGGGCAATTCTACTGGATGAGGCCATCGCTTCCTTTGTCTGAGTAGAAAATTGGTTCGTTAAAGCCTTATATTTAAACTACCCAGATGATCACTATTCAACGGCTATAAAAGTAACGGTCACAAATCTTAACGTTAAACAAAAGAAGTTGACATCTTATAAAAACATTTTTCATAAAGAATCATTTAACTGGATCAAGAGGGATTTTCCATTAATGAAATTTTGGGTCGTTACATGATGCATTAGGAAAAAATGAGGGATCCATTTTCTATTCTATAGAATGGATTATTATGGACACCAATGTTGTAATGTATCCAAACTGACTAGGTTATAATCCCACTCTAACTACTTCAACATCTCACTCATCGGTCAACACAAAAATCTCTCCCTTAATATTAGTAAAGGATAATACTCTCTAATAATGGTCAATGTGTGCATGATTGTTTTTTGAAAAAAGTTATTCCTTGGAAAAAAGACCAAATAAAATTTTATTATATAAAAAGAGGTTACATGAGTCTAAAATATTAGATCATATTATAATATTTCACATAAAGGGGAGTAATTCATCAGGTAGAACATCCATCCAGGTAATATCCTAATTTACTTCTTTATTGGAAAGGCCATCTACAACCATGTTCGCTTCCCTATAGATATGAGTGTTAATATGATTATTGTTGATGAGTGAAATGAGAAAATCCATCCAATAAGTAGTAGTTGACCAATCCAGATGAATCACACCATTCCAAACCACTTGAACGATGGTAGTTAATTCACTTAATCCATATGTTGTTTCAATGCTGGTTCTTAGATAAAGAAATCACATGAATCAGACTCATCATTTCATCTTCCAAATATGAGGTAATCCCAAAGCTTCCAAAGAAGCACCCTCGGATCTGACCGAGGTGATCCCTATTGATTATACCACATCCCACAGGGCCTAGATTTACTTTAGAATAACTGTCCACATTCACTTTGATCTAGCTAGAGCATGGAGGTTTCTAGAAAACCTCAAAGGTGTGTCGTAGCTGGCGATAAATACTAGCAACCCAAAGCCACCATAGAATCATAAAGTCTTTCACTGTAGTCTTAGAGAATCCCTTCTGAATCAAAGTAGCTTCACGAATATCAATGAGGATCCGCATCTGACCTACATTAATGTTAAGTGAGAATTTTTTGTAAATAATTTCCTTTATATTATACCGAATCACATGATGAAGCTTTGCAACTAGAGCAAGAAATATGTTCTTGATTTTTTGGAGTTATCCAAATCAACACAATGCTTTAGCTGAGAGTTGATAGAGTCAATAATCATCCATCTATAATAAGAAATGTCAAATATATTGTTCCAAAGAAATGTTTCTATGGAACATGATAAAAATAAATAGTTAGTATCTTCTCTATGTTGATTACAGAGATGACATTTTGAGAAAGTGTGGATCCTAAAATATTGCAGACAAGTATCTGTGGGGATCCTATTTTAAACAATATTCTAGATAAGATTAATTCTTAAAGTATTTATTTATATATTAGAAAAGTTTTTAATCTAGCTAAAATCATTTCCAAAGTTAAAAAAATGGTGGGAATAATAAGTTTTTGAATTCAGCATACCATTGTGTGAAGGCTCCCAGACTAGAAAGTCATATGTTCTAGAAAATGGATAATTTTCAATGATATTCACAACATTCTCAAGGATACTATCAAGATGAGAGCTAATAACATCCTAGATAGAGTTATTAGTGATTTTAGGAGATTGTTCGGTAGGGATCATAGAAATTAGAAGAGCACCAATCCAGTTATCCAACCATATGTTCATGGAGGAGTTCCTGAAAACCGTCCATATAAAGTTAGTCATAATATTGATATATGATTTTTTAATGGAGGGAAAAATAGAGGATTTCAAAAAGTTCATGTTTCCTTTCTTCATCTTATTAAGAAACATATTTTTTATGAAATCAATAGAAGGAGAGTCATTATGGATTAGGTTTTAATTATTTCTGGCTTAAAGGGACTAATTAAAAAGATTTAAATTTTTAATGTGGAGGACACCTTTTCCAAAGGATTCCAACATGTAGCCAAAGGTATTGTCAACAATTTCCTATCCAGAGTTCTTCTAGAACAAAAAAAATTATTTTATGGAAATGTTAAATTTTTATTATGAGACATCATTCATCTTATGAACCATCATAGAGTAAACTAATTTTGAGACAATGAAAAATTTAACAAGATAGATTTTACCCGCTATAGATAGATTTTTACCTTTCTAAGCGGAGAGCGGACTAAGGACTTGATCAAAAATGTTGAAGAAAATGTTAGATTTGGGTCTGCCCCAAAATATGGGTACACTAAGGTACATAAAAGGAAAATATCATTATTGAATTCCTAATTCATTGGTAATAACATGCTTTCTATTAGCTGAAATATTTCTCCCAAAAAAGATAAAGGATTTTTTCTAGCTAATGATATGACCTGAGACCTCCTCATAGTGAGAGAGAGCATTTTTTTGGTTTTAATGTTTCTTTTATCACCTTGTAAGAAATAATGATGTCATCTTCATATAAAAGTTGTGGGGGGAATTCAAATTTTTGGAAGCATATATGGGATTAAGTTTACCTTGATCCACAAGTCAAGTGAGAAATCTATTTAAGTAGTCCTCCACAATGGTGATGATAATGGAAGAACGGGGATCACCTTGTCTAACACCTTTGGTGCATTTGAAATTTCCTTTTGGAGAGTCATTGAACTAGATAGACATGGAGGCCGATTTGAACAGGATTCCGATTCTAGTTATAATGGAATTATTGAAGCAAAATCCTTGTAGAACTTTAAATAGGAAATTATATTCCATCATATCGAAATATTTACTAATTTAATGTTTTATTGCAATATTACAACCTCCATTGGCATTGTTTAACATGTTAGTGCATTCAGAGGAAAGACAAATGTAGTCCTGAGTGGATCTTCCCTTAACAAAACCAAATTGATCCCCTGAGATAATTTTTTCAGTCATGGAAGTAATCTTATTTGAAATAAGTTTGGTGAGGATTTTTTATAGATTTTTAATAAGAGCTATGGGTTAGAAAAGAAGAATCTCAGAGGCATTATCAATTTGGGGATCAAAGATAGGAATTGTGCATTTAACCCATGGGGTAAATAACCCCTATAAAAGAAAGATTTAATGAGTTTTCAAACATAATCATGAATAACATAACAATATTGTTGATAGAAACCATTACTAAATCCATCAGGACCCAGGGCACTATCAGGGTTCAAGCTGAAAATAGTGTATTTGATTTCATTCTCAAGAGGAATTCTTAAGAGAAAAGAGTTATCTTCCTCATTAACAAAAACAATAATGACATCGTTTAAGTGATCATTATTGATGTAAGGGCCATTGAGAATGGATTTAAAATAGGAGAATACATGAATAGAAATATCATCCTCATTATCCAAAAGTGTTTCCCCGTATTTGAGGAAAGTTAAAGGCCTTCATGTTTTTTTATTATTTGAAGAGAGTTGTAGAACTTTATTTTTCATTCACCATCAGTTAACCAATTGATTTTGAAAGCTTTTTTAAGAATGTTATCATTAAAGGTGATAAGTGAGTTAAGCTTCACAAAACTTTTAATTTCGTAATTATGATAAGTAATGAAATCAGAGTTGGTGTTGTTTTTTTTATGTTGATGAAGTTCATTCCCAATAATCAGGATGTCATTTTCATTTTTTTTTTGATTTTTTTCTAAACCAACACTTAAGATTTTTTTCAATATGTTTTCATTTAAAAGAACAAGAAAAGGCATCAATGTAATTATTCATAGAGTACCAAAACATTTTAATGATATTACCACATTCAGGATCTGAGAACCAATATTTATTGAATCTAAAGTGTAAAGGGAGTTTCATGGTTTTGAAGAAAATATTGACAATAACTGGATGATGGTCAGACTAAATATTGGGGAGAGTGGTGATGGAAATGGTGTCCCATTTATCTAGAGCATTATCATTTGTGAACACTCTATCTAATTTTCTATCTACCTCCCTATTGTAGTGTCTTTTGTACCAGGTGTATTTGGAACTAGTGAGAGTAATTTTAACATGGTTACTATCTTAAATTTCAATAACTAATAAACTGATCCATGAAAAGGATCACATTGCAGCTAGACATATCTATAGTTTTAAAATACCACAAATTCTCATAGCCAACATTCACTACGAGAAGTTTTTGGAATATATTGAGATAATCCAGTTTCTTTCCTAATAGTGCATCGATAGAGAGATACCTAGAAGGGAATTTAATCAATAAGTCTAACCAGTAAAAGAATTGTGCAGATATTAATGATTGTAAAGTTCCTATATCAAAAAAAGTAACATAGAGTGTAGATATAATCAATACCATACCTTGAACCATTGGAACCATCAGATAAAACCTATTCAGTTGTATAAAATATATCTATGTTAGCTCCAAAAAATCTCCCCTGAGGTTTGTGAGTCACTGATTCATAGGCCCCTTAGAATCTGAACCTGCTACTAATAATCCATGGCTACATCTTTTCTTGGCCTCAATGATTCCATTCAAGAATCATTCACACTAAACTACTTAATATGTATTACCTTTACACACCAATGAACATTTATGGGTGGGTTGGGAAAACATTTAATATAATTTATCTTTTATCCACAATTATATCACATGGAAGAACCATATACCATAGAGGGATATGGATAACATTTTATCTACTTAGACTATCATCTTATTCATTGGTTCATGTCTTTTGATTTCCTCTTACTATTTATAGAAGAGGTAGGTGAGGGAGCAATGTAAATTCCACTAGTCGGTCTACTAGATGTGGAAACATGACATGCAGTTTTATCATAATCCATACCCATATCAATAGTCAAATCATTATAAAGAACCTTAACATAAGCCATCAAATAAAAATAACTAAATTGACACATCAAATAGCATTGAAGTCAAATCTCAAACTTCATGACCTTAAGTGACCCATTCCCAACTAACAAAGTAGAGAAGTGAAGAAACATGATGAATCATATAGAGTAATCATATACTAAAATCATCCCCTATTAATTCTCCAAAAAATATTGATCATGATAGAAATTTATCATATCTAGGAAGAATTTATCAAAGAGGTAAATAAAGTTTTCCCAAATCATCCCATCACATCTTACCGCCTGATTCATGAAGCCCCACCACCTCCTACCCAGGCCCTGAAGCATAAAATAAGTCAGTTTCACATTTAAATAATCTAGTGTCACCACTAATATGAATATTGCCTCAATAATGTCTATCAATTATAAATAATTCTAGGGGACTCCAGTTCCCTTGAATGATGGGGGGTGATGGAGCTAAATGTCACGAGCATAGTCAACCATTGACCTTTGATCTCCTCCACCATGTATAGGAACTAGCTGGAAGAGAATGATTTAGATTAGTTATATGGCCTAAACTACAAGGGAAGTTATACGAGCATGCCAATATGTACCCTATTTTATAATTTTTAGGGAAATAGAGGCATCCTATCTTATGGGATCATTCTGATCACCTTACCTTTGTGGTTTAATATGACATTCTTGATGTGATATTTTCTCAAATTCCAAATAAAACTACTATAGTTGTTCAAATAAAAAATATAAGAAGGTCTTCTTATTGTATAAAAATACACTCAAAAAATACAACATGAGACTCATCCTTAGAGGTTACCAAAAACCACAAGGTAAAAATCTCATAGCACTACCCAAGGCCTAATCCAAGTCTTAAATACCTGCATGTTAGTCACAATAATATATACAAAAAAAGATAGTATTCCAAGGTTCAGTTAATTAAATGTAATAAATAATATACCATAGGGAATAAATCACCAATTTTAAAATAAATTTAATTAATGAATTCAATCTAATGAAAAAATATATATGTTCCATGTAAACATTTTTTCAAAATCATGTTTCATTAATGCACACAAAACCCCATAAATCAAGACACCAACATCAAGTGCGTCACTCAAGGGTAAATAAATAAATAGTGACAACAAACAACAGGAACATCAATCCCACTTTCCTAGAAATTCATAGGTCTACTATACAGTGTGGGCGACAAAGTGACATAGTTCCCTTACCTGAGTCCTAACCATTCTATCTATTATCTAGAACATCTCAAATCAAGGAAAAATAAAGTAAACGAGTGATATGATTCCATTTTTTAACTCCCTATCCCAAAAAATTAGGTCCTTCTAGAGTTCCACATAATCTCATAGACACCTCCCCATATGAAAGAGGCTACTGAATAAAAGTAATCACCTAAGAGGCATCATAGGGATACTATAAACTTGGTAAAAAATGACCAACAAAGAATGTAATCTAAGAAAAAACAACAATAATAAAAATAATAATAGAAATCAATAATCCAAAACAATACATCATAGAGTAAAAAATTATATTCCCATACTATAACAATATGGAATGAAAATCGTAAAATCCAAACCAAAATAATAGATCCCCACATTTGAATGATCAATTTACTAAAATAAAGTAAACAACTAAGTAAAATGCAGAAAAAATATCTACCACTTAGAGTCTTCCTCAATATTGTCTCTCACCGTCCTACTGCTCCCAATAAATTTCTCAATGTAGGGCCATTTCCCTTAACTAGATCCATGATCATAAAATAGATATGAACACTGAGATTCCCATAAAGGGTTTGAATATAAAACCCAATTGGACACCACCAACTATCCTTAACACAAGTTCACAATATACATAAGTGAATTTCATGACATTAACCAATTAAAGTGTGAACAATAATAAATTATACACGTGTACACATGTGCTAGGTCATTGAAAACTGGTGTTACCTACTTCAACACCATATTAGATGGAATATCATATGCTATCCTGACATACACGGCCAACCATCCACCTATCCATACTCACCTTTAAGTGATAGTCACAACTATCTTTAATAGAAACGCTACACATATTCTAGGCCATTAAAAACCAGCTTTACCTGCTTCGACACCATGTTAGGGGGAATTTTATATGTTATCCTGACATACTCAAATAGATATCCACCTATCCATACTCACTCTGAAGGGATAGTCACAACTATCTTAAATGGAAATACTAATGTCAACTCAGTTCATAGTTATGTGGAAATCCACACACCAAGTTTTGACCCAATATCAGAAATCTCAGGCAATCCATCACACCACATGTTGACCCAAAATCACCAATCTAGTGAAGTACATCACACCATCCATGCACCCTTATAAGGGAGTGTTAATCCCATACAACTCAACTTGGTCACTCAATTTCAAGGAAAAAAATCCATACATGCAACACAGAAGCTACAATAAGGCAATTCATAATTATATCATGTTAAGAAAGAGTCATATAAACCACTCGTATTCATATATAAATCATTTCAGGCATAAGAATCATGGGATACATATCCACACCACACAATCGTTTCAAACACTTGTATATATAGGCTTCATATGGTAAGGACTGACTACCACAAGTGTAACGATATTATGATGTCAAGAATCACCTCCCAATTAATGTTTTATGTCAACAATCTCTATATCCCAACCTATTCCATCACATTTGAACATTAGGATCAGGATATAAGAAGAAAACCTCACCAAAGGGGTAGGACTAGATAAGACATACTTGGGAAGAGTTGATTACATCTACAATCAAGGTCATGTGTAGAAGTAGATGCCAATTCTCCAAATCTGGTTGTCGTCTCAATAAAAAATCAACAATTCTCTCATTAGAAAATTATAGACCTCCTAGATCTATCTGTAACATAAAATATATTAGGTTTTGTCGAAGATAAATAGGAAAAATCTAGAAATAAAAATAAAAAAACAATGATTACACGCCTTGAATATTTATATCCCAAAGCATATAATTTAACTAAAATTAAATTTTTAAGGGAGGATGATCATAAAAACAACCATAAGAGTTCATAGGATTGAGAACCCCTATAATTAGAGGAAATGAAGATATTCGAGGCGGTTTCATTTTTAAAACTCAATTTTCAAATTCATTAAAAATATATTCATATTTTTGTATAATTGATTACTAAATTGTGCACCAACCTTATGTGGTTTACTACCTATTTTAGAAAACCACGCATTCTGGACAAAACGTTTTGTAAAAAAAAAACCTTTTTCTTGGGAAACATGTTTTCTAGGGAATTATCATGGTTATAAATAATTGTGCACCACCCAGTATACCAATTCAGCAATCCAAAATGTTTCTTAGGGAGGACCACATGGTTTTACCAAACTATGCTAAAATTATGCACCCCCGAAAATTCCTTCAAAACTCTCTAAAACCATCCAAAAATTACCCTATACTTCACCTAGGAAAATCATAACTCAAAAAACTCAAATAAAAAGTGTCAGTAAAGCATAAGGTAACTAAAAAGTCTAGATCCTTACAACCAAATCTTTAGGTTTCATAAAAAAACCCTTACTTTTCTAGTGCACTCACCAATGAATATCAAAAAAATAGAACATATTAGTGAATTGGTGGTAATCATACAGATATTTTCATGTATAAAATAAGAAACATTTTTTCTTTTGGATAGTAAATATCTATGAAAAAGTACATTGTATTTTTTTTCCAATGATGTAGTAAACAAAATTGTACAAATGTAAACCTTTTATTCCTATAAATAGACCCTTATAATAATTAATTCAATTTCCTCTATCACTGATTTGGAAAATCCTTATAATCCACACTTATATGTGAACCACTTTTTTGGCTATATTGATTTCACTAATGCATAGTTTGGCATTTGTGATAATGTCGTGGTAGCTATTTTTCTTTACTTAAATGATTACCATGTTACAATTGGTAAGATTCTATTTTTTATCATTGAAGGAGATAACATAACCATCATCATTAATAATTAAGGTGTATATCATATTTAGGTGAATATCAAGAAAATTATTTAAATCCATCAATAATAACCTATATCATATATTAGTCTCTAGAGAAGTATTATCAACACCATTAATTTTGTATGCACCACTATTTCCCTTCTTCACATGTTCGAAACTCCTTATAGTGTAAGATGAGAATAAATCTCATATCCTAGTGACTTGGTTGGAGGCAACTAAATCAATCAAGCATATTAAAGAATGGCATGCAAGGTTGACCAAATCATCATGGTGAATAATAATGATATTATTATTTAAAACTAATATTTCAATATTTTGGCTCTTGAAATACCAATTCCTTTGATCTACCTTTAACATATGACACTCTCGGATGAAGTACTCATGCTTTACATAATTATGGAACTTTAGGTTGTATATAGATCTGGATATTAACCGCTTCCTCCTTTGTTGATTTAGGTCATTGGGTTCCTACCCTCTACTTATTCCCTCCCATTTATTTTTCCTTTATCTTTTAGTGACCAAAGCTTCTTATTCTAGAGTACATCTCTCATATTTCCTTTGGGATTATTTATTCAACATTTTTTCCTTCATCATTTTCATGGTGAGCTTTATATAGAAAGATAAATTACTATCTAAAACCACTATAATAGATTCCTATATATTAATTGGTGTCCTTTTTGAAAAATAAAACAAAGGTATCATAAATGGAATACCTTAACAGTGAGAAAATGATTCTATTTTTGGTTTATAAAACCTCTAAATAATACTGAGCATGCCCTTGAATCTAGTTCTGATGCAGGAAAAAATATTTGGTGCCATGAGAACCTGATATTTAATTTATAATATATATATATATATATATTATGTGCATAAGGTAATGGAAATGAAATCATATCTTTTAATAGAGGACTCATATGGGAAATTGGAGACTATAGATGAGTCAAAAATACAGGATTTACCTTAGAAACTATCAAAATTCCACTTTCATTGGGCCCTATGATAGTGTACAGTTTTTGGTGGATTAAATGAAATTAATTAAATAATGAATTAAAATTGATCAGTTAGTTATCTGACCAAGTGATTCTCTATTTAACTCCTTATTAATAAAATCTATAGAGTTAACCATATAAACCTAATAGATTTGAGATATTATGTGAGAGAGATCTTTCAGTGGGATTAGAGAATCAATGGATTTATTAATAACTTCACAGGATTACCAACGATGTTATTGTGAATAATTTCTTCACCAATTATCCATCCATGTTTGAGGTAGTACATAAATATTTTTTTATTTTATACATTTCTTTTTATTTGTCAAAAATGTTTAATCAGTGTATACCATCACAACAAATTGAGTGTGGCTCTATCAACTTATATTTTTCCTAATCATATTTTGAGGATATATAATATTGAAATTTCCTTATTTATACCTATTTATACTTTTTTTCACCATAGTTGGTTCCTAGGATCATTATGTCCACTATATTTATTAACATATTTTGTTTCATGGATTTATCCTACCATGATACATGTATTCCTTTCAATCCAAGATTGGTTAATGATTTGAATAATACCTACCTCATTTGAATCCTGATCGAATCATGGAAAATATTATGTATTTTTATTAGTGATGGGATCCTTATAACATGATAGAATCATTGAGTGGTGGTCAAATCATGAGTGGAAAATGGGAGCAATAAGTTTTCTCAGATTAGATATACAAGGGTGACAAGATTCGATGAAATATTTAGTTTACAGGGATTACTATCTATAAATAAAGATTTTTTGGTTGATTTTCTATGAATTATGTGGTAAAAGAAGGTCTCGGAATGTTATGGGGTTTAGAAAAATGGTTGTATCAAAAAACCCATAGCTGGATTGAATCTGGTTTGAAAAACCTGACTACATAACATGTTGTTTGGTAGAGAAAACATCATGTACTTCAGGGATACAATGGATAGAGATTTGTAATAAGATAAATATTGCATGCCACATGAATAACTCACATATTTTTTTCCCTAAGATGGTTTCTCAGTTTATAAAGGGAGTACATACCCATTTGATCATTTAGACTCACACACCATGTTGGATAGAACCACATACCGTGTAACTTGAACTCACATGACACCATAGGATGTGGTACATGATTAGTAACAACTCTATCCCCACACACCATGTATGATAACCTAAAATACATGATTTTGGACTCATACACATCATTTGGTTCATTAGTGTAGAACCAAACTACTTTCTAGGGCTACACACTATGTACCTTAAGTCATACACGATGTATTACTTACAGGTCCACCTCTTAGTTCTGTCTTCTCATTCAAACTCAGTTTTTTACACCCTAGTAGTCTACCTTTAGTGATTTAATACATATAACATTAGGGGTTATTTTTTATTGATATATATGATATATCGCAATATGGTGTGAGACGTTTTTTCTCTTGGAAACTAGTTAGTTGGTGAGCGGATTCATACATGATCCTCTGAGTGATATTGTGGTAAATATTCCCCTTATCGATATGATCATGTCATGTAATGGGTCCCCCAATAACTTTTCATAGATTGTGTTAGTACTCCCCCATCCACACACACCTGGGGTGTGGGTCCTGTAACTATAGAGTCGGCACTCCCCCATGATAGAGCTCCAATGGGGTGTAGGTCCTCTACCATGCTCTATACTCCCCCAACCATTATATACACCAAGGAAAATTGTGGGTCCCCTTGATACAAATCTGAATAGTTTATGAGGATTATTGTATTAGTTAGTTTGATTTTACGAAGTGCGAGCATATTCTACCAATAGTTGGCTATAAATATTAGGACCTCCTCCATTATCATGATTTCTTCTTTGAGAATATATGTGTTTATCTTATACATTCTCTTGTATTTGTATTTATGATCTGGTTGATATTTAATGCTTATTTATGGTTTTAGAAGTTTCATACTAAATATGAATATATTCACCCCTACATGGGAATCATTTCCACAATTTTCATGTATTATATAGATGATAAACATTATGATGGGGATCCTGGTGGACTAGATACCTACATAGATTAGTAGTATATGGTGGTGGTGTTGACTTAGAATGGGATGGATTTTGGGATAGTGTGTTGGGACCTTCCTTATTGAAGATTCTAGGTTGGATTTCCCTCTATATTGAACATTTATTTTTTCATTTTTCTTTTGAATTTATGTTTAACTATTCACTAATGGATCATAGAGGTTGTGGCATGCATTTATTAAATTTATAAATTTATTTTAGTTATAGATTTAATTATTGTTGGATGTATTGAGGAGTGTGTTGAGTGTAGATATTTTAGGCTAAGGCCTCTCATTTGAGAGTTATACCTACTTGGTGAAATTCACTAGCCTATATCCTATTAAAGGAAACCATGGGGTGATGCACTTAATCAACCACCATCCAAGATAGGCTTAGTGGGTTGAGTTATGATATATTGGTATTAGAGATATGTTTTCATTGGTATTAAGTTTTTAGTTAATAGTTATGTGAGGATTGTTTTTGAATTTAAGGAAATGATGTTAAGGGGTCTCAAGTTCATCTCTCAGTATAGGGGCCCTAATGATGATGTGTCAACAAATATGTCTACAAACTAGGAATTTGATATCTTTTTTATCGAAGTGGTACACTAAGAAACTAGTTATACAAAAATAATGGCACATTCATCATATAAGAATGAGTTGTTGATTTTTCATGCCCTTCTTGAGTCGACTCCACAAATAGTCTCTTTTGAGCATGTTTTGTCTTGTTAAATTGTTGGATGGTTCGGTTTAGACAACAATCCAGGATCCTAATTCAGGTTTATGCTAATGACCAATTTAGTAACAAGGCCTATGTTCATGTACTTTTTCTTAATGTTTTCCACTAGGAGGGTATATATTGGTGTGAACACCCATTAAACAAAACTATTAATAAAAATAAAATAAAACAATCATAAAAAAAGATCATAAAAAATCCACACACCTAGGGACCCATGGATGTATTTGAGGGATGGGGGTATCTGTAATATCTGGAACACACCGGCATTGATTTTAGAATACAGGGAGGAGTGAAGAGGTGTGAGGTGAAAGGAATTCAGTCTTCAGGATCTGCAAAGTGAGATGAGGCTGGTAAGCAGTTGAGGATAGAAGGATATAAGGTTGGGGTAGATGCTAGTGTAGTGATGTAGGGGATTGTGGGGGTGAGGGAACTTAGGAATAATAGAATCATATTAATGAAGTGGTTCATTCATGAAGGATAAGTGAGAGGGGGGAGGTTTGTTGAATGGATTGTAGGATTGAGAGCGGAAGAGGAAAGAAGAAATTGGGGGAGGGGTGGGTTTTTTCCCTTACTCATCATGTTTCCCAATCCTAGGGGCTCACTGTCCTTGCTTACAGGCTAACCCTATTTACCATCATTCTTTATGGTTTGAGATGACTGCTATTATTTCCATTACTTCCTATTTTGGTTTTTATGGAATACTACTGAGTATGTATATATGCACCCCTTCATGGGTTTTTCCTGCACATGTCGTGTCATATATAGATGATAGATATATCAATTATGGCCTTATTAGACCTGGTTTTAGTGGAGAAAAGTGGTTCATGGTGATAACCATGTTCAGAGATCGACCTTAGAAATTGTGAGCCAGACTCTCTTTAAGTTTCCATTTTTTCAATTGTTGTCAGGTTGGGACCTCATTTTGGGTTTGATGTTTATTTTGGCCATTTATAACTTCTACATTACATTTTTGTACTTTGATGTATTTATTAGAGGTTTTTGTATGCATGATTTACACTATATATGTTTCTATCATTTATTATATCCCTGCATTATTTCATGGAGTTGATTGTGTGTGTTGATATAATTACTTAGGATAAGGCCTCTTGATTGAGTGAGATGTTTACTCGATGATAGTATTAATCAACTATCCTATCAAAGGTGTTATTGGGGTGTCTCACATGATATACCAAGGGCTAGGTGGGCCCCTGTGGGTCAAGTCTAGACATGTACTCCTATAAAGATCTCTCTTGGGAGGAATATTCTATAGAACATAATGAAATATCATCTGATCTATAAAATCTATCTATTGTTCATCATTATAAAAATCTACATTCTAGCCTTTGAATACTTGTATTCTATTTTCCTTGGATAATTTCATTATAACTAGTTTATCAAAATAATTCAATAAAACTCAATAAAAATCATCATTTCAAAAAAAACAATTGAAGTGTCACTGCCACAGAGTCTTTGAAATCCCATTTTTATGCATCAAATCCATTTTCATTAAAACAATCTAAAATGATGCAGGATGTTTCATTATTTTATCACACTTTTTCAAAAAAAAATTAAAAATAAATGGGGTTTTAATATAAAAATGAATATATAACAGAGAATTTTTTAATCTGGAACAAATCTAGTTGAATTTGTTGTTCATTGAATAGTTTAATAAAAATGTCTCTTTTTTATGTGCATACTTTATTAATGTTTTCAGTGCCATTTGATTATATCATTTATAAAAAATAAAATTGAATATTTTATCAGGATGAATTCAAAAAAAATTAGGTTTATGAAATTAAAATCTTGCAAAGGGTTGGAGTGACCGTACCCTGGATTGATTAACTACACAACAATTCCAATAGACCAAAATAAGAAATCTCGGAATTTGGCAATCTCATCCATCAACCACGAGTCAACCTGATTGAACATGCATAAAAAAGGAAAAACGTAAACTTTAAAGAGACTACACCCTTTTTTTGATCGACCACAACTTCAAAAAAAATGAAAAAGGATGAGACACCTACCATACAGAAAAAATGGGGAAGCATGCATGCCCTTGTTCAAGGTTAATCATCCAGATCAATTGCGCCCCTATATCCACCATAACTGAATCCTTGTACCTTTTCACCATCTATTGTCAATGTTGTTTGCTACCAAGACACAGCCTAATTATATCTATACCACCTTCACCGAGGATGAATCTAGTTGGAATAGTCTCACATTCTGTAGTTGAATATCATTTAAACCACCACTAACAAGATGTTAAAACTTTCTAAGATTCTTCATACAACTTTAAAAGATGATAGAAATTTGAAATACATGGAGCTAACATGGTAATAATTGACCTTTTGTGTAACTTATGTTGTCTATGAGTCACCTCTAAGATCTGTGGGGACCCACAGTGAGAAAAGATCTTTATATGGTGTCATATGATTGAATACATATGTTACCCCATCCTGAACCAAAGTGTGATAAAGGGATATCAATGCCACCACTGTGAATCAATCATTGCACCTTTGTTAAGGATAAGACCATAAATTCCCATTTAAAATATCAACACAAACTTTTTAAATATCAAATCTCAAAGAGAATGAATCATCACCCTGAACTAATAAAGCTCACTTGAAAATATACCCTACTCAGTACCATGACGCCTCTCACACATAGAGTTTCTAATTCACTGGTAGGGTGAGCTGGGAATGAAATTGAATTGTAGATGCCTTTTGGATAGGACCAACATAAATGTAACAATACTATTCAGCCTAATCACATGAAATAATTTGAGACCAGTAACTCAGCACATTCACCTCTATTGGGGAGTGGCGGAGATGTGTGACGCCAAAAACACACAAAAACAGTAGATAAATGGTAGAATACATGTATTTTACATGGTTCGTCTTTGAAGCCTACATCCATAGGAGAAACAGGGGCCAATTTCTATTCACTCTCTCCATCTCATCATAGGATTTACCACACATCCATAAACATCAGATTTATCACCTCCAAACTCACAGGATTTGATCCTATTTAAATAGTAAAAACAACTATTATCCAGTGGTTGGGCTTGGTTCATATACCCTTGATTTTTTTCCTGTTGTTGGGTATTGCGCATCCAGCATGTTGACTTCCATCCACAACTACTACTACATGTTGTGGCTGACCAAGGAGACTCTTCCCCACTAAATCCTCTCAAATTTGGGAGTGGCCCCCAAAAATCATCCCCTCACAACAAATTTGTGGTAGAATATTGACCTATAGTCTTCTTTTAAGTGTTGAAAAATTCATTAGAAAATCAAACATGCTTCTTCACAACAGATAATGTGGCACTTCCACTATCTTTACTCGATCTCGGACTAACTGTGGTCCCCCATCAAATGATATAACCATTGGGACTCCATCCTAGTAATCTTTACTATATCCCCATGTGAGACTTCTAGCACTCCACCAATATTTAAAATCTTGTATCCTATTTCATCGAGCCTACTTAATGATATCAAGTTCTATCTCATCCTCGGAATGAATTTCATGTCAGCCTATTTTCATACTGCATCATCAGTTGTCTTCAATTTCACCATCCTGACACCTCGAACATCTCATGTAGACCCATCACAAAGTCTCACTGAATCTTGCACCTACTAAAAGGTATAAAACACACCTTTGGTTGTGAATATATGTGTTGACCTCCCTGAATCCAAAACCCATATGTCTTTCTTTGGATTTTGAGCTTGCTTGACATTCCCACTTCATGTGCCCATATCTTTTGTAGTAATGACACTGCACTTCTCCCCATTCAACTCTCCCATCTGAGTGTAAGCTTCCCGTTGTCACGCAAATTTCATCATCTTATAATAATTCTGTGATTTTAGCATTATTATCTTCAACTTTCTCTTTCCTAGTAATATACTGTTTACTCTCTCCATGGTCACTTTTATAGTGACCCTTTTTCTCACACCAGAAATAAGCGATTTCTCTAGGATCACATCCCCTGGATCTTGACTGCCATTATTCATCTCCTAACTTCCAATGTCATCTCTACCCATGTTGACCATCTTGCATCACCATGATTTTCTCTCTGGAATGTGTCATAGGTCTTCAGAATGTCTCCGAATTTGAATTGAAACCATCACCTCATCCATTTTCAATGTTTCCTTCCCCATAATCAATGCAGTCGCAAGTCCATCAAATGAAGTTGGTAGTGATGAAAAAAGAAAAAGTGCTTTGTCTTCCTCTCCAACCTTCACACCGTGCCCTAATAACTATGTCAGAACCTTATTGAATTCATTGGTGTGATCCAACATATTTGTTCTCTCGCCCATCCGAAATTGGTAGAATTTCTTCTTCAGGTTTAATTTTTTGGTTAGCGACTTCTCCATATACCGCCGCTCCAACTTTTTCTAGATCTCCTTCGGTGAGGTATCATCCAACACTGAGTACTTAACCTCATTTTCCAAACACAGTTGAATTGTGCGGATGACCTGCATCTCGATCTCTTCCCAATCAAAGTTACAGGTTGTCTTGGGATTTTCTCTGATCAATGGTCTAATCATTCCCTGCTGCACTAGAATATCTATCATTATGATTTTCCATAAGACAAAATTATTCTGACCATCGAACTTCTCAATCTCAAATGTTGGCAGCGCACCGCCACCAGCCATTATCGATGTCGCAAAACACGGTCACCAATGTTGATGTCGCACCCTTCTGAAACAACCAGATAGAGTGATAATTTTGAAAAACTAACCATATGGATGCGTCTGAAATGGTCTAAATAGTTGTAATCGACTCTTGGATTGTTGAAATCAGACACTGATTAGCCGAGATATTCCCAAAACATGTTCAACGGTTGTAACAACCCGAAGAAAATGAACTTCTTCTATTTATGGATCTCTTTCCTCCTAAAAACATTTTTATTATGTTTTACAATAGAAGCACAATGAAATAATTCAAACCCAAATTGTAGTTTTCAAAAATGAAATAATTATTATAAAAAATTAAGATATATGGAATAATGATTATTTAAATTAAATATCCTGATTAAAACTCCCCTTTTTAAATTTAAATGATAAAATAATTTTACTTTTTTTGTGTCAGAAATTTCACTAAACAGTTTCGCTATTCATTTTCTATCTTCTATTATTTTTAATAACAATGGATTTTTATATTTAAAAGTTAAATTTATAATATTTATATAATTTTTATGGTAAAATAAACATCATTTTTTAATTTCAAATGTCCAAATTAATATAGGTTGAATTTTTAGAAGTTTTCTAAGAAGACTCAATTTTTTGATAAATAGTATTTTATTTGATGAATAGTGTTGTATGAATAGTGTTTTCTTGATGAATAGTTTTATTTTTATTAATAGTAAGAAAATATTTTATTATTATATAACTTTTTCTGTGAAATGATTTTAAAAAATATGTTATATGTTGTTGTAATCAGCGTGAAAAATGTTGTTCAATAAAATTAAAAAAAATTAGTGAATAATAACATACCCTTATGAATATTAATGAATGGTAATTAATAGTAAATTGAAAAAAAAATAGAAACTTCACCCATGAATGTATAAATACATTTTAGACATCTTAAAAGTAAAAAACTGATCGTAGTTTAAGTTTTGGTATTTTTCTTTGTCATAAATATTTTATTTACAATTTTAAAATTAATTTAATAATTTAAAATGGAAATATATTTTCATAAAATTTAATCAAAAATTGTTACTTTATCTTCTTATGTTTATACGCTAATTTTATGTGACCATTATTACTTTATTAAGGTGTTACAAAATGAGTTATAGTTTTAAAGTTGTATTTTTGGAATAAATAATGATTTTATATAAAAATTAAATTAAAAATATTTAGAAAAATATTTTTATAAAATATAGTTCATTTTTTAATTCAGATCATCAATATTTGGTTTTGGTAAATTTTTGGGATTTTTTTTGAAACAGTTGATTTTCTAGTGAATAGAAAAAATACAGTTTTGAGTTTTGGGTGTTTAATGACATCATTAATGATGTAATAATGATATAAGATTTCTGGTAAACTTATGAATATTGAGATATTATATTAGGTTTTCCAAGTTTCCATTACCATGGGAAAGTCCATGGTTTGGAAAATACCACTGATGAGGTGTCCCTTGGAAATTAATAATTTATTCTCTCACTTTTCCTATAAATACCAAGCCATTTCCCTCATTCAAATCATTCCAAAATCCTCCTCAATGAAGTTCTGGTATCCTTACCTCTCAATGATTCCTCCAAATGTGTCCTCAATCCTCCCAAGGTCCTGACCTTCATGCTTTCAAAGCTACTCTTCAATGTAAGGGAATTTTTCACCCTCCTCTTTTAAGTCATGACTTCCTTTATGTTATGTATTCCAATTTCCATTTTCATTATGTGGGGGTTTGTTCTTATATATCCCTAATACTTTCCATTTCATTTCCAAATGAAGGGAGACCCTTTTCACTCTCATAAATTTATTTTATGAATTTCTAAGTGAAGTCATTAGGCTGCCAAAATTTTTGTAAAAGAAATTACATCTTCACTTTCCTCTCAAGTTTCTTTTTCATGTGTTATTTCATTAAAATATCCATTCCATGATCTTATTTATTTTTAATATATACCTCTATAGAAAAATTATTCATTTATTTAAGGGATACCCTTATCCCCTATCTTTTTATTATTTTCTAAAGCCATGTTATATAGCTGTTTTGCTGTAGAAATTTCGTCTCAAATTTTCTCTCTCTTTATCTCATGAAATTATCTTATTTTATTTATGTGAATACCTAGACCTATTTATTTTCTATGGGTGTTCATAAATACATAAAAATTGTATTCTTGATTCAGTAATTAACATACATATAACCCTTACTCCCTTTCCATGGGTTATAAATGACGTAATGATCAAGTTTTTTAGAACTTTTAAAATGTCATGATTGTGAAATGAAACTCATTTATTTTATTATCTATGGGTTATTTATGAAATTTTGGATTGTGTTATATGTGTATCAAATGAAAATAAATAAATATTAAGGGTGCACCCTGGTATCACTCCAATGCATTGGGTAAATAATTTAATCTCTAGAGATGACAAGTTTCACGATACCTTGGTGAATAACCTTGGTAATTTTTATGACACTTTGGGGATGAACCTTGGTGATATGTTCATGAATGTCTAAATGAAATGTTGTATCCACGTATTCATGTAATGGTTCAAGTTATTTTTATTATGAAATTCCTCTACTTCCATTTCTCATATCTTTATGTTTTTATCAAGTTCTTATTGATTTCACAAGTAAACTAATTCCCTTGTTTTCTTTACTGGGCCTTCTGCTCACCCTTTCCATTGATGTATGTCTCCTAGTTATGAGATGCAATAATATTTCTTATGATTAACCTATAAAGATTCCTTTCAAGTGTATTTAGAATAATTTTATATGTTTTCATGTATTATGTTCTTGATTTCCAATACACTAAACATTAAAGATCCTCTGTATGTAAAATGTAATGAAAAGTTATATAATAGAAAAGAGGGATGTCATAACGGTCCAGATCACCTACTGGCATGGTGCTGACATGGTACTAACGTGGTGATAATGTGTCATGACAGAGCACCTACTGGAAACTTGCTAGAATTTTCACCAGCGGCATGAACAATACTGTCTTCTCCGGCACGGGGTTACTGTTCATCCACGGGTTTGGCCAAACTTTGATCAAGATTATATCCTTCGTTTCAGCTCTATTTTCAATCCGCTTGCACTATTTGAATAATATCATTGTTCTATTCACGTATCTGGACCTGGAAAAATTTTACGACCACTTTCAATTTCCGGGTCACCGGAAAAATCGTCATTGCCTCGCCGTTTCGACTCCGCTCACTCCAGCTCGCTCTAATACCACTGGTTGGGGCGCAGCGGAGGTGCATGGCACCAAAAAAACACAAAAACATGAGTTAAATAGAAGAACACACAGATTTTATGTGGTTCGGCTTTGAATCCTACATCTGCAAGAGAAATAAAGGCCAATTTCAATTCACTCTCTCCGTCTCGTCGGAGGATTTACAACACACCCATACACATCAGATTTCTCACCTCCAAACTCATGGGACTTGATCCCATTTAAAGAGGAAGAAATTACTCAATGTTAATGGTGGTTAACCAACATTCATCAAACCTTGAGAAGTCTCCTCACCATTGGCTGCTCCTCTGCTATGTTGGCTGCCCACCAAAGGAAGACACATACCAGGCTGCTACCAACAGAGATGACTCCCAAAATGGGAGTGGCCCCCAAAACCTCTACACGAATTCTTATAGAATAGAGAATGATTTGTCTACTAAAATACATTGATCAATTAAAGTACGAAAATTTCTTTCCAAGGAAGATTGTAAGTAAATTTTCCTTAAGTGATAGAGGCCATCCAATTTTTCACATGGAATTAATCTATGAAAATAAGAAGTGGGTTTAGAATTTGGTTATTGAATCATGCGTACAGGGTTGGTTTAAAAAGAACTCATTACTTTCAGAGATCATGTGTGAAGGTTATCATTTTCTCTTTAAAAAGAACAGGGGATTTTTTTTGGAAAAAGTAGATAGCAGTAGGAAAAGGGAAGTATGTGATGAAGGATGTAGAATTAGGTAAGATCACTTGTGAATTTTTGAAGGAATTTCATAATCTTTCACTGAGAGCTTATTCATACTTTTGGTTTTCTTTGTTTATTGTAAATTTCAATGACTATTTTAAATATACTGAATATTTTTGTTATGATTATTGGATAATTTTATGAATGGTAATGTGATTTATCTGGTAGTTACTTTTACTTAATTAAAGTGTAATGTGTGACCAAGAGCTACCCTTTTTCATCTTTCAAGTTGTAGATATCCCTAAATTGTTGGAAATCAATGAAAAATATTTCTGTTTTGTTTGGTATCAGTCTACTTACCATCTAGAATTCCATTTGAGAAGAGGATTGTTCATACAAGTGTATAACATTATAAATAATTTATAAGTTCTTTCTCATTTGGGACAGGTTTCTTCATTGGGTGGATTAATGGATTTTGGTTTTGAGAAACTAGAGAACCCATTCATCCACAGGTTCTCCATTCAAGAGAATTGACTAGACTATTTTAACCAAATCTATAAAGGCATGAATAAATACATAAAAATAAATAAAAAACATAAAAACAAAATAATAACTATCCAATGGAATTCCCAAATTTTATCCTTATACTAATCCTTGTATGTTTGTGATATTTTCACTCATTCTTATATTTTTTACTGTTTCACTGCTTCCCTTTTATTCTCACTCCACCAATTTCATCACCACTATTTATGTTCATCATTTCAATATTATATTTTCCTTGTCACTTTTTTGTTTCCTTGTTTTTTTGTTACTTTCTCACACACAACACTCCTTTTTCAAAATTCATTCCCTGTGGACGAATCCCTATTCACTAATATACTAGTTTTAAATGGGGTTTATAAATTTTAATCTTCCTTGAACCTAGAAGAAACCTAGGTCCTGAACATACGTTTGGTGTAATTACTGGCTAAGGTCACATGCGACCAAGAAAAAACCAAAAAAATCAATATATATATATATATAAAGAAAAATATATATTGAAAACAGTGTGACTAAAATCTAGGAGATCAATAGAAAACATGGAATAAGTAATACCTAAAATCAATAAAAATATAAGTTCTATAGAAATAAAGAAGAATCATGCAATGGAAAATATTAGGGAAGATCAAAATAATAAATAAAATGACAACTTCATCCAAGAAGGAAATTTCAACCTGCCACAACCTTGTAATGAACTGATTGATAGAGTTAGAGTTAGGGTGTTTGAGGTGATTATAGTGTCAAACAATCCATTATCAATTAGGCAGGCCCTTAGGCCTCAAAACTATAAAATTAAGAAATATCACATGTAAATGATTCCATATTACCATGGATTACCAAATAAATACACTTTGGACATTACTAGGGACTTATATGGTAAATTAAAACAATTTCCACATAGGGGATTGACTAAGGAAGAGTTAAATATGGGGTTATTCTCATTTTTTTGGAATAGAAAAGAATAAATATGGTTTCAATAGATAAATTAAGAAATATTTGATTTATGGGAATAAATGTAAATTGATTTCATCAATAAAGTTTACCCGAGGAGGGTAACTTCTAAGATTAGGCACAAAATACCTGAATTTTTACAAGATGTGGGTGAGATGTTCCATGATAATTGGGATAGATTCAAGGGTCTACATAGGCAGTTCCCGAACAACTAGTGTACAGATAGTTACATAGGCTTAAAACATAGATACTGCATCATTTTTTATGAATATTCATTACATTACACAAACACATTATTGAGGACATTAATATTCACGTGCCATTGGAAACTTGGAAACCTAATATTCTATATTGGTGTAATATATTCAACATCACCCTTAAATATCTTCCAATTTAGTAATCCTACATAAAACCATTTATTATAATATGGGTAAAGGAAATATAAGAAAGGGTGATCTCAGATTATTAGTAAGGGTAAACATAATAGATATCATCCAATGATCATATGAAAGAATAAGATAAGAATAAGGATATGTGAACATTAACATAACTTATGAGGTTCATAATAAACCTAAAATATTGTATAAACATGAGTCATGGTATATGGATTGGTATTTCATAAGATATTAATAATAAGGGAAACAAAGAACATGATCCATGATAGCATAACCTTGTAATAAGACATGGAATTAGTGGAATACACATAATCATATTAAATCTAATACCAAGGATGCCTACCTAGACATTCATAAAATTTTAGGCTCATGAAAATTTCTCATGTACCCACTTCAGGCTTGGGATGTCCTCCAGAGTACCCTCTTGTCTCAAGCTTAGGATGACCACCCATGTAACCTCGTGTATCAGGCTTGGTCTGACAACCCGTATACTCTCTTGTTTCAGGCTTGGGTTGACCACCAGTGTACCCTCACTACTAGAAAACAGGTCTATATCCACAAGCCTATAGCCATGGTTTTATAAGTCTGTGGCTATAGCTTAGTTCATACCACAATTCTATTAAAACTATGGATATATCATTATTTATAGCCACGGATTAATAAAATCCATAGTAAAGTTTTTTCTTTACTATCTATCAGGCTCCTCCTCCCTAGTTCGTGACTCCTCTCCTCCCCTGATCCACAAGCTCCTCCTCCCCAGTCCGCAACGCTCTTCGTGATGCTCTTCTCCCCTCCGCCCTCGATCCACAAGATCCTCCTCCCCACTATCCATGACTCCTTGAACCCTCAACCTGGACCTACTCTCCACGCACTCCTCCCCGATGTCGCTGCTACACTTCATGGCCATTGGTGTTTCATGGTGGCGTCCCCACCCTCACGTTCGACATTCTCCTCCCACCCTCGACCCTCTCCCCTGGCGAATACTCCTTCTCCCTCGTTGTTCCTCCTCCCATTCCATTCCTCCAAAGACTGAATGGTCAGGGATTCTATCCTATAAGTTGATTGGAATTTTATTTTTTTCCTTGCCCACACGCTTGGTTTCTCATGAATATGTGAAATTTTCAAGAAATTTGAAAGGGATTTCAATGTCGAGCTTCAGAGTTAAGGGGAAATTTTGAACAGGAGTTCCCTGGCCGAGTCGACTCATCATGCTCAATTGGTTCTGGGCATTGATAATAGGTTTTGAAATTTATTTTATTTCTCTTGTTTCCTTGAATTTTTCAAAACAAGAGCTATGACATCCCTTCATAAATGAAGATTATCTTTTGTAATTTTCAAGGTCTTGGGAACTCTCCCATAATCACATCCCCGAGATACTTTATTATGGACAGAAACCCATGATTATTAGTTTATCTAAACCTAATACGTAGTTTGAAAAATGGAGGGAATTTAAATGGTCCTCCCTTGGATATTCCTATGTATCACAAAAATAAAGTGATAATGACTCTGAGAATCCCTTTATTTTAAAGTATGATAGTATCATCCTGCATTATGTACAGAAAATTAGCAAGAATTTTTAGTTGATATTGGTATCCAAGGAATTGTGATCTCCTTTTATTTTGTTTATTCCTCTAACTCTTACATGAAAAAAATTTATATTTTGGATAATCTTGAAGGGGTAATTTCTTAGTGTTCATATAGTTGGGTGATTCTGAGGGGTTTTAACACTATTCTAAGGCATGAGTAAAAAACTGGTCCACACATCAATATGATGGAAGATTCGGAATTTTCATCCTATTTTGATAAATATAGTATGGTTGAAGTTAAAATTGTGTGTGGTTACTAAACTTGGTCTTGATACACCATCAATGTATTACAAGCTAGCAAATTGGATAGATTTTTTGTTTAAATTGATGACAATAATTATGTTATTGATGTATCAGGTCTGGATCTCCCAAAAATGTCACTATGATCACAATCCTTTTATGGTGGATATTTTCACAAATAAATTGACATCATCTCCCCCTCCATTTGAATTCAACAATGGATGACTTTTTTTTCCTGGTTGTATGGTGATTATCATCATTACATGGAACCTAAAAATTTATGGAATCCCTCTTCAAATCTTGGAAAAAAAGTTAAAGAATGTTAAAAGGATGACTCTTTTCTGGA
Organism: Viscum album; assembly: GCA_963277665.1. Classification (NCBI taxonomy): domain Eukaryota; kingdom Viridiplantae; phylum Streptophyta; class Magnoliopsida; order Santalales; family Viscaceae; genus Viscum; species Viscum album. Next base: position 492,103,422 of record OY728166.1, read on the forward strand.
ACAAGGTATATTTCTATAATATGGGTAATGATATCAAAGAGCTTGATAAATCCTTACTACAATTTCATAATATTAATCAAAATTATAATGATCCTTCAAATGGTGAGATTAAAACCCTATCTCATCTTTATGAAAACCCAATTCAAAAAGAAAGGCTAGTCTTAAACGAGTATAATATAATATGGATGTAGGAGGGAGATATAAAAACTATATTTTTTTCGTTATATACACAAGGAAAAGTATATTGGAAGAGTAGTTTATTCCAATAGAATTGATGGGTCTTTATAGAACTCATAAAATCAGTTTTCTAATGTTATGCTTGACTATTTTGGAATACTTTTCTCAAATAAAGGAGAAGATTTTACTTTCTAGATAATGGATAAAATTACTTGTGTTGTTGATAACAATCAAAACAATTCTTTAACTAAATCTTTTGATGATAAGGAGGTAAATACGTCTCTCTTCTCCTTAGAGTGTGGCCAGGCCTGATGGGTTCACAAAAAAAATTTATCTGGTTTACTTGGTTATTGTGTATGTTTATTTACATAATTCTATGAGATAATTATTTAATCATGCTTCTATACCTTATGGAATCAATTCCAATTTTATTACTTTGATTCAAAAAAATGATAATGTAGTGGATATTAAAGACTACAATCCTATTTCCATTGGGAAAACAATTCAAAAAATTATTAGAAAAGATATTAATTTGAGGCTATGATCTATTGCTTGAGGCGTCATATAATCAAATCAATTTGGATTTATACCTAGAATAAGAATCCCAAATTACCTATTCACTTCCTCAAAATGTATCGACATTATGAAGAACAAAGGTAGGAATGAGAACATTTAACTAAATATTTCTCGAGGAATCATAGCCCATGCTTATGCATGTGAGAATATTTATAAGGATCCTCTTGTGGTAGTTTATGATTATATAGATTGTTTGACATTATTGCATTTATGTTTTCCATTTTAATCCTCACTCCTCTTATTTGAGACACCTCAGGAATCTCCAAATATTTTTTTGACTCACAGGGGGGTGTGCAGGCTAGGGGGTGGTGTGGGCTAGGGGGTTGGGGGTGTAGGGGGGCTGTGCAGGCTAGGGGGCAGGGTGGAGGGGGGCTGGGGGTAGGGGGCAGGGGGTAGGGGGAAGGGGCAGGGTGGAGGGGGCTGGGTGTAGGGGGGCTGGGGGTAGGGTGGAGGGGGGCAGGGGGCAGGGGGTAGGGGGCAGGGGGAGGGTGGAGGGGGGAATGGGGCATGGGGGAGGTCTGCAGAGCAGGGGGAAGGGGGTAGGGTGGAGGGGGGCAGGGGGTAGGGGGCAGGGGCAGGGTGGAGGGGGGAAGGGGGCGTGGGGGATGTCTGCAGGGCAAGTGGGAGGGGGGTAGGTCTACAGGGTAGGGGAGGTCTTCAGGGAAGGGGGAGGGGGAGGGGTGGGTGGAGAGGGCAGGGTGGAGTGGGGGGGGGGGGGGGTCTGTAGGGCAGGGGGAAGGGGGTGGTCTGCGGGGGGGGGGGGGGGGGTCTACAGGGTAGGGGGAGGGGGTGGGGTAGTGGGGCAGTAGGGAAAGGGGGTGGGGCAGGGGGTGTATTTATACTCTATAGGTTTCTTTAATCTTAGATAAAGTTGAATAACCATTACAATCCATCTCTAACTCCCCCATTTACCCATGATTATGTTTCTCTAAATATGCCCTCCTATTTACAACATATAGCTTTCACTAATTCATGGCTTGATATTAGTTGCAACAAATCAGATTTTGTATGATACCACTAGTTGTTATTGGTATGGATTTAACAAATTTTTATTTAAAAATCTAGGCCATTATGTCCACTTTTTTTTTAATTATAGCTTATAAAGATAGATTTGGATCCTACAATCTGTCCTCCTTTTGGTGGGTTGATTCCACTACCACATTTCATGAATTTACCTGTGTATAGCTAGATTCAATATGATATTTTAAATTACATTCACTGGTGGAAATACCACTTATACCAACACCTTCAAACCAACGGTTTGAGAAAACCATTGGTTTAAGTAATAAATTGATGTGTTTTCCCAACAGTTTCATTAAACCATTGGGAATAGATTATATTAGACAATATTTTCCTATGCTTTTTAGAAACTGTAGTGAACCCCCCCCCCAAATAATATTTCTCTAAAATTTTAGAAACCATTGGGAAAAAACTCCAAATAATCATATCTAACCCACGAACAGATCTCTCTTCACATTGTTGAACAAATCTCTCCTTCATCGAACCCTACTTCCCGAGCACGAACCCACGAGCTCACTTCCTCCGTCGAACAAAATCTCTCATCAAACAGATATCTCCACTAAATGACATCTCCTCCTCCAACAAGATCTCTCCTCCTACCCTACCTCCCGAGCATGAACCCTACTTGGTGAGATCACTTCCTCCATCACGATCTCACTTTCTCTAGAGCGGATCTCTCCAGGATTTCAACCCTAATTTATGTCTACCTCATTTGTAAGATACCTTGAATCATAGATCTCTCAATCCATTCTTCAATTGAAACATCTATATTCATTGCATTCTGCTCGAAATTGGGGAATTCCTTTTATTTTCCACTTTGATATTCTTCTAATGGACTTGATGTGGTGTATTTATCAGTTTCCATATGGGATTATGGTGGATTACATTCATCAAAATTTTATTTTTTCGGATTAATATTATTTTTATTGAGGTGGGTGATTTGAAAAATCTCCCTAATGACTTCATTGGTTTTATAGTATCTGCATCATGTTTGACAGTGTCATCATGTCATGCGTGTGACCTCTTCTATTTATAATCCATGGAAATTTCTCAAATCCTCACTATTAGACCTTCCACATATCCTGTTGGGTTTATTGGTGATGAATACCATGATAATTTGGCCACAAAAGAGGTGTTCTTATCTATAACCATGGGTTAGAACATTGATGGTATGAGTCTAGTGACTTATACCTAGAATGATAAATTGATCAAGGAATTAATAGAATTGTAAATTGAATTTTTTCTTCTCATGACATGTGAATTTGAATTTGTAATTATTAGTATGTGAATTGGAATTGACACAATTGAAACATGAATTGATAATGTATCATGAAACTGTATAATTGGTATGAAATTGGAAAAGACACAATGTTATATTGACAAGAACTGATATTTGGCTGAATGGAATATGAGGAATGATAATTGGTAATTTTAATGAATTAAAAAATGTGTCATATGTCAAAATATTTGTCATGTTTTGGTGTTTTGTTAAGGGTTTTTCTCTTGGTTGTTCTTGATGCATGGTTATATAATACCTGGAATGGTTACTCCACACTTAGCATTATTTTTCTCCTTGGGAATTTAATATTTTCTATAATTAGAATTCACATAAAGTCCATTAACCCATGGAATATGAGATATATCTCTGGAATTGGTAATGTGTGTTAGGTTAGTGGTCCATGGAATGGGTAATGTACCTTGTCATGGTTCCTTGTCAAGGAAATAATCTAGCATTATGGTAGGCATGGATAGACATATATGGAACTCTATTGAATCAAGTTTGTCATACCACGAGTGTCAACCTAGAGCTCGAGTGTTGGCAGGATAATATGATGTTCAACATTAAATTAACGAATTCATGAAAATCAATATCATACTATGATATATGATTGATTTTTGGTTTTCTCAAAACATAAAAATAGTTATCATTGTAGTGTTTGTAGATATAAATCATTGGAAGTTCACATAGAAGATACCATGAGAACATTATTTCTTTGCGATTTAGGTGAACAATATATGATGTGTTTCTAGTTTTTTAAAGAATATCATATTCTCTGTGAAATCATTTGGAGATCATAAAATTGTTAAGAATATTTTATGTGTAGAATTATTCATACCATTGATGCTTTGTGGATGCAGTTGTCATTTGAATGGAGTGTTATAATTTGAAAATGAAAATGTTATATAATGCATACTGTTTTAATATGTTCATGATGCATGTGAAGGGAAATTGGTTTGTGGATAAATCTTTCGGTCTTTTTGGATTCACATAATATTGAATGGGTAACCATATTTTATTAAATTATAAAGTGTTATCTATATGAAAGGTTCCCTATAAATATGTCATTAACTCATGGTAAAGGTGTTGAAACATTTTTAGAGATGTGATTAACAAGAATGTATTTTCGGATTTTCTCCAAGTTGATTTTTTTCAATGGAATAACAACACTATATGAAGGATTCATTTTACAAAAATATTTTCCTTAAAAAATATATATATGTGAAGTGCGTGTTATGTGACATTTCCATTCAAGTGTTGTTTTATATCAACAAGTATGGTAATAAGGTGGGTTTATCAACTTCTAAGTTATTATGCTTTTTTTCTCAACACTGGAGCACTTTTCTTTATAGATCAAAAGTGTTTGATTTTCTTTGTGATTTCTTATTTCTCACATTCTAAACATTTATGTTTAGGAAACATGGTTTTCTCTTCTTTCACATGTTTATTATTGTTTGAAAATTTCATATTCACTTGAGAAATTAGAGAACTCTCAATGCTTTTCGTTTTTTTGTTTATCCATTTATAACTCATCAGAATATATGATCAAACATTCTTTATTTTCATGTTCAACCTTCTTCATAGGTGTGGATCCATTTTTTGTTATGATATATTCTATTTGATTAGAAATCGTGTCCTCTAGTAAAATTTTTTTATCAGGTGGGATAAAAACTTGTATCGAACAAAAACAAATTAAGCTGAAACTCGAGACAAACTAATTATATACCATTAACAGGAAGAATAATTATTAATTAATCGAAATTTATTATTTTATAGTATCATTTTGAAACATGGATCTATTTCCCCTTGCTTGCAAGAACATGATTTGACCCATGGGACACTGTGGTTCTTATATGTTGGGCGGTGACGTGTATAGTCACAGGAGACAGGTATGTTTTAGTTTAGTTTTTATTTTATTTTCTTTATCCCATTGGCCAGTTAGTTCTTTTACTTCATTCTGTGGAGAAAGGGTAATTATATTCTGCGAAGGGGGGAAAATGGGTTCATATTGATTCTAGTCTGCTGGATTTTATCCGAGGTAATATTATATGGTTACTACTTGTCTCACACCTCATGTAGTTGGGGATTTCAGTGTCTTTGACTCCATATTATGTTTTCAATAGGGTGTTGGATCATTTTGTATTGGTTCATGTGGATTTGGTTCTCCCAATGGAGGTAAGGCTTTAATGCCATTGGTTGGTTTCTCACTAGTTATGTAGAATCCTTTATGTGTTTTAGTGTTCCTAATATCATTTGTGTATTGTGTTGATCCATGCTTGTTGGTTTTGAGTAGCCAAGTTAAGGGAGACTCGCCTGTGTGTGAATAGGTCAGAAAGTATATGTATGTGGGTTCTCCCATTACATGTATAGTCAACCATCGCAGTTATTATGCACGTATGTGGCTATGTGTTCCCATGTATATATATATAAATACATACGCAGGTGAGTGGAGACTGGTATATGCATATAAGCATATGTGCAAGGATCCCTTTCAACATTCTCATGGCCATGTAGGTGTGTGCATAGGGGCCAGGTGTCCTTTCATGTGTGTGAAGGTGCATATACCCAGTGGGGGAGGAGAAACTTTTAGTTAGAAACCTCTAAGATCAAAAGTGGACGGTTTGGTTCCACCTTGTGGTAGGATCCCTCTTCTAGCCTATTTAATTCAAGAATGCTTTAAATTGAATTTAGATTCTTTCTTAATTTGGATTAATTATATTGAATTGCGTATCTTGAATAAGTGTTCTTTAATATAATTGTTTCATTTGATAAATAAATTTATGTTTTTATAAAAAAAATCCTCCAACGGAGGTGCGCTGTCTGCGAAAACTCACAGTGATAGTTATGTTGATCTAGATTCTTAAATTATTGCATTTGATTTGTGCTGAATGAGTTTTAGAATATATGTTAAATATAATTAAATGAATTGTGTGATAAAGCAATGCCATGATTTTATAATAAAACCCCTCCAACTGAGGTGCGCTATCTTCTAAACCAAAGAGTAGTGACAGTTATGTGTATCATGTTTAGATTTGGTTTGAGTTTTTCATATTCCTCTTGTTGGTGTTTGTTTTGTGGCTAGATAGTTTTTGTTTTCATTGAATAATATAAATTGTCTTATCATACTCATTTAACTCAATTGACATTGCCTAAGTAGGCATATTCCTTGACCATGAAACTTTCCTTTTCACGCTTAGAATATTATAAAAAAAATTCCATGTTTAGGCAAAGTGAATGAATTTGTAAATGGTTTGTTTAGGGTGTATGATTATTTTCCATTGTTTTGTTTTCCTTTAGACGTTGTGTCATTGTGTTGCTCGCTACAACCTTCTCTGGAGATCCCTTCTTATAGAATATTAAATATTTGATCTGTTCTATCATCTTTCGGCGGGGCGACGGTCGGAATGTTTCCTCACCTCCTCTCGCTCCCTTCGCTCCTGGCCAGATGATGTTGCCCCGCGGATGTCGCTAGACCATACCAACATGATGCGGTCATGCCACGGTCACGCCGCGGTCACGTTATGGTCACGCCGCGGTAATGCCGTGATTTGGCCCTGCTCCACGACGACACCATGTGCCGGTTCGTAGTGATAGTATTCCATGAGTCTTGTGATCAATATTGAGACTGACTAATCAAAATTTCTGTCAGTGGAACGATGACAGGAATGGTGCCCTGCCTCCTCGCGCTCCCTTCGCTCCTGACCGGAAGATGTTGCCCCGCAGATGTCGTTGGACCGAGCTAACACGCTGCGGTCACGCCGCGGTCACGCCACGGTCACGCCGTGATTTGGCCCTGCTCTAGGACGACACCCCGCAACAATTCATAGTGATATTATTTCATGAGTCTTATGATCAATGTTGAGACTGAATAATCGCAATTTCTGCTGACGGGGTGATGGTCGGAATGTTGCCCCGCCTCCTCTCGCTCCCTTCACTCCTGGCCAGAAGATGCTGCGCTGTGGATGTTACTGGATCGGGCCAACATGTCGCGGTCACGCCGCGGTCACGCCGCGGTCACGCCGCTGTCACGCTGCGGTAATGCTGTGATTTGGCCCTAATCCAGGATGAAACTCTATGGCTGTTCGCTGTGATAGTATTTCTTGAGTCTTGCGATCAATGTTGAGACTGACTAATCACAATTTTTGTCGGCGGGGTGACAGCTGGAATGTTTCCCCACCTCCTCCCGCTCCCTTCACTCCAGGCCGGAAAATGCGACCCAACAGATGTCGTTGGACCGGGCCAACATTCCGCGGTCATGTCGTGGTCACGATGCAGTCACACCGCAGAAATTCCCTGATTTGTCCCTGCTTTAGCCACATCTATCCCACACCAGCCCATCTCCACCTTGATTTCATCCCAATGCCACCAGCATTCCAGCCCGCAATAGCCCCCCTTCCACCTTCAAATTAGCCCGCACCATCCCCCCAGAACCTGAAACTAGACCCATTCCACCAGCATTTCAGCCCCTTACACCTACATTCAAGACCGCAACAGCCCCTAGCCACCTGCAATCCATCCCGCACTAGCCACCAGACCAGCCACCACCCCCTAGACTTCTGCAAAAAACTCAAGCCAGCCCTCTGTCACCTGCAAAACAGCCCCAGCCACCAGTTTCAGCCCTCAGCGTCCCCAGACCTCTTTCATCCCAGCCCGCACCAGCCCCTAGCCTCCTACATTCCAAGATGCATGAGAAAAACTCCATAAAAATCACAAAAAGGAAAGGTGAAAGTGGATTCCCTTTCATGAGCCCTCTTTTCCCCAAAAAGTATCCATGTAAACTGCCATTAATGTTCACCGAGAACATTGGGGTAGAGACACATCTTTTAACCCAAGACAAGAACCTAGCCGGAAAGCCGAGCAGATCCAAATCATCCCATAAGAAGTCCCACCTGACTAAATCAAAATCCTTGAATAAATCAATCTTGAAGACACACCTAGGAACCCCATAATCAATTTTTTATCCCCACAATAATTCCTGGGTAACAATATTATTAGGATGAATTTGTTTTGATACTGAACGTTGAGGATATTTTTATCCATCTTTAGATTTATGAGTATCTTATGGTTATTTTTGTAACCATCCTACTAGAGGGTCCAAGTTATAAGTGGTGGAAGTCTATTACTCAGACTAAACCATACAAAGACTATTCTTGGAAAATTTTCAAGGAATTGTTCATTTAGAATTCTTTCATAATGATGTGAAGGTACTGATGGCTATAGAATTTTCTAGGAGGGGTTGTCCAGGTGGGGTGTCCAAGGGCTGTTCGGGGGGTGTCGGGCGGTCTGCAGGGCAGGGGGGAGGGTGCAAGTGGGGTGTCTAGGAGGGGATGTCCCGGGGGTGTCTAAGGGTTGTCTGGGGGACACCGACAAGCATTGATAGGAACTGTAGCAGTGTGGACATCGGGGTCGACTATACTGTAGCACTTTTGACAAAGCTGGTCGCCTTTCACTGTATCGATGCAGACTTACTTTTGGAACAGTGATCGTATTATTCATTTTATAGCCCATTTTCAGGCTAGGGTTATCACTTGAAAAACTCTGTAATTTTGTGCTCACGAATTAGTGAAGTTATGCCTCTTAGTAGACGTAGGGATTTTTCCCGAACCACGTAAATCATTGTGTTCTTGTTGTTTTCTTTTCTTTTGCATTCTTTTTTAGTTTCTTATTTCTGTCATTGCGACTCCCGGTGATTCCGCAACAATAATAACTTAAAACAACTCCTCTCCTACAAACAAAATAGGTTTAGAACAATTTTTTTGTCTTCAGACCAAATGATGGAAGCTTTAATCATAAAAACAAACACTAGTGAGTCTCATCATGCTTGTTCGGAAGCAGGAACAACCATGAAAAATCTGATTTCATTTGCAGAACTTGCTGAATTATTATCAACCATAAGGATGTAAACTAAATCAAACCTCTAATATGTAGACCAAAATATCAACTCTCCCAAGCCAACTCCAAGTAAGTGACTGACTCCATTTTAGTAGGATTCAAAATTGTTGTACTCCAAGAAGCTAGTAGAGATACTCCTTTCCATGCTAAAAGAAAAAACTGGAATTCATCTGTCTTTCCTTTGTCCCCCATGGATTCCAGAAATCAAAGTTTCAAGTGAGTCACAAAAAAATTATACTTTATCCCACATGAATTCGTCAACATGAACACTCGCACTAATTATGTGTACTCCAAGAATACCAGCTCCCCTTGTCTCATAACTCATCAAAACAACCACAATCTCTTTGTTAGTGGAAAAAATGTTGCCCACAGAGGGTATGAAATTTGGAGAAATATTATTGGTTGATTTAGAAAACCAGTATGTACCCCATGTTAGTAACATATAAGGAGAAATATTAAAAAATACATTGGTCGTATCTCTTGTCTTTACAAAATCAACAACAAACCCAACTTATTTAATAGTAATTCCACCCTTTGATGCATTTATAACGATCATAATTTTTCATGCAGGAGAAGATGGCTTCCCAAATATGAGTTTCAGTTATGATGTAGCCAAAGAATAACATGAAAGTAGAAACATCCTTTTGGGATCTCTCAGAAGTTTATGAACTTTAAATTGTTCCCTTATAGTAACAAACATTTTCCCTACCAGAACTAAATACAAACACAACACTTCACCCTTTTTTCTAACAATTGTTTCACAACACTGCCCCAATGAAATTGGAATCTATAAATTCAAGAGTCAAACTGGATAAATAATAATCTTTCCTAGTGATATAATTCACAAATCTTGAATTCTCAATGGCATCCTAAAGAACAAAAATAATTTGGCCTATTTGTTTCGTTGCCAATTTTTTCTTCAGCGTCTCTAACAATTCCCGTTGGACATGTGTTTTCCACATTATAATCTATTTAAATTTATCAACTTCATAGAAGTGAAATAATTTGTATCCAGTTATTTCCAACAATTATTCAAGGATCTACATCCTCATTAAATAAGAAAAAACTCAAAAACCACTGGAAAAGACCTTCCACATCAGTAACATAAAATAAATCTATCACAAATGGAGTGTGAAACATACTGGAAAACAAAGACCTCCTAGGCCAAGAATTAGATATTGGGGAATATTATGTCATGTTTATAAAATTATTATAGTGGTTTTTCATGTGGAAATATAATCCAATAGGTAATCCATACTATTTTGAAAATCCTTGTGAAAAGTACCCCTTATAGTAACCTTCTAAATCCGTTGTATTAACCAATGAATTACCATCCAGAACCCTCTTAGACTAAAGAAGAGGCGCTGACCTTTCTTGGTCAGCCCTTTTCTCCTTTAGGAATCTTTGAACCAATGTGTAAGAATCCTCCACATCATTTGCTGCAGTTGTCACTAGACTAGCTTGACTCTTTCTACCACTGGTAGAAAAAAATGCTCACAGCCAATCCGAGTATCTGTAGAAGAAATATATTGTTGTCTCATAGAAACTCTACCAACCTCCATTACATTTTCCATAGAAGTTCCAACATCAATCACTTCTGGTTCTATGGGTTCTACTTCAAAAAAAATCAAAATACTCATCTATTGTTGCTAATTTGTACTTCAACGTGATTTATTCTGATAGAACATTCAAACAGTTGTTTCCTTAGTTAGTGGTTCTATTAGAAAATGAACATGTTTCCCCTCCACAATATTCCTTTCATGTTTATCCTATGAAGAAATCAGATCATAATGTACCACGTCAGGACATTCAAGACAGGATTCAAACTTCTTCTCAATCTCTTCATTGTTTATCCCTTTCTGTTTGAACTGAAAAATCCACAATATTTCTACCTATCTATTCAATTCCATTTGATACACTACCAAGAAAAAATAAAAATAAGATATTACCTCTTCAGGACATACTGTTTTGGTTTCAAGTTGCTTCTCCTTGGCATTGCGTCTACTAAATGTACATGTGGTGGCTTTTTCCCCTCAATTTCCAGAATCTAAGCAATGAGACTCTTGTATCTCCTACTCTCATGCTTCTGCTTGAAAAAACTGAAGCTGTTTTTTATAGTTGTTATTAGTTCTTGAATCACGATAATATGAGATCGAATAAGTCAAACTTCTATAGAAAATTTTAATTCCACCATAAACAACAATCAAGCTAACAAATCTCATGAACATCCTCCGGATTCTGTAGCATGTCTTCAGAAATGGTCACAACTTCCTAATGTTCGTGCCTCCATTAGATTCGAGTTTTTAGCAGCAATTTTCCCAAAGGTTGTTTCCAATATAAAAACAGCTGTTAGAGAGAGAAATAAACTACAAGTAATTCATTTATTTAGTCTTTTTTTTCAATGAAAAATGCCTCCATGAAAGAGTCGCGCGTACTTTCCGATCACAATCATGCCTAACTGAAACTAGTTGCATAAACCATTTCCTCAGTGTGAGATGCATCTTCAATTTTCCCCACCTTTGTTGCATTTCCCAAATCCTTACTCTCTCTCCATCTATCAAAAATCTTGGATCAGCTTCCCTCGAGTGATTTTCCCATTGGAGTATTCAAAAGTTAGGTAACAAACCTAACAGTAATGAGTGCAGTTGAAAATAGGTAGAAAAGAATTGAACAAATAGACATGGCTCACTTGATATTTCTAGGATGAGAAGAAATGGAGATACATAATGAGGGAGGAGAATAATCTCAAGGAAGAAGACCACCTCTCCAAGAGATAAGGTCAGCAACTCCCAAGGCCCCTACCTCTCAACATAAACTAGTTGAACAAAGCCAATTAATTTGTACCCCCTTACCGCTATTCTCTCCCCTATTCAATATCTAAAATAAATGCTAACAACCCATGAAACAACTCCCTAACTACTATATATGGCCAAAATAGAAAATTATCGAGAAATAAAACATCACCCCTAATTATTCACTACTTCCCATACATGCCCCAGCCAGCCCCACAAAAAACTAACCCCCATATATTACTAACATTTAGTACCCATTAAAAACTCATATTATCCAATAGGTGGACTACGAATAGCTTTTCTCGACTACATAAGTACTGGAATGACAAACTATTCTCAAGAACTATAACGGAATCCCCTAGAGGTGGAATTGGGGGAAGCCTAAGCATTAATGTAACTTTTACAATCTTTTGCTTAGAGAATAAGTCTTCTGAATCTCACTGACCTTACTTTATTGGCCCATTTTTAGTATCCCATCACAAATAAACCAAACACATATAAAGCCCAATTTTAATAATAGAGCTTCATGCCCCCAAAAAAGAACTTAAAATAGATCCTATTGTATCGAAAACACAGGCTGAGAATCAATATTTTTTTCTTCATACCAAATTTTCGAAGCTTTAATCATAAGCACAGTCACCGGTGGGTCTCAGCATGCTTGTTCAGAAGCAGAAACAACCATAGAAAAATATGATTTTATTCACAAAACATTCTGAATTATTCTCAACCAGAAGGATGTAAACTTACAGAAACCTCCAGAATGTATAAAAAATCCTTTACTCTCTCCAAAACTCTCTAATAAAGTTAATGATTCCCTTTTAGTAGGCTTCATAATTTTTTAACTACTAGCATCCAGTGTAGGTACCACTTTCCATGCCAAAAGAAAAAACTAGAATGTAGCCTTCTTTCCTTTGTCCCCCATGGATTCCAGAAAGGAAAGTTTCAATTAAGTCACAAAATAATGTTCTACTTTCTCCCACAAGAATCCTTCAACATGGCCACTCACACGAAGTGTGTGTACTCTAACAATATCATATCCCCTTGTCTCGTAACTCATCAAACCAACCTCAATCTTCTTGTCAGTAGAAAAAATGTATCCCACAATGGGTATGAAATCTGGAGAAATATTATTGGATAATTTAGAAAACTCATAAGTACCCAGTTCTGGTAACATAAAAGGAGTAATATTCAACACTTCATAGGTTATCTCTCTTTCCTTTACACAATCAACTATAAAACCAACTTCTTTAGTAGTAATTCTGTCCTTTAGTGCATTTATAACGAGCATAATTTTGAAAGCAATAGAAGATGCCTTGAAAAATATGACTTTCAATTCTAATGTATCCAAATAATCATGACATGAAAGTAGTAAAAACATCCTATTGGGATCTCCCAAAAGTGGATGAACTCTAAATTTTTTCTATAAAGCAACATACATTTTCCCGACCAGACCTAAATACAAGCACAACACCCGAACCTTTCTTCTAAAAATTATTTCACAACACTACTTTATTGAAACTGTAAAATATGAATTCATGTGTCCAACTAGATAAATAATTTCATGTACTAGCACTGTAATTCAAAAATCATGAAATTCCAATGGCATCCTCTGGAACGGAAGCAATTCGGTACGTTCGTTTCCTTGGCCAATTTTTTCTTCAGCATCCATGACAATTCCAGTAGGACTTGTGTTTTCCACATTATAATCTGTTGAAATTCATCAAATTCATCGAAGTTAAATAACATTTATCTAGTTATTTTGAAAAATTATTCATGGACATGTGTCCTCATGGAATACATAAAACTCAAAAACCACCGGAAAAGACCTGCTATATTAGCAACATAAAAAATACTCTTTTGTTGTTCTAATTTGTATTTCACCATGATTTTTTGGGGAAGAACTCTCAAAAGGATTTTTTTTCCTCTTATATAGGTTACATTAGAACTAGAACATTCTTCCCCTACTCAATATTCATTCCACGTTTATCCTCTAAAGAAATCGGATCAAAATCTACCACATTAGGCCATTTGAGACAGAATTCAAGCTTCTCCTCTAGATCTTCACTGTTGATCCCTTCCTATTTGGACTAAAAAATCTTCAAGATTTCTACCACACTATTAAAATCATTTGATCCACTTCCATGATAAAATAAAAATTATATATTACCTCTTCAGGACATACTGGTTTGGTTTCAAGCTGTTGCTCCTTGGCATAGCCTCTACCAAAATTACATACAATAGCTTCATCACCTCTCTTTATTGAATCTAATCAACAAGTATCCTACATATCCAGTTCCCATTCTTATTCTCACAAAAACTATAGCTATTAATTTATAGTGTTTATTAGTTCTTGAATTACAACCATCTGAGCTTGCATAAATCATACCATTGTAGAAAATTACGACTCCATCCTAAAATGTACATAAGATAACACAGCTCATGCATTTCCTCTAGCCTTTCAGAAGTGTCTTCAGCAGTAGTCGCAACTTCCCAGCATTCATGCCTCCAACAGAGATTGAGTTCTCACCAGTGATTTTCCCAGAAGTTGTGTTTAATAAAAAAATAAGTGGTAGAGAGGGAAATAATCTACAAGGACTTCGTTTCTTTCTTCTTCTTTTTTAACCAATAGCACCGCCACAAAATAGTCGCACGTACCTGCCAATCCTGATCACACCAAACGAAAAATAGTCATAGAAACTAGTTCCTCAATGTGAGATACCTCCTTGATCTTCCCCAACTGCATTGCAGTTCCAAAATGTGTACTCTCTCTCCACGAACTGGTAATCTCATATCTTCTTTCAACCTCAATCAATTTTCCTAGTGGAGTCTCCAAAGTTAGGTAACAAACCTAACATTAGGGAGAGTAGTTGAAAAAATGTATACAAATATTGAAAAAAATAGTAGTGGATCACTTGATATTTCCAAAAGGATAAATAATAGAGATACAGAAAGAGGGAGAAGAAGAATCTCAAGTAAAAAATACCACTTTGACCACTGTAGTAGTGCGGAATTTGGAGTCCACATTATTGTTTCACTTTTGACTTCAGCTGATATACATGAGAGTATTGGATACAAATAGGAAAGGATTAATAATATTGAAAAATTATATAATAATATTTCCTTAACTCTCCATACTACTAAATAAATCTTTTCCTCCATGAATAGCTTGAGTAGAGTTGTCATCACTTTCAACTGGTCAACCTATTCCTTGAAAACCCATTATACAGAATCTACCTCAATTAATCCTGATGAGATTAATGCACATCACCTATAAAAACATGGAGATACATTTTGATGATAGACTATATCGAATCAGCATCAACTAAAGTCGAGGGAGGTGGAGCACTAGATGTTGATGCAACAATAGGGGGTTCTTGATAACTCAAAATTCCACTGAAATCTAAAAGAATTATTTATCTAAAATATTATAAATATACTATGGATACAAAATCTAAAGGCACTGGGGAAACAAATCTCTCAACACTAGGTAAAGCAGCCTCTACAGGTTATGATTTGGTAGGTACATCTAAGGGAAAAGCCTGAAGCTCACTTGCTTGGTCAATCTGCTTAACTAAGGATCCCTTAGGATATGTGCAAGGGATGTGTAAGGGGGGCTTATGTCCACCAGGGGGACTGTCCAGGGGGGTCCAGTAGGGGGGCTTCTATCCAGGAGGTCCAGCAGGGGGGGCTGCTGTCGAGGGGGGTCCAGCAGGGGGGCTTCTGCTCAGGGGGGTCCAGCAGGGGGGGCTGTCCAGGGGGTCCAGTAGGGGGGGCTACAAGGGGGCTGCTATCCAGGGGGTTGGGGCTATTGTTCAGGTGGGTCCAGCAGGGGGTGGGGGATTCTATTTAGGGCGGTCCAGCTGGGGGGGGGGGTTGTCCTGGGGGCTAGGGCTACTATCCAGGGGGGTCCAGTAGGGGGCGGGGAGGGGGATAAGTGTGGGTACAGGGGATGAGCACTACTCTGTTTTACCTTGTTTTGTAGGTACTTTTGACCTGGTTCCAGACTTTATTGATTTTTTGTCATATAGGGAGACTCATGTAGGTGAATTTATGTGTTTTTTATATTTGTATTTGTTTAATTCTTATTATGTAAGTAGATTTCATGTATAATTTAATTTGGAGGGGACTGGCTGGGGGCAGGGGGAAACTGGTAGGGGGTGCAAGTTGGAGCTGGTAGGGGCAAGGGGAGGGGAAACTAGCAGGGGGATGGGGGAAACTAGCAGGGGGGACTGATAGGGGGAAGGGGACCGGCAGGGAGGGGACTGGTAGGGGGACTGGCAGGGGGTGTAGGGGGTGGGGTGTCCAGGTTCTGGAGGGTGTCCAAGGGGATCTATCTAGGGTCTGGGGGGTGTATAGGTTATGGGGGGTGTCCATGGTCTGTCTAGGGGGTGTCTAGGGTATGGGGTTCTGTCCTTGGGGGTCTGTCCATGGTCTATCTAGGGGGTCTATCCAGGGGGTCTGGGGGGTGTCCAGGTTTGGGGGGGAAGGACTGGCAGGGGGAGGGGGAACTTGCAGGAGGATGGGGGAAACTAGTAGGGGGAAGGGACTGGTAGGGGGGACTAGCAGGGGGAGGGGGGTAACTGGCAGGGTGTGCAAGGGGTGGGGTGTCCAGGTTCTGGGGGTGTCCAAGGGGATCTGTCCAGGGTCTAGGGGGTGTCCAGGTTCTGGGGGGGTTCCAGGGTCTGTCCAAGAGGGTGGGAGGGGGTCTGTCCAGGAGAGTGGGGGTCTAGGGGGTGTCCAGGTTCTGGGGGGGCAGAGTCTATCCAAGAGGGTGGGGGTGGATATATAGGGGATTGGAGGTCTATCCTATCCAGGGGGATCTGTTCAGGGTCTAGGGGGTGTCCAAGTTCTGGGGGTGTCCAGGGTCTGTCCAGGGGTGTTATCTAGGGTCCGGGGGGAGAGGGGGTCTATCCTGGGTCTATCTGGGGGGTGTCTATACTATGTGGGGTGTCTAGGGTCTGTATGGGGGTGTCCAGGGTCTGTCTAGGGGGTGTCTAGGGTCTGGGGGCGGTGTCTAGGGTCTGTTTTGGGGGGTGGGGGTCTAGGGTCTGTCTAGGGTGGGTGTCCAGGGTCGTTCCAGGAGGGGGGATTTGTAGGGGGGTGTCCAGGGGCGTTTTGTAGGGGGAGGGGGTTGTCCAGGGGAGGGGGGGTTTATGTAGGGTGGGGGTTTCTAGGAGGGAGGGGGCTTCGAGGGGGTGGGCTACTGTAGGGGGGGTTGTGCAGGGGGTGTGGGCTATTTTTTTATGGTTTTTCAGGCCCTATAACCATGGTTTCTAACCATGGCTATAGTTCTATTTCCATGGTTTCTAACTGTGGCAATATTTTGTGTCCCTACTCTAGTATAGCCACGGTTCTAAACCACGACTATAGTGATACTACCACGGTTTGAACCGTGGTTGTATTCCTAAAGCCACGGTTTGAACCGTGGCTCTAGACTTATAGCCACGGCTCCAAACCGTGGATATAATTCTAGTCCTATAACCATGTCAAACTTAGCCACGGTTTCTCAAACTGTGGATATTACCTATAGCCATAGTTTGAGGACCTATGGCCACAGTTTTAAACCGTGGCTATAGCCCGAATTTCCAGTAGTGCCTCTTATTTCACACTTAGGCTAAATAATCGGGTACCCTCCTTTTGGGGATTGGGATAAACACCTATATACCCTTATCTATGGGATTAACCTGAACTCCCACATATCCTCATCTTTGGGCTCGGAGTAACCACCATTATAGCATCTAAGATCATAATACATTTATCTTTACCCACTGTATTAGGGGAAGATATAGCCCCCACACATCTCTTTATGAAAATGATATTTATTTCTTCTATAAGATCATATACAATCATCATATCATAAATAAAGAAATTAAATGGGAATAATAAATATTTCACCTCATCTTAATCTGTGTAAAAGATATAGGTTTCATAATCATTTCTTCATAGCATAAACAGTGAAAATAACTATGGAAGAGAAACTGGTTTCATAAATGTATATTAATCATAATCATAAACCATTAAAAGAAATAATAAGAATTTTGCAATTAGATCACATCCCATGTAAAACATAAACTATATCAAAGGATGACATCTTAGATGGAGAAGTATTTTTAAAAGTCACCTGAACCATTTTTTTATAAAAATAACATTTATTTGAAAATCACTTTTGAAAAATATAAAACAATTTAAAAATAATTTTCTTTCCAAAACACTTTGAAAACATATAATGTAGTATTTATTAATAATTGGACATATTTCTTGAGAAAAATAACCTTTCTGATTTGAAAAAAAATTAAAATAAAAAACCTTTTGAAAACATTTTTCATTGAAATAACCATGAAAAATTATAAAGGAATATATTAAACTCATTAAAGCAGTTTTTAAACCAAAAACATTTATGAAGTACGATTATATGAAAATAATTTTAAAATAAAATTCTTTCAAAAATATTTAATAAAACATATTCTATTTGAAAATATTATATAAAACATATAATGTAGGCTTCAAAAAATGGCGTGTACATGATGATGGAGAATTCTGTTCAGGACCTATATGTAAAAACAAATATTCCTTTCATATTGTCAGTAGAAGTCAAAATATACCTGATTAGAAAATGAAAATAAGATTACTTTAGAAACCATTTTATAAAAAGATAAAACATAGGTAACATTTTCTTTTAAAATATTAGTGGATCATTTTATTTGAAAAAATTTAGAAAACAAGGTTTTGGGAGAAATCAAATTTCCAAATGAAAAAAGAAATAAAAATATATTATCTTAATAATATTTTCTTAATTATATTAAATACAAAATAGTGGGGAAGTAGTACCATTACATAAAGATATAATGAATAACTTGAGGATAATAAATTTCATCAGTGTAATGCTTCGGTCCTAGTTACCTAGAGTCGGTGCATTATTACACAACATTAGAATGATCACAATGGATCAAATCCCAAAACACCGATTAGTTTAGTAGCTTTGGAAGTACTAGATACATTCATAAGTTTTACATTAAATCATGAAATAAAAAAATAAACAACATTTTATCCCCTTTTTAACACACTTTTATCCTTATCCTATCCCTGCAGGTCAACCATAAAATACTTCTTCATATCCTAGTTAAAATAAAACATAGAAAGGGGTGAGCTCAGATGCTCGGTAAGGATAACAATATAACGGAAACTTTCATAATTAAATATAAAAAATTAAGGCCATGCATAAGACTAAAACATAAGCCTTTTAAACATAAAATTCTGTATGATATGGACAATATAAATCAAATAATTCCATTTACTTATTCACATGAATATTCTACTAGTTGAATAATCACATGCAATATCAATTGCCACTTTCATAATGATGGAATGCATAATTCCAGACTTCATAACCACATAGACAAGACCTTAGGCCAAGACTACAAATAATATTTTTTCAAGTCCTTGTGCCAAGATAGTAGTTTGTCTCACGAGATCTACCAATTCATCGGGGAGCTATATCAGGCTCCACCCATCACTTAATAATTCCAAC
Organism: Viscum album; assembly: GCA_963277665.1. Lineage (NCBI taxonomy): Eukaryota > Viridiplantae > Streptophyta > Magnoliopsida > Santalales > Viscaceae > Viscum > Viscum album. The sequence goes on from OY728166.1 coordinate 492,122,686, forward strand.
ACATTCCTCATATGAAAAAGTGTAAACATAACATAAACATTCGTATTAAAACAAGCATATGAAATGTAAATACTTTATCAATAAACCACGAATGGTTTAAAAATAGCACATCCATAGTAAGATATATCACAAAACATTCAATATAATATGGAAGATTTGTATCATAATAAATCAACCTCAAAAAATATTAAAATCCATCAAAGGATGTTGACATAGATGAAATCAAAACATTTTTAGAGAAATATCACTTTTTATTTTGAAATTATTTAAAATTCATATAATTATAAAATAAAACAATTATTTTGATAATATTATTATATTCTTGTATGGGAATCTTCAACAATGTTATAATGGTTGAAAATAGTCTCACCCACCGTATAAGTTAAAAAAGAAATTCTTACCTTAATTTTGTCGAAAATGTCATAAAGTACCTTGTTTAAAAAACAACAGAAATATTCATTTCAAAACATATATGGTCAAATAAGTGTATAAATGACTTTAAACCATTGTCTAGTAAATAGTAATAATTTTTTGAAATACATTTTTAAGAAAACATGGATGTTGATGATAAAGAGGTCCCATTAGATACTTACGTAAAAACAATCTCAGATAATAAAGAGATTATGAAATTAACTCTTACCTTGTACTTTTCCTTTAGTTGATGGTATGTTAACCTCATGTATAATATTTAAAATATTGTTATTAAATTATAAAATAACTATGTACATAAATATTATATTATATATGATCCTCTACTATTGCTTTGTTAATAATATTCCAGTAGTATCATCCTTACGGGTGTTAACTGATTCGTTTTACTATATATTTTTGGTTGCGTAAGCCATATTTGTTATGGATAGAGTGTATTTGATTAATATAAAGAATCATATTATGTTAATAAACATTATTTTTAATCCTATAATGAAAATTATTCTTGAATTATTACGATGGGGAATGAATCTCATCGCGTTCGTGGAGACGGTAATCCGTACGTACGCACGAGCGACAATATCAACATATTGATGGTGAAATCATATTTAATTGGATGGTATATCATATATAACAAAAAATTAAAAGGTTATATTTATTATTTACATCAGTTATACTCATTATTATACACACCAAAATAATGAAGTGTCTGAATAACAAACTACACCACGACGTGGAGACGGTAAGCCGTACGTACGCACGTATGGTGACTTTGTCATTCATATGATAGATAGAATAATGAATATTGTTGTCAAATTTTTATAATAACATCATAGTATACAGAAGATACTATATTTATTATTTTATAATGGAAACAACAAATAAAGAGGAAGTGGAAGAAGAAAATAACTTGAATGAGGTGATGAAATATTTACCTCTTCTTTAGGTTTTTCGTTTTGATTTGATCAAAATGGCTCCTTAGGTTGGCTTTATGACCAAAGAAAGGCCTCTAGGATTAAGGGGGGAAATTTGGTAGGATATTTGGGTATTTTATGGCATAGAAAAATGGATTTGGAGGTGTGAAATTAAGAGTAGTTGACGTTCCCTTTTATAAGAGAGGTGAGGGTCACTTTAGAAGAAGCTTGAAATATTATTTTATAATAAAATTATTTTTTATTTAAAATGGATCCAAAATGAATTATTTCTCAAATAAGGTGGGGATGGGTGGACAACATCTCAACCAATAGGTTTTATACAGGTTTATGTCACCATATTAACCTTATCTTTTAGATTTAACTTTTAGTTAAATAGGTTTACTTTTACCATGTATTCTTGTATTATTATATTAATTTGTTAATAAACTTACTATAAAATTCCAAGTGAACCTCAAGTGGTTAATTAATGATATAACTATCATTATATAAGTTCTTTTTCTTAAACTTATATTTTTAGGACAATTATATAATTTAATAATATAATATTTGTTTTAAAAACTCATTTATGTCAATTTTGACACTATTTAGTATTTGGTTTTTTTGAAAGTGATCACAACATGATTAATTCAAACCAAATACATTTAATAAACCCTAACATGTCATATTCACCTAAGAAATTATTTTATGTCATAAAAACTTTGAAATTATATTTATTGTAATATTTATAATACCATTTATTTGATTCTTTCATTAATAAGGTTATTACTGCATCATCATTGTGTTATAAATAAATTTAATTATTTAATGTCTCAAAATTATAAATAAAATAAAATTATTTAGGAAATATTTTTATCTTTCTAATGAGTATTTATAGTCAAAGATATAACTTATATAACCCCATTTAAAAAAATTACTAAAAGATATATGTTTATGTCATTTTTGTATTTACTTTAAATTAATTAATATAAAGTGTCATTATCACTCTCAAGTGTCTCCATGGGGTCCCAAAATCGACCCAAGGATGCCCATGGTCGGAAATGTATCAACCAATAGGAATAGGACACATGTTAGTGTAATTTAATATTATTATAATAATATTTTTTTACCCTTATTTACTAGATTTACCCTTTAACTATGGTAAATAACATATTTACCGAAGTAATTATTCATAATGTCTAAAAATAAAAGTTACCTATTTACACAATTTGGAACTCATGATTCAAAATATATAATCCATGTTTCCAAATTCAAAACACAAAATTGGAAAAAATAAATATAAAATTAATTTCCATTGTCAAAACAAAAACTGTGTTTTTAATAAATAATAACTATCAAAAGATTGACACTTTTTTATGTCCAGTTTAAATGTGAAATTAAATAAAACGACCTAAATTATATTAAATGATAAAAATATAATATAATTATAATTTAAAACCAATCTAATTTATAATTTAACACTATAAATTATTTCAATTAATAAAATATTTTTTGATCAAAATTTAGTATTTCTCACTATTTCTTAAACACTGAAAGTTTTCAGAAAAGTAACAAAAATTAACCCTAAGATAATTTCGATATTCATAATTCATAAATGAAGTCCATTTTGAAATATAAGATTTATAAAATTTCAAAAAGTGGGTATTACTATTCAAAATGGCTAGTTTGATTGATCGTGGTGTGTTAAAACTTCACGTTGCATACAACACAAGCTATTGAATTATTCAAAGGGAAACGTGTTGTGGAAGATTGGGGTGTTACATTTTCCACTCCTTAAAATATTTTTTTCCTCAAAATTTCTAGAATATTATTTCATGAAATGATTTCGGTGGTTCTTCATCATAAGTTCCTTGGGTTCCCACGTTTCCTCTTCCGTCTTATGGTTTCTCCATAGAACTTTTACCAAATGAGTCATTTGGTTTCTCAGCACTTGTTCCATGGTATCATGAATTTTGACAGGCTCTTCACAATAAGATAGATCAGGTTCTAGTTTAATTACCTAATATGTGAGTACATGCGTTGGGTCATGCATGTATTTTATAAACAGCGATATGTGGAACACATCATGAACTTTGCAGAGACTTGGAGGCATTGCCAATCGATAAGATATAACTCCAATTCATTCTAGAATTTAAAAAGGTCTTATGTACCTGAGACTCAATTTACCCTTCTTACAGAAACGTATAACACCCTTCCATGGAGATACCTTCAAGAAAATATGGTCCCCTACTTGAAATTCCAAATCCTTCCTTCGGTTATCGGCATAGATCTTTTTCCTAATTTTGGATTCTTTGATGCGGGTTTGGATAATCTTTACTTTTTCCATTGTTTCCTCAACAATTTATGGGACTACGATTATTCATTCACCAACATCATCCCAACAAGTTGGTGTGTGACATCTCTTTCTGTATAATGCTTCAAATGGTGTCATCTAAATACTTGAATGGAATCTATTGTTATAGTAAAATTCTACCATAGGTAAATATTGATCCCACATACCTTAAAAGTCAAGTGAGAAAGATCTCAACATGTCTTCTAAGGATTCAATAGTCCACTCTGATTGTCCATAAGTTTGAGGGTGGTAGGAAGTGCAGAAACGAAGTTCAGTATCTTGGTCCTTTTGAAGAATTTTCTAGTATATTGATGTAAAACAGGGATCATGATCATAAAAAATTGATAGGGGTACTCCCTTAAGTCTTACAACTTCATTAATATATAGGTTTTCTAAACGTTCAAGTGGAAAATATTCTCTTATAGTAAGAAAATGTGTTGACTTGGTAAGATGATAAAAAACGACCCATATTACATCATTCCTTCTAGGAGTCCTTGGTTGTAACACCCCATGATTTCATAGTATATTATTTCTTCAAAGTAATTCAATAACTTTCACTACAGGAAACACTGAGTTCAAGCACACCACAACTTACCAAACTAGCCGTTATGAATAGTAATACCCACTTTTTGAAATTTTATAAATTTTATATTTCAAAATGGATGTCATATTTGGATTCGAAATATTGAAATTATCTTAGGGTGAATTTTTGGTATTTTTCTGAAAACTTTCAATTTTTGATGAATAGTGAAAAACACTAAGTTATTGTTTAAAACCGAATTTTTATTTAAAAAATTAATTATTTTAAATAAATATATTTTAGGTCCAAATAGATATATAATACCTATATAAGTTTAATGTAATTCATTAGATTCGTTTTATAATAATTTTAGATATATAAAAAATCAATTGAACTTTTCACCGTCTTTTACCCATCTCCTAGGAAAATTTGAAAATTCACATGAAACTTAATTTTACCACTTCTGTGAGTGGAATTTCGAAAATCCGAGAAACATGGTTAATATCAACGAATAAAATTTGGTTCAATAAGATAAAAATAATTTTTTGTGAATAGTAACTTTTTACTTTTATTTACCATGGTTAAAAGTAAATAGGGTAATTAAGGGTAAAAATGATATTAATATTACCCTAACACATGTCCAAATTCAATTGGACAAGTGTATCTCGACCAAAAACAACCTTAAGAATAAAATATTATCGTTTAGGTCTACTTGGATTAGATTAGGACATTTATTATTATTTAATTCAAAGAAGAGTTAAAAGAGTTAAAATCAAATTTTAATAACTAAAACATTTTTAATATATGGTTATACATAAGATAAATTAGATTATAAGTATTCATTATAAATATAAAAATATTTTATACATAATTTTATTTTATTTATAATTTTTAGACATTAAATAATTTAATTTATTTATGAGACAATGATGATGCTGTAATTACTTTATTAATGAAAGATTAAGATAATTGATATTATAAATACCCAAATAAATGTAATTTTAGACATTTTATGAATTAAAATAATTTTATAGGTTAATATGACATATTATTATTGGTTATATTAATTTTTTTAGAAGTAATAATGCTTTTATAAATTTATCAAAAACCAAATACCCAATAGTGTCAAAATTGACATAAAAGAGTTTTTAAAACAAATTTTATATTATTAATTGATATTCTATTCATAAAAATAAAAGGTTCGGAAAAAGGACTTATATCATGATAGGTTTATAATTAATTGACCACTTGGGGTTATATTGTAAGTTTATAGTATGTTTATTAACCATATAATATAAAAATACAAAGAGACGTGGTAAATGTCAAACTATTAACTAAGAGTTAAAACTAAAAGATAAGGTTAATAAAATGACCAAAACCTGTCTAAAACCTACTGGTTGAGTTTATTTAGACCCATACCCACCTTAGACTCTAAATAAATCAATTTTGAGCCATTATAAACCTAATATAAATTTATTATAAAATAATATTTTATGTTTCTTCTAAGGTTCCCCTCACCCCTCTTATAAAAAGGCACCCCCCCTTCACTCTAATTAACACCTTCTAAGCCATTTGGTTCGGCCAAACCCTGACAAAATATCCTATAAAATATCCACCCTTCAACATATAGTCCTTAGTTTGATCAGAAAGCCAACCTAAGTAGCCCTTTTTATCAAATCAAAAGGAAGAACCCGAAGAAGAGGTAATGATTTCACCACCCTCTTTCAAGTTCCTTTCTTCTTCCACTTCCTTTTTCTTTGTTGTTTCCATTCGAAAATAATAAATCCAGTATCTTCTATATAAATTGATGTTATTATAATTATGGTACAACCAAATTCATTATTCTATCCACCCTTTGAATGACAAGTCACCATTCGTGTGTACGCACGACTTACCGTCTCCAAGTCGTGGTGTAATTGTTTTTCAATACATTATTATTTGGATGGGTATAATAATGATGTGTATTTTATGTAAATAATAAATATAACATGATAAGTATTATTTATATATGATATACCATCCAATTATATATTATTTTAATATCAAAAGAACGATATTTTCACTCGTGCGTACGCACGGATTACCGTCTCCACGACGCGATGAGATTCATTTCCAAGTTCACCATTCATCGACGATTATAAAAATATATATTACTAATAAGTATGTAATATATGACATAACAATGCTACTGGAGGTATATATATTTATATATATAAGTATTTATATAATTACATATATCGTATTCACTTACTTCCATTCAATACTATATGAAAAAGGAAACAGCGTGTATGCGTACGGATGGACTACAGTCTCCATAAAAGGTGTTTTCCATTTCATATATATATGTCTATTATACATATTTATATTCTAAATATATATGATATATAAATCATGTTTTATATTCTGGAGTATTTAAATCATGATCTAAGTGATACAATCAAGAGTAACATGTTAAAACACCGACGATAAAGAAAGCGATTATTACCCGAAATATTAATATAACATGGAAATTATTATTAAATGGGTATTATAAAGTCATAAATGAATAATGTATGATATAATAAATATTAATATGGTTCTGGTATAATTTAATAACATACTGTAGTCTTCATATAGGAGGTTAAACGTACCCTTGACTAAAGGAAAGTGCAAGGTAAGGGGTTTTCATCTCACTCATTATTCCCGTGGGATTCATGCCATATTGCTAATATTACCTTTTGTGTGGTGTATGTACTGCACATAATTGTATTAATTGTTTAATACACTTTAATATATGTGTATTTACATATTCATTTTATGATACTTATTTCATGGGGTGTATGTTTCGTAAGTTACCAAATTGGTAAGGGTTAATTCCCCAATCTCATCATTATCTGAGATTGTTTATGTGTAAGTATTTACTGGGACATTTTTATCATCCATGTAAATTTTTCATAAAAATAATTTCAAAATGAATATTTTAAGGATTTTTTAAAGTTACTCTTTATCAAGATCATAATTTTAAATTTTTTGAAGATTTATCTTTCTAAATATTTTTAATTAATGTCCATGTTTTCTAAAGGATTTTAAGGATTTATTTATATGGACATGAATGTTTGGAAATGACAATTATTTTTAAAAGTGGTATGGGACACTTTTATTCAAAAATATCTTTTAAATTAATTCCTTTATAAATATGTGACTTTTAAATGATTTTACAAAAAGGTTATTTCTCTCAAAAAGTTTTACTCGTCATTTTCAACTTTGTTTGCATCGTTTACTAGATATTATTTTTTATTGAGGTTGATTTATTATAATACAATCTTCCATATTGTATTGAATGAGTTATGATATGTTTGACTATGGATGTTCTATTTTTATACCATTCATGGTTTATGGTTAATGTATTGACATTTCGTAAACTAGTTTTAATAAGAATGTTTATGTTATATTTTAACTTTTTCATATGAGGAATGTATTGGACTTAGTATGTGACGGGTGGAGCCCGCTATAACTCCTCGATGCATCAGTAGGTCTCATGAGACAACTATATGTGGAATTGTCCAAGGCCTTTCCCAAATTGATATATGGTTTTGGTCGAGGCCTAAATCATTTTTAGATGTCTTGGATGATGCCTTGACAAAATGTTTCAGAATGTCCGACATTATACATTCCCTCATTATAGAAATAATATTTATGGTTCATGTGGTCATTTTACTAGCAGAATACCCATGATTATGTTTTATTATGGAATTAGTTACTCAGCTCATATTCTTTCAATAAAAGTATTCATGTTTATTATTAGTAAAGGAATGTTGTTTCAATTATTCACCATGCTTAATATTTATGTCATTTTTCGCTGTATTACTTACCCTTACTGAGCATTTGAGCTCACCCCTTTCTTATGTTTCATTTTCCCAAGATTCCAAGAAGTGTATTATGATTGATATGTAGGGTTAATGTAAAGGGAATAATGTCATTCTCAAAGAATTATTTACATTGTGTTTTATGATTGAAATTGTAATGTAATGTTAATGTATATAATCTATTTCCAAGACTGCTAAACCGATCGGTCCTTCAGGACTTGATTCCTTGTAATCATGCCAATGTATTAAAATAATTCACCAACTCTGGGTAACTAGGGTCAGGGCGTTACAGTTGGTATCAAAGTAAGTTTATCAATAACCTCGGAAACTATATTTAGAGAAACTCTTATTAGAGAACATTACTGTAAGATATACTTTGAAGATTAGTATAGAAGAACTTCCTAGAATTTTGGTAATGTAAAGGTTTTGTGAGTTTTCCAAGAAAATACATCCATATCTGGATACGACCAGGTAGAGGCGGCTCTGGCACATATGTACCTAGGGGTAGAACCTGAAAAAACCACTTTGAGATAGACTTGAACGAGAACTCGTGAATGACAATGAGACTTACTTCACTCTTGGTTACGACACTCTCGAGGGATATGCTTAGGATAATTCTCATTTTCTTTACAAACCACTATGAAGGGTTTGAGAGTATATACCTCTTTAAAGAAAACTTTTTTGTGATTATGGATTATATCCATAAACTGTTCAATTTACGTTAGGTATTTTACATGTTTGGAATTATGAATTGCGATTCATAAACTGACCTAGTGTATGTCATTGTATAGAAATGGAACCCAAGAGAATGAATTTAAACTCCAAAAATACATATGATCAAAAGAGTAAAAAGGACCATTTATTTCACGGTATTAATCCAACATTTAGAAGGGAAATATTCTCCCATGTATTCTCAATATATTAAGAAATAGTATCATGTGTTAATAAGATAAGTAAATAATTCTCTGAGTCCTATTGCTTTGAAGGGAAGCAAGAGAAGAAAATGATGGAAGATAGAAAGATCGATAAAGGGAAGAGGTAAAAGAAGGATTTTCCCATATGTGATAACTGTGGAAAGAATCACCATGGTAAATTCTTGAAGGGAATTAGGGTTTGTTATAAGTATGGAGAAAAAAAGGACACCAAGTACGTGATTTCAAGGGTAAAAAAAATCAAATGTACAATGCTTCATCTGAAAGGTGTTGGGACACTACACAAATCAATGTCCCATTCATAAGAGTATACTGCAAATGATGTTATTGGATAATAATCAAGTTATGATACTACCTCATATGAAGAGGAATGACTATTTTTCTTATGTTGTTATTATAGAATTATTTAATTTGAGTGTTGTATAAACAGTATACTAGTTACATGAATTATGGAGATAAATAAGGATTGTACTGCAGTACTATTTTATTGAGGATTTTAGATTATATGGTTCTAATAAAAGTGACTTAATAGTAAGATACACTTTTTTGAAAATACATGGTTGAAGGAAAGGTAATCCTTAATATGGTTCTGATAATGAGGTAGTGTTTTTGGAATAAGAGATGATTGATTTTGGTAATTCAGGATGTTGCAGTGTTGTAAAAGAACACATAATTAAGGCGTTCACATGTTATTACCTAGAAAAAGGATTCTCATTATGTTTAACTTCCTTATAAATTTTGGACTGGGAGTTTGGATATAAGTATTTCAGATAATTCTAAAGTATGGAATGGATTACATTTCAAATTGGATATTACTATTAAGGTTATTTTTGGATTTCATAAAAAGGACAACTCGGAGGTTGGGCGGTAACCCGTCGCGTCCGACAAGGTCACGAGACTTGAACCCGCAACTGAAGAGAGACAACAGTGTATCACCTATCACTAACCCACGTGATGTCCAGGATGGAAAAATGTAGTTTTTTTAAAGGGTCTGGTTGATGAATTATAAATTCATTTTTTTAGAACCCTATACGAATAGGATAAATATAATATTTTTTTAAGTTCTATTATCTTTTAGAGTGAAAGATGAGTTTTTGCTAGAAATTAGTTTAAGGATGGAAATCTACTTGACAAGTATACATTTTTTTCTTCTCTTATTCTATGAAGAAATAAATTCTTAAACTTTAGGTAAGGCATCTTAAATCCAAAAATTTGTTATCCTAATACCTTGAGTTTTGTTGAACCGATGTTATTTTAAATCATCATAGATTGGTGGCTTTGAGACCCACAATTCTACTATTGTTTGTGATTGATGACCTCAATCACTCCCTATAAATATTTATGTTTTTCCTCTAATTATGTGTCTCTAATTTCCACCAATGTTCTCCTAATTAAGATCATAATTTGGTGGTGACTTTTTCATTCCACTTTTCTTCTTATTAAGACTAAATTTTATTAACCCAATTTCCGATGTGGGTTTTCCCACAATGGTATTTTCTACATTTAACCTTTTATTTTCGAATAACAATTTCAAATTTTGAGGACTCAATTTATTAAAGGAGGGAAGAATGTAACACCCCAAGATTTCATAGTACATTATTTTTTCAAAGTAATTCAATAACATGCACGATAGGAAACATTGAGTTCAAGCGCACCATAACTTACCAAACTAGCCGTTATAAATAGTAATACCCACTTTTTGGAATTTTAAAAATTTTATCTTTCAAAATGGAATCCATTTTTGGATTTGTAATATCAATATTATCTTAGGGTGAATTTTTGGTATTTTTCTGAAAACTTTGAATTTTTGATGAATAGTGAAAAACACTCAGTTATAGCTTAAAACCGAATTTTTATTTAAATAATTATTTATTTTATTTAAATTTATTTTAGGTCAAAATATATACATAATACCTATATAATTTAAATTTAATTCATTTCATTCAGTTTAAAATAATTTTAGATATATAAAAATTTAATTGAACTTCTCACCGTCTTTTACCCTTCTCCTAGGAGAATTTGCAAATTCACATAAAACTTAATTTTACCACTTATATGAGTGGAATTTCTAAAATATGAGAGACACGTTTAATATCAAGGAGTAAAATGTGGTTCAATAAGATAAAAATAATTTTTGTTGAATAGTAACTTTTTACTTTTATTTACCACGGCTAAAAGTAAATAGGGTAATTAAGGGTAAAATGGTATTAATATTACCATAACACATGTCCTAATTCTATTGGACAAGTTTATCTCGACCAAAAACAACCTTAGGAATAAAATATTATCATTTAGGTCCACTTGGATTAGATTTGGACATTTATTATTATTTAATTCAAAGAAGAGTTAAAAGAGTTAAAATCAATGTTTAAAAACTAAAACATTTTTAATATATAGTTATACATAGGATAAATTCTATTATAAATATTAATTAGAAATCTAAAAAGATTTAATAAATAATTGTATTTTATTTATAATTTTTATACACCAAATAATTAAATTTATTTATGACACTATGATGATGTATTAATTACCGTATTAATGAATGATTAAGATAATTGATATTACAAATACCCAAATAAATGTAATTTGAGACTTTTTATGAATTGAAATAATTTTATAGGTTAATATAAAATATTAGTATTTGTTATATGAATTTTTTTCTAAGTAATATTGCTTTTAAGAATTTATCAAAAACAAAATACCCAATAGTATCAAAATTGACATAAAAGTGTTTTTAAAACAAATATTATATTATTAATTGATATTATATTCCTAAAAATATAAGGTTCGGAAAAAGGACTTATATAATGATAGTTGTATAATTAATGGACCACTTGGGGGTCGATTGGAAGTTTATAGTAAGTTTATTAACCATAAAATATAAAAATACAAAGAGACATGGTAAATGTCAAACTAATTAACTAAGAGTTAAAACTAAAATATAAGGTTAATAAAGTGACCCAAACCTATATAAAACCTATTGGGTGAGTTTATTTAGACCCATACCCACCTTATCCTAGAAATAAATAAATTTTGTGCCATTATAAAATGAATATGAATTTATTACAAAATAATATTTTATATTTTTCCTAAGGTGCCCCTCACCCCTCTTATAAAAGGGCACTCCCCCTTCACTCTAATTGACACCTTCTAAGCCATTTGGGTCGGCCTACCCCTACCCAAATACCCTATAAACTATCCTAACTTCAACCTAGAGCCATTATTTTGATCAGAAAACCAATCTAAGGAGCCCTTTTGATCAAATCAAAAAGAAGAACCTGAAGAAGAGGTAATGATTTCACCACCCTCTTTCAAGTTCCTTTCTTCTTCCATTTATTTTTTCTTTGTTGTTTCCATTATAAAATAATAACTCTAGTATCTTATATACACTTTTATGTTATTATAATTATGGTACAACCAAATTCATTGTTCTATTTACCCTTTGAATGACATGTCATCATACGTGTGTACGTATGACTTACCGTCTCCACGTCGTGGAGTAATTGTTATTCAATACATTATTATTTGGATGGGTTTAATAATGATGTATATTTGATGTAAATAATTATTATAACATGATAAGGATTCTTTATATATGATATAACATCTAATTATATATTATTTTAATATCAAAAGAATGATATTTTCACTCGTGCGTACGTACGGATTACCGTCTCCACGTCACGATGAGATTCATTTCCAAGTTCACCATTCATCGACGATTATAAAAATATATATTAGTAATAAGTATATAATATATGACATAATAATGCTACTATAGGTATATATATTTATATATATAAGTATTTATGTACTTACATATATCTTATTCACTTACTTTTGTTCAATACTATATGAAAACAGAAATAGCGTTTATGCGTATGTACGAACTACTGTCCCATAAACGGTGTTTTCTATTTCATATATATGTCTATTATACGTATTTATATTATAAATATATATTATATATAAATCATGTTTTATATTATGAAAGTATTTAAATCATGATCTAAGTGATACAATCAAGAGTAACAAGTTAAAACACGGACGATAAAGAAAGCGATTATTACCCGAAATATTAATATAACATGGAAATTGTTATTAAATGGGTAGTATAAAGTCATAAATAAATAATATATGATATCATAAATATTAATATGGTTCTGGTATAATTTAATAATATACTATATTTTTTATACAGGAGGTTAAACGTACCATCTACTAAAGGAAAGTGCAAGGTAAGGTGTTTTCATCTCACTCCTTATTCCTGTGGGATTCATGTCGTATTGCCACTATTACCTGTTGGGTGGTGTATGTACTTCCCATAATTGTATTCATTGTATAATACAATTTAATTTATATTTATTTGCATATTCATTTTTTGATACTTTTGTCATGGGGTGTATGTTTCGTAAGTTACCAAATTGGTAAGGGTTAATTCCCCAATCTCATCATTATCCGAGATTGTTAATGTGTAAGTATTTACTGGGAAATTTTTATCATCCATGTCCATTTTTCATAATAACGATTTCAAAATGAATATTTTAAGTATTTTTGAAAAGTACTCTTTATCAAGATCAGAATTTTAAATGTTTTAAAGATTTATGTTTCTAAATCTTTTTAATTAATGTCCATGTTTTCAAAATGATTTTAAGGATTTATTTATATGGACATGAATGTTTTAAAATGATAATTCTTTTCAAAAGTTTCAAAGTGGTATGGGACACTTTGATTCAGAAATCTATTTTAAATTAATTACTTTATAAATGTGTTACTTTTAAATTATTTTATCAAAAGGTTATTTCTCTCAAAAAAAATTACTCGTCATTTTCAACTTTGTTCGCATCCTTTACTAGATATAATTTTTGATTCAGGTTGATTTATTATAATAAAATCTTCCATATTGTATTGAATGAGTTGTGATATGTTTTACTATGGATTTTCTATTTTTATACCATTCATGGTTTATGGTTAAAGTATTGACATTTCATATACTAGTTTTAATACGAATGTTTATTATATATTTCAACTTTTTTATATAAGAAATGTATTGGACTTAGTAAGTGATGGGTGGAGCCCGCTATAGCTCCTCGATGCATCATTAGGTATCACGAGACAACTAGATATGGAATTGGCTGAGGCATTTCCCAATTTTATATATGGTTTTGGCTGAGGCCTTAATAATTTTTAGACGTCTTGGCTGAGGCAATGACAAAATGTTTCAGAATGTCTGGCATTATACATTCCCTCATTATGGAAATAATATGTATGGTTCATGTGGTCATTCAACTAGTAGAATACCCATGATTATGTTTTATTATGGAATTATTTACTCATCTCATATTCTTTCCATAAAAGTATTCATGTTTATTTTTGGTAAAGTCATGTGGTTTCAATTATTCACCATGCTAAATATTTTTGTCATTTTCCACTGTATTACATACCCTTACTGTGCATTTGAGCTCACCCCTTTCTTATGTTTCATTTTCCCAGGATTCCAAGAAGTTTATTATGATTGATATGCAAGGTTAAGCTAAATGGAATAATGGCGTTCTCAATGAACTATTTACGTTGTGTTTTATGTTTGAAATTGTTATCTAATGTTAATGTTTGTAATCTATTTCCCAGACTGCTAAACAGATCGGTCCTTAAGGACTTGATTCCTTGTAATCATGCCAATGTATTGAAATAATGCACCGAATCTGGGTAACTGGGGTTGGGGAATTACAGTTGGTATCAGATGATGTTTAGAAATAACCTTGGAAACTAGATTTAGATAAACTCTGATTAGAGCACATTACCATAAGATAGAATTTGAAGATTAGTATAGAAGAACTTCTTAGAATTTTGGTAATGTAAAGGTTTTGTGAGTATTCCAAACAAATACATCCATGTCTAGATACGAGCAGGTAGAGGCGGCTCTGGCACAGATGTAGCTAGGGTAGAACCTGAAAACACCACTTTGAGCTAGACTCGAACAAGAACTCGTGCATGATAACAGGCTTTGTTGCACTCTTGGTTACGACACTCCCGGGCGATATGATTAGGATAATTATCATTTTCTTTACAAACCACTATGAAGGGTTTATGAGTATATACGTCCTCAAAGAAAACTTTTGTGTGATTATAGATTATATCCATAAACTGTTCAATTTACATTAGGTATTTTACATGTTTGGAATTATGAATTGTGATTCATAAAATGACCTAGTGTATGACATTGTATAGAAATGGAACCCAATATAAGGAATGTGAACTCCAGCAATACGTATGATCCAATGAGTAAGAAGGATCATTTCTTTCACGATATTAAGCCATCATTTATAAGGGAAATAGTCTCCCATGTATTCTCAATATATGAAGAAATGGTATCATGTGTTAATAAGATTAGTAAAGAATTCTCTGAGTCCTATGGATTTGAAGGGAAGAAAGAGAAGAAAATGATGGAAGAGAGAATGTTGGATAAAGGGAAGAGGGAAAAGAAGAATTTTCCCATATGTGATAACTATGGAAAGAATCACCGTGGAAAAATCTTGAAGGGAATTAGATTTTGTTATAAGTATGGAGAAAAAAAAGGACACCAAGTACGTGATTGCAAGGGTAAAAAAATCAAATGTACAATGCTTCATCTGGAAGGTGTTCGGACACTACTTGAATCAATGTCCCATTCATAAGAGTATACGACAAATGATATTATTGGATAATAATAAAGTTATGATACTACCTCAGATGAAGAGGAATGACTAGTGTTCTTATGTTGTTACTATAGAATTATTTCATTTGAGGGTTGTATCAACAGTATACTTGTTGCATGAATTATGGAGATAAATAAGGATTGTATTACAGTACTATTTTATTAAGGATTTGAGATTATATGGTTCTAAGAAAAGTGACTTAATAGTAAGCTACACTTTTTTGAAAATACATGGTTAAAGGAAAGGTAATCCTTGATAAGGTCCTGATAATGAGGTAGTTTTTTTGGAATAAGAGATGGTTGATTTTGGTAATTCAGGATGTGGCGGTGTTTTAAAAAAATACGTGATGAAGGTGTTCACATGTTATTACCTGGAAAAAAGGATCCTCATTATGTTTAACTTCCTTATAAATTTTGGTCTGAGAGTTTGGATATAAGTATTTCGGATAATTCTAAAGGCTGGAATGGATTAAGTTTGAAATTGGATACTATTGTTAAGGTTATTTTTGGATTTCCATAAAAAGGACAACCTGAAGGTCGGGCAGCAACCCGTCACATCCTTCAAGGTCGCGAGACTTGAACCCACAACCGAAGGGAGACAACAGTGTATCACCTATCACTAACCCACGTGATGTTCAAGATTGAATAATGTAGTTTTTTTAACAGGTCATGTAGATGAATTATAAATTCATTTTTTTTAACCCTATACGAATAGGATAAATAGGATATTTTTTTAAGTTCTATTATATTTTAGAGTGAAATATGAGTTTGTGGTATAAATTAGTTAAAGGATGGAAATCTACTTGATAAGTATACATTTTTTTCTTCTCTTATTCTATGAAGAAATAAATTCTTAAACTTTAGGTAAGGAATATTAAAACCAAAAATGTGTTATCCTAATACCTTATGTTTTGTTGAACCGATGGTATTTTAAATCATCATAGATTAGTGGCTTTGAGGCCCAAAATTCTACATTTTTTTGTTATTGATGACCTCAATCACTCTCTATAAATATTTACGTTTTCCTCCAATTATGTGTCTTTAATTTCCACCAATGTTCCCCTAATACAGATCATAATTTGGTAGTGACTTTTACATTCCCCTTTTCCTCTTATTAAGACTAAATTTTATTAACCCAATTTCTGATGTGGGTTTTCCCACAATGGTATTTTCTACTTTCAACCTTTTATTGTCGAAGAACAATTTCAAATTGAGAGGATGAAATTTATTGAAGGAGGGGAGAATGTAACACCCTAATATTTCATAGTACATTATTTCTTCAAAGTAATTCAATAACTTGCACTACAGGCAACACTGAGTTCAAGCGCACCATAACTTACCAAATAATCCATTATGAATAGTAATAACCACTTTTTAAAATTTTATAAATTTTATCTTTCAAATTGGACTTCATTTTTGGATTCATAATATCTAAATTAGCTTAGGGTGAATTTTTGGTATTTTTCTGAAAACTTTCAATTTTTGATGAATAGTGAAAACACTGAGTTATAGTTTAAAACCGAATTTTTATTTAAATAATTATTATTTTATTTAAATATATTTTAGGTCAAAATAGATACATAATACCTATATAAGTTCAATTTAATTCATTGGAGTCAGTTTATAATAATTTTAGATATATAAAAATTTAATTGAACTTTTCACTGTCTTTTACCAATCTCCTAGGAGAATTTGCAAATTCATATAAAACTTAATTTTATCACTTCTGTGAGTGGAATTTAAAAAATCAAAGAGACACGATTAATATCAAGGAGTAAAATTTGGTTCAATAAGATAAAAATAATTTTTTGTGAATAGTAATTTTTTACTTTTATTTACCACGGTAAAAAGTAATAGGGTAATTAAGGGTAAAAATGATATTAATATTACCCTAACACATGTCCTAATTCTATTGGACAAGTGTATATCGACCAAAAACAACCTTAGGAATAAAATATTATCATTTAGGTCCACTTGGATTAGATTAGGACATTTATTATTATTTAATTCAAAGAAGAGTTAAAAGAGTTAAAATCAAAGTTTAATAACTAAAACATTTTTAATATATGGTTATACATGAGATAAATTTGATTATAAATATTAATTATAAATATAAAAAGATTTCCTACATAATAGTATTTTATTTATAATTTTTAGATATCAAATAAGTTAATTTATTTATGACACAATGATGATGAAGTAATTACCATATTAATGAAAGATTAAGATAGTTGATATTATAAATACCCAAATAAATGTAATTTGAGACTTTTTATGAATTTAAAAAATTTTATAGGTTAATATGACATATTAGGATTGTTTATATGAATTTTTTTTCGAAGTAATAATTTTTTTATGAATTTACCAAAAAACAATACCCAATAATGTCAAAATTGACATAGAAGAGTTTTTAAACAAATATTATATTATTAATTGATATTATATTATTAAAAATCTAAGGTTTGGAAAAAGGACTTATATCATAATAGGTGTATAATTAATGGACCACTTGGGGGCCTATTGGAAGTTTATATTATGTTTATTGACCATATCATATAAAACTATAAAGAGACATAGTAAATGTCAAGAGTTAAAACTAAAAGATAAGGTTAATAAAGTGACCAAAACCTGTATAAAACCTATTGGTTGAGTGGTTTTAGACCCATACCCGCCTTATCCTCCAAATTAATCAATTTGGAGCCATTATAACCCAAATATGAATTTATTATAATATAATATTTTATGTTTTTTAAGGTGCCCCTCACCCCTCTTATAAAAGGGCGCTCCCCCTTCACTCTAATTCACACCTTCTAAGCCATTTGTATCAGCCCACCCCTGACCAAATATCCTATAAACTATCCTAACTTCAACCTAGAGGCATTAGTTTGATCATAAATCCAATCTAAGGATCCCTTTTGATCAAATCAAAAGGAAGAACCCGAAGAAGAGGTAATGATTTCACCACCCTCTTTCAAGTTCCTTTCTTATTCCACTTCCTTTTTCTTTGTTGTTTCCATTCTAAAATAATAACTCCAGTATATTCTATATAATTTAATGTTATTATAAATATGGTACAACCAAATTCATTATTCTATATACCCTTTAAATGACATGTCACCATACGTGTGTACGTACGGCTTACCTTCTTCACGTCGTGGTGTAATTGTTATTCAGTACATTATTATTTGTATGGGTATAATAATGATGTGTATTTGATGTAAATAATAAATATAACATGATAATTATTATTTATATATTATATACCATCCAATTATATATTATTCTAATATCAAAAGAATGATATTTTCACTCGTGCGTACGTACGGATTACCGTCTCCACGACGCGATGAGATTCATTTCCAAGTTCACCATTCATCGACGATTATAAAAATATATATTACTAATAAGTATGTAATATATAACATAATAATTCTACTAGAGTTATATATATTTATATATAAAATTATTTATGTACTTACATATATCTTAATCACTTACTTCCGTTCAATACTATATGAAAACGGAAACAGCGTTTATGTGTACGTATGGACTACCGTCTCCATAAATGGTGTTTTCCATTTCATATATATGTCTATTCTACGTATTTATATTCTAAATATATATGATATATAAATCATGTTTTATATTCTGGAAGTATTTAAATCATGATCTAAGTGATACAATCAAGATTAACAAGTTAAAACACGGACGATAAAGAAAGCGATTGTTACCCGAAATATTAATATAACATGGAAATTATTATTAAATGGGTAGTATAAAGTCATAAATGAATAATTTATTATATCATAAATATTAATATGGTTCTGGTATAATTTAATAACATACTATAGTCTTCATACAGGAGGTTAAACTTACCCTCGAATAAAGGAAAGTGCAAGGTAAGGGGTTTTCATCTCACTCCTTATTCCCATGGGATTCATGCCATATTACAACTATTACCTTTTGTGTGGTGTATGTACTACCAATAGATGTATTCATTGTATAATAAAACTTTAATTTATGTGTATTTACATATTCATTGTATGATACTTGTGTCATGTGGTGTATGTTTCGTAAGTTACCAAATTGGTAAGGGTTAATTCCCCAATCTCATCATTATCTGAGATTGTTTATGTGTAAGTATTTACTGGGACATTTTTATTATCCATGTACATTTTTCATAAAAATTATTTCAAAATGAATATTTTAAGGATTTTTGAAAGGTAACCTTTATCAAGATCATAATTTTAAATGTTTTAAAGATTTATCTTTATAAATCTTTTTAATTAATGTCCATGTTTTCAAAATGATTTTAAGGATTTATTTATATGGACATGAATGTTTTGAAATGATAATTCTTTTCAAAAGTTTCAAAGTGGTATGGGACACATTGATTCAAAAATCTCTTTTAAATTACTTCCTGTATAAATTAGTGACTTTTAAATGATTTTACATAAAGTTTATTTCTCTCAAAAAGTTTTACTCGTCATTCTCAACTTTGTTAGCATCCTTTACTAGATATTATTTTTGATTGAGGTTGATTTATTATAATACAATCATAGATATTGTATTGAATTAGTTATGATATGTTTTATTTTGGATGTTCTATTTTTATACCTTTCATGGTTTATGGTTAATGTATTGAAATTTCATATACTAGTTTTAATATGAATTTTTATGTTATATTTCAACTTTTTCATATGAGGAATGTATTGGACTTAGTAAGTGATAGGTGGAGCCCGCTATAGCACCTCGATGAATTAGTGGGTATCATGAGACAACTAGGCTTGGATTTGGAAGTGCCCTTTCCTAATTTGATATATGGTTTTGGCTGAGGCCTTAATCATTTTTAGGTGTCTTGGCCGAGTCCTTGACAAAATGTTTCAGAATGTCCAGTATTATACATTCCCTCATTATGGAAATAATATTGACGGTTCATGTGGTCATTCCACTAGTAGAATACTCATGATTATGTTTTATTGTGGAATTATTTACTCATCTCATATTATTTCCATAAAATTATTCATGTTTATTTTTTATAAAGGCCTGTGGTTTCAATTATTCACTATGCTTAATATTTATGTCATTTTCCGCTGTATTACATACCCTTACTGAGCGTTTGAGCTCACCCCTTTCTTATCTTTCATTTTCCAAAGATTCCAAGAAGTGTATTATTATTAATATGTAGGGTTAAGATAAAGGGAATAATTTAATTCTCAAAGAACTATTTACGCTGTGTTTTATGTTTTAAATCATAATGTAATGTTAATGTATGTAATCTATTTCCAAGACTGCTAAACCGATCGGTCCTTCGGGACTTGATTTTTTGTCATCATTCCAATGTATTAAAATAATGTACCGAATCTGGGTAACTAGGTTCGGGGCGTTACATTGGTAGCCTCATGAAAAATTCCATCATAATATTATCCCATTTTCACTTAGGTATGTGAAGAGGTTGCATGAATCCTCCAGGATGTTTCCTTATAGCATTCACTTGTGGACAAACCATACATCTTGACACAAAATCAACAATCTCCCTCTTTATGTTGTCCAACCAAAAATGTTCCTTCAAATATATATACATCTTGGTGCTCCCAGAGTGAATAGTGAAATTAGAGATTTGAGAAACATCCAATAATGTCCTTTTTAGATCAAGTATATTAGGGACACAAAGAATATTCCCAAATTTCAAAATTTCATCTTCATATATGATATCACTCACTCTCCCATAATTCACAGCTATAATCTTCTTTTAAAACTCCTTATCATCTGTCTGAGAACTCTTAATCCTTTATAGTAAAGATGGTTTGGAAACCATTTAAAAAGTATTGATGGTTCACCTTCCATGGTTATTCCTATATCCATCTTTACTAGATCCATGAATATAGGATCCCTTTCAATTCTCATCTTGTTAAAAACTCCATGATCCCTTCTCCTAAAATAATTTTCCACTTTATTTTCCTTCCTTGGGTGATTCTGTATAGTGTAATCATAATCCTTGAGTAGTTCAAGAAATCTTCTTTTCCTCATGTTGAGATCTTTTTCTGAGAAAATATACTTTAAACTCTTGTAATCAGTATAAATCTCACATTTTTCACCATAGAGATAGTGTCTCTGTATTTTCAGAGTGAAGATTATAGCTGCTAACTCAAGATCGTGAGTTGGATAGTTTTTTTTAGGAATTTTTAGCAGTTGTGATTCATAGGAAATAACTCTATCATTCTTCATAAGGACACAACCAAGTCCTTTCTTTTAAGCATCACTATAAATAACAAACCCATCGTTCCTTGATGGTAGATTCAAGATAGGATCATTAACTAATATTCTATTAAGTTCTTCAAAACATTCTTCACACTCTTTTTTACAAACAAATTTAACCTCTTTACATGTGATTTTGGTTAATGGTTTAGCCAATCGGGAAAATTCTGGATGAAACGTCAATAATAACCTGCTAAACCAATAAAACTGTGTACCTCAGTTATACTCGTCAGTGCTGGCCATTATTAGATTACCTTGGTATTTGAAGGATCAAAAGAGATTCCATCCTTAGAGATAATATGACCAAGAAAAGAAATCTCCTCTATCCAGAATTCACACTTGCTAAACTTCTCATACAATTCATTTCATCTAAGATTCTTTAGAATAATGCACAAGTGATTTTCATGAACCTAGTGGATTTTGGATTATACCAAGATATCACCAATAAATACCACTACAAAGTCATCAAGATATTACTTGAAACTCTATTCAATAGATCCATAAAGACAAAGGGTGCATTAGTCAATCCAAAAGGAATTACTATAAACTCATAATGCCCGTACCAGGTTCAAAATGCTGTTTTTGGAATGTCTTCATTCTTCACACACAACTGATGATATCTAGATCAAAGTTCAATCATTGAAAAATATTGAGCTCTGTGAATTTTGTCGAATAAATCATCAATGTGAGGTAGTGGATACTTGTTCTTTATTATTATAGAATTTATCTCCCTGTAGTCAATGCACAACCACATAGATCCATTTTCTTCTTAATGAAAAGGACATGGGCTCTCCATGGAGAAACACTAGGGCGAATAAATCCTTTGCTAATAAATTCATCTAGTTGTTTATTTAGTTCCACTAATTCCACAGTGGCCATTCTATAAGGGGTTTCTATATGGGCCTTGAACCAAGAATTAAATCAATGGAAAACTCAATTTCTCATTCTGGAGGATGTCCATGTAAATACTCTGGAAACACATCAACATATTCTTTCACAATAGGTAATTCCTCTATTAGAATATTATTTTCCTCACCCATAGTTATTTCATTCTCTTCTTCCCCAATAATTGAATTTAATAGAGCTATTGGGGGTAGATCTAGATAAGAATCAGGTGGTGAAGTTTCTGCACTAAAGATAAGGTACTTCTTATCATCATCGAAAATTGTAACCTCCTCCTTATTGCAATAAATTTTCACATCATGGTCTGAGATCCAATCCATACTGAGGATTATATCAAATTCAATCATGGGTATGACGATGAGATCAGAAAATAAAGAACATTTATATTCCGTAATGGGAACTGATTCACAAAACATTATTGTGATGATACTCCCCTTAAGTGTTTTGACTGACAACTCCCTTATTAAGTCAAATTGAAAATATCTAATTTTATTTGAAAAATGGGAAGATATGAAATAATGAGATGATCCAGAATCAAATAAAGCATAGGAAAAACTTGAGGAAACCATTAAATTACCTGCCACCATGTCTTTTGGAGCTTCAACCTCAACAGTAGTGATCGCATAAGCTTGGCATTCCTCCCTTGAACTTTTCGGAGTTAAGTTCCCTTGGTGTGTAGGAAATTAATTTTCCTAATTCCCCTTTTCTCTACAATTGTAGCATTCAACAATGATAGCATCTTTCTTCCCCTTACAATCATGAGCTTGGGGGTCTTTTCACCACACTTGTAATAGACTCTCATTCCCTTTAGACAAGTACCGGGGTGTTTCTTCCCACATTTACTACAGGATGGATATTAAACTTTTCCCTTCTTCCCATTATTTCCATTTCTTTAGTGTTAAACAGATCTCGTTTTCTATTTCTTTTCTTTATAGTCATATTATATAGAGAATTCATTTTCTATCTTGATAGCGCATGAGACTATATCTTCGTATGATGAGAAGGATTGTGAGACTAATGCTCAACGGATAAATGGTTTTAACCCATCAAAGAATCAGTAAATCTTACTCCTTGGCTTATGTATATAATCTATTACATGCCTTGCTAACCTTGTAAATTTAACCTCATACTTTGCGACATTCTCATCCCCTTTTTGCCTCAGACTCAGAAATTTTATTTTCACATCCTCTTGATGGTCACGAGGAAAGTATTTTTCAAAGAAAATTTATTTAAACTCCCTCCATTACACGTTCAACACTTCTTCATCTTCCCTTGTGTTTTGAATTAATGACCACCATTGATCTGCATCTCCCATGAGGTGATAAACCGCCATGACAAATTTTTCCCTTTCATTACTCCCCAAAGCCTAAAATATTTTCTCTAAGGAATTTATCCATTTCTCAGCTACTAATGGATTTGTACTCCCATTGAATGTCGGTGGTTATTTCCTCATGAAGCATTCTAACATTGATCCTCCTCATTTTGGATATGGGTGCTCTATATGGGTAAGGTTATTATTTATAACTTGAGTGAGTTGTCCTAGTATGGTGATAAACTGATCAAAACCTGTTGCATCACCAGCTCTACTATAATTATCTTGAGTATGAGGGAAGTCCCTACATGGATTACATGTGTTGATACAGTTTCCATTTTTTCTACTAGGCTCCATTTCTTAAAAATATCATACACTATATTAGTTTATGAATCACAATACTTAATTCCAAAGTTGTAAAAAACTTAACATACATTCAATAGTTTATGAATATAATAAATAATCATAAAAATGATTTCTTTGAGAAGTATATACTCATAAACCATTCATAATGGTTTGTAAATAAAATGAGAATTATCCTAAGCATATCCCCTGGGAGTGTCATAACTAGGAGTGCAATAAGGCCCGTTGTCATGCACCAGTTCCCGTTTGAGTCTAGCTCAAAGCAGTGTTTTTGAGTTTTACCCCTAGGTACATCTGTTCTAGATCCACCTCTACCTAATTTTATCTAGACAGGGATGTATTGATTTTAAAATACACAAAATCTCTACATTACCGAAATTATAGGAAGTTCTTCAATACTAAACCTCAAAGTCTATCTTAGGGTAATGTTCTCTAATCAGAGTTTTTCTAAATCTAGCTTCCAAGGTTTGTACTAAACTTCCTCTGATACCCACTATAATTTTCTGGCCTTAGTTACCTAGAGTCGGTGCATTATTACATAATATTTTCATGATCATAAGGGATAAAATTTTGAAATACTGATTAGTTTAGTAGCCTTGGAAGTACTAGATACATTCATAAGTTTTACATTACATCATGAAATAAAAACATCAACAACATTTTATCCCCTTTTTAAAAAACTTATATCCTTAGACTATCATTTTAGGTCAACCATAAAATAATTATTCACATCCTAGAGAAAATAAAACATAGAAAGGGGTGAGCTGAAATGCTCAGTTAGGATAACAATATAACAGAATATTTCATAAATAAGCATAAACAATTAAGGTAATGTATAAGACTAAAACATAATACTTTTAAATATAAAATTTTATATAACATGGCCAATATAAATCAAATAATCCCATTTTCTTATTCACATGTATATTCTACTAGTCAAATAATCACATTCAATATCAATAAACACTTTCATAATGATGGAATGCATAATTACCGACTTCAAAACTACATAGTCAAGGTCTTGTGCCAAGACTACAAATAATATTTTGTCAAGGAATTTTTCCAAGACACTAGTTTGTCTCATGAGTCCTACTGATGCATTGAGGATCTATATTAGGCTCCACCTATCACTTACTAAGTCCAATGAATTTCTCATATGAAAAGGTTTAAGCATAACATAAACATTCGTATTAAAACTAGAATACAAAATGTAAATACTTTATCCATAAACCATGAATGGTATAAAAATAACACATACAAAGTAAAATATATCACAAAAACTTCAATACAATATGGAATATTTGTATCATGATAAATCAACTTCAAACAAGTTTAAAATCCATCAATGAATGTTGACATAGATGAAATCAAAACTTTTTTAGAGAAATATATTTTTATATTTTGAAATCATTTAAAAGTAATATAATTATAAAAGAAAACATTTATTTTGAAAATATTCTTATAAGATTTTATGGGAAGCTTCAAAAATGTTATAACGGCAGAAAATAGCTGCACCCGCCATATAAGTTTAAAAAAGGCATTCTTACCTTAATTTTGTTGAAAAGGTCATAAAGTAAATTTTTTGGAAAATGACAGAAATATTCCTTTCAAAACATATAAGGTCAAATAATGGTATAAACTAATTTAACACATTACCTAGTAAATATTAAGAATCTTTTGAAACAAATTTTTAAGAAAACACGGATGTGGATGATAAATTGGTCTTTGCAGATACTTACGCAAATACAACCTCGGATAATAAAGAGATTTTAAAATTAACTATTACCTTGTACTCTTCCTTAGTAGATGGTATTTTAACCTCTTATATAATAGTTTAAACATTTTTATTAAATTATACAAGAACTATATACATAAATATGATATCATATATGACCCTCTAATACTGCTTTGTTAATAATATTTTAGTAGTATAATCATTTCAGGTGTTATCTGATTTGTTTTCCTTTATATGCTTGGTTACGTAAGCCATGTTTTTTATGGATAGGATTTATTTGATTCATATACATAATTATATTATGTTCTTAAACACTATTTTTAATCATAAAATGAAAATTATTCTTGAATGATTACGATGGGGAATGAATCTCATCACGTTCGTGGAGACGGTAATCCGTATGTACGCACGAGCGACAATATCATTATATTAATGGTGAAATCATATTTAATTGGATGGTATATCATATCTAAAGAATCATTAACATGTAATATTTATTATTTAAATCAGTTATACTCATTATTATACCCATCCTAATAATGAAGTGTTTGAATAACAAACTACACCACGACATGGAGCCGGTAAGCCGTACGTACGGACGTATGGTGACTTTTTCATTCATATGATGGATATAATAATGAATATGGTTGTAAAATTTTTATAATAACATCAAATTATATAGAATATAATGGATTTATTATTTTATAATGGAAACAACAAAGAAAGAGGAAGTGGAATATGAAAAGAACTTGAAAGAGGTGATGAAATATTTACCTCTTCTTCAAGTTCTTCCTTTTGATTTAATCAAAATGGGTCCCTAGTAAGGCTTTATGACCAAATTAAGGCCTCTAGGATGAAGGGAGTAAATTTGGGAGGATATTTGGGTAGATTTCGGTGGATCAAAAATGGCTTTGTAGGTGTAAATTTAAGATGGGGAAGTGCCCTTTTATAAGGAAGGTGAGGGTCACTTTAAGAAAAGCTTAAAATATTATTTTATAATAAAATATTTTTGGTTTTTTAATGGCTCAAAAATGAATTATTTCTATGATAAGGTGGGTATTGGTCTAAAACCTCTCATAAAATAGGTTTTAGATAGGTTTAGGTCACCATATTAACCTTATCTTTTATATTTAACTCTTAGTTAAATAGTTTTACTTTTACCACGTATTCTTGTATTATTATAATAATTGGTAAATAAACTTATTATAAAAGACCAAGTGAATATAAAGTGGTTAATTGATGATATAAATATTATTATATAAGTTCATTGGTAGAACCTTAGTATTTTATGACTATTATATAATTTAATAATATAATATTTGATTTAAAAACTCATTTATGTCAATTTTGACACTATTTAGTATTTAGTTTTTTTGAAAGTCATAAAAAATTTATTACTTCAAACATAATAAATTGAATCAACCCTAACATGTCATATTCACTTAAAAAATTGTGGATTTCATAAACACTTTGAAATTATATTTATTTTAATATATATAATACCATTTATTTTATTCTTTCACTAATATGGTAATTACGGCATCATCATTGTGTCATAAATAAAATTAATTATTTAATGTCTAAAAATTATAAATAAAATAAAATTATGTATAAAATCTTCTTAACTTTCTAATTAGTATTTATAGTAGAAAATATACCATTTATAACCCCATTTAAAAATTATTTTACTAAAATATAGATGTTTATGTCATTTTTGTCTTGACTTTAAATTAATTATTATAAAGTGTCATTATCACTCTCATGTGGCTCCATGGGGTCCCAAAATCAACCCAATTATGCCCATTTTCGGACATGTATCAACCAATAGGAATAGGATACATGTTAGGGTAATTTAATATTATTATAATATTATTTTTTACCCTTATTTACCAGATTTACCCTTCAACCATGGTAAATAAAATATTTACCGAAATAATTATTCATAATGACTAAAAATTTAAGATACCTATTTACACAATTTGAATCTTTTTATTCCAAATATGGAATCATTTTTTTAAAATTCAAAATATAGAAGTGGCAGAAATTAATTTAAAATTAATTTCTGTTGTCAAAACAAAAATGGTGTTTTTAAGAAATAATATCTATCAAAAGATTGACACTTGTTTATGTTCAGATTAAAGTTAAAATTACTTAAAATGACTTAAATTATATTAAATAATAAAAATATAATATAATTATACTTTAAAACCACTCAAATGTATAATATAACACTATAAATTATTTCGATTAAAAAAGTTATTTTTAATTAAAATATTGTATTTTTCTCTATTCATCAAAAATTGAAAGGTTTCAGAAAAGTAACAAAAATTCACCCTAAGCTAATTTTGATATTTGAAATTCAAAAATAAAGTCCAATTTGAAAAATAAAATTTATAAAATTTCAAAAAGTGGGTATTACTATTCATAACGTCTAGTTTGATTGGTCGTGGTGTGTTAAAACTCCAAGTTGTGTAAAACACAAGATACTGCATTATTCAAAGGAAAACATACTATAGAAGCGTGGGGTGTTACAATGAGAATTATTTAGATATGGATCATAAAATTTCATCAATGGTACAATAATCATAAATAATATCGATAAACAATGAGATTGTAACAATAAACTCTTACAAGGCTGGTAACATTGAATCATAATCCCCATGAAATAGTAACATTAAATGAAGCATAAAATATCAAGAAAATAAATAGGTTCATGACATAACATGTAAAAGGGGTAGTATATAGACATCATAAAATAATATAGGTGAATAATATAACATGTGTCTCAAAGAGGGAAAATTGAGAAAAATTCCCTTACCACTTTGGTAACTTTGAAATTATAACCCCGTGAAAGAGATATACTCAAATGGATATGTAAATACCAACCATTTTAAGTATAATAATCATAAATTATTTTCATGGTAAGTATATACACTAAAAATAATGAAGAGGTGGTGAATATAACATGTGTGTCACAAAATAAAAAAATGAGATGGAAATCCCTTAATTGTAGTCTTGATGTCCTTTGTACGTGTTAAAACCTCCATTATAGTAAATATATATTTATTATAAATATATAAAATAAAAAAATCATATATATCCTACCATATTGTATTTCTTATGACTTTAAATTACCTGTTTATTAACAATCCCATGTCAATGTTATGTTTCGGGTAATAACCACTTTGTTCTTCATATATGTTTTGACTTGTTATTTTTGATCCACTTACTTTGATAATGATTTAATAATTTATAGAATATAAATCATGATATAATTAATTAATATATTAATTATATATACTTATATTAACCCCAAAAAATAGTTTTAAGAAATGAAATACACCATTCATGGGGATGTTAGGTCGTATGTACATGTGGTCTTTGTTTCCATTTTCTTATCTTATTAAAAGAAAGTGTGTAAATGAAAAATATATATATATATATTATCATTAAAATTTTACTATTATTTCATATATATAACATATGTTTACTAAGCCCATCCTTAATACGTTTCATGTAAATTTTGAAATAATCACATCACTTTGCAAGGCAGTAGTTTACTGTATGCACGAATGGTGTTATCGTAGACCCAAAAAGTGAAAATCATGAAGGAATGTGTGATAAAATAATTCTATATGCATAATAATATAATAAATATTATATAAAACTAGTATTTACATCGTTATTCCCGACCATTAAAGGAGGTAATAAAAAAATTAACAATGTCAATTCATGAGGTAGTAGTCTTTCGTACACCTCGTAACCCATTCAATGGAAGTGTGTAAAATTTTAGGTCATAAACTTATCATTAAAAAATTACAATATATTAAAGATACTGATTTTATTACTTATTCAATATATAAAAATAATTCAAGGATATTGATAAGGAAATAAAATAAAAACACTTTTAGATGCACATTGGATGATGGAAGGGAATTTGGGAAGAGTATGATGGATCCAAACGGTTTGATAGGGGTGAAAAAGTGAGGGTGTGAGTTCCTTTTTGTAGTTGAGGAGGAGTGTAATTCTTGTAAATACTCAAAAGTATTCACTATTAGGTGGCCAAGCATATCTAATGTTGATCCAAAACTGATAATTATAGATTTTTAGGTATGATATGGTCTTGAAACAAATCAACCACACATTTATACACATGTTATAAACATTTGTTTCCTTAACTCTTATGTTTTCTTATTTTACCATCTTGGTTTTTCATTTTGTTAACTAGTTTTATAGACTAATTATTTTATTATTTAAGACTAAGTTAGAGTGATACATATATGATAATTTGGAATCAATAATTATAAATATTATATTTAATTTATAAATTATAAATCTTTTAGGAACCCGTACCTTCTTTTCAGGTATGTTTTTCCTTTTTCTTGAGTTTTTGAGAAAAGTGGAGTTTTTGGAAATATTTGAAGTACACATCATGTACTTTATGAGTACACACCGTGTACTCCCTTGCGACGTGAGGCCAAGTGCTGGCCGTGTCCGGCCCATACACACGACCATGTAGGGGTGATGTGGAGGCTGATTAAAGTGGAGTACGGAAAATCCTAGTACATGATGTGTACTCCAAAATTACACGTTGTGTACTTTATTTTTTTTATTAAACGGACCAGGGTCGCGTCTTAACCCCAGAACCGTCTTCTTCTCCAGCTTCTTTGATCGAGGGCATTTCGTACGGCCACGAATCTTCTTCGAGCCCCCGAACCTTTGTCCATTATCTGAATCGACCACCGTCGATTACGTTGGAACCACAACGGTAATCTCTTTATTCTCCTAGATCCTTGTTTTCCAATTCCTCCTCTTTTACAAGTTGTCTTGGGTTTAATTTTTTGTGTGTTTTTAAATATCTAAGACATTCTAAGGAGATTCAAGCCTCATGGTTTGAGTATATCGATCTCCTAGAATCAAGGTTGGTGGTTTGTGCCTTTCTGTAGGAATTCTTTGAGTATTTTGTTCAAATTCCACCAATACCCTTGAATGGGGTATTGCGTGTTTCCTGTTTTGACCTTGTTGTTTATCTGCTTTGATTATATGCCTGAGTAGTGGTTATTGTTTGTGAATAAGGTAATTTACTGTGTTTTGGATGTTTCTCACATGCATGTGTTGCCTGTTTATGACTGTTTGGTCTAGTTTTTCTTGTTAGGCTATTGCCAGTTCCATAGCTAGTTTTAGGATGGTGTGACTGTTGTTCTTTCATACTGAGATGTCATAGAATTCTAGCCAAGTAGTTCTTTAGGTTACTTTGGCTAGTACATGATGTGATACTTGCTGACTTTACACAGGGCTGTGAGAACCTAGTGTAGTATACCATAGGGAGAATGGACATAAGGGCTTCTCCAAAGTGTCTTATAATACGATGCGAGACCACATGGGGAATTGACGTTGAGTGCTTCCTCAGATTGTCTATAGTTCCTCGACATGGGCCATAGGGGGAATGAGATGTTGAGTGCTTCCCCAAAGCACTTTTAGTATGATATGAGACTATAGGGGGAATTGACACTGAGTGCTTCCCAAGAGATTCTATTCTTTAGCTAAACCAGAGGGGTGAGACTGTGTGTGCCTCCCAGAGGGTTGCTAGTACTTGTAGGTTGAACCCTAAGTGTTGGGTTGTGAGAACTACCCAGAGGGTTACCTGTTTGTTCTACTTTATTGTGTGACTGCTTCCTTGTTTGTAATTATGTTCTAGAAACTATCGATTGTTTGTGGTTTTGTACTTCCCTGTTTACTGCTTTCTGTACTTTTACCTGCCATATCTTCACTGATTGTTAGGAACGGATCTTTGGGTGGTTGCCTACTCGGACTTTGTCTCACACCCTATTTGGGACATGATTTTGGGTCCAAACAGATTATATTTTTTTCAGGTATAGATAAGGGAAAGCGCCCTTCTACTTCAGGTTCCTGATTGCACTAGAGCTGGAGAGCATGGGACCAAGCAGAGGCTTGCGATGCTGAGGAGTTGCTCATCTGTTTTTCTTTTGTACTTTGGTTTAGTACAGTATTTATCATTTTGAATTGTTCGGTTGTTTTCCTAGAAATATATGTATCATGCATCATTTAAATATATTTCTTCTTCAGTTGTTTATTTATCAGTCTTACACTATTATTGTTGTTGTATATTTATTGCTTCCGCTATGGTATGTGTTGTTACTTCCACTTTGTACTCTGCCAATGAGGGAATAGTTTCCCCAATATCACACCCAAGGCCCTCGCTGCTAGTCGACAGCCTCTTACATTTAGGGAAATGCGCTGGAGGCCATGTGACCAACCGTGTACAGGGCACCTCTGGGTGGCTTTCGGAACCAGGATGTTACAAAGTGGTATAAGAGGGGTTCTTTTCTCTTGACTTACTATTTAGAGCCTATAGCCTGGTATAGGACCGAATAGGTACTTGGTAATAATTTATGCGCGAGAGTAGCTATCTCATGTACAGGGAAAATCCATACGACCTCGTTTATTGTGATTTTACTGGTTTGCAATTTTACAGTTGATTTGATTTCACTATTGGGTGATTCACATGATTTTTGTTGTTATCGTAGTTGTTATTGTGGTTCTATTTCTATTGCAACCCAATGAGATGAGGGTATTCCATCTCATGCATCATATAGGCACTTGTTAGAAATCACATGTCATGCATTCTTTCCATGCCATCTAGGATGAATTAGTGATTGCATGTTATTGTGATAGAAGTTTTGTAGATTATACATGATGTTGTGATAGATGCTTTGATAGAATCCATGTTGTTTGATAGGGAATTTTTTTTATAGTGATTTTCTTAGATGGATTCCAAACATTGGTTATTGAGGTGGTATGGGCCCTCATGGACTGGAATTTGGTGGATCATTGACCTGTTTACTTTGTTTGTAACTTGTATAAGATGCCAAATTTTGATTCACGGGGAGTATGGGCCCTCACATATCGGAATTTAGAACTTTAACGCTGGTTTTCTGTGTTTTTTGGGCTCTGAAGCAGTTTCTAAGGCTATTGTCTGGAAAACCCCAGAAAACATGGCATGTACTTTATGGTTACACGTCGTGTAGTTTATAGCCGTGTCACTGACTGTGCGAGCAGGGACATGGGGTTGTGAAAAATACTGTAGGAACACTCCATGTACTAGTTTAGCATGTCGTGTAGTATGAAATAGGTACCCCGACCATGTCACAAACAACATGGGTCATGTTATCTTTTTTACATACACATTGTGCTTGAATTTTACATGACGTGCCGTCTGATCTAGGTACACGGCCATGTCACAAACAACACGGGTCACTGTTACCCTTTCTTGTACATGTTGTGTCTGTCTGGAACACACTGTATAATTTCAGCGATGTGTCTGACCGTGTCACTAACAACACGGGCCAGGTAAGGCTTGTCTATTACATGTCGTGTCTTCCTTGAACACGCTGTGTAGTTTTGTCTTAGAGGAGCCATGTGGCTTAACCATGTAGAAGGACTCAGGCAGGGAAAATGATTCAAGTACACGCCATGTGGTAGGACAACATGTTGTGTATTTGGGGTGTTACACGACCAGTTTAGGTGGATGTACACACCCATGTTAATGAATTAAAGGAACATGACATGTGGAAAAAGAACACACCATGTAGTCATGTTTTGTATAAATTTAATGCCTTCTTTTCCCTGTTTCTTCTTGTGCATTCCGTTTTTCAATTATTTATAATGTTGATATAAGGTGTAAATTTTACCTTGTAGAGTCATGGAACTGAGATTTCCTCTGGTTGTATGCCAGTTTCCAGGTGGTGATCCGACACTTGATATGGACGATAAGGGACATCCCATAGATCCTTCTGTTGTGCCAGCCTTGGCACCAGCAGTGATACCAGTTGCAGGCGCCGATGCGCAATTTAGGGAAGGTTTTATGAGGATGATGCAGACCTTCCAAGGAGCTCCGCCTCCTGCCTTGACTATGGCAGAATCGACGCGAGTTTTCCAGCAGCAGCATCCTCCCACCTTCTCAAGGTAAGGAGGACATCAGGCTGCAGAGTCATGACAAGAAGCCATGATGACGATCTTCGAGCATATAAAGACGTATCCAAAGAGGCGGGTCAAGCTAGATACATAAATTCTAATAGACTCCTCCAAGAGGTGTTGGGATGTGATCTCGCAGGCGGGTCATCAGCAGGTTATGGCATGGGAAAAGTTTCAGCACATCTTTTATGAATACTTCTATCTAGAGACCCTAAGGGCTAACCGAGCCCGGGAGTTCACGAGACTAGAGCATGGTACTATTTATGTCATGCAGTACTCCTCTCATTTCACCGAGATTCAGTGTTACACACCCCTCCAGGGTAGAGATGGATTGTTCTTGGCAAGGAAGTTTGAGGATGGTCTCAGATGGGAGATCCTATAATAGGTGAATATCTTCATGTTGACTTCCATCACCTCCATTGTCAACCAGACATTGATTGCAGAGTGAAATCTGAGAGATTCTGGAGCTGAGATCCAGGGTGGTTCTGCTTCCAGGTTTAGTGCTTCACCAGCTGACAGTAGGAAGTGCCGTAGGGAGTCTATGTGTGGTGATCCGAGGCAGCGAGACACATCTTCAGGTAGCCAGGTGGTATGATACCAGTATGGAAAAGTTGGGCATATGAGGTTGTAGTGCCAGAGAGACCTAGTGGAGTGCCAATCTTGCGGCAAGATGGGTCACCTTTAGCGCTTCTGTCAGTTTTTCTCACCAGCAGCTGGTGAAAGAGGTTTATCCATGACTCCTCATTCAGGATCAGTCCCACCAGTTTTTCACCAGTCTGGGAACTGGAGTTCTTCTGTCCATTCAGGCCGAGGTGGAGGTTGAGGCCATGGTGGTCAGTCACTGGTCTTTAAGCGACAGCAGGGTGGATCAGATCAGAGCAGTCAGGAAGGGCCATAGGGCCGTGGTACAGGTCAGGCTTTTGTAGTGGAGCATACTCAGCTGTAGTAGGATCCCAAACCTTCCACAGTTCGAGGTACGATCTTAGTAGCCTTAGTTTTATCTTTGGCTCTTTTAGATACAGGGGCTTCCCATAGCTTTATCTATGTTGCTGTTTTGGAGAGCCTTGGGCTCTGCATTTTTTTCTCTGCCGATACCTTGACGCTAGACACATTTTTGGGAACTAGGACGACTAGTGTACGTCAGTGCAAAGAGTTCCCTCTAGAGGTGGCTGGGTATCACTTTCTTTGGTACCTCTATGTCCTAGATATGACAGGCTATGATTTCATTCTCGGAATAGAATGGCTAGTTCCTTTATAGGCAGTCGTCGACTGTTATCGCCATGGTGTGAGTTTTATATCACCATAGGGTGGATTTTTTCTTCATCAAGGTGAGTGGGATGTCCAGGCGAGTAGAGCAGGACCCAATCATCATGGGCTCGGAGGAGTTACAACCCAGATAGCTAGTCTTTATCTAGATGAACATGGGACTTCACAGTTAAACTTTCCTCTAGTGGTGGA
The DNA here is from genome assembly GCA_963277665.1 of Viscum album. Taxonomy (NCBI): domain Eukaryota; kingdom Viridiplantae; phylum Streptophyta; class Magnoliopsida; order Santalales; family Viscaceae; genus Viscum; species Viscum album. Next base: position 492,158,397 of record OY728166.1, read on the forward strand.
TCGTTTTCGAGATGTCTTTTTAGAATGAATTTTCAGGTTTGCCTTTGGAGCGTGTGGTAGACTTTTCTATTGAGCTTGTGCCAGGAGTGGCACCGATGTTCATTCCTCCATATAGGATGGCTACACCTAAGTTACGATAGCTTAAGAAGCAGTTGGAGGAGTTGCATGCAAAGGGTTTCATATGACCCAGTACTTCTCCTTGGGGTTCACCAATCATGTTTGCAAAGAACGCAGACAGAACCCTCAGGCTGTGTGTGGACTATCAGAAGTTGAACCATTTGATGGTTAAGAACTGATATCTCTTGTCGAGGATTGATGATCTATTTTATTAGCTTCGAGGAGCCCGGGTGTTATAGAAGATTTACTTGAGGTCCGGATATCATCAGTTGCACGTTATACCATCAGATATACCATTGACATCCTTTCAGAGCAGGTATGTTCCATACGAGTATATGTTTATGCCATTCGGTCTCACGAACGCATTTGCAGTTTTCATGGCACTGATGAACCGAGTGTTCCATCCATACATAGACTCTTTCTTGTTGGTCTTTGTGGAAAATTTCTTGGTGTAATCTCACACTCGAAACGACCATGCTATCCATCTTGAGATCGTTTTGAGTACACTGAGAGAACATCAGTTATATGCTAAGCTCTCGAAATGCCATTTTTGGATGGATCGGATTCACTTTTTGGGCCATGTTATCTCAGAGACAAGAGTATCAGTGGACCCAGAGAAAGTGAGAGCAGTAGTTTTATGGGAGGAGTAGAAGAACTTCTTTAAGGTGCGGAGTTTTCTGGGGTTGGATGGATACTACAGACACCTCATACAGGACTTTTGGCGACTAGAAGAACCTCTGAAAGGTCTGACCAAGAAAGGGGAAAAGTTCTTATGGTCAGATTCTTGTGAGTTATCCTTTCAGGATCTGAAAGGGAGATTGATTTCTGCACTGATACTAGTCTTTCCAGAGCCAGGAAAGAGCTACACTGTCTACTGTAATGCCCCAGGTATCGGGCTGGGAGCTGTGCTTATGCAGGGAGATGGGGTTGTTGCGTACGGGTCTCGGTAGTTGAGGCCACATGAGAAGAACTACCCAACACACAATCTAGAGCTGGAGGAAGTTGTCTATGCCTTATGTTGTTGGAGACATTATCTTCTTGCGAGAGCACTTTGTGGTTTTCACTGACCACAAGAGTCTCAATTACATCTTCACTCAGCGTGATATAAATTTGAGACAGTGTAGGTGGGTTGAGTACCTATAGTCCTTTGACTTTGGGATTGCCTATATGTTGGGAAAGGGAAATGCAGTGGCTGATGCGTTGAGAAAGAGGACTTATATACATGTAGTTTAGGAGCCCAGCAGTGAGTGGCAGCTTATGGACTTGTTCTCTGAGATGCATTTGGAGCTGCATGAAAGAAAGGGGAAAAATTTTCTATCTTCTGTAGCTGTTACCTATACTCTTCTTGAATGGGTACGGATGAGGCAGTTATCAGGCTTATAAGGCCTAGTCCTATAGGAGAGTGTGTTAGGAGAGGACTTTGTTCCTGGATGGATAGTGGGCGAGGATGAGATATTGTGTATCCAGGGATGCGTATGGGTTCCATTAGACATACTCAAGGAGATGATGCATGATTTTCATTCCTCAGTTTGGGAAGTTCATCCTGGCGTCACCAAGATGTATCATGATATACACCGCTAGTATTGGTGGCCAGGTATGAAGAAAGATGTCGCAGGTTTTGTCATGAGGTGTTCCACTTATCAGCAGGTGAAATAGGAGCATCAGCGACCAGTTGGTCTTTTACATTAGTTACCCATTCCGTAGTGGAAGTGGAACGAGGTCATGATGGACTTCGTGACCGGTTTGCTGAGGTCACCTCGAGGGAATGATGTTGTTTGGTTTTTCATCGACAGGATCACAAAGGTTTATAACTACTTTCCAATCAAGGAGACCTTCATTTTTGATGAGCTGGGATGGTTGTACATCAGAGATATTGTACATCTACATGGAGTTCCACACTCTATTGTTTCAGACTGGGCTGCACGCTTAACTTCTCAGTTCTGGCAGGGGCTTCAGAAAGCTTTGGGTACACAGGTACTTTTGAGTACAACACAACATCCCCAGACTGATGGCCAATCCGAGCGTACGATCCAAGTGCTTGAGGATATGCTCCGAGATTGCATTCTGGACTTTGGAGGTTCTTGGTAGAAGCATATACCTCTTGTGGAGTTCACCTACAACAACAGTTTTTAGGCGACTATTCAGATGGAACCTTACGAGGCTTTGTATGGTAGGACATGCCGATCACCTTTATGTTGGATAGAGGCAGGAGAGGAAGATTTTATGGGACCTCGCCTTGTTCAGGAGACCTTAGAGCAGATAGAGTTGATTTGGAAGAGGATGGATACGGCACAGTCTTGACAGAAGTCTTCTGCTGATCAGCGGAGATAACCTCTGGAGTTCGAGGTCGGGGATCAGGTTTTCCTACGTGTCGCTCCGAGGTTGGGACACAAGTGGATTCAGAGGTAGGGTAAGATTTCACCCAGGTATGTCGGGCCGTTTGAGTTGTTGGAGAGAGTAGGGATGGTTGCCTATCGGTTGTAGTTACCTCAGAGGTATTGGGATATGCATGACGTCTTCCACATCTCTCAGCTCTAATGTTACCTTCTAGACTTGTCTCTTGTCTTTCAAACTGAGGAGGTTGATCTTGAATCAGATGCATCGTTTGAGGAGCATCCTATCCGGATTTTCAATCATAGTACAATGGTTTTTCGTGGCCAGTCTGTTCCTCTGGTACGAGTGCTATGGCAGCACGGGCGAGTACAGGATGAGACTTGAGAGAGGGAGGCTGATGTATGATCACAGTGGTCAGAGTTGTTTAGGGTTTATTCTTCTATGCCTCTCTAGGGATATTTGGGAATGAATTTCTTTAAGGGGGGAAGTTTGTAAGAACCCAAACCATCTTTTCAGGTATGTTTTTCCTTTTTTCTAGAGTTTTTGACAAAATAGGAGTTTCTTGAAATTTTTTAAGTACACACCGTGTACTCCCTTGTAGTGTGAGGCCGTGTGCTGGCGGTGTCTGGGCTATACACACGGCCATGTAGGGGTGATGTGGAGGCCACTTAAAGTGGAGTACGGAAAAGCCTAGTACACACCGTGTACTCCAAAAGTACACACCGTGCACTTTTTTTATTAAATGGACCAGGGTTGCGTCTTAACCTTAGAACCATCTTCTTCTCCAGCTTCATCGAACAAGGGCATTTTGTACGGCTGTGAGTCTCCTCTGATCCCCCAAGCCTCGGTCCATTCTCCGAATCCACCGTAGTCGATTGCGTTGGAACCACAACGATTATCTCTTCCTTCTCCTAGAGCCTTGTTTTCCAATTCCTCCTCTTTTTCAAGTTATCGTGGGTTGAACGTTTTGTGAATTTTCATATATCTACGATGTTATAAGGAGATTCAAGCCTTTTGGTTCGAGTATATCAATCTCCTAGCATCAAGGCAGGTGGTTTGTGCCTTCTTGTAGGAAGTCTTTGAGTATTTTGAAAAAATCCCACCAATACCCTTGAACGGGGTATTGCGTGTTTCCTATTTTTCCCTTGTTGTTTTTCTTCTTTGCTTATATGCATGAGTAGAGGTTATTGTTTTTGAATAGTGTAATTTACTATGTTTTGGATGTTTTTCCCATGCATGTGTTGCCTGTTTATGACCATTTGGTCTAGTTTTGTATGTTAGGCTATTGCCAGTTACATGCTTAGTTGTAGGATGGAGTGACTGTTGTTCTGCCATGCTGAGATGTCATAGAATGCTATCCAAGTAGTTATTTAGGTTACATTGTCCGTTACGCGATGTGATATTTGCTGACATTACACAGGGCTATGAGAACCTAGTGTAGTAAACCATAGAGAGAATGGATATAAGGGTTTCTCCAAAGTAGCTTATAATACAATGCGAGACCACAGGGGGAATTGACATTGAGTGCTTCCTCAGAGTGTCTGTAGTTCCTCGACACGGGCCACAGGGGGAATTAGACGTTGAGTTCCTCTCCAGAGTGTCTTTAGTACGATATGAGACTATTAGGGTAATTGACGGTGAGTGCTTCACCAGAGAGTCGATTATTTAGCTGAACTAGAGGGGTGAGACTGTGTGTTCCTCCCAGAGGGTTTCTAGTACTTTTAGGTTGAACCATAGGGGTTAGGTTATGAGAACTACCCAGAGGGTTACCTATTTTTTATACTTTCTTGTGTGATAGCTTCCTTGTTTGTAATTATGTTCTAGAAACTATGGATTGTTTGTTGTTTAGTACTTCCCTATTTACTGCTTTCTGTACTTTTACCTGCCATATATTCACAGAATGTTAGGCACAGATCTTTGGGTGGTTTTCTACTGGGACTTTGTCTCACACCCTGTTTGGGCCATGCTTTTGGGTCCAAATAGATTATATTTTTTTAGGTATAGATAAGGTCAAGAACCCTTCTAATTCAGGTTCTTGATTGCACTAGAGATGGAGAGCATGGGACCAAGCCGAGGCTTGTGATGTTGAGGAGTTACTCATCTGTTTTTCTTTTGTACTTTGGTTTAGTACTGTATTTAGCATTATGACTTGTTTGGCTATTTTCCTAGACTTATAAGTATCATGCATCATTTACATATATTTATTCTTCACTTGTTTATTTAGAAGTCTTCCGCTATTATTTTCGTTGTATATTTACTACTTCCGCTGTTGTATGTGTTGTTACTTCCACTGTGTACTCTGCCAATGAGGGCATAGTTTCCCCACTATCACACCAAAGGACCTTACTACTAGTTTGCTCCCTCTGGCATTTGGGGAAATGCGCTTGAAGCCATGTGACCAACCGGGTACGGGGCGCCTTTGGGTGGCTTCCGGAACCGGGACGTTACAAATCCTATCTAGGTTATAAATTAACTTTAACATAAACGCATATAATGTAAAAAAACATGCTTTAACCATAAACCTGTCTAAATAGGTTTTTTCTATTTAAAGGTAAATATAGTCATCCTTACAGGAAAAATGGCCCATGAATGGACCATAGTTTATATTCATTAATATTAAAAAATAACTTTATTGAATAAAGGTGTTGTTAGTAATTTTCAATAAATTAATAAAGTATAATTTATTATAAAATAACGTTAATGTCAATTTTGATATTATTAATTTAACTTAAATTAAAAATAAATAGAAAATAATGTAAACAAAATCCATTTCTTCAAACCTATGTAACATGATATATTCAACTAAAAAAATATTCTAATAGAACATTTTATTCAATTTACTTCAAATTTAATGTTGTTAGTATCTTTTGATATATATATAATTATTAACTAAACAATTCATGTATTGGGATTTCTTAAGAATTTAATGTAATTATGTTAAATAAATTTTTTTAAATAAATTATAATTATAAAAAGACATAATTATATTACAAAATTATATTTACAACCAAACATATTTAGTCTTTTCTCTATTTTAAATCTTTATATAAATTAAAAGTAAGAAACATACATTTTTTTGTCTTTTTCTTTACTTAAATTATTATATTGATCACATTCAAGAAAATGTGTTCCATAAACTTATACAATTAGATAATAAAGTTATAAGGGTTGAAATATGTCCATAAAATGTGATTTTTAAATGTTTTGTGTCATTCTCACACCTTATATTATATGTTTAACCACTAAGTAAACTTATTTTTACCTCAATCACTCTAATTAATTTTAACTGTTTTCACTAGTCACTTTTGTAAAAAATTAATTTTTAGTTATTAGACATTATAAATTTTGATGATATCAAATATGGAATCCATTTATTCAAATTAAATTCTCATAAGTGGAAAAATTAATTTATTTTTAATCCCATAGGTGTGATGATAAAGAAAGGTTTTTAAGTGAAAATATTTAAAAGATTATGAAGTTTTTATATTTACATTAAATATGAAAATTATTTCAATGGACCACATTATATTAAAAGATATATAATTAAACTAATTATTCTGTAAAACTAATTTAAAATAAATTTAACATTATAAATAAATTAAATGAAAAGATATTTTCCAATTAAAACTCATTATTTTTCATTATTAATAAAAATGAATCTTTTTATAAAAATACCAAAATTCACGCTATTCTAAATTTGATATTCCTATTTCAAAAAGATAGTTTATTTTTTCAATTAAATTTTGTAAAATTTTTATAATTTAATTTTATATTATGTGTTCAAAACATGATTAAATTATATTTTAGAAAAGATATTGTTTTCTAGAAAACATTTCTTTTTTATTTTAAATGATTCTTATTTCATTTATAATCAATGGATAAATAATAAAAATGAAAAAACAATATATTTTTATAATTTAGTTAATATTATTCATTTCTACCATTCCAATTTCTAGGAGATAACTATAATATTAAATAATAACAATAATAATATATTCTAATTCATTAAAACTCGGTATTGTGTGTAACACAAGCCAAATTATTGTTGTGTGTACCATAATCTAAACTAATTCTTATGTGTTTAAAAATATTAAATTGGTTTTGTGTATCAATCAATATTAGTGTAAAAAATAATCAAAAAAGTAATTTTAATTTATTTGAAAAAATATAAAAAAAAACTCAAGGTGATACATTCTACCCCACTTAAAATTAATTTCTCCCTTGAATGGAAAATTCTTTCTAAAGTTATGTGTCATTCTAGTGATATTGTAGTAGGTATTGTTTTATGGTAGAGGAAGGATAAGATGCAACATGTAATTTATTATTCAAGCATGTTTTTTAATGAATCCCAAATTAATTATTATACTATTGAAAAGTAATTAGCCTTAGTGATATTTTCTCTAGACAAATTTAGACAATACCTCATTGGATATAAAGTTATCATTTTCATTGATCACTCTACCATCAAATGTCTTTTATATAAAAATAATTATAAACCTATACTTATGAGATAGAATCTTCTAATACAGGGGTTTTATTTAGTGGTCAAGGATAAAAAGGTGCTAAGAATTTGGTGGAAAACTATTTTTTAGGCTACCCAACACCCATATTTAGGGAAAAATGGAGATAAACACCCCATTCCCAGATGAAAAATTATTTTCTACATCTATGAAGCCATCTATTTTGTTTGAATATTTTTCTAATTTCTTAGATATAGATATTATTACCAAGAAACTTTTACATAATCAAATAAGGAGGATTATTTTAGAGCTGATATAATATTTTTGGGAAGACTCACTCTTATTGAGGAGATGTTATGATGGAATTTTAAGAATATGTGTACCCGAGGAATAAATGCTTCATATTATTGAGACTTTCCATTCATCACTGTAGGGTGGAAACCATAAGGGATATAGGACTACTAAAAGGGTTATACATGCTCATTTCTACTAGAACACATTCCTTAAGGATACCATGAGTCTTGTGATAGGTTGTGAAAAATATCAATGGCTAGGAAATATAGATAGGAGGAAGCAGTTACCTCAAAAAGTGATTCAAGAGGTTGATGTTTTTTATGTGTGGGGATTAAAATTTATGGGTCTATTGTCATCCTATTATTGGAATGAGTATATATTGGATTATTTTTATTATGTATCAAAGTTAGTTGAGGAAGTATAATTACCAAATAACCAAGATAACAGTGTCATTAAATTCCTTATGAAGAAGATTTTCTCAAGGTTCGATGTACTGATAACATTAATCACTGAAAATGGTATATACATTCTAAACATAATATTTAAATTATTGAAGAAAAAAATATGTTTATTTTCACAAAACAAGTAAAACATATCATCTATTTTAAGGTGTATAGGATGATGTAACTAACAGAGGATTAAAATAGATTTTATAAAAAACTATGAGCTATTCTAGAAAATATTTGTCTCAAAAATTGGATGACGAATTCTATGATTTTTGGGATTATTTTAAAATTCTAATAGGGATTTATCTATATAATATTGTTTTTTGTAAAGTCTTCAAATTTTCTTTTGGATCTCTAACAGAAGTCATTCTGGACAATAAATGCTTTGAATTTTGATTTTAAGTCTTCTAGATAAAAAATGTTTCTTGAGTTCAGTAAATTTGATGAAATCATGAGAGAATTTTATAACAATTACCATATATATAAAGAAAGGAAAAAATATTTTCCGGATTATGTATTTTGAAATAGGAACTTCAATACGGTCCATAATGTTCTTTTGTTCGATTCTAGGTTTAATTTGTTTCTTAGTAAACTCGAAACCAAATGGTCAGGACCCTTCACCATTCTAAGTGTGATAGTCAATGGGTCTGTTGAGTTGGTTGGGAAATATTAAATTCCATTTCTGGTAAATGAGAAAGGATTCAAGAATTGTTTAAGGGACATCCAAAGGGTATGACTGTCATCTCCTTCCTTGAGATTTAAACTATCTCTAAAGTTTGACTATTGACTATAAACTCATTACTCCATGGGAGTCAACCCATGGTTTATTGTTTTTATATTTGTTTTTTTCTTTTTTACCATGAATAACATTTTGACCATGTGATGGTATTTCTGTTTCTAATATAGTTTATTCTATTATTATATGATAATGTATTGTCTATACAATTCACTAGAGTAAAATTTTAACTGATCTCAAAATCAAAGATGATTACTTGTTGTAAATAATTGGATAAAAATTCCACTAACTTCCATCTCCAGTTAATTTCATTTTTTTAATATTAGTGTTATTTATATTAAAATTCATTGTGTTCAAACATTTCAACCATAGTGTTCCTTTCAAATGAAAATGGAAGAGTGATTTTGAGAAAATTTCAATGATAAAAGCTCTACATTTAGGGGAGTTTTTTAATTATTTTGAAATTTTTTAATACTTCTCATCTCATGCTACATATTTCTCTAGCCTATGTTTTAGGGAATTCACCTCTTTATTTTAGGTCAAATTTTTGAATCTATTTACACCATTAAAACTTTATATGTTGGAATTATTTTATTGATTATCATGCTTTTATTTGAGCTGAATTGTGAAAATATTTTGTGTATTTCCTAATAAAAAGAATTCAATTCCTTAAAAAAGGATTTTCAAAATTCATTGGATGTTTGAAAATTGTGTAGTTTTTTAGCTTTAATATCACCACATCAAAAATCCATTAATATTTAAATTGTCAACTTGTCTTGATCAAAACTATTTTACCACCTTAGGATTCAACATTGTGGACAATGTTGAGTTTTATGTGTATGGCAGAGGTTGATTTCTTTGTTCTATTGTTGGGATTCAATTCATGGTTTAAATTTCTTATATCATTTATATACAATTTTAATCAAAAATTTATATGATGATGAATTTTTAATTTTTTAGGATGTCGAAATGAAAATATTATAAAGGGTTGGAGTGACTATACCGAGGATTATTCAGCCACACGACCATTCTAATTGACCACAAGAATAAAACTCAAAATTTGGTTGGAATTAATTTTTAAATGCATGAAATTTTCAATATTTATTAACCTACCAACTATTGTAGAAGCAGCGAGTAGGGTCGAACCATAGAGAGAATGTGAGTAGATACTAAGAATATCCTTTTAGAAGAATGTTTAGGCAGATGAGTTTTTATTATGATTAACAACTAAAGATTTTCAAAAACTAGATGACTATTTAAAAAATATATTTAAATTAACTAAAACTATCTAAGTGAACTAAATTAAGCAATGGAAGAAAACATGCCAAGGTGGAAGTGTCAGAATTATGATGTCCGTTCAAGTGCATGCAATGCCAATTATTTAATTCCCACATTTGAATATTTATTTATTCAGTTATCGTCGATTCTAAATTTAATCAAAATAGTATCAAGTATCATTATTAGATATTAGAAAATATTCTAATTTTCACAGAAATTAGCTATCATTTCATTCTATGTCCCGACGAATAATTTGCACGTCATTGTAGCATTGAATTAGATAGTGAAATACTACAATCCATTTATCACAAATTCGATTTATCAACCTATATTGTTTTTTCTTGTATGAGATTACTTATTAGGTATAACACATACAATATTGAAAGATAATTCACACAAAATGTTATTTTTTCAATTAATATAATTATTCATTCAGAATTTTCTCATGCGCACGATCGACTTTCGGATAAATAAATTATTTGATCAACTCCCCCCAGTGATTACTTATTAGATATCACACGAATGGGCACCAAATCAGGATTTCAGAACCCAAATAACAACTAATTAAAATTAAAATATAATTAATTAATTAAAAATACAATTAATATTAAATTATTGGAAATCAAATATGAAATCATATAATGACATGCAATTACCGTCACATTTATCACAACTCTGAGACTGATGAAATTAGTCCACCATTACAATGACACAACACATAAAATAATAATTAAATATCATCATTATTGTGTTTTCATAGTTGTCACCACAATCCACCATCATTGATCACAAAATCATAACCATCAATCCGTCAATCGCTATAACATTGAACTATAGTGTCGCACCACCGCAAAAATGATTGGATCTGTATTCGCTTTTGGTGTGCATCGTTGATCTCTGAAAGTGAATAAAACCTCTATTCACATCGATGTCACACCTAAACCACCACTACACTCTTGGGATGGAGGATGCTGGTCACCGGTTGTTGTTCTGGTCAGTGAAGGATATTAGTGTTGATGGTGCAGTGCGTATTTTGTACCTACAGAAGCATTGGGGGATGACGCGTGGAGGGGATGGGTGTGGGGGATATAGGGAAGGGGATGGGGGTAGAGGGGGATGGGGTTGGGGTGGTTTGGCTAGGGGGAGGGGATGGGAGGCGTCAAAGGGGGTGGGGTGGGGTAGCTAGGGTGTAGAGGGGACGAAGAGTGGAGGTGGGGCGTTGGGGGATGGGGAGGGGCAGCTGGGGGATGGGAATTGGGATAAGGGGTTGGGTGAGGGAGATGGAAGGGGGTGAGTGAGAGAGATGGGATGAGAGAGAGAAAGGAGATGAGGGGGTTGTAGGTGAGGGAAAAGGGGATGGGGGCGCAAGTCAACAGGGGAGGGGCTGGAAGGTGAGGTGATGGTGGAATGGGGTAAGGGGGAGTGAAAATTCTAAAAAAACCAAATTAAAAAATGAAAATCAAAAATCAAAGACCTAATTATCTAATTAAGTTAAATAAAATAATAATAATAATAATTATTATTATAATAAATAAATTAAATAATTAAATTTATAGTAATAAAAAAATAAGTATAATTATATAAATACATATTATATTTACAAGTTATATTAATATAATTAATTAAATAAAATAAACTAATAAAAAATTAATATTAAGTAAACTATTAAAAATAATAAAATATTAAATTTTAATAAAGTAAAAAATTAATAAAAACTCAAAGTGAAAATAAATCACTAATATTAATCTGAAATTAACTAAAAATAATAAAAATAAATAAAGTATTAAAAACTAAAAATTGAAACTAAACACCCAAGAAGTATTTAGAAAATTAATTAAAACTAAATTGAAAATTTATAATGAATGTTAGTGAAATCCATGTACATCAAATACCCTACACTTAAGCTTTTTCACCCTTAGGAAAAACAATCAGAAACAATACACAAGTGGACTCATAGACAAATCAAAATATCAAAATTACAAGTTCAAAAATCTTCAATCTCTTTTACCCATAAAATATCATTCTTCATTTAAAACTCCAATTTTCAAAAATCATTTTTCTTTAACGCCCATTATTTCCAAAAAAAGTAGGCGCACTCGTGCATCATGTGACCTACCTCGCTATCACTCTCATCTCTCAAATTGTTTTATCAAAGTTATACTCAATTCTTGTACACATGCATGCTTACCATAGGATTTTCATGAATTTCACATCTCCACTAGTGGAAATCAAAATAATGAACCAATATTAAGGACTTTACATGAGGTTCAAATGTCTCTAAGGATAAAGGATGGAGGGTCATAAAAAACAGTGACTTTTTTTCTTTCAAAGAGGGGAATAAATCCTGAAATAGATACATGATGAGTATCAATCCAAATTCCTCCCTTAAACTCTTTCTCTCACACACATAAAATATTTATTATCCCCAAGCATATAATAATTCACTGTTTTGATCTTTTTTTTATTTGATTTTTCTTATTTTTTTAGACACAACTCACTTAAATATGATGGTTAGAAAAACAAGTGAGTTTAAAATCCAAAATCCCATGAAATAAATGTCATAAAAAATCCCAAATAATGTTACAAAAGTATAAGGTATGTTATAACATCTGAGTGGAAGTAGGTTATATAGAAAAAAATGTAACACCATGAGATTTTATGAAAAATATTATTTTAATATCATTGATGTCTTGTGTTTTATGCTACAACAAGATTACCTTGCGCTACACGCAACAACATATGAGCTTGTAGTATACACAACACTATTATTGGATCATGTTACACACAATTTTGATAGTAGTTATTCTACGAAACATTGAGTGTATATATATAAATATATATATATATATTCAATGTATAAGTGAAATATGGTTGGATTCTGTTATACGAAACAACGGAGGAGTCTTGCACAACACGCAACCCTGACTTGGCTTGCATTACACACAATCGCGACTTTCCTCGATAGCGTGTGTTGTACACAATACCAGGTTTCACTAAACAACGATATATGGTTATAACATTTTTATAAACTAGACGTTATGAATAGTATCAACTACATTTTGAATTTTATAACATTATTATTCATCTTACACATTTTCTAGAACATGGTATGAGAACAAAATCAATTTTTTGAGTAAAATAAGTATTTTTCAAAAAATGTAGTTTTGCCGCCTTTTGATGGCCCACCCACCTTAAATATTGTTTTTGACATGTATATAAGTTCAATTTGAAAAAATAAAATTCTTCTTTGGAATCAGGGTATAAAAATTTACTTTGGATAAATTTTTCATATTATTCTGATAACTTTCATATTTTAATGAATAGTAAAAACACGCTATATTTTAATTAAAAACAACTTTTTTCATCGCAATAATTTATATGGTTAGATTATCTTTTTAATTGGTTTTAAAGTTTAATTAGAATATATTTTTACCATTTAATCCAATGTTAATCATTAGAATTAATTTCACTTTGAAATTGGATATAAACAAGTGTCAATCTTTTGATAGTTATTATCTCTTAAAACACGCTATTTGTCTTGACGACGGGAATTAATTATTAAATTAATTAATTCAACTGATATGTTTTGAATTTGGTAAAGTAGACATCATTTTTTAATTCATAAAATCAAATATAGCTTAGGCTTAATTTTTTGTATTTTTCTGGAAACTTACATTTTTTAATGAATAGTGAAACCACTAAGTGGTAGTTAAAAAACTGAATTTTTCATAAAACTTAATTTTACCGCTTCTGTGAGTGGAATTTCAAAAATCCGAGAGACATGGTTAATATCAAGGACTCAAATGTGGTTCAATGAGATGCAAATAATTTTTGGTGAATCGTAACTTTTTACTTTTTTTTACCACGGTTAAAAGTAAATAGGGTAATATAGGGTAAAAATGATATTATTATTACCCTAACACATGTCTTAATTCTATTGGATAAGTTTAATTCGACCAAAAACAACCTTAGAAATAAAATATCACCATTTAGGTCCACTTGGATTAGATTAGGACATTTATTATTAATTTAATTAAAGAAGGGTTAAAATAGTTAAAATCAAAGTTTTATAAGTAAATCATTTTTAATACAGGGTTATACATAAGATAAATTTGACTGTAAATATTCATTAGAAATCTAAAAAGATTTCCTACATAATGGTATTTTATTTATAATTTTTAGACATTAAATAATTTAATTTATATATGACACAAAGATGATGCAGTAATTATCTTATTAATGAAATATATGACATAATAATACTGGATTTATGTATATATATATATGTCATTTACTTAATTCCATTCAATTCAAAAGGGAAACGAAAACAGCGTTCATGCGTATGTACGGCCTACCGTCTCCATGAATGGTGTATTTCATTCCTTTTATCGATCTATAATATATATGTATATGATGAATATATATTATATATAAATCATGTTTTACATTCTGGAATTATGTAAATCAGGATATAAGTAATAATATCAAGAATGGTAAGTTGAAACACATACGATAAATAAAATGATTTTACCCAAAACGCTACTTTAACATGAAATTTACAAAAGAACGGGTAATATAAAGTCATAAGTGAAACATATATGATATCATAACAATGAATATGATTCTGTATTAAGTCAATGACATTATTTAAATCATTATACAGGAGGTTCGGATACGTACGAAGCATATCAGACCTAAGGTAAGGGATAATTTTGCAAATCTCATTTTTTTTATCCGAGATTGCTTATACGTAATTATTTACTGGGGTTATTGTTATCATCCATGTCCATGTTTTCTAAAAGTGTTTTTATGTATGTTTAATGTACTTTTTACCCATTTTTTACTTTTACTACATGGTATGTAAGGAATCATTCTTTTATTTACATTATGAGGTTCTTTTTTTGAATTTTCCAGCAAAAGTACGAGAAGAATGTTTTTTTAACTTATATGGCATGAAAGGATTTTTACGGTTTTATAAAGCCTTATTTTCATAAAGATTCCTCCGAAATATTTCATGACTATTTTCAACAAAATCTGTTTCTTTTAAAATTTCATGGCATTTTTTGAAAAGAAAATGATTTTCAAGAAGAAAGGATATTTTCCTCGAGAATTCATTTCAAGTGTTTTATCAAAACCAGTTTCCATCTAAGATTAAATTATTTTCATATGTGTATGTTTCAAGTATAATTTCTCTATGATTTACATGGATTCACTTTTCTTATTATGAAATGATATCCATTTCTTTTATATGGATTATGTGATGATGGGATGATATTTATGAAACCCATTTTATTCATTGGGTTATTATGAATGATGTATGTTTATTTTGTGGCACAAGTAAGAATGATTTCATTATGATATGGGTGGGACCTATATCTCCCTCCAATCCATTGGGTAAAGATTTATATCTAATGAGATAGACATGGCTGGAACGGTAGGTTAAACTGGTTCAGTAAAACAGGACTGAAACGAGGAGTGAACTCGATTCAGAAAGGGACTTTGTCCACTAAGATGGTCTTGGTAGCAATGCCTTGGCTACTATAGAAATAATTACATGTGCTTAATGGATGCCACAATTACATGTTTTATTCCTATTCTATTTTATCATTCTTAATTTTGCTTTATGATCTATGCCTTACGTACTTCCATGTTTTATGTCATTTCTCAAGATTTTGATGTTTAAACATTATGTTCATGTTTTTAAGTTCAAATGTATATGGTATGTTTTATTTTATTCATGCTTACCCTTACTGAGCATTTGAGCTCACACTTTTTATGTTTTATTTTCCCCCAGGATTAAAAGAAAGGTTTTAGGTAAGGAAACAAAAAGTGGAACATCTTTATTGGAGATGTTGAAGATCTTTCACCACGATTATAAGATTACATTCCATGTTTCCAAATACACTAAACTATTACGGTCCTTGTGTGTGTTTTTTTGTTATGTATTAAGTATTCTTCAAAAGTAATGTAGTATCTATGTACGTCAAGCTTCGGGTCTCTACAGTTGGTATCAGAGGAAAGGTTTAGTCAACCTTTGGAAACTAGGATGAGAAAACGTTAGTGAGATCCCTAGAGATATTTCTAAGGTATGTCTAGGTATATCCCTAAGGATAAGTATGCGTATAGGATATAGTCCTAGAACTACGGTAACGATCTTAGAATTTAACCTAAGATGTTAGATATTGAGGGTGCTTCCCCTTTACTATGTTGTTTTCCCTAGCATGATTTTTTCCTCTCACACTATTCTTTTTGGGTTTTAGAAAATGGCTGGAAACAGGAAGATTCATGATAATGGAGGATATGACGAACAATGGAATGATATTCTTCATGAGAAACCAAATGAAACGGGATTTGGAAGTCTAAACATCGTTATTATGCCTAATCAGCAATCTCATAATATGATCAATAATCTCAACTTTGGTAAGTTTCCCGACTCAGATAATAAGAGAAAGATGAAGTTTCATGATGATCATAGAGGAAAGAAAGTTTAATTTCCCTCATGTAAATCATGTGGGAAGAGGCATCGGGGAGATTGTTTCAAGGGAACTAGAAGATGCTTTGGGTGTGGAAAAGAATGACACAAAGCCAGTAAGTGCAAAGGAAAAGGTTCAGTTAACAACATGGATAAGGATAATGGTATTGCTACGACATCAAAAAAGGTTAAATGTTTTAAATGTGGAATGCACGGGCATTATGCAAACCAATGCCCTAAGGGAAAGTCTCATGAAGAGAATCAGTACGGTCGTATGGGTAGTATTTATGTTGATGATGATGAAGAGACTACAAATGATATGTGAGATGAAAGAATTGTTGAAGCTCGGTCAATGGTTTAAGAAGGTAGTGGAATGATTACATGTTTATCAAGTGTAATGTTGTATAAGTAGTCTCATGGTACTATGGAATAAAGAGACATCTAAGGACTGTTACATTGTTGTCTTTCCTTAAGTTTTGAAAGTGTATGATTAATGGTACCATTAACCATGAAAGGTTATTCAGATTTTTTTGGAAAGTAGATGATATGCGCATAATGAAGGGATAAGGAGAAAACTAAACGTTCGATTGTATTCATGAGCTCATTACTGATATAAGGAAATAGTTATATCATGGTTTTAGTATTTAGAATTTTTGGGTTTTGGTATGTGGAAAGAGTTAACTTTTGACAGCACTCATGTTTTCACTAAGATTCAATGGGTATTCATTTTTCAATAGAATACATGATTAAGGCCTTAAAATGTTTGGAATGTGACCAACAAGACATATCTAATGATATATGGGGATCAATGATAGAATTGACATGCTTGTTATATGAAATATCTAGTAATCGTTTTCACTATAATATGAGAGTGGAATGCAGTATTAGGGATAAGCCTAAAGATTGGAATGGATTATGTTGGAAATAAGTTAGTATTGTTTAAGGATAGAAGTTTTTTTCGATATTATTTATTGGATGTTATAGTAATATAGTTTTAGAAAAAGGAAAACCTGCAGGACGGGAGACAACCCATCATGTCGGACAAGGTTGTGAGAATCGAACCCACAACCGAAGTGCGACTGGCCTTTATCGCCTACCACTGGCCTACAGGAAGTCCCTGTTTAGTAGAAACTAGTTTTGTTATATTAAGCAGTATGATATATGAAGTATAAGTCCATTTCAGGAACCATATATGATTAATCTCACTATAGATGGACTTTTCTATTTTTGATAAATTTTATAACCTTTTGTTTGAGACAGATGGAAGAACCCACCATTCTACCACATGATCTGCTAACAATTCACGAATGACAAATTCAACTTCGTTTCTTTAAGAGATAAATTGGGAATTGTCCAAAGAACAAACAACGATGAGACTGTACTAAAATCACGAAAGTATTTCTTCTAATTCAAATTTCATCAACTTTAGGGAAATGATCTTGAAAACCAAAAAAATGTTGTCCTAGTTCCCTTATATCTGATGAATCAGATGGTACCTTGGATCATCACAAATCTATGGATTTGTGATTGATGGCTTTTTCATAGCCTTGTTCTCTACCACTCTCCATCAAAACTTGATGGTTAGATTTTTCTTCCATATCCATATTTTCACCTATGTTGAAACCCAGTGATGAGTTAATTTGGGTAACCGTTACATTGCTATGTTTTGGTATTCCTTTTTACGATGTGGGTTTCTATTAAACAAACTTTCGAGTAGTAAACCATTTATAACCCCGACGAATTTCGAGGGCGAAATTCATTTTAAGGGGGGTAGAATGTAACACCCTGAGATTTTATGAAAAATATTCTTTTAATATCATTTATGTCTTGTGTTTTATGCTACAACAAGATTACCTTGCGCTACACGCAACACCGTATGAGCTTGTAGTATACACAACACTATTCTTGGATCATGTTACACACAATTTTGATAGTAGTTATTCTACGAAACATTGAGTGTATATATATAAATATATATATATATATATATATATATATATTCAATGTATAAATGAAATATGGTTGGATTATGTTATACAAAACAACGGAGGAGTCATTCACAACACGCAACCCTGACTTGGCTTGCATTACATACAATCGCGACTTTCCTCGATAGCGTGTGTTGTATGCAATACCAGGTTTCACTAAACAACGATATATGGTTATAACATTATTATGAACTAGCCGTTATGAATAGTATCAACTAAATTTTGAATTTTATAACATTATTATTCATCTTACACATTTTCTAGAATGTGGTATGAGAACAAAATCAATTTTTCGAGTAAAATAAGTATTTTTCAAAAAATGTAGTTTTGTCGCCTTTTGATGGAACACCCACCTTAAATCTTGTTTTTGACATGTCTATAAGTTCAATTTGAAAAAATAAAATTATTCTTTAGAATCAGGGTATAAAAATTTACTTTGGATAAATTTTTCATATTATTCTGATAACTTTCATATTTTAATGAATAGTAAAAACACGCTATATTTTAATTAAAAAAAAACTTTTTTCATCACAATAATTTATATGGTTAGATTATCTTTTTAATTGGTTTTAAAGTGTAATTAGAATATATTTTTACCATTTAATCCAATGTTGGTCATTGGAATTAATTTCACTTTGAAATTGGATATAAACAAGTGTCAATATTTGATAGTTATTATCTCTTAAAAACATGTTATTTGTCTTGACGACGGGAATTAATTCTTAAATTAATTAATGCAACTGATATGTTTTGAATTTGGTAAAATAGACATCATTTTTGAATTCATAATATCAAATATAGATTAGGCCTAATTTTTGGTATTTTTCTGGAAACTTTCACATTTTGATAAATAGTGAAACCACTAAGTGGTGTTAAAAAATTGAATTTTTCATAAAACTTAATTTTACCACTTCTGTGAGTGGAATTTCAAAAATCTGAGAGACATGGTTAATATCAAGGACTAAAATGTGTTTTAATGAGATGAAAATATTTTTTGGTGAATAGTAACTTTTTACTTTTTTCTACCACGGTTAAAAGTAAATAGGGTAATTAAGGGTAAAAATGATATTATTATTACCCTAACACATGTCTTAATTCTATTGGATAAGTGTAATTCGACCAAAAACAACCTTAGGAATAAAATATCACCATTTATGTCCACTTGGATTAGATTAGGACATTTATTATTAATTTAATTAAAGAAGGGTTAAAATAGTTAAAATCAAAGTTTTATAAGTAAATCATTTTTAATATAGAGTTATACATAAGATAAATTAGACTATAAATATTCATTAGAAAGCTAAAAAGATTTCCTACATAATGGTATTTTATTTATAATTTTTAGACATTAAATAATTTAATTTATATATGACACAAATATGATGCAGTAATTATCTTATTAATGAAATATATGACATAATAATACTGGATTTATGTATATATATATATATGTATGTCATTTACTTAATTCCATTCAATTCAAAAGGGAAATGAAAACAGTGTTCATGCGTATGTACGGCCTACCGTCTCCATGAACGGTGTATTCCATTCCTTTTATTGATCTATAATATATATGTATATGATGAATATATATTATATATAAATCATGTTTTACATTCTGGAATTATGTAAATCAGGATATAAGTAATAATATCAAGAATGACAAGTTGAAACACATACGATAAATAAAATGATTTTACCCAAAATGTTACTTTAACATGGAATTTACAAAAGAACGGGTAATATAAAGTCATAATTGAAACATATATGATATCATAAAAATGAATATGATTCTGTAATAAGTCAATGACATTATTTAAATCATTATACAGGAGGTTCAGATTCGTACGAAGCATATCAGACCTAAGGTAAGGGATAATTTTGCAAATCTCATTTTTTTTATCCGAGATTGCTTATACATAAGTATTTACAGGGGTTATTGTTATCATCCATGTCCATGTTTTCTAAAAGTGTTTTTATGTATGTTTAATGTACTTTTTACCCATTTTTTACTTTTACTACATGGAATGTAAGGAATCTTTCTTTTATTTACGTTATGAGGTTCTTTTTTTGACTTTTCCGGCAAAAGTACGAGAAGAATGTTTTTTTAACTTATATGGCATGAAAGGATTTTTATGGTATTATAAAGCCTTATTTTTATAAAGCTTCCTCCAAAAGATTTCAGGACTATTTTCAACAAAATCACTTTCTTTTAAAATTGCATGGCATTTTGTGAAAAGAAAATGATTTTCAAGAAGAAAGGATATTTTCCTCAAGAATTCATTTCAAGTGTTTTATCAAAACCAATTTCCATCTAAGATTAAATTATTTTCATATGTGTGTGTTTCAAGTATAATGTCTCTATGATTTACATGGATTCACTTTTCTTATTATGAAATGATATCCATTTCTTTTATATGGATTATGTGATGATGGGATGATATTTATGAAACCCATTTTATTCATTGGGTTATTATGAATGATGTATGTTTATTTTGTGCCACAAGTAAGAATGATTTCATTATGAGATGGGTGGGACCTATATCTCCCTCCAATGCATTGGGTAAATATTTCTTTCTCATGATATAGACATGGCTAGAACGGTAGGTTAAACCGGTTCAGTAAAACATGACTGAAACGAGGAGTGAACTCGATTCAGAAAGGGACTTTGTCCACTAAGATGGTATTGGCATCAATGCCTTGGCTACTATGGAAATCATTACATGTGCTTAATGGATGCCACAATTACATGTTTTATTCCCATTCTATTTTATCATTATTAATGTTTCTTTATGATCTATGCCTTACATACTTCCATGTTTTATGTCATTTATCAAGCTTTTGATGTTTAAACATTATGTTCATGTTTTTAAGTTCAAATGTATATGGTATGTTTTATTTTATCCATGATTACCCTTACTGAGCATTTGAGCTCACCCTTTTTATGTTTTATTTTCCCCCAAGATTAAAATAAAGGTTTTAGGTACGGAAACAAAAAGTGGAAGATCTTTATGGGAGATGTTGAAGATCTTTCACCACGATTAGAAGATTACGTTCTAAGTTTCCAAAGACACTAAACTATTACGGTCCTTATATGTGTTTTTTTGTTATGTATTAAGTATTCCGCAAAAGTAATGTAGTATCTATGTACGTCAAGCTTCGGGTCTCTACAAAAACTATAGGTTATGGAGTAATGGATCATCACTTTTATAGGTATCCCCAAAAATGAGGGTTACTGCATAATAACCACCAATGTACTCATTTTTGGAACAAAAAGTATTATATATTCCCATATCAAAATACATGTAATCAATGAGGCTACTTTGAAATATAAAAAATGCGATCAGGATGATATAATGTCAATCCATGTGCATCAAATGACTCACTACCCCTCAAAGAACTCTCACCACGAATAAAAATCTCCCCCACACTTAGAAAGAAAATAATCATTTAAATATTCATGAGATGGGTGGGGGAGAGTATCGGTTATAAGTTCATCCTAAAAGGATTCTTCATGGATTCTAAGGGATACATGACAAAGAAAATGTATGGGTTTCTCAGTGGGTCAATGGGGCTAAAGAATTAAAAATAGACCTCAATCATTTTAGTGCAACATTCAAAATTACTATCGCTTTGATGGAAAAATATGGTGAGTTCTAGAAGACATAATATAGTTGAGATTACCTTAAGAAAAAAAATAATCAAAATATGATGTAAAAATTGGCAAAAATCCTCAAGGGTATGAAAATAAAATGTTGTACATCACAAATGATCATGAGTGAAAATAAGTGACTCAGAAATATAGATGTTTCTAAAAAAAATTATGAAGAATTCAATGATGTCCCCAATCATATAAGTCATGAGATCGAGGATCAAATCAATCCTTACAAGAATCATGTATTCAAACTGCCTAGGGATACATTTAGTATGTTCTCGACTATGTTATTACAAAAATGAAATGACTTTCACGTGGGTTCATCAATTACAGGAATGTTAGTTTTTTTTTATTTTTTAAAATGTTCTTATTGTTATTTTATTAGTTTACTCGGTGTTTTTGGAAGCATAAAATATAACAAAAAATAAAACACTTCTGTGTGTAAGTGTAGATAGACACAGAAAGGATACCTGTATCTGATGAATCTCCATAAATGATATACCTATAAATTCAACACATGGAAAACACATACCCACATCATATCAAATAATTAACTCTATAATTAAAAGCATATGCATGATAAAAATATGTATGATGAATTCAAATCTACTATTTTTATAAGAGAAAATAGATTACGGTAAATTCATGTTTTTTATTTTAGAAAAACTGAATTAATTGAAATTAAATGCAGTGAAATAAAATAAATAGATGATGGGTTGCCTCCCATTGAGTGATAAGTTTACTTTGTCTTTAGCCATATGTTATTTAAACTCCACTAGGATTGAACAAAAATATAAACCATGCATCTGATTATTTTCTAATAGAAGTGTGGTATCCATTTGTTGAAGCTGATTTTATCCTACAAGCTGCATAATATCTCAACAAAATCTTGTTAGAAAAATGGATGTGTGGAATGAAATGAAAATAACCCTGCTCATAAGGGAATGAATGTACCTCATATTAAAAAAAACCACCAAATAATTTAATATTGAGAAAAGTGCATCATCATGATGATCACAAAAATTATATTTTTGAATTCCCATAATAGAAAAAATATCCTTACTAGAATATTTCAGTGGTTGGATTACATCCACCATATGTTTGATTATAGAATTTGGGTTGATGATTTATCCTAATTCCTTTTTACCACCAACCACTAGAATAGGTAAATCCACTGGTTTCCAAATAAAACGATGCTTGGATCAAGAAGGGTAGGCTCAATTAGGGAAGTTGACTCCATTGTGTCAAGAATGAGATTTTTTCAAAATTCTCTTCTATGCCACCCTCATATTATTTCTCTGTTGGTACATGTTTCACCACAAACTAAGGATCCTCCAGGAAATATCATTCTTTCATTATTTCCATAAAATTATGACTGTTTGCTACCACAAATTTTGATTTATTATTTGAATCCATAAATGTTTCATATGTAACTATTTTTGAAAAAGTTTTGGACTCATAGATACTTTCCAAAAGAGGCAATTGAGTGTCATTTGAAGTGATTTCCTATTTCATTTTTCCTTTCATGGTGTCTGGGCTCAATTATAAATCTATCATGGTAAATAATGGTCCTTGTTCAACTTCCTATTAATCCTCAAAAGTTTTAATTTGATAGACATTGAATGTGTCCTTTTTCACTTTGGGATGTATAGGTTGTGAAATCACCGAAGAAGGGCATGAAATCACATTTTCTAAGGGACCATTATGTTCAACAGGGTGTAAGAATATGCTCTAATATTCTTGAAATGTGAGTATATTGGATGAATTAATTTGTGATGGAGAGGAGTCATCAATGGTATAACAGGAATAAGGATCAATCAATGTAGTCTCATCATCAAAATTAGGAACTGGATGTTGTTCAAATAGAAACACTACTGTACTCTCCTCGAAATAATTGTTCTGAATTAGATCATCAATTTTTTGTGAGGAGACCCGTTGAAAAATATGAGTTATTTTATTTTTTAGAGATTTCATTTGATTTTTTAAACCTTTCGTTTAAGAAAGAAACTTCGAATTATTTTCATCTTGAAGTTAAAAAATCCTATTTATCTTAGTGATGTTAGAAACCAACATGCGACCAATTATTGAATCATTTATTTCATATGAATTATCAAGTTCTAATTTTTTTTGGAATTCATTGAATTTGAAAATGATAAAAATATGGGTAGGAACAAGAAATAGAATATGGTGATGGATTCTCGCATAAATAATGAAATTAACTTGAATAAAAATTATTATAATAAGAAGGATTGCCTGGAGATCTCATGTGTGGTGAATCATCATACATCGTACCTTGAGTTGTGGCTATGTAGGGAAAGTATTGATTGTTGTTGTATGGTGGTAACCACACCATTTAGAAATTATAGGTGTCTTAAATTTTCATACAATGCCAAAAAATACCCAGAGTAGTAAACTGACCCTTTTTGTTTGTTTTATTATCATTTTTATGTTTTTTTAACCTAAATTTATCTTTTAAAGGAACACATAATGATACTATTCCCCCAGGAAATGGTGTTATAAATTTGGAACATGCGTCGCATCACATACAATTTGCAATATTTATTAACCTGTCAACTACTATAGAAGCAGCAAACAAGGTCGAACCATAGAGAGAATGTTAGTAGACACTAAGAATATCCTTTCAGAAGAATGATCAGGCATATGAGTTCTTAATGTGATTAACAACTAAATAGTTCTAAAAACTAAATGTCTATTTAAAAACGACTATTTAAATTAACTGAAACTATCTAACATAACTAAATTAAGCAATGGAAGAAAATAGGAAGAGGTGGAAGTGTAAGAATTGTGACGTCTGGTCAAGTTCATAGAAAGTAAATTATTTAATTTCTACATTTGAATATTTATTTACTATTAGGTCTCGTTCTATGATTTTAGAAAATATTCTAATTTTCACCTGAATTATCCATCATTTTTTTCTATGCCCTGACAAATAATTTGCACGTCATTGTATAATTGAACCACACAGTGAAATACCACAACCTGTTTCTCAAAAAGTTGAGGTATCTACCTACATTGTGTTCCCTCACATGAGATTACTTATTAGGTATCAATCATGCTGGTTTGAAGGAGATCACACACAAAATATTTATTTTTCAATTAATATATTTATTTATTCAGAATTTTCTGACACGCGCAATCAACTTCTGAATAAATAAATTCTTTGATTGACTCACACCTTTGATTATTTATTAGGTATTACACGAACTTGCACCAAATCATGATTTCAGAACCCCAAATGACAAATAATTCAAATGAAAATATAATTAATTCATTAAACAAACAATTAATATTAAATTATTGGCAATCAAATATGAAATCAAATAATTACATGAAATTACCTCCACATTTATCACTACTCTGACACCGATGAAATAAATCCTCCTAAAAGCGCGGCCAATTGTCACCTATCGACCAGTCAAGGTTTCGGTGCTCTGCTAATGTGTATAGCAGCACTCGGGTTGAATCCTCAGCGATAATACTTTTTAATAGTTGATTGTTTTTAGTTGATTGTATTTTGATTGTGGGGTTTGTTTTCAGAGCTTAAATGAAGTGATTAATGATTGGTGTTTGATTTAAAAAATTTGATAAAGATTGGGGTGAGTTCATTTTTATAGATTTAAGCTTGTGACATTCTTGAGCTTTGCTTTATATTGCATTTAAATTAACACTCACTTCACAAGATAATGTTGATTAAAACTCCTAAGTGTTAATGCTTTAATCCAAGCCTTAACTTAACATAGGGTTCTAATCTCAATCAGATCTTGTTGATTTTAGTGGATTTATGGTTCCAATAATCCATGGAAACCACACGTTAAACAAAACAAGTCATTAATCTATGACATGTTAAGTCCAACATACACAATGTTAAATTAAAGAATACTCATTGAGAAAAAGCTCTCAATCACTTAACATCTATAAATAATGACTCACCCCAATGGTATATTTACTCATCCATTAAGATGGTTATTAATATGGAAATATATGATTATGGTGATGAATTATAAATAGAAGAAAAAGAACGGGATAAGAAAAGAGTAGTGCGTCGAACACACACGATCGTTGAAAAGAGTTAAAAAATGACTTTCGATTGAGTAAGGAAGCAAAATAAGGGAATGGGTTTTAAATTTATTTAAGATATTTTAAGAAAATTAATATTAAACTATAGAAGTTGTATTAGAATAAGAGATATTAAAGAAAAAACTTGCATTAAAACAGAATTACAAATCACAAACACTTACACGATTACAAACGAAGAACAACACAAAAGTAAATGAAAGGAAGCAAGGAAGGAATGGTTTCTAAAATAAAAAATTGAGTATAGTAGATCCCCCAAGCCTTTTTCATATCCTTGGTCATGCCAACCTATCCTCATTTGCTTTGAAATTCCAACTCCTTTGAAAGAGAGGAGGGGGTGTATTTATAGCCCAAGGAAGTGGACTGTTAGCATTCCCAACCTGTCCCTCGACTTGAATCGCCAATTTGGCTATTAATACAATCGAATATCGAGATATCCTCTTCTTAAAAGCTGTAGAAAATAATTTTTTCCGACTTCTCTCAAAATTTGGAGTCATTTTAACTTATGGAGATAAAGTTATGGCGGTTTGATTAAAAAAAGTTAAAATGTCCATTTCAATCCATACTTTTTAGAAGGCCGAAATGTGAATGAGTTTATCAATAGGAATATGCCTTCAAATCCGAACACTTTCTTAAAAAAATTCTGCCTCCTATATCTTCTATTTCACACTGAAAAATCTTATCTTTATTTGATGATTACATAATGATATATGTTATGAATATTGTACTGATTTTATTTCCCGGTCAGAATGGTGGGTTGAGATTAAATGAATCAGTTGGGCACCTTATTTTTAGATTTGGAACTTGAAATTTTTATCCAAGACTCGTTACCTTGTCCCCCGAACATTTGAGGAGATTTAATGAATTTTCACTTCTGGATTGATTCCAGTAATTCAATCTTCATGGATGGGCCATTTTTTTTCACAGATTTTGTGGGCTTTATTGGGTATTCTATATGGACCTTAAAATGTAAGAATTGTCCAATGATTCCTTCTAATGATATGTGATAAATTGAATAAGGAATCCAAAAAAATAATAAACACACAATTTGGATCAGTATGGCGAGAGTTATAAGTAAAATTGTAAACTGACTCAATTGGAATACTTCTAAAAATGCTCAAAAATTATACTTAATATTAAAACATTAATATTTCACACAAATTATGCACATTTCATATAAATTAGTAAAATGAGTATATAATAATTCATGAAAATATTAATAAAATCACCACCATTACAACAATACAAAAAATATAATAATGAATAAATATCATTGTGCTCGGGTTGTAACCGCAAGCCACTGTTGACGATCGCAAAATCATAACCTTTAATTCATCGATCGCCTCAATGTCGAACCACACCGTCGAAATGCTGCAAAAAAGACTAGATTTATCTTCACTTTTGGCATGCACCTCCAATATTCAAAAGTAAATACAACCACTATTCGCGTTGATGACATGCTCGCACTGCCTCTATGCTCTCAGAATGAAGGTGGGTGGTCACCGACTGTTGTTCTTGTCAGCGGAGGATGTCGGTGTTGATGGTGCAGTGCCTATTTCTCACCTATGGAAGCACTAGGGCATGGGGTGTGGGGGGGAGGGGGGATAGGGTGTAGAGGGGAGATAGAGGGAAGGGGATGGGGAGGTGGCATAAGGGGGATGGGGTGGGGTGGCTGGGGTGAGGGGAGGCAATAGAGGGGGTGGGGTGGGGTAGCTGGGGTGTAGAGGGGAAGGGGAGTGGAGGTGGGCGAGGGAGATGACAGGGGGTGAGTGAGAGATAGATGATGAGGGGATCCATAGGTGAGGAAAAAGGGGATGGGGGAGCGGGTCAACAGGGTGGGGGGGATGTGTCAAGGATGGAAAATTAAAAAAAACACAAAAATGAACAGGGAAATTCAAATTTAAAAAATGAAAATCAAAACATAAAAACCTAATCATAAAACTAAGTTAAATAAAATAATAATAATAATAATAATAAAATTAAATAATAAAATTAATAATAATGATAAATAATAATATGTAGAATTATATAAATATATTTTATGTTTACATGTTAAATTAATATAATTAATTAATAAAATAAACTAATAAAAACTAATATTAATTTAAATACTAAAAATAAATAAATATTAAATGTTTAAATAACTAATATTAAAAACTATAAAAAGAAATTAAAAACACAACAAATATTTTGAAAATTAATTAAAACTAAATTAATTTTTCTTAAACTAAATTAAAAAATTATAAAAAAAATATTAGTGAAATCCATATGCACTGAAACTTCAAAAAAATGGTTAAAACACAGTCGTTCGCCATACAAGAACAAAATTGGATGCGTCTATGCCCTTGTTCTCTGTTGATCATCCTAATAGATTGTTCCCTTATTCCCACCTAAATATAACACTTGTGCCTACTTACCATCCACTTTCGATTCCTGTGATTCCAAGAAACTCCCAAACCAAATCTACACTGCCCCCACAGAGGATGAAGATGGTTGGAGGAGTGTTGTCTATTACCATTTAAGATCATCCAAACCATCAAAATGATAGGATGCGACCTGCCAATACCTGATGTTCCCCTTTGCAATACTACCAACATTTTAAATAATCAGCACCGTTACAGTAGAAACTGACCACTGTGTCTCCTTCATTATCGCCAAGTCACATCTGAGTTGTATAAGAACTCACCACAAGAAAAGATCCAGGGAAGGTTCTGTGCAATTAAAGACATATGATATCCATCTCAATCCTAAATTTGATAAAGGGAGATCAATGAAACCTCTGACACATTACATATATAATTCTCTGATAAGGTGAGCTGGGAAAGATATTGAATTGCAGACGCCTTCGGGATAGGCCCAAAACCAGAGGCCCAATCCTTTTCAACCTTAGCCCATGATATAGTTTCATCCGAGTCACTTGGAATGTTCAACTTCACAAATGATTCTTGTGAAGCATTGAATGATTTCAATACTGAAATAAAGATCTCGATCGTAGTTGGAAAATTTTCTTTCTGTGGAGGATTTTAAATATGCTGAACCGAAGGAATTAAGACCATGGAAGAAATCTACAAAAAGATAAAGTGGGCTCATAATTTGATGAATGGATCGAGCATATAGGTTTGGTTTAAAAAAAACTCATTACTATCAAGGGAATGTATGAAGGTTGTGATTTTCTATTTAAAAAGAAAATAGTGGAATTTTTTTTAGTAAAGAATGACACCAGAAAGCAAAGAGAAGTATGGGAGGAAGGAGTTGGAAGCACAGATGAGAACTTGTGAATATTAGGAAGAAGTTTATAATCTCTCACCAAGTGTTTATTCATCCTTTTTATTTGCTTCATTTCCTATATATTTCAAGGACTATTTTAAATACATTGAAACTTTTCATTATGATTACTGGATAATTTGAAACAGGGGAATACGATCGAGCTGGTAGGTACTTGTACTTCATTAAATTATATAGTGTGGTTGGAAACTATATTTTTTCATATTTAATATGGTAGATATCATTTAATTTATTGAAATCAGTAAGAAATATTTTTAAATTTTGAGTTTATATTGATTTACTGTCTAGAATTATATCTGAGAAGACGACAGGTTATACATGGGTAGCAAGTTACGAATAATTGAGATATTTGTTCTAATTTGGCACTAATTTCTTCATTGATTTGTTTAGTGAATTTTTTTGTTGAGAAACTAGAGGATCCATTCATCCATAGGTTATTCATTCAAGAGAATTAATCATCCACTTTTCACTAGATCCTACTGTTGGCATTTAGCCCGCACATGGGTGTTCCAAATTTGAGGTAAACATGTTTTTGAATATGATATATCTTTTATCTTATCACACAAATCAGGTTGCATGTGTTTCTAATGGGGAGTTGTATCTTTTATATCTATTTATATGATATATGTATTTGAATATTAACATGACATTTACATGGTGATTTGAAGATTTAAGATATAATATTTCTTATCTTATCTATATTTGAAAAAGGAAAATATGAAATATTTAAAAGGGAAAGTAGTTGGTGGTAAACGGGCAGAGAGATACTCAATATGTAGTCCACCAAAACTAGAGGAAAAGGGTCCACCATGTTTATGATGACCCATGTCATAGGAAAATGGTGAAACAATTATCTTGTACATGTTAAGATGTTCTTGAAAAGATGTTCAAGATGCAGTCCACTGAGAGTAAGAGGGGGGCTACCGCGTCGTCTGTATCATGTGAGGCGCATCAGTGTTCAATAGGTGTGAATCAGTAGAATGTGATCAATGATCAGGGATATTTATTGAGAGTATTCATTATTACTGTAATCAAATGGTGTGTCCTGATTGAAGTTTGGTGGTACATCATGATGGAGAGATCATGAGATAGAGAAATTATTCGGGTGTTGCAAGATGGTGTGAGACTGATGCTTGTTTGGATGAAGATATTCAAGGTAGTGAAGTTTCTTTGACAGAAGGGTGAAATTTTGTTATAGATGTATCTTTCAATACATGGCGTTGGAGAAATGTTTATCAGAGAGAAGACACAGACGTAACGAGGTGTGGTTTTAAAACATATTTTCTATGATCTCTCATTAGTAATTCAAGTTTGGGCATTACTAGGATTTTTTGTATTCACTGATTCATAGTGGATATTTGGGAATTACCCCATGGTTTTTTAATCTTTCACATCCGAGATTATTTACATGTTTAAAATATTGCATGTTGATTAATTTATTCTGCTTAATATTGCTTCCATATTTCATTGGGTTTCTCACGAATTGTTTTGCAAGCATTTGTATCCTGAGGTTGGGATTCTCCCCCAAAAAATGGTATCTGAGGTGATGGATCATGCTAGAAATTTTTGGTGAGAATTTTGGATGTTTTTAGAGGATTTATGTTGTGTGCATGAGGCATAATAAGATTCAGGAGACAAATAAGGTTGAGAGTGGTGTTTTGAGTCATGCACCTAATTCTTTTCTTTAGAATGTGTGAGTGGTGAAGAAATAATTAAAATTTGAATATCGAGGTGATATGATTGGTGCCCAAATTTTGAGTAGGGGGAGAAAGTTTTTTTATAGGTCCTATAAATTATGTGGAGATCGGGATTTTGAGAGAACCATATATTTTTTATATCGGTATTGGAAGTGTAGAGACAGTTATAATGAAGACTTCGGGGTTTGACTTTCTTTTGTAGGAGGAAGCAGTGTGGTTTCTGTCAGAGATGCCAAAGGGCGTCATCATTTTTTTAAAATGATGATTTTTGGTGCGATACCAACAAAATTTTAGTCCAACTGAGTATGTTGGATGGTATCTACATTGACAGGATAAAGGGGGAGATTTTTGGGGTTCATCCCGCATGTGGGTGTTTCCAAATTTGAGATAAGATAGTTTTTGAATATGATATATCTTTTAACTGATTACACAGATAAGGATGCATGTGTTGCTCATAGAGAGATGTATCTTTAATATATATTTAGATGAGATATGTGTTTTAATATTAACATGTAAGATCCATGGTGATTTGAATATTTAATATATAATATTTCATATCTTATCTATATTTGAAAAAGGAAATTGTTAAATCATTAAAAGGGGAAGCAGTTGGAAGTGAACAGACAGAGAACTCCTCAAGATGTAGTCCACTAAGATCAAAGGGAAAGGTTCTGCCAAGTTTGCGGTGGCCTATGTGACATGACGATGATGATTCAATTATCATGTATGTGTGGAGAGGTTTGTGGAAATATGTTCAAGATGTAGTCCACTGAGAGAAAGAAGAGGGCTACCACATCAGTGGTAACATGTGCGACATGTTCGCATTCAAAAACTACGAAGAAATAGCGACTTGATCAATGATCAGGGCCATGTATCTAGAGTATTCTTGATTATGGAAATCAAGTAGCGTATCCCGATTGAAGATAAGTGGTATATCATGATGGCAAGATCATGAGAGAGAGAAATATTTCAGGTGTCGCAAGATGGTGCGAGACTGAGGCATGTTCAGATGAAGATCTTTGAGGTAGTGACGTTCTATCGATATAAGGGTGACTTTTTTCATAGACGGATCTTTTGATACATGGCATTAGTGACATGTTTATTAGAGAGAATACAAAGGTGTATCAGGGTGTTGATTTCACACAGGTTTTCTACGCTCTCTCTTTTGTAATTCAAGTTTGGGAATTACTTGGATTTTTTGTATTCACTGATTCATAATGGATATTTTGGGAATTGTCCTGTTTTTTTAATCCTCTGCATCATAGAGTTTTTCCACATTAAAAATAATGTCTATTGATTTATTTATTCTCTTTAATATCGCTTCTATATTTCATCAGGTTTCTCACAAATTGTTTCTCAAGTGTTTTTATCCCAAGGTATGGATTCCCCCTAACACCGACAACACTTACACATGAAAGAAGAAAGAAAAATAAATAAATAAACACAACAATAAAATAAAACCATCTAATAAAATTCCCATGTTCCATTCTAGAACTACTCCCTACTTTCTTGTGATCTTTGCACTCATTCTTGTGATGTTGATTGTTTCCCTGCTTCCTTGTTGTTCTCACCCACCAATTTCATTACCACAAATTAATTTCAAAATTTCAATTTTACTTTTCCCCTATCACTAATTTTCTTTCTTCTTTGTTTTTTTTACTTGGCCACATAAAACAAGGATTTTTCGAAATGTTTTCCCTATGGATCCATCCATATTCACTGCTTCACCAGTTTTTTAATAGGGTTTATAAATTTTAATTTTCCTTGAACCTAGTAACACCCTAGGTCCCAACCAATGACCCTTGTATCAATTCTACTATGATCCATGAAATATTGTTGGTGTTAACCCATCCTAGATCAATATTTCAATAATAATAATACAAAGCGGTTTTCACCAATATTTCTTTTACCAAGACCTATCCCCATTCCATCCGCTCTTCGATAACCACCCTGATCTTCCACTCCACCTAGAAAATTTCGAAATTTGTGTGTTGGTCCTCGAAGAATGGCCGCCAGATCATCGAAACCCCACTGTAAGAGCTCTCTAGTGTAAAGTTCCACTCATTGTATTTCAGGAACGCCCCAATGGATTGGTTCCGGAGCACCTCCACATGTGGGATCCAGTTCGCCAATAATTTAAAATATATATAATGTAAAAATATATGTATGTATGTGTATGTGTGTAGATACTTATGTGTTTGTATTTGTGTGTGTGGGTGTGTTTGTGTACATATTTATGTTTGTAATTCACATAAATGTTAAGAATTCACTTTTTTATTATTTTTGTAATTAATTTAATTTAATTTATCCATTTGTTATTTTATATTCATTAATAATGTTATAAATATAATTATTAATTTTGTAATATTTATTATACTTAAATTTATTTATTATATACATGTAATATTTTAAATTTGTTTGTAATTTAGATGAATAATATTTATTCGTTTTTATTTTTTATGTTTTAACATTTAAACTTTATTTAGAATTTATATAATTAATATATTTATATGATTTTTTAATAATTATGTAATTTAAATATTTAATTATACAATTATAAATATGTATATATATTTTAAAAATTATGAAATTATAAATTAATATATATATATATATTTATTTATTTATTTAAATAATTATAAAATGATAATAAATATATTTAAAAGTCGGTGTCAAAGTTGCTTTTTATTATGAAAATGAAGACCTCTTTATATCTCGATAGAGGGAGAACAATTAGATAGCCCATAGGCCCAACGACAAGTGGCCTATGAACATGATTCGATGGCCCAATGCAGCGTCATACCTGCATAATCCCGCATGCATCACAAGACCTGCGTCACTGCATGTTTATGTCATGTCTGTGTCACCATCTAGCCGCATCATATTTGCATCACTACCTATGACATAAATCTTCCAAGGGGATTGCCAAGATTTCAACTTTGATCTTTTGGATGCAGGATTACGAAGTTTACAGCTCTGGTGCCACCTCAACTGCATTATAATAAATATATTTAAATAATAATTATATTCAATATATTTGTAATTATATATTGATATATATATATATATGATTATATAAGTATATTTATTTATAATTATAAATATAAATAAATATATATATAAATAATTATAAAATTACAATAAATATATTTATTATAAATATATATATTTATTTATTTATATGTTAATAAATATATATATATATAACATTATAATAAATAGATTTCAGTAATTATTATATTTATTATATATATATATATAATTATATAAATATATTTATAAATATATACCAATATTTATAAATATCCAGAAATATTTTCAAATATATTTATTTATAATTATAATTATAAATAAATAAATATATTATTAAAATCAGATCAATATTAGAGATTTTTCCGCATAAATAAAGATACCCTTTTATCAGTGTTAAAAAAATCCAAATAAAAGTACTCTTTATCATAGATATAATTTTAGTAGCTGATAAAAATGAGTTTTATCAGCACTTTCTATATTATTGTTGATAAAAGTAGTTTTTATCTATGCTTTTTAAAATCAGCTTATAAAAGTCCTCCCCGGTCATATAATAATAACCATAACATAGTCTCCTTCTCTCAATCCTTTAGGCTTTTATGAAACTCGTCTACTACCGCCAAACCCTACCATTGCCACAACTTCTCACTACTATTGCCGCTACCACCAAATCCTAACACTGTTTCCAAACCCTATCCCAATCTAAAGTATTTTTCACATCTTCTTTAATTGTTCTTCAATATCAGAGTGTCGAGGGTTCCATGACAAAATTTCTTCCTCCTTCTCCTTCCCTTTCATTATTTTCATGATTCATGTGGTTCTTCACTATCATCCATTTATTCTTCTTCTTTACAGTAAAAGTACCTATGAGTATCGAGGAACCTCTAAAGGAAGGAATTAATTGAGGTGGATTATGGGTTCCAATGTTTTGGTCGATTGTTCGACTTAATCATGGGTTCTTTCACAAGTCCTCACATTTTCATTGAAAATACAACGTCCACATAACCACTATAAATCTGATTCTCATGTACTACACTTCACCAAACTTTTACCTCTTCTAAACTGCTCCCACATCCCCTGGAATAGAAATATGTCTCCACTTTAATGTGTGAATTGTTTTTCATATTTGGTTTATTTTATTCTGGATTTTTATTTCCAATTTAAGTGTCTAGTATTATTTTTTTATGAAGTTATTACTGTACCAAAAAATGTGATAATTTTCAATGGATTTAGTGTGCGTGCAAATTCTACTATATCAATCATCAATGAAAGAGTCCCTTGATTCTTGGTATTCAGTGTTCCCCTTTTCTCGAAATAACTAAATTCAAAATGGACACGACCGTTGTGATAATTCTTCTATAGAATTTCGATTATCATCATTGTAGGGGATTCCAAGCAGTTCATCGATTAAGAAATATTTTACTTCAAGTTATTAGGCATTTTACCATAGAGATAACATTATTCTCTTATCAACTATAGTGTGATAAAAATATGTTTGTTTCCACTATAATATTCCCCTTAACCATAATAGGAAATTCATGATGTTTCATTAATGAGTAAATCAATCTCTAATTTTTATATTCACATATCATCAAGATAAAAGTTTCCCTTTTTCCATAAAATTTTAATGGAAAAAAACTGACTACTTTTTTAAATTAGTGTTATTTTATTTCATATTTTAAACAATCATTATAGTTTCTATATATTTAACAAAATTTGGTTGTCAATGGGAATATTGGGAAAGAAAATTAGAAGAAAAGGTGAAGTTTTACACCTGGCCTTAAAATATTTTCATTCAAAATGATGTGGGCTTAAACGATAACTTTTTGTTAAAAAATTTAAGAACGTGTGTTCTTGGATTATACATTTTTTTAGAAAAACATATGTTTTTGTAGCGGATCATACCATGCACCCATCCTGGGATAAAATTATAAATCTCAATAATAGAAGATGATTTCCTTATTTTGATGGATGTGGATTACAAATTTGATGGTTCCCAAAGAAATGGTTTCATCTCGGTTAAGGTGATCACGTTGTTTTACATCATGATCAATTCGGTGTACCATAATTGTTTTAGAAAAATAAATCAAATCTCTCCCATTTATCCTCTTCCACATTGTGATATGCAATATAGAAAATTTTTGGGCATGTTTGGGTGGATTTATACCTCTAGATATATTTTATATTCGATTTTCATATTTTTTCAGCACTCAATGGAATGTAAGTTTATCCTAAATATATTATATCCCTTAAAATTATTAGTTTTTACTTAGTAAAAACCTATTCAAAGACATTTTTATGGAATCAAATGTTATGTCTTAAGATGAATTAGGGATTTATTTCCAAGCTATCAAAAGAGGATTACTAGAGTTAATATATTAATTCTAGATGTGAGATTTCTCTATGGTATAATCATTAAGAAGGATTTATTTTCCAATATGCTAATTTTTCATAAAATTTTCAAGGAATTGATGTTGAATTTTAGAAAAAATAAGTTTAAAAGTTTTAAATTGACTTATAAATGGATTTACAGTGGTTACGAACATTTATTTTTTTCAAGAGTAACATTTTTGGAAATTCTTTAAGTATTTCACTAGAATGTGTGTGAATTTTTTAAAAGTGGTGTTTTCTAACGTTGTAATTTCATGGCGGTGTCTTAATTTGTAAGTCAATTTTTTTATAAGAATCGTTTTCATTATTTTGATTTCTAGTCTTGAATAATTTACAATCATTTTTCTTGGATATATCACTGTTTCTTTTTTTGATTAATTCATGGGGATCATTTTATTTTTGTGGTTTTTTTGAACCATTAATCAAATTTTATTTATTATATTGGTTTTTACTATTGAAAACATTTTTAAAAAATAATAATAATTTTTTTATTTGTGAAACCATTATTATATTCAATAGTTGTATTTTATATAATGAAAATGTTTTTCAAATAATATATATTTTATTTTTTTATATAACCAAGTAAATTTATATCTGTAAATTTTTATACATATTATATTGTATAATAGTTGAGATAACCTTCTCAAAGGGGGTTGGATGCTATTAAATGTTTGAAAGCTTGGTTCAAAATGAAAAGGGATTGGTTTTTAAAATATTGACTGAGTTTTCAAAGGGAGTTTTAAAATTAATTCCATGTTTGATTTTACAACAAATGTTTTTTTAATGGGTAAACATTTTGTTTAAAAATGATTTTAAATAAAGGGAAATATGTTTTTTATCAGCGAAAATCATTTTTAAAAATTAATAAAAAGTGTCCCAACGATATATTAGGACAATATTCATTTGTTTTTTATAAGGTAAATGTGATTTTAAGGGTTAATGATTTTTTTTAATATTAATAAATTAGATTTCTATGACGTCTTAGAATTATGATGATATTTTGGATTTCAATGATGATCTATATAAAGGATATTTTAAATTCAACAATTACATTAAAATAGAGTTTTGTAATTTTAAAATAGAGTGAATAGATTCATCTGTTTTTTGTAATGTAGTATGCTTTATCAACAATGTTCAATCCGTCCAAGAAAACCATGAACTCCAACCAAATTTAAAGAACATTGATGATTCTAGGGCAATGTTAATTTATCACGGATTGATAATAATACCATGAAAAGGTCATGCCACTAAATACATCTAACCCATATGATATTCATCATGACCCCACTCCTATAACCTTAGCCTCACATGAAGCTAAGTGCTATTGAAATTCATTCCCCGGACCAAAATCCTTTTCCTTTTCTTGGTGTACTTGAAAACATTCATTGAATGTTGAAACTACAATGATTTTCTTAGCATGAATGTGTGTAAGAACATCCAACCAAGCCTTCTCATGGTCACACAAATCCAGGAGACCCTTGTATATATTAGACTACCACTGCTGCCTTTTTGAACAATACACAATAAACTAAGAAATATTGTCCAGTACTTCGCTAACTCTCCAACCTGAGAACATTTGGTTTTAAGAAGACAACTATCATCCTCATCAGCTTCATCTTTTATACAGTTATTATTTCTTTTTGTTAACTATGTCTCAACCTCCATCTCTTTTGGACATACACCTATGTTTCATGAACAAACCTAAGTTGTAGTCATCCCATACCAAGTATTGGTGATTAGTGCCGATGAATTTAGAGGAAAACACCTACCACCTGTGGAGTACTTTTTTGGGCTCTTTGTTTTAGGTCAAATTTTTTAATCTATTTACACCCTTAAAATTTCATATGTTGCGGCTATTTTATTGATTATCATGCTTTTATTTGAGCTGAATTGTGGAAATATTTTGTGTATTCATAAACAAAAGAATTAACTTCCTTTAAAAAAAAGGGATTTTGGAAATTGATTGGATGTGTGAAAATTGTGTAGTTTTTTAGCTTTAATATCACCACATAATAAATCCATTAATTTCTAAATTGTCAACTTGTTTTGATCGAAATTGCTTTATCACCTTAAGATTCAACATCGTGGACAATGTTCAGTTTTATGTGTATGAGAGGGTGATTTATTTGTGCCATAGTTGGGCTTCAATTCTTGGTGTCATTTTTTATATCATTTATAAAAAAATTTAATGGAAAATTTAAATAATGATGAATTTATAATTATTGATTTTTTTAAGATTCCAAAATGAAAATCTAGTAATGGATTGGAGTGATTCTACTGAGGATCGATCGACCGCACGACCATTCCAATCGACAGCAAGAATAAAACTCAAAATTTGGCAATCTCATCAATCGATAGCATGTAAACATGATCGAACACATGGCCAAAAGGAACGGCCACAAGTTCAAATGGAGCGAACATTAGCCGAAGCAACTGTATCACTTTTTTGATTGACCGCTACTTCAAAAAAATGGACAACGAAAGAGACGTTCGCCATAAAATAACAAAAGCGGATGCGTCTGTGCCCCTGCTCGCGACTGGTCGTCCTAATAGAGCGTTCCCATATTCCCACCCAAACTGAATACCTGTGCCTACTCACCATCCACTTTCGATGCCCCGTGCTTCCAAGACACTCCCAAACAAAATTTGTACCACCACCACAGAGGATGGAGCTGGTCGGAGGAGTGTTGCCTGCTGCCATTGAAGATCAGCCAAACCATCAATGAGGGAGGATGAGTCCTGCCAATATCCGATGTTCTCCTTTGCAATACGACCAGCATTTTAATATTGAATTGCAGACACCTTCAGGATAGGCCCAACAGCGGAGGCCCCATCCTTTTCGGCCTAAGCCCATGATATAATTTCAGCCCATTCACTTGGCTTGTTCAACTCCAGACATGACGCTTGTGGAGCATTGAATGATTTCACTGCTGAAATACAGAGCTCGATCACAGTAGGAGAATTTTCTTTCCAAGGAGTATTTTAAATATGATGAACCGAAGGAATTAAGACCATGTAAGCAATCTACGAAAAGAAGATGTGGGCTCATAATGCGATGATTGGATCGAGCATACGGTTTTGGTTTAAAAATAACTCATTACTTGTAGGGACCACTCCCAATTTGGGAGTGATTGGTGGAGTTTTTTGGTCGGCAGCATGGTCGACAGCAGGTTTTCTTCAGGCAGCAACCAACTACAGCGGACAGGCAGGCTTCATGGACCTCCAGCAGCCGGCAGGGAAGACTCCAAGGGTAGATGAGCTACCCTCCACCAACCGGAGAAGAAATGGGTTTTCCTTCTCTCTATAAAACGGGATCAAAATCCCATGGATGTAGTGGTGTGAGCTGTGTATGTTGTAAATCCTCCGACGAGAACAGAGAGAATAAAACACCCATGTTTCCCCGTGGAAGTAGGCAACTCGCCGAACCACGTTAAAAATTCCCGTGTTGCTCCGTTTGATCCTCGTTCTGTGTGTTTGAGGTAACACGCACCTCCGCTGCGCCCCAACAAGTGGTATCAGAGGCGAGCCGGAGCGAACGGAGGTGAACCGGCGAGACGACGTCAAATTTTCCGGTGGATGGAAAATTGAAAGTGGTTGAAAAAATTTTCCGAGGGCAGATTCTGGAAGAGGACGGCGAGAGGATTCCAAAGGCGCAAACGGTGAGTAAAACGGAGTTGAAACGAAGGAGATATGGCCGGTCAAAGTTCAGTCAAACCCGCGGGTGAACAGTAACCCCGTGCCGGAGAAGACGGTACTGTTCACGCCGCCGGAAAAAATTCCGGCAATATTCCGACAGGAATTCCGGCGTGCCACGTCAGCGACATGTCAGCGCCACGTCAGCGCCACGACAATGGGCGATCTGGACCATTGAACGTGTTTTGACCATAACTCGGTCAATTGGTGTCTGATTTCGGCGATCCAGGAGTCGATTCCGACTATTTCGACCGTTCCGGACACATCCGTACGGTTAGTTTTGGAAAATTCGCACTCTATCAGGTGGTGATTAAGAGGTGCGACATCGACGGTGGTGATCGCATTTTGCGACGACGACGATGGCTGGTGGTGGAGCACTACCAAAATTTGACATCGAGAAGTTCGATGGTCGAAACAATTTCGGCTTGTGGCAAAGCACGGTGAAGGATCTTTTGGTGCAGCAGGGCCTGATCAGACCGTTGATTGGAGAAAACCCCGAGACAACCAGTGCCAATGATTGGGAAGAGCTCGAGATGCGGGTTGTCAGCACAATTCAACTGTGTTTGGTGAATGAGGTAAAATACTTGATGTTGGATGAGACATCACTGAAAGAGATCTGGAAGAAGTTGGAGCAGCGATATATGGCGAAGTCGCTCACCAACAAGTTGTTCCTGAAGAAGAAACTGTACCAATTGCGCATGGACGAGGGAGCGAATTTGTTGGATCATACCAATGAATTCAACAAGATCCTGACGCAGTTATTGGGGCTCGATGTGAAGGTTGAAGAGGAAGACAAAGCACTTTTGCTTTTGTCATCACTACCAAGCTCATTTGATGGGCTTGTGACTGCATTGCTCGTGGGGAAGGATACACTAAAGCTGGACGATGTGATGGTGTCGCTTCAAGATTCGGAAGCATTTTGAAGACCCATGACGCATTCAGGTGATCAAATCATGGTGATGCGAGATAATCAGCGTGGGAGGAGCCGACATCGACAGTCAGGAGGTAAATAATGGCGGCCAAAATCCAGGGGACGTGATCCGAGCGAAATCACGTGTTTCTGGTGCGAGAAGAAGGGTCACTATAAAAGTGATTGTGGAGAGCGCAAACGGTACGTTGCTGGGAAGAAGAAAGTTGAAGAGGAGGATGTGAACATCACAGGATTATATCTAGATGATGAAATCTGCGTGACAACGGGAAGCGTGCACTCAGATGAGCGAGTTGAACGGGAAGAAGTGCAGTGTCATTACTGCAAAAGATATGGGCACATGAAGCGGGAATGTCGTTTTCTGAGAAGAAAGAACGAGCGGGCTCAAAATCCAAAGGAAGACAGATGGGTTCTGGATTCAGGGAGCTCAGCACACATATGTACGACGAGAGGTAC
Organism: Viscum album; assembly: GCA_963277665.1. Taxonomy (NCBI): domain Eukaryota; kingdom Viridiplantae; phylum Streptophyta; class Magnoliopsida; order Santalales; family Viscaceae; genus Viscum; species Viscum album. The sequence continues at coordinate 492,199,752 of OY728166.1, forward strand.
CCTTGATACTTTTCAGCAGGTGAGAGACTCGGTGAGACTTGGTGATGGATCAACATGCGAGGTTCGAGGAGTCGGGACGGTGAAATTGAAGACACCCGATGGAGGAGTTCGTAAACTGGGTGATGTGAAATTCGTTCCGAGGATGAGACAGAACTTGATATCATTGAGTAGGCTCGATGCGAGAGGGTTCAAGATTTCCATATCAGGTGGAGTATTAGAAGTCTCACGTGGGGATGCAACGATGTTTACTGGGAAGGAGTCCCAGGGGCTGTATCATTTGATGGGGATCATAGTCAGCCCGAGATCGAGTGAAGATGATGGAAGTGCCACGTCATCTGGCGTGAAGAAGCTTGTTCATTTTGCCGATGAAGTTTTTGACACCTGCAAAGAGACTGCAGGTCAATCTTCTACCCCAAATTGGTCGTGAGTGGGATATTTGTAGGGACCACTCCCAATTTGGGAGTGATTGGTGGAGTTTTTTGGTCGACAGCATGGTCGGCAGCAGGTTTTCTTCAGGCAGCAACCAACTACAGCGGACGGGCAGCCTTCATGGACCTCCAGCAACCGGCAGGGAAGACTCCAAGGGTAGATGAGCTACCCTCCACCAACCGGAGAAGAAATGGGTTTTTCTTCTCTCTATAAAACGGGATCAAAATCCCATGGATGTAGTGGTGTGAGCTGTGTATGTTGTAAATCCTCCGACGAGAACAGAGAGAATAAAACACCCATGTTTCCCCGTGGACGTAGGCAACTCGCCGAACCACGTTAAAAATTCCCGTGTTGCTCCGTTTGATCCTCGTTCTGTGTGTTTGAGGTACCACGCACCTCCGCTGCGCCCCAACATTACTATGGGAAGGTATGAATGCTGTGATTTTCTCTTTAAAAATAAAAAGGGGGGTTTTTTATAGAAAAATATGACACGATAAAGTAGAGAGGAATAGGGGATGGAGTTGGAATCCGGGATGGGAATTTGTGAGGATTAGGAAAAAGTTTAGAAGCTCTCACCAAGTGCTAATTCAACATTTTTTCTTTCTTCGTTTCCTATATATTTGAAGGACTATTTGAAATACATTGAAACTTTTTGTTATGATTATTAGCTAATTTGAAATAGGGGAATGTCAGTAGCGGCGGCCAAATGGCAGCCGCTGCATTTTTCTACACCCTGAGTCCTAATTTTATCCTCCCGACCCCGCGCCCTAATTTTTCCCTCCCCGACCCTGCGACCCCGACACCCGGCGACCCCCACCCCCGGCGACCCCCACCCCCTTGCCTCCGCGATGCGCCACCCGAAACCCCGACGACCCCCACCGCCTGGCCTCCGTGTTGCGCCCCCCGCGACTCAGACACCCCCGCGACCCAGCAACCCCTACCCCCAACCTCTGCGTTGCACCTTCGAACAGTCTCGCCGCCTCCATCCCCTCCAAGCTCCGCTGCATCCCTTCGGCAAGTCCTCACATCCTGGCTCTGTTGGACCCTCCCAGTCCGTCGTGCCCCACTGTGTAGAACCGTCCCACGCTTCGTCCAACGGTTCCGCCCCTTTCGAGTTCGGTCGTCGAACCCCTGTTGTCATGTCGTTGCGCCGTCATGGATCCGCAATTGAGTCACACCCTGTTACCTGCGGTCGAGTCCTCTGCAGGTAATGTTTTTTATCCTTCAAATTAACTTTGAAGTCATTAGTTTTTAAATTTTAATGATATGTGTTTTTTTAGAATTTAAATAAGATATTTCACATTCGATTTCTATTAAATACAGATATGGATAAAAGATGGATTGATATGCCAGATAAGATTTCGGCTGAATATTATGAGGGGATTAAGTGATTTATGGATTTCCCCAACAGATTTCCAAGTGATGTGATTAGTTTTCCATGCAGAAAATGTGCAAATAGATATCTCTTCAAACGAGATAGTATTAAAGAACATTTGTTTTTAATGAGTTTTTGAGAAACTATAAGACATGGACACATCATGGAGAAGATTCTGTTTCATGTCATCCCTCAGAAAGTATTCAAATGAATGTTGATTCGAGAACAGTTGATCCGATGAACATAATGCTCAATGATATGATGCGTCAGTTTCAACTTGAAGACAGTAATGTCGTAAATGACGACGTTGAATCGAGTAATCCTTGTTCTTCTGTAGATGGAGAAGCATTGAAATTCATTTAAATTATTGACGATGCGTGTACTGAATTATATACTGGATGCACTAAATTTAGTAAATTTTCGTTCATCGTTGAATTGTTACACCTGAAGGCCTTGAACCAGTGGTCAGACACCTCATTCGACATGTTGTTGGTATTGTTGAAGAAGGTACTCCCTGCTAAAGAAAAGATTCCGGAGTCATTCTATCAAGCTCGAAAGTTGACCGATGATCTTGGTTTTACATATGATACAATTGATGTGTGTCGTAACAATTGTATGTTGTTTAGAAAAGATAATGAACAATAAAATATTTGTACTGTTTGTTATACATCTAGGTGGAAGACCAATGAAATTATTCAAGGTAGTCAGATTTTCCTGAGCGAGTCTTGAATGAAGGGAAATAAGTTGTTGCTAAACAGATGCATTATTTACCACTAAAACTGAGACTGAAGAGATTTTTTTTGTCAATTAAAATTGCTAAATTGATGACTTGGCGTTCAAAGAGAAAGAAAGAGGTTGATAAATTAACTCACCCGACAGATTCATTGGCATGGAAATGGTTTGATCAAAGACACCCAGACTTATCCCGAGATGATTGTAATATTCGACTGGGTTTGGGAGCAGATGGTTTTAATCCATTTAGGTCCATGGTTGGTGTGACACATAGTTAGTGTCCAATGGTGTTGGTTCCATACAACATTCCCCAATGAGTATGTATAAAGCAACCTTTTTTGTTACTATCAATTATAATTTATGGACAGAGAGGACCTGGCGATAAAATCGATGTTTATATGCAACCTTTGATTGATGAGGTGCAAGAATTTTTGGCAGATGGTGTAATAAATTTTGACTCGGCAGCTAATGAAATGTTTAGACTTTGGGCCTCTTTGTTATGGAAAAATAATGATACTTCAGCGTATGCTAACTTATCAGGTTGGAGTACACAAGGAGAACTTGCTTTCCCTTGTTGTAATAAGAGTAAGACATCTATATGGCCTAAGCACTGTAGAAAGTGGGCATATCATGGTCACAAATGCTTTCTTCCTCCGTTGCATAGGTTCAGAAAAGACCATGTATCGTTTGATGGGAATAGAGAGTATGACCCATCACAACAAATACTATCTCGGGTTCAAATTTGTGCACAACTTGATCAAGAAAACATTCGTACAATGTATGATTTTTAAGATTTATTGGTTCCTACATTGCCATCTATTCCTGCAGCAAATAGACAACGCAGTAATAATTGGGAGAAACAGAGTATTTTTTTGAATTGACTTGTTGGAAATATAATATTTTAAGACATAATTTGGATTTGATTCACATTGAAAAAAAATTCATGTGATAATATACTGCGCGGTACGGCTCAATATGCATTTTTTAAATGTTGGGTGTGCTTTAGAAACACGCGTGGGGTCGGCCAAACCGGATGAACGATGTCAGATTGACTTGAAATCAGATGAAAACAACAGATAAGTGAATTGTGAAGTGGTCGGGAAAATAGCATGTCAATCAGAGGTGTCATGTGCCTGTAGTGACCAAGAACGCACTTTTGGTGTCATAAACGGGCAAAACTGGAGTTTAACAGTCAAATGCATAGTGGACAACATCATATTGACCTGAAATCATAGGGAAAGAATCTTATTATTATTCGTGATGTGTACGAGGAGACAGAACGTCAATGAGACATGTGGTTTGCGCGGTACGACTCAATATGTATTTTTTAAGTGTTGAGCGCGCTTCAAAAACTCGTGTGGGGTAGTCCAAACCAGCCGAACGATGTCGGATTGACCTAAAATCAGACAAAAACAATGGTTGAGTGAATTTTGAAGTGGTCGGGTAGATGACACATCAATCAGAGGTGTCGTGTGCCCGCGGTGACCGAGAACGCACTTCTGGTGTCATAAAAGGCCAAAACGGGTGTTTAACGGTCAAATGCATAGCGGAAAACATCGGATTGACCTGAAATCACAGGGAAAAAATATAATTATTATTCGTGACTTGTACGAGGATACGACATGTAAATAGGATGTGTGGTTTTCACGGTACAACTCAATATGCGTTTTTAAGTGTTGAACGCGTTTCAGAAACGCACGTGGGGTGGTCCAAACCGGTCGAACGACGTCGGAATGGCCTGAAATCAAAAGAAAACAATGGGTGAGTGAACTGTGAATTGGTCGGATAGATGACATGTCAATCGGATGTGTCGTGTGCCTGTGGTGACCAAAAACGTACTTCTGGTGTCATAAATAGCCAAAACGGGCTTTTTACAGTCAAATTAATAGAGAACGACATCATATTTACCTGAAATTACAAGAAAAAAAACTAATTATTATTCTTGATGTGTATGAGTAGATGCAACATCAATCGGATGTGCAGTTTGCACGATACGACTCAATATGTGTTTTTTAAGTGTTGAGCGCGCTTTAGAAACGCGCGTGGGGTGGTCCAAACCGGCCGAACGATGTCGGAATGGCCTAAAATCAGATGAAAATAATGGGTGAGTAATTGTTGAAGTGTTCTAGTAGACGGAACATAAATTAGAGGTGTTGTGTACCCTCGGTGACCAAAAACACACTTCCGGTGTCACAAACGGCCAAAACGGGCATTTAACGGTCAAATTCATAGCGAATGACATCAGATTGACCTAAAATCCCACAGAAACAATCTAATTATTATTCGTGACATGTACAAGGGGAGAAATCGTCAATCGGACATGCAATTTTCATGGTACAGCTCAATATGCGTTTTTAGGTGTTGGGAGTGCTTCAGAAACGCGCGTGAGGCGGTCCAAACCATCCAAAAGAAGTCGGAATGGACTGAAATAAGACGAAAACAATGGGTGAGTGAATTTTGAAGTGTTCAGGTAGAAAGAACATAAATCGGAGGTGTCGTGTGCCCGCAGTGACTGAGAACGGACTTCTGATGTCAAAAACGGCCAAAACGGGCGTTTAACGGTCAAATTCATAGATAACGAAATAGGATTGACCTGAAATAAAAGGGAAACAATATAATTATTATTCTTGATGTGCACAAGGAGACGCCATGTCAATCAGATGTGTTTTTTTCACGGTACGTCTCAATATGCGTTTTTAAGTGTTGAGCGCGCTTCAGAAACGCGCGTGGGGTGGTCCAAACCGGCCGAACGACATAGTAATGACCTAAAATAAGACCAAAACAATGCGTGAGTGAGTTGTGAAGTAGTCGGGTAGACGACACAGCAATCGGAGGTGCCATGTGCCCGCGGTGACCGAGAATGCACTTCTTGTGTCAAAAATGGCCAAAATGGGCGTTTAACAGTAAAATGCATAGCAGACGACATCAGATTGATCTAAAATCGCATGGAAACAATCTATGTATTATTTGTGATGTGTATGAAGAGACGACATGTCAATCGGACATGTGGTTTGCGCAGTACAGATCAATATGTGTTTTTTAAGTGTTCAGCGCACTTCAAAAATGCACGTGGGGTGGTCCAAACCAGCCGAACGATGTTGGATTGACCTGAAATCAGAAAAAAAAACAATGGGTGAGTGAATTGTAAAGTGGTCGGGTAGACGACACGTCAATCGGAGGTGATGTGTGCTCGTGGTGATCGAGAACGCACTTCTGGTGTCATAAATGGCCAAAACGGGCGTTTAACGGTCAAATTCATAGCGTACAAAATAGGATTGGCCTGAAATCACAGGAAAACAATTTAATTATTATTCGTGGTGTGTATGGGGAGACGACACATCAATCGGATGTGCAGTTTGCATGGTACAGATCAATATGTGTTTTTTAAGTGTTAGGCGGCTTCAGAAACGCACGTGGGGCAGTCCAAACCGACCGAATGACGTCAGAATGGCCTAAAATTAGATTAAAACAATTAGTGAGTGAATTTTGAAGAGTTCGGGTAGAGGGAACGTCAATCAGAGGTGTCGTGTGCCTGCGGTGACCGAGAACGCACTTCTAGTGTCATAAATGGCCAAAACGGGTGTTTAAACGGTCAAATTCATAGAGGAAAACATCAGATTGACCTGAAATCACAGAAAAACAATATAATTGATATTCTTGATGTGTAAGATGAGACAGAACATCAATTGGATGTGCGGTTTTCGCGGTATGGTTCAATATGTGTTTTTTAAGTGTTGAGCGCGCTTCAGAAACGCGCGTGGGGCGGTGCAAACCGGCCGAACGACGTCGGATTAGCCTGAAATCAGACGAAAACAATGGGTGAGTGAACTGTAAAGTGTTCAGGTAGAAGGCATGTCAATTATAGGTGTCGTGTGCCCGCAGTGACCGAAAACGCTCTTCTGGTTTCATAAACGGCCAAAACGGGTGTTTAACGGTCAAATTCATAGCGAACGACATCGGATTGACCTGAAATCAAAGGGAAATAGTCTAATTATTATTCAAGACAAGTATGAGGATACGACACGTCAATCAGACATTTGTTTTGCGTGGTACGACTCAATATGCGTTTTTTAAGTGTTGGGCACGCTTCAGAAACGCGCGTGGGGTGGTCCAAACCGGCTGAATGATGTTGGAATGTCCTGAAATCAGACAAAAACAATGGGTGAGTGAATTTTGAAGTGGTCGGGCAGAAAACACGTCAATCGGAGGTGTTGTGTGCCTACGGTGATCGAGAAAGAACTTCTGGTGTCATAAACGGCCAAAAAGGGAGTTTAATGGTCAAATGCATAGCACACGACATCAGATTGACCTAAAATCATATGGAAACAATATAATTATTATCCATGACGTGTATGAGGAGACGGAACATCAATAGGATGTACATTTTGCACGGTACGGCTCATTATGAGTTTTTTAAGTGTTGGGTGCGCTTCAAAAACGCGCGTGGGGTGGTCCAAACCAGCTGAACGACATCGAATTGACCTGAAATCAGACGACAATAATGGTTGATTGAATTTTGATGTGTTTGGGCAGACGACACATCAATCGGGGGTTTCGTGTGGCCACGGTGACTAAGAACGCACTTCTAGTGTCATAAATGGCCAAAACGGGCGTTTAACGGTCAAATTCATAGAGGAAAACATCGGATTGACCTGAAATCACATGAAAAAAATATAATTATTATTCGTGATGTGTACAAGGAGACGACACGTCAATCGGTCATGCGGTTTGTGCGGTACAGCTCAATATGTGTTTTTTAAGTGTTGAGCGCGCTTCAGAAACATCCGTTGGGCGGTCCAAACCAGCCAAATAACGTTGGAATGGCCTTAAATGAGACGAAAATAATGGGTGTGTGAATTTTGAAGTGGTCGGGCAGACGACATGTCAATCAGTGGTACCATGTGCCCATGGTGATCGAGAACGCACTTCTGGTGTCATAAATGGCCAAAACGGGCGTTTAATGGTCAAATTCATAGCGGACAACATTGGATTAACCTGAAATCATAAGGAAACAATATAATTATTATTTTTGATGTGTATGAGGAGAAAACACATCAATCAGACGTTCGGTTTGCGTGGTATGACTCAATATGTTTTTTTAAGTGTTGGGCGTGCTTTAGAAACGTGCGTGGGGCGGTCCAAACTGGTCGAATAATGTCAGAATGGCATGAAATCAGACGAAAACGATGGGTGAGTGAATTTTGAAGTAGTCAGCTATAAGAAAAGTAAATCAGAGGTGTTGTGTGCCCGTGATGACTGAAAACGCACTTCTGGTTCATAAACGGCCAAAACGGGCGTTTAATAGTCAAATTCATAGGGAACAAAATTGGATTGACCTGAAATCACAGAAAAACAATGTAATTATTATTTTTGACGTGTTCGAGGATACGACACGTCAATTAGACGTGCGGTTTGCGCGGTACGACTTAATATGCGTTTTTAAGTCTTAGGTGCGCATCAGAAACGCGCGTGGGGTGGTTCAAACCGGCCGAACGACGTCAGAATGGCCTGAAATCAGACGAAAAAAATGTGTGAGTGAATTGTGAAGTGGTCAGGTAGACGTAATGTCAATCGGAGCTTCCGTATGCCCGTGGGGATCAAGAATGCATATCTAGTGTCATAAATGGCTAAAACGGGCGTTTAACGGTCACATGCATAACAGACGACATCTAATTGACCTGAAATCATAGGTAAATAATGTAATTATTATTCTTGACATGTACGAGGATACGACACATCAATCAAACGTGTGGTTTGCACGGTATGACTCAATATGCTTTTTTTTAAGAGTTGGGCGCGCTTCAAAAACATTCGTGGGGTGGTCCAAACCGGCCAAACGACGTCAGATGGACCTGAAACCAGATAACAACAACGGGTGAGTGAATTTTAAAGTGTTCGGGCATAATACATGTCAATCGGAGGTGTCGTGTGCCCGTAGTGACTGAGAACATACTTCTGGTGTCATATATGGCCAAAACGGGCGTTTAATGGTCAAATTCATAGCAGACAACATCAGATTGACCTGAAATCACAAGGAAATAATATAATTATTATTCATGACATGTACGGGGAGACAACACATCAATTGTATGTGTAGTTTGCGCGGTACAACTGAATATGGATTTTTTAAGTGTTGGGCGTGCTTTAGAAACGCGATTGGGGCGGTCCACACTGGCCGAACGACGTCGGAATGACCTGAAATCGGATGAAAACAATGGGTGAGTGAATTGTGAAGTGGTCGGGCAGACAACACGTCAATCGGAGGTTCCGTGTGCCCGTGGTGACCGAGAACGCAGTTCTGGTGTCATAAACAGCCAAAATGGGCGTTTAATTATCAAATTCATATAGAACGACATCATATTGACCTAAAATCACAAGGAATAAATCTAATAATTATTCATGATATGTAATAGGAGACGGAACGTCAATCAGACGTGCGGTTTTTACGATACGGTTCAATATTCTTTTTTTAAGTGTTGGACGTGCTTCAGAAACGCACGGGGGGCGGTCCAAACCATCCGAATGACATCAGAATGTCTTGAAATCAGACTAAAACAATGGGTGAGTGTATTTTGAATTGTTATGGTAGACGGAATGTCAATCTGATGTGCCGTGTGCCTGCGGTGACTGAAAACGCACTTCTGGTGTCATAAACAGCCAAAACGGGCGTTTAACAGTCAAATTTATAGAGAACAACATTATATTGACCTAAAATTAAAAGGAAACAATATAATTATTATTTGTGATGTGTAATAGGAGACATAACATCAATTGGATGTGCGGTTTGCATGGTACGGCTCAATATGCATTTTTTATGTGTTGGGCGTGCTTCAGAAACACGTGTGGGGTGGTCCAAACCGGCCGAACGATGTCAGAATGGCCTGAAATCAGACAAAAACAACTGGTGAGTGAATTTTTAAGTTATCGGGCAGATGAAATGTCAATCGTAGGTGTCGTGTTCCCGTAGAGACTGAGAACACACTTTTGGTGTCATAAATGGCCAAAACATGCGTTTAACGATCAAATGCATAGCGGATGACATCTAATTGACCTGAAATCACAAGGAAACTATAGAGACCCAAGATTTACATACGTAGACATTACATTACTTTTTCAAAATACCTAATACATAACAATAGCAGACACCAAAGGACCGTAATAGTTTAGTGTCTTTGGAAACTTGGAACATAATCTTCTAATCACGGTGAAAGATCTTCAGCATCTCCCATAAAGATCTTCCCCCTTTTTTTCTTACCTAAAACCTTTCTTTATATCCTGGGGAAAAGAAAACATATAAAGGGTGAGCTCAAATGCTCAGTAAGGGTAAGCATGGAGAAAATAAAACAAACCATATACATTTGAACTTCAAAACATGAACATAAAGTTTACACATCAAAATCATGAGTTGTGACATAAATCTTGGCAGTATGTAAGGCATATTTCATAAAGGAACATTAATCATGATAAAATAGCATGGGAATAAAACATTTAATTTTGTCAAACCATTAAGCACGTGATATGATTTCCATAGTAGCCAAGGCATTGCTGCCAAGATCATCTTAGTGGGCAAAGTCCCTTTCTGAATCGAGTTCACTCCTCGTTTCAGTCCTGTAATACTAAACCGGATTAACTTAACATTCTAGCCATGTATATCTCATGAGATATAAATATTTACCTAATGAATTGGAGGGAGATATAGGTACCACCCATCTCATAATGAAATCATTTTACTTGTGCCGCAACATAAACATAAATCATTCATTATAACCCAAAGAATAAAAATGGGTTTCATAAACATCATCCCATCATAACATAATCCATACAAATAAAATGGATATCATTTCATTATAAGAAAAGTGAAACCATTTAAATCATAGAGAAATTATACTTGAAACATACACATATGAAATAATTCCATCTTATATGGAAAATGGTTTTGATAAAACACTTGAAATGAATTCTTGAGGAAAATATCCTTTCTTCTTCAAAATCATTTTCTTTTCACAAAATGCCATGAAATTTTAAAAGAAAAGGATTTTGTTGAAAATAGTCATTAAATCATGTATAGTAAGCTTCATGAAAATAAGGTTTTATGAAACCGTAAAAATCTGTTCATGCCGTATAATTTAAAAAAACATTCTTCTCATACTTTTACCGAAAAAGTCAAAAAGTGCATCGTACGGTAAACAAAAGAATGATTCCTTCCATACGATGGGGTAAAAGTATAAAAAAGGTAAAAATGACTTTAAACATACGTGGAAGAAAAGTAAACATTTTATGAAAATATTTTGAGAACATATGGATATGGATAATAAATATAACCCCAGTAAATACTTACGAATAACAATCTTGGATAAGAATGAGATTAGAATAATTATCCCTTACCTTATGTCCAATTTATTCCGTATGTGTCTGAGACTCCTGTATAGTGGGATTAAAAATATTATTAACTTGTAACCGAACCATAATAATATTTATGATAACATATATGATTGACTTACGACTTTATATTATCCGTTCATTTGTTAATTCCATGTTAAAGCAGCGTTTTGGGTAAAATCGTTTCATTTATCGTCCGTGTTTTGACTTGTAATTATTAATATGATTACTTAGATCATGATTACTTAATTCCAGAATATAATACATGATTTATATATAATATATATTCAGAATATACATATATATAATAGATCGATAAATGGAAAGAAATACACCGTTCATGGAGATGGTAGGTCGTACGTACGCATGGATGCTTTTTTTCGTTTCCTTATTGAATTGAATGGAATTAAGTAGATGACATACATATATAGATACATAAATCCAGTAGCATTATTATGTCATATATTTCATGATTACTTATTATATATACTTTATAATCATTCTTGAATTGTTAACATGGAAAATGAATCTCATCGCGTCGTGGAGACGGTAATCCGTACGTACGCACGAGTGATGATATCGTTCCCATATTTATTGAATGGAATTAGAGTAGATGATATAATATATTAGAATCATTATTATGTTATAATAATCATATATAGTTATTCTTTACACCATTTTACCCATCCAAGTAAGGTGGTGGTGGAAAAACTGATTACACCACAGCGTAGAGACGGTATTCCGTACATACGCACGCGCGGTGATTTCATTTTTCTATAGGATGGGTAGAAGATGAAATAGGGTTGTTTTATATTTATATCAGTATATAAGTAATACTAATGTTATTACTTTATAACGAAACAACTAAAGAAGAGGAAGTAGAAGAAGAAAGAAACTTGAAAGAGTCGGTAGAAGAGATTACCTCTTCCTCGATGCACCTCTTTTAAACTTTTTCTTAGGGAACTAGAGTAGGTATTTTGAGAAGACAAAAACCTCTATGATATAACTAGAGAGTTTTAGAATAGGAATTTGCAGGGGTTGGCTGATCTTCAAGGCTCAAAATGGTGTGAAGATAAGAGGGAAGGGGTGGCCTTTTTATAAGGGAGGAGTGTGGCACCTTTGAAAAAACATAAAATATTATTATATAATAAAGTCATATTAGGTTTATAATAGCTAAAAATTGATTTATTTTAAAGATAAAGTGGGGATGGGTCGAAATAATCTTAACCAATAGGTTTTATATAAGTTTAGGTGACTATTTTAGCCTTATCATTTAGATTTAACTCTAAGTTAAATAATTTAACTTTTACCGTGTCTTCTTGTTTCTTTACACTATATGGTTAATAAACTTACTATAACAAGACAAAAGAATAAAAAGTGTTTCATTATTAATATATATAACCTTATCTAATTAATTTGTCCGAAACTTATATTTTTAGGAATATAATAACAATTAATAATATAATATTTGTTTTAAAAACTATTTTATGTCAATTTTGACACTATTTAGTAATTTATTTTTGTGAAAATAATAAAAACATTATTAGTTAGAAAGAAGTTAATTTAATAAATAATAACATGTCATGTTAACCTATAAAATTAGTTTAATTCATAAAAAGTATCAAATTACATTTATTTGGGTATTTATAACATCAATTATGTTAATATTTCATTAATAAGATAATTACTCCATCATCATTGTGTCATAAATAAATTAAATTATTCAAGGTCTAAATTTTTTAAATAAAATACCATTATGTAGGAAATATTTTTATCTTTCTAATGAATATTTATAGTCAAATTTATCTTTTGTATAACCCTATATTAAAAATGTTTTAGTTATTAAATTTTGATTTTAACTATTTTAACTCTTCTTTAAATAAAATAATAATAAGTTTCCTAATCTAATCCAAGTGGATATAAAGGGTAATATTTTATTCCTAAGTTTGTTTTTGGTCAAATTAAACTTATCCAATAGAATTAGGACATGTTTTATGGTAATAATAATATCATTTTTTACCCTTAATTACCCTATTTACTTTTAACCGTGGTAAAAAAAGTAAACAGTTACTATTCTCCAAAAATTATTTTTATCTTATTGAACCACATTTTACTCCTTTATATTAACCGTGTATCTCTGATTTTTGAAATTCCACTCACAAAAGTGGTAAAATTATGTTTTATGTAAATTTTCAAATTCTTCTAGGAGGTGGGTAAAAGACGGTGAAAAGTTAAATAAAATTTTTATAAATCTAAAATTATTACAAAATGACTCCAATGAATTACATTGAACTTATATAGGTATTATGTATCAATTTTTACCTAAATTAAATTTAAGTAAAATAAATAATTTTTTAAATAAAAACTCGGTTTTTAAATAGTAACCTAGGGTTTTCACTATTCATCAAAAATTGAAAGTTTTCAGAAAAATACCAAAAATTCACCCTAGGATAATTTTGATATTCCAAATCCAAAAATGAAGTCCATTTTGAATGATAAAATTTATAAAATTTCAAAAAGTGGGTATTACTATTCATAATGGCTAGTTCATAATAATATTATAATAATATCTCATTTAGTGAAACTTGGTATTGCGTACTACACACGCTATCGAAGAAGGTCTTGATTGCGTGTAATGTAAGCCAAGTCAGGGGTGCGAGTAGTGAAACCTCCATTTGGTGTTGCGTATAACATAATCAAAACTTATTTCATTTATACATTAAACAAAATCTATACTTAATGTTGCCTAGAATAATTTCCACAAAACGAACTTGAAATTGTGTGTAACACGAGCCAAGAATAGTTTTGCGTATACTGTAAGCTAATACGGTGTTGCATATAGTACAAGTTAATCTTGATGTAGTGTATAATAGATGATATCAAAGAAATTAAAAATAATAAATCTCATAAAATCTCAGGGTGTTACATTCTACCCCCCTTAAAATGAATTTCACCCTCGAAATTCGTCGGGGTTATAAATGGTTTACTACTTGAATGTATCTTTCATAGAAACCCACATAGTAAAAAAGAAATACTAAAACATCATTTTAAAAAAGGGAATTTAGAATCATAATAGTCACCCAAAGTAACTCAGCACTGGGTTTCCACATAGGACAACATAGGTGAAAATATGGACGTGGAAGAGAAATATAACCATCAACTTCTGATGAAGAGTGGTAGAGGATATGGCTATGAAAAAGCCAACAATCATAAAGCCATAAATTTGTGATGATCTAAGGTACCATATAATTCATTAGATATAAGGGCACTAGGACAATATTTTTGGTTTTCAAGATCATTTCCCTAAAGTTGAAGAAATTGGATTTAGAAGAAATACTTTCTTGATTTTGGAACAATCTCACTATTGGTCATTCCTTAGACAATTTCCACTTCAGATCTTAAAGAAATAAAGTTGAATTTGTCATCCGTGAAGTGTTAGCAGATCATGCGATAGAATGATAGGTCATTCCATCTGTCTCAAACAAAAGGTTAATTTTTTTTATCAAATATACTTAAGTCCATCTATGGTGAGGTTAATCGTATATGATTCCAAAAATGGAATTATACTTCGTCTATCATACCACTTAATAAATTAAAACTAGTTTCTACTAACTAGGGACTTCCTGTAGTCCAGTGGTAGGCGATAATGTCCTGTCACACTTCAGTTGTGGGTTCGATTCCCACAGCCTTGTCCGACGCAACAGGTTGTCGCCCATCCTGCTGGTTGTCCCTTTTTCTAAAACTAAATTATTATAAAATTCCTGCAATAATATTGAAAAAAGTTCTATCCTTAATCAATACTATCTTATGTCTAAATTAATTCATTCTAATCTTTAGGCTTATCCAAAATACTTCGGTCCAAGCTCATAGTATAAAGAAAAAGATTACTTGAAAGGTCACATAACAAGCACGTGAATACCATCATTTATCCCCGGTATATCATACGATATATCTTGTTGGTCACATTCCAAACATGTGAATACCTTAATCATGTATTCTCTTGAAAAATGAATACCCATTGAACTTTAGTGAAAACATGAATGCTGTCAAAATTTAACTCTTTCCACATTCCAAAATCCAAAAATTCTATATACTCAAACCATGATATAACTTTGTCCTTATATCAGTCATGATCTCATGAACACTATCATACATATTATTGTCTCCTTATCCCTTAATTATGTGCATTTCAACTGCTTTACAAAAATATTTCAATCACTTTTCATGGTTACCGCTACCATAAAATTACTAAAAACCACAATGATCCAATACATTGATATTCCAATATTCCATGATACCATAAATGAGATTCCATGATATTAATTTGAAATCCCATTACATAAACACTTAATCATTATACAACATCATTTTCATACTCAAAATCACAAATAGTGATCGCATGTGACATCCCTTAATCCTTTGTCTTAAGAGGTTTCTCAAGTTGATCATCATTAACCCTTGGATTAGGGCATTGATTAGTATAATGCCCCATTTCCTTGCACTTGAAGCATTGAAGTGTTGGTGGTGCGTTCTTTTTAGTATTTTCTTTATTCACATCATTATAAACCCTTTTTCCATTACTTTGACACTCAGCTACTCGATGACCTTCTTTTCCACACTTAAAACATTTTCTAGTCCCTTTAAGACAATATCCACCATGCTTATTTCCACACTTTGATCATAAAGAAACATTCATATTCTTTTCACCATTATTCTGATATTTCTCCTTGAACTCCATCTTTCGTTTCTTTTCACTACCATGATATGGATATGTAACACCAAATTCCATTTCTACCTTGATAGCACAATTCATAATTTCTTCATAGCTACTGAAGTCTCTTATAGCTAATGCCTTTCAAAGACTTGGTTTTAAGCCACAGAAGAATCGATCAACATTACTTTCACGTTGGATGATAAAGCCAGATGCATACCTTGAAAGCCTTGTAAAATTCGCTTCATATATACCAACAGATTCATCATAATTTTTCTTAAGCTCGAGGAAATCCTTTTCCATCTTTGTTTGAAGAAAACGAGAGAAGTAATTATTGAAAAACAAGTTCTTGAACTCGTACCGTTCCATTGATTCAATTTCATCTTGGGGACTTGTATTCTTAATTAGAGTCCACCACTGGTCTGCTTCACCTTATAAATAGTAAACAACCAAAATGTATTTTTCATGCTATGAATAGAGAAGTATGGAAAATATCTTTTCAATGGTATTGATCCATTGTTTAGCAACAAGTGGATAAGAATACCCACTGAAATAAGGTGGACGTTTCCTCATGAAGGACTTAATATAATATTGTTCCCTTCTCTGATCATTTGGAAATCTAGAATGATTCATAGCTTGTGTAAGTATAAAAATAAGATTTTGTACTCCATCTCCCATAATGTTTGTTTGTTCAGGAGAAAAATCATTGTATCATCCCTTACATTGATTAACACGGTTCCTTCAGGTTCCAGCCATCATCTAAAACCCAAAAAGAATAGTGTGAGGGGAAAAATCATTCTAGGAAAACAACATAATAAAGGGGGAGTACATCCAATATCTAACATATTAGGTTTAATTATATGATCGTTCTTGTAATCCTAGGATTATAACCTATACTTATACTTAACCTTAGATACAACCCTAGACATACCATAGAAATATCTCTAGGGATCTCACTAAAGTTCTCTCATCCTAGTTTCCAAAGGTTGACTAAACCTTTCCTCTGATACCAACTGTAGAGACCCAAGCTTGACGTAGATAGACATTACATTAATTTTGAAAAATACTTAATACATAACAATAACAGAAACCAAAGGACCGTAATAGTTTAGTGTCTTTGGAAACTTTGAACATAATCTTCCAATCAAGGTGAAAGATCTTCAACATCTCCCATAAAGATCTTCCCCTTTTGTTTTCTTACCTAAAACCTTTCTTTATATCCTGGGGAAAAGAAAACATATAAAGGGTGATCTCAAATGCTCAGTAAGGGTAAGCATGGAGAAAATAAAACAAACCATATACATTTGAACTTCAAAACATGAACATAAAGTTTACACATCAAAATCATGAGTTGTGACATAAATCTTGGAAGTATGTAAGGCATATTTCATAAAGGAACATTAATCATGATAAAATAACATGTGAATAAAAAATTTAATTGTGGAAAATCATTAATCACATGATATTATTTCCATAGTAGCCAAGGCATTGCTGCCATGACCATCTTATTGGACAAAGTCCCTTTCTGAATCGAGTTCACTCCTCATTTCAGCCCTGTAACACTGAACCAGATTAACTTACCGTTCCGGCCATGTCTATCTCATGAGATATAAATCTTTACCCAATTAATTGGAGGGAGATATAGGTATTACCCATCTTATAATTAAATCATTCTTACTTGTGCCACAACATAAACATAAAACATTCATCATAACACAAAGAATAAAAATGGGTTTCAAAAATATCATCCCATCATAACATAATACATATAAAAAAATGGATATCATTTCATCATAAGAAAAATGAAACCATGTAAATCATAGAGAAATTATACTTGAAACATACACATATTAAATAATTCCATCTTATATGGAAAATGGTTTTGATAAAACACTTGAAATGAATTCTTGAGGAAAATATCCTTTCTTCTTCAAAATCATTTTCTTTTCACAACATGCCATGAAATTTTAAAGGAAAAGTATTTTATTGAAAAAATTCATTAAATCTTGTAGAGTAAGCTTCATGAAAATAAGGTGTTATAAAACCATAAAAATCTTTTCATGCTGTATAATTTTAAAAAACATTTTTCTTGTACTTTTTCCGAAAAAGTCAAAAAGTGCCTCGTATGGTAAAAAAAAGAAAGATTCCTTCCATACGATGTGGTAAAAGTAAAAAAAGGTAAAAATGAATTTAAACATACATGGAAGAAAAGTAAAAATTTTATGAAAAAATTTTGAGAACATATGGACGTGGATAATAAACATAACCCCGGTAAATACTTACGAATAACAATCTCGGATAAGAATGAGATTGGAATAATTATCCTTTACCTTATGTCCAATTTCTTCCGTATGTGTCCAAGATTCCTGTATAGTGGGTTTAAACATATTATTAACTTGTAATAGAACCATAATAATATTTATGATAACACATATGATTCACTTACGACTTTATATTATCTGTTCATTTGTCAATTCCATGTTAAAACAGTGTTTTGGTTAAAATCGTTTCATTTATCATCAGTGTTTTGAATTGTTATTATTAATATGATTACTTAGATCATGATTAATTGATTCTAGAATATAAAACATTATTTATATATAATATATATTCTGAATATACATATATATAATAGATCGATAAATGGAAAGGAATACACCGTTCATGGAGACTGTAGGCCGTACGTATGCATGAATGTTGTTTTTCGTTTCCCTATTGAATTGAATGGAATTAAGTAGATGACATACATATATATATACATAAATCCAGTAGCATTATTATGTCATATATTTCATGATTACTTATTATATATACTATATAATCATTGTTGAATTGTTAACATGGAAATTGAATCTCATCGCATCCTGGAGACGGTAATCCGTACGTACGCACGAGTGATGATATCATTCCAATATTTATTGACTGGAATTGGAGTGGATAATATAATATCTTATAATCAGTATGATGTTATTATAATCATATATAGTTATTCTTTACACCATTTTACCCATCCAAGTAAGGTGGTGGTGGAAAAACTGATTACACCACGGCGTGGAGACGGTATTCCGTACGTACACACGCGCGGTGATTTCATTTTTCCGTAGGATGGATAGAAAGGGAAATATGGTTGTTTCATATTTATATAAGTATATAATTAATACTAATGTTATTAATTTATAATTAAACAACTAAAGAAGAGGAAGTAGAAGAAGAAAGAAACTTGAAAGAGTCGGTAGAAGAGATTACCTCTTCCTCGATGCACCTCTTTTAAACTTCTTCTTAGGGCACTAGAGTTGGTCTTTTGAGAAGACAAGAACCTCTATGATATAACTAGAGATGTTTAGAAGAGTAATTGGAAGAGGTTGAACATGCTTCAAGGCTCAAAAGAGTGTGAAGATAAGAGGGAAGGGGTGCCCTTTTTATAAGGGAGGAGAGATGAACCTTTAGAAAAACATAAAATATTATTATATAATAAAGTCATATTCAGTTTATAATAGCTCTGAATTGATTTATTTCAAATATAAAGTTGGGATGGGTCGAAATACTCTCAACCAATAGGTTTTATACAAGTTTAGGTTACTATTTTAACCTTATCATTTAGATTTCACTCTAAGTTAAATAATTTAACTTTTACCGTGTCTTCTGGTTTCCTTACACTATATGGTTAATAAACTTACTATAAAAAGCCTAAATAACCCCAAGAGGATCATTATTAATATATATAACCTTATCTAAGTCATTTGTCTGAACCTTAGTGTTGACCTCACCTGTTTTGATAATCTCAATCATGTATTCATATGTGTTGAAAATCCAAATTATGTTTTCATTCTCTATGATATTTTTAAGTATCCTTGATCTATACTTTAATTCTTTCAAATCTGTGATCAAACCAATAATAATTTTTAAAATAGTCTTTGGAATATGTTAATTCTCATTTATCCATGTTCATACAAGTTATAAATTGATTCTAACACAATCAGATGCGTTCTGCATAAAACAGATAAGTAATCTGCCTAGCTACTGATAAAGAGCTACCGGTAACCAGTCTACCGATAGACTTAGTCTACCGACAGATAGATACCGATAGACTTAACACAGAGCTACCGATGTACTTATAAATGTAAGCTACCGACTTACAGACAGCTACCGATACAAATTTAGAGCTACCGGTGTAAGTATAAATAGCTACCGATGGAATAAGAGTCACCGATGCACGGAGCTACCGATGCATGGAGCTACCGATGCATGGAGCTACCGACGCATGCAGATACCGACGCATGCAGCTACCAACGCATGGAGCTACCGATGCATGGAGCTACCGATAAACAAAGTCACCGATAGAGTCAAAGCAACTAATGACATTGAGCTACCGATGTTCAAGCTACCGATGTTCAAGCTACCGATGTTCAAGCTACCGATGTTCAAGCTAACGATGCTGATTACCTACCGATCACTAGACTCACTGTTTGAATTTCTTTATTTATCTTTATTTAATCTATCTAACGGTCATATCATACATTTTAATGATTTGTCATATATCTGATAAAGGTTGTCGGATGTCAGGAATCCGTACCTCGTACCTGCAGAAAGGAAATCTTTTATGTCCCCTATTGCACGTGACATAAATACAAGAAGACTCTGCTGAAGAGGACACACACAAAAATAGAGACAACACACACAGAGACAAAGAAGACATACGATACTCAAGAAAAGCTCTGTGCATACAAGAAGAACCAAGCAAGACAGAATCACATAGACAATCACGACTACTCGAGAAGTGTTCTGTGCATACAAAAGAATATCGAAGAGCTTCATCGACTACATTTTTTTCACTCTGTGAACCTGGAGCATACGACACTCTGTTTCTCAAACAGAAACGAGAAGAGGAATTAGACTCACTTCTGATCGAATCCAAAGGAGTCCAGAGCTACACTGAAATCACCAGAACCACTTCTAAACTCTACATATCTTGTTCTGTGATTTATTATCATTCTTTTAGAGCAGTGTGTGTTATCTACTGTATCTAACACATACACTGTCTCCTGTACTGAAACTGAAGGATTTTTAAATCCTTACCAAACTCTTTCATTCTTTCTTTCCCACGAATAACAGTGGTAGAGGTCGTGTGTGACCTGGACAGCTGGTTGTTGTTGTACTGTTTCCCACGAAGAACAGTGGTAGAGGTCTTGGACCTGGACGGTTGTAAACTGTTGAACCCCGATCCAGGGTGTGGATCATTTTTATATAAACTTTTGAGAGGACTAAGTCTCGGCTTGAGACTGAACCTCTTGGTTACATTGTTGTGCCATCTCTTTCAAAGTTTTATTCCACTGCTAATCACTTTAAAACTAAGACTGTTTTTAAAGTTACTTTGATAATTAAATTAGCAAGTGTTTATGTTAAGTGTAGATTAGTAAGTTAGTTTCAAAAGATAATCACACACTCCTGTGTTGATTAACTGGGAATTAATCAATCCCTTGAGAATCTAACAGAACCTCTACTTTAATATAAATTCACTACAGTTTAATTTATTATTACTTTATTTGGGGGTCTTTAAGACACTGTTTTTAAATACAGAAATTTTAATTGGTACTCAATTCACCCCCCTCTTGAGTAAACCACTCCGACCAACACTTGGTATCAAAGGATTCAAAATACTTTCTAAAAGTACTCTGCTTTTGAACTGTGATTTTAGTTGTAATTTAAAGGTCTTAAAATTTCTGTTATATCTAAATTTTTATCTCTTTAAAATTCTCTCATCATGGACAATAGACTTGAGGGTGCTGCTACTAATCGTCCACCTTTCTTCAATGGAACTAATTATGCTCAGTGGAAACTGAAAATGAAAATTCATCTAGAAAGCATAGGTTTTGATATTTGGACTGCTATTGAATCAGAATACAAAATTCCTACTACTGCTAGATCTACTTGGGATGAACCTACAAAGACTGCTTACAATAACAACTGTAAAGCTATGAATGCCTTGTACTGTGCTCTAGGAGATGAAGAGTTTAATAGAATTTCTGCTTGTAGAACTGCATATGAAATTTGGGATACCTTAGCTGTTTCTCATGAAGGAACAACGAATGTTAAAGAAATGAGATTGAACACTTATACTATCAAGTATGATAATTTTAAAATGAAGCCTGACGAACCCATTTCTGACATGTATCTCAGGTTCAATGAAATTTTCAATACTATGATCTCACTGGGAAAGGATGTCTCATCGAAGGAACAAATTATGAGAATTTTGAGATGTCTACCTGATAGATGGAGAGGCACATCTGTCTCAATCAGAGAATCATGTGACATTGCTGCTCTACCTGTCAAGGAACTAATTGGCAAGCTGATGATGTATGAAGAAGAGATTAAAGTGAATAAGGAGGAAGAAAATGAACCTGCAAGAAAGTCTGTCGCTTTCAAATCCTCAACTTCAAAGAATAAGGACAAAGAAAAGCTTCAAGCTGTAGTTGAAAGTTCAAGCTGTGAAGACAGTGAAAGTGATTCTGACAGTGATGCTGAGATGGCTCACATTGCTAGAAGATTTAAGAAATTTTATAGGAAAAATAAGTTCTTCAGAAAAACAAACTATAAGGGTAAGTATGATCACCAAGGTAAATGGAAAAAGGATTTGAAGAAGAATGACAAATCAGATGATGTTGTCTGCTATGAGTGCAAGAGAAAAGGACACATTAAAGCCGACTGTCCAAAGCTGAAGTATAAAAAGAAATATGAATATAAGGACAATAAGTTTAAGAAATCCATGAAGGCTACTTGGAGTGCTTCAGAAGATAGCACAAGTGAAGCTGAATCTTCAGACTCTGAAAGGAATCGAGCCAACATGTGTTTTATGACAAACACTTCTGAGGTAACATCAGAAACTCCTGCTTCAAATTCATATTATTCTGGAGATGATTCTGAAGGTGATAACATGTCTAAATCTAAACTGTTTGAATATTGTGATATGCTGGAAGAGACATGTAATGAACTTAAGGATAAATACAAGTCATTAAAGAAACAGCATGCTCTCACCACTACAATTAAAACCGAACTCACTATTGAAAAAGAGAAAAATGCTCAACTGTTAAAAGAAAACACTGAACTGAAACTATCTAATGAGCAACTCAAGAAAGACTTAGAGAAGTTCACCAATGGGAAAAATACACTAACACAGATGCTAGGAAAGCAAATAGCACCTAAATATACTACTGGTATAGGATACCAACTTGGACAAAGGAAAATTTCCAAAACTAGATTCATTTCTAAATCTGGATAGAATGAAAGTAATTCTGGAACTTCATATGCTTCAACCAGTTATATATATAGCTATGGATCTAACAAAGTTTATCTTTCAAAGCATATCAATTCTACAAATTATATGAGACCCATTAGACAAATATGGGTACCTAAAGTGTTATTGGCTAACCTGTCTGGACCCAAGAAAATCTGGGTACCAAAATCATCTCCCATCTAAATCTGTTTTGTAGGGAACTTGCTTAAAGAGCTCCTGTAAAGAGACCTGGTATTTGGACAGTGGATGTTCAAGACATATGTCAGGAGACTTCTCTTTTTTTAAGAGTTTAATAAAAGTTTATGGAGGCTTTGTCACTTTTGGTGATAATTCAAAAGGGAAAATCATCGGCCTAGGCCAGATTGGTAATACTGATTCAATTTTGATTTCTAAAGTTTTATTTATTGATGGCCTTAAATACAATTTATTAAGTATTTCTCAGTTATGTGATGATGGTTTTCATGTTAAATTTGAAAATGATTCTTGCAAAGTTTTTAATTCTAAGAATGTTTTGGTATTTTCTGCCTTAAGAAATGAAAATGTTTATGCTGTTAATCTGAATTCTTTAGCTAAACAGAATATTACTTGTTTGAATGCTTTTTATAAAGAATCTTGGCTATGGCACAGAAGATTGGGACATTGCAACATTCAATCACTTAGAAAACTCTCTAGAAAAAATCTAGTTAGAGACCTACCCAAATTAGAATTCCCAAATGATAAAGTGTGTAACCCCTGTCAAAAGGGAAAACAACACAAAGTTTCTTTTAAATCAAAGAAAGAAGTTTCAACTTCTCAAACCACATGAATTGGTTCACATGGACTTGTTTGGACCATCCAGAGTTTCTAGTTTAAATGGGAAGCACTATGTTTATGTTCTTGTCGATGACTTTTCTAGATATACTTGGGTATATTTTCTAGCTCACAAAAGTGAAGCTTGTTCTTCTTTTGTTAAATACTCTAAATCTGTAGAGAACCTTAGTGGACTTAAGATTAAAACCTTGAGGAGTGATCATGGTCGTGAGTTTGAAAATCAAGATTTTGAATCTTATTGCTCACACAATGGCTATACTCATAACTTCTCTGCCCCTAGAACACCCCAACAGAATGGTGTAGTAGAAAGAAGAAACCGAACCGTTCAAGAAATTTCTAGAACCATCCTTAATGAATATGACCTGCCTATTTATTTTTGGGCTGAAGCTGTAAATACAGCTTGTTATGTCATTAATAGAGTCTTAATGAGACCTGTTCTTAAGAAAACCCCTTATGAATTGTGGAACAATAGAAAGCCTAAGGTTAATTACTTTAAAGTTTTTGGTTGCAAAGTATTTATTCTGAATACTAAAGATAATCTGGATAAGTTTTCTTCCAAAAGTGATGAAAGAATTTTTCTGGGTTACTCTATTTCAAGTAAAGCCTATAGAGTATTCAATAAGAAAACTAAATGTGTGGAAGAATCTGTTCACATCAAGTTTGATGAAACTGATCCACATGAGCCTAAAACCTCTCTTGAGAATCTTGAAGAAGATTTGTCTATTCTGGACCTTAATGATAAATCTAAAGAACCTGTTATCAAAACATCCAGTTCTGGACTTTTTCCAGAATCTACTTCTGTTGAACCCGAACCTATAGATGAACCAGAAATTTCTAGTCCAACCTTTACCAGATCAACGAGGATTCTAAAGAATCATCCTTTAGAAGCTGTTGTTGGTAATCTTGATATAGGAACACAAACTAGATCTTCTCTAAGAAACCAGGTTGAACATCAATGATGAATTCTGGGTAATAGCTATGCAGGAAGAATTAAATCAGTTTGAAATAAACAAAGTCTGGGAATTAGTTGACAACCCTAAGGACACTTTGACAATAGGCACAAAATGGGTTTTTAGAAATAAAGTAGATGAATCTGGAAATATAGTTAGAAACAAAGCTAGACTAGTTGCACAAGGATATAATCAAGAAGAAGGTATAGACTATGAGGAAACTTTTGCACCTGTAGCTAGACTAGAAGCCATTAGGATCTTACTTTCATATGCTGCACATCTGGATTTCAAGTTATATCAAATGGATGTGAAAAGTGCATTTCTAAATGGTTTTATAATTGAAGATGTTTTTGTAGAACAACCACCTGGATTTACTAATCCCCATTTTCCAAATCAAGTTTTTAAACTTTCTAAAGCTTTGTATGGTTTGAAACAAGCTCCAAGAGCTTGGTATGATAGACTTAGAAATTTCCTCATTTTAAAAGGTTTTACTAAAGGGATTGCTGATCCAACTCTTTTCATTAAAAGAATTTCTAAATATGTTTTAGTTGTACAAATATATGTTGATGATATTATTTTTGGATCTTCTAAACACTCTTTATGTACTGATTTTTCAAAAAGTATGCAAAATGAATTTGAAATGAGCTTAATGGGAGAACTTAACTACTTTCTTGGATTTCAAGTATTTCAAAATGAAAATGGTATTATTTTCAATCAAAGTAAATATACAAAGGATCTTTTAAAACGTTTTGGTCTGGATAGTATCAAGGAAAGTGAAACTCCTATGAGTACTACCTGTAAATTGGATGCAGATGAAACTGGGAAACCAGTTGATCAAACAAATTACAGAGGTATGATTGGTAGTTTACTTTATCTTACTGCTAGTCGACCTGATATTATGTTTAGTGTGTGTATGTGTGCTAGATTTCAAGCTAATCCAAAAGAATCTCATTTGCTTGCTGTTAAAAGAATTTTTAAATATCTTAAACACACGGTTAACTTAGGTTTGTTTTACCCAAAAGGACAATCCTTTGAGTTAATGAGTTATTCAGATGCTGACTTTGCTGGTTGTAAGTTAGATAGAAAAAGCACATCAGGAACATGTCATTTGCTTGGAAAATCCTTAGTTTCTTGGTGTAGTAAGAAACATAACTCAGTTGCATTATCAACTGCTGAAGCAGAATATATAGCTGCTGGTAGTTACTGTGCACAAATTCTGTGGATGAAACACACTCTTTTGGACTATGGATATGTTTTTAAACATGTTTCAATCAACTGTGATAACACCAGTGCAATAAACATCTCTAAGAATCCTGTATCTCATTCTAGAACCAAACACATAGATTTAAGACACCATTTCCTAAGAGATCACTATCAAAAAGGTGATATTTCTCTTGAATTTATTGGCACTGAACATCAATTGGCTGATATTTTCACTAAACCTTTAAGTTCGGATAGGCTAAGTTACATAAGACACGAATTGGGAATGTTTAATCACAACCGGTGTGAAAATCCCCATTGATGTGAAAATTCTCACCGATGTAAAATTCTCACCGATGTGAAAATTCTCACCGATGTGAAAATTCTCACTGATGTGAAAATTCTCACCGATGTGAAATTCTCACCGATGTTGGAAATTCTCACCGATGTTGAAAATTCTCACCGATGTGAAATTCTCACCGATGTTGGAAATTCTCACCGATGTTGAAAATTCTCACCGATTTGTTTTTCTCACCGATGATTAACTCACACCGATGCAATATTTTAAAACTTCTGTCTGCCGCCAAGAATATGAATCGCTTTATTTTATTTTACTCTATTTTAGTCATTTTTTTTTGAATTCCTAAATGATAAAAACTATGTCTAAGCCACTTCCTACCTCACCGAGCTCAAAACCTCTCACCTTCGAACCTTTGCTCCCAAATCGGCCAAGAACCCTAAACCCGCGATGGCAAAAACCAAGCTTCCTAACGTCAGAGATGAAAGTGTAGAACCAAACGCTAAGAAGTAGAAGACACAGCATAAAGCCAGTGTTAGTGAAGTCAGAACTAGATCGGGAAAGCGACCAGTGAATCCCCACTTGCAGAATAGAGACATTGTAATCGAGAAGGAACTGTGCGTGGAATGGCTACTGCCTAGCAAATCGTTAGTACTCGAGATTCTGGAGGACCATAAATGGGTGGATTGTTTCTCTAATAACAATGGCCCATACTACCCGAAGTTGGTAAAACAGTTCTATGAGTTTGTAACCTTCGAGAAGGCTGAAAATGAGAATCGGGTAAGCTCGTTTTTAAATGGAAAAGAGATGTCTTTTTCTTCAGTAGAGTGGGCTGAGAGTTTGAAAGTACCACATGAAGGTGTCTCTGGGTATGTATCAAAAGCAATGCCACCTAGAAGTGATATCTTTGATTAAGAAACCGCCTTACAAGAGCTGACTGGTAATGGGAATCAAAGGCAAGTGGTTGCTGCTGAAATGGATGGAGAAAATCGACTGCTCTTCAAGTTTGTTCAGCATGTGTTGATACCGAGGCGAGGAGATTTTTCAAATCTGAGATATCAAGATATCTATCTTCTTCATTTGCTAAGACATGGTGTAAAAATCAATCTATGCAGATTGTTGATGCTTCAAATGGAAGACATGATTAGACCAAAGTCAAAGACAAATGCTTTGTTCTTTGCCAAGCTGATTTCAGTAATGATAAAAGTGAAAGGAATAGCTGAGTCTCAGGATGAGACAGTTGTAGTCAAGAACAATTTCTGCATCACCTCGACTGTTTGCAAGTACATGAAAATTAACTGGAACCCATGGAAGGGTGAATGGGTCAGTGATGATCAAAAGATTTATGATAGGTTTAATCCTGTGGATCATCCCTCAAGACCAAAGGATGAGAGAGACCCGAGTCTGAGACCTGATGAAGAGGAACCTGTTTATAGTGATGAAACAGAAGAAGAAGAAGAAGAAGAAACTCCTATGGATGTTGGAGGAGATCCAGACTTTCCCCCCAAGTCCTGATGCAGAATTGGTCTATTCTAGGAAAGGAAAAGTAGAGGAAATTTTGTCTACTCATGAGGAAGGCCAGTCTGTACCTCACCAAAAAGAAGAGGAAAAGGAAAATGTATCTGAATTGTCTGCTTCTGGTAGTCTAAGTATGAGTCCTTTGATTGGAAACTCAGCTATGCCTGCTGCTGAAGTAGAAAAAGATACAGAAGAAGCTGTACCTGTATCAGAAGATCTTCTAGATGCTGCTCCTGTTGAACTTGTAGTAGAAGATTCTGATGAAGAGAATCCAGCAGAAAATGCTGTTGTGATACATGAGAATGCACCCATTGAGGGGGAGCATCAGTATGTGCTTGGAAATTTTACAGTAGCTGTTGAGCTTGGAGACTGGGTAGAAGACCCAGGGTTTATAGTCTGTGGATTGGATTATCCGGATTCTGATAATGAGATGACTGTGAACAGACCGAAGACCAATTATGATCTTGCTTCTGAGTTGTTTCCAGATGATGTAGTCAGATTTCATGATTTGAATAAGCTGAAAGAGGACCTCAAAACCAGTTTTGTTGAAGAAGTGAAGTTAATGGAAACTTCCCTTGCATCCTCAATTAATTCAATAATGACTGATTCTGTAGTTAGATTGGCCTTAGAAAGAGGATCTGCTGCTCCAAATGATTTTGTCTCTAAATCTGACCTTGAATTCATGAAGAATGAGCTGAAAGAATCATTCAGTGCATCAGTTGCTGAGATGAAGCAAAGCTTTTATGAAGAAATGAAAATGTTGGAGAGATCCTTCGAGCTTTCTCTGGATTGTAATTTATCTTCTTTTATGTCTGAGCTTATGGAAGAAGTGAAAGAGTGCCAGACTCAGTCTTCTAGGATCGAAGCAGATCTTGAAGCTCTCAAGACATCAGTTGTTGCTTTGGATTCTTATATGAGCTCCAAGTCTCAAGCTGACAAGGACCTAGCTTATGTGAAGAGTGTAGTAAGCCAGTTTGTCTCAGTGTTTGAGAGTTTCAAAACCTCAGTGAAGGATCATGTTCAATTACAAAACTCTCAAGTTCAAAGCCTAATCAGTGGTTTGTCTAAGAGTTTCAAAGAAATTGTTTCCTTCTCTCTTGGCCCTCTCACATCCAAACTATCAGTTGATCTGAATCAAGTTCGAGCAATGTTGAAGGAGGAGATTGGTTCTATTTCAACCAGTGGATCTGTGGACTCATCAGAGTTAAGCTGAGTGGTGCTTTATACAAGAGATTCTGCGAGAGAAATAATGAAGATTGTTCAAGATTATATGAGAGAAGCCTCTGCCTCTCAGGAAGCCATAAAGAACAAAGTGGACCACTACTTCAGCAGAATTTTCACCAAGCATCAACTCGATCACCACTTCAAGCTGATGTTGGAACACATGAAGCTCCCTCCGGTCACTCAAGCTTTCAGAGAACAAGTGAGAAAACTAAGAGAATTGGCTCCTTCCTTAGAGAAATTTATGGAGAACAAAGATGATTTCATCTCTGCTATGGAAAGAGGAGGAGGAATTATTATGGACTTTAGAAATCTGCTGCTGCCCTTCTTGCATGTTGATGCCAGACCAGTCATCATCCCTCCTGCTTTGCCTGCTTCTGCCTCAGCTGCTTCTACAGTCCAGCTGACTCCTGCTCAGGCTATTCGAAGCCTCACACCAATGATCACCCAAAGATCTTCAACCTACAGGCCTGACTCTATGTCAGTGGCTCAGCCTCCTTTGATCTTTTCTGGCATTCCAAAACCCTCACCTGAATCCTCACCACCCGAACCTTCTACTGATCCCAAAGGAAAATCTCACGTGGAAGAGGTGGAATGATCCAGTGGCCAGGATTTTTGATAGGAATTCATTTGTATTCTGTTTCTGTACTTTTTGACTCCTCTAATACAAAAGAACTCCTTTTACTTCTCCTGATTTATTTCTCTCCTATATATATATAGTTATATGCTTTCCCACTTTTTTATTATCACAAAGGGGGAGAACAATAAGAGGGGGAGAAACATTTTATGAGATAATAAGGGGGAGAACACACTGAGAGAATGAAAAATATTTTCAATAGAGAAAAATAAGGAATAAGGGGAGACACATTATCCTTTTTCTTTTTTACCTCTGATACCTTATGTCTATTTAGTACCTTATGATTGTTACCTCTGATAACTTATGTCTATATCATACTATTTCTATTATCTCTGATGCTGTTTTCAATAAGAAAATTGAATTCAATATTATACTATTAACTATTATATTTTCACTATGTTAAATGCCCATATTATAAATTGTGATTATCAAAAAGGGGGAGGTTGTTGACCTCACCTGTTTTGATAATCTCAATCATGTATTCATATGTGTTGAAAATCCAAATTATGTTTTCATTCTCTATGATATTTTTAAGTATCCTTGATCTATACTTTAATTATTTCAAATCTGTGATCAAACCAATAATAATTTTTAAAATAGTCTTTGGAATATGTTAATTCTCATTTATCCATGTTCATACAAGTTATAAATTGATTCTAACACAATCGGATGCGTTCTGCATAAAACAGATAAGTAATCTGCCTAGCTACTGATAAAGAGCTACCAGTAACCAGTCTACCGATAGACTTAGTATACCGACAGACAGCTACCGATAGACTTAACACAGAGCTACCGATGTACTTATAAATGTAAGCTACCGACTTACAGACAGCTACCGATACAAATTTAGAGCTACCGGTGTAAGTATAAATAGCTACCGATGGAATAAGAGTCACCGATGCATGGAGCTACCGATGCATGGAGCTACCGATGCATGGAGCTACCGACGCATGCAGCTACCGACGCATGAAGCTACCGACGCATGGAGCTACCGATGCATGGAGCTACCGATAAAAAAAGTCACCGATAGAGTCAAAGAAACTAATGACATTGAGCTACCGATGTTCAAGCTACCGATGTTCAAGCTACCGATGTTCAAGCTACCGATGCTGATTACCTACCGATCACTCAACTCACTGTTTGAATTTCTTTATTTATCTTTATTTAATCTATCTAACGGTCATATCATACATTTTAATGATTTGTCATATATCTGATAAAGGTTGTCGGATGTCCGGAATCCGTACCTCGTACCTGCAGAAAGGAAATCTTTTATGTCCCCTGTTGCACGTGACATAAATACAAGAAGACTCTGCTGAAGAGGACACACACAAAAATAGAGACAACACACACAGAGACAAAGAAGACATACGATACTCAAGAAAAGCTCTGTGCATACAAGAATAACCAAGCAAGACAGAATCACATAGACAATCACGACTACTCGAGAAGTGTTCTGTGCTTACAAAAGAATATCGAAGAGATTCATCGACTACATTTTTTTCACTCTGTGAACCTGGAGCATACGACACTCTGTTTCTCAAACAGAAACGAGAAGAGGACTCATACTCACTTCTGATCGAATCCAAAGGAGTCCAGAGCTACACTGAAATCACCAGAACCACTTCTAAACTCTACATATCTTGTTCTGTGATTTATTATCATTATTTTCGAGTAGTGTGTGTTATCTGCTGTATCTAACACATACATTGTCTCCTGTACTAAAACTGAAGGATTTGTAAATCCTTACCAAACTCTTTCATTCTTTCTTTCCCACGAATAACAGTGGTAGAGGTCGTGTGTGACCTGGACAGCTGGTTGCTGTTGTACTGTTTCCCACGAAGAACAGTGGTAGAGGTCTTGGACCTGGACAGTTGTAAACTGTTGAACCCCGATCCAGGTTGTGGATCATTTTTATATAAACTTTTGAGAGGACTAAGTCTCGGCTTGAGACTGAACCTCTTGGTTACATTGTTGTGCCATCTCTTTCAAAGTTTTATTCCGCTGCTAATCACTTTAAAACTAAGACTGTTTTTAAAGTTACTTTGATAATTAAATTAGCAAGTGTTTATGTTAAGTGTAGATTAGTAAGTTAGTTTCAAAAGATAATCACACACTCCTGTGTTGATTAACTGGGAATTAATCAATCCCTTGAGAATCTAACAGAACCTCTACTTTAATATAAATTCACTACAATTTAATTTATTATTACTTTATTTGGGGGTCTTTAAGACACTGTTTTTAAATACAGAAATTTTAATTGGTACTCAATTCACCCCCCTCTTGAGTAAACCACTCCGACCAACACTTAGTTTTTTAGAAATATAAGAAAAATTAATAATATAATATTTGTTTTAAAAACTATTTTATGTCAATTTTGACACTATTTGGTAATTGATTTTTGTGAAAATCCTAACAACATGATTAGTTAGAAAAAAGATAATTTAATAAATAATAACATGTCATATTAACCTATAAAATTAGTGTAATTCATAAAACGTCTGAAATTACATTTATTTGGGTATTTATAACATCAATTATGTTAATATTTCATTAATAAGGTAATTACTCCATCATCATTGTGTCATAAATAAATTAAATTATTTAATGTCTAAAAAGTATAATTAGAATACCATTATGTATGAAATCTTTTTATCTTTCTAATGGATATATATAGTCAAATTTATCTTATGTATAAACCTATATTAAAAATGATTTAGTTATTAAACTTTGATTTTAACTATTTTAACTCTTCTTTAAATAAAATAATAATAAGTGTCCTAATCTAATCCAAGTGGACCAAAAGGGTAATATTTTATTTCTAAGGTTGTTTTTGGTCAAATTACACTTATCCAATAGAATTAGGACATGTGTTAGGGTAATGATAATATCATTTTTACCCTTAATTACCCTATTTACTTTTCAACGTGGTAAATAAAAATAAAAAGTTACTATTCACCAAATTTTTTTTATCTTATTGAACCACATTTTACTCCTTGATATTAACCGTGTGTCTTAGATTTATGAAATTCCACTCACAGAAGCAGTAAAATTAAGTTTTATATAAATTTTCAAATTCTCATAGGAGGTGGGTAAAAGACGGTGAAAAGTTCAATAAAATTTTTATATATCTAATATTATTATAAAATGACTCCAATAAATTACATTAAACTTATATAGGTATTATGTATCAATTTTTACATAAAATAAATTTAAGTAAAATAAATAATTATTTAAATAGAAAGTCGGTTTTTAAATAGTAACCCAGTGTTTTTACTATTCATCAAAAATTGAAAGTTTTCAGAAAAATACCAAAAATTCACCCTAGGCTAATTTTGATATTCTGAATCCAAAAATGAAGTCCATTTTGAAAGATAAAATTTATAAAATTTCAAAAAATGGGTATTACTATTCATAACGGCTAGTTCATAATAATATTATAATAATATCTCTCTTAGTAAAACTTGGTATTGCTTACTACACACGGTATCGAAGAAGGTCTTGATTGGGTGTAATGCAAGCCAAGTCAGGGGTGCGTGTAGTGAAAGCTCCATTTGGTGTTGCGTATAACATAATCAAAACGTATTTCATTTATACATTAAAAAAAATCTATACTTAATGTTGCCTAGAATAATTTCCACAAAATGAACATGAAATTGTGTGTAACACGAGCCAAGAATAGCTTTGCGTATACTGCAAGATAATACGGTGTTGCATATAGTACATGCTTATCTTGGTGTAGTGTATAATAGAATATATCAAAGAAATTAAAAATAATATATCTCATAAAATCTTGGGGTGTTACAGAAACAATCTATTTATTATTCGTGACATGTACAAGGAGACGACACATCAATCAGATGTGCGGTTTGCACGGTACGGCTCAATATGCATTTTTAAGTGTTGGGCGCACCTAAAAAACATGCGTGGGGGTCCAAACCGGTGGAATGTGGTCGGAATGACCTGAAATTAGATAAAAGCAACAGGTGAGTGAATTATGAATTGGCCGGGTTGACGATACATCAATCGGAGGTGTCGTGTGCCTGCGATGACCGAGAACGCACTTCTAGTGTCATAAATGGACAAATCTGGCATTTAATGGTCAAATTCATAGAGAAAAACATCAGATTAACATGAAATAATAGGGAAAAAATATAATTATTATTCATGACGTGTACGAGGATCACATCAATTGGATGTGCGGTTTACACGGTACAGCTCAATATGCGTTTTCTAAGTGTTGGGTGCGCTTCAGAAACGCACGTGGGGCAGTCCAAACTAGCTGAATGACGTCAGAATGGCCTAAAATCAGACGACAACAACAGGTGAGTGAATTGTGAAGTGGTCGGGTGGACATAATTTCAATCAGAGGTGATTTGTGCCCGCGGGGACCGAGAACACACTTCTGGTGTCCCAAACGGACAAACCGGGCGTTTAACGGTCAAATTCATAGAGAACGACATCGTATTGACCTGAAATCACAAGGAAAAAATCTAATTATTATTCTTAACGTGTACGAGGAGATGACACATCAATCGGACATGCATTTTGGGGGGTACGACTCAGTATGCGTTTTTTAAGTGTTGGGTGCATTTTAGAAACGCGCGTGGGATGGTCCAAACTGGCCGAACGATGTTGGAATGGACTGAAATTAGACAAAAATAATGGGTGGGTGAATTGTAATGTGGCCGGGAAGATGACACGTCAATTAGAAGTACTGTGTGCCCATGGTGACCGAAAACGTACTTCTGGTGTCATAAACGGCCAAATGCCTAGCGAACGACATCAGATTGACATGAAATCACAGGGCAACAATATAATTAGAACCATAGTATTAAAAATTGTAAAATTTTAAAATGGTAATTGAAATTATGAATATATTTTGAAAATCAAATACTTTCGATCTATTATAGTAATTTTGAATTTAAATATGTCAATTTGTTTCAATTATTTGTTTATAGGTTTTATTCGGTACTAATTTTGTTATGAAGTTATATTTAATGACGGATGTGGATCTTGGAAGATGACTGATGAGATTTATGTGGGTATATTTTATTGTAATATTGATATTTTTTTAAAAAAAATTTAAAAACCTATAGCGGCCTCCATTTGGTGGTCGTTGTAGGTCATTCCTCCGCCACCTACAGTGGCCACTGTAGCTCGGGCTAAAGTGGCCATCGTAAGGTGGCCGCCATAGCCCATACTAGCTTGCCTTCAGCATCCACCAAAAGGCGGTTGCTGATAGCAATAGTGATGGGCCAAAAGCGGCCACCATTTGGCGGACGCTAGGCGGATGCTATAGACCTTTAGCGACGACTTTTGGTGGCTGTTAAAGGTCATGATTGTACTAGTGTGTGATTGAGCTAGTAGGTACTCTGACTTCGTTAATGTGTAAGGTGTGGATAGAAACTGTCCTTTTTCATATTTAATATAGTAGATATAATTTAATTCCCTGAAATCACTATGAAATATTTTTTATTTTTGGGTATATATTGATTTACAATCATGAATTATATCTGACAATATGATAGGTTATACATGGGTGGCACATTATAAGTAATTAATAAGTTTTTTCTAATTTGGCACTGATTTCTTCATTGAGTAGTTTAGTGAATTTTTCAGTTGAGAAACTAGAGGATCCATTTATCCACATGTTAGTCATTCAAAAGATCGGAGCATCCACTTTTCCCTAGATCCTACAACACATACGCATGAATCAAGAAATAAAAATAAATAAATAAACACGACAATAAAATATGAACCATCCAATCGAATTCGCTTATTCTTTCCCAGGGATACTCCTTGCTTGCTTGTGATATATGCACTCATTCTTGTGTTGTTGATTATTTCCCTCCTTCCCTATTATTATCACTCACCAATGTCATTACCACCATTTAATTTCAAAATTTCACTTACTTTTTCCATATCACTATTTTTCTTTCTTCTTTTTGTTGTTACATGGTAACACACAACACACCTTTTTCGAAAGTTTTTCCCCGTGGATCCACCCATATTCACTACTTCACTAGTTTTAAATAGGGTTTATAAATTTTAATTTTCCTCGAACCTAGTAACATCATAGGTCCCATCTAATGATCCTTGTATTAATCCTTCCATAATCCATGAAATCTTATTTGTGGTGACCCATCCTAGATCAATATTTCACAAATTAAAAAAACATGGAGGTTTTCATGAACATTTCTTTTTTCTAGACCTCTCCCCTTTCCATAATCTCTTCGATCAAGTCCATTATCTCCCACTTCGCCTAGAGAATTTGGAAATTCGTGTGCTGGTCCTTGGAGAATAGTCGACAGATCATCGACACCCCATTGCTAGCACTCTCCGGTGTCGAGTTCCACCTGTTGTGTGTTAGGAACGCCCTGATCGATGGGTGTCGAAGTACCTCCACCTATAAGACCGAGTTCGCCACTAATTCAAAATATATGTACATGTATAACTGCATGTATGTATATGTATGTGTGTAGATACTTATGTGTATGTATTTGTGTGTGTGTGGATGTGTATGTGTACGTATGCAAGTTTGTAATTCACATAAATGTTACAAATTCACTTTTTTTATAATTAATTTAATTTAATTTATCCATTTATTATTATATATTTATTAATAATGTTAAAAATATAATTCATAATTTTTTAATATTTATTATACATAAATTTATTTATTATATACATGTCATATTTTCAATTTGTTTGTAATTTAAGTGAATAATATTTATTTGTTTTTTTATTAAGTTTTAACATTTAAAATATGAATGGAATTTATATAATTAATCTATTTAAATTATTTTTTTAATAATTATTAAATTTAAATAATTAATTATAAATATATTTAAATTCTTTTTAAAAAATTATAAAATTTGAAATTAGTAAATATATATATTTAAATAATTATAAAATGATTATAAATATATTTAAAAGTTGATGTCAAATCAAATTTTTATTATGAAAGCGAAGACATCTTTCTATCTCATTAGTGGGAGAACCATCATCGTCTTTCCGCACCATGTTTGCACCACTTCCTGTGACGTAAATCTCCCAAGGAGCTTGCCAGGATTTGAACCCTGATCTTTTGGATACAAGATTATAGAGTTTACAACTCTCATTCCACCTCAACTACATAATAATAAATATATTCGGTATATTTATAATTATATATATATACATATATAAATATATAAATATATTTTAAATTATATTAAAATATTTTTAAATATATTTATTTATAATTATAATTATAAATAAATAAATAAATAAATGATTATAAAATTACAATAAATATATTTAAATAATAAATATAATAAATATAATTTTAGAAATATATATATATTTATTTATTAATGAATATATATATTTATATACTAATAAATAAATATATAAATATATATATAAATATATAAATATTTTTATAAATATATACAAATATTTATTAATATATAGAAATATTTTCTAATATATTTATATTTATTTATAATTATAAATAAATAAATATAATGTTAAAATGAGATCCTTATTAGAGCTTTTTTAGCAGAACTAATGATACCCCTGTATCAATACTAAAAAATTCCTGATAAAACCACTCTTTATCAGAGCTAGAATTTTAACACGGATTAAGATGCGTTTTATCAGCGTTTTCTATTTTACTGCTGATAAAAGTACTCTTTATATATGGTTTTTTGAAACTGTTGATAAAAATATTCCCCAATCTTATAAAAATTACCATGACACAGTCTCATTATCTCACTCCTTCAGGCTTTTACGAAACCTGTTTGCTACCACCGAACCCTATCGCTGCCACTGCTGCCGACTACTGCTGCTGCTACCACCAAACCCTACCACTATTGTCAAACCCTCTCCAAATCTAAAGTATGTTGCACATTGTCTTCATATCTACTTCAATATCGGAGTGTTGAGGGTTCCACGACAACATTTTTTCTCTCTCCTCCTTCCCTTTAATTATTTTATTGATTCATGTGGTTCCTCGATATTATCCTTTAATTCTTTATCTTTAGAGTAAAAGGACCTATGAGTATCGAGGAACCTCTAAAGGAAAGAATTAATTGAGGTGTATTATGGGTGCCATGATTTTGGTTGATTATTATACTTAATCATGGGTTCCCCCATAAGTCCTCACATTCTCATTGAAACTACACCGTCCAAATCACCCCTATAGAACTGATTCTCAAGCACTACACTACACCAAACTTTTACCTCCTCTAAACCGCTCCACATCCCCCAGAATAGAAATATGTCCCCACAAAAATGTGTGACTTTTTTTCATATTTTGTTTATTTTATTATTTCTTTTTTTATTTTCAATTTGAGTGTCTCATATTCGATTTTTATGATGTTTTCAATGTACCAAAAAATGTGATACTTTTCAATGGATTTAGTGTGCATCCAAATTATACTATAACAATCATCAATGAAAGAGTACCTTGATTATTTTTATCCATTGCTCACCTTTTCTTGGAATAATTAATTTATAAATGGCCACCACCATTGTGATACTTCTTCTCTAGCAGTTTAGTTATCATCATTGTAGGGGATTCCCTGCATTGCATCAATTAAACAATATTTTGCTTTAAGTTATCATATTTTTTACAATAGAGATAAAATTATTCTATTATAAACTAAAGTGTGATAAAAATATGTTTTTTTCTTCTATAAGATTCCCTTTCACCATAAAAGGAACTTCCTGATGTTTCATTAATGAGAAAATTAATCTCTTATTTTTATATTCACATTTCATCGAGATAAAAGTTTCCCATTTTCTATAAAATTTTAATTGAAAACAGCTGACTAATTTTTTAAATTAGTGTTATTTTATTTTCTATTTAGAAAAATAATTCTAATTTTTAAATATTTACCAAAATTTGGTTATCAACGGGAATATGTGGAAACAAATTTAGAAGAAAAGGTGCAGCTTTACACATGGACATAAAATATTTTCATTCAAAATGTTGTCATCCTAAACAATAAATTTTTGTAAACAATTTTAAGAATTTGTGTTCTTATATTATACAATTTTTTTGGGAAAACATATGTTTTGGTAGAAGATCATACCATGAACCCATCCTGGGAGAAAATTATAAATCATGATAATAGAAGATGATTTCTTTCTTTTGATAGTTGTGGTTTAAAAATTTGATGGTTCCAAAAGAAATGGTTTTATCCTGGTTAGGCTGGTCAGGTTGTTTTTCATTATGATCAATTATGTGTACCATAAAGTTTTTATAAAAATACATAAAATCTCTCCCATTTCTCCTCTTCCATACTATGATATGAAATATTGAAAATATTAGGGCAAGTTTGAGTGGATCCATCCCTCTAGATATATTTTATACTGGATTTTGATATTTTTTCAGTATTGAATGGAATATATTTTTATCCTGAATATATTAAATACCTTATCGTTCTTAATTTTGACTTGGTAAAAACCAATTCAAATAGGGTTTTATGGAATCAAATTCTATGGGTTAAGATGAATTAGGGATTTATTTCCTAACTATCAATGGATTATTATTCAGGTTAATATATTAATTCTAGATGTGAGATTTTTCTATGGTATAATTATTAAGATGGATGGATTGTTAAATATGGTAAACTTTCAGAAACTTTTCGGGGATGTGATGTATAATTTTAGAAAAAATAAGTTTAACAATTATAAATTAATTTATAAATGGATTTAGAGTGGTTATGAATATTTTTTTTCTTGAGTAACATTTTTGGAAATTCTTTATCTATTTTCTAAGAAAGTGTGTGTATTTTTAAAAATTTCTTATTTAAAAGGATTCAATTTCATGGTGGTATCTTAATTTATAAATAATCTTTTCTAGAAGACATATTTTCATTTTTTTTATTTTCTGTTGTTTAATAATTTATAGTCATTTTTCTTGGTGACGTTAATACATCTTTTTTTGATTCATTCATGGGGATCATTTTATTATTCATTTTTATTTGAACCATTAATCAAATTTTATTAATTATATTGGTTTTAAATTTCAAAAATACTTTAAAAAATATAATTATTCATTTTGTATTTGTTAAACCATTATTATATTTAATAGCTTTATTTTATATTATGAAAATTGTTTTCAAATAATATAGATTTTATTTTATTATATTACCCAGTAAAGTTATATATGTAAATAGTTATACATATTATAATGTATAATAGGTGAGATAAAATTCTCAAAGTAGGTTGTTAGGTGTTAAAATTTTGAAATCTTGGTTCAAAATGGAAAGGTATTAGTTTTGAAAATATTTTGTGAGTTTTCAAAGGCAATTTTAAAATGAATTTGATATTTGATTTTACGACAACTATTTTTTAATGAGTAAATTTTTTGTTAAAAATGATTTAAAATAAAGGGAAAAATTATTTTTGTCAATGAAAATAATTTTAAAAAACTAATAAAAAGTTTCCCAATGATATATTAGAACAATATTTATTGGTTTTTTATAATGTAAATGTTATTTTAAGGGTAAATGATTGTATTTAATGTTAATAAGTTAGATTTCTATGATGTCTTAGAATGATGATGATATTTTGGATTTCAATGATAATATAAATAAATTGTCTTTTAAATTTCACATTGACTTTAAAAGAGATTTTAGTAATTATAAATTAGAGTGAATAGATTTATCTGTTTTTTATAATGTAGTATGCTATATCATCAATGTTCAATCCATCTAAAAAAACCATGCATTCCAGCCAAGATTAAGGAACATTGACGATTCTATGAAAATGCTAATTTATCACTAATTCATAATAACACCATGAAAAGGTAATTAGACTAAATCCATCCAACCCATAGGATGTCCATCACGACCCCACTTCTATAACCTTGTCCTCACATGAAATTAAGTGCTACTAAAATTAATTCCTCAGACCAAAAAACTTTTCCTTTTCTTGGAGTACTTGAAAAATTTCCTTCAATGTTGAAACTACAATGAATTTACTAGCATTAGTGTGTGTAAGAACATACAACTGATAATTTTCATGGTCACACCAATCATGGATCCTATTGTAGAGATTATACAACTTATGCTGCATTTTTGAACTTTACACAACAAACTATGAAATATTGTCCAGTGCTTCACCAACTTCCCAACCTAAGAACATTTAGATTTAAGCTGGTAACTTCCATCCTAAAAAGCTTCATCTACTATACAGTTATTATTTCTTTTTGTTACCTAAGTCTCATCTCCCATCTCTTCTTTACATAAACTTATGTTTCATGAACAAACATGAGTAGGAGTCATCCCAAACTAGGTACCAGTGCTCATTGTGGATGAATTAAGAGGATAACACCTACCAC
Source organism: Viscum album (assembly GCA_963277665.1). Taxonomy (NCBI): domain Eukaryota; kingdom Viridiplantae; phylum Streptophyta; class Magnoliopsida; order Santalales; family Viscaceae; genus Viscum; species Viscum album. The sequence goes on from OY728166.1 coordinate 492,240,641, forward strand.
CAGTTGAGTAATGTTTTTCTTAAATTCAATTACCCATTTCCTTCAAAGAATAATAAAATTATTTGAAACATTGAAATATTGGGTTCCCCTTATTTTAAATTCCCCCTTTTTTATATTTATTTATTTATTAAATATTAATATTACCGAGTCAAATAGGATGGATATAAATTGAAAATGGATGGATGTTAATTAAATGAAAAAATTGTATGAATATGGGGCAAAAGAGTTTATATAATTTGAAAAAGATCATGCATATGAACCTTCTTAAATCCTTTTTCCATGTTTATATTATTGTTATTAAATAATAATTAGTCCACAGAAGTTTCATGAATAATTTATCTGTCATGAAATTGGTCAAAGTTATAAATATTAGAAAAACCATTGATAAAAATTGAATTTAGCTAGTGACTAGGATAACACTGCATTTTATGGATCATCAGATATGATAACAAGTGTGGAAAAGAAAGAAGATCATGTTGAGGATGTGATTATAAGTGTGAATGATGATGAATATTTTATTGGGGAAATGAAAATTATAGTCGAGTACATACCTTTTTATTGTGAAAAATTGGTAGATAAGTTAAAGTGTTTTGAAAAGATGCCATCATATATCGGTTTCACTAAATATTCATCATTCTGAACTGTACTGAATCTATATTCTTCGAGAAGATAATGAGTTTCCTAGATGAACATATGATACTAAACAAATTCTACATTCAATGGGAATGATCTCTGAAAGAATAAATGCTGGTACAAATGACTGTATACTATTTCTAAAGGACCACAAATCTCTTATAGAATTCCCAAAGTGTGGTGATTATCATTACAATAAAGATGAATCGAGTCCTATGAAATTTGTATAGTACTTTGCAATCATTCCACAATTTTATAGTTTATATGGAAGTGATAAGACTAAAAAGAAATTGGCATGGAACATAGATACAAGAAATAAAAATGGGAAACATCATCACCTTGAAAACTCTCCTTAGTGTAATAGAATTGATCATGAGTATCCAAAATTTAGAAATGATCAAAGAAACCTTATCCTTGTGCTATCTATAAATAGATTGAATACTTTTGGTCTTCAACGTAGTATTCACAAATACATGGTCATTTTTTTGGTAAATTATAGCTTTCCAGCATTATTATGTATGAAAAGAAAATACATTATGATATTTATGATTATATTGGGACTAAAACAACTGGGTAATTATATTGATCTTTATTTGGTTCCCTTGATCGAATATTTGAAATTATTGCTGGATTCAGGTGTTACATTGTACAATGATTTAAAAAATGAATATTTCACATTGATATCCATGTTATTCAGGATGATAAATGAATTTTTTTCTTATGGAAAATTTTCAGGATATAGTATTAATGGAACTCAAGGGTGTCCCATTTTTGAATAAGGTACATAGTCAATTGGGTTGAAACATTCATTAAATATTTTGTTTCTTGGAAATCATAGATTTCTACCCCAATGGAAAAAGCACTGATCATAGATGGCATTATTTGATGAGAGTTTATAAGAACAGACAACACAGTCTCCACCAATAGAAGATCAACTATTTTAGAATCTAAAAGATATAGACAATGTATTTGGTAAACTTTTTTCTAAAGCCCTTATGAAAAACGGTTGGAAAATGAGATCAGTTTTATTTTTAAATTACCATACTAGAATTTTTTATACATCATAAATTTTCTTAATGTTACACTTGTTAAAAAAATTAATTTTATGGTTTTATTGACGTGTTACTAAATGAAGCTAAAAAGGATTTAATTAAGGCTAGGTTGGACATGATTGACATGATAATATGGGAAGAGTTGGTGCCAATGAAGGGTAGAAAATAAACTTTTCTTCCTCCATATTATTACACTCTTTCCTAGAAGGATATATATTTCTTTTTCCACATATTTAATGATTTATAGGTTCTATATTTGTATTCATAGAATATCAATAATATCACGTTAATGATTTATTTAAAGTTGAAGGTTCTAAAATCACATTATAGTCATGTTTTGATGGAAGATCTAATGCCTTTAGCTTTAAATTTCATTTTCCTTAAGAACATACATCATATATTTACCAATATTTTTTCTTTTTAAGAGATATATGAAAAAAAGTTATAGACCTAGTGAAATTTTCTACTATGGAAAAGGAAATTGTTGTCATATTATGTGAATTGGAAATGTTATTCCTGCCAGTATTATTTGAAATGATAGTTCACTTGATGGTTCAATTAGTGGAATATATTTGAATCTGTGGTCCTATACATTATAGAAGGATGTACCTAATTTAGTGGTATATGAACATTTTTAAAAGGGTATGTCAAAAATAGTTTTTATCTAGAGGGTTGTACTGTAGAGAAATATATTTCTAAGGAATCCATTTAATTCTACACTGACTACATATCCAATGTCGAAATCATTGGTCAACTGAAATATCATCATACTGGGCAGCTTGCAGGTGAATAAATTTCTAGAATATATATTTCCACAATAAATATTAAACATATAGAGAATGATATTCTTTTCATTTTTCATAACACTTTAGAAGTTTCACTATATGTTGAAACCCATAATTAAATTCTTAATCATTTGAATTTATAAAGGGATGAAAGGGGGATATAAAATACACATAATCATAAGTCTATAGGATGGTTTCATGACCATATTTTTAAAGAGTTAGATAAAAATATGGATTCAATTTCCAAAATACTTCAATGGATAGCCATAGGACCAAGTGTTCATGTATTATCTTATAATGGTTATGTAATTAATGGTGATCCATTTTATAAAAATGAAAAAGACTAAGGAAGTACCATGAAAAATAGAGGAGTTAATCTTTTTGATGAAGTGATTCCTTTTTTGGTACTAGGGATAGAAATCCAATTTATGTGAATATTTCATACTTTGGCATTATTAAATAAATATGGTATTCTAATTATAGAACATTCCATGAAGGAATCAATCATACCTCAACCCAATACACAGTGTACCTAGTATGACTTAAATTGTATGGATTCAACTTAAAATTGACATTTTATTAATGTATTGTTTCATATATATGTTTAATTTATTTCATTATAGTATTTCTAACATAATATTATTTCATATATAGGTGGATTGTTTTACTCGAGCTAGGGTTGTTTGTTCAAAATTTCTTATACTCATAAGATATTGGACATTGAGGTTGAAACAAAGATAATTAAAATAAGGAAATGGGTCAAGAATGTATACAAACATAATGAAAATATTAATTCATACTACTTGTTTAATTATGTTTTTCATCATTTTATCTAATATTTTTAAGTTAATTTCTATATTTTTTATCTGATAGTTATTTATTTTTTGTCAATGATCTTTTGGGAAGTCATATATTGATTTCAACTATCTTAATTAAGATAGAAAAGAAAGAACTTGTTCCTTTATGATGGAAGAGGAAACCCCTTAGTGCTTGAAACGTGAAGTGCTTGAGGCATCATGGGGTTTTCTATTGCATCGTAATGGAACATATACTCTCTTTTATGGATTTTTTTTCAGATAGTTGAAAGAAAAAAAATCACATACCCAACCATCCGCACCTTAAACTGATACACAGTGTGATCAGTATGGCTCAGACTGTATGTTTTTAGTTTATAATTTGAATTTTAATTCAAAACACACATCGCATAATAAAAATCATGAAAAATATTAATAATGTTTTGATAATTTTAAAAAATTACCCATAAGTCATTTTTGACATGTAAGAATTAGCCATACCTCAATATGATGCATGGTTTGGCATGCATGAATCCATGTGTTTTATTTTATTTTAAAGTGACATTTTAGTGAAAAAGGCATGGGGCATACTCAAAACCAAGAAAACACATTTGGATTATTTTTATACTTTATGAAAGTTGTCTATAAATCATTCTTAAAATGTAGGAATTAGTTACACTTCTATATGATGCACAATGTGCCGGTTTGACTCAAAGTGTCCATTATCAGTTTAAAATTGACATTATAGTTCAAAATATGTGTAAATCACTTAAAACTAAGAAAAAATGCTCATATTTTCTTGATAATTTATAAAAATAATTAGTAAGTTATTTTTTATGTGTATGAATATTCCTCATGTAAAACCAACACATGAAATTACTAGTATGACTCAAAGTGAGTGTTTTTAGTTTAAAATGATATTTTAGTAAAAAATATAATTAAAATACTAAAAATTAGAATTTTCATTCAAATTATTATTTTTTAATTTAGGAAAATAATACATAAATCATTTATAATGTTTAGAAATCAACCTCGCCTTAATCCAATGCACCGTGTGACTAGTATTACTCCAAATATACCTTTTTACCTAAAATTTTCATTTTACTAAAAAAGACAAATGACATACTCAAAACTAAGAAAACGCATTCTGATTATTTTACTAATTTATGAAAACAATCCATATGTTATTGTTTATATGTAGGAATTAGGCACACCATAATCCAATACATGGTGTGACTGGTATGACTCTATGTTTCTGTTATTAGTGTAAACATGAAATTTTAGTACAAAATGTTTGTCACTCACTGAAAACAATGAAAAAACATGTTCATATTTTCTCAAAAATTTAAGAGAATGAATCATAAGTCATTTGTGATGGGTAGGAATCAATATAAAATCAAAAGAACTCACGATATATATGGTATGACTCAATGTGTAGGTTTCCAATTTAAAATGATATTTTAGTAAAAACACAAGTTACATAATCAAAATCAAGAAAAAACATTTTTGATGGATTGATACTTTTGGAGAACAATATATATTTCATTTTTTATGTTTTGTAATAATCTACACATCAATACAACTCAAGGGGTGACCGGTATGAATCCAAATGTGTTTTTTATTCAAAATTAATATTTTAGTAAAAATGAAAAGTGATTTAATCAAAACCAATAAAACACATTCATATTGTTTTTATACTTTAGAAAAAATTTCTATAATACATTTTTGATGTGTAGGAATCATATTATCCTCAATATTATATAGGGTGTGCCCAGTACGACTCAAAGTGTTCATTATCAATCTAAAATTGGAATTTTATTTCAAAATATATATGTCAATCATTGAAATAGAGAAAACACAGTTGAATTATCTTGAAACAATAGTAAAATGATTTATATGTCCTGTCTGACATGTAGTAATTATTCTAACATCAAATGGACACATGATGATCTCGGTAACACTCAAAGTAAATGTTTTCAGTTTCAAATGACACTAGTAAAAAATACAAGTGACTCACTCAAAAAAATCAAATGAATTTGGATTGTTTTGATACTTTAGGAAAACAATCCATATGTTATTATTAACATGTCGAAATTATCCCCACCTTAATTCAAATCATGGTGTGACAAGTATGAATCTAATTGTGTCATTTTATCTAAAATTTAAATTTTAGTAAAAAAGTAATGTGATATACTCGAAAACTATTAAAAATAATTTGTGTTGTTTTGATACTTTTGGAAAACAATCCATAAGTCATTTGGGATGTGTAGGAATTAGATGCACCTAAATCTGGTACACGAGGTGCCCAATATTACTCAAATTTTCTATTATCAGTCTAAAATATACATTTCAGTTAAAATCGTTTATCACTCACTAAAAACTGAAAACATACACTCATATTATCCTAATAATTTATGACAATGATTCATAATTCTATTGTGGCATGTCAAAATTAGACTCACATCAAAGCAACACATGATGTGACCGGTATCACTCAACGTTCTTGTTTTCAGTTTCAAATGAGATTTACTTAAGAAAGAAAATTGACATACTCCAAACTAATAAAAATCATTTGTATTGTTTCAATACATTAGGATAATGATCTATAAGTCCTTTTTGATGTGTAGTAATTAGCCTCACCTCAATCTTTCACATGGGGTGGACAGTATGGCTCTAAGTGTGTCCTTTAATTTAAAATTAACATATTATTCATGTATTGTTTCATATTATGCTAAATTTATTTATTTATAATATTAATCACATAATAATTTTTTTATTATATATTTGGATTATTTTTCTTGAGTTGGGATGGTTTTTTGGAAACTTATACCATTATCAGGCTATTCTGAGAGGGTGTCAGGTTTTATAGACAATGAAATATTGATGTTTTCATATTTTTTGATAGTACATGATAATAATTATTTTTGAAAACCTGTTTTGAAATCTCTATAGTATCATGATTTTTTTTCTATGATGTAATTTTTATTTCAAATAAATTATGAATTTAGAAGTGGTATTCAGGTTGTTACTGTAGGGTGATGTAATTCCAACAGCACAAAGTAGCATTAGGGGATTTATCAACACTATTTCTAGGGCTAATAAAGGACCCAATTTATCACCTTTAATTAAAGAGATTATAAAGTGTTCCATATATAATCCATAAAAAGTCACCAATAAAGGTACCACTTTATTAACACTTTCATTAGCACTGATAAAGGATACCTCTTTAATGGTTCTTTTTTAGTGCAGTTAAATCCCTTTTTTCGTGTTGTTAAAGGGAAAATCTGTGGTAGTGTTATAAAATTAAAGAAAATATGATTTATGTGATTTATTTTTATCTATCACTCCATGGTATGAACTTTGTTCATACGTCCAAAATTACACCATATTGAGTTTCATTTTTCAGCCCTGATTATCACAAATGTTCCATCCCTAATTATCCACCCTTCCATCATTTCCTTCACATCCTACACCAAGTCTCCCATTTCTATACTATCCTCCATAACAATCCCAATCTCCCACTCCTCATATAAAATCCAGTAATTACCATGCTAGTACCAAAATAATGTCTAGAATATCATCTGCATCCCATTGCTGGCACTATCCAGCATCGAGTTACACCTGTTGTGCATTAGGAATGCCACAACGGATGGGTTATAGAGCACCTACACCTATGGGATTCATCTCACCAATAGTATCATTTACATGGTATTCTCCCTAAACTTTAGTGGCAACTCAACATGTTGATCAGGATATAACCCCCACATGAAGCTTATGTGGGTGGCAGTGATCTCTTAAGAAATGTTAGAGATATTCTGAGGCATCACCACTACCATACTGCCAATTTTTACATACACAAAAGTGCCCTACTCCTAGTTATCCAACTAGTGAAGGAAGTCATATTCCTCCTTCCATAGGTTAGAACCCATGTAGATAAAATTACTTCCAGTCATGATTTGGTCAATGAGAAGGTGGATGGGCCCAACTGCATACACACGGTTGAACATGGATGCCAATTTTTCCAGAGAGTCCCACTCCATTTTCTTCACAACATTGATGAGAAGATCAAAATCATTTACCGAAGCTATATCTGTTGTGACCATGTAGAGATTATATACTACAACACAATTCCACCCATTGTCTGGGAAATTATTTAAGAAATACCTCTTGTGTATGTTCTTCATGACCTAAACCCAATTCAAGAGTTAGTCCCTCCAAATGGTATGAAATGACCCACTTTGGATAGTTTTCAAATATAATTCATATTACATATAATTCACTTGGGGTCCTAGAAAATTCTATGATTAATTCCATTATCAATTCATCCCAATTCTTCATAGGCAACAGAAGTGGCTGGAGTATCCCACCAGATCACCAATGCTTTATATTGATCCTCTGATAGGGCAAGTAGTAAGGGAAAATTCTTTTAATGCCCCTATTCATGTTGGGTAACTAGAATCATCATATGATGTCATGAAAATTTTTAGTTAACCCTAGGTACACTTCCCAATGAGAAGCATGAGAGTCCCTCATCGACTCATCCCTCATAGAATAAAGAACCACAATATCTCAATGGACATAAATAACATCACATACATCTAATTTTCCTCCAAGAATAGAATAATATATGGATACTCTACCCAATTTCTTAGACAAATATTCATGTAATGCTGGGAGAAGATATACAAAAAACTCTGATGGAATATATATATTTATATGAAAAAAAATTCAATGAAGAGGTAACATTAAAAAAATTTCAATACATGAAAACATGAATCTTACGTAAGTCCAAGAGTAGGTTAGTTCCACTCATGATGTCAAAACTAGCGAGACCCATAAGAAACTACTTGATCATTATGTATCAAGACAACTCCTAAGCCAATCCCATAAGTCTAGTAATACAATACGTACACAATTCCAGATTGAATAAAAATAAAAATCAAATCCAATGATAATATTCTCTATAGTTATAAGTTGTCTTTTTCAAACTGATTTTTCTATTTAAACTTTACCCCCTACTTGGAAAGTGTAATAATGGGTACTTCTAAATGGTAAAAGTCTTGAATGATCCACCCATAGTACCTAACTATTATAAGGAAACTCCAAATATTGAACACATTCTAAGGTCATTCACAAGACATAAAAACCTTTACCTTCTCTGGATCAATAGAAATATCCACTATATAAATCACATGTCTGAAGAAATATGCCTCCTTGATAAATAATGACATTTTCAGAGCCTGAAATTAAGACAATTTTCCCAAATCATGCACAATATAATCTCAAGGTGTCTAGAATGTGATGTTGAGGTCCTTGAATATATCAAGATGTTTTCAATGAACACAATGATGAAGGATTACATGTATGGGAGAAAGATCCTATTCCTGAGAACCATGAACACTGTTAGAGAAATTGTTAGGCTAAAAGGCATAATAATACACTCATACAACCCATATTTACTCCTATATGTTGCCTTCAACATATCCTACTCCCTGACTTGACATTGATGGATTCCAAACCACATATCAATCTTTATAAACTATTGGGATCCCCTTAATCGATCAAACAGGTCACCAATACTTGGAAATGGGTTCTTATTCATTATATTATTTTGACTTAACTTCTTATAGTATAGAAACAGATGAATAATACCATTATCATTCATAGATATTATCACTAGAACACACCAAGGATATTTTTTGGTTTGATAAATCCCTTCGATTCTAGATCATCAGGTTATTCCATAATATCTTTCAACTTGGTAGGTTCCATGCAGTTATCTAGAATAAATATAGGTTTCACACAATACACAAGTTAAATTTCAAACTCAATCCACATATTTGGTAGAAACTCAGAGTAATTTTCTAGGAATATGTATTTGTATAGGTCTACTACATGAGGAAAATATGAGGGATACATTTTCTATTCTATAGAAAAGATCATTCCAGCCACCTATGTTGTAATGTATCCAAACTGACTAGGTTATGGTCCCACTATGACTACTTCAACATCCCACTAACCAATCAAAAAATAATTCTCTCCCTTAAGCTTAGTAAAGGATAATAATCACTAATAATATTTGATGTGTATATGATCATTAGTAAAACAATCCATGAAAAGTATCATATTTAAGCTAGACATCTCTAGAGTTTTAAAATCCTACACTTTCTCAAAGCCAACATTAACTATGATAAGTTCTAGGAAAATATTGAGATGATCCAATTTATTTCCTAAGAGTGCCTTGATAAAGAGATAAATAGAAGGGAATTTAATCAATATGTTAAACCCATCAATGAATTGTTCAAATATTAATGATTGCAAAGTTCCTATATCAAAAAAAGTAACATAGAGTGTAGATATAATCATGGCCATACCTTAAACCATTGGCAACATCATCTGAAACCTAGTTAGATGTATAAAATATATATGTGTTAGCTCCAAAAACTCTCACATGAGGATTTTGAGTCACAGATTCATAGGCCCATTAGAATTTTCACCTGCTGCTAAAACTCTATGGCCACATCTTGGCTTGGCATCAATGATCCCATTCAGGAACCATTCACAACAAACTACTTAATTTCTATCACCTTTCCACATCAGTAAAAATTTAAGGGTGGGTTGGGAAAACATTTAAGATAATTTACCTTTTATCCACAATTATATCACATCAAAGAACCATCTACCATAGAGGGAGATATATAACATTTATCTCTACTTAGACTATTTTCTTCTGCACTGGTGCATATCCTCTGATTTCCTCTTTCTATTTATAGAAGAGGAACTTGAGGCAGCATTGGAAATTCCACTAGTCGGTCTACTAAATATTGAAACAAGACATGTAGTTTTATCATCATCAATCTCCATATCAATATTCAATGCATTATAAATAACCTTAACATAATTCATCATATAAAAATACCTAACCTGGCACATCAAATAGCATTGATGAACAATCTCAAACTTCATGACCTTCAGTGCCCTATTCTCAACTAACAATGTAAAGAAGTGAAGCAACTCGAGGAATCATATAGAATAATCATATACTGAAATCATCCTCTATTAATTCCCTAAAAACTCTTGAGCATGATAAAACTTTATCATATCTGGGAAGAATTTATCAAAGAGGTAAATAAAGTTTTCCCAAATCATCCCATAACATCTTATCGCCTGATTCATGATTCCCCACCACCTCTTAATCAGGCCTTAAAGCATAAAATAAGTCGGATTCACCTTTCAATCCTCTGGTGTCACCACCAATATGAATATTTTTTCAATAATTTATATCAATTATATAAAATTATAGTGGAATCAAGTTCCCTAGAATGAAGGGGGATGTTAGAGTTAAATGTCATGAGAATAGTTGACCATTGACCTTTGATCTCCTCCACCCTATATAGAAACTAGTTAGAAAAGTACAATTTAGATCGGTTATATGGACTAAAATATAACGGAAGCTATAGTAGTATGCCCAGATATGCCCTAATTTAAAATGGGTAGTAAAATAGGGGCATCCTTTCTTATGGGATCATTCTGATCAGATTCCCTTGGTGGTTCCATAATACATTTTTGATGATACATTTTATCAAATTCCAAAAATATACTAGAAATGTTCAAATAACAAATCTAAAGATACCATCTTATTGTATATAAATACACTCAAAAAATAAAACATGAAACTCATCCTAAAAGATACCAAAAACCACTAGGTAAAAATCCTATAGCGCTACCGAAGGCCCAAGACAGATCATTAATACCTACACGTTAGTCACAACAATATATACAGAAAAATAACAGTATTCCAAGGTTTAGTTAATTAAATGTTATCAATAATATACCATAAGGCACATATCACAAATTTTAAAGATATTTAATTAATTGAACCCAATATAATGAAAAAATAGACACGCGGCATGTAAAAATTTGTTCAAAATCATGTTTCATTAATGCACCCAAAACCACATAAATTAGGACACCAACATCAAGTGCATCACCCATGATGAAATAAATAAATAGTGACAATGAAAAACAGGAACATTTATCCCACTTTCCTAGAAAATCCTCGGTCTACTATACAATGTGGGCTAGTAAGTGACATAGTTCCCCTACCAGAGTCCTAACCATCCTATCTCTTATCTTGAAGATCTCAAATCAAGGAAAACCAAAGGAGACAAGTGATCTGATTCCATTTTTAACTCCATATCCCAAATCATCATATACTTCTACATTGCCACATAATCTCATGAACACCACCCCATATGAAAGAGGCTACTAAATAAAAGTGATCACCTAAGAGGCATTATAGGGATACTATGAACTTGGTAAAAAATGACCAATAAAGAATACAATCAAAGAAAAAACAACAATAATAAAAATACTAAGGTAAATCAACAATCCAGAATAATACATCATAAAGAAGAAAAATATCATCTCATAGTATAACAATTTGAAACGCCAATCATAAAATCCAAACCGAAATAATGGAACCCCATATATTAATGATCAATTTACTAAAATATGATAAAAAACTAAGTAACATGTGACAAAAAATTTATCACCCAAAGTCTTCCTGGTTATTGTATCTCACCGTCCTACTTCTCCTAATCAATTTCTCAATGTAGGGCCCTTTCCCTTAATTAGATCCATGATTATAAAATTGTTATGCGCACCGAGATTCCCATAAAGGTTTTGAATATGAAACCCAATAGGACACTACCAACTATCCTTAACACAAGTTCACAATATACCAAAGTGAATTTCATGACATTAACCAATGCAAATGTGAACAATAATAAATCATACATGTGTACACATGTGCTAGGTCATTAAAAACCAGATTTACCTACTGCAACACCATATCAAAGGAAATTTTATATGATAGCCTGACATACTCATCCAAATGTCCACCTATCCATAATCACTTTGAAGGGATAGTCACAACTATATTTAATGAAAATTCTATTGTCAACTCAGTTCATAGTTATGTAGAAAACCATACACCATGTGTTAAACCAATACTAAAAATCTCATGCAATCCGTCACACAACATGTTGACCCAAAATCATGGATCCAGATAAGTCTATCACACCATCAATGCCCCCCTTCTAAGGGAGTGGTTAGCCCATACAACTCAACCTGGTCACTCAATTTCAAGGAAAAAGAATCCATACCTGCAACACACAAGATACAATAAGGCAGTTCATAATCATATCATGTTAAGAAAGAGTCATATTGACCACACACATCCATATATGAATCATTTAAATCATATGACTCATGGGATACACATTCACATCACAAAATATTTTCAAACACTTGTATATACAGGCTCCATATGGAAAGGACTACCTACCACAAGTGTAATGATATTACGATGTCAAGAATCACCACACAATATGTCAAAGATCCCTATATCCATCCCTATTCCATTACATATGAACAGTAGGATCATGATCTAAGAATAAAACCACACCAAATGAGTAGGAATAGATAAGAAATACTTGGGAAGATCTGATTCCATCCACAATCAAGGTCTAGTAGAGAAGTAGATGCCAATTCTCCAGATTTAGTTGTCGTCTCTATAAAAAATCAACAATTCTCTCATTAGATAATTCCAAACCTCCTATATCTATTCATAATATCAAATATATTAGGTTTTTTCAAATATAAATTGAAAAAATATAGAAAGAAAAATAATAAAAAAGAACAATGATAACACACCATGAATATTTATAACCCAAAGCATCTAAATTAACTAATATTAGAGCTTAAAGGGAGGATAATCATAAAAAAAACCATAAGAGTTCTTATGTTTGAGATCCCTAGGAATAGGAGGAAAATGAAGAGATTTGAGGAAGTTTCATTTTTAAAACTCAATTTTCATATTCATTAAAAATTTGTGCGTACTTTTGTAGAATGGTTTTCTAAACTGTGCACCAACCATATGTGGTTTACTACCTCTTTTAGAAAACCACACATTTTGGACATAAGGTTTTGTAAATAATTTTACACCTTTTTCTTGTGAAACATGGTTTCTAGGTAATTCTCATGGTTATCTATAATTGTGCACCACCCACTATACTTATCCAGCAATCCAAATAGTTTCTTGGGGAGGACCACATGGTTTTCTCTAACTGTTCTAAAACTATGCACCCCTAAAAGTCCTCCAAAACTTTCTAAATACATATAAAAGTTACCCTATAATTCAGCTTATAAAATCATAACTCAAAAAACTACAAGAAAAAGTAACAGTAAATCATAAGGTAACTAAAAAGTATAGATTGTTAGGACTAGATATTTAGGTTTCATTAAAATACCCATACTTTTCTAGAGTGATCATCAATGAATATGAAAAAAAATAGAACATCTTAGTGAATTGGTGTTAATTATACATATATTTTCATGTATAAAATATGAAACATTTTTTCTTTTGGATAGTAAATATCTATGAAAAATTACTTTTTATTGTTTTCCAATGATGTAATCAACAAAAGTATCCAAATGTAAACCTTTTATTCCTAGAAAGAGACCCTTAATAGAATAAATTCAATTTCCTCGATCACTTATTTGGAAAATCCTTATATGTAAAACTCTATACGAACCACATTTTGGGCTATATTGATTTAACTAATGCATATTTTGGCATCTGTGAGGTGGTGGTGGTAGTTATTTTTATTCACTTAAATGGTTACCATGTTACCATTGGTAAGATTCCATTTTTTATCATTGAAGGAGATAGCATAACCATAATCATTAATAATTAAGGTGGATATCATATTTAGGTGAATATCAGGAGAATTATTTAAATCCATCAATAATAACCTATATCATATATTAGTCTCTAGAGAACTATTATCAATACCATTAACTTTTTGTGCACCATTATTTCCCATCTGCACATGTTTGAAACCCCCTATAGTGTAAGATAAGAAGAAATCTCAGATCATAGTGACTTGGTTGGAGGAAACTAAATCAATCAAGCATATAAAAGTATGGTATAAAAGGTTGACCCAATCATTATGGTTAATAATAATGATATTATCATTGAAAACTAATATGTCAATATTTTGCCTCTTACCACCCCGATTCCTTTGATCTACCTTTAACATATGACACTCTCATATGAAGTGCGCATACCTTTCATAATGGTGGGAATTTATGTTGTATATCAATCTAGATATTAACCCAATCCTACTTTGTTGATTTAGGTTATGGGGTTCCTTTCCTCTACTTATTCCCTCCCATTTCGTTTTCCCTTATCTTTTAGTTATTGGAGATTCTAATTCTAGAGTATATCTCTCATATTTCCTTTTGTATTAATTATTCAAATGTATTTCCTTCATCATTTTATGGTGATATTTCCATAAAAAATCTAAATTACTAAATAAAACCACTATAATCGATTCCTCTATAATAAGTGATGTCCTTTCTGAAAAATAAAATAGATTTGTCATAAATGGAATAAATTTACTGGTGTGGAAATGATTCTATTTTTGGTTTGTAAACCCTTTAAATAATATTGTGCATGCCATTTAATTTAGTTCTAATACAAGAAAAAATATTGGGTGTCATGAGAACCCAATAATCAATGTATAATATATATATTTATATATATATATTGTACACAAGGTATTGGAAATGAAATCATATCTTTTAATAGAGGACTCATAAAAGAAATTTGAGACAGTAGATGAGTAAAAAATATAGGATTTACCTTAGGAACTATCAAAATTCCAATTTCATTGGGCCCTATGATAGTGTGCAGTTGTGGGTGGACTGAATTAAATTAATTAAATAATAAATTAAATTTTTTTAATTAGTTATCTGACCTAGTGATTCTATATTTAACCCCTTCTTAATAAAATCCATAGAGTTAACCATATTACTTAGATAAATTTGAGAGAATATGTGGGAGAGCACCTATAGTGGGATTAGAGAATCAAAGGATTGATTAATAACTCCATGGGATTACCAACAATGTTAGTGTGAATAATTTATTCCTGAATTATCTATCCATGCTTGAGTTAGGACACTGATATTTCTATAATTTATCCATTTATTTTTATTTGTCAAAAATGTTTAAATAATTTTACCATCACTACAAATTGAGTGTGGCCCTATCAACTTATGTTTTTTCTAATAATATTTTTAGGATACATAATATTGAAATTTAGTTATTGAAACCTATTTATACTTGTTTTTTTCACCATGGTTGGTTTGTGGGATCATGATGTCCACCATATTTGTTATCATATTTTGTTTCATGGATTTATCCTGCCTTGATACATGTATTCCTTTATATCCAAGATTGGTCGACGATTTCGACAATACCTATATACTTAGAATCCAGATTGAATCATGGAAAATATTATATGTATTGTTATTAGTGATGGGATCCTTGGAACATGATATAATAATTGAGTGGTGGTCAAATCACAAGCAAACAATGGAAGAGATAAGTTTTCGCAAAGTAGATATATAAGGGTGACAAGGTTGGATGAAAATTTTAGTTTTCAATGATGGGAATCTAGAAATAAATATTTTTTGGATGATTTTATATGAATTATGTGGTTTAAGAAGATATTTTAAAGTTATGGGAGTGAGAACAATGGTTGTATCAAAAAACACATAGATGGAATTGAATCTAGTTTGAAAAACATGACCACATAACACATAGTTTCGTAGAGAACGCATCATATACTTCAGGGATACAATGGATAGGGATTCCTTATAAGGTTAATATCACATTCCTTATGACTAACTCACATATTTTCCCCCTAATATGTTTTCTCAGTTTATAGAGGGAGCACACACCCATGTGGTCATTTGGACTCTCACACCATGTTGTATAGGACCACATACCGTGTAACTTGAACTCACATGACACCTGAGGATGTGGTACATGATTAGTACCAGATCTATCCTCAAACACCATGTCTGATAACCTAAAATCCCTAGTTTTGGACCCATACACATCATTTGGTGCATCAGTGTAGAACAAAACTACTTTCTAGGGCTACCCACTATGTACCTTATGTTATACACCATGCATTACTTATATATCCACCTCCTAGTTATGTATACTCATTCAGAATCAGTTTTTTACACCCTAGTAGTATACCTTTAGTGATTTTATACATATAACATGATGGTTTTTTTATTTTATATCTATGATATATCTCAATACATTGTGATAAGTGTTTTCTCTTTGACACTAGTTAGATGGTGAATGGATTCATTCATGATACTTAGAGAGATATTGCGGCCGATATTCCTCTAATCTATATGATCATGTCATGTAATGGGTCCCCCAATTACTTTTCATAGATTGTGATAGTACTCCCCCAATCCACACACACCTGAGGTGTGGGTCCTGTAACTGTAGAGCCAGTACTCTCCCATGCTAAAGCTCAGGTGGGGTGCATGTCCTCTAACATGGTCTGTACTCCCTCAACCGTTATATACACCATAGAAAAGTGTGTGTTCCCTTAATAAAAATCTTAAGAGGTTATGATGATTATTTTGTTAGTTGGTTTGAGTTTATAGAGTGTGAAAGGATTCTACTAATAGTTGGATAAAAATATCAGGACCTCCTCCATTATAATGATTTCATCATTGAGAATATCTATATTTCTCTTATACTTTATCTTGGATTTATGTTTATGATATGATGATATTTGATGATTATTTATGGTTTTTGAAGTGTCATACTATATATGAATATACTCACCCGTACATGGGAATCATGCCCACAATTTTCATGTATTATATAGATGAAAACCAATGTGATGGGGATCCTATTGGACTCACTTCCTGCACAGGTTAGTAATACATGGTGGTGGTGGTGACATAGAAGGGGGTGGAGTTTGGGATAGCGTGTTGGGACCTTTCTTATAATAGATTATAGGTTGGGTTTCCTTTTATATTGTACATGTATTTTTTGTTTTTTGTTTTGAATTTATGTTTAACTATTCACCAATGGATCCTAGAGGTCATGGCATTCATTTATTAAATTTATAAATTTATTTTCGTTATATATTTAATTATTGTGGGTTGTATGGAGGTGTGTATTGAGGGTAGATATTTTAGGCTAAGACCTATCATTTAAGATTTATACCTACTCGGTGATAGTCACTAGCCTCTGTCCCATTGAAGGTATCCATGGGGTGATGTACATAATCTATCACCATCCTAGATAGGCTTGGTGGGTCGGGTCATGATAAATTGGTATCAAAAATATGTTTTAATAGGGAATGATTTTTGAGTTAATATTTATGTGAGTATTGTTTTGGTATTTTTGGAAATGATGGTAAGGTTTCTCTAGTTCATCTCTCAGTCTAGGGGTCCTCATGATTGTGTGTCAACAAAAATGTCCACAAACTAGGAATTTGATATTCTTCTTATCAACTTGGTACACTAAGAAACCAATTATAGAAAAATAATGGTATATTCATCATATAAGAATGAGATATTGATTTTCTATGTACTTCTTGAATCGACTCCACAAATAGTCTCTTTTGAGCACGGTTTGTCTTAGTATATTATTGGATGATTCTGTTTAGACAACAATCCAAGATCCTAATTTAGGTTCATGTTGATGACCAATTGAGTAAAGAGGCCTCTGTTTATGTACTTTTTCTTGATGTTTTCCATTGGGAGGGTAGATACTGGTATGAAGACCCATTAAACAAAAATATTAATAAAAAAATTATAATGAAAAAGGATTATAAGAAACAACAAAATACCTTGGGATAGGTGAATGTATCAGAGGAATGGGGGTATCCGTAATAGGGGCACATACCGACATTGGTTTTAGAAGACATGGAGGAGTGGAGAGTCGTGAGGTGAAAGGAATTCAGTTATTGGGATCTGCAAAGTGAGATGAGGCTGGTAAGCACATGAGGATAGAAGGATATGAGGCGGGGGAGGGTTATTCCAGTGTAGTGAAGTAGGAGATTATGGGGGTTATGGAACTTAGATATAATAGAATCATAGTAATGTAGTGGGTCATGTATGGAGGATTGGTGAGAGGGGAAAGGAATTCAGAGTAGTTTAATGGAGTTTAGGGTTGAGAGAGGAAGAAGAAATGAGAAATTGGGGGAGGGGTGGGTTGTTTCCCTTACTCATTATGTTTCCTAATCCTAGGGGCTCAATGGGCTTACCTACAGACTGACCCTATTTACCATCTTTCTTTACAGGTTGAAATGACTATTATTATTTCTGTTAATTACTATTTTGGTTTTTAGGGATTTCTACTGAGTATGTATATGCTCACCCCTTCATGGAATTTTCTTGCACATGTCGTGTCACATACAAATGATAGATAGATCAATGATGAACTTAGTAGACCTAGTTTCGATGGAAAAAAGTGGTTCTTGGTGATAACCATATTCAGTGGCCTACCATAGAGATTGTGAGCCTGACTGTCTTCAAGTTTTCATTTTTCCAATTTTTGTGAGGTTGAGACCTCATTTCGGGTTGGATGTTTATTTTTCCCATTTATATCTTCCATGTTACATTGTTGTACTTTGATGTATTTCTTAGAGATTTTTGTATGAATGATTTACACTATATATTTTTATATCATTTATTATATCCCTGCACTATTTCATGGATTTGGTTGTCTGTGGGCATATAATTACTTAGGATAAGACCTCTTGATTTAGTGAGATGTCCACACGAAGCTACTATTCATCCACTAGCCTATCAGAGGTGTGATTGGGGTGTCTCACTTGAATTACCATTGGATTGGTGGGCCCCTATGGTTCATGTCCTTACATCTACTCCCATAAATATTACTCCTGGGTGGAATATTCTGTAGAACATAACAAAATATCATTCGAACTATATAATCTATCTATTGGTCATCGTTATAAAAATTCACATTCTATACTTTGACTATGTGTAAACTAATTCCCTTGGATAATTTCATTCTAATTATATTATCAAAATAATTCAATTAAACTCCATAAATATCATCATTTCAAAAAAAAATTGACATGTCAATACCATCGAGTGCTTGAAAACTCATTTTTATTTAAGAAATCGATTTTCTTTAAAACCATGTAAAATAATGCTTGATGTGGAATTATTTCATCACACGTTTTCACATATTTTTTTAAAAATAAATTAGTTTTTAATATAAATTTTAATATATAATTGAAAATTTTTTAATCTGGAAAAAATCTAGTTTAATTTGTTGTTCGTTGAATAGTTTAATAAAAATTCCTATTTTTGGTGTGCTTAATTGATTAATGTTTTTTAGTTCCATTTTCTTATATCATTTATATAAAATTAAAATTAATATTTAAATGATGATGAATTCAAAAAAAATATAGGATTATGAAATAAAAATATTGCAAACGGTTTGAGTGAAAGAACCTAGTATCCATTGACTGCACAACCATCCCAGTCGACCGTAGGAAGAAATATCCAAATTTGGAAATCTTATCGATCAACCACATGTCAAGACAATTGACCCAATGGAAAAAAGAAACAAATAAAACTTCAAATATAATTCACCATTTTTTTGATATACCACAACTTCAAAAAATCGAAAAAGGAAGAGACATATGCCATACATAAAAAAAAGCATCCATGCCCCTGTTCATGGTTAATCATCCAGATCAACTACACCCCTATATACACCATAACCGAATCCTTGTACCTTATCACCATATATTTTCTATGTTGTGTTATACCAAGACACACCCTAATAATATCTATACCACCTCCACTGAGGATGAATCTAGTTGGAAGAGTCTAACCTTTCGTAGTTGAATATCAGCCAAACCACCACTGTTGGGGGGTTGAAAATTTCTACGATTGTTCATTAAAATTTATAAGATGATAGATATTTAAAATACATGGTTCTACCATGTTCTTAATTGAACTTTTTTGTCTCATATGTTGTCTATGAGTCACATTTAAGCTCTGTGGGAACCCACAATGAGAGAAGATCCTTGGAAGGTTTTGTTCGATTGAAGACATATGTGACCCCATCCTGGACCTAAGTGTGGTAAAGGGATATCGATTCTGCCACCATGAATCGATAATTGAACCTTTTTTAAGGATAAAATAAGAAATTCCAATTTAAAATATCAACTAGAACTTTTAAATATCCAATATGAAAGAGAATGAATCATGACCCCAAGCTAAGAAATCTCACTTGAAAATACAACCTACTTAGTACTATGATGCCTCTGACACTCAACGTTTCTAATTTATTGGTAGGGTGATATGGGAAAGAACTTGAATTTTAGATTCCTTTTGGATAGTCCCAACATCAAAGTTACAATACTAGTCATCCTAATCACATGAATTAATTTTATCTAAATAACTCATCACATTCACCTCCGTACAAATGCTTGTAGAACAAAGAATGATTTATCTACTAAAATAAATTGATCAACAGAAGTAGGAAAATGTATTTTCAAGGAATATTTTAAGTAAATTTTTCCTAATTGATCAATGCAATCCAATTTTTCACATGGAATTAATATAATAAAATAATAATTGGGTTCATAATTTGGTGATTGAATCATGCGTACAGGGTTAGTTTAAAAAAGAACTCATTACTTTCATAGAGAAGGTATTAAGGTTTTCATTTTTTATTTAAAAATAAAATGGTGGGATTTTTTTTAGAAAAAGGATATAGTAGTAGGAATAGGGAATTATGAGAGTAAGGATATAAAATTAGGTAAGAGCACTTGTGATTTTTTGGAGGAATTTTAGAAGCTTTTACTAAGCACTTCTTTATAATTTCGGTTTTCTTTGTTTATTATATATTTCAGTAACTGTTTTAAATATACTGAATATTTTTTTTATGATTATTGTATAATTTAATATATGGGAATGTGATTAATCTATTAGTTACATTTTCATAATTAAAGTGTACTGTGTGACCAGCAACTACCCTTTTTCATCTTTAAAGTTGTAAATATCCATAAATTGTTGGAAATCGGTGAAAACTATTTTTGTTTTGTTTGGTATCTATCTAATTTCCATATAAAATTCTATTTTAAAATATAAGGGTTAATACAAGGGTAGAACATTAAAAATTAGTTAAAAGTTTTTTCTGATTTGGAACTGGTTTCTTCATTGGGTGGATTAATGGATTTTGCATTTTAGAAACTGGAAAACCCATTCATCCATAAGTTATTAATTCAAGAGAATTGACTAGACACTTTTCACCATATATAGAAACACTTAGGCATGGATAAATACATTAAAAGAAATAAAAAAACATAACAAAAAAAATAATAACCATCCAATGGAATTCCCCAATTCTATCCCTGTACTACTCCATGTCTTCTTGTGATCTTTTCACTCATTCTTATGTTTTTTATTGTTTCCATGCTTTCCTTTTGTTCTCACTCCACCAATTTCATCACCAATATTTACGTTCATCATTTCAATTTTACCTTTTTTTGACACTTTTTTTGTTTTCTTTTTTGTTTTGTTACTTGGTCACACACAACACTCCTTTTTTAAAAGTATTTCCTTGTGGATGAACCCCTATTCACCGCTTTACTAGTTTTAAATGGGGTTTATAAATTTTAAATCTTCCAGGAACCTAGTAGTAACCTTGGTCCCTAAAATATTTTTTGGTGTAATTGCTGGAGAAGGTCACATGTGACCAAGTAACAAAAAACACAAAAAAAAACAAATTAATATATATATATATATATATATATATATAAATTAAGTAAAATGTATTAAAAACGGTGTGATTGAAAATTTGGTGATCAATAGAAAATTTGGAGGGCCTAATACAAGAAATCAATAAAAATATATTCTCTTTAAAAATAAATAAGAATCTTATAATGTAAAATCTTGGGGAAGATCAAAATAATCAATAAAATAAAAACATCATCCAAGAAGGAAAATTCAACCTTCCATAACTCAGTAATGAGCTAATATATAGAACTATATTTATGGTGTTTGAGGTGTATATTATGTCAAATATCCTATTATCAATTAGGCAGGCCCTTAGGTCTTGAATCTATTATATTAATAAATATCACTTGTAAATGATTCCATTTTACCATGGATTACCTAAATAAGACTCTATGGACATTACTGGGGGCTTATATGCTACAATACAATAATTTCCACTCAGGGGATTGACTGAGTAGGAGTTAAATATGGGGTTATTCCCATTTTTAATGAATAGAAAAGAAATAATATGGTTTCAATAGATAGATTAAGAAATATTTTTATCATGGTAAACATTGTTAACTGATTTCATCAATAAATTTTACCCAGGGAGGATGACTTCTGAGATTAGGCACAAAATCCTTGAATTTTTACAAGATGAGAGTGAGATATTCCATGATGATTGGAACATATTCAAGGGTATACATAGGTAGTTTCCCAACCACTAGTGTATAAATAGTGAAATAGGATTAAAAAATGGATATTATATCATTTTTATGAATATTCCTTACATTACACAAACACATTCATGATGATATTAATATTCAAGTGCTATTGGAAACTTGGAAACCTAATGTTCAATATTGGTAAAAGATTTACAATATCACCCTTCAATATCTCCCAATTTATCACTCCCACTTAAAAAAATTCATTATAACTTGGGGAAAGGAAATATAAGAAAGGCTGAGATCATATGCTCAGTAAGGGTAAACATAGTAGATATCAATCTATGATCATATGAAAGAAAAATATAAGAATAATAAAATATGTTCATTAACATAAACTATGAGCTTCATATCGAACCTAATATATATTAAAAACACGATTTATGGTATAGAGATTAGTAGTTCTTAAGATATAAATAATAAGGTAAAAAAAGAACATGATCCATGATAGCATAACCTTGGAATAAGACATGGAATTTTTGGAATACACATATGGATATCAAATATTATATCAATGATACCAACCAAGGCATTCATAAAATGTTTGGATCGGGATAATTGCCCATGTACCCCCTACGAGATTGGGATGTCCTCCAGTGTACCCTCTTGTTTTGAGCTTAGTCTGACCACCCATGTAACCTCTTGTATCAGGTTTGGTCTGATAACCCATATAACCTCTTGTTTTAGGCTTGGGCTGACCACCAGTGTACCCTATTGTTTCACACTTTGGCTAAAAAACAGTGTACCCTCCTTTTTGGGCATGGGATAAGAACCCATGCACCCTTATATTTTGGATTTCTCTGACCACCCACATAGCCTCATCTTTGGGATTATCATAACCACCAGAGTACCATCTAAGATCATAATACATTTATCCTTATCCACTACATTGGAGGGAGATATAGGCCGAAAATGATATTTATGTGTTCTAGAAGATAATATAAAATCATCATATCATAAAATAAGAAATGAAATGGGAATCATAAATATTTCATAATATTTTAATCTATGGAAAAGATATGGGGTTCATAATCATTTCTTCATAGCATAAATAGTGAAAAGAACCATGCAAGAGAAACTGGTTTCATAAATGCATATTCATCTAAATCATAAACCATTAAAAGAAAGAATAATAATGGTGTACTTAGTTTATATCCTCTATAAAATATAAACTATATAAAAGGATTAAATCTTAGATGGAGAAGTATTTTTAACAATCACATGAACCATTTTTTAGAAAAAATACATTTATTGGAAAACCACTTTTTTAGAACATAAAATAATTTCAAAATCATTTTCATTAAAAACACTTTGAAAGTATATAATGTAATTTTTAAAAATCATTGGAAATATTTCTTGAGGAAAATAAACTTTCTGATTTAAAAATTGTTTTTTAAAATATTAATCCTTCTGAAAACCTTTTTCTTTGAAGAAAAATTATTAAAGAAATATTTTAAACTCATTTAAAGAAGTTTAAAAAACACATTTAAAAAATCCCGTGATATGAAAAAAAATTTAAAATAAAAGTCTTTCAAAAAATACTTAAGAAAACATTTTATATTTGAAATTATTCTTTAAAATGTATAATATAGGATTTAACAAATGGGGTGTACATGCTACTCAACATTGATCCTTTGAAAGTCCAAAAAGAAAGGGTCAAATCATGAAATGTCTTACTTTATTAGGAGAAACAAGAATCTTTATCTGATTTTGTGATACTTCTTAGTTAACCATAGGTTCACTTCCAACTAAGAATGATGAGATTCTCTCATCATCTCTTCACTTATAAAATTAGGAACCACTACTTTTACATGGACATATAGTACATCACAACCATCTATGGTCTATTACAAAACATAATAGTCATTAGATACTATACCTAATGCCTCAAAAAAAGATTTGTGTACTTCTATGATAATATATACTAAAAAATCTCATGGTCCATATATATATATAATTCACTAAAGAGGTAATGTCAAGAACACTTCAACACATAAACCATTGTAGCTAAATCAAGTTCATGATTAGGGTAGTCCCACTCATGAGGTCGCATATGGAGATATCCATAAGATACTACTTAATCATTCTACATCAAGATAACTCCTAAGCTAACCCTTGAAGCTTAGTAATACATTGCATATGAAATTCTAGATTTGGGAAAAATCATAATCGAATTTGATTTCAATATTCTATTTAGTTTTATGTTTTCTTCTTCACACTAATTTTTCTTTTTAAACATTACCCCTTCTTGGTAATTGTGGTCATGGGTGCTTCCAAATGGGAAAATTATTGAATGAACCACCTATGGTATTGAACTAGTATAAAGAAACTCCAAAAATCAAACACAATTTATGGTTATTCTAATGAAATAACATTATACACCTTCTCCAGATCAATATAAATTCTCACCTTAGAAATAACATGCCCAAGGAAACACATCTACTGGATACAAAAGACACATTTTGAGAGAATTACATTAAGATGATTTTCTCAAGGAATACTCAATACAATCTCTTGGTTCCTAGAATGTGAATCATGTTATGTGAATATATATATGGATGTTATCTATGATCATAATGATGAAGGATTATATGTATGGGAGAATTATCCTATTCATGAGGCCAATGAACACTTCTAGAGCCTTTTTATCCCACAATTCATAAAAAATACTCATACTACCCCTAGATAGTCCTAAATATTTTCTTAAGAATATCATTCTCACTAAATCAAAGTTGATGGTATCCAAACTATAGACAGATATTTTATAACTACTTGGATACCCTTAACAAATCAAACTATTCATCAATCCTTTCCAATGGGTACTTTTTTTTTCATAGTAATTTGATTTATCTTCTTGTAGTATGCACACATCAGAAGACTATAGTTAAATTTTGTTAGAGAATAACAATAGAAAACCTAAAGGATAAGTGTTAAATTTGATAAAACCCTTTAATTATAGATCCTCAAGTTACGCCATAATCTCTTATAACTTAGTAGGTTTCATGCGGTTAGCTGGAGTAGATATAGGATTCACCCCAAGAACAAGTTCAATTTCACCCACAATCTACTATCTAGTGGAAACCTAGAGAAATATTCTAAAAATATCACTTGGTATAGGTCTAACACATGGTAAAAATTTGAGGGACTCACTTTTCATTATATATAAATGATCATTCCATCCACATGTGTTGTAATGGATCTTAACTAACTAGGATTTGGTCCCACATTGCATGCTTCAACATTTTACTCATCCGACAACACAAAAATCACTCCCTTAAGCTTAGTAAATGATAATCATCACTAATAATAGTCGAAATATTCATAACAACTATTAAACCTATCCATTCCAAGTATCTAATTAATTCTATAAATCTTTAGAGTTATAAAATCCTAGACATTCTCTTACCTAGAAATCACTACGGGAAGTTCTAAAGAAAATATTGAGATGATCCAATTTCTTTCCTAATGGTGCTTTGATAGAGAGAAAGTTAGAAGTATGTTTAATCAATAAGTATAACCCAAAAATGAAATGAGTATATATTAATGAATTTAAAGTGCCTATATCAAATAGAGATTCTTAGATTGTAGATATAATCAAGAGCATACCTTGAACCATCAGAGGACCTTCTTCACCATCAACCAAAACCTTGTCAGCTATATAAAATTTGTATGTGTTAGTTTCATGACCTCTACCTTGAGGATTTAGAGTCACCTGATTCATAGGCCCATCATAATCTTCACCTGTAGCTAAAAATCTCATCTCACATCTTGTATTGGATTCACTGAGCCAATTCAGAACTCATTCACCCAAAACTACATAAGATTTATTACCTTTTCCACACCATTGAAAATTTATCAAAGGGTTAGGAAAAAATTTATGATAATTTATATTTTATACACTATTATAGAACATGGAAAAACTACCTATCTAGAGGGAGATGAAAAATCTATCCTCTACTCTGACAATCGTCCATCACCCTACTGCCTGTCATCTGATTTCTCCTTTTTATTTTTAGAAGAGGATATTGGGGTAACATTGGAAAATTCACTAGTCGATTAACTGGAAGTTAAAATATTACTTGTAGTTTTATATTCCACCATCTCTATATTAATAGTCAATTATTTTTAAAGAACATTAACATAAGTCATCAAATAAAAATCCCAACTCGATGTATCAAATAGGATTGAAGACCAATATCAAAAATCCTGACCTTCTACGCCCCATTCCCAACAAAAAAAAATAGAATAATTAAGTAGCTTGATGAATCATATAGAATATGAATATATAGAAATAATCTCTTTCTAAAGCTCCATAAACTTTTGAGCATGATCAAAATTTATCATATCAGGAAAGAATTCCTCAAAGAGGTCCTTAATATTTTCCCACATCATCCCATCACATCTTCCCACTATATTCATGATTACCAACTACAGCCTACCCAGTCCTTGAAGCATAAAACATTTAAATATCACATTTTAATCCTCTAGAGTCTCTACCCAGATAAATATCCTCTCAATAATGTCTATTGATTCATCAATATACAAGGGGGATCTAGTTCCCTAGAATGTTGTCGGATACTGGAGTTGAATGTCCTAAGTTTTGTCAACAATTGAACTTGTAGCTCCTCTAATCTATATATAAACTACCCACAAGGGTTCATGTTAGATCTTTTCTATGTATTGAACTACTAGGGAAGCTACAAGATAATTCCCCTTTATACTAACTTATATAATATGTTTGGAAATAGGGGAATCCACCATTGTGGTAGAATTCTGATCAGCTTCTCTTGGTGGTTCCATATGACATTTCTGAAATTTTATTTTCTCAAATTCCCATAAAAACTTATGAATTTTTAAATAACCAAAATAAGAGATCATTTGACAGTAAAAAAGTACACTCAATGGAAAAAATACAACATGATACTCATCTTAAAAGGATACCCAAAACCCCAAGGTACAATCCCCTTAGCACTACCTAAGGACAATCCAAAGTATTTGATACCTACACGTCATTTACAACCATATTTACACAATAATAATAGTATTACAATGTTTATGTAATTAAATTTAAAATAAAAAATTTCAAAATACATTTAATTAATTGAAACCTATATAAATCTAAAACTAACATGTGACATGTAAACATATTTTCCTAATATTAGTGCATGAATGCACCCAAAATCCTATAAATCAAGACACCAACATCAAGTGTATCGCCCATGGTGAAATAAATAAATGGTGATACAAAAAAATAAGAAAAAAATTAAAATGTTCCTTGAAACTCAGAGGTCTAATATAAAATTTTGTCTAGGCATTCATATAGTTCCACTTCCAAAACCCTAACCATCTTATCTCCTATCTACCACATCTCAAATCAAGGAAAAAGAAAGTAAACAAGTACTATGATTCAATTTTTTATCACCCCATACAAATCATCATGCCTAGATGGAGTGCCACATAACTTCAGGAATGCCTCCCCATATGTAAGAGGTTACTAAATAATAGTGAGGGCCATAGAGGCATAATTGGGAGACTATAAGCTTGGTAACAAAAACCCAATAGAGAATACTATCTAATAAAAAACAACATTATTAATAACAATAAGTGAAATCTACAATCCAACCTACAACATCATAAAGGATAAGATTATCAACCCATACTATAACAATATGACATACCAATCATATAATCCAAACCAGAATAAAGGATCCAACATATGATAGATCATTTTACTAATTCAAGGGAAACAAATAAGTAACACATGACATAACATCTAAGACCCAAAGTCTTCGTAGGAATTTCCTCACACCAGTTTTATATTCCTACTCAATTACCCAATCTAGGGTCTTTTTGTGACAACCGGGCCCCGGTGACAGCACAACCACCCCGCCTTAACAAGGCCGTCGGGTCCTGGCCCACCAGGTACCACCGGTTGCCCCGCAGACATGTGGGGCCCACCCCAGGGTCCACCCACATGCCTGAACGGGTCATCTGACTAATGATAGTCCCCACAGGCCAACACATGTCCTTTCCAGTGTGCTTTGTCCTCACTCACACACACCCTGGGGAACTTCCCAGGAGGTCACCCATCCTGATCACTACTCCAGGCCAAGCACGCTTAACTGTGGAGTTCTAATCAGACAGGCTCCCGAAAAGGAAGGTGCACCTTGTTGACATGAGTCATATCATTTAGTCATTTAACCCTTTATCATTTGGGGATGTTACACTTTTCCCATAACTATATCCTTTATAATAAAATTAACATTCACATTGAGATGTAGATAAAATATGGGAGCATAAAACCCAAAAAGGACACCACCAACTATCCTTAACACTAGTTCCAAATATACCCAAGTGTGTGTGACGACATGAACCAATGAACAATGAAAAATAAGAAATCATACATGTGAACACTTGTGAAAGGTCATTGAAAACTAGATTTATATTCTTTGGCTCATTTATAGAGGGAATTTCATATGCTGTCCTGACATACTCGGCCAACTGTTCACCTATCCATACCCACTATAAATGGATGACTATGTTTTTCTTTTAGGCGAATACTATTTTCGACACAGTTCATTGTTTTGTCAAAATCCACACACCGCGTGTTGACCCAATCTCACAATTATTAGGAAATCCATCACACCATATTTTGAACCAAAATCATAGATCTAGTGAAACCCATAATGTCATCCATGCCCCCATATAAGGGAGTTTTTATCCCATATATCTCTACATTATCACTCAATTGTAAGGACATATAATTCATACATGAAACACAAAAGCTATAATAAGGAATTTCGTAATCATATAATGTTAGAAAAGATTAATATATAAAAAACACATCCTAATATGAATCATTTCCATAATAGGTCTCATGGGATATATAATAAAATTAAAAAATCATGTCAAACACCTATATATATAGTCTCCATATAGTAAGGAATTCCTTCCACTAGTGCAGTGATGTTATGATAAAAAAATCACCTACCAATTCAATTTGTACAAAAAAATCCCTAGATACATACCTATTAAATCATGTGGTAAATCTAGGATCATTATATAAGAAAGAAAACACCCCTAAGGGGTTATAATAGATAATAAATTCTTATGAAGAGCTGCTTCTATAAAAAATCTTGGACCAAGCAAGAAGTAAATGCCAATTCTCTAGATAGGGTTTCCATTTCTATCAAAAATTGAAAATTATCTAATTAGATAATACTATAACTCCAACATATAATCATAAAATCAATGATATTATGTTTTTCCAGGATAAATAGGAATTATCTATCAAGATTAAGAATAACAAAGAAAAATGATCACATAACTTAAATTTTTACAACCCAAAGAATCTAAATTTATTTAGAATTAGAACTTTAAGGGAGGAGAATCACCAAAATAACTACCAGAGTCCATAATTTTGAGATATATAGGAATAGGATAAAAAATGAGGTGACTAGAGAAGGTTTAAAATTTAAAATTCAATTTTTAGATTAACTAATTGTTTTGCACAGTTTAGTAGAATATTTTACTAAACATTTCACCAACCATGTGAGGTTTACTTCCTCTTTTGGGAAACCACATGATTTGGATACATGGTTTGGTAAGAATTCCTTTCACCTCTTTCTTGAGACATTTGGTTTTATAGTGAATTAATTTGGTTAGATATAACTGTGAGCCACACATTGTATAAATCCAGCATGCCGAATAGTTTCCTAGAGAGGACCACATGATTTTCTCTTACTGTTCTCAAACAAAGCACCCCCATAGAGGCCTCAAAAACAATCTAAAATAATCCAAAAATTATGCGATATGTCACAAATAAAATCATAACTCAAAAAAAACTCAAATAAGTGACGAAATTAAAGCATAAAGTGCCTAAAAAGTATATACCATTATGACCTGATCATTAGGTTTAAAAAAACCCATACCTTCTAGATTGATCATCAATGAATATCACAAAAATAAAAATAATCTCTAGGTGAATTTGTTCTTATAATTTATATATATATGCATGTATCAAATATAAAAAAAATACTCTTTTTATAGTAAATATCTATAAAATGGAACTTTCTATTTTTTTCCCATGATGCAACCAACACAAGTATCCAAATGTAAACCTTTGATTCTTGGAAAGATGCCATTATTGGAAATAATTATTTTTCCTTTTTTCACTCGAGGGGAAAATTTGTTTGTACCACAGTTCTATAAAAAAACTTTTGGATATTTTTCTCACACTACTGCATAGTCCAGTGCATTTGAGGTGGTCGTAGGTATTTTTCATCACTTAAACTATTACCATGTTACCATTAGAAAGCTTCCATCTTTTATCATTGAATGAGATATCATAACCATCATCATCAAGAATTTTGGGGGACATAATATTGAAGAGAATATCATGAACATTATTTAAATCCTTAAAAAATAAACTATATCTAATATTAGTATATGGAGAAATATTATCAATAAAATGTTTTTTAATTCAACATTATTTCCCATCCTCATATGTTGGAAACACCCCATAGTGTAATATGAGAAGAAATATCATCTCATAGAGAATTGTTTGGAAGAACCTAAATCAATAACTGATATCAAATCAATTATTTCAAGGTTGAACCATTCATCTTGTAGAATAATAATTATATTATCCTTAACAAATAAAATATCAATATTTTTGGGATTACCTTCTTGATTCCTTTTCTCTTATATTAATTTATAACATTATTGGATAAAGTGACCATGATTTCCACAATGGTTGTACTTTATGTTGTATATTGATCTGGATTTTAACTTCTTACTACATTTTTGATTTTGGTCATGTGGTTATTTTCCTATAATGATTCCCTCAAATTTCGTTTTTCCTTATATTTTACTAACAATATCTTCTAATTCAGGAGTATTTTCCTCTTCTTTCCTTTGGGATTATTTATTCAACATTTTTTCCTTTATCATTTTCATATAAATATTTCCATCAAGAGTTGGATTATTAACTAAAACCATTATAATAGATTCTTTTATATTAATTGGTATCCTTTATCAGTACTAAAACAAAGTTCTAATTAATTAACTACCTATATCATTGTGAAAATGACTATGTTTTTTGTTTTTAAATACTCTAAATATTATTGGGCAAGTCGTTGAATTCGGTTCCAATGCTGGAAAAAATATTGGGTGTCATTAGAATCCTATAAGGAATGTAATATATATATATATATATATATATTATTTTGTGGAAATAATTTTGGAATTTATAATGTATCTTTTAATAGGGATCTCAGTGGGGAAATCTAAGACCATGGTAGAGGTAAGAATGTGGGTTTTACATTAGGTAGTATCGAAATTTTAATTTCATTG
This sequence comes from Viscum album, assembly GCA_963277665.1. Classification (NCBI taxonomy): domain Eukaryota; kingdom Viridiplantae; phylum Streptophyta; class Magnoliopsida; order Santalales; family Viscaceae; genus Viscum; species Viscum album. The sequence goes on from OY728166.1 coordinate 492,272,638, forward strand.
GGCCCTATAATAATGCATAGTTTTTGGAGGATTATATGAAACTAATTAATTAATTAATTATTTTGTATTAGTTATCCAAACTATATTTACTCTATTTATCCCCTACTTAATAAAATATTTATGTTTAACCAAATATCTACGAGAGATATGAGAGAAGATGTGGTAGATCTCTTCAAGTAGGATAAGAGAATAAGAGGATTGATGAATAAATTCATAGGATTACCAACAATGTTAGTGTGAATAAATTCTTCACTGATGATATATCCATGTTTATTGAAGGACATCATTATTTTTGGATTTTCTCCATTTTTTGTTATTTTTAAAAATTCTTAATCAATTTATCCCTTATCCCTAAATTGAGTGTGGCCCAGTCAACTTATCTTTTTCCTCATTGTATTTTAATGTCATTTAGTCTAAATATTTCTCTATTCAACCCTATTTATAATTGTTTTACCAAAATTCATATTTAGGATAGTGATGTCCACCATATTTATTAACATCTTTCATTTCATTCATTTATACCACCTTTCTCCATGTATTTGTTTCCATCCTCGATTGGTTGATGATTTGAATAATACCCATCTTATTTGAATCTAGATCAAATCATGGAAAAGATTTTTTGTATTATGATTAGTGATGGAAACCTTTTCACATGATAGAATACTTCATTGGTCGTGAAATCATGAGTGGAAAATAAAATTTAATAGATTTCTAAGAGTAAATATAGATGGGTTATAGGATTCAATTAAAAATTCAGTCTCAATTGATTGGTATCTATAAATAAATCTCTAGTGGATAATTTTCTAATAATTATGTGGTCAGATAATATTCGGGAAAATTCTAGTGTGAGAATAGTGGTTGTAGAAAAAAAAATAAATAGTTGCAATTGAAATTGGTTTGAAAAAAACTAACTAGATTACTTCAAGTTTGGTAGAACTCACACCATGTACATCAGGGATATAGTGGATAGGGTTTCTGTCTAAGATAAATATTACATGCTACATGATTAACCCTCATATAGTTTTACCCTAATCAGGTTTCTTAGTTTATAAATGGAGTTCACACACGGGTGATCTTTTTACCTCACACACCATGTTGGATAGGGCCACACACCATGTACCTTGAATTCACATGACACTATAGGATGGAGTACGTTATGAGTACCAACTGGGACCCCAAACAATATGTATGGTAACCTACATTCCATGTGTGTGTACCCATACATTTCATTTGCGATGTCGGTCTATAACCAAACTATTATCTTGGGCTACACACCGTGTACCTTAAGGCATACACCATGTATATATTACTTTCATATCCACCTCCTAGTAATGTATACTCATTCAAAATAGGTTTTGTATAGTCTAGTATTCCACCTTTATTTCCTTTTTATATATAACATGATGGTTTATTTATCTTTGATATTCGATATATAGCACAATATGGTGTGGGAAGTTTCATCTCTTCAACACTGGTTAGTTGGTGACCGAATTCATGCATGATCCTCAGAGCGATATTATGGTCGGTATTCACCTGATAGAAATGATTTAATCAAGGAATGGGTCCCCTAATATATTTTTTTAGATTCGGTCAATCCTCCCCCCATCCACACTCACCTAGTGTATGGGTCCTCTAATTGTAGATTTAGTACTATCCCAGGTTGGAGCTCAGGTGGGTTGCGGGTCCTATACCAAGGTCTGTTCTCCCTCAAATATTATATACTCCATGGAATGTGTGGGTAGACCACTAAATATTTGATGAATTTATGAGGATATTTGTATTGGTTGGTTTAGGTTTATGGAATGTGAGGGTATTCTACAAGTAGTTGGCTATGAAGATTGATACCACTCCAATTATATTGATATCTTCATTGAGAATAAATGGGTTTCTCTAAACCTTTCTTTGTGATTTACATTTATGATCTAATTGATTATTTATGTTTGTTTATGGTTTTTGGAGAATCATAATGGATATGAATATACTCACTACTACATGGGAATCATGCCAAAAAATTTCATGTCTTATGCTGATGACAACCTATAAGATGGGGATCTTGGTTGAATATCTGTTTTCACAACTTATAAGTAATTAGTGGTGGTGTTGAATTAATAGAATATGGTTTTTGGGATAGTTTTTGGGACCATAATTATAATATATTCTTGGTTGGGATTCCCTTTCTATTGGACATGTGCCTTTTACTTTTTCATTTATCTTTATGTTTTACTATGCGCGTATGGATCCTAGTGGCTGTGGAATGCATTTATTACATTAATTAATTTATTGTGGGACGTATGGAGGTGTGTTTTGAGTATAATTATTTTAGTTTTAGTCCACTCATTTAAGAGTTATACCTACTCATTTCTAGTCACTAGTCTCTAACCTATTGGAGGTGGGATTGGGGTGATGCCCTTAATCCATCACCATCCAAAAAAAGTGTAGTGGGTCGGGTCATGTTAGAGTGGTATCAGAGAGATGTTTTCCTAGGGAAGGTATTTTGAGGTATTTATTATTTATTGATTGATTTTTTATTTTGGGAAATGTTGTTAAGGTGTCTTCAGTTTTTCTCTTAGTTTAGGGTCCTTAGTGATGGTGTGCGAGTAGATGTATCCAGAAACTAGGAAATTGATGTCCTTCTTGTCAACTCAGTGCACTAAGACACCAATTATAGGAAAATAATGGTACATTCATCATATAATAATGTGTTATTTATATTTCGTGTCATTCTTGAGTCAACTCCCCTAATATTCTCTTTTAATAATGGTTTGTCTTGTTAACATTTTGGATGTTGTCATTTAAACAACAAGCCAAGATCCTGATTTTGGTTCATTTTGATGAAAAATTGAGGGATAATGCCTCTTTTCAGGGACTGGTTCTTGATATTTTTCATCCAGTAGGGTAGCGAGTAGTGCGACCACTCATTAAAAAAAACTATTAATAAAAATAAAAAATTACAATCATAATAATTTTTTCTATAAAAAAACCCATATACATAGAGTTCAGTGACAATAATGAAGGTAAGTTGGTCTTTGCAATGGGAGAACACATCGGTACTATGTCTGATAAGTAGATAGGGGTGGAGACTTGTGAGACAGAAGGAATTCACCCATGAAGATATGAAAAGTTAGAAAAGGTTTGTAAATAAGGGATGAGAGGAGGATATTGTGTGTGTGTGTGGGGGGGGGGGTGATGTCGGTGCAGTGAAGCAGGATATTGTGGGGGTGAGGGAATTGTAATGACCCAAACTTTTTAAATAGTATATTAACTTACTCTTAACAATTTAATAGAGATGTTAATGGTTAATGCAGAAAGAGGAGTTGATGGCTTCATCCAGTAGACTCGAACCTTATGAAGCCCACTTATCAGAGCTTGGGAAGGAGGTAGCATCTGTGGGCTTCGCTTTGGACCAAGCCCAAGCCGAACTCCAGTGTGTCAAGCTTGAACGGAAATGCCTGCGAGAGAAGTTCAAGTTAGTAGAGATTACTACTAGGGAAATGTTATCTGAGACTCCCTCAGATTCTCTCACCATAGCACACCTTACACTTAGGTCATATTCCGGTGTTATAAGGGGTTATGTGATGAGACCCTAGCTTCTTTGTGTAATCCTTCGGGATGAATGAATTGAGATTTCTTCCTTTAGTGATGTTTGTGAAATTTCAAATGTCCGGATAATTTTAGGATGTATCTTATTGATGAATTTTGAAAAAAGGATACTTTAAAATATTTATGTAAACCCTAAATAATAAATGATGTGTAATGATTTTCAAAAAATGGTCTTCTGCAAAAGTGTTCAGTAAGGAATTTGGAGTCTAATAAGATCAACTTATTTTTTGATGAATAGTAAATTATGAATAGTGATTTTACACTTAGGATTAGTAATGTGACCAAATGGATTAGTAATTTCACTCAAAGAAAGTTTTAATATAATTTAGACACCTAGATTAAGTAATGTGATTAAATAAAATGGGTAAATAATGGTTTCATAAATTATTAATCAAGTATTAGTTTTTTCGGGTGAATAGTGTTTTTTTAATTAAACATTTAATTAAAAATAATTAGAAAATTATTTTTATAAAAAGGACTTTATTTTTGAACTCAGAGCATCGATATTATGTTATGGTAATTTTTGGGGATTTTTCTGAAAAAAACGAATTCTCGATGAATAGTGTTTTTATATAAAAATTAAATTAAAATTATTTAGAAGATTTTTTTTATAAAATGGAGTTCATAAATGTAATTAGAACATATATTTTTGGTTAAGGTGAAATTTTGGGATTTTTTTGTGAAAGATGAATTTTTTAGTGAATAGTAAAAATGCAGTTTTAGGGTTTCAGTATGTTTAATGACATCATAACTGTGTCATGATGATGTCATGAGATATTTTAAGGGTTGGCCGGCCATGGGTGGTGAATTATTGTTTTGGGGGCCCCATGTGGCCTAACTCCATGGTAAATTCCAAGGGAGAGCACATGGTTTTGAGAAAAGCACTTGTGAGGTGTCTCTTGGCCATTAATGCCTTGTCCCCTCACTTTCCCTATAAATACCCACCCTTTCCTCCTTTAGTTTTCACTCCCAACTCTCCCCCAACGAAGTTCTGGTCTCCTTACCTCCCAAGGAGTCCTCCCAAGGTACCCCCAAGCCCTCAAGGTCCAAACCTTTGAGTTTTAAGAGTTACGTTTTAAGGTAAGGGATCCGACCCTCTCTCTTTCTTTTCATGTAATCTCTTTTATGTCGTTCCTTTTATGCTCCATGTTCTTATGTGAGAGGATGTTCTTTTATATTCCTCTTACTTCCCTTTTCATGTTTATATGATGAGATATCCCCTCTTACTCTCATCATTTCGTTTTATGAATGTTGAAGTGACGCCGTTAGGCTGCCGAATTTTTAAGGGATTCTTTCACCCTTCTCATTTTTCAAGTTCTATTTTCATGTCAAGTATTTCAATTTACTTTTTATTATGTTAGGGTATTATATCTATATCTATCATACTGATCTTTTATGATCATATGATGAGAGACCCTATTTGATCTTGTCAATTCATTTTTATTGAAGTTTAAGTGACGTCGTTAGGCTGCCGAATTTTCATAAGAGAAATCTAATTTTTGTCTTCCTTCCATGTTTTTCATTTCAAATGTTATGTCCTTAAAATTTCATTACCATGTCCATATATCCTTCTTATTCTGCCCCTCTACCATTTTATGGGTCATTTATGAATGGGTGACCCATGTCCCCTCTCTTTTCAATGTTTTCTAAAACCCCGAAGCATAGCTGTTATGCTGCAGAATTTTCGTCTCAAAATGCCTCTGTCTTTTCTCAAAATTATTTTATGTAATAAAGTGAATACTCAAAGATCTTATTTATACAGGGATATTCACATATATATCAAAATGTTCCATTTTAAATTCTGGGATTTACATACATGAGACCCGCTTTCCCTTCCGTGGGTTTTAAAGTGACATAAAGATCATGTCTTTAAAGCAGTTTTTAAAACGCTATGATTATGAAATGAAACCCATTTATTTTATTCTATATGGGTTATTTATGAAATGTTTTATTATGATATATGTGGATCACATTATAATAAAGGCAAATTTAAGGGTGCGCCCTGATAGCGCTCCAATGCATTGGGTAATGATGTAACCACTAGAGATTACAATTTTCACGATACCTTGGTGAATAACCTTGGTAATTTTCAAATGAAACCTTGGGGATGGACCTTGGTGATATGTTCATGATTGTCTATGTTAAATGATGTAGCCAAATCTTCAAGTTATGAAAAATGTTATTTTTATTATGAAATGCCTCATGATTCCTTTCTCATGCCTTAATGTTTTTTTCTTGACCTTATTGAAGTATCTAAAGTTCACATGTAAAATGTCTCTCTTGTTTCCCTTATTGGGCCTTCTGCTCACCCCTTCTTTTGATGTATGTCCCCAGGTTATGAGATGCAGTAATGAACCTAGGATGAACTTAAAGAGAAGCCTTTCAAGTGTTTAAGAATAATGTTTTATGTTGTTTTCATGTATTATGTTCCTGGTTTCCAAGACACTAAACCTTAAAGATCCTCAGTGTTGTGTAATGTAATGGATGTTTATGTTATAAAAATGCGGGATGCTATAGTTGGTATCAAAGGATGGTTTATTTATTTGTAGAAATTAGGATATAAAAACATTAGGAGGAACCCTATAGAAAAGTTTAAATATAGGAAAACTTCCTGGTATTTTGGTAAGTACCGAGTAAGTGGTTTATCAAACAAATACATCCCTGTCTGGATACGAGCAGGTAGAGACGGCTCTAGCACAGATGTACATAGGGGTAAAACCCGAATACACCACTTTGAGCTAGACTCGAAAGGGAAATGGTGCATGATAACGGGCCTGGCTACACTCTTGGTTACGACACTCCCGGGGGATATGTTTGGTTAATCACAAGCTTTTTATGAATCATTATGAAGGAATTATAGAGAAGTGTAATTGTGTAAGCATGAAGTCTTAGATAAAAGATTCATAAATGAAATAAGTTTCTCACTAAGGTTTTATTCTTTTAGAAAATGGTGGGAAATAGGAGGAACCGTGCAGATGGTGACCGCAATGCACCATGTGCTGACGACCCTCCGATGGAAGCTGGAATGGAAACATTCATGAGAATGATGAACCAACTGACTCAAGTTATGAGTAATAACTTGAATCAAGCTGAGAGGCTGATCTCACCACGAAGGGAACAACTTTATGTTGAGTCCTTTATGCGTCAACGACCACCAACATTCAGTGGATCTACTGGCCCATTGGTTGCGGAACAATAAATAAGCTCCATTGAAAAGATCTTTTTTGTACTTCATTGTTTGGAATAAGAAAAAGTCACCCTTGCTGTTTACCGCCTAGAGGGAGAAGCTGATCAGTGGTGGTCACTGATCAAAAACACGAAGCCACGAGGAGAGATGGAATATATGGAGTGGGAAGAGTTTCGGGGAATATTCTTTAATAAGTATTTCCCTCGTTCGATGAGAACGAGAATGGAGAAATAATTTCTCGAAATGAAACAAAAGGAGAATGAATCAGTTCGAACCTACGAGATGAACTTCACAAGGCCTTCCCGTTATACCTCAAGATTCGTCATGGACCCTAATAGTAAGGTTGATAGATTCTTTGGGGGACTACGACCTCATCCGCGGAAGAATCTAGCCAACAAGGACTATGATAGCTATGAAGAAATAGTTCGAAGTGCTATGAAAGTTGAACTAGAGTTTGGGGAGACACAGTGGTCTCACAAATCTAATGAGAAGAAGAGAACTCTAGAACCAAGCCTGGGAAGAAGTTTTGATCAGGAAAGAGGTGGAAAACATATGCAACATGCCACATGCAATAAATGTGGGAAGAAGAATTCTGGGAACTGCTTGATCGGAAGTGGTAAGTGCTACAGGTGTGGAAGAGAAGGCCATATTTCTCAGAATTGTCATAGTGATGTGAAGCCTCAACTTCCCAACACTAAAGACAGAGGAAAGATGGTTCTGGCCCTACCTGAAGTCACATGCTTCAAGTGTGGACAGCTTGGGCACTTTGCTAATCAATTTCCAAATCCGAGGGTGGTGAAGGGGAATCACCATCAACCTCAGCAGAGGCCAAGGGAGAAAGGTCGTGCTTTCGCTATCACACAAACTGAAGTTGATGTTTCAAATGATGTGGTAGCAGGTAATCTTGTCGTCCTCTCAAAACTAGAAAGTACTTTATTTGATTCTGGTTATACGCATTCCTTTATTTCCTCCAAGTTTGCAAGGAATATAGAATCAATCCCCGAACTGCTAGAGGTAGAGTTGTCAGTCAAGACTCCAAGTGGGATTATCCATGCATCAACAGTGTTTAGAGACTCTAGTGTTTACTTTAGTGAGCACAATCTTATCGCAAATCTAGTAGTCATTCCCATGTTGTAATTCGAAGTTATACTAGGGACAGACTGTCTCTCAAAGTATAATGCTAAGATCAAATGTAGAAGTAAGGAAATCTCAGTAGTCTTGAATGAACGACCTACAGTTATCTTCCAAGGAGAGATATCCCGAACTGATCCCTATCTAGAAGCACCTCCTATAGATTTCTTTATGGAGTTAATCGGTGATGATGAAGAAGGAAAAAGGAGCATACAAATATAAGATGTTCCGATTGTTCAGGAATACATGGATGTATTTCCTGAGGAGTTACCTAGACCTCCCCTAGAATGAGAGGTAGAGTTCTCCATTGAACTCATACCTGGGTCTCAACCAATATCAAAGACTCCTTATAGAATGGAAAATGTGGAGCTAGAAGAGTTATAGAAACAACTCCAAGACTTATTGGAGAATGGGTTTATCCATCCGAGTGTGTCTCCTTGGGGAGCACCAGTTCTCTTTGTGAAGAAGAAGGATAGATCAATGCGGCTATGCATTGATTATAGAGAACTGAATGAGATCACAGTGAATAACAAATACCCTCTTCCAAGAATTGGTGATTTATTTGACCAACTTCGCGGGGCTCAATTCTTCCCCAAGACTGACCTTCGATCAGGTTATCATCAACTGAGGGTGAAGAAGGAAGATGTTCCAAATACTGCCTTCCGATCAAGATATGGGCATTATGAGTTTACTGTTATGCCCTTTGGCTTGACTAATGCTCCTGCTATTTTCATGGATTTGATGAATAGAGTCTTTAAGGACTACCTTGATAACTTTGTGGTAGTTTTTATTGATGATATTTTGATATATTCAAAAAGTCATGAGGAGCATGAAGATCATCTGAGGGTCATTTTCAAAACTCTGTGGAAGGAGAGGCTCTTTGGAAAGTTCAGAAAGTGTGAGTTTTGGTTACAACAAGTGGCTTTCTTGGGGCACATCGTAACCAATGAAGGAATCTCGGTTGACCCTGCAAAGACAATGGTTGTGGAGGAGTGGCCTCAACCCACAACAGTAACTGAGATTCGTAGTTTCCTTGGTTTAGCGGGATATTATAGGAGTTTTGTGAAAAACTTTTCATGGCTTTCTAATCCTCTAACCAAGTTGACTCGAAAATGGGTTAAGTTCATCTAGACAAAGGAATGCGAGGAAAGTTTCCAAGAGATGAAGAAGAGATTGGTTACTGCACCTGTGTTAACACTACCCTCTATCAGAGAAGGATTTGTTATTTTTAGCGATGCATCTCTGAAAGGGCTTGGGTGCGTCCTCATGCAAAATGACAAGGTAATTGCTTATGCATCTCGACAGTTTAAGATTCATGAGCAGAATTATCCTACGCATGATCTAGAGCTAGCGGCAGTTGTTTTTTCTCTAAAGATATGGAGGCACTATCTTTATGGGGAGAAATGTCATATATACACCGACCACCAAAGTTTAAAGTATATTTTCACACAAAAAGTATTGAACATGAGACAAAGGAGATGGTTGGAACTTATTAAAGACAATGATTTTTCAATTCATTATCACCCTGGAAGAGAAAACAAAATCGTGGATGCATTAATCAGGAAAGATCCTATTGTTCTGGCAACAATGAGGATCCTAGGAGATCCCTTGATTAATGATCTAGTAAAACTGGACATAGGAATTGTAAGGGAAGGGACATCATCAACCTTATCCCAAATGATTTATCAACCTTAATTACTAGAGAAGATCAAGAAGGCTAAAAAAGAAGATCCTTTACTGCAGGAGAAGTTTGAGGCTGTAAAGGATGGGAAGTTCCCTGATTTCAATATTGATCAAGAAGGTGTATTGAAATTTCGTACAAGAATATGTGTTCCATCTATTCCAGAGATAAAGAAAGAATTGATGGATGAAGCTCATAGCTCTACCTTCTCTATACATCCGGGAAGTACTAAAATGTATATAGACCTTTGTGATCATTATTGGTGGGATAACATGAAGAGGGAGATTGCTGATTACACTACAAGGTTCCTGGTGTGTCAGCAAGTAAAGGAAGAACGACAACTTCCTAAGGGGGTATTACAACCGCTACCCATACCAGTATGGAAGTGGGATAATATCACCATGGACTTTGTAACTTGTCTCTCGAAAACATGCAAAGTAAATAATGCGATATGGGTTATTGTGGACCGTCTCACCAAGACCGCCCATTTTATCTCTATTCGGGAAGATTTCTATCTAGATCAACTTTCCAAGATATACGTAAAGGAAGTGGTGAGGCTGCATGGGGTACCACTATCCATCGTGTCTGGTCGTGATCCAAGATTCACATCAAAATTCTGGAGAAGTCTTCAACATGCTCTGAATACTAAATTGAATTTTAGTACGGCCTATCATCCTCAAACTGATGGCCAATCTGAAAGGACTATTCAGACACTCTAAGACATGCTGAGATTATGCTCAATGGAATTTAAAGGTGGATGAGATCAACACCTTCCATTAGTTGAGTTCTCCGATAACAACAGCTTCCATTCGAGTATTCAGATGGCACCTTATGAAGCTCTATATGGAAAGCGATGTAGAACTCCTACATGTTGGGATGAAGCTGGTGAGAGAAAGCTTCTTGGGCCTGATCTTGTGCAAGAGATGACAGAACAGGTTCATGCCATCCAACAACACATAAAGGTTTCTCAGAGTCGACAGAAGAGCTATGCTGACAACCGTCGAAGGGACTTGGAGTTTGGTGTTGGTGACAAAGTCTTCCTTCGAATTTCTCCATGGAAGAGAGTCATGCGGTTTGGGAAGAAAGGGAAGCTCAGCCCTAGGTACATTGGCCCCTATGAAATCCTTGATCGCATAGGAGAAGTAGCCTATCATCTAGCACTTCCACCGAACCTAGATCAAGTTCATGATGTCTTCCATGTATCTCTCTTGAGGAAGTACATACCCAAACCTTCGCATGTACTGAACCCAGAGGTGGTACAACTGGAACATGACCTCTCTTATGAGGAGCAGCCAGTGGAGATCTTGGATCGTAGAGACAAGGTTCTACGAAACAAGACTACCCACCTTGTGAAAGTGTTGTGGAGGAATCATAAATATGAAGAAGCGACTTGGGAGCCTGAGGAAACAATGAAGCAAAAGTACCCTCACCTTTTCGACTAGGCCTCAAGTATAAAATTTCGGGGACGAAATTTCTTAAGGGGGGAAGAATGTAACGACCCAAACTTTTTAAATAGTATATTAACTTACTCTTAACAATTTAATAGAGATGTTAATGGTTAATGTAGAAAGAGGAGTTGATGGCTTCATCCAGTAGACTCGAACCTTATGAAGCTTACTTATCAGAGCTTGGGAAGGAGGTAGCATCTGTGGGCTTCACTTTGGACCAAGCCCAAGACGAACTCCAGCATGTCAAGCTTGAATGGAAACGCCTGCGGGAGAAGTTCAAGTTAGTAGAGATTACTACTAGGGAAATGTTATCTGAGCCTCCCTCAGATTCTCTCACCATAGCACACCTTACACTTAGGTCATATGCCGGTGTTATAAGGGGTTATGTGATGAGACCCTAGATTCTTTGTGTAATCCTTTGGGATGAATGAATTGAGATTTCTTCCTTTAGTGATGTTTGTGAAATTTCAAATGTCTGGATAATTTTAGGATGTATCTTATTGATGAATTTTGAAAAAAGGATATTTTAAAATATTTATGTAAAACCTAAATAATTAATGATGTGTAATGATTTTCAAAAAATGGTCTTCTGCAAAAGTGTTCAGTAAGGAATTTGGAGTCTAATAAGATCAACTTAATTTTTGATGAATAGTAAATTATGAATAGTGATTTTACACTTAGGATTAGTAATGTGACCAAATGGATTAGTAATTTCACTCAAAGAAAGTTTTAATATAATTTAGACACCTAGATTAAGTAATGTGATTCAATAAAATGGTTAAATAACGGTTTCATAAATTATTAATCAAGTATTAGTTTTTTCGGGTGAATAGTGTTTTTTTAATTAAACATTTAATTAAAAATAATTAGAAAATTATTTTTATAAAAAGGACTTTATTTTTGAACTCAGAGCATCAATATTATGTTATGGTAATTTTTGGGGATTTTTCTGAAAAAAACGAATTCTCGATGAATAGTGTTTTTATATAAAAATTAAATTAAAATTATTTAGAAGATTATTTTTATAAAATGGAGTTCATAAATGTAATTAGAACATATATTTTTGGTTAAGGTGAAATTTTGGGATTTTTCTGAGAAAGATGAATTTTTTAGTGAATAGTAAAAATGCAGTTTTAGGGTTTCGGTATGTTTAATGACATCATAATTGTGTCATGATGATGTCATGAGATATTTTAAGGGTTGGCCGGACATGGGTGGTGAATTATTGTTTTGGGGGCCCCATGTGGCCTAACTCCATGGTAAATGCCAAGGGAGAGCACATGGTTTTGAGAAAAGCACTTGTGAGGTGTCCCTTGGCCCTTAATGTCTTGTCCCCTCACTTTCCCTATAAATCCCCACCCTTTCCTCCTTTAGTTTTCACTCCCAACTCTCCCCCAATGAAGTTCTGGTCTCCTTACCTCCCAAGGAGTCCTCCCAAGGTGCCCCCAAGCCCTCAAGGTCCAAACCTTTGAGTTTTAAGAGTTACGTTTTAAGGTAAGGGATCCGACCCTCTCTCTTTCTTTTCATGTAATCTCTTTTATGTCGTTCCTTTTATGCTCCATGTTCTTATGTGAGAGGATGTTCTTTTATATTCCTCTTACTTACCTTTTCATTTTTATATGATGAGATATCCCCTCTTACTCTCATCATTTAGTTTTATGAAAGTTTAAGTGACGCCGTTAGGCTGTCGAATTTTTAAGGGATTCTTTCACCCTTCTCATTTTTCAAGTTCTATTTTCATGTCAAGTATTTCAAGTTCATTTTTATTATGTTGGGGTATGATATCTATATCTATCATACTGATCTTTTATGATCATATTATGATAGACCCTATTTGATCTTGTCAATTCATTTTTATTGAAGTTTAAGTGATGCCGTTAGGCTGTCGAATTTTCATAAGAGAAATCTAATTTTTGTCTTCCTTCCATGTTTTTCATTTCAAATGGTATGTACTTCAAATTTCATTACCATGTCCACATATCCTTCTTATTCTGTCCCTCTACCATTTTATGGGTCATTTATGAATGGGTGACCCATGTCCCCTCTCTTTTTAATGTTTTCTAAAACCCCGAAGCATAGCTGTTATGCCAAAGAATTTTCGTCTCAAAATGCCTCTCTCTTTTCTCAAAATTATTTTATGTAATAAAGTGAATACTCAAAGATATTATTTCTACAGGGATATTCACATATATATCAAAATGTTCCATTTTAAATTCTGGGATTTACATACATGAGACCCGCTTTCCCTTCCGTGGGTTTTAAAGTGACGTAAAGATCATGTCTTTAAAGCAGTTTTTAAAATGTTATGATTATGAAATGAAATCCATTTATTTTATGATATATGGGTTATTTATGAAATGTTTGATTATGATATATGTGGCTCACATGATAATATAGGCAAATTTAAGGGTTCTCCCTGATAGCGCTCCAATGCTTTGGGTAATGATGTAACCACTAGAGATTACAATTTTCATGATACCTTGGTGAATAACCTTGGTAATTTTCAAATGACACCTTGGGGATGGACCTTGGTGATATGTTCATGATTGTCTATGTTAAATGATGTAGCCACGTCTTCAAGTTATGAAAAATGTTATTTTGATTATGAAATTCCTCATGATTTCTTTCTCATGCCTTAAAGTTCTTTTCTTGACCTTATTGAAGTATCTCAAGTTCACATGTAAAATGTTTCTCTTGTTTCCCTTACTGGGCCTTCTGATCACCCCTTCTTTTGATGTATGTCCCCAGGTTATGAGATGCAGTAATGAACCTAGGATGAACTTAAGGATAAGCCTTTCAAGTGTTTAAGAAGAATGTTTTATGTTGTTTTCATGTATTATGTTCCTGGTTTCCAAGACACTAAACCTTAAAGATCCTTAGTTTTGTGTAATGTAATGAAAGTTTATGTTATAAAAAGGCGGGATGCTATAGGAACTCTGAGAGAAGAGTATCATAGTACTATAGTGGGTCACCCATAGTGGATAGGTTAGTAGGGAATGTTATTTGGAGCCATGGAACAGAGGGTAAGGTTGAGAGAATAAGTGGAGAGGTGAAATTGGGGGAGGGGTGATGGGTTTCCCCTGCTAATCATATTTCCCCATCCAAGGGGCTCGCTAGGCTTTCTTCTTGGCTAACCCTGGTTACCATATTTCTTTTGGGGTTGATATGACTGTTAATATTTATATTTCTTACTATTTTGGTTTTTGGGGCATCTTACTGGGTATGTATATACTCTCCCCTTCATGAGATTTGTCTGCACATGTTTTGTCTCATGTAGATGACAGATAGATCGACAGTTAACTTAGTGAACTTGTTTACCATATTTCTTTATGTATTTTACATTATGTTTATGTACTTTTATGATCTTTCTATTTGTTATTGTATGCACAATTTACACTCTGGATGTTTCTGTAATTTATTATATTCCTACACTATTGTATGGATTTGGTTGTGTGTGTGCATGTAGGTACTTATGATAAGGCCTATTTTTTCAATGATATGTCTACTAAGTGCTAGTCTTTAGCCCATTTCCAATCGAGGTAGGGTTGGGGTGTCTCACTGGAATTAACACTGGACAAGCAGGCCTCTGTGGATCATTTCATGACATCTACTCCTAAAAAAATCTCTCATGTGTGGAATATTATATACAACACAATAGAATCTCATCTGGACAATATAATCTATCATTTTTCATCACTATAAAATTATACATTCGGCACTTCAACTATGTTTCAATGAATTACAATGGATAATTTCATTGTAATTGTTTTATCAAAATAATTCAATCAAACTTCATAAAATACATAATTTTAAAAAACAATTGTCATTTCAATACCACAGTCTTTTAAAATCCATTTTTATACAATAAATCAATTATATTTGAAACCATGTAACATGATGCATGATGTGACATTATTTCATCAAACTTTTTGGCATCATTTTTGGTGGATTAAATGTGTTTTAAATATAAAATAGAACTTATAATAGATATTCTTTTATCTAGAAAAAATCTAGTTGAATTTGTTGTTCATTGAATAGTTTAACAAAAATATATCATTTTGGTTGCTTAATTGATTAACGTATTTTGTGCCATTTTTTTAATAATTTATGAAACATTTCTATTGAAAATTTAAATGATGATGAATTTAGAATTTTTTGTTTTTAGGAAGATACAATGAAAATATTACAAATGGTTGGAGCGACCATCGACCACAATAATATTTCTCAAAATTTGGAAATCTAATTGATCAACCATGTGTCAACCTCATTGACCAGATGGATGAAGAGAATAAATGAATGTTCAAATGCAATGACCATCATCCATAGTGACTGAAACCATATTTTTATTGGCCAAAAAATAAAAATAATGGATAAATGTAGAGACATCTACCATAAAAAAAAAGTAGAAGCATTTGTGCCCCTACTCATAGTCGATCATCTGGATCAACCACACACCTATGTCCACCCAAACCAAATACCCATGTCTTCTCACCAACCACTACTGATGATGCGCGCTACCAAGACACACATGAACCATATTTTTACCTCTACCATAGATGATGAATCTGGTTGGAAGTGTCTCACCTACCACAATTGAATATTATACAAACCACCACTATAGAGAGGATAAAAATTTCCATGATTCTCATCCCTATTTAAAAGATGATTGGATTTTGAAATAACAAGAATTTCCAGAGTCATAACTAATCGATGTGTCTCATATGTTGTAATCAATTCACCTCTAAGATTCATGAGAACCCACTATGAGAAAAGATATAGGGAAGGTGTCATGTGATTGAAGATTTATGAAACCCCATCCTGAACCTGTGTGTATTAATGGGAGATTGATTCCACCACCGTGAATTAATCATTGCACCTTTGTTGAAGGGTTCCACCTAGAACACCCATGTATAATCTCTAATATCACCATTTAATATCCAATCACAAAGAGAATGAATCCTAAACTTTAGCTAAGTAATATCACTTGAAAATATACCCAACTCAGGACTCTGATGCCCCTGACATATGTTTTTTGAAATTTACTACTAGAGTGATTGGGAAAAGACTTTGAACTGTACATGAATTTGGGATATGACTTATATAAAAGGCCCAATCCTATTCATCTTAAGCCCACAAAATAATTTGAGACCAGTCACTCCATATGTCCAACTCTACACAAAATGATTTCAGGACAAAGAATGATTCATCTGCTAAAATATAGAGATCGATCAAATTAAAAAAATGGCTTTCCAAGGAAGATTATTATTACACTGGACCAAAGGGATTGAGGGAATTCAATTTTTCATGTGGAATAAATCTAAGAATGGAATAAGTGGGTTCAAAATTTTATGAATGAATCAAGCGTACATTGTTGGTTTAAAAAAGAACTCATTACATTCAAATATTTGGTATAAAGGTTGATATTTTATCTTTAAAAAAAGTGGGGGATTTTTTATAAAATAGAGATAGTAGTGGGCATAGAGCAGTATGGGATGAAAGATATTAAAGCAGGTTGGAGCACTTTTGAATATTTGGAGGAATTTTATAAGCACTCACCTAGAGCTTCTTCATACTTTTTATTTTCTATATTTCCTCTGTTTTTCAATGTCTATTTTAATTAAACTGAAATATCCTATTATGATTATTTGATAATTTTAGATAGGTTAATGTGATTAAGTTGGTAGGAACTTTTACTTCATTCATGTATAATGTGTGTCTAGATTACTACCATTTTTCATTTTTAAAGTAGTATATATCCATCAATTATTGTAAATCCATGAAAAATAATCCGGTTTTGTTTAGTTTTTTTATACATACCATCTAGAAGTCCATCTGTAAATATGATGGTCCATACCAGAGTAACACATTAGGAACAATTGAGAAGTTGTTTTTGATTTGGGACTAGTTTCTTTATTGGTTAGATTGGTAGATATTGTAGTTAAGAAACTAGAGGACCCATTTATCAACATGTTAGTCATTCAAGAGAAATAACCAGCCTCTTATCACCAGACCTAGAAACAATTATGCATTAGTAAAGTGAAAAATTGAAATAAAATGAATAAAAACAAAATAAGATCCGTATAATAAAATTCTCTCATTCTATCCCTGGACTAATCCCTACCTGCTTGTGATCTTTGCACTCAATCTTATATTGTTGATCATTTCCTTTTTTCCATTTTGTTCTCACAGAACCAATTTCATCACCAACATTGACTTTCATCAATTCACTTTTTCCTTTTCCCTGTCACTATTTTGTTTCCTTGTTTTTCGGTTACTTGGCCACACACAACATTCCATTTTCATATGTCATTACCTATGGATCAACCCCTATTAACTTCTATACTAGTTTTGAATGGGGTTTATAAATTTTAATTTCCCTATAACCCATTAACGTCCTTGGTTCTAACAAAATTTTTGTGTCATTACTGGGGAATGAAATGTGCCATCATGTTACACAAACCCAAAAAAATCAACTCAATATATATATATATTAATAAAACCATATCGAAAATGTTTTGAATGGAAACTAGGTCATTATTAGAGAAACTAGAGGTTTTAATACATGAAATCAATAGAAAACTATGTTCTTTAAAAATAAATAAGAAGCTTCCAACATAAAATATTTAGGAAGATATAAATAAACCATTAAATTAAAACTTCAAACAAGATGAATTATAAACTTACCACAAACTTGTAATGAGATAATAGTTAGAGTCAGGATTAGAGAGTTTTAGGTTCCAACGGTGCCCAAGAACCCATTATTAATTACCTAGACCCCTAGGTCTTGAAACCAGGACATTAAGCAATCTAACTTTTCCATGCATCTGACATACCAGGGATTACCTAATGATGACTCTCTGGACTTTATTAGGAACTTATATTGTATATTATAAAAAATTTCACTTGAGGGATTGAGTGAGAAAGATTAAATGAAGAGAGTATTCTAATTTTTTTTGAATGGAAATGAAGAAATTTTGTATTGATATATGGATGAAGAAATATTTGATTCATGAGACCAATTGAAAAATATATTAGTGAATAATTTTTAACCTTAGAGGATGACTTCTAATATTAGGTAGATAATGTTGGAATTTTTATATGATGAGTGTGATATGTTCCATGAAACTTGGGAAAAAATCAAGGGGCTACTTAGATAGTATCCTAACCACCAGTGTACACCAAAAATTTTCCCAGATACATTTTACAACAATTTCACACTATACAATCAAACACTGGTAAATCAGTCCTCTAAATGAAATTTCTTTGATAAATTTATGATGAGATGAAAGGGATTTTTAACACCTTGAATGAAAAATCACAAAACAAATATTCCATAAGTACAACCATCATTAAAAAAAGCATAACCACTCCCCAAGTAGAAGTTCAGTCTTCTCGATTTTATACAAAAACCACTCAACAAACACTCAGGGAGAAATTTCACCACTATAGAATGTTCGTAAATTCATATTTTGGTTGTATAAATTTCTATATGCTTGCCCAAGATCGTAAGAATACAAATTTTACTGTGTGTAGCGTCATAATTAAAATAATAATTTACCCATTCTTAAATAATTATAGCCAAGGCTATTATATCCATCTAAACCATTCTTGGAGAGAGCAGAGCATGCTGAGACCTAATTCTACCCTAGTTTCCAGTAACATCCTGAGTATAAATTTCATCCCCAACCAAGGGTTGTGACTTATAGTTCTCAAGATGAAGTCAAGGGTATGTTCCAAAAACTGATTCATTGGTTTTATGAAAAAAATAAAAAATGATATTGATAAGGTTGAACAAGTATCTAGGTTTAAAAATCTAGAGTTACAAGTGAGGTGGTTTGTTATAAATATAGTAGGTAGAGATAAGGGTAAACTACCTAACACTATTAAGCTTAATCCTATGGATAATTCAATGGTAGTCAAAACTAGGAGTGGTATACAAACATAATTGAAAGCTTGGAAGGATCCCAAATCTTCCCATTATAAAAATTTGGATAAAACTGAAATAAAAACTCCAGAATCCAACAAATCTAGAAATATGAAAATTCCTACAATAATTTTACCGAATCCTATTATAACTACTGAAAAACACCATAAAAATTCTTTAAAATCAATTAAAATAAAATAAATAAAAATATTTAAGAATAAGGTGAAGGGATACAGATAGTTGTGAGAATGTTTGATCTAATAATTCCTTTTAATAAAGAGAATTAAAAAGGTAACTAATGAATCTAAAATTTTAAAATTTATGAATTTTATAAATAATCTGAACATTTATATTACCTTCCTTGATTCTTTAATTAAAATTCATTCTTATCTAAAATCACTCAATAAAATCTATTTTTACAAGAAATACTTGGAATAATTTTCTACTTATAATCTCATATAGGAGTGTAGCATTGTCTTGAAGAATATGATACCTCTAAAAAATCAATATCTAGAGATATTTGTAATCTATTTCACCTTTGTAGATAGATTTTTTTAGTTTAATTGACTTTTTGATTTTGGAGCTATAATCAATTTGATTCCATTATGCCAACGAGCCTGTACCCTAGTGGTACAGGCTCCTACTTGGCATCCAAAAGACCCAGGATCAAATCCAGACAGGGGAAAATTTCCCAGGTACTATAACAGTATTGGAGCTGGTACTGCAGTAGCAGAAGCACTATAACAGTGGAGGGATTGTAGCAGGTACTATAGCAGTGGTGGTACTGCAGCAGGTACTGTAGCAGTGTGGGTACTATAGTAGTACTGTTCACCGAGGGGTCCTTTGGGCCATTCAAATGGGCTTTCATGCCTTGTATTTAGGCCACTTGGCCTTGGGCCTTCGGGCTATGTAATGGGTCTCCCTCTACCCAGTCTAAAGTGGTCTTTTCTTTCAAATAATAAATTGAGGCTTCGGCCCCAACCTTTGAATTTTTTTTGATTATATTGTCAATATTCTCGCACATGAGATTGTGAGTTTCACAACCCACCGCTACTATTTCATAACTTGTATATCAATCTATTACTCACCCAATTTTTAGGGTATATGACTTGTTAGTATAAGTTTGAAAGCTATTTTTGACTATTTATTTTCACATTTTGGATAGAGAATTTGACTAGGAGGTACCTATCATTATTGGTAGGCCCATTATTCCATCAAGGTGAGGGGTTTTCATTGATGTTTGAAAAGGAAAATTAATTTTTAATATGGGTAAACCGAGAGATAAATTCATTTTTTTTAACAAAACTATAAATTCCAACGATGATAAAATCATACTAGAAGATATTGTTTTAGAATATTAATGATCTATTGATGAGAAGTAGGAAGAGTTTTTTTAGAACTCTAGAATAAATCAATGGTACATTTGATCTCCCAATAGAAACCTGTATAGGAATTAGTTCTACCTAATATAAGGAATTGTTAGATGATTTTGAGGGGGAATAACTGGATCACCTAGATGAGTTTACCATATAACACATTTATACCCTAACTAAGGAATGTGTATTTGAGGAGAAATTTTCTTGTAAATAATACTGATGAAACTTAATATTTTTTAATTATCTTATTGAAGATAAAATACTAGGACCTTAGACCCATCAAACCTAAGAGTCTTTCCATGATCTATGCACCACCAAATCTAGAGATCCAGACCCTACTAGCTCATATGAAATATTCATTTTTAGGTGAATTCTCAACCTCACTATTCATTATATCATCTAAATTATAAGAATTTTAAGATGATAAAATGATGGGTGTATTGAGGATGTATAATTATATATTTTATTGTTATATTTATAATATTAAGGGTGTAATTCCATCATACAACATGCATAAAATTCCCCTGGAACCTGTGTGTAAACAAAGGGTAGAAGCACAAAGAACACATAACCCAAACATGAAATAAGTAGTCTAAGAGGAGGTAATCAATTTTTTGGATGAAGGAATAATATTTACCATTTCATAAAGTCCATGGGTAAGTCATTTCCATGTATTTTATAATAATAGTTGAGTGATAGTGATAAATAATTAAAAGAACTATAAAATTCAAACTAGAAGTGTGACTAAATGGAGAGTCTATATAGTCTATATAAACTCAATACTGCCACTCTGAAGGACCATTTAAAAATTCCATATTTAGACTAAATTTTAGAGTTTGGATGAAAATTATTTTTTTTACTTTGTGTTGGATATTCTCATCACAACCATATTTACTTTGCTTCTAAAGATCAAGAGAAGACAACCTTGACTTTTCAATTTGTAACATTTTCCTACTAGATAATTCCCTTTTGTTTGTTTGGCGATCCAGAAAACTTTCATAGATGAAGGATGGATATTTTAGAAAAGAAATATTGAATGGATTGTTTATTTTTTATGTATTATTTCTCAATATTATGAAGATTTTTTTTTTAATTTTTTGGAAGATATGGAAACTGTTTTTTAGAGATTTCATGAAACAATACTTGTATTAAACTTAGAAAATATACAATTCATAGAGACTTGGGGAATTTTATTTTGTGATAAGGTTTCCAAGAATGGTATTGAGGTTGATAATGTATTGATTGAAGTGATTCATAATTTTCACCCACCTAAGAATGTCAAGGTATTTAGAATATTTTTAGGCCATGTTGTTTTTTATCAGAGATTCAAAAAGGTTTTCCCAAAATTACAAGGCCTTTATTTCATTGATAATCAAGGATGAACCATATGAGTTTGAAGAGAATTTTATATAATTATTTAACTTACTAAAATAGAATCTAATATCTTCATCCATTATAACTTCCCCTTAATGGAACATTTCCTTTTAAGTTATGTGTGATTCTAGTGACATTGTATTTGGTGTTGTTTTTGGGAAGAAAAAGGATAATAAGATGCATGTAATTTATTATTCAAGAAATTTGTTTAATGATACCCAAAATAATTTTTCCACAAAGGAATTCTCAGAAGTGTGTTTTATATTGACATGTTTTTACAATACCTCATTTGATATAAAGTTATCTATTTAACTGATCACTCTCCCCAAAAAGATCAGCTAGCTAAAAAGGATTCTAAACCTATTTTTATGAGATAGCCTCTTCTACTATAATAGTTTTATTTAGTGGAAAATGATAAAAAGGGGGTGATAATGTTATATAAAACCATTTTTCTAGGATACCCAACACCCAAGTTGATGGACCAAGGGTGACAAAAAACTCATTCGTAGATGTAAAATTATTTTCTACTTCTATGAAGATATATTTCTAGTTTATAGATTATACTAATTTCCTAGATATAGGTATTATTTCCAATGTAATTTTACAAAATAAAATAAAGAGGATTATTTTTTAGATGAAATTCCATTTTTTGGGAAGATATGATATTTTTTAAGAGAGGCTATGATGGGTGTCCAAATAGATGTTCTCCCAAGGAAGTGTTACTTAGAATTCCTGAGAGTTCTTATTCTTCACCTTATGGTAGAAACCATATAGGAGAACAGACTAATCAGAAAGTTATATAGACTATCTTTTACTAGCCCTCAATATTTAGGGATACATGTAATATTTTGATAGGTTTTCAAAAATATCAATGGCTAGGAAATATGGGTAAGAGGAATGAGTTACCTTAAAAAGGGATTCAAGAGGTTAATGTTTTCTATGTGCGGGGATGAGACTTTATAGGTCCATTCACATCCTATTATGGGAATGAGTACATACTTGTTTCTATTGATTTTATATCAATGTTTGTTGAGGCATTATCATTACCAAATAACTAGGCTAACAGTATCATAAAATTCATCAAGAAGAATATTTTCTCAAGGTTTGGTGTACCCAAAGAATTCATCAATAACAATTATAGTGAATTTAAAAATGTAAAATTTAAAGGATTTATAGAAAAGTATTGTTATGTGTATAAAACTTATACAACATATCATCCAAATCAAATTCGATTTTTTTGGAGTATCTAATAGAGGATTGAATTTTTTTTTGGAAAAAACTGTGTTCAGTTCTACAAAATATTGGTTTCAAAAGGTGGATGAGGCATTATGGGATTATAAGACATCTTTTAAAACTCGAATAAGGATGGATCTATATAGTATTGTGGTTTTAAATTATTGAAATTTTTCTTTAGAGTTATCAAACATGTTCTTTTGAAAAATAAAGACTTTGAATTTTTATTTTATGTCTTCTAGATAAAGTAAGTTTCTTGAGTAGAGTGAATTTGAGGAAATCCTGAGAGAATATTATGATGCTGACCAGATATATAATGAAAATAAAAAAGATTTTCATGATTCTATAATTCAAAATAGGTATATTAAAGTGGGATAAAACCTGATTCTGTTCATTTTAGGCTTAAGTTGTTTCCTAGTAAACTCAAAATCATATGTTTTGGATCCTTCACCATTTTGACAGTGAAAATAAATAGGGCTATTTAGTTAGTTGGTGAATATGAAATTCCATTTTTTGGGCATTGGTAAAAGATTAAATAATTATTTTAATGGGAATACATAGGGAATGGATATCATCTTCTTCCTTGGGAGTTAAACCATTTCTAAAGTCTAACTAGAGACTATAAACTCATTACATCATAGGAGTCAACCCATGGTTCCTTATTTATCTTTTTTATTTCTTGGTTTTTTTTACCTTGATTAATTTTTTGACTTTATAATGGACTTATTTCTTCTAAGATAATACATTTTCTTTTTTGAAGAATATGTATTTGATATGAAATTTAGTGGTGTATAATTTCAACCGATCTCAAAAATCAATGATGGGTTACTTAATGAAAATTAATGGATAAAAACTCTCCTAACTTCCACATATAGTTAATTTATTTTTTTGTAGAATATTAAAGTTCTTTTTGTTTAAATTATTAGGATTAAAACATTACAATCATAGTGTTAATTTCAAATAAAAATATAAGAGTGATTTTGAAAAAACATTAATGATAAAAGCTTCACATTCATGGGTGTTTTTTATTTTTTTTATTTTTTTAATTATTATTATATAATGTGGCATGTTGAAAAAAAGTAATCATGGCAGAACACAAATCATTATTTTAAGTAAACTTTTTGAATTTATTTTCACTCTTAAGATTTCATATATTTCCTCTATTATATTGATTATCATACTTCTTTTTTAGCAGAATTCTGAAAATATTTTAGATCTATTTCACAATCAAAAGAATTCACTTATTTCAAAAATAAAAACTATATTTTGACAATTGATTGGATGTGTGGAAATTGTTTTTTTAAAAATAACATCAAACCCTTAAAAATCCCTTAACTAATAAAGTTTCACCTTGTTTTGATCGAAACTATTCAACCACTATAGGATTCCACATCCGGGACAATGTTATGTTTTATATGTTTGGGAGAGGGGGCTTTATATATACCTTAGTTGTGCTAAAATTATATATACATCAAAACCCCCTAAATTTGTTTAATTATATACACATCAAAAACCCCCAAATAATAAAAATACTTCCCTTTTGAGCATTAATTCATGATTTTTGTAAATAATTTTATAATTTTATTAATAAATGAATTTTTTGTGTTTCTTAATGTTATAAAAATAAGAACACTTTTTGTCATACCTAGGTGAAATTCCATGCTTATTTTGAGTGATTTCACGTGGTCTAATGTTATGAGGATTGAGTGATTTATGAGTGATGTTTCCACTACTCTCATGGATATACTATTAAGAAACTAGGAAAAAGAATTTTGATATGATAGATTTGTGTGGAATTGGAACTATAAATTGAAGAATCCTGAGTTTGTACATGAACCTAGTTACTTTTCCATGGTAAAATGGAACACTTAAGGGAGATAAATTAATAGATATTATTATAAATCCTTTCAATTTGGAGTAAAATAGGAAACTATAATCCCATGGAGAGTCTGTGAGATAAGGGAACTAGGTGTGTTGTTAACATAAATCCATAGAATAATTTAATATGTTCCTTGAATAGTTATTTTCACAAACTCATGGGTGGGAAAAATTCAAATAAAAGGCCTTGTAAAAAATGAACTCATTCTCATGAGAATAATGTTGAATCCAAATGAAAAAGTAAAAAAAAATTATAAGAAAGTATTTTGAGTTGTATCAAAAAAGTGGAATGTGGAATGTAGTTTTGAAGAACCTAGGAGAGAGACAAATATGGTGGTTCCTCATATTATAGATTTTATTGCACATGAATCTATTTGGACTTTACTCATTGAACTACAATTTAATCTAGTGTTTAAATAGGGTAGTGTGAAGAATTCAGATATGATGCATGGCATTCTTAGTAATGAAAGATTCAATGAGTCACTATGATTTGGGAATATGTACTTGAACCTAGGAAGGATGATCATAAATTTTTTTAGGAGTATTTGTAAAAAAATAAATTGAATTATTTTTTTTTTCAGGGAGGAAAATTCACTAAGTTTTAGTTAATTTAACGTTGCATTATTTTAGAACACTTCTCCTAATCTATTTCTGTGAAATAAATTTGTTTTCAATATATAATTGTACTTATAAAGGATAACTGTTTAATCTGGAAAAAATCTTGTTAAATTTGATGTTTATTGAATAGTTTAATATAAAAGTCTCTTTTTGGGTGATTAATCTACTATATATATTAATTCAAGATTTCTATATTCCACATGTCACATTCACATTCATCCATATCATTTTTCCTATACAAGTCCTTCCTCCACTTCTCTACGTCGCCCCTCTATGTAGTATCTCATCCTTTTTCAGTCTCCCTCTTCCACTCTCACTGATGTTATCGGGCGCCACATCCCCCGCTCAAGAATTCCTTCCACTGTGATTAGGGTTATACACAAAATATACTCCACCTCCACCTCTACATTCTCTATCATCCGAAACCTCTCACGCATAGTTCCGGCCACCTATGTCCCCTGATTCTTTTAGTCCTTCTCTACGATTCCCTCTAGTGGTTTTTTATCACATCAAATTACACAATGTATATGTGACTCATTTCAGTCTCCCTCATTACCTCTCCCGCTTGGGGTTTCCTTATCACTAACCCAGGGTTTCCACTAAATATAAATACCAGCATCATCACCTCCGATACCTTCATCTTCTTCAGCCACCAACTTTTACTTGAACTTCTACCACTGTCTATTTCTCTCTAAATTTTGAATCCTGTGACATGTGGTGTGATTATAGATTTATATTCATGCACCATGAACTACTCCATCAAAAACCTATATCATCTTCCACGTGAGATTCAACTCCTGCATCATTGTGTCGGGAAGCCGGTAAATATTCGAACTGTTTATTCACATGTTTCTACCAAAAGTCTTGGGTTTTAGGTGACAGACAACTCCTTATTATAATCATTCACTAAACTGAAAAGAACTCGCCACTACTGTCTCCTTCTCATTTGGTTCCAATAGCGCTATCCATTACACTTTTTTTCATCACCATACACTACTTTATACGAAGCCCACCAAGTTCTTCATGAAGTCCTTCCCATCAACAACAGTTTATTCAGAGAACTTACATATCTAAAGTTTCATAGAATGGATATTCTCTTAATTTCAATGATATTTACTTCATTCTATCCATCATGATTTATTTGGAGTCAAACCAGATGTAACGAGACAATGCAACTATAGTTCTGCTATTAAAATACTATAACTCCCCTACCATTCATTTGTTCGACCATTCTTTCTTCAACAATAATTCTTAGAAGAGTTTTTCTTGATTTCTTCATCACATCAATGTCTTCTATATAGTCCGATAATTGTAACCTACTCCATTAAATATATAATTCTTCCACTGTAATTGTTGTAATTAAATATAAATTTCATTAAGATCACAATAACTATCATGGATAACATGCACAATATAGTAATTAAAGTGACTTATAATATAGGTTATATATAAATTTTTTTATTACATTATTATGTTCAACTTCTTGAGAATTAAATAGAAAGATACATAATATAAACACAGAATCTCCTTTGACATTTAAAAAGGAAAGGATTCAAATAAGACTACTAAGGAAACAACAACAAACTTGTTATCTTATTTTTATTATGTACACATTAAAGTGTTCCTTTATTTATCATTCAAATTTCATATGTAATTACAAAATTTAAAATATCACAGGTTAAATATCCCTTGAAAATATTACCTCAACTAAATAGTTAACACACATAGGATGCACTCAAAGAGGAGCAAACACACTATTGTCACCTATACCCACTGATGGTAACCTCATATTACAATTTCTATTGCATTTATTTTTCTTCAATTATGCCAACCAATTTATTAAAAATAAATAAAACTAACACCTTTCTGTCTTACAAACTATATAGTTACTAAAATATCACTATTGAATCACAAACAACATTTGAAAGTTTTTCTACACTCGAACCAGTCAGACCAACTGACAACACGTAAAGATGAACACACATTCCATTGTTGCATGCACTATAAAGAGGAGAAGAGTCTAAAAATACTACTAAGGAAACAACAACAAATAATTTATCTTGTTTTTATTATGTACACCTAAAATTGTTCCTTTATTTATCATTAAAATTTCTTACATATTTAAAATATTTACACTATCACATGTTAAATATCTCTTGAAAATATTATTAAAACTAAATGGATAACACTCAAAGGATACACTCAATGAGGAGCACACACGCCATTGTAACCTATACTGATTGATGCTAACCTCATATTATAATGTCCATTGCATTCAGTTTTCTTTAATTATGTAATACAATTGATTAAAAAGTGGTAAAACTAACCTATTATTGTCTGAAAATATATATTGTTACTAAAATATCACTATTACATGACAAATAACTATTGATAGTTTTTCTACGACTGAACTAGTTCGACCAAATAACAACACGCAAAGACTAACACACATTCCATTGTCACGGTTATACATAAATGGTTAGTTCCTTTTAATATGCTCATAAGGACTATTTTAATTTGATAATAAAAAACAAATATCAATATATTATAATCTTTATCATATATATATTTTAATGTTTACTAACAATGTTCTAATCTTCTAAGATGCCGAATACCTATTAGGTTGTGTTGGATAATTAATCATCAACTTTTCTTTCAGTAAGAACAATGACAAAATTTATTGTTTCTTCTCAAATTTTATATTTATATATTTGAAGAAAATAGAATCCTATAGAGAAGTATTGTATGGAGGAACTTCAATGCAATATTGTGGTCATTAAATGTTCCCAGGAGAATGTTATCCATTTATATTTATTAGGTTCACATAAGAAAGAATTTGGAGTAACTGATACCTTTCATGTGAAAGATGAAGTTACCAAAGAGAATTCTAAAGATAATAATGAATTATTATAGTTCATTTGAGGACTAGTCATGAATACAACAAGCTGTCGAAGCTGGGAGCATTGTTTACTAAAACTAATCTAGGAATCCATCTGTATCATGTTCATACCTAAAACATTATTTTTTTCATCAGGTGGGTTTTCATAGAAAATATTTTTAGCAGAGGGAGGCTTTGGATTAATTTTTAGTAATATTATTTTCTAAAGTACATAATTTCATTACTTTTTTCCACGTACTATTTCTTTTTTATATGATATATATTATCCAGTTTAATGCCTATTGATTTGGATCATCATTTTACAAACAGGCCATGAAAATGGGTGAAGTGTACAATCAGTTAAAGGTTTGTTTTATTTTATATGATTTCTATTAATAATATCAATTCCATTAAAATTTTTATTTTAAAATTTTAGTTATAAATATATTTTTTCATATTATGAAACTTTACACAAACTAATTAATTGTGTCATAAATTGTTTATCCTGAAACATAGTATTTAGGAAAATATTCATATTATAATTTATATATTTTGGTATTTTTAAATATTTATAGCTGAAATTATTTTCTATTAGGGTAATTGTTCCTAAAATGACATGCATCATCTATTTTAAAAATAGTTTAGGTCTTTTAAACTGACTGCATTCCTCATTAATGGCAATTTTCTAATTCACGTTTTTTTTTCTACTCAACAAATTTTCCTATGAATTTTGTGGTTTGTTTCCAGGTAATATATATGTTCTACCCAAAACTGGAATGTATTTGTTCAATGATACTATGAGTTAAAACTACTAATTTATAACAAATTTGAAAAATTATTAAAATCGTTTTATTATAAACATCATTTATTTCAATGTAAATGACTACTAAATTTCGTGACTCATTTTTCTCGGATTGGAAGTTACTTGGATTTTTTCCCTTGTATGGTTTGTGTTATGTATCTTTTTATTAATTTTAGGATATGTGTTTGCATCAATGAAAGTCTTTTTTTATGGGAAATTGTTGGTTCAAATAAAGTTTATAGCTGATTGCGCTGTGTGTGTCAGAACTTTAATTGCCATAATACAATTTTTATATGTAATTTCATACTATAATTAATGATTATTTTATTTTATGATGCAAGCTTAGTGGATATTTTTCATTTTTTTGGGTTTTTTATGTGTGAATTCTATTGATTTTAGGAAATTATTTCACATTGAAGAATAATTTTTTGGATTGGAAAGAGATGGTTCAGAACCGTATCATTCTTATGACCATAACAACTACAAAGTGTTTTTTCACAATGTTAATGAAAACTACATCAACATATTTAGTAAAAACTTAGAACACAATCAGGTAAGTGTATACTTATTACTTATTTTATTTA
The DNA here is from genome assembly GCA_963277665.1 of Viscum album. NCBI lineage: Eukaryota > Viridiplantae > Streptophyta > Magnoliopsida > Santalales > Viscaceae > Viscum > Viscum album. The sequence continues at coordinate 492,302,352 of OY728166.1, forward strand.
AAAGCATAAAATAACAAAACATTACAGTTTTATTCGTTACTATACCGGATGATCAAACCAGTGGGTCTTCAATAGTAAGCAGCGAAGATGATTATATCCAGGTACCATATCTTTCAACATTTTCAATTTTTTTCTAAAAATTTAATATCACTTTACTGAAATATTCTTTTTAACATTTCATGATTGCACCATGAAACTGTTAGGTCCTCTCTGGGACTTTTCACTCCTATGATCCATATACCGTGCATTTCTAGAACTTTCATTTTTATTACTACTAAAATGTTTTGTTTAATTGATAGATTGTATTTTCATATTTAAATATTCATTACTTATTAATCTATTTAATTTTATTTTCATCTATAGAGTTCATTTTATGGACAATAAAGCTAAAGACATATTGCAAACACAGTTTCTTCCTAGCAGACTTTGCAAAAATTGTTTAGCTAGAAACCTTCTACTAACATGTAGTTCAAAAATTATTGTGCAATTAAAGATTGGGTTTTAACATTATTTATTCAAATTAATCCTCTTCCCAGTTCTCATTTTCTATTTTTATAGCCACACCTACCATGTATTAATCTTTCAGTTTGAATTACACAACACACATTACTCTTTATATAGAGACTGTTTACTTTTTTGGTCGGATGTATCCTGTAATGGCATGTAGTGAAGAAAATCATAGGTGATGACCCATAATGTCAAAAAATAATGACTTGAATGCAATTGAAAATTATTTTCAATATCCCTCCAATGGTATGAAAAACATTTCCTCTATCCTTTCTTTGTTCAAATATTTAATTTTTCTGTCCATAATTTATCCACTCCTATTACATTTTAATATACCAATAATTTCTGATTAAAATTTAATAAACATTAATATTACTAGGTAACTATTATAAATAACATTATCTTTTTGAATAGTGTTTCTCAATTGAGCAGTGTGCCATTTTATTTTGTTTTAGTTAATAGTTTCTTTCACTTGTATAGATATCTGTTGACTGAATTCGATACTGATGATGCAGTCAAAAAAATGTTTCACTGACTGGTGACTCCACACCACCATCATCTGATGCCACTAATATTTATATTTGGATAAAAGAAAAAATAAAATAAAAAAAATAGTCAAAGTTGACTAAATGTTTGTCTTGTCGTACTTATCCATTTTAGAATCATATTTTCTATAATCTGTAAGTTTCAGATGGCCTACTTCAAATAATTTCTCCACTCTTATGTCTACTTATATTATATTTTAATAATACAATATAATTAAATTTCATAATCATAAAATCAATTTTATTTATGAAAAAATTATATAATCTAAAAAAGATAATCCATGTTCTGATATGTAATGATAGTTTCTAGTAATTTAGTTTTTCCATATAATTATTTCTCAATTTTTTCTCCACTTGAACAGATTTACCATTCTAATATTTCTCACTTTTTTTTCCGGGAAACAAATTTCCCAATTTATGATTTTTCACGTTTGTTTGCATTAAAAAATATTTCTCTTTATCTAAATTATGATATTTGTTTCTTGTATAACATAATTACAATATTCTAAATTATTTTTTATGTTTCTAATAAAACTAATTATCCATATTATTATTAAGAATTTTTTCAACTAAAAAATATTTCACTATTTATGATTACAGACGTCCATTTCCGGTAAAAAAAATTTACCCAATTTCTGTCTTATTTTTTTTGTTTCCATTATTAGTAATTTTCCATTTTCTGATTAGGCATTTTTTTAGTAATTTTTTTTGTAATATGATTTGTCTTGTATGATTATTATAAAAAATAATAGCATTTGATTATGTCATGTTTCTTTCCAGTTTACCAGATTAAAAAAATTTAGATTAATCATGTTTCCCTCTAGTAAAACTAAAATCTCATTTTATGAAATCTTATCATCACCCCCTGTTAAACAGAAAATCCATTTTTTTAATAGTGATTTTTGTTTCTAGATTTCCCATTTTAGGATTATAAATGTTTCATTCCAAAAAAATGTTATCTTATTTTTTGATATCTCATTTTTTTTCTTCCTATAAAATAAGAGTATAATGCTAAGAAAACATTCAGGTTTGGGGCTGCAATTCAGCATCAAATCACATATATGAATCTGAATATAGATATATAAGATGTTTTTTCTCAGTGGAATTAATCTGATTGTACCTACTATTATATTATTCTATTTCATGTCACCATTTGTTTTATAATACTAATGTTTGTCACTTACTCAGATTCAAGTTTTTTTATATATTGCAGGGATCAATATAACTATCTAGAGACTTGACGAACTGCTGCTCCTATGCATCAACAGATCATGGTATTATAGGGAGGCTATTAAATAAACATTTTGATGACATGAGTTCGACTCTGGTGGGAAGAACTAATACTATTTAAAACCACAGTTCCTGTAAATATTATCATTTATCTATTTTCTACTGAAACTGTATTTATGTTTCGTTACCATTATGACAGAACATTCCATATTTCTATTTCTATAGTGACATAAGAGTCTAGAGATATGTTTCTTTGCGGAAAATGAACCATGGAATTATTTCCATTTTGTAGTTATATTTCCATGTTTTTGTTTCAATGTTTTATCTACTTCAACTATCTATAAGTTCCATTTCAATTTTTTGTTTCTATTTAACTTCCTTTTATATAATTTAGTATTTAATTTTACTTATTCATATTTGAGAACTATGACCAGAATTATAGTTTCAACGTATTTATTATTAATGTTTATTGATCAATTCTCAAATTATTAATGAATTTTGAAATTCAGATTAGAATTATGGCCTTGTTCTTATGCATAGATGAGGTAATAGTTGATTAAAGTTTTTGGTATTATTTTTTTAATGTCTTTTATGAAACAATTTGATTGAAAATTTAAATGATTCTAAATTCAGAATTTTGTTTTCCTAGGATGACACACTGGAAATCATGAAATGTTTTGGTGTGACTATACCCTGGGTCAATTAAACACATGACCATTCCAATCCATCGTAAGAATAAAACTCAAAAAATTTCAATCTCAATGATTGATAGTGTATCAACATAATCGACCACTTGGATAAAGGGAATGGATAAAAGTTTAAATGGAGTGACTACCAACTATAGTGAATGCACCATTTTTTAAATTTATTGAAACCTTAAGAAAATGGATAAAGGCACAGATGCCTTCCATAAAAAAAGGGATGAATCTATACCCCTTCTCATGGTTGATCATCCTAATAGACTACACACCTATTCCAACCCAAATCGAATCCTCACACCTACTACCATACATTATTGATTTTGTGTGCTTCCAAGACACCCCATCCCAAATCTATACTACCACCACAAAGGATAAATATAGTTTGAGGAGTCTTGAATGACACAATTGGAGATCATCCAAACCATCAATGTAGAGGGGAAGAACCTTCCCAATATCCAATGTTCCCCTTCAGAATACAACTGGAATTTGAAATATATGTTTTTTATGGTTGTAACTGACCACCATGTCTCATCTATTATTACCGAGTCACTTCAAAGATGCATAAGAAATCACTATCAGAGAATATCCATGGAAGGTGTGGGTGGAAACTATCCTTTTTTCATCTTTCAATTAGTAGGTATCCATTAATTTCTAGATATATGTGAGAAATATTTTTGAGATTTTTGGTTTCTATCTTCTCACCATCTAGAATCCCATATTAGAAGAGGAACAATTATACAATGGTATCACATTTGGAATAACTAAGAATTTTTTCGGATATGGAACTAGTTTCTTCATTTAGTGGATTATTGGATTTTGATGTTGATAAACTAGAGGATCTATTCACCCATAAGTTACTCATTCAAGATTAATAACCATAAACTTTTCACTATACCTAAAAACATTTATGCATGAATGAATATAGAAAATAAATAAAAAAACATTACAATAAAATAATATCTATCAAATCGAATTACATTGTTCTATCCCTAGACTACTTCTTTTTAGTTGTTATTGGTGCACTCATTCTGATGTTTTTAATTGTGCCCATACTTTCCTATTATTCTAACTCCACCAATTTTATCACCACTATTTCCTTTCATAATTCCACTTTTACATTTTCCCTATCAATATTTAGTTTCCTTGTTTGTGATTCTACTTGGTCACACACAACACACCTTTTTGGATATCTTTCCCATTGGATCGACCCATATTCCCTAATTGACTAGTTCTAAATAGGGTTTATAAATTACAATTTTCCTCGAAACTAATAACAACCTTGGTTTATGATAATGGACCTCATATCATTTATACCATGATGCATGAAATATTTTTGCTTTCAACCCGTCATAGATTAAAATTATACAAATAATAAACCATAGAGGTTTTCACCTAAATATCTTTTACCAAAACCTCTCAATAACATAGATTTTCTTATAAAATTGTTAGATATATCATTTTATGGCTGTATTTTGAGTTCTTACCTTCCAATATTTAATATCTATCAAAATTACAGAGACATAACTAAAATAATTCACTTAAATACTATTTTATAAATCCCTAACCCTTGAGACCGTATCATAAGACCTGAGCAAGGATTCCACATGGCCTCCAGTGCATCCATTGATCCCCAGAAGTTATTGACAAGTGGTGAGGGATATAAGAAACCATGGGTAATGGTATTTCTTAAAAAATAAAACCATAAATGATATATTCTCATGTAAAAAATATTTGAATTAAAATTCATTTAAAAAAACTATAGGAATAGAAATTTTTTTATACTAAACCAATACTAATACAACATATGAAATAAGATACAAGAGATAGATGCAGACATCAATAATAAAATACATGAACCATGATCCACCATCTTATTCTCTACTCATCACTGTTAAAAAATGATTTCTTCCATTTTCCCCTATCACATTCAACCATGTCCACCTACCTAAAGATGTTGAAATATAGGGGGTAACTATAATTTTTGTAGTATTTCCCCTTGAATCTAATACACATCCATGAAATATCAATGTCACTAAAAATGATAATAAACCATGTTAAATCAAAATAAATTTAATGGAAAATCATTTGATTCAACTAATTTTCAAAAACCAAAAAATTCATTAGGAAATTATTCCATAGTTTAATGAAAGAAAATTCATTCAAATAAAAATCCATTAGATCCATAAACCCATGTTTCTCCAAAAAACACATAGCCTAGAAAATGATATTTTTTTAAATCATAAATATAACTCCAATTTTCACAAATATTTAGAAAATTTAATTTTCCGAAATATCAAAGTAAAACCCCTTTTTCCCCAAAATTAATTCCATATGTAGAGGAATCACAAACATCTCACTACCACATATAAGTGAATATACCATGACTTCTTTTACTAGTGCTAAAGATAAACCTCTAATAAAAGGGGATCCTTTATCAACGCTTTCTAAAATAGATGATAAATATAACTTTTATCATCACTAAAAGAAGACTGATAAAGGTATACCTTCATCTGGACTTTTTTATCACTAGTAACAGTTGATCTTTATTAGTTGTATTCTTAGCACTAATACAAAATTTTGATAAAAAATGTAATATATATTTATATATATAATTATTAAATATATATTCAAAAAATAATTCTTATTTATATACATTAATTATAAAAACGAATGTTTATAATTAGTATAAATATGATTTATTAATATTTTTTTAATATTCCAAATATATATATATTTAAAAAAAATAAATTATAAAATTATAAATATATAAGTAAATATTTAAATAATTATAAATATATAATAAATATATATAAGAAATAAATATAATTACAAATTAATTTTTTTTATTGAATTTATAAATATATATATATTATAAAAATATTTATATTTATATAAAAATATTTATATAGATGTTTATTTATAATTAGAATAATAAATATATATATATTTAAATAATTATATAATTATAATAAATATTTTTAAAAAATATATATTTGTTATATTTATAATTATATGTGTGTGTGTGTGTATAACACCCTTGTAGCGGTAGTGGTGAAAATCACAAGGGAAGATAGCATCAATTTACAGATCCAGTAAGAAAGGAAGCCAATGTTTTTTACGTGTTGCATGTTTTTTAGTCATCTTTTATCTAAATGTAATGGGGACAGGGAGTGTAACTTCTGGAACATGAAGGGACATGATGTTGCAAATTTTAAAGGGAGGATAGTAAAGGGTAAAATCATTTATCAGGATCCAAATGGGAATAACATCTCTGCCCCCTCCAATGCGGAAAAGAAGGAAAAGGGAACTGTGGAGATCAAATCTGTGGATGACACCTGTGAGAATTCTGGTAAGTGTACCCCCTCCCATGATGACACCCACACTACGATAATTATGGATGTAGAGTATGGGAAACTAAAATAGTCTATGGACAAGATGGGGACTACATCTATGGAAGAGACCCATGGCTACACAAGGACTCTTCACCCCACCTCTAATGACAATCCAGCAGGTACCAAGGAGGTGGTGAAGGCTATGAATGTTCTGATGAATTATCTAGAAGGGAAAATTCATGATAGTATGAAGGAGAATGTATCCAAAACTGAGGTGGACACATGCAGCTTGTATTGTAAACAAGATGAATCTATGAATGTCAACAAGGAAGGTATTTCATAGAGTATTACCCATCCAAGTGGATCCCATGGGCATCCTATTGTGACAATACCTATTGATGGAACTCATAGGGATATGTTAGAGGTGGGAGCTCTTAATTAGAATGTGCTAAATGTATTCACACCAGACCATTCATGGTACAAAAAGTTATTCCTATCACCCACTGTTGGGAAGGAGGGGCAGACCTTATATGTGAATACATGATTATATAGGCTTATAGAAACTACACCTGAGGGAGATGAAGAGGGAAATCAAAAGGACAGTAGCTCTTATATAATGTGTCCTAATGGAACTCCCAAAATTCTAACAATAGAAGGGCCTCAACAACAGATGGGAACCAATGGTATGAGCACACTGGGTAGTTTTGGAGACAAACTAGAGTGTCCAGTGGTGACTTCACTCAGTGCTGGGTAGAATAAAATTTAAGCTTCTCAACTTTATGATACTAATATTATGGGCGATTCATTTTTACAGGTTCCTCCCTCTAATACTATCAAAATATTGAAACCCTAGAATTTTTTTTTTGATCCTATGAACTCTAAAAACAAATTCACCCCAATGAGTGGAAAATTTTGGAATGATGAGGCTGAGGATCCACAACCCCTTGTTTAGACTAAGAGTAATGAAGGAAATGTGGAATTCCTCATAAATGATTATTAGAACAACATAGATGATTATTGATTTATGAAGAGATCAAGAATGCATAAAATCCCAATGGAAGGGAAGATGAAATGTAGAATTGGTATATAAAAACTCCATGTTGTCATGGCACATGATCGAGGACCTGTGAAAAGGGGAAAGACCCTTATGTAATAAATTTATTCAGCTAGAATTTACAAGGTCTTGGGAATCCCCTAATAGCCAAAGATCTAAGTCATTTTATTATGGATATCAAACCAATGCTTATTGGAATTGAAGAACTGAAAATTCTATTTGATAATTGGAGGACCTTAAAATGGAAATCAATGGGACACAACCTTGTTTCTCAGAACCTCCAAAATTTCAACATGGATAACCTATGGATTCATATGCATGAAATCATTCAAATTGTCACTTGTAATTATAATGATCAAATCATAACTATCACTCTCAAAATTTTATGTCATACTATTTAGATTTATTTTATGTATTCATCGATATCATACACAAGGATAAAAGATCTCTAGAGGGATCTTGAGGAAATCTATTGGAATGTGGTTCATAAGTGGGTGATTATGGGTGATATTAGCACTGTTCTAACACTTGAAAAAAAACTAGATCCAATTTCAATAGGACAATAACTATTAAATTTTCATCTTGTATTGATCATTGTAATATGGTTTTGGTTTAAATTGATGAAGATGAAATTACATGGAGAAGACTAACTTCGAATTGGAGTAAAGAAATTAATATTGATAGATGTTTTTTTAAAAATAGATCACAAGAGTGTTGCTAATTGACTTTTAGGTTACACCCATACCAAACATCACTCTGACTATAACCCCATACTTCTAAATTTATCTAATATAACAATGTCATATCCTCTCCCTTTTTACTTCAAAAAATGAATGGATTGTTATTCATGGATGTGAGGAAATTATATTGGAGGCTTGGAATCTTATGTAAATGGGAATCCCCATTTAGAGGGTTGCTGATAAATTAAATCACACCAAGAGACTCATAAGGTAATGGAGTAAAATATCCTTCAAAAATATTTACCATGAAATTAAGGATTTTAAACAACATATTGGAAGCATTGAAGTATGAAATTAGAATAAAAATACCCCCTCTAGGGAGGAACTACATGCTCATTAAAAATTGAATGTTATTTTAACCATCAATGAAAGGCTAGAAAAGAATCATTTTAATGTAAAATGGTTGAAGTAAGGTAATATAAACTCAAGATTATTCCAAATATTACACTAGAAGAAGAGAGATAAATAAAGAAACAATTTCATCAACATTAATGGACTATTTTATAACTCTGAGAATGATGTATCAAAGAAAGTTATCTAATACATTAGTGGCCTATATAAAGATGATGGACAGGAAAACTCATCTAAGATGATGGAAAATATTCTTTCCTCCAATAAAGAGAAACAAAACCAAAGTCCTGTCATATCACCAAATAAAGATAAAGTAAGAAAACATATATTATTTCTTAATATGGAGAGTGCTACTGAACTAGATATATTTACAGATAAATTCTTCATGTTTTTAGGAAACTCTATAGGATTACTTGGTAAGTGTTGTAAGTAAATTAATCAGTCACAAATCTTTATATTATGGAATGAATTAAAACTTTATTTCCTTAATTCCAAATAAATAAAATGCAGTTGATATCAAGTACTTCAAACTAGTTTCCCTTAGTATTATTGTCTATAATGTCATTAGTAAGATTATTATGTCTATGATGGGTGGAAGGAACAAAGAAAAAATAACATCAAATTAGTATGGTTTTGTTCCTAGTAGATTCATTCATAATTTGTTATTCATAGCCTCATAAAGTGTTAACATAACAAAGATAAAGGAAAAAAAGGTAGATTTTCAATTAATTTTGACATATCTAAGTAATATGAAACCCTTAAATAGAGATTTTTCTCAACATCATTATGAGATATTGATTCTCAAACACTTTGTTTAGATTGATAAGCTCCATTTACTAATCTAAAAGGTTGTCATTTTTAATCAATGGGACCACATATTATTTTTTAAATGTAGCAAGGGTGTATGGAATGGAGATCCACTCTTGATTATTCTCTTTTCACATTATAAATATTATATAGGTAGATGTACTGATGATATTGCTCAGGATGGGATATAAAGGAAAATTTAAGCTAGTAAGGGTGAACCCAATCAATCACATTTGTTATATGCAGATGAAATCCTTTTATTTAGTCAGGATTCAAATAGAACCATATCTACTATCCAACATATGTTTACTCACTATGAGGAAGTGTTTGGGTAGGCTATTAGGTGGGAAAAATCTTTATTGTGTTTGGGGATAGACTTTATATAAGTAAATTAAATAGGATCGTTAGAAGATTTGAAGTGAAAATGGGATACCTTTTTTTTAACTATCTTTGTGTTCCACTATTTGGGGGAAAAGTGAAGTGCCAATTCCGTAGAAGAATAAGCTCTGGAATTATCAAACAACTGGACATATAGAAAGGTAAATCCATCTCTCATGTTGGGAGGGTGTTCCTTTTTAACTTGGTCACCACTTATAAATTTGTTTACTCATTCTCTATCTACCGGTGGCCAAGAATTATCATCAAGGAGATGCAGTGTATGATCAGGAGTTATATCTAGATTGGGTCCTTTCCTGAGATAAAATTGATTACTATCTCATGGAAATAATGCCTTAAACCCATAGAAATGGGGGACTTGAAATCAAGGAACTTAAAATATCCTATAATGGTCTTATTAGTATATTAACAAGGAACATGTTAACTAATAATGATAACAAATGTGTTTTTTTATCAAGAGTGTTCAACAATTAGGTGATGGATGGGAATCCATGAAATCTTAGGCCATGATTCAGGACCTTAGTCAAGAACTCCTTCTAGGATATCATTCGGAACACCAAATGGATGGTTAGAAGGAAATATGACCTCAACTATTGGAACACCTGTTATCTCGACAGACCATTCAAATACAACCTTATCATCCCTATTGATAGATCTCATATTACCATTTCTGACCTTCTAACACATTACCGAATCCTTGACTTAGTTCCCTTGCCTGCTAATGTGGAAATTCAAACCATGCATTCATGGACACTGACACACTGGTATGGAAGCCTAGTAGCAATGGGTAGTTCAATGTCAATGAATACTACAAGATTTAAATTTTGATCTCCAACATGAAACCATCATGGATTTCCAAATATAAGGTACACTTCCTACAACCCTCAAGATATAATCATTAATGGAGAATTTAAGGAAAATAGGTTTCATGCACATGATCAAATTAAGAAGGTTGAGTAGTTCATTTATTCTTCCTGACTCTTATGTTTAAGATCTGAAGAAAATGTACAACATATTTTTATTAGTAGTTAATATGAAAGGGAGCTACAGAAATATGAAATTCAAGTATTCTCCCTTGATATAGATACTGGTAAAAAACTAGAAAATAATATATCCTTCATGGCCTCTACCTTTTCCTTAATCTATAGGGAACCAAAAAGAAGATTGTTTAATGATCATGGACCATCCATTCATATTGGAATAGTGTATTTTTACATCAAGGTTGTAAAGACCTTGTTTATTCCCTTATAATAAATTGAAATATTTCTATTTATATTTCCATAGAAAAGTACTGAGATGAAATACAATTCTGAGCCCCGATGTGCACAAAATTAATTTTATAAAAATATTAAATATATTTTATATTGTGTGTGAATATTTTTTTTAAAATATTTAGGGATAAATCTTAAAAGGAATCTTAGATCAGAAATCTATGACCAAGGTTGAGTCCAAGACATGTTGTTTACTCTAGCATGATATAAAATGAGTCAGTGTGGTGTGTTCAGACTCCATGCTCATTGGGGGTACATTCAATGGATTAATTAATTATTAAATTAATTAATTAATTCAATTAAAACCTATAATAATAATTCCATGAAGAATTATAAAGGGTTATCCGCATAAACCCTAGGAGGATTCCAGAGTTTCTCCTTCCTCCTTCATTGGAAACCAACTCTAACAATAACAGAACTTTGGATCAAATCAGATCAGGACATAATGAATGCAACTAACCTTAATCCTTCATTAGAAATCACATTATTCATCACCAAAAGATCCCATATTGAGGTAGGATTTTTATTTTTTGTTTTATCCCCTTTCAAAATTTGAGATTAATTCAAATTAATCCTTTTCAAAATTAATTCATGGATCGGTCCTTTGTTTGGTTATCCAACATGTTTTTTCATAGAATTTAATTTATTCAATATAGAATTAATTAAATTTACAACTCGTCTTGTTATTTAGTCTCATCAATGATGGAAAAATGAACAAAGTCATAGATCAAGACTTGTTATTGTTTCATTCATTTATTTTTCCTCTACCTTATATATGATCGTTGTCGGTATTTTTCCTTTTGTTTTGAGATGAGACCAATACCCAGAGGGAGATGGTTGTGTTTTCATCCATTGGCATAAAAAATGGTCACAATGGGTTAATATTTTAGTTCAGTGACATACTTATGGTTTGTGGTGGTGATAATGATTGGAATTAGTATTTGAGAACCACAGATAAAAAGTAGAGGCTCAGTGTGTGATGGTTGTGTGAGAAGGGTTGATTTCTAGGTGGATTTAATGTATTGAATATGGTCACAGATTACTGTAAGTCTCAGTCACCATAAATCTGGGAACGACGGGCATGGATAGTGGTTTCGGTAGGGGCATCTTGATTTCCATGAAGCCGTGTACGATGGGAGTCACTGCATTCAGTAAAATTCTATAGGATAATAAGATTATTGGAAAGACATAGGGGAAAAATATAAACCGATAAAACAAAATGAATAAAGAGAAGTAATAAAAAAAATAAAAGAATGGATTCATGGGGGGGGGGGCGTTGCACACTAAGCATAGAGGAAGGGGGGATCCACTCTAGATTCCTATACTCCATATTATATAATTATTTTTAATAAAATAATAATTCAAATAATGACAATATTATTATTATTATTAATAAAACGTTGTTTACAATGTAAGTCCTCCATACGACGACCAATTGACGAACCGTTTATGGCAGCGTAACCTTGACTTTGAAACAATAATTTCAAGACCAATACTGGAAACATAATTTGGGATCATGTATTGGGTGCCTGAAATGACTATGAATAAAAATATTATTATTATTCTTGTTGTTGTTTTTGTTGTTGTTTTTGTTATAAAATATTGTATCTGAAATATCTTCTTAATATGATGTCAGAATGATGAACCATCTATGGTGTCATGACCCTAAGATTGAGATGTATGTTTTGAGACCAATATCATGAATTTAATTTGGACTCATGTATATATCCCATGAATCACCATATATCATTATATGGTTAAATGTTTCTTCCTCACTGAGCATCCCATTTGGACATGTAAATAGCATATCCTGAGTTTTTTTCCACGCAGAATGCGGTGGTTACCTCGGGTGTGACATTAAAAATATGACGTGGAATGTTCTAGGGATGATTCTAGCAAGGTGATGCTCGATGAAGAAATTGATCATACTGGATCACAAGTGACTACTTATTTTGACCTATAATAGATCTAGGAAGTGTAATCCTTGACAGTTATCTAGTTGACTCTCCAGTAGAGTTGGGTAGTGGTGTCCTCGACAATTACCAAGTTGACCATCCATTAGAGCTAGGAAGTTAAATCCTTGATGATTACCGACTTGAACCTCTATTAGATCTAGGAAGTGATGTACTTGAGGACTAAAGAGTGGATCCCTCCCGATGTAATAGGTTGTGGTTCCTATACTTTGAATTTGTGGCCCCTTGATTATGTGACATAATGACGAGATATGAATTGACATAGTCAACTACTTCTGTGAAGACATGTGAGATTCTTAGAATCATTTATGGGATTTTATAACTATTGGATACTGTTAATCTTAGTATGATAAGTGAGATGGATATCCCCTTACTCTCTCATTTTTTCTTCTTTCAACTGATCATATATTTATATATATACTTTATTTTATATCTACACCTTGGTCCTTGTTACTTTATTCCAGGAGAGCCCAAGACACATGAGGTATGCCCTGTGATTTCCATGTCAAGCATATTGTGGTTGGATTAGTCTACTCTTCTACTATAGGTGGTCAATACTCGATGATTAGTTCATCTACTCACTATGTTTAGTCCCTTGTGTATAGATGAGATTACTTCCACTTGATCTTTGGGTTGATCTATTCTCTTTGATTGTATCTTGTATCAACTATATTTTACTTTCTATTGTATCTATTACTATTCCCCCATAAATTTTTTGGGAATAATACTGCGTATGTATATAATCACCCCTTCATGGGTTTTACTTCATGTTTCATGTCTTAAGAAGATGACATACATGTTTATTGGGATTATCGAGGATCTTAGGGATATTGGGTGCATGGACCACATACGGTGGTCATATCTTGGGATTCAGGAGCTCGACTCTCTCAGTAATTTACTTTTCTAGTTCTGCTAGGTTGGGACATATTTATTATTGGGTGTTTAATTTTTCAATTTACTTTTTATTTTACACTACTTTATGTTTTTACTATTTATAGGTTCATCCATTCTTGTTTTACTTTATAGTAGTGTTTCATCGTTTACCCATTATCTATGTAATTCTAAATTAAGATGGTTATGTCTGTGCATACAAGCACTTAGGAAAATTCCTCCCTGAGTTTAGTTATTCCTTTGTTGTTTTTCTCCACCCCCTTGTAACGTCTCGGACCAGGGTGCCACGCAATGGGTGCCCTGAATCTGGTTCGCCACATGACCTCAAGCACATTTCCCCAAATGCCAGAGGCTGCCGACTAGTAGCGAGGGCCCAGTTCTGATAGTGGGGAAACTATGCCCTCATTTTTCAAAGTGTAGCACAACGGAATATAGAATAAAACATACAATGAACAAAGAAAGAAGTAAATCATACCCAAATGAAATAAACAACAGCAGTGTATATAACCAATAGTATATAGAAAATGGTGCTACATGTCTTAAGTTCTAGGAAAACAGCCAGAACATGTTACATAGAAGTAAAATACAACGAAAAGCAGTGTACAACAAAACAAAGCAAAACAGCATGCAGTGGCATCACGAGCCTAGGCTCAGTCCCATGCCCTCCCATTCCTCAGCAGGAATCATATACTTTTATAGGGACTCTTGCTTCTATCTACACTCGCAGCAACGTAATCTGTTTGGGCCTAAAAGCATGACCCAAACAGGGTGTGAGAAATATATCTCAGTAGGCACCCACCAAAGTCCCATGCCCAACTGCGTGTAAGCATGCAACAATAGTGTGCAGTAGTAAAATGAAATAAATAAGTACTCAAAAGTAACTAATTACCAGTTATATTGCCATTTTATTATTCATTTAATCCATTAAATATTAGAAATCACCACAGTGCATTTCTAAGTAAACAGTCCTTGTCCTCAAACAAGCAAAACCTTACCCTCAGGTAAGCAGAATCAAACCCATAGGTATAGCCCTCAGGCATAGAAAGTGTCGTCCTCAGGCACATAAGTCAAGCCCTTAGGCACAAAAGGTTGCCCTCAGGCAAAATACTACAGCCCTCGGGCTAAATAGTGCAGTGCCCTCAGGCGAATCACAACAACGCCCTAAGGCTAAATACAACAACGCCCTAATGCTAAATACAACAACGCCCTCAGGCTAAACAGGTAACCGGTCCATGCCCAATAGGTAGACAAGTAGTAACAAGCAATTCCTCTCAAGTAAATTCTACAATTACTACTTTAAAGGCATACCCTCGGGTATCCTGGCCAAATGGCTAAACAGTGAAACACACCCCCGGGGTGGTTCCGGATCCAAGCAACGATCCTAACTAGCATTGTAATATCATAATTAAACACCTAATCAATTCTAGGTGTTTAATATAAAAACTACCTCAGCCACACGACACCCCAACATGGGTTCGTGGCACAAAATCTCACAAAACATATAAGTTGGAAAACTAAACACCAAGCCACCTACCTTATACGCCAACGAACGTTATACCCGAACGCCGACTCCAGAAATTCCCAAGAATGACGTAGATCTGATGAAGAAAAAAACCCATTCAAATGTAAATAACTTCCCCTTAGGAAAGAATTGGTAAGAATGGTACCAGGAGAGGAGAGGGCTTACCTGTGCGGTTCCAACGAGATCATCCGAAGCCGAATCGGATTCCAGATGAACACCCGACGGATCTTCAAAGGTCCGACCTCCTCCTTTGGCTTCAAATTGGATCAAGTGTCTTCTCTGCCAAATGAGGAGGCTACTCCTATAAATACCCATAAAATTCCAGGAAAATTTCATCTTAATTTTCTTTTGTATTTTACAAGAACACATTTTCTGATGGCACTTGATTCTGAGGCCCGGTGTGCCCAGAATTTCTATCCGAAGTTTAGCTCGGGTACGTTCAGTGAACGAACGAGAGGGATTTCCTAACTTTTGAACCAGTGCTCGGAATCAAATTCCGAGGGAACGGATGGAACTGAAATGACAGTAATTGCTTAGGAACACCTTTTCTGGAGTTGCGTTTTCATGAGAGAGGTTGATAAAAATTGTGGAAGTTAAAATAAAAATTTAACTACAATTTTTATTTTCTCTAAGTGGATTTAAGATTTGGGTGGAAGTTGGGTAACTACCCAACTTCCCTTGGGAGGTTATGAGGGTGGTGGGGCCCACACAAACCCCAACCCTTCACATTCCTTAACTCCCTCAGCTCACTATTAAATTTTTTAACTTAAGTTTTAATAACTTATGATATTAATAAAGTGAGTTTAATGTGAGTGTTTGAATTTCAAACTAATGTTAAGTTAATAAATTAAGTGTGGGCTTATTTTATTATGGGTTGGATTCTTGTTGTGGAGTCTTTGGGAGAAAAGGCTAAGGAACTTGAGGAACTTCTTCATCTTCGATGAAGAACGCGAAGAACACATCGATCTCCGACGAAGAACGCCGAGTCCTCAGAAACCGACTACGCGACGCCATATACCGCGACGCCGACGACGTCTTCTTCCGTGACGTCTCTTTCCGCGATGGATATTCCGCGACAAATCCTCGTTCTATGAACCTCCGTTTAAGATACACTCGAGGTAGGGGTTTATGTGATTTTCTTTTCATGATTTACTCCCGTTCATTATCCACGTATAATTGGACTGTATGCTATCAATTTATAGGAGGAGGCCGGACCGCACAAACACGGCCGACCCCCTCCCTTTTTATTTTCTTGTTGTTGCGGTACGAAGGGAAGTGACGTGGTGTTGTCGCACCGCGATGGATCGAACGACAAGGATGCGCGATGCCGTCGTGCAGTGTTTTTAAAAAAATCGAACCAAGTCGCAGCGTCGTCACGCCGCGCTGGATAACCGCAAAAGCACCGCGGCCGAAGCGGGGCCGCGACGGAGGGGTGCGGCGCCGTCGCGCCGCACCAGATGAATGAAGGTTGCGGTCGGTACTGGGCCGTGGCGGAGTGTGGGAACCGGCGGTCGGAAACAGGTCGCCGGTGTCGGAGCAGGGAGGGGACCGGCCGTCGCCGGTCCCGTGGCGGCAGAAACCAGCCGGCCGGGGCGGGCCGGCCGGACATGCGAAAAGCCGGGGGTTCAAACCCCCGGCCGGCCAGCTGAGCGGCCCCCATTAAGGGGGGCCGCGGTTACAAATCGTGGGGGGCATCCCCCCCCCTCTATCCGAACAACTAGGCTATTCGTCCGAGCCACATGGCATCGCGTGCCGGGCTGCACCAGCCGGGCCGGGTCGGTTCGGGCCCGAAACCCCTGTTTTCAGACCCTCTTCAGTCTTTTTCCCATATCTTGGGCTACGGACCTCCGATTGACGCACCGTCAGTGGCAATACAATACTTGGATCGAGAAGGTCATTTCGACATATTACACTCAAGGTTTCAGAATACTTTGGGTTCAGCCGAGTTGGTTCGTACACGAAACCAACCGGGCCCTCGGAGCGGAAACACTCATAACTTGAGCTCCGGACGTCTGATTGACGTTCCGTCGACTTTGTTGGATTATTATTAGTAAGAAGGATCTTTTGGCTTACTCCGCCTGAGGTTTAGACACAGGTAAAGTAAGGTCAGGTTGGGTTTGACTTAAAAATCAACCGGACCCCTGGGACAAAAAAGCCAATAACTTCCAGACCGGGCGTCTGATTGACGCGCCGTCTATGACGCTGAGTTCCTGTTGACGATACAGAACTTTTGGATACATCAACTCCGGACTTTGTGTCAGTTGATGTATCAGCCTCTCGGCTCGTGGAGCGGACCCTCCCGAATGAGCTTTCTGTGTGCGGGAACCCTAGAGCTGGCTGCGTTTGCGACTGTGACGATGACGACGACTGTACAGAGATCCTCAGAGGATTCGATGACGACGACTACAGCACTCAGAGATCCTACATGGATCAGTGTTACCGATCCTATGTGGGTTCGATCCTGTGTGGGTCAGCGCTTAGCGGTTCTGTGTGAGCCAGCGCCTACAGATCCTGTGTGGGTCCGATCCTGTGTGGGTCTTTGTGGGGGTTAGTTACCTATCGATCCTTTGTGGGTCATTGTGGGGGTTAGTACCTATCCATCCTTTGTGGGTCCGACGACTTAGATGAATATGTGGCTACATCTGATCATCTCTATCGTCATATGAAAAAGTATACCTGTGTGAGCTGAATCTTGTTTTGCTTTCCTTGTGGATTGTGTTGTGCTATCCTGTGTGGATTATGTTTTGCTTTCCTGTGTGGATTTGGTTGTGTTTTTTTGTGTGGACTGGGTTGTACTTGGGCTCAGAGGTTAGAGCGAACTGGAATTGGTGACTTAGGTATATGTATGGACATATACCTAAGCAATGTCGGATGTTACTTCGTGATTGTATCTTTCCTTTGTGGATTCTGGGAGACCTTCGGGGGTCTCGGGGTCCCTACTGAGTAGCTTATACTCACCCTTGCACGGGCTATGCCCGCACTACGTTGTGTTGGTTGCAGACGACGGACAACGATGATCGTGGTTGAGGCTTGCAGAGCAGGACGGTACCTAGAGGTGGACCACTGGGCGAGACGTACTTGGAGCAGACGGCTGGTCCCGAGGAGCTGTGGAGGCTATCTGTACTCACCCTTCAGGTGGGACTTCCAGAGGACGGTTCGACGCTGCGGCTTTACTTTTCAGTTGTCGTTTTCCCTTTCGAGTTGTACTTTACTTTTAGTTTGGGTTTGTATTCTGGCCCACTTACTTTTCCACAATTACTGTTGTACTCAGTTTTTACTTAGAGTTTACTTCTACTGCTTGCTTGCACTGTGGTTTTTGTTTACTTTACAAAGGAAAAGACTTACCTTTTTACCAGGATCTATGCCGTGGTGCTAGTCGCCAGCCCCTGGCCTATGGAACGCGGGCTTGGGGTAGTCACGGCACGAGCCCCGAGGACGGGTCGTGACAACTACCTGTTTTAATCCAAAAAAACAAAGTACACGACATGTACTTCTGAGTACACGATGTGTACACCTTTCATTTAACTGTTCATTTGGCAGCACCGCCACACTGTTCATCCGTCAACATGAGTACACGACATGTACTCCCAAGTACACGGTGTGTACTGTCGCCCAGCTGTCGGCTACCCCACCTCCTTACTGTTTTGGCCTGCCGACTGACTACACAGTGTGTAAGTACCACTACATGGTGTGTAGTCGGTTCCTACACCCCTCATCACCGACAAGGTTACATGCCCCGTAAACTCATCCCCACACGGACAGAAGTACATGACGTGTGGAAAAAGTACACAGCGTGTAGTTCCAAAATTTAGGATTTTTCCCCACTTTCCATATTTTCTCAAAAACACTTAAGAAAAAGAAAAAAGAAGAAGCTCGTACCTCAAAACTAAGAACCGGGTTCTTACAATCTTCCCCCCTTATAGAAATTCGTCCCCGGATTTCCCTTCCAAGGGTGGCGAAGGTAAAGATCAAAACAACTCTGGCCACTGAGCACGTACATCAGCCTCCCGCTCCCAGGTCTCGTCCTGCACTCGTCCATGCTGCCATAGTGACCGTACGAGAGGAACAGACCGGGATTGGAGAACCTTCGTGCTCCTGTCAATGATACGGATTTGATGCTCCTCAAAGGATGCATCATGCTGAAGCTCAACCTCCTCTGGCTGAAAGATGTGAGATGGGTCTGAATGATAGCGACGCAACTGAGACACGTGGAAGGTGTCGTGCATGGATTGGTATCGTTGCGGTAACTGCAACCGATAAGCAACTAGCTCGACTCTCTCCAGAATCTCAAATGGCCCCACATACCTCGGTGAAAGCTTACCCTGTCTCCTGATCCGCTTGTGTCCCAGGCTCGGCGAAACACGTAGAAAAACCTAATCCCCAACCACAAACTCCAAGGGTCGTCTGCGACGATTAACATAAGATTTCTGACGAGACTGCGTAGTAGCCATCTGCTTCTAAATCAACTGGACCTGCTCAGATGTCTCTTACACGAGCTGTGGCCCTAGTAAAGCTACCTCACCTACCTCTAACCAGCACAAAGGTGATCGGCATGTCCTACCATATAAATCCTCGTATGGTTCCATCTCAATAGTCTCCTGAAAACTATTATTATAGGCAACCTCGACTAACGGTATATACTTCTCCCAAGAGCCCCCAAATTCTAGGACGTATGCACGCAGCATGTCCTCAAGTACCTGTATCGTACGCTCTGACTGGCCATCGGTCTAAGGGTGGTATGCTGTGCTCAGAATCACCTTTGTACCCAGCGCCCTCTGAAAGCTCTGCTAGAAACGAGACATAAAGCGGGCGTCCCTATCTGAAATGATAGGACGAGGAACCCCATGAAGACGGACGATCTATCGGATATACAACCATCCAAGGTCATCAACACTGAAGGTCTCCTTGATCAACAAGAAGTGAGATACCTTCGTGAGTCTGTCCACAACAACCCACATAGCTTCATTGCCTCGAGGTGACCTCGGAAATCCCGTCACAAAATACCTCGCGACATCATCCCATTTCCACTCTGGAATGTGCAACTACTGTAACAGTGCAGCTGGCCTCTGGTGCTCTACCTTCACCTGCTGACAGGTGAAACACCTCGTAACAAAACCAGCTATCTCTCTCTTCATACCTGGCCACCAGTACTGACGCCTCAAGTCACGGTACATCTTGGTAACCTCGGGATGAACCGCCCAAGCCAAAGCATGAAACTCCCGCATTAGCTCCTCGTGTATATCCCCTGGAACCCATACTCGTCCATGGAAACACAAAACCTCATCATTGCCTATCGTCCAACCGGGAGGAGGGTCCTCACTTGACACCGACTCCCGTAGAACTTGGCCTTCTGAATCCGATAGTTGTCTCATCCTCACTTTGTCCAGGAGGGTAGATGTCACAGCTAATGAGGAAAGATAAGTCTTCCCCTGACTATCATGCACCTGCAAATGCATCTCAGAGAACAAGGCCATGAGCTGCCACTCACCACTAGCCTCCTGCACTGCCTGTATCTGAGTCTTCCTTCTCAGTGCATCAGCTACTGTATTACCTTTACCAGGTGTATAGGCAAGCTCAAAATCGAAGGACTGTAGGTACTCAACCAACCTTCTCTATCTCAGATTCAGGTCATGCTGAGTAAAGATATACTTGAGGCTTTTGTGGGCATTGAAAACCACAAAATTCTCTCCCAACAGATAATGTCTCCAACAACGCAACGCATGCACAACTGCAACCAACTCGAGATTATGCGTCAGGTAATTCCTCTCATGTGGCCTCAACTGACGAGACCCGTAGACAACAACTCGATCGCCCTGCATCAAAACGGATCCCAGACCAATCCCTGATGCATCATAGTAAATTGTATAGCTCTTCCCCTACTCTAGGAGTATCAGGATCGGTGCTGATGTCAACCTTCCCTTTAGGTCCTAAAAAGCTGTCTCACAAGCTTCTGACCAAACGAACTTCACACCCTTCTTAGTCAGACCCGTCAACGGTGCCACTAAGCAGGATAAGTCTTGTATGAAGCGTATGTAGTAACCGGCTAGCCTTAAGAAACTCCATATCTCAAAGACGTTATTAGGCTGCTCCCAGGAAACTAATGCTCTCACCTTCTTTAAGTCTATTGCAACTCCTGCTTCTGAGATGATATGACCCAGGAAGTGAATCTGGTCCATCCAAAAGTATCACTTTGAGAGCTTAACATATAGCCGATGCTCTATTAGTGTAATAAATATGATCTCAAGATGGGTGGTATGGTCGTGTCGAGTGTGAGAGTACACCAAGATTTCGTCCACGAATACTACCACAAAAGAATCAAGATACGGATGGAACACACGATTCATCAGAGCCATGAAAACTGATGGCACATTCGTGATTCCGAACGTCATAACCAAGTACTCGTACAGACCATATCTGCTCCGAAAATATGTAAGTGGTATATCTAATGGTCTCACGTGCAGCTGATGATATCTGAATCTGAATTCAATCTTCAAGAACACTCGTGCTCCACGAAGCTGATCAAACAGATCATCAATCCTTGGAAAGGGATATCGGTTCTTAACCATCAACTGGTCAATCTTCCGATAATTCCTGAAAAGTCTGAGGGTACCGTCATCCTTTTTCGCAAAAAGGACCAGAGAACCCCAATGAGAAGTACTAGGTCGAATAAAGCCCTTTGCCTGTAACTCCTCTAACTGCTTCTTGAGCTCCTGAAACTCAGGCGTGGACATCCTATAAGGGGGAATGGACACCGGTGCTACTCCTAGAACAAGCTTGATATAGAATTCCACCTCACACATCGGAGGTAGACCTGAAAAGACGTTCGGGAAAACATCCCTGAAACGATCAACAACTAGAGGGAAATCCATCTGACAAGTCCCCTAATCATTTAGAAATAAGCTCACTATCTGGGCTGTGACTCCACCTCGCCCATGATGCTTTGGTCCTGCTTGACCTTCCTGAACATCCCATTCTCCCTTGTGTAGAAACTCTTCGCCCTCTGGTGACGTGAAACTCACCCTGCGATGATAGCAGTCTAAAAAAGATCAAAAGGGAACCAACCAGTCCATCCTGAGAATGACATCATAGCTTGTCATCTCTTGGATATAGAGGTCCCAAGGGAAGTGACACCCACCAACCTCAAGGGGGAACTCCTTACACTGATGCACACTAGCTGTTTTAGTCCCCAACGGAGTGTCTAGCATCATGATAACAGAAGAAGTAGAAACAAAAATCCCAAGGCTCTCTACAATGGGTACATATACAAAACTATGTGTAGCACTCGTATCGAAAAGTACTGAAGATAAGACAGAAGCTACTAAAATATTACCTCTGACTGTAGAAGGTCCAGGATCCTACTTTTGCTGGGTCTGTTGCACTACATATACCTGCCCAGTGTCGTGGCCCTGCGACACAGCCTGGCTACCCTAAGCTGTCCCGCCCTGCTGCCTCTAAGATCCTGGTGTCTGGCTACCATGGCCACGACCACCATCTCTACTTGCACACCCTGACATATTCCAGTTCCCCGACTGGTAAGAAGCCACTGGTCCCGCTCTTGTACGCGGAGTCTGCACAAAACCCCTCTCACTAGCCATTGGTGGAAACGCCCGGCAAAAGCACTGTAGATGACCCATCTTGCCGCAATCTCGGCACTCCACTGGGTTTCGTGGACACTGCGGTCTCTTGTGCCCCACTCTGCCACACTGGTAGCACCTGATCGGACCACCTGAAGAAGCTTCATGGCTGGTACTACCACCCTGAGAGAAGTCTATCTATCGCTTCCTCTTTCTAGTAGAAATAGTACCAGTAACTGGTGCTGAACTACCCTGGTCCACACCTCTAGATTCTCGAAGGTTCCTCTCTATGATCGGTGCTTGGTTCACAATAGCGTGTATAGTAGGCAACTTGAAAACATTCACCAGCGCTCAGATGTCATACTGAAGACCATCCTCAAAACGTTTGGATCTCAACGTCTCATCACCCACCAGCACTGGCGCAAAGCGCTGAAGCTCCGTAAAATGAGCAGAATAGTCCATCACCGACATAGCGCCCTGCTGCAGATTCATGAAGTCTCGAGCTCTATCTGCCCTCAGTGCCTCTGGGAAAAAGAATTCATAGAAGACTGCCTGAAAATCTTCCCACGCCATATCTCTATGATGATCTGATTGGGTGGTAACATCGCACCACCTCTTGGCGTAATCACACAACATGTAAGTCGCGAGCTTGACCCTACGCCATGGGGGCATATCAAGATGCTCAGAAATAGTCTGCATCGACCCCATCCAAGACTCCACAGCCTGTGTTCTACCATCCTCTGATAACGTAGGCGGATGCTGCTGCTGAAAAATATGTGTCAGCTCGGCCATAGATGTAGCATCCTGCGGTGCTCCCTAAAGGGTCTGCATGAACCGCAATATGCCTTCATGGAACTGCACCTCCGCGCCTGTGTCCGGTATAACAGCTGGTGCCGCATCTAGCTCTAGTGGAGGATCAACTGGTAGCCCATGGCCCACCATCTTTGGAGTATAATCATCGCCGCTCTCCTGGAGAACAATTCACGGTCATCTACGCGGCATGACACTACAAGGTCAAAAGCATGCCTCAGATTGAAGATTATTAAGACCTAAAAGAGAAGGAACCACAAAGGAACAAGAGGAAGAGGATATTTCAAAATTTTCAAAACAAGACTACCCGGCGTGTACACTTACTACACGGCGTGTACTTGACTTTGTTCCCCTTCCCGGGTTCTTCTACATGGATAAACCACACAACTTCCATTAAAAAAAACTACACGACGTTTAAATAATCTACATGGAATGTATGGTGTTATTTCCCAACTGCCCGTGTTGTCTGTGACATGGCCGACTACTCGGCTTGACACTACACGACGTGTTACACCCGTGCACGGCGTGTACACCATCCCGTTTCCCAGCCACACAGCTAACTCCACACAGTCTGTCCTCGAACAAGACTACACGGCGTATACCATAGGTACACGACGTGTTCAGGGAGATGTGACACCGACCCGTGTTGTTAGTTACATAGCCGAGTCCCCGGGTCACACTACACGGTGTGTCCATCATTGACACGATGTGTTCTGTCAAGGATTTCACCGACCCGTGTTGTTAGTTACACGGCCAGACTCTGAGTCACACTACACGGTGTGTTCACTAGGTACACAGCGTGTTTTACCCAAGCACAGCCCTACCCCATGTCACCGCCCACACGGTTTGTGACACGGGAAGAGACTACACGGCGTTTACTCAGAGTACACAGTGTGTACTTAAAAAGTTAGTTTTTCTTCCCAAACAGAAGGCCATACACAGCGTGTGTAAAAATACTACACGGCATGTATACTGGGTTTCTGGACAGTACGCCTCAGAAACTTCCCTGGAACCCAAAAAATACTAAAACTAACACCTAAGTGTCAAATTCCAACCCATGGGGGCCCATACTCTCCATGAATCAAAGTTTGAAATCTTATATGTGTTATAACTAATAAACAGCCAATGATCCACCAAATTCCGATAAATGGGGGCCCATACTTCCCAAAAACCAAAGTTTGGCATCCATTCTATAAACAATCTCAAACAAAAATACCATATCACAAGGCATGTATTTATCAAGCAGCTATCACAACAGCATGCTTTATTAGCACAACAACTATCACAACAACATGAAAATTCTAATGCACCTACATGGCATGGAATCTATGCATGGCATGTGATATCTATCATGTTCCTATATGATGCATGAGATGGCATACCCTCATCTCATCGGGTTGCAACTCAAGATAACCCATAGATAAATTATAAACAGTATAATCTCAAAGTGAGTCACCCAACAGTGAAAACATATCAACCGTAAAATTGCAAAATCAAAAGAATGAAAAATATGAGATAGACTCGCTTTTCCCTGTACATGGGTTAGCTACTCCCAGCCACATCTTATTACCAACTACCATTCCGTCCTATCCCTTACTATGGCTCCAAATAGTAAGTCAAAGAAAAGAACCTCTCTGATACCACTTTGTAACGTCCCAAACCCGGGTGCCACGCAACGGGTGCCCCGAATCCAGTTCGCCACGTGACCTCAAGTGCATTTCCCCAAACGCCAAAGGCTGCCAACTAGCAGCGAGGGGCCAGGTCTGATAGTGGGGAAACTATGCCCTCATTTGTCAAAGTGTAGCGCAGTGGAATACAGAATAAAACATACATCGAACAAAGGAAGCAGTAAATCATACCCAACTGAAATAAACAACAGCAGTGTATATAACCAATAGTATATAGAAAATGGTGCAACATATCTTAAGTTCTAGGAAAACAGCCAGAACATGTTACATAGCAGTACAATACAACCAAAAGTAGAGTACATCAAAACAAAGCAAAACAGCTGGCAGCGGCATCATGAGCCTAGGCTCGGTCCCATGCCCTCCCATTCCTCAGCATGAATCATGTACCTATATAGGGACTCCTTCCCCTATCTACACCTGCATAAACGTAATCTGTTTGGGCCAAAAAGCGTGACCCAAACAGGGTGCGAGAAATATATCTCAGTAGGCACCCACCAAAGGCTTGTGCCCAACTGCGTGTAAGGATGCAACGATAGTGTACAATATTAAAATGAAATAAAGTAAGCAGTACTCAAAAGTAAATAATTTCCAGTTATATTTCCATTTTATTATTCATTTAATCCATTAAATATTAGAAATCACCACAGTGCATTTCTAATTAAACAGTCCACGTCCTTTGACAAGCAAACCCTTACCCTCAGGTAAGTAGAATCCAACACGCAGGTATAGCCCTCAGGCATAACAGAATTTTCCCTCAGGCGTAGAAAGTGTCTCCCTCAGACATAGAATTCAATCCCTTAGGCACTAAAGGTTACCCTCATGCGAAATACTATAGCCCTCAAGATAAATATTGCAGTGCCCTCAGGATAATCACAACAACGCCCTCAGGCTAAATACAACAATGCCCTCAGGATAAACAGGTAATCGTGCCATGACCAACAGGTAAACAAGCAGTAACAAGTAATTCCCCTCAAGGAAATTCTACAATTACTACTTTAAAGGCATACGCTCGGGTATCCCAGCCAAACAGCTAAATAGTGAAACACACCCCCAGGGTGGTTCCGGATCCAAGCAATAATCCCAACCAGCATTTTAATATCATAATTAAATACCTAATCAATTCTAGGTGTTGAAAACTAAACACCAAGAAACCTACCTTATACGCCAACGAACGTTATACCCAAACGCTGACTCCAGAAACGCCCAAGAATGGTGTAGATTTGATGAAGAACAAAACCCATTCAAACATAAATAACTTCCCCTCAGGAAATAATTGGTAAGAATGGTACCAGGAGAGGAAATGGCTTACCCATGCGGTTCTAACGAGATCATCCGAAGCCAAATCGGATTCCAGACAAACACCCGGTAGATCTTCAAAGGTCCGACCTCCTCCTTTGGCTCCAAATAGGCTCAAGATTCTCCTCTGCCAAATGAGGAGGCTACTGCCTATTTTAAGCCAAAAAAACAAAGTACACGACGTGTACTTTTGAGTACACAATGTTTACTTCTGAGTACACGACATGTACTCCTTTCATTTAACTATTCATTTGGCGGAACCGCCACACTTTTCATCCATCGACATGAGTACACGACATGTACTCCCAAGTACACAACATGTACTGTCGCCCAGTTGTCATCTACCCCACCGCCTTACTGTTTTGCCCAGCCGACTGACTACACGGCGTATAAGTACCACTACACGGCATGTAGTCAGTTCCTACACCCCTTGTTGCTGACAAGGCTACACGCCCTGTGTACTCATCCCCACACGGACAGAAGTACATAGCGTGTGGAAAACGTACACATCGTGTAGTTCCAAAATTTAGGATTTTTCCCCATATTCCATATTTTCTCAAAAACCCTTAAGGAAAATAAAAAAGAAAATTCGCGTACCTCAAAACTAAGAACCAGGTTCTTACACCCCTAGAATATGGAGGTGGGTGTAGAAAACCAACCCCAAAAATCCCAGAGCCTATGTTTTCTATCAATAACATTGTTGTGATTACAAAAAAAACAAATATCGAAGGACTGAGAGTTTAGTAGTCTTGGTAAACTAGATACATAAATGTGTCTTGTTTTAAAAATTAATACACTAATTAAAAACTATTTTTTTATTCTAAATAATTACTTCAAGGATAACATCATTCTATCTAATGTATCCTTACACAAATTTATCATTATACTTCTTGAGTTCTTGGAGAAATGAAACATAATAAGGGTGTGCTCAAATTATCAACAAGGGTTAAGTATAGAGTAATAAATAATGAATCAATAAGAATAAATCAACATGGCTGGGTAAATAAGTTATCACACAAGATATGTAATCGATAGGTAGAAAATAACCGAAATAGGAAATAAGGAAAGGTAAATAAAAACACATGCCATTCAAATAACTCGATAAAGATAAAATAAATAAGGCACGGTAAGAAACTGAAAAACATGCCATTTAATTAATGACCTTAAAATGAAATGTATCCATAGATATGTAGACAAAAAATCCCATGGATGAATAATAATTAAAAATAAATGATGGAAATTTATTTCTAATGGACACCATGTCTAAGTCATATGAAAACCTATATTATCAAGACCTTTCCCAAGACAGTTTAAAACTACAAATAGAAACCTGTTTAATTTGATCAAATTATTTGTCTCCTAAGAACCTATCAATGGATTTATGAGCTATATAATGTTTAGGCTCCACCCGTCATTATGAGTCCAAATCATTCTTTATATCAAATCACCAAAATAAATAATATTCCTTATCAAATATCCGTATTGAATAAAGAATACAGAACTATCAATATTTCCCAAAATAATCAACTAACTATAAATTTAGACCCAATATTTAAAATGGTATATGGTTTGGGAAATACTAATATCAATGATAAATAAAATAGATAATTATGTGAAAATTCAATGTTCAAGGATCATAGGAGATTGAATATTTCAAGGGGACTAACAAATGAATCATGGAATTGAAAGCAAATACAATACTTTTCTAAATCAATCATAAACCAACTAGAAGAATAATAAGGATAATATCAAAAAAATTATATCCCAAGTGGAGTGAAATAATGGGTTTTTTTCCTTAATGAATAAAAATACTATTAAAAGATACTTTAAAAACATTCTTGAGGAAAATATCCTTTTTTACCTTTTATTTGATAATAAATTTGGAAATAATTTTCTTTTAAAAGTAACTTTTAAAACATGCAAAGGAAATATCAAAAAAATGACAGTGAGTAAATCTTTAATTGTCATACGAGGTAAAAAGAACATTTCTTTTATGTGGTAAAAAGGTTTTAAAAATACCTTGTCTGGAAAGAAACAAGAAGATTCCTTTAAGGACATTGGTAAAAGAAAAAAGGGTAAATATGTCTTTAATAAACCATGTTAAAATCATTTTTGAAAACATTTTTAGAAATCTGAGTCTTTAGAAGAAAATATATTCTCCGACTAAAGAGAGGAATGAATTCATATTATCTTAAAAACATTTTCTAAAATAGTTTGTGTACCAAAGAGTGAAAAAATTGGAACTATTAAGTAATAAAGGTCATGAATAACCAGAGTATATGAAAATTAAAGTGTTTATTAGAAAATGTTCAATGAATTTACTTTGATAGAAATTTATGTGTAAAAAATCCCTAAAAATGATATTGTAAAGTAAAAAATTTAAAATATTATAACATTGGAGTGAGAATCAATCAATGAGTATATTATTTGTATCAATTGTAAATCAACATATAAAAGTGTAAATACATCAATAGATAGTGAAATAAATTATAAACATAATCATAGAATATTAACGACAATGAGGAAGTAATATAACCCAATGAAAAGAAATTGAGTTATGAAATTCTTTTCAACTTGGTAACATTTAACTGAAATCCACACAGATGAAATAATTCAAATTGAAATGAAAAATATCATGAAGAATGCTTGAATCAAGATATTATATGAAAAAGTATAATTATTTTCACCATATATAGACAATTAAGTGCACAATAATATAGATACTCTTTCAATAGAAAATTAAAAATCATAAAATGAAGTGATATTTCAAAGATAATTATTAAAACATTATTGAGTAGGATAATCTTTAAACACTCCAAAGGGTCACATAATACATTAAAACACTTGAATAATATTAAATATGAAAGAATAAAATTAAATAAAACTTTTAATACCTTGAGAACAAATATTATCATTATATAAAATTTCAAATGGTATTATATATACCATTTAAAATAATCTAAGTGCATAACAACAAGTAAGTCTCAATGGAATGTAAATTGAGAAGAAATATCTTACCTTGCAACCAAAATGTATCGTGTGTCTTTATATTCTTGAATAAAAAACTTATGTTAATTATTTACTTGATTTATAACCTTTTTAATGTTTTTAATTAATTTTATTTCACTTATTAATATGTTGTATACAACTACTTAAACAATTAAGTTTACATCCTGTGTTTTGACCAAATTCTGTTTATGTGTCAAAAATAACTTTGGTAGGTACACTATGGTCAAATGAGTCATTTTATAAAAATCACAAAAATAAAGGTCATGAAATAATTATCATATTTATACATTAATTATACTTTTAAAACCAGTAATTAAATATGGTTACAAAAAATGAATTAATATTACAATCATAGAGACAACAGGCCGTATGTATGCAAGAGTAACGTTCTCATTTTTCAATGTTCATTATGGAAAAAAGGTAAGTATAATTATATCTTTTAATAATGACAATTATATCATAAATATCATATTATTTATTCATATATTCTTATATATAGAATCACTGTGATGTAAAAAGAAATCGCATCATGTCGAGGAGGTAGTAGTCCACACATCCATGAATGACATTATCTCTTTTAAAGTGCATGAAAGGGTAATAAATAAAATGATATATATTATATTTCCAGAATGGTAATTATGTCATGAATATCATAGGGATGTTTTTTTGTCACATATTTTTAATTAAAACTATTATTTATACATTCCATGTATTGTGTGAACAAATCACATCACCTTTAGTGGGCAGTAGTCCACACTTCCAAAAACAACGTTATCATTTTTACAGAAAATGTAAAGTACAAAGATATGTGTTATAAAATAATTAAAGAAGAATACATATATAATAAATATCATATATATCATATAGAAATAGAATTTCTATCAGAATTTTCAACCATGAAAGTTGGTAAAAGAAAAATAGGTGATCATAATTATATGAGGTTGTAGTTATCCATACATAGAAACAGTATGTTCGTCACCCATTAGATGAATGTGTGTGTGAGTGTAGGTAAAAACATAAAATAAAAACATCATAGTATATTTAGAGTACCAGTGTTTTTTATAAAGGAATGAAATAAGAATATTTGATGTATTGGAAAATTGAAATAAAACTAAAATGATTGAGGAAGTTTGTTACCTTTTATCCAGGTAACTCCGTTTTGTTTGAACCAAAAAGATTCTATATATTTCTTTCCTCCCAAGGGGATTCTTCTAGGATTAGGGGAGTGATTTTGAGGATATATTTTTTCAGAAATTGTTTGAGAAAAAGTGGCTTAAGATGTGTGAGGAAGTGGTAGGAAATGAGACCTTTTTATTGCAGAGGAGGAGTGGAAATCATATAATATTTTGACAATGTAATTGTGACCATGTTTTTAACATTTCAAGTGGATCCCATAATTGTAAAATTTATAGAAAAGATTGGATAGGTTCAATATATTTCTTTAAAATATATCATGGACATTTTTATAGGTTGTTTTGGGCCTCAACATTAAGTTTTATCCTGATTAGACACTGAATGATGCTAATATTCATTATTATATATATAAAATTCATGTGCTTTATTATTCATAAATACCATTTTAGTTCGTTTTAGACATTGAACATTGTTTCATATTATAATTGTAATTCCTTAAAATGAACTATTACATGGTAAATTATTGAACATAATTTTAAGTACCCAATGATCTTGTTTTTATTTTCATATTTAATTTTCAGGTTTCTCATTACATTGGTAACAATTCATACATTTTTAGTACTTAAATACTACCAAAGTTGTCCTTGAACAAAAAAACATTTGGGATGAAGTGAACTAGACAACATCTAAATAAAACTTCTGTGGAGGCCAATATCCAAGCCTAATTATTCTGAAAACTGAACTGAAGATAGAGGAAATCATGGGGAACATTACATTAAATAGTTTCCAAAGCTAATTATGATGTTTTTATGGAGTTTCAGGTGGCCCGATTTTGAGATATAATTTTGGGCCATATTCTGCGGCCCAGAAAAACAGGCCACCAATTTAATCATATCTCGACAACCACAAATTTATTTAAGATGAAATTTTATATAGATCTAGGATATATCCTGAGATTCATGTTTTTATTCTATGGACTACTCAAATTAGGAAATATAGAAGGACATTTAGGTGCCTCTGTTCGGTGGATGAAAGTTGGATTCCACTTCGTGTCAAGGATAAAGAAGTCCACTCTCCCTTACTTTCCACCACCCTAGGCCTACCATACTCAAGTGGGATCATTTCTACTGTTGGGAGCTCGACCCAAGACTCTTGAAATGACTATTTAAGGTAGTGGTGGGGGAAGAGTTTATCATCTTTGGTGTTTTATTTCATTGTAATGTTGTGCTGCAATTTTGTTGTCTCAAGTTTGTCTTTCACATGTATGTTGTTCTAATTCATCATAGTTTTTTAATAACTGTTATTATTATCATTTTATTTTGTTTCTATTCATATCATTTTGATACCTTTGTCTCATGGTGTTAATTTATTCACACCAAACCTTGTGAAATTATCACACAACGATGGAGTGATTGTTATTTCATTGTCTTTTTTTACTTCTCCATTTCCTCCCTCATAAGTTTACCTCCCGCTTCCATTGAAACAATGGAATAAATGGAGGGATAAACCACTTATTTGTTGATCCTAGGGAGTATATATATGTTTTATTGGATTTTATTTATCACCCCATTAATTTCTAATCACTTCTTTTAATTGAGATTTTTATTTGATGGTTTTAAAACATCTTCATCCATGTTGAATTTTAAGGCCACATACATCATGTGCTATTACGAACCATTACCTTGGAGTGCTCATACATTTGATACTCCAAGTGTATAGGTGATTATTATTATGGTTTTTGGTATTAGAATAGTAAGTGATGAATTTGTTTGATCTTCTTGAATAAACCCAACTTGAATAGAAGAAATTGAAACCATTAAAAAAATAATTTCATCCAATCCACCCCAAGCGATAACCTAGGATCAACTCATTATATTAATTTGAATTAACTTATACCTATTATTGATCCTTTTAAACCATATAAAATCAACCCAAAGTTGAAAATTCATAGCCAAAAATAGTACATAAAATGTACGTGTGTATAGGTTTCTTTTTAGGTCTCTGAGGATTCGACAACCCAAGCTAAACTACAAGCAACCGCTTAACCCTAAAAATTGGGTAGATTTGGGTGAGATAAAAATTTGGAACCATTTTCAGGGACCCTATTAAGTCATCTAAACACCCATTTTATTCTACCCCATTTCTTTTAATCTCATACAAATTCTCTTATCTTTTCCCTTTCTCATTTTTTTATTTTGGTTCATGTATGCCAACACCCGTAACCAAAAAAATCGTCTAGTTAGGGTCGATTTTCTTGGGGTTGGGGAGTCAAGTACACCAAGGGAACTCTTTACATTAGATCCTAACCATCATAATACTCTAGAGTCAAAAATTGAGCCCATTTAAACGGAAGGTTTTAAAATAAACCAACTCATAAAGTCGGGTGGGAAACAAAATGGAAATCCCAATGAGGCAGCCCCAAACTTGGGGAATACAGTCGATCAAATCATGAATGAATACCTCAAACCTACCTGGACCAATGAAACCTCTTGAATTATGCATGATTCCCTAGGATAATCCCACTACGGTTTCAAACCTCATGTCTTAAACCACCTTCCAACCTTCCATGGGATGGAGTCAGAAATTCCATTCTTTCATGTCAAAGAGTTTAACAACATTATTGAAACCATGTGCCCACCACATCAACTTGAGTCATAAAAAATGAGGCTCTTCCCTTTCTCACTAAAGTATCAAGTAAAGAATTGGTTAAACAATCTGAGACCTGCATTAATCCACTCTTGGGACAAATTTCAAAGATAATTTTACAAAAAATACTTACCCCATCTCAAAACCATTTCACTTAAAAAGAGAATCCAAAACTTTTTTGAAATAGAAGGGGAGTCATTTTATGAAACATGGAAATGTTCAAAGACACACTCAACATGGTACCTCACCATGTATTTTTAATGCCAAAATAATTTCAAATTTTCTATGAAGGGTTTGGTCCGGTAAATAAACAATTCATCGGCATGATGTGTATTGGGACCTTAAAAAACAAATCTCGAAATGATGCTTATGAGTATCTTGAAAGACTGACTGAACAAAACCAAACATGGGGAAAATAAACTTACTATGAGAAGCCACCAAAATTTGGTGGAATTCACACACTTATGGAGGAGGAAATCCTTATGGAGAAACTTGCTGCACTCACTAGGAAGGTCATGGAGATAGATCTTAAGAAGGTCTATGAAACTCAAACTGTTGACCTTGTTTTCACAATTTGTGAAAAAAATGACCACAAGACTAACAACTGCCCAACCATCCCTCCCATTAAAGATGTTATTCTAGGAGGGCCACCATCGGAGGTAAATACTCTTAACTTTGAGAATCCATAGTACCAAAATAGTTTCAATCCAAGGTACAATGACCATCCAAGAATCTGTTGGAAAGATAACCAATAACCCATCCAACAACCTAGCCATCTATAAGGACCAAACCTCGACCCTCCACAAAATTATCAAAACTATAACCAGTTCCAACAACAACCAGTCAAATACCAACACCCTCTTATCCAATACCAACAAACCATCCAAAAAACCCAGGCAACAACCAATCCAACAACCAAATATCCTCTTGGGATAAACTAACCAGCACAAGCCCCTACTCAATCTGTCCCTCTTCCAATCCTTGAGCAGCTGTGTAAACAAATAGAGAAAATGAACTCAGAAGTCTGATCCCTTAAAAATGAACTACAAACCATTAAAACTATGAACTCAACCATGCCTACTCTGGCAGAACCATCCTCAACTTTAAGGGGAGAATCAAGTTACATACAAACCTCTCATGAACAACTCAAAACAGTGACTATTTTAAGAAGTGGTAAATCCATTGAGTTACCTGAAAAAACCATTCCAGAACCATTAAAAGATTCATGAATGCCTGAAAATGATGAAGAACCACCCAAATATTATGAAAACCCCAATGACAATGTGAAGGAACTAAAACCACACTAAATAATAAAACAACAGTTTCACTTCCCTCAATAGATGAGAGGAAACACTAAACTAGATTTGAATGAAACTTTGATGGAAATCTTCTCTCAAGTTAATTTTATTATTCCAATTCTCGATGCAATCCAAACCATTCCTTCCTAATCAAATTAACTTAAGGACTTGTTCACTTTTAAAATTAAATTTTCACATAAAAACCAAGTCCTTTTGGCTTCTAATGTGAGTACCACCATTCAAGGGACCATTATTCAAAAGTTGAAATATCTAAGATGTCCATGCATCAATGATGAGATAGGAGATAACAAAGTTGTCAAATCCCTTTGCGATCTGGGAGCCAGTGTGAACCTCATTTATTATTACATGTATTGTCAGTTAGGTCTTGAAGAACTCCAACCCAGATCTGTCATTCTTCGTAGGGTTAGAGTTCCTAATGGGATCTTAAAGGATGTTTTGGTAAAAGTTGATAATTTCATTTACCCAGTTGACTTCATTGTCCTTGAAAATCACCCAAGATTAGGTCCTAGGGAGAAAAATCCATCATCCTTGGCCATCCCTTCTTAGAAATAATCAACTCAATCATCCGAATCCGAAATGGTAACATGAAAATAACCTTTGGGAACATGAGTCTAAACTTTAACATCTACAATGAAAACTCTAAAATTGGGGATGATGAAGAGATTCCTGAGGTTAATTTTATTAGTTGTGCTGATAGTGAACTTGAGGAACATCAAGAAATTACTGAAGGATGTAAAATTAAAGAAGAGATTGATTTAGTTGTTCACATGAGGGAAATTTGTCTCCATGGATTGAATCTCTTTTAGATAGATCTATTTATGATTTTATAGAATCACCAATCAATGATACCATGGGTTAAATCAATAACATTGAGTCTATACCAATTCATGGCACTACTCTGGATAATTTTTTTTTCACAAGAAACTAATTATGTCAAAAAATATGAACAACAAAACTGAGTTCAATACAAAGTATCATCCTTTCTTGGAAAGTGATAACCAATATGATATTTAATTTAAGGTCTTATCTTCATCACTCTATTATGATTTCTTAAGGGACAATCGATCCTTTCCTTTTGTCATTTCTTCCTCTCTTGAATCCAATCAAGAGATGATACTTTTGGATGTCCTACTAAAGTATAAGAAAGATATTGTATGGAACCTTTATGATTTTATTGGGATTAGCCCACTCATTTGAACTCATAGAATTGTTCTCAAATATTAATACAAACCATGTCTTCAACCATAGAGGAGACTCAATCCAAATCTTATGGATGTGGTAAGGAATGAACTTCTTAAGTTGTTGAAGGTGGGTGTCATCTACCCCATTACTGAGAGTGAGTGGGTAAGCCCAATTCTTGTTTCCCCAAAGAAAGATGGAATCATTATGATCACCAATGAGGATGGTGACATTCACCCCACAAGGGTCAGCAGTGGATATAGAGTCTATATTGACTATAGGAAGCTCAATTCTTAAAGTAAGAAATATCATTTCCCATTTCCCTTTATTAATCAAGTCCTCAAGTGAGTGGAGGGTCTTCAATTCTATTGTATCCTAGATGGATTATCAGGGTATAAAAAATGAGGTCTCCTTAGAGGGTCTGGAAAAAACAACCTTCACTTTTCCATTCGACAACTTTTCCTTCAAACACATCCCCTTTGGGTTATGTAATTCCCCTGATACCTTCCAGCGGTGCATGATGGGAATCTTCTCGGATATAGTGGGGGTTATTTAGAGGTCTTCATGGTTTACTTCTCCATCTTTGGGGTTAATTTTTAGGGATTACTACTAGTTTTTGAAATATTTTTATCAATATGTAATTATAATAATATCATTCAAAATTGAGAAAAATTCCATTTCATGGTAAAGGAAGGACTTGTTATAGGTCATCTGGTATCTGGTAGAAGGATTGAAGTTGATAATTCTAAGGTTGAAATCATTTTTCACCTTCCCTCTCTTAAATCTATTATGGAAGTGACTTACTTCTTAGGACATAATGGTTCCTATAAAAGTTTTATTAGGAATTTCAGATCTATTTATCGACCACTTTTTTCTCAATTGGTGAAATATTCTCCATTTTTATGGATAGAAAGCTATAAGGAATCATTATCTAAACTACAGTTAGCTCTTATCTCTCCACATATCATGTAATCTCCAAATTGGAAATTTCCTTTTGTGATCTTGTGTGATGAAAGTTACTTCGATCTAGGAGTAGTCTTAGGACAACGGTGTGAGAAAACTCCATGTGTCGTTTCTTATGCAAGAAAATATCTTAATGATGCACAAATAAACTACACCAACAATGAGAAAGAGTTTCTTGCTGTTGTATTTTCCTTATATAAATTCAGGTATTATCTCTTTGGATCCCCAATCATTTACTTCACAAACCATTCATCCCTGGAATATCTTTTCCAACAGTAAGATGCCAAGGAAAGATTCATTATGCGGGTCCTTATTCTTCAATAGTTTTATTTAACCATTAATAATAAAAAGTTTGTTGAAAATGTGGTCGCTGATAACCTCTCTAGGATGGAATTCAAAGATAACTAATATAACCTTTCCATGTCTGATTAATTTCCGGATGAGAACCTATATTCAGTGAGTAATTTCCCATGATATGATAACATAACAAACCATTTGGTGATAGGTGAAATTCCAAAATTCCAAGGGACCCAAGATAAGAGGAAATTCCTTTATGATGTCAAACAATTTGTTTTTTGATGATCCTTACCTCTTCATGTTTTTTTCCTGATCAAATCCCTAAGAGATGTGTTCCTGAGTGAGATAAAGAGTCTATTCTAAAATTTCTATCCTAGAGAGGCATGTGGAGGCCATTTTTATTCAAATAAAACCACTATAAAGGTCCTCAAAAGTGGTTTATACTGGATTAACCTCACTAAATATTCCTTCTAGTTTTTAAAAAGTTTCCCTAAGTGTCAACAATTAGGATCCATTACCAAAATGAATCAAATGCCCCTCACTCCCATTCTGGTTGTTGAAATCTTTGATTGTTGGTGAATTGATTTCATGGGACCCTTACAAACTCTAGGGGATACCTCTACATCCTATTAGTTATTGATTATGTATCAAAATGGGTTGGATCCATTCCCACCAAATCCAATGACCATCATGTTGTGATCTGATTTATGAAAGAGCACATATTTTCTCGATTTGGAATTCATAAGGCTATAATCAATGATTGAGGAACCCATTTCTACAACCACCCATTCTCTTCACTCATGTCTAAGCATGGGATTTCACATAAAGTTTCTACTGTATACCATCCTAAAACCAATGGTCAAGCTGAGTTAGTGAATAGGGAGTTTAAAAAAATTCTTGAAAAAACTGACTACCCCTCTAGGAAAGATTTGTCTGAGAAACTCTGGGATAATCTTTGGGAATCTCAGATAAAATTATAAACCATCCTAGTAATGTCACCATATAGGTTGGTATATGGAAAATCAAGCCACTTACCTGTTGAAATTGAGAATAAGGCATTTTGGGCAATCAAAAAAATGAATTTTGACATTTATTTGGTCGAAGAACAGAGGAAATTAGATCTTAATGAACTTGAGGAACATAGGATAAATTATTATGAAAATTCAAGGATAAATAAAGCTAGAGTTAAAGACTACCAATCTAGGAATATAAAATTCAGACATTTTGAATCAGTAAAATTCATTCTCTTGTATATTTAAAAACTTCATTTACACACCGGAAAGTTATGGTCTAGATGGTCAGGTCCATTCATAGTGCATCATGTGTACGCCCATGGGGTAGTAGAGTTTCAAGATCTGACAAGTGGTAAAATTTTCAAGGTGAAGGGTCATAGGTAAAAACCATTCATTGAATCATTAAATAAACTGGAAACATAGTTAGAGTTAACTAATCCAACCTATGAATGAGGAAAAAATTGATAGATTTAGGATCTATGTCGGGAAAACGACGTTAAACAAAAGTGCTACATGGGAGGAAACCCGTGGTTCTCATGTTTCCAATCTTTTTTAATAATATTTATTTTTCAAATAGGATTAATGAATCATTTTTATATTTGAAAAAAATAGATTTTTGACATGTTCTTCTAATATGAGTATGGATGGGTATGAAAGGGGATCGCCCTATTCATCCGTGTCACGTGGTGTGATCCTTAAGTAATATCTTACCTAAATTTTTTAAAAAGAACACAATGTATCATTAGTTCATTTTATTTTTAGATGTTTGTATGTTAATATAAAAATACAAAATAATAATAATAATAATAATAATAATAATAATAAATTAAAAGGAAACATCATAGGTCATGAGGGAAACCCCTTCACAACCGGCGAAGCCATGGGGACTCAAACCCGGGACCAAAGAGAAGAAGGGGCACATGCTTACCACTGACCTACGTCTTATAGTTCTTCCTTATTCTATAATTTTTTTATATATACTTATATTTTACTTATTTTTATTATATGAATAAATATATATCTATATATATTGTTTTTTTTCTTTGTATGTTTTTTTCCTTTTTACACTAGGAAACTCGGCAAGTGACATTGATATTGAAGGACTAAATTAGAGGAGAAAGAACTTCAACTTCAACCACCAAGTGACTTCATTCCATGATACTGATATTTAAAATTCCTTTTATAACTCCTCTCATCTACCTCTACCCCTTCCCAATTTTATTTTCTTTAAACACTAGGAACAATGTTATTCTATGTTGGGGGGTGAAAAGAAAGAAAAATAATAATTAATTTTGTGTTCATAAAAAAAATGTAGAAGGAAAAATTTCTATAACCTTTAACATTATAATACACATTTCACACTTTGAAGCTGAATATCAAATAATTTAGCATTCCATGATTCTAACTTTAATCCATGTATAATTTCATGAGCATATATTTTGGAAAGTGTTTCTCTCTAATGTGAAATTTGATAGTTTATATTTTCATCCAAATAAAAAAAGATATCACAACGCATTCCCTTTGGAGAGTGGGGTATTATTTTGAGTTCATGGGGTCTCCCAAATAAATATCATAGGTTTGGTAATCATTTTAGTTTTAATATGAGTATTCAATAAAAAACAAAAAAACAATAAATTTGCGCGTAGAGCAATGAAATGACATAATGCGTGGATTTGGGCACTTGGGGATCGTGAATCCATAGTTTTCAGGCCCAGAGTTATTAATTTTATATCTAATTATAGTAATTTGAATTTTTCTTGAATGAGTTAACTCGAGATGATGCCCGAGTATGTGGGCTTCACTTGGTGCCCTATGGTATTTGAGCCTAGGAGTCATCGTTAAAGTCTCACTACATGGGTTGAATCTTTTGAGTGCAATTTCAATTACCATGGAAATATTGGAAAAAAATATTAATACTCATCTTAATATTGAAATGTGATTTCACATAGCACTTCCGTCATTTCCCCTTGAATAAAGATGAACCCCCATGTATATTATGATACACAACACATCCACATACTTAATTGATATCAGATGAAATAAGGTGATGAATTTGAATAAAGGAATGGACTTGGGATTTGGATCATCTTATGAATGTATCTTATATTAAAATATTATAATGGGTTTCATTGTTTCTTGATATAAGGGTTTTTGGTGATCATTGTTTCGTAAAATGTTTTTGGAAAAGGGAATTAAAATTTCACATTTTTAAGATATACTTTGCTCAGGACTAGAAAAAATCAAGTTGGGGTGTGTGATTAGCCACCTTATTAGGATAATATTCATTGTTAAGATATATAATTTTCATTTTCTTTTTTATTTATAAACACCATTTTAGTGAATTTCACACTTTGAACATTATTTCATATTATAATTGTAATTCTTTCTTAAAATGCACTATTACATGGTACATTTTTGGAAATAATTTAAAGTAACCAATGATATTGATTTTATTTATATATTTTATTTTCATGTTTCTAATTACATTGGTAACAATTCATACTTTTGGAGTACTTGAAGAACACCAATATTGGCCTTGAACAAACAACATTCCGGTTGAAGTGAACTAGAAAACTGCCCAATAAAACTACTGTAGCAGACAATATCCAAGCCCAATAATTCTAAAAATCGATCTTAATATAGATGAAATAATGTGGAAAATTTCATTAAATAGTGAACAATGATAATTCTGATTTTTTAATGGAGTTCTAGGCGGCCCAATTTGGAGATAGAATTTTTTGCCTTATTCTGCAGCCCATAAAAATAGCCCACCATTTAATCATATCTCTACAAAACCTAATTAATTTCAGCTGAAAGTTTACATAGATCTATGATACATCATTATATTCATAATTTTCTTATATTTACCACTCTAATTCAGCCATCTAGAATTACCTTTAAGCACCTCTGTTCGGTGGATGAAAGCTGGCTACCACTTCAGGTCAAGGATAAAAA
Organism: Viscum album; assembly: GCA_963277665.1. Taxonomy (NCBI): domain Eukaryota; kingdom Viridiplantae; phylum Streptophyta; class Magnoliopsida; order Santalales; family Viscaceae; genus Viscum; species Viscum album. Next base: position 492,343,555 of record OY728166.1, read on the forward strand.
TGTCCACTCTTTCTTAATTTCCACTACCCTAGGCCTACCACACTCAAGTGGGATCATTTTTACTGTTGGGAGCTCAAAAAAAGCCTCTTTAAATTACAATTTATGTTATTGATGGTTTAGTATTTTATCATCTTTGGTACTTTCTTTCATTTTAATGTTATGCTGCAATTTTGTTTTCTCAAGTTTTTCTTTCACATGTCAGTTGTTAAATTCATCTTAATTTATTAATAAAAGTTATTCTAACCCTTTTATTTTGTTTTTATTAATATAATTTTTATATCTTTGTCTCAAGTTGTGAATTTATTCACAACAAACCTTGTTAAATTATCACAAAACGATGGAGTGATCGTTATTTCATCGTCTTTTTTTACTTCTCCATTTCCTCCGTAATAAGTCTACATCCTACTTTTATTGAAACCATAGAATAAATGGAGGGATAAACCACTTATGAGTTGATCTAAGGGATTATCGAGGGGATGGATTTGATGTTATTTATCACCCCATTAATTTATAATCACTTCTTTTAATTGATATTCTTATTTGATGAATTTAAAACTTCTTCACCCTTGTTGAATTTTAAGGCCAAATACTTCAAGTGCTATTACGAACCATTTCCTTGGAGTGATCATAAATTTGATACTGCAAGTGTGTATATGATTAGTATTATATTTTGTTGGTATTAATCCAGTAAGTGATGAAGTTGTTTGATCTTTTTGAATAAACCCATCTAGAATAGAAGAAATTGAAACCGTTAAAAAAATAATTTCATCCAATCAACCCCAAGTGATAAACTATGATCAACTCATTATTTTAATTTGAATTAACTTAGATCTATTAGTGATCATTTAAACCCATATAAAATTAACTCAATGTTGGAAACTTCATAGCCAAAAATAGTCCATAGAATGTATGTGTTTATAGGTTTCTTCTTAGGTCTCTAAGGATTCGACAACCCAAGCTAAACTACAAGCGACCACTTAACCATAAAACATGGGTAAATTGGGGCAAGACCATAGCCCCTTATTAATCATTATTTAACCTTAATCATTGTAATTAATTTTAATTACATTCACTACTATTTTTGGTCAAAAACTAAGTTGGTATTATTATATACTATAAATTATACTAATTAAAAATATTAATTCTAATTTTTTAAATTATAATTATATAATTGGAATAAAGTAATTTAAAATTCATCCCATAGGTGGGATAACAATTCAAGTTTTTAAATTTAATACATCCAAATGTTTGATAAGATTTTACATTCAATTTCAAAGTGAAAATTTTCCCAATGACCAAAATTGGTTTAATTAATAAAATTATGATCTAATTAAACTTTAAATACAATTATAATTATAATTTAAACTTATTGATAAATTTGATGAAAAAGAAGTTTTGAACTAAAATTTAGTATTTTTAACTATTTATAAAAAATGACAAGTTTATGAAATATATCAAAAATTAAATCTAACTTGAATTTAATGTATCAATTTAAATTAATATTTTTAATTTTAAATATTATAATTAATGTGTCAAAATTGATAATTAAAATGGGTTTTCCAATAAAATGTGGTAAAATTACCTTTATAAAAATATGGGTTTTAATGTGTGAAATTTGGTTTGTTCTTATCTTATGAATATCAAACCTAATGGATTGATATAAAAGCTATTTAATTAAATATTTAACATATATATTTATTAAAAATAATTAAGTAATTGTAATTAATTATTTTTATTAATACAAAACTCATTTAGATGAATAAAAATAATAATATTTTTATTTAAATCAAATTGGTTCTTATCCATATTTATAATTATTTGTTTACCAATGAAATCATTATATATTTATATAAACAAAAAAATTTCATAAGTTAGTTAAAATTATTCATAAATTATAATATAATGGATAGGTTATATAATATTATATTAAATAATAATATTTTAATAATATATTTTTATTTGGTGAAACTCAGTCTTCAGTGTAACACAAGATATCGAGGAAAGTTTCTCTTGTGTGAGATGCAATATGACTCAGTGTTGCATTCGTTACAAGATATACCATGTATTTAACTTATTTTAAATAGTAAATATATAGTAGAGTCTTGTGATATTATATTCTTTTACGTTCTTGACAATGTGTGTCATACATGTTATCAAACACAATGTTTTATGGGGTGTTACATTCTCCCCACATTAATTAAATTGTGTCCTCACAATTAAAACTTGATCTTGGTAATTGATTATTTAATGTTTCATAGGTTTAAACCCTACATCTTGAGAAGTTTTCATAAAACATACTCTATAAAATAGAGAATGGGAAGTAAAAAATGTCACATGGACTACCATGTAACTAGGTTTATAAGTGGGAGAACATTAGTGGAAAGTGAAAATACATAGTTAGTGTAGAATCCTAAATATTTATCACGAGTGAATGAGGTCACTAATTGAAAACATTTCAATTATCAATAGAAAGTTTAGGGCCTCAAAGACATAAATCATTAATGATTTAGAGGACCATTGGTTCAATATAAATTATGGTATTAGGAAAATATTTAATTTATAAGTTATTTTTCTAATGTTGGGTAATTCTTTTTCTAAAATATAATATAAATAAATATTCTTACTTGATAGGTTTCAATTTCATATGAAAATTCCTAACTTTTTGTTTTAATTTGATAAAATTCTAAATAATTCATTTATTTCCATAAATCAATTAACAATAATGATTTGGTATGCCTGAACCACTAAAAGAAACTTTTAAAGGATCGTAATCAATATAAAAGAGTGACATGTCTAACTATTTTCCCTTAACTATCTCCCAAAACTAGTATGGTTAATAGATTAATATCTAATTCTAAAAAGTGATATTACTATTTTATCTTCAGTATTTATTTATCATAATTTTTAACTAAAAATAATGAATAATTAACCAGAAAATTTCATAGGTTAGTGGTTGGTGTGAAACCCTTATCATCATTTGGTCATGGGTTCAAGACCTGTAACCTTGCTAGATTTGATTATTTATCACCCATATTGTAGTTTTTACTTTTCTAAAACCATGTAAATATAATATACAAAAATAAATATGATGGAAACCTTGAAATAAGGTTAATCACTAAATACCCTTTTAATAATGTTTTTCAATACAACGCCAACGCATAAGTAATTTATCCATTTATTTCCACATAGGTCATTCCTTGGTCTAGGGTTTATCCATAATATCATTTATAGGATTTATAAACCCTGAAACATTATCTTGAATCTGAAACACATTAGGATTAACCAAGTTTATTCATTATCAAAATCATTTATAGTGGGTTTTAAATGAAATGTTAATTTTATTAAGTGTTAGCCCCAAGAGTTTCAAACCAGGTGTATGGTAAGGCCCATTTTCGTATACTAGTTTAGCCTAAGTTAGGATCTAAACACCATGTTAGAGATATTAATCTTAGGTACAGTTGTTCTAGAACAATTTCCACTTAATGTATCTATATAGAGATGTATTGATAGGAATACCCAAAAAAATCACTATACCAAAATTATCAGTTTTCTTCTATAATTATCTTCAAATTTCACCTTAGGGATATGTTATCTAATCTATATTTTCCTAAATCTAGTTACCAAGGATTCTACTAAAATTTATTTGATACCAAATGTAGTGAACCGAACCTAGAAATCCCAAAGTAGGTGTTTACTTTCAATTACATTGGCATGATAAAAAAGAATCAAATCCCGAAGGACTGAGAGTTTATTATTCTTGGGAAACTAGACTCATAAATGAGTCTTTTATTAAAAATGAATTCACTAATTACAAAATAGTTTTTTTTCATCTAAATAATTACTTCACGGATAACATCATTCCATATACAATATCCTTTCATAAATTTCCCATTATACCACTTGAGTTTGTGAGGAAAGGAAACATAATAAATGTGAGCTCAAAGGATTAGTAAGGGTAATGTATTACAGAATCAATAATGAATCAATAGGAATAAATTTACATGGTAGGGTAAATAAATGAAGAAACATGACATGTAATCAATAGAATGAAAATTAAGTGAATAATCAATAATGAAAAGTAAATGAAAACACATGTCGTTCAAATATAGTGCACATATTGTGACTTTGAAACTACAAATATCATGAAGAATGATTGAATCCTAATATTATATAACAAAGTCATAGTATGTGAACCATATATAATAAATTAGGTGCACAAAAATAAATTCAATTTTTTCAATTGAAATGTAAAAATCACAAAATTAAGTGAGATTGAAAATATAATTATTAAAATGTTCTTAAGGAAGATAATCATTAAACATTTCAAAGTTTTCCATACCACTTTGAAACATTCAAATCATATTATTCATGAAGGAATGAAATTTAAATGAACTTATAATATCAATATAATAAATTGTTTCATGATATAAAATTTCAAATGGAATTATATACAACATATAATATAAACTAGGTTCATAACTATAAATAATTCTCAATGGAATGTAAATTTAGATAAAATAATTTACCTTGAATCTGACATGTATAGTGTGTCTTTATATTCTAGAATAACAAACTTACGTTAATTATTTACTTGATTGAGAAACTTTTTAATGTTTATAATTAATTTTATTTCACTTATTAATATGTTTTATAAAACTAATTGAAAAATTAAGTTTACATTGGGTGTTTTGACCGAATTCTGTTTATGTGTCAAAAACACCATTAGTTGGTCAACTACGGTCAAATGGGTCATTTCATAAACATATCCAGAATAATACGCATGAAATAATAATCATATTTATACATTAATTATACTTTGAAAATCAATCATTAAATATGGTTATGAAAAATTAATCCATGTTACAATCATGGAGACGGTAGACCGTATACACACATGAGTAACGTTCTCATTTTTCAATGATCATTATTGAAAGAAGGTAAGTAGAATTATATCCTTCCAGAATGATCATTATATCATAAAAATTATATAATTTATTTATATATACATATATATGAAATTATGATAATGTAAAAAAAATCACATCATGTCAAAGATGTGGTAGTCCACATGTCCACGAATGACGTTATCTCTTTTAAAGTGTGTGAAAGGGAAATAAAGGAAATTATATATATTATATTCCTAGAAAACTAGTTATGTAATTAATATAAATTTTTATGTTTTTTATGTCACATAATTATAATTAAAAACATTATTTATATATTTCATGTGTCGTGGGAACAAATCACATCGCTTTGAGGGGGTGGTAGTCCACACTTCCACAAACGGTGTTTCTATTTTTACACAAAATGAAAAATATAAAGATATGTGTTTTAAAAGAATTAAATAAGAATAAAGACATAAGAAGTATCATATATATCATATATAAATATATTTTCCATCATAATTGAAAAAAATTAATGTTGGTAAAGGAAAAATGATCAATCATCGTTTCGTGCGGTGGTAGTTCGCCGCACAAAAAAATAGTATGTTCATCAACCTTCAGATGGATGTGTGTATGAGTGTAGGTCAAAATCATTTCATAAAAACATCATAGTATATTAATTATAATGTTGTTTCTATACAATAATTAAATAATAATATTTTAGGTATTGTAAAATTGAAATAAAACTAAAAACCTTGAAGAAGTTTGTTACCTCTTATTTAGGTAACTCCTTTTGGTTTGAAACAAAGGCTTACTTGCATTGATTTATGACCAAAGGAAGGATTATAGGTTTAGTTTAGGTATATTTAGGAGGTATTTGGGAAGATATTGGTCAATAAAAAGTGTCTTGAGAGGTGTGAGGAAGTGGGATGAGAGGATGCCTTTTTATAGTGGTGGAGGAGTGTCACTCTTGTAATATATTGAAAAAAGAATTACTACCACATTTTTCATGTCTAAATTAGATACAATAATGGTACAATTTTGAGCAAAGATATAAAAGGTTCTATATATGGCTATTAAATAACTATTTTATGGGTGTATAGATCGTAAAAGGCCTTAAAGTTATGGTTTAGTCCCCAATTAATCTCAATTTAACCTTAATTGTTGTATTTAATTTTAATTGCATTCAGGTATATTTTTTTCCAAAAATTATGTTAGTATTTTTCAACATTATAAATAATTCTGATTAAAAATATGGAATCATTTTTTCAAAATTCAAATCATTGAAATGACAGAAATAAATTTAAAACTCACCCCGTAGGTGGGACGAAAAAAGGTTTTTAAAGTAAAAACGTCCAAATGATTGATATGTTTTTACCTTAACTTTGAAAGTTAAATTGATCCCAATAACATAAATTTAATTAATTGATGAAATTATGTTCTAATTAAACCTTAAAATCGATTGAAATTACAATTTTACCTTATAAATATATTTAATGAATAGCAGTTTTGAACTAAAGTTCAGTATTTTTAACTCTTTATTAAAAAAATGATAGGATTCCAGAAAAAATAAAAAAATTAATCTAACCTATTTTTTTTATATTTTTATAATATTTTGTTATTTAGAAATATAAAATAAATTAAAGTGTCAAAATTCAAATTTATAATGGGTTATCCATTAAAATGTGAAAAAAATTCCCTTTATTAAAGAATAGGTTCTTATTTGTGAAACTTGGTTTGTTCTTATCTTATGCATATCAAACCTAATGAATGAATATAAAAAATATTTTATTGAATATAAATATTATATATCATTAAAATTATTAACTAATTGTAATTGATTATATTTATTAATACAACTCCTTTGGATGCATAAAAATAATAATATTTCTTTTATACAAAATTGCTTCTTATTATCATTTGTAATTAATTAGAAACCAATGAATTAATTTTATATTGATATAAAACATAAATGTTCATAATATAGTTAATACTATTCATAACTTCTAACATAATGTCTAGGTTATATCATATTATATTAAATACTAATATTTTAATAATATATTGTTATTTGGTGAAACTCAGTCTTGCATGTACTGAAAACTATCGAGGATAGTCGCTCTTGTATACCCTGCAGGCTAACACAGTGTTGTGTGCATTACTAGCTATATCATATATTAAATTTATTGAAAATTTTAAATATTTAAAAGAGTCTCAGGATATTATATTCCTTTACGTTCTTGGTAATTCCTTTCATACACGCAATCGTATACAGAGCTGTATTTTATAATTTAGGGGTGTTACAGCAGGCTTGCATTAGTTACTTCTCGAGCCCCAACTTAGGTTAAGTCATGAAAACTGGTATCCAATAATGTTCATTCCTAGGGAAATTTTTCGTACTACTCCCTTTAATAGTATTTTTTGGGATTTTGGGTAATGATTTCAATGTGTCTTCGGTGTGGCTCTTTGGCCAAGGAATCTAGTGATGTTGTGGCGGCCGATGTATCCATTCATTAGGACCTTGAGTACCTAATTTTCAACTCAGCAACCCAAGACATTTGTTACAGGGATCAAAGGTTCATACATAATATAGGATTGAGTCATTGGTTTCATTTCTTGAGCCAAATCCACATTTTTGTTGATATATATATACCCTCTGACAGTGTTACTTCTTGATAAATGTCTAGATGGCTTTGAGATGATATCCAATTAGGATACCAACATCGTTTCATGAAAACGACCTGATGAATGATGATGCCTCAATTTAGGGTCCATCCCATGAACCCATTCCTCTAGGAGGATACTTTTCAACACCACCACATTTCAATTAGACGATCTTTCCAATAGAGAAGGTTATAGATACATGCAAGCTTAGCATGCCCCATGACTTTTGGCACTAGAGGCTATTGCGGTTCTACGACAGTCCATATCCTCAGATGGTAGAATATTAGATAGAGTCAGTGGTCCATATCTCCATTATTATTTAGGTCCCAATAGATCATGTGGTTTTATAGGCCGTTAGCCTTTTCCATGGATTAGTTGGGCACTGGTAGAGCCTTATTACACAAATGCATGATGAATTGAAACTCGCATGGACCGACTTCTAGCTATAGATACGTGAGGAGTACAACCCCTCCTTCTTGAACTTTGTTTGGATTCAGGAACTTTTAGAGATTAAGTAGATGTATTATATTGGATGAGTATGAATCAATGTTCACAGACTTTACCTAGTACTCTGTTGACATGATCTACTATGGCCACTTTTGAGCATGGAAGATTGAGTAGGGACTTCATAGAGAGATCTTTCCTAGTGTGGGTCCCTTGTGCATCCCCACCAATGTTAGGGTATTGAATATAGTTCTAGTGATAGTGATATTTTTTTTCTAAGGGACGACAGAAAGATATAGTTGGAATTGGGAATCATAGAGATGAATTTACTAGAGCAGCTAGCAGGCACCAGTATGTTGGATCTTAGTACAAGATGTCCTTACGCGATCAGAATCAGGCATGGGGTCTTGTGGAGTGGAGAAAAAAAACATTATAGAATCCTAGATAAGGTCAATGATATTATTGTGATGGGGGAGTTCACATAGCATGTGATTGACCAACTAGACATATCAAGGAGCACAAACAGATTGATAATGGATCGCCACATTAGAGGCAGGGCCATGATCAGGGACTTCCCAGGAGAGGGTAGGGTGGTCCCTAGGAAGTTGCAACTGGGAGAGGAGTAAGAATATCTATGTGTGATGTATTCCCCTATGATATCCTTCCACTAACACCACTGGGAATCCTGCACTATGCTTATATGTCTAGCCGTTAGAGTCAAATAAAGCTGCATGATTTGGAGTCTCATGACCCCATAACACATGAGATGATCAGATGTACAATCTATGTGTTTTTAAATCCTGTATAATTATTTATAGACATTGGTTCTTTTCATTCCTTAATCTATATACTCCTTGTGTGAAAGATGGAGCACCCAGTTGAGGCATTATCCCTACAGGTTCATATGGAGGTTCATATAGGAAATTCTTCTTCTGTATCTTTCATCTATCGGTAGTGTGAGCTATCTATTGGTGGAGAGAGGTTCACATATGACCTTTTGTTCATAAAAACAGAACCCCATGACATAATATTGGTATCTATTAGTTTTAAATGATTTGAGCCAAAATTTACTATCACCACTGATAAGTTAGATGCAAACATGTTGTTGGGACAAGATTATCTTTTTCCGGAGAGAGGGATCTCATGGTTTTTTAGTGGGTTTTTTGAGTAGGTTTTATGAGAAGGAATATAAAAACCATCACTAATAGGTGAGAGAGTGTATCCCGTGTTGTAGAAGGATAATCAAGAATTTTAATTCCTTCAGCCATGGAGTATTATATGGACGTCTTCCCCGAGGATGTTTTGGGACTACCTATAATGTGGGAGATGGATTTTTTCATCGAATTTCATCCCATGAACACTATGATATCTTTTTTTGGAATATTATATGGTCCCTATCTAGATTTAAGATAAGCGGTTATAAATATTGGACCTTTAAGCGATGGGTTTCATTAGACCTAGTGTCCCCCTGGGCAGCTCCACTATTGTTCATGAAAAAGGCATATAAGGGCTTGAGGATTTGTGTGGATTGTCATCACCTGAATAAGGCCATGATAAATAAAAATTACTTCTTGATGAGGATTGATGGCCTTTTTGAATATTTTTGAGGTTTGAGTTGGTTCTTGAAGATCGGTCTCAGGTGAGAATACTACCAGTTGATAGATCATGAAGTTGATATTCTAAAGCTGGCTTTACAATATCATTATAGACACTATGAGTTCCTTGTGATTTGATATGGTGTGATGAATTCCCACACTAATTTAATATCTTTGATGAACTAGTTATTTTATAAGTACTTGGTCTAGTTTTTAGTTTTCTTCAAAAAAATATACTCATCAACTCTAGTTCATAAGAGGAGCTTGTAGAGCACTTGATGTTGGTTCTAGATTCTCTTCAAGAGTACCAGTTTTACAGAAAGCACTCAATGTGAATGTTCTAGATTCAAGAGGTTCACATTATGAGGCATTTAATCTCTGAGAATGGTTCAATTTTGGACCTAGTGAAGATTGATGTAGTGCTTTCTTGAGAGTCACCCAAGAGAGTGTCAGAGGCGTGGATCGCTCTTGGATTGGCGAGGTGCCATAGGTGGATTGTTAATGACTTCCTAAAAATCTCAGCCCCTTTAACCACTATAATGTGGAAAGGGAAACTATTCACTAAATATTATAAGTGATAGAGTCCCTTTAAATAATTGAGGTTGAGACTGACAAGTGATCTTATGTTAATACTACAATACCACAAAAATGGGTTTTCGTAGTGCCACTCTTAAACAGTGTTGATAAAGGTGTACCTTTATCTGTGCTAACAAAATCACTGATATAAGATACATTTAACAGTTCTAAAAAAGGTGCTGTTAAAAGTACCCCTTTACCAACCCTTTTTTAGCACTGATAAAGTTACCCCCTTTATCATCACTTTTTGGCACTATTAAAGGTCCCCCCATTATTTGAGATTTTTTAATAGTGCTCATAAAGGGGGTCTTCATCAGTGGTTTTTTACTAGCACTGATAAAGGGTATATTTCAAAAAAAAATCCTTACAAATAATATATTAATATATTAATATATAAATATATACTAATATTTATATGGATATAAATATAATATATATATTTTAAAAATTCTTTAAATAAGTATAAATAGACATTTACAATTAATATATAAGAAAACTAGTTAAAATAGATTTGAAAATATTTAAAAAAATGTTATTAATTAATAAATTTATAATTATCATCCAGTAATAATCATTTAAAAAAAATTTGAATACAAAAAAAATTACAAAATTAATAAAAGATCTAACATAAGTTGAAAACTTAACTCAAATTTGAACCGACCATAAATTTTGATTCGGGTGTCTGTTTGAGCTCTAAAACATATCAAATCAAATCTCGTGATGAGTTCTACATGCTAGTGACACAAGAAAAACCTTTTATCGCATTTTTTGAGGCTAAAGAGGCCCAAAAGGCCTCTAAAACTATGTTTTTAGTTGGGACCCCAAATTTTTTAACATTCAGTGGAATTTCATCATCATTTCAGAGGGTCTTTTTACCTTTTTCATTGGGGATAGAATTTATTCTCTGGTATTATATTCATATTAATATTTTGGATTTTAAATGTTATCATTTTCACATTGTACTATTATTTATAATAAAATATATATCAATTTATAAATATTTCTTATATATTCACACATAAAAATTTAATTTTATAAATGAATAATTAAACATATTTACATATAAAGTATATTTATCAATACATAAGCCTTATAATATCTATTTTATTTAAAATAAAAATATATTAATATTTATATACCAATATAGTGTGTGTGTGTGTGTGTGTATTTTAGTGGGCGTCCATATTAACAAACTTATATATATTATCTATATATTCTAACATATGAATGTACATATGAATCTATAATATATGTAAATATATATAAATATGTATATTTTTTCTTATAGATACACATATATATAATATATATACATGTGTATAGATGTTGTATATATATAACGACCCATAATTTACATACATTATTAATACTTCAAAATTGAAGCACACTTATTACAACATATGACAAAACTAGAAAGGACCGTATAGGTATAGTATATTTAGAAACTGAGAAACATAAACAACTGGTTCATAAATCTTCTGCAGTGTCTCCCATTTATTTCATCATATCTAGGGTCCCTTTTAGCATATTCTACTTAATATCCATCTTCCTGACCTGGGGAAAAGAAAACATAAAAGGGTGAGCTCAAATGCTCAGCAAGGGAAAATAAAAGAAATAAAAATCATATCATATCTTTTTGAAAATCATAAACTACAAAAGATATCATAATATCTTAACATGGAATAAATCATAGAAGTGAAAATGAGATCCCCATAATCATAACATGAAACCTGAAACTTTGTGGCATGCACACATAATCCTGGAAAATCATTTCTTGTTAGTCATGACTCATTGCCAATACTATCTTAGTGGACAAAGTCCCTTTCTGAACCGAGTCACCCTCGTTCCAATCCTGTTTCACTGAACCGGTATAACCTACCATTCCAGCCATGTCTATCTCATGAGATATAAAATCTTTACCCAATGCATTGGAGGGAGATATAGGTCCCACCCATCTTATAATGAATCCTTTCTTATGTGTGCCACATAATCATAAACCATACATCATAGCGTAACCCATGTAATAAAAATTGAATTCTTAAAAAAAATGACATCATAAAACAATTCATATAAGATAAAGGAATTCATAAAAATATTTCCATCACAACATAATCAAATCCATGTAATAATAGGGATAAAAAAAGAACCCTTTTATTATCTTAGATGGAAAATAATTTTGATAAAATACTTGAACTACATTCTTGAGAAAAATATCCTTTTTACTTCAAAACTTTTTCTTTTCTTAACATGTCATACAATTTTAAACTAAAAGAATTTGATTAAAAATAAACTTGAAAACTTGTAAAGGAAGCTTCTTTGAAATAATGTTTTAAAAATCCATTCAGGCCGTATAAGTTAAAAAAACATTCTTCGTACTTTTGTCGGAAAAGTCAAAAAGTACCTCGTATGAAAAACGACAAAAGATTCCTTTCTTATTCTTTACTAAAAACTCACCGAAGGGTAAAATTGGATTTAAACTATTGTAATTGTATGGAAATAATATTACATATTGAGGAAACATGGATGTGGATGATAAAATACACCCCAGTAAATACTTACGAATAAACAATCTCGGATAAAAATGAGATTGTGATATTTCCCTTACCTTAGGTCCTATTTGCTTTGTACGTGTTCGAAGCTCCTGTATAATGGATTAAATAATGTTATTGACTTATTCCAGAATCATACATATTGATATGATATCATATATGGTCCTATTCTTAGCTTCTTGTTAGTAATATTTCATTGTTACTTGTTACTCGGGTCTTTATTGCCTTTTGTTCTTATGCGTGTTTTTCCGAATAAATTATTATTCTTATTTTAAAGTTATAGATACCTTATATCCAGAATGGTATTAGTGTAACATATATCATATTTATTCATTCAATTCATTTATATAATTACTATGTAATGATGATCACGTTGAACGAGTCGCATCACATCGTGGAGATGGTATTCCGTACGTACGCACGAGTGATGATATCGTTCCTATGATCGTGGAATTGTATTGGAGTATATATATATTATTTCAGTATCAATATTACTTTATAATCATAAATAGTTACTCATTACACCATTATACCCATCCTTGTAAGGTGGTGGTGGAAAATAGATTACACCACGGCGTGGAGGCGGTATTCCGTACGTACGCACGCGTGGTGATTTCATTTTTCTGTAGGATGGATAGAAGGTGAATTAGGGTTGTTTCATATTTATAATAACATATCATTATGTAAGTAATACTGATGTTATTACTTTATCATGAAACAACTAAATAAGATGAAGTTGAAGAAGAAAGAAATTGAAAAGATCGGTAATGGATATTACCTCTTCTTTGGAACGCTTATTTGAATCCTCCACTTAGGGAACTAATATTGGTCTTTGAAGAATACCAGGACCTCTAGGATTATTCTAGGGAAGTGTAGAGGAGAAAATGGCAGGGGTTGGCCGAGCTTGAGTGCTCAATTTGGTGTGAGGAGGAGGGGGGAGGAGGTGCCCTTTTATAAGGGAGGAGAGGGGCACCTTATGAATATCTCAAAATATTATTTTATATTAAAGTCAAAATCGGTTTATAATGGTTCCAAAGGGTCTTATTTTGAATCTAAAGTGGGGAAGGGTCAAAATACTATCAACCAATAGGATTTAGACAAGTTTAAGGCATTATTTTAACCTTATCAATTAGATTTAACTCTAAGTTAAATAGTTTATCTTTTACCATGTCTTTTTATTTTCTTTCACTATATGGTTAATAAACTTACTATAACATGACAAACGAACCCCAAATTGTTTATTATTAATATATACATCCTTATCTAAGTCATTTGGCCGAACCTTATATTTTTAGGAATAAAATAACAATTAATAATATAATATTTGAGTTAAAAACTATTTTGTGTCAATTTTGACACTATTTGATATATGATTTTTGTGAAAGTCATAACAGAATTATATGTTCAAAAAAAGTTGATTAAATCAACACTAATATATCATAGTAACCTAGAAAATTTGTTTAATTCATAAAAAGTCTCATATTACATTTATTTTGGTGTTTATAACATCAATTATGTCAATATTTCGTAAATAAGATAATTACTGCATCATAATTGTGTCATAAATAAATTAAATTATTTAATGTCTAAAAATTATAAATAAAATACCATTATGTAGTAAATCTTTTTATCTTTCTAATTAATATTTATAGTTGAATTTATCTTATGTATAACCCCATATTAAAAATGATTTACTTATTAAACTTTGATTTTAACTATTTTAACCCTTCTTTAAATAAATTAATAATAAATGTCCTAATCTAACCCAAGTGGGCCTAAATGGTCATATTTTATTCATAAGGTTGTTTTTGGTCGGATTACACTTATACAATAGAATTAGGACATGTGTTAGGGTAATAGTAATATCATATTTACCCTTAGTTACCCTATTTACTATTAACCGTGGTAAAAAAAGTAAAAAGTTACTATTCACCAAAAAAATTATTTTTATCTCATTGAACCACATTTTACTTACTGATATCAACCGTGTCTGTCGGATTTTCGAAATTCCATTCACAGAAGCGGTAAAATTAAGTTTTATGCAAAATTCAGTTTTTAACCTACCACTTAGTGGTTTCACTATTCATCAAAAATTGAAAGTTTTCAGAAAAATACCAAAATTTCACCCTAGGCTAATTTCGGTATTCCGAATCCAAAAATGAAGTCCATTTTAAAAAATAAAATTTATAAAATTTCAAAAAGTGGTTATTACTATTCATAACGGCTAGTTTTAATAATATTTTAATAGCATATCGTTGTTTAGTGAAACTCGGTATTGCGTACGACGCAAGCTATCGAGGAAGGTCGCGATTGCGTGTAAAGAAAGACAAGCAAGTGTTGTGTAGAAAAAGATTCCTTTGATGATTCATATAACATAAAACTCTCGGGTGTTACATTCTACCCCCCTTAAAAAGAATTTCGCCCTCGAAATTCGTCACTTTGTAACAAACAGATGAGGATACTTCTCCCTCATCATATCCTCAAGCTCCCATGTAGCTTCTTCAAGTTGGTGGTTCCTCCAAAAAACTTTCACCAATCGAGTGGTCTTGTTTCGTAGGAATTTTTCGCTACGATCCAGAATCTCTATCGGCTGTTCTTTATAAGAAAGATCTTGCTCCAGCGGTACAACTTCTGAGCTGAGTACATGTGAAGGATCAGGTATGTACTTTCTCAGGAGAGATACATGGAACACATCGTGAACTTGAGAGAGATTCGGTGGAAGCACCAATCGGTAAGCTACCTTTCCAACACGATCCAGTATTTCGAAAGGACCGATATATCTAGGGCTCAACTTCCCCTTCTTTCCAAATCTCATAACCCTCTTCTAGGGAGATATTTGTAAGAACACTTTATCACCCACTTCAAACTCTAGGTCTTTTCTTCGGTTGTCGGAATAAATTTTCTGTCGACTCTGAGCTGCTCTTATGTGTTGTTGAATAGATCTGACCTTTTCTGTCATTTCATCAACGAGATTAGGTCCTAATAGCTTTCTTTCCCCAACTTCATCCCAGCAAGTTGGAGTCTTGCATTTCTTTCCATAGAGAGCTTCATAAGGAGCGATCTGAATACTGGAGTGAAAGCTATTATTATAAGAAAATTCCACCAAAGGTAGGTGTTGATCCCAACCTCCTTTGAAATCCATAGAGCAAGCTCTCAACATATCTTCTAGGGTTTGAATTGTTCTCTTAGACTGACCATCTGTCTGGGGATGATAAGCAGTGCTGAAACTCAACTCTGTATCCAGAGTATGCTGAAGACTTCGCCAGAACTTCGAGGTAAATCTTGGATCTCGATCAGATATAATAGAAAGTGGTACTCCATGCAATCTTACCACATCCTTTACATATATCCTGGAAAGCTGATCTAGAGAGAAATCCTCTCTAATAGCAATGAAGTTACAGACTTTGTAAGATGATCAACTATGACCCAGATAGAATTATTGCCTTTGGATGTTTTAGGAAGTCCTGTGACAAAGTCCATAGAGATGTTTTCCCATTTCCATTCGGGTATGGGTAATGGTTGTAACATCCCCTTAGACTTTTGTCTCTCGGCTTTAACTTGTTGACAAACCAAGCATCGAGAGACATATTCAGAAACATCTCTTTTCATGCCATCCCACCAGAAGTACTCTTTCAGGTCCCTATACATCTTCGTGCTTCCAGGATGAATAGAGAATGATGAACTATGAGCCTCATCCAGCAGCTCCTTCTTTAATTCGGGGATGCGAGGAACACAAACCCGATTCCTGAACTTTATTATCCCATCACAATCAAGGTTGAATTCAGGAAAATTTCTCACCTTCTTTTGTAACTCGACATCTTCTTTCTGTGCCTCTTTAATCTTCACATGTATAGATGGTTGAACATTCATTTGAGAAAGATAAGATTTTTCCCCTTCCATTATAATTCCAAGATCCATCCTTTGTAAATCCATAAATATTGGATCTTTTTTTATCCTCATCATGGATAAACTAGCATGGTCTTGTCGACTTAATGCATCTGCCACCTTGTTTGCTTTCCCAGGGTGGTAATGGATTGAGCAGTCATAATCCTTAATCAGCTCCAACCATCTTCTTTGGCGCATATTCAGCTCCTTTTGTGTGAAAATATACTTTAAACTTTTATGATCAGTATAAATATCACACCTTTCACCATAAAGGTAATGCCTCCAAATCTTTAATGCAAAGATTACCGCAGCCAACTCCAAATCATGTGTTGGGTAATTTTGCTCATGGATTTTCAACTGTCGTGAGGCATAAGCTATCACCATATAATTTTTCATAAGAACACACCCCAATACCTTCTTGGATTCATCACTGTATATCACAAACCTTTCTCCACTACAAGGTAGTGTGAGCACAGGTGCACTGGATAACCTTCTTTTCAACTCCTTGAAATTCTCTTCACATTCTTCTGTCCAGACAAACTTAACTCCTTTCCGAGTCAACTTGGTGAGTGGATTAGATAATCGTGAAAAATACTTTACAAAACGTCGATAATATCCAGCCAAACCAAGAAAACTTCGGATCTCAGTTACTGTTGTTGGTCTTGACCATCTTTCGATAACCTCTGTTTTTGCTGGATCCACAGATATCCCCTATTTTTAGATTATGTGACCCAAAAATGCAACTTTTTGAAGCCAAAATTCACACTTGGTAAATTTGGCATAAAGCTTCTCCTTTCTCAGGGTCTTCAATATAATTCTCAAGTGATCTTCATGCTCTTCCTTGCTCTTTGAATAGACAAGAATATCATCTATAAAGACTACCACAAATTGATCAAGATAGTCTCTAAAGACTCTATTCATTAGATCCATGAAGATAGAAGGGGCATTAGTAAGACCAAATGGCATCACTATAAATTCATAGTGTCCATACCTTGTACGGAAAGCTGTCTTTGGTATATCCTCCCATTAGACCCTTAATTGATGATACCCTGAACGAAGATCAATCTTGGAAAAGTATTGAGCTCTGCGTAGTTGGTCAAATACGTCATCAATGCGTGGGAGAGGATATTTGTTCTTGATAGTGATCTTGTTAAGTTCTCGATAATCAATGCAGAGTCTCATTGATCCATCTTTCTTCTTAACAAATAGAACAGGTGCTCTCCAAGGTGACGCACTAGGGCGTATGAATCCCTTATCAAGATTCTCCTGGAGTTGCTTCTTCAATTCCTGCAACTCAATTGGGGCCATTCTATAAGGTGTCTTTGAAATAGGCAAAGCATCTGGTACGAGTTCTATTGAAAACTCAACTTCACGATTTGGTGGAAGACCCGGTAATTCCTCCGGAAAGACATCATCAAACTCCCGTACGATGGGAATATTCTTAATCATGAGTTTCTCACCAACCATTTGAGATAAATAACCTTTATTTAGTGGAATCAAGACCCATAAGATGGAAGAAATTTCCACTGGAAGGTTATATTCATCCTTGTATCGATAGACGATCGTAGATTGATCTGGAATATGAAATGTGACTTCCCTTATTTGGCAATTGATATGAGATCCATGTAGAGAAAGCCAATCCATGCCAAGAATCACATCAAATTCCACTAAAGGAAGTATCACAAGATTTGCGGGAAGCACTTTCCCACAAACTTCGATCGGAGAAGAATTATAAACTTTTGATGCGACTGTTGTGCCATTAGGTGTTGTCACAGCTAATTCAACATCTAATTGTTGAGGTAATACGGTGATAACCTTAGAAAATTTTTCAGAAATAAAAGAGTGGGTGGATCCAGAATCAAATAAAACATTTGCTACTTTAGAGTGGATGGTAAGTGTACCTTTCACCACTTCGTTATCGTACTCCACATCGCTGATAGAAATTGCATGTGACTTTCCTTTGTCTTTAGCCTTAAGATTTTGTTGACGTCGACCATCATCATCAACCCTTGGATTTGGGCATTGATTGGCATAATGCCCTATCTCCTTGCACTTGAAACATTGAAGTGTAGTAGGTTCATTCTGTGTATCCCTTCCTTTGTTTGCATCATTAGACATCTTCTTCCCATTATCGCGACATTCAAATGCCCGATGACCTTCCTTTCCACATTTGAAACATTTACTTGTCCCTTTATGACAACTCCCTCCATGTTTCTTTCCACACTTTGAGCATAAGGGAAAGTTCATCTTCTTTTCAGTGTGCTCTTTAGATTTTCCTTTGAATTCCATCTTCCTCTTCTTATCAAACCCATGTGACTGATGGGTTACTCCAATCTCCATCTTGACTTTGAGAGCACATCGAACGATTTCCTCATAGCTATTGAAGTCCCTTATGGATAACGCCCTTCGAAGACTTGGTTTTAAGCCACTAAAGAATCGATCGATCTTACTCTCAGGTTGGATAATAATACCAGAAGCGTAACTTGCAAGTCTTGTAAAATTTGCTTCATAGGTACCAACAGATTCATCATCCCTTTGCTTCAGTTCAAGAAACTCTTTCTCCATCTTTGTTCGGAGAATACGAGGGAAGTACTTATTGAAAAATAAGTTCTTGAACTCGTCCCATTCCATAGACTCAATTTCATCCCTTTGCCTCATATTCTTAATAAGATTCCACCATTGATCAGCATCTCCTTCCAAACGATACACTGCTAGGATGACTTTATCAAGTTCAGAACATTGAAGAACTGAAAATATCTTTTCAGTAGTACTAATCCATTGTTCAGCAACTAATGGATCAGTAGACCCGCTGAAAGAAGGTGGACGCTGCCTCATGAAGGATTCAACAGAATGTTGCTCCTTCCTTTAGTCGTTTGGAAGTCCTGCATGATTCATATCTTGAGAAAGTTGTGTGAGCATGGATACAAGATTTTTCATTCCAGCTCCCATATCATTTGGTTGCTCAGGGGGACAATCATTGCATTTCCCATCGCATTCTGCATTAACACGGTTCCTTCGGGTTCCAGACATTGACTAAAACCAAGAAGAATAGTGTGAGCAACACTAATTATAATAGGAAAACCACATAATTCAAGAATAAAATTTTCATGCTTAAGGTCTTATCCTAGGTTATTCAAGGCCATTTCTAAAACACTAAGATTGTGTTCTATGCTTAGACTTATCCTTAGGGTTCTTACTAAGAATTTCACATCCTAGTTTCCAAAGGTTGACTATACCTTTCCTCTGATACCAACTATAACGACCCATACTTTACATACATTGTTAATACTTCAAAATTGAAGCACACTTATTACAACATATGACAAAACCAGAAAGGACCGTATAGGTATAGTGTCTTTAGAAACTGGGAAACATAAACAACTAGTTCATAAATCTTCTATAGTGTCTCCCATTTATTTCATCATATCTAGGGTCCCTTTTAGCATATTCTACTTAATATCCATCTTCCTGACCTGGGGAAAAGAAAACATAAAAGGGTGATCTCAAATGCTCAGCAAGGGCAAATAAAAGAAATAAAAATCATATCATATCTTTTTGAAAATCATAACCTGCAAAAGAGATCATAATATCTTAACATGGAATAAATCATAGAACTGAAAATGAGATCCCCATAATCATAACATGAAACTTGAAACTTTGTGTCATGCACACATAATCATGGAAAATCATTTTTTGTTAGTCATGACTCATTGCCAAGACTATCTTAGTGGACAAAGTCCCTTTCTGAATCGAGTCACCCTCGTTCCAGTCCTGTTTCACTGAACCGGTATAACCTACCGTTCCAGCCATGTCTATCTCATGAGATATAAAATCTTTACCCAATGCATTGGACGGAGATATAGGTCCCACCCATCTTATAATGAATCCTTTCTTATGTGTTCCACATAATCATAAACCATACATCATAGCGTAACCCATGTAATAAAAATGGAATTCTTAAACAACATGACATCATAAAACAATTCATATAAGATAAAGGAATTCATAAAAATATTTCCATCACAACATAATCAAATCCATGTAATAATAGGGATAAAAACAGAACCCTTTTATTATCTTAGATGGAAAATAATTTTGATAAAATACTTGAACTACATTCTTGAGGAAAATATCCTTTTTACTTCAAAACTTTTTCTTTTCTTAACATGTCATACAATTTTAAACTAAAAGAATTTGATTAAAAATTAACTTGAAAACTTGTAAAGGAAGCTTCTTTGAAATAATGTTTTAAAAATCCATTCAGGCCGTATAAGTTAAAAAAACATTCTTCGTACTTTTGTCGGAAAAGTCAAAAAGTACCTCGTACAAAAAACGACAAAAGATTCCTTTATTATTTTTTACTAAAAACTCACCGAAGGGTAAAATTGGATTTAAACTATTGTAAGTGGATGGAAATAATATTACATATTGAGGAAACATGGACGTGGATGATAAAATACACCCCAGTAAATACTTACGAATAAACAATCTCGGATAAAAATGAGATTGTGACATTTCCCTTACCTTAGGTCCGATTTGATTTGTACGTGTCCGAATCTCCTGTATAATGGTTTAAATAATGTTATTGACTTATTACAGAATCATACATATTGATATGATATCATATATGGTCATATTCTTAGCTTCTTGTTAGTAATATTTCATTGTTACTTGTTACTCGGGTCTTTATTGCCTTTTGTTCTTATGCGTGTTTTTCCAAATAAATTCTTATTCTTCTTTTAAGGTTATAGATACCTTATATCCAGAATGGTATTAGTGTAACATATATCATATTTATTCATTAAATTCATTTATATAATTACTATGTAATGATGATCATGTAGAACGAGTCGCATCACATCATGGAGACGGTATTCCATACGTACGCACGAGTGATGATATCGTTCCTATGATCGTGGAATTGTATTGGAGTATATATATATTATTTCAGTATCAATATTACTTTATAATCATAAATAGTTACTCATTACACCATTATACCCATCCTTGTAAGGTGGTGGTGGAAAATAGATTACACCACGGCGTGGAGACGGTATTCCGTACGTACGCACGCGTGGTGATTTCATTTTTCCGTAGGATGGATAGAAGGTGAATTAGGGTTGTTTCATATTTATAATAACATATCAGTATGTAAGTAATACTGATGTTATTACTTTATCATTAAACAACTAAAGAAGAAGAAGTTGAAGAAGAAAGAAATTGAAAAGATCGGTAATGGATATTACCTCTTCTTTGGAACGCTTCTTTGAATCCTCCACTTAGGGAACTAATATTGGTCTTTGAAGAATACCAGGACCTCTAGGATTATTCTAGGGAAGTGTAGAGGAGAAAATTTCAGGGGTTGGCCGAGCTTGAGTGCTCAATTTGGTGTGAGGATGAGGGGGGAGGATGTGCCCTTTTATAAGGGAGGAGAGGGGCACCTTAGGAATATCTCAAAATATTATTTTATATTAAAGTCAAAATCGGTTTATAATGGTTCCAAAGGGTCTTATTTTGAAGCTAAAGTGGGGAAGGGTCGAAATCCTATCAACCAATAGGATTTAGACAAGTTTAGGGTATTATGTTAACCTTATCAATTATATTTAACTCTAAGTTAAATAATTTAACTTTTACCTTGTCTTTTTGTTTTCTTTCACTATATGGTTAATACACTTACTATAACATGCCAAACGAACCCCAAATTGTTTATTATTAATATATATATCCTTATCTAAGTCATTTTACCGAACCTTAGATTTTTAGGAATAAAATAACAATTAATAATATAATATTTGATTTAAAAACTATTTTGTGTCAATTTTGACACTATTTGATATATGATTTCTGTGAAAGTCATAACAGAATTATATGTTCGAACCAAGTTGATTAAATCAACACTAATATATCATAGTAACCTAGAAAATTTGTTTTATTAATAAAAAGTCTCAAATTACATTTATATTGGTGTTTATAACATCAATTATGTCAATATTTCATAAATAAGATAATTACTGCATCATAATTGTGTCATAAATAAATTAAATTATTTAATGTCTAAAAATTATAAATAAAATACCATTATGTAGGAAATCTTTTTATCTTTCTAATGAATATTTATAGTTGAATTTATCTTATGTATAACCCCATATTAAAAATTATTTACTTATTAAACTTTGATTTTAACTATTTTAACCCTTCTTTAAATAAATTAATAATAACTGTCCTAATCTAACCCAAGTGGGCCTAAATGGTCATATTTTATTCATAAGGTTGTTTTTGGTCGAATTAAACTTATTCAATAGAATTAGGACATGTGTTAGGGTAATAGTAATATCATATTTACCCTTAGTTACCCTATTTACTATTAACCGTGGTAAAAAAAGTAAAAAGTTACTTTTCACCAAAAAATTATTTTTATCTCATTGAACCACATTTTACTTACTGATATCAACCATGTCTGTTGGATTTTAGAAATTCCATTCACAGAAGCGGTAAAATTAAGTTTTATGCAAAATTCAGTTTTTAACCTACCACTTAGTGGTTTCACTATTCATCAAAAATTGAAAGTTTTCAGAAAAATACCAAAATTTCACCCTAGGATAATTTCGGTATTCCGAATCCAAAAATGAAGTCCATTTTAAAAAATAAAATTTATAAAATTTCAAAAAGTGGTTATTACTATTCATAACGGCTAGTTTTAATAATATTTTAATAGCATATCGTTGTTCAGTGAAACTCGGTATTGCGTACGACGCAAGCTATCGAGGAAGGTCGTGATTGCGTGTAAAGCAAGCCAAGCAAGTGTTGTGTAGAAAAAGATTCCTTTGATGATTCATATAACATAAAAGTCTCGGGTGTTACAATATATGTATGTATTTATTTGTTTATTTATAAACATAGACAAAATACATATTTTAAAAAAAAATTAAAACTAATCTCATATATATATATATATATTAATATAAAAATAAATATATATGTACATTAATATATATATATATATATATTAATATAAGAATAAATATAACTATATATATAGATATATCATTTAATGGAGAACAAAACAAGATTGGTGAGTGTAAAGGTGCAGGCATGCATGGGAGAGGTCTCGAGTTCGAATCAATGTTGGGGTAGGTTGCACAGGTGGGTGCAAGGGCGGCTAGCATTGTTAAAGGGTGGGAGTCGGTGTGCCTAGAGCTGTTAAAGTTGGTGTTGGGGGTGCAGGTGGGGCTTCCTAGCGCTGTTAAAAGGTTGGGTCTCTGATTTTGATATTTTTTAATTTTTTATACTTTTATCAGCACTTTTTTAGCATTGATGAAAGAGTCATTTATTAGTGATTTTTAGAACTTATAAAAGGGACCCCTTTTTAATAGAGCCTTGATTTTCAGTACATTTTTAGCACTGATAAAGGAATTTTTTAGAACTAATAAAATCCTTTTTTGTGTTAGTGCTACCATAGGAAGGAGAGGAATTTGCAGTGTATTGCAATGCCTTAGGATATGGGCTCGGTTACGTGTTGATGCCGTGATAGGAAGTTATCACATACTGGTTGAGGAAGTGGAGATTCCATGAGCAGTACTACTTATTTCATGACCTAGATCTAGCAGTTGTTATCTTCACCCTAAGTATGTGGAGGCACTACATTTAGGGGGAGTACATTGTGGTTTATTGAGACTACCAGAGTCTCATGTACGTCATCATGTAGAGAGACCTGAACCTGAGACAATGACACTGCTTTGAGTTCTTACTGGAGTATGGATTTGAGATAGTATATACTCCCAGGAATGGGAATGTTGTAACAAATTCCTTTATTAGGAATTCCTAGGATCTCTTAGTGTAATAGGTTTCATAGTAGTTGGCCTCGAGAAAACTGACAGTGGTGGAGCATGAGGGTACAAATTTTCTACAGTCGATTGTTTGGAATCCTTCGCAATGTGAGCATGTGAGGGAGTCCCATCAGGGCGACAAAGACTGTGTGGTCTTTTCTGATCATATATCCACAGAAAACTCACCATATTATATTCTGTAGGAGGGAATCACATCATCTTGTTTCCGAGGTGAACTGTGGATCCAGTCACATTGCTGGAGGAGGTGACGCAAGAGTTCCACACTTATCCCCTATTTGGAAATCATGGTGTGGGGAATATGTATAGAGACATTTAGTATTAGTTTTGGTGGTCTGGAATAAGATGAAGTGTAGTTGAGTTCATCTCTTGGTGCCTCACCTGTCACCAGGTAATGTTTGAGCAACACTTTCTGACAGTTTTATTGCATCCCCTTGAGATCCCGGAGAGGAAATGGGACAATATATATATGGAATTTTTGATAGAGATTTCGTGCATAGTGAAGGTTCATGAAACCATCTGGGTGAATGTTGAATGACTCATTAAGTTGGCTCATTTCCTCAATAAAAATGAGAAGAGCTCAGTGGAGGGTTTGAGGTAGTTGTACATACGAGAGATCGTTCAGCTTCATGATCTCCCTTAACGATTTTTGCCTATCACGACATATAGTTTAGGTGATGATTGTGGAGAGGCATATAAGAGGCATTCATCACCCAAATTAGGATGAGTACAACCTTTCACCACCAGATCAATGGAATGATTGAGCTCACTATCCGGGTGTTGGAGGATATGCTGAGGTCTTCCATGTTAGACTTCGACCATGGTTGGGAGGATCATTTTCCCTTGGTAGTGTTTTCATACAATAATAATTATTACTCATCCATCGTTATGGTAACTCTTGAGGCCCGATATGGGATACCCTATAGGTCGACCTTATTTTGGTTAGAGATCATAGAGACATATCTTGTGGGTCTAGAGATGGTCCAGGTAACCAAAAAAATGGTACATGTCATCCGTGAGCAGATGAGGATACCCTAGAGGGGGAAACTATCTTATTTTTTTCACTGTCATAGGCCCTTGGAGTTCAAGAAGAGTGACCAAGTTCTCTTGAGAGTCCTCCTATGATGAGGATTACATAGGTTTGGTCAGAGAGGAAAGACATCCCTGATGTTCATCGGTCCATTCAAGATAGTAGAGAGGGATAGAGAAGTTTTTTACTACCTCACTCTACCCCCATAGCTGGAGCACGGGCATGACATATTACACATGATGCATATGAGGAGATACGTGCATGAACCTCGACACGACATCAATTAGGGTGAGATGGACATTAATTATGGATCCAAATCTGCAAAGAACCTAGTGGAAATCAAGGATCTATTGGGGAGGAATCTGCATGGATGGACCATCTACTTTGTTTGGGTGTTTTGGTAGCATGGGAATGTATAAGAGAGTTCCCGAGAGTGGGAGAGAAAGATGCAGGCTTAGTATCCCAAGTGGTTTTTTTGGGGGGGGGGAGAAAAGATTTAAGGTTGGAATGATATGGAGACATTTTTTTGACATGTAATAATTTGATATATATATATATATATATATATATATATATATTTCTAGAGTTAGGCACTGAGAATACATGAGATTCTGAGGCCCGGTGTTCCTGAATTTTTTTTTATAAAAATAATAAAAATATTTTATATTGCACTCGTTCATTTTTTTTAAAGAAAACAAGATAAATCTTAAACGGATTCTTGGATAAGAAATCTAAGAAAACGATTGAGTCCAAAACATGGTGTTTACCCGAGGTGTGTCATAAATCGAGTCATAACAGGGAGTTTACACTCCACGCTCGTTGGTAGTTTGTTAAGTGGATTAATTAATTATTAAATAAATTAATTAACTCATTTCAAACCTATAATAATACTACAATGAAAAATCCTTCAGGGTTAGCCACATAATCCCTAGTAAGATTCCATATCTCCTCCTTCATCCTTGATTGGAAAATCACCTAATATGATTACAAAACTAGGAATTGGAGCATATCGGGTTGCAATGAATGCAACGAACCTTCCTCCTTCATCGGTGAGTGCATTATTCAGCACCAAAAGATCCAATCTTGAGGTATGAATTTTATTTTTGGTTTTATCCCTATTAAAAATTTTAGATGATCATGAATTAATAATTTCAAAAATTAACTCACAGATTGGTCTTCCATTAGATAATCCAATCTATTTTTGATGGGAATTGTATTTGTTTAATTTTGAATTTATTTAATTGGTAACTCATATCAATATTTAATCCCATAAATGATGGAAAAATGAACATGGTCATCGATCGAGACTTTTTGGTGTTTCATGATTTTATTTATTCTCCACCATAAGTGTGATCGTTGTCGATATTTTTTCTTTTGGTTGGAAATTAGACTGAAACCTGATGGCTGATGATTGTGTGAAAGACCTTTGTCTTAATGAATGGTCACAATGGTTTCATATGTGAGTTCAGCGACACACTTGAGGGGAACAATGGAGATAGTGATTGGTCCTCATATTTGGGAACCATGGATAGAAGTTAGTGGATTGTCATGCGATGAATGTGTTACAAGGACTGATTTCTGGATGGGTCAGATGGCTGGAATTTGGTCACAGTCAATGGCGAGTCTTGGTCACCAAAGATCCATGATATAAAAGTGTGGATAATGGTTTTAGTAGGGGAAAAATGATTTCTAGGAAGGAATGTGTGATGGGAGGCACTCCATTCAGCAACTGCAATTAGAGTTTACTAAGGGGGGAATTCATAGTAGAAGAAGAGTATAAGAAAGATGGATGTAACAAAGAAAAAGCGATAAAACAGAATGAAAAAAGTAATAAAAAAAGAAGGGATTTAGGGGGGTCACGCACTGGATGTGGAGGCAAAGGGCAGGATCCACCATGGATTCCTCTTCTCCTTTTTATATAATTATTATTAAAAAAATAATAGTAATATTATTATTACTATTATGAAAATGTTTTTTGACATATTTACTCTATATGAAATCCATTTGATGAACCATATGTGGCAGCGTGACCTTGAATTGGAGACGATCATTTCAAGAAAAATGTTTGATACCTAATTTCGGATCGTGGCTCAGGTGCATGAAATTCCAATGAATAATAATAATATTTTTATTGATATGTTTATTGTTTTTGTGGTGAAATATTGTATCTAACATGACTTCTTCATATGATGTTAGAAGGATGAACTGTCTGCAATGTCATGGCCCTAATACTGAGATAGTTTTTTTGAGAAAAGTATCAGGTATTTAATTTGTACTAGTGGGTGGGGATTAAGAAGCATGTTTTTTTGCGTTATATGGTGAAATGTTTCTTTCTCATTGAGAATCCAATTTGGTTAAGCAAATATTCTATCTTGAGTTTTTTGAATGTATAACGTGATAGTGTCCTCAGTTGTGAGTTCAAAGATATGATTTAGAATGTTCTTGGTATAATGTAGGCTAGGGGACACTCGATGATGACAATGATCACACAGGTTCAATAGTGTCAACTAAGTTGAACCTCTAGTAGAGAGGGTTAGTGGTGACCTCAATGATTATCTAGTGGAACCTCTTGTAGAGTTGGGAAACTATATCTTTAAAGTTTACCTAGTTGACCCTCCAATAGATCTATGTAGTGGAATCCTAAACGATTACTGAGTTAGACCTCTAATAGAGTTGGGAAGTGGTTTCCTCGATGACTACAGAGTAGAACCCCCTGACGTACTAGGGTTTAGGTCCTATACTTTGAGTTTATGGCCCCTCGATTTTGTAACAATGTGAGGAGACATGGTATGACTTGGATGGTTGTTTCTGGTTATACGTGTGAGATGATGTGAATTGTTGATGTAATTTTTGAACTATTGGATATTTTTTTTCTTGGGATGATCTATGAGATGGAGATCCCCTTACTCTCTTGTTTGGGATTCTTTTGAATGAGATTATATATATACATTCTTCTGTATCCACACGTTGGATTTGGTTACTATCCTTCTAAGAGTGGGGAAGATGTGTGTGGTATGCCACGTGACTTATGTGTCTACCTTATCATGGTTGGACGATTCTACTCTCCATCTATAGGTGGTGAAGACTCTATTGGTAGTTCATTTACTCACCATGTTTTGAACCTTGTGTTTGGATGAGATTTCATTCACACTCTTTTGGGGTTGAGATGTTCTCTTTGATTATATCTTTCATTTACTATATTTATATTCATCTTGAATCTCATACTACCCCCTCCCATCATCTTTTGGGGAATGCTATTGGGTTTTTATATACTCATTGCTGCATGGGATTTTTTCACATATGTCATGTCTTATGAAAATTATAGACAGGTCAACCGAGATTATATAAGATATTTGGGATTTTAGGTTCTTGGACCATGTATGGTGGTCATAGCATGGGATTTAAGAGTTGGTATTTCTCAGTAGTTTAATTTTCTAGTTCTGTTAGGTTATGACATATTACTAGTTGGGTGTGTATTTTTTCCCTTTAATTTTCAGTTTACACTACCGTAGTTTTTTTCTATCTATATTTCCATGCATGCATGGATTAATTTATAGTAGGGTTGCTTATTTTACTCTCTCCCTATATAGTTATGCATAGACATTTATGTGTGTGTGCATACAGATACTTAGGAAAAGTCCTCCCTGAGTTTAGTTATGCATTCATCACCTGTCTCCACCCCTAGCATATGAAGGTGGTCTTGGGGTTATTGTGGCTTGAGCCCCGACTTGGTTCGGGTCATGAAAAAGGTCCACACAACTGCAATGGTTCAAGTGGGAGAGATTCACAATAGCATGAGTGAACTAAAAATTTTAATTATATTGGGAGTTGCAGGTTGATCAAAGAAGCCCTTGGTACTCAAATCTTTGAGGTGGATTTATAAAATTTATTCTTGGATAAAGGCCATTGTTTATGGTGAATCTTCTAACCTTCTAGGACCTTCGAGTTGTGGAGTTATTTTCCAAACCCACCATGTATTTTTCAAATGTGGTTTCCATCATTATATTATAATTGGAACTACATATAAATCTGAGTTATGGGCAATGATGTATACTATTGAACATGTTGTCCAACACAAGTGGACTGCCCTATGGATTGAATCTGATTTTGAAACCGCTATCATGGATCTAATGGTAGGAACCATTAATGTCCCAGGGAAACTTTAACTTCATTGGACTAATTGTATTAACAATTTCACTCTTCAAAATCTGATTGGTTCACTTGAATATAGAGATTCCAACAAGGTAGAAGAATATTTTTCAAAGAGGGTGATCATGTAAAAAAGTACGATGTGGTCCTTCAGATCTTTATAATATTTTACAACATTGGTGGATGATGATATGCAATGGGTGGTTCACTCCCATATTTGTAAACTCACTTATAATGCATAATATTGTCTACTTAAACTTTTATTAATAAATATTAGGATTGGCTTTTCCAGGATCCTAAATCTTCTTGATAATTATATATTTATATATATTTATTTATATATATATTTATACAAATATATATAATTATAGAAATATATTTATAATAATATAAAAATATTTATAAAAATATTTATTTATAATTATAAATAAAAAATATATATTCATAAGTTTTTTAATAATATTTATATTACGATAAGTACACATTTTTTTAAAATAATATATAAATATGAATTACATAACTTTTAATAAAAAATTATTTTCATGATTTTAAATATAAAAATATTTCAAATTTATATTTGTCAAAATGTTTAATATTTTACTTATATAAGTTAATTACAAAATGTGTTTATAATGAAGATAAATATAATATATCAATATTTTATTTAAACAATTATATAATATATAAGTGAATATTTTTATTTAGATATATATTTGTGTTGATATTAAATAATTTAAAACATATGTACATGTATAACTACTTGTATGTATCAATATGTGTGTATATCCATATGTGTATGTATATATATGTGTGTGTGTGTGTGTAGGTGTACATCTGTATGTTTTTAATTCACGTAAAAGTTATGAATTCACTTTTTAATATTTTGTAATTTATTTAATTTGATTTATCTATTTAATATTAAATATTCATAAATAACGATAAATATATATTTAATCATTTTATAATATTTATTATTCATATATTTATTTTCTATATATATGTAATATTTTCAATATTTTTTTAATTTCTATGAATAATATTTATTCATTTTATGTATTAATTTTTAATATTTAATATATGTTAGAAATTCATATAATTAATCTATCTAAGTGATTTTTTTTGTAGTTATATAATTTAAGTATTTAATTATACAATTATAAATATATATTTAAATATATTAATAATTATATAAAGTTATATATAAAATTATAACAAATATATTTAATATATATATATATATATTAAAACAATAAATATACTTTATATATTTATAATTATATATATATATAATAATATAAAATCATATTACTATATTAATATATATATATTTATATTTATTTATTTATAAAAATATATAAATATTCATAAATATAGTAATTTATAATCATAATTATATATATATATATGTATTCAAATTAGATCTTTATCAGTTTTTTAGTGCTAATAAAGGGGATTGTTATCAAACAATTTCTATTTTAGCACTGATAAAACTACTCTTTATCAACACTTTTTTAAAACTATTGATAAATGTCTTCCATGGTCTTATAAAAATAACCTTAATAGAGTCTCTTTCTATTGTGACTCCATGCATCCACAAAACCAGTGTGTTTTCGCCACTGCCGCAGCTACCACTATTACTGTCAAACCCTAATGCTGCTGCCACTTCTAACTACTATCGCCGCTTCCACTAAACCCTAATGGTGCCACTGAACCCTCTCTAAATTTATCCTATGTTTCACCTTGTCTTCAAATATTATTCAATCTTAGAGTGTCGATCGTTTCATGATAGTGTTTCTTCCTCCTTCTTCTTCCCTTTCTTTATTTTGTTTGTTCCTTTGGTTCTTGGATATAATCATTTTTTGTTCTTCTTTACTGTGAATGAACCTATGAGTGTCTAGGAACCCCTAAAGGAAGACATTAATTGAGGTGGAATATGGGTTCTAGGATGTGGGGTGAATGTTAGATTTAATAATTGGTTCCCCCACGTGTACTCACATTTCCAATGAAACTACAACATCAACATCCCCACAATAGTACTAATTCTCATGTAATAAACTACATCAATATTTGACCTCCTCTAAACTACTCTCACATTCATCAAAATAGTAACATGTTCCCACTCAAATTTGTAATTATTTTTCTTATTTGGTTTATTTTATTCATGATTTTTATTTCCAATTTAAGTGTCTATAATTTTGTTTTTTATAATGTTATTATTGTACCAAACATGTGATAATTTTCAGTGCATTTAGCGTGCATCCAAATTCTACTCTAATAATCATCAATGAAATAATCACTTAATTCTTGTTGGCCAACCTATTCTCTTTCAGATAAAATTTTCCCCTTTATTGTAACAAAAATTTTAATGTTTCAATGTCCATTGTGATAATGCTTCCATAGCATTCAATTATCATCATTGTAGGGGATTCTAATATATTAATTTATGAAACAATATTTTTCTTCAAGTTATCAGGTTTTTAACCACTAAGATAAAATGACTCTCTTCTAAACTAATGTGTGATAGAAATATGTTTTTTTCACTTTAATGATTACCCTTCACCGTAGTAAGAATATCATGGTGTTTCATTTGTGATAAAATTGATCACATAATTTTTATATTCACATGTTCTTGAGATAAATGTTTCCCTTTTCCATTAAACTTAAACTAGAAAACAACTGAATAATTTTTTAAATTAATTTTATTTTATTTCCTATTTAGCATAAAAATTATTGTTTCCATATATTTACTAAAATGTGGTTATCAATGGGAATATTGGAGAAACAATTTAGAAAAAAGGTAAAGTTTTAGACCTAGCCTTAAAATATTTTCATTCAAAATGGTGGGGTCTTAAATGAGACCTGCCTGTCAAAAAATTTAGGAATGTGTGTTCTAGGATTATATAGTTTTTTTATAAAACATATGTTTTGGTAGGGGATCATACCATGATCCAATAATGTGAGAACATTATAAATATCAATGACAGAATATGATTGACTTATTCTGACATCTATGGATTTCAAATTTGATGATTCTTGAAGAAATGGATTCATCCTGGTTAATCTGATCATTTTTTCTATCATTATGATCAATTAATTGTACCTATAAAATATCTTTTTAGATAAATACATAAAATAACTCTAATTTAACATCTTCCATATTATGATATAAAATTTAGATTTATTTGGATATGTTTGGGTGGTTATATCCCTTTTGATATATTTTATATGGGATTTTTTTATTGTTTTAGCACTTAGTCATATATGTTTATCCAGAATATATTCTATCCCATATCATTATTGTTTATCACATGGTAAAAAAAATTCATAGAAGGTTTTATACAATCAATTTTTATGTGTTAAGATAAATTAGGGATTTATTTCCTGCCTATCAAAGTTGGATTATTAGGGTTAATATATTAAATATAGATGTGATATTTCTCTACAGTATAATAATTAATGGTGGGTTCCATATTCAATACACTAATTTTTGAGAAATTACCTAGGCATAGATGTTGAATTATAAAAAAATTAATACTTTTAAATTTATTTATAAATTGATTTAAAGTGGTTATGAATATTAATTTTCTTATGCGTAATATTTTTTGAAATTATTTTTGAATTTTCCTAGAAGGTTTGTGGAGTATTTTAAAAATGGGTATTTCTAAGGGCACATATTCATGGGTAGTGACTTAAATTAAAATTCAATTTTTTAGAAGAATACCTTTAATTATTATTTTTTCTTGATTTGAATAATTTACTCTAATTTTTCTTGTTGACATCACAAATTTTTTTGTGGTTCATTGATGGTGATCATTTTATTTTCCATGATTATTGGAACCATTAATCAAATTATATTCATTATATTTTTTAGTGTTGAAAATATTTTAATTTTTTTTTTCAAACCATTATTATATTCAATTTTTCTATTCCATATTATGAAAATGGGTTTTAAATAATATAGATTTTTTTATTTCTATGTAAATTTATATATATAAATTGTTATATGTATTTTACTATATAATAAGTGATATATTCTTCTCTAGGGGGGTTGGATGCTGTTAAAAATATGAAATATTGGTTCAAAATAGAAAGTTATTGGCATTGAAAATAGTGAGTGAGTTTTCTTAAGAAGTTTGAAAATGAATTTAGTGTTTGATTTTACAATAATTGTTTTTTTAATGGGTAAATATTTTGTTAAAAATTTATTTTAAATAAAGGGAAATACGTTTTTTTGTAGTGAAAATCATTTTAAAAAACTAATAAAAAATTTTACAATGATTTATTTACAAAATATTCATCGCTTTTTTATAACGTAAATGTGATTTTAGGGGTAAATTATTGGTTTTAAAGTTAATTAAATGGATTGCTATGATGTTTTAGAATAGGGATGATATTTTGTATTTAAATGTTGATATAAATAGAGGATCTTTTAAATTTCACATTAAATATAAAATGGAGTTTTTTTATATTAATTTAGGGTGAATAAAATCATTTATTTTTTATAATATAGTATACTCTATCAGAAATGTTCAATATATCCATGAAAACAATCCAATCCAATCCAACCAAACATAAGGAACATTGAAGATCCTAGGGAATTTTTAATTTATCCCTGAATGATACTAAAAATATGAAAGGGAATTTTACTAAATCCATACAACACATATGATATCCATCATGACCCCACTCCCACAACCTCAACCCCACATGAAGCTAAGAACTACTGAAATTCTATCCTCAGACCAAAATTCTTTTCCTTTTCATGGAGTAATTTAAAACATGTTATGAATGTTGAAACTAAAATGACTATTTTTCATGATTTCATGTAATAACATCCAGCTATGCCTTCTTATGGTCAAAATAATAAGGATCCCCTTGTAGGGATTATACTATGACTATTTTTTTTGAAATTTAGACAAGAAGAAAAGAAATGTGTTTTGATGATTGTCCAACTCCCCAACTTGTTAAAATTTATATCTAAGGTGAAAACTTTCATACTTATCATCTTCATCTCCCATAATGTTTTTATTTATTTTATTTCCTAAGACTCATCCCCCATCTATTTTTCAAATGCACCTATGTTTCTTAAACTAAACTAAGTAATAGTTATCCCATTACAGTTATTATTTATCATTGTGAAAGGATTCATAGGATAACATGTACCACCTTTGGGGTAATTTTTTTCTTAAATTCAGATACCTGTTTCCTTCAAATCATGTTGAAATTATTTGAAGCATCCAAATGTTGGGTTCCCCTTATTTGAATGGACCCTTTTGGTTTATTTATTTATTTATTTTAAATATTAATATTAACGATTCAAATAGGATGGATATAAATCCAAAATGGATAGATGTTAATTGTATGACAAAAGAGTATAAATATGGGGGAGTTCATCAAGATTGAAAAAGATCATGCATATGACCCTTATAAAATCCTTTGTTTGTGTTAATACTATTTTTATTCAAGACTAATTAGTCCAGTTGAGTTTGAAGAACACTTTATCTATCATAGAATAGATCAATGTGATAAATGTTGGACTAAACATGGAAAAAAGAGAATATAGCTATTGACTGGGATAAAACAAAATTTTATGGATCATCTGATATGATTACAAGAGTGGAAAATGAAGAAGACTATATTGAGGATGTGATTATAAGCGTGAATGATGATAAAGATCATATTGACGAAATGAAAATTACTGTTAATGATTAACTTTGTGATTTTTTTTGAGATGTTAAATAGTTGTTCAAAGACACAATAGTTTGCTAGTTGCACTAAATATACAATATTTTCATCTATAGTGATGATGTATAATTTGAAATATGGAAATGGATGGAGTGGCACTAGTTTTAAAAAACTACTTTACCTCTTGATTGATATTATACCAGAATATAATTAGCTTTATAGGTGAACATATAATGTTAAATGAATTCTATGTTCAATGGTTATGATCTTTTAAATAATACATGCTATTCCAAATGACTTTATACTATTTCACAAGGACCAACAATAACTTAAATAATACCCAAATTGTTTTGATTCTCAGTAAATGAAATATGAATCTAGTCATAATAATTTTGAATAGTATTTTCCAATTATTCTCAGGTTTAGCAACCTATATGGATGTGATGAGACTACAAGGCAATTGAGGTGGAACATAGATACAAGAAATAAAGATGGGTTACTTAATCACCAGAAGGATCTCCTTAGAGGAAGTGAATTGATAATGAGTATCCTAAATTGGGAAATAAGCCAAGAAAATTTTTTTTTTGAACTCTCTATAGATAGAGGGAATAGTTTTGGTTCTCAAAGAAGCACTCACAGTACCTGGACAATTATTTTTGGTAAATTATGACATGAAATTGTGGTTATGCATGAAACAAAAATACATTATATAATCTATTCTTATATTAGGGAAAAAATTGTGTAATGATATTGATGTTTATTTGGATCCATTAATCTAATATTTGAAATTATTATGGGATTTAGGTGTTATATTTTATTATGATTATAGAAATGAAGATTTCACATTGAGATACATTTTGTTTAGGATGATAAATTAGATTCCTTCTTATATAAATTTTTTAGGATATAGTATTAAAGTAACTCAAGGGTGACCCATTTTTTAACAAGGTAAACAATCATTTGGGTTGAAACATTCATCGATGACTGTGTTTCTAGGTCATCGCAGACTTTTACCCCGATGAAATAAGTACCGATCATGGATGACATAATTTGGTGGGAGTTCATAAGAACATGCAATATCATCTCCACTAATAGGTGATAATATATTTAAGAAATTAAAATATATAGACACTACTTCTATAAAAAAAATCAAAAAAGATTATGAAAAAATAGGTAGAAAAAGATATCAGTATTTTTAAATACCATAATCGAATTTCGTGTATGTAATTCATTTTCATAATGTTATTCATGTTGGAAAAAATATATGTTATGGTTTCATTTAAATGTTACAAAATTCCCCAAGAAAAACGAAGGATGTAATTAGGGTTAGCTTAGACATGATTGACATGGGAATACGGGAAGAGTTGGCACCAGTGAAGCGTGAAAAACATGCATTTCTTCCTCTAGTTTCTTACACTCTTTCCGGGTTGGAGAGATATCATTTTTTCAACTTCTTGAAGGATGTAATGGTTTTCAATGGATATTAAAAAAATATCATGAATATCATGAAAATGGATGAGTTAATGTTAAAGGGTCCAAAATCACATAAATATCTTATTTTGATGAAAGATTTAATGATATTACATTTATATTAAAATTTTCCCTAGAATTTCATTTATACATTAACCAAGCTATGTTTATTTTTCAAAGATATATACAGAAAATTTATATTCCTAGTGGAATTTCTGACTATGGAAAAGGAAATTACTATCATATTATGTGAAATGGAAATGTTCTTCCTGTTAAAATTATTTTAAATGGTAGTTCACATAATTGCTCATTTGGTGAGAGTGATTTGACTATGTTATCTTGTACATTATAGTTTCATGTACCCCATTGAACAGTAAATGAATATTTTGAATGGGTAATTCAAAAATCGATGTTGGCCAAAGGGTTTTATTGAAAATAAATATATTTCTTATGAATCATTGAATTCTGTCCTGACTACCTGTCCAGTGTGTAAAAAAATTGGTTAACCAAAATCTCATCACACTGAGGGGATTTTGGGTGAATGAATTTCCAGAATAGATGTTTTCATAATCAATATTATATATCGTGGGAAGGACCACATTTTTGTTTTTTATACAAATTTATTAGTTTCCAAATATATTGTAACCCACGACATAATTATTAGACATTTGAATCCCTCAATGGATGAATGCATGATATCAAATACACATAATCAATAGTTTATATGACAGTTTCAAGACCATATTTTTAAGGAGTCATATGAAAATAAGGATTCAATTTCAAAAAGACTTAGATGGATAGACAAAGGACCAAGTGTGCACGTATTATCTTTAATCAGTTATGTAATTAATGATTATACGTTCTATAAAAATGAACATGATGAAGGAAGTACCATGAAAAATAGTGGGTTCATATTTGTGGCTTAAGTGATGCATGTATCTATTACCAAAGAAAGAAATAAAATTTATGTGAATAAATCATACTTTGGCATCATCAAATAATTATGGGAGTTAGATTATACAATATTAAAAGTGCCAGTTTTTTAATACAATTGGAATGATAAAAGGTGTTATGTTAAAATAGATGAATTTGGATTTATGATAGTGTATTATAGTAAGTATGAGTATAAAGAAGAACCATTTATATTAGAATCACATGTAGTAAAGTTATTTTATATTCTAGAACCTGAAAAACAAAAGTGTTCAATTGTTCTGTTATTGAACAAAACCACTTAAGGGTCAGATAAAAAATCAACTGATGATAACCATTTTCTTTTGATGTTTTAATCCTTTCATTATGGTCCCTATGTAGATGGGGTATTTTATGTTAGGGGACGGAATAATGAATGAATTTGGGAACTCGATAGAGGGGTCAAATCCCTTTAACCTTTAAAAAATGGATTTCAACAATCAGGATATCTTTTTTTTATAATATACATAGGGTTAACTCATGTTATTATCTATTCACTACTTCATTTACATAATATAAATTAATTTTTGAACAACTTAGGAATATAATGACTTATGAACATAATAAAGCTTCTAATCCCAAGGAACAAAAAGGTTTTAAACCTGCTAATGCTCCCAGGGAAGAGGAACAACGAACTTTTGTGCATGTTGAAGCTACCAATGTAGATGAATAAAATAGAGACAATGTTGAAGCTGATTAAATTATATATGAAAAATAACAAATGTACCAAAAAATGGAGCTAGATTAATGGTGTTAGAAACAATGATTAATATGAAAAGTAAAGGTATCAAATTCCAGGTCATACAAAATGTGTGTTTTTAGACTATTAACCCCAACAAGACTATGTTCAGTAGTTTCATTGGGATCATCACTTAGAAGTAAATTTTGATTTATATAGATTTTTGGAACCATATTGTGACCAAGATTAAGATGATAATATTGGAAGTTATTAGGGTAAAATTATGATATCATTTCTTTACTTTACTAAAAAATTAAATAATGAAACATTAACTTAATCTTCATTAACCCTTTTATATTTCATTTATAGTAGATGAATCGCACAAGAAATTTTTATTTATAGTTTATGGGAAAGAATCACATAAAATTTCACATTATTCTAACCAAATTTCATGTCAAATATGTTTAAGGGAAAATAAACCCATACCCACTGCATATGTATGCACACGTGATAATCTAGGAAGTATGGGGTGTGTTGACTTTCCATGATGAGAAGATATATTTTCATGTATATTATGGATAACTATAATAACCCAGGTATTTAATCATATTATTTAATGATTAATAAATATATTATCTTATAATTTACTAATTTTTTTTAAAATAATCATTTTTAAAATAAAGGTATTTTATAAAATCAAAATAAATTTTGAACATAAGATATTTTAATCATAAAATATTTATGATTAAAAAAAAGTATCTTATTTTCTCAAATGAAAACATATTATTTAAGAAAATATATTTATTTAATAAGGTATTTTTTTATAATATTGTTATTATTTTCATGAAATAAGATTTAATTTTAAGAGAGATTAAAAATTAAAAACAAATTCTACAATTTATGGTATTATTTTGTTTAAAATAATAGGTTAATAAATATATTTTTTTGATTATTTTAGTAAAAATTAAGATTTTAAATAAAAAGGATTTTTTAGAAATAATTAAATATTAGAAATAAAAAAATAATCATCATATTTCGTTAATTATAAAATATATATTTAGAATTGGGAATATGATTAATATTTTTGATCTGGATTTATGAAATTATGAATATTATTTTTTAAAATATAGATTTTGAATATTAATGGTAGCGTATTTTATAAATTATATAAACTTTTGAGTATAATTATATATTAATTATAATAATATTATAAAATAAAAATTAGGAAAATAAGAAAATAGTAAATAAATAAAAGTTTGAAAATAATATATTATTTTGAATTTGATTATAAAATTTTGAAAATTTTAAATAAATAATAAATAAACGTGAGTATTATTATTATAAAAACACTCAAATTATAATAAATGTAAAATTATATATAAGAATATAATTAAAAAATGAAAATTTTAAAAAATAAAAAGAATTAAAAGGAGATTAGAAACAAGTTAAGTCATGGAAATTGGGTGGTCATCCAAAAAACAGTGACTGAGGGTGCGGCCAGGATGATTGGACTACTTTATAAGGGTGTGACTAAAGGCATCTCACTTCGAAGGAGGAAAATATCAAGGAGAAATGCTATGTGATCTTCAATAAATGGAAATCAAATTCAGAGTGGGAATTTTCTAATGATGATTATGACTCTAATCATGGTAATGGGAATGATCCTATTCTTGAATTTTAGTTTTTACCTTATAGGTGGGGAATATTTCTTTGATTGACTCAAACCAACCTCTTTTCATCTACTTCTCATCATTATTTGTCTAATAAATTTTTCGGAGTGGGACTAACTATCTCTTGAAACATTTGAATTTAAAATAATTATTTTAAAATTTGAATATATTAATATTTTTATTCTGTATTTATGAGATTGTCAATATAATTTTTTATAAATCAAGATTATCAATATTAAAGGAAAAGTATGTCAGTAAATACATAAATGTATGAGTATAATAATATACTAAATTATAAAAATATAATAAAATATAAATTATTAAGATAAGAATATAGTAAATAAATAAAACATTAAAAGTAATATATTTTTATGAATTTGTTTTTACAATTTTTAGAATTAAACAAATTATAAAGGAATATATGTATTATTTTTATAAAAAATGAAAATGAGATAAAATAAAAAGATCCAAAATTAAGAAGAATTTAAAAAAGAATGAAATAAATGAGGATAATAAAAAAAATATGGGTATCAAACCCATTTTGGGACAAACAACCCCATAGGGCTCAACTTTAACTACGAACTAATGGGAATCGGGGGTATCACTTTGGGAAGAACTGAGCACATTGGAATTCATTAGAAGGGTTTCAATCTGAAAAGCCATGTTGATCAGTTTTGAAGGGATTTGGACAAAGGGGGGATTGAGTCTAAAGGCCATTGCTGATCGAGATGTAGTCCGATCAAGGAGGAAACCTAGCTTGTAATAACTGAGGGATTCAATTCATAGGGGGTCAAACTCCGACGAGCATCAAAGGCCAGATCTGATCCAAAAGAGTTACGCACTCAGATGGATTTAGTCATCTTCCTCCATCCGTATTTTGTTTTATCAAAGGTAGATTTTTGGGCTTTTTTCTAATATCATTAATTACCTTCTCATCTTATCCTTCTTCTTAGATCCTTATTGAATGTATACGTTGCTGGTTTTCTATATTTTTTGGTTTGGATGTGGGTCAATAACATTTATCATACTGGTTTTTTTCTTAGCTCACGATTTTTGTAGAAGCCTCTATTAATTATATTATATTATAAGATATATACATTTATCATCGACATAATTACATAAATGAATTATTTGGTTGATTAAACACTCATATGTAAAAATTTTACTTTATTATGTTCTTATCAGGCATTCAAGTTTCAGGTATGGAAGAAAACTAATATACATATAAATATTATCTTTTGATTTGAGACATCAAATTCAATATCAAAATCATATATGTCTCCCTCATTTAATTTCATTTAATCAAAGATAATAATTTTCTTAGGCAACTTTTTGAGTGACTCACAGTTATAATATCCATTTGTATTGGTAGCCTGAACGATTTATGTCTTCACCTTCTATTTTATGAGTATATAAATAACAGTGTTCAGAGAGGTTGGGAGGAGGCTAGCATGACAGTATCTATACTTCCTACATTTTATTATGTGTGTTATTGTCTAAGGATAATGAGAGGTATTGATAGGGAGAAAAGAAACCTTCTTCCTGGAATTCATCTCATGTTTGTCATGTCCATGGTCCAGCAGAACCCTTCTTCATCCATCCTATTTGTCCAAACTTAAGCATAGGAGTGCCTAGGTCATTCTCAGCTCTAACAATAGATTATTATATTTCAATTTGATGGTAATTTTATTTTCTAATATCATTGATTTCTAGAAATTAATTTTCAAAATCAATCAAATTCTATGTTTTAAAATTTATCTTTTCCACTTTATATATAATTGAATGGGATTTTATTTTTTAAGGGAAAATTTAAAATTTTAAAAATTAATATGCATATATATGTTATCTGAAATTATTTTTTAAAAATTATTTACAAGGGAAATTTTTTTTCCAAGAATATATTTATTTCGAAACTTCTTCCAAAGAAGGTGATTTATTTCCAAGACAATTTTATATCAGGGTATTTTTTCTAAATGTCGATTTTCAAGGAATAAATTTTCAAAATTAAACACATTTTTGAGTTTTAAATTTATTGTCTTCGTGCTTATGAAAAGGATAAATTATTTTTAA
This sequence comes from Viscum album, assembly GCA_963277665.1. NCBI lineage: Eukaryota > Viridiplantae > Streptophyta > Magnoliopsida > Santalales > Viscaceae > Viscum > Viscum album. The sequence continues at coordinate 492,385,717 of OY728166.1, forward strand.
ATATCACATTCAAAACTAAACAAGTTTTAATGATTCATTTTAATGATAAATTTATCATTTTATATATCCATGAATGTCATAAATAGTATTAGAAATGGACATAATCAATAATTTATCATTACTTGTCATGTATTTTAATAAAATTAATTTATTAAATTTAACAACAATTATATTTATGAATTTTATATGTAATTATTTATTATAGGAATTTTAATTTATCCTAATTCTATTCTAAAACTGATTTTATCAAGCTTAAAGATAGAACATTAGTTACAGTTATGAAAGTAATTTATTAATGGTTTTGAAAAGTTTTTAATGGGTTGTTATTAAGAAAGGAGGATCTTCCAAATGTTTTCTTAGAATTTAATATGGTACTTGGGTATCAGATTAGATGATGGGGAATGGGAAGTTAACTCATAAACTCATAAGACATTTTTCCACTGGTGATATTTCTTTTGGCTACATGGTTTTCATAGGATCTTTCATGAATTAGTATAATCCAAAAAATTATTATTATTTTCAAGGAAAAATCCATGTGTTTTTCAAAGATGTATTTTTGAAATGAATATTCAACAGTATAAGTATTTTTTTAAAGTGATTTGAAATGAAATGTATATATATATATAATATATTTTATATAAAATGTTTTAACAATATTTTTAAATAAATATTTATTAAAGTGTTTTACACTGGTATTAATTCCCTTTACTAGGATATTTATTTATCATCTCATGTTTTAAATATATTTCTTTATGTCCTTTAAAATATCTAAGATAGAATAATTATCTTTTGGAGTTGGTGCACATGAAGTGAAAAATTTATTTTATTTTAAATTTTATTTACAATATTGATAAATATTATAGTGTTTTATAATTTCCTAGAACCTGGAATAGAAAATGGGCTTCAATTTTATACAGAACTATGTATTTTTTAAATTGATTTTTAATAAAAAAAATACACAGAATATTTTTAGCACTGAATCCAGAAAGGTGTGTTTTGGGTATTTGCACTGGTAATACATTACTTGAAAATATTTATATTAATTACTTTGATTAAAACATTTAAATTTATGAAAAAGAAACTAAGTGCTAAAAATGGGAAATGGGAATAAAAACCAACGTACCCATACCATAAAGCAAGGATAGGGTATGATTCAATTGAAAAAGATAGGTACATATTTTAAATCTATTGTAATACTATTTTGTGACATGAAAAATCATAATTAAGTTCCTCTGTTTATTTTTATATTTATGACTCCAAATCCAAAATTTACTTCCATTACATACCATGTTTTATGCAAGGAGGCATGTATAAATAATGATGGTATAACAGTAGATGAAAACACATAAAATGTATGGGAAACATGTGTAACCATGACATAATAATATTTTTCTTTAAATCGATGTTACAAAATAATGATTACTTATTTTACAATATGTTATATCCTAATTATATATAGGAATCATCAATAGCTATACCAGATAAACACCTAATATAAGTGGACTTGTAGAATCCAAAATAGTATGGTCGTGTTAGAGGTGCAGGTTTTAGGGTGACACCTTGAACATATTTTGATAATAGAAATGTACCAGGGGAAGATAAACATACTGAATAGATGTAGGAACAATTAGTTTCCCTCAAAGAAAAATTTCATTATTAGTCTGAGTTTCATGGAAATGTTATGGGGGGAATAAATAAGAATAAAAAACTGAATAATAATCACATTATGAAGATCCCCCCCCCCCACCCACCAGCTTTTAGGTGAGCCATTCCCCTCAAATAGGTGTCTTATATGAGGTTATAAATATTATCATAATTTAATCTATGAAATTTGAATTAGGTAGACACATATACCTTTCTGGTACTGATATTCTATATAGTGAAAATGATAGTGATTAATATTTATCAATACCCACCCATCACCTGGGTGTTAAGGCTATGATGTTCATTATCCAAGAATCCACTCAACACAATAGAAAATTTTTAATAGTTCATGTCATATTAGGGATTAGCATAGCCCCTAAGCTGAGCATCAAGTATCCTATTCCACATGATGATAAAAATATTCAAGTGGCTGTAAAAGCTATAAGAATATTCATATAATGACTTTAAAATATTGTAAAAAACATTTCAATATGGTGGTGTTCATTTATTATTTATTTTTCATGTGAAGCCTTTCCTAGTTAATGGAATATGGTCAGAACCAATGATTGTTATTATATATGGAAAAATGGAAAGAGTGAAATGAAAATTCAAATAAAAAAGATCTAAAAGATCAACCAATCAATAAAAAATATCTCTATAAAGAACCTTTACCCCATCTATTTAATATCATCATTTAGTAACATTTAAGGTTCATGCGGAAACAAGGTTACAAAGTGGTAATAACCTAATAGTTTACTTTTAATAAAAATGTATGTAGAGGCCATTTTAGACTTTATTTATCTTGATAATGTAAATGGAATCCTTAATTATGAATGGCTAGGAGTCTCAATTGTTACTGTATACATGATGTTTGTTTTCATGCTTTGTTTTTTCAATAGCTGATCTACTATTTCAATTATGAATAAAATCAATTCATATTTATTGTTGGTGTATATAACAATACTACTTGATGGGAACCCCTATGAATATAAATTTGGATTAATTGGACCTCACATCACTTATACTGGCCAAACTAAAATGGAATATGCCAAAATTGATGCAATATTAGAAAAACTTACCGTAGTGTTTGAATGAAAAATTAAGGACAAACAACTCTTGTTATTACTAATGATGTAGGGGGAAAACTGTACAATTTAATCATATCAGATATATTTTAATTCCTTTCATTAGATGTTCCCTTTTGTTTTTAAGAAACATTGGGTACTCATTTCAATCAATTTGGATACTATAAATATTTATTTCCCAGATTCACTATACAGATACCCAACAAAATGACAAAACATGATGAAAATTTTAAATTTTTAATACACAACAACAAAAATTTTGGTTTTAAAATATTAGTTATATATTTTATATTATGGTTTAATGATAATTTGTTTATGATCAGTTAGTGTTTAAATATCATGAAAATCAAGGCATGATGATAGTCCATACCTACAAGGATCTTATATACTTCTACAAGTGTATAAGTATGAGTGTATACATAATGATATTTCAATATAAAAAAAACTAAAAAAATTACATATTTTTCATAATGTTTCTACAATTTCACAAACAAATAAATGGAAAATATTGTAGATATTGATTTTGGAAATTTATGAGAGATAACATATACCGTAAAAAACTAGCATCCCTGAAGAGGTATTTTCAAAGATAATTAATATTTGATTTAAAATATTTATTAATCCATTGTGGTTTTTTTTTCAGAACTACCATGACTTTATAAAGTACTCATACTCATAAGAAGAAATATAATTGTTTTGAAATAATTGTTCAGCATAAATGTTGTCCAAATATACACATATATCTTGAAGAGGTGACTTCATACTACTTATTTAGTTGATTGTCTCCTAATTTTATCTATTTTATTTGTTATTTCCCTCAAAAATTTTATCTAATATTTATTTTGTTATTTTTAATATAAATAATAAATTTATTTATTTATTAGAAAGGATGATTCACTTATGTACTATGATCATACACTCAATAGATATGATGCACTCATGATGATGCAATTTTAGTTATATTATAAAATGTGTAACATCCCGAGATTTTATGAAAAATATTGTTTTTAATTTTATTAATGTCTTGTGTTGTACGCTACACCAAAAGGAGCTTGAACAACACGCATCTTTGACTTGCCTTGCATTACACGCAATCGCAACCTTCCTCGATAGCGTGTGTAGTACGCAATACTGAGTTTCACGAAACAACGATATGATATTAAAATATTATTAAAACTAGCCGTTATGAATAGTAATAACCACTTTTTAAATTTTAGAAAATTTAGCTCTCAAAATGGACTTCATTTTTGGATTCGGAGTATCAAATTTAGCCTAAGGTGAAATTTTGGTACTTTTCGAATAACTTTCATATTCTGATGAATAGTGAAAATTACTAAATTATAATTAAAAACAACTTTTTTAATAGAAATAATTAATAGTGATAAATTATTAATTTGAGTGGTTTTAAAGTATATTTAGAATATATTTTTACAATTTAATACAATATTGGTCATTGTTTGTAATTTCACATTTAAACTAGACATAATCAAGTGTCAATCTTTTGATAGATATTGTTTCTTAAAAACACGCTATTTGTTTTAATAACGGGATTTAATTATAAAATTAATTAATGCAACTTCTATGTTATGAATTTGGTAAAATAGATTTCATTTTTGAATTCGGAATATGAAATATAGCTTAGGATGAAATTTTGGCATTGTTCTGAAAAACATCAATTTTTGATGAATAGTGAAACTACTAAGTGGTAGTTAAAAAACTGAATTTTTCATAAAACTTAATTTTACCGCTTCTGTGAATGGAATTTCAAAAATCCGAGAGACACGGTTGATGTCAGTAAGTAAAATGTGGTTCAATGAGATGAAAATAATTTTTGGTGAATAGTAACTTTTTACTTTTATTTACCACGGTTAAAAGTAAATAGGGTAATTAAGGGTAAGAATGATACTAATATTACCCTAAAACATGTCCTTATTCTATTAGAAAAGTTTATCTCGACCAAAAACAACTTTAAGTGTAAAATATTATCATTTAGGCCCACTTGGATTAGATTAGGACATTTATTATTATTTAATTCAAAGAAGAGTTAAAAGAGTTAAAATCAAAGTATATTTACTAAAACATTTTTAATATAGGGTTGTACATAAGATAAATTAGATTGTAAATATTCATTAAAAGATAAAACTATTTCCTACATGATGGTATTTTATTTGTAATTTTTAGACATCATATAATTTAATTTATTTATGACACAACGATGATGCAGTAATTATCTTATTAATGAAATATTGACATAATTGATATTATAAATACCAAAATAAATGTAATTTAAGACTTTTTATGAATTCCACTAATTTTCTAGGTTACTATGATATATTAGGGTTGATTTAATCAACTTGTTTCGAACATATAATTCTGTTATGACTTTCAAAAAAATCATATATCAAATAGTGTCAAAATTGACACAAAATAGTTTTTAAATGAAATATTATATTATTAATTGTTATTTTATTCATAAAAATATAAGGTTCGGCCAAATGACTTAGATACAGATATATATATTAATAATAAACAATTTGGGGTTCGTTTGGCATGTTATAGTAAGTGTATTAACCATATAGTGAAAGCAAACAAAAAGACACGGTAAAAGTTAAATTATTTAACTTAGAGTTAAATCTAATTGATAAGGTTAAAATAATAACCTAAACTTGTCTAAATCCTATTGGTTGATAGGATTTTGACCCATCCCCACTTTAGCTTAGAAATAAGACCCTTTCAAACCATTATAAACTGATTTTGACTTTAATATAAAATAATATTTTGAGATATTCCTAAGGTGCCCCTCTCCTCCCTTATAAAAGGGCACCTCCTCCCCCTCCTCCTCACACCAATTTGAGCACTCAATCTCGGACAACCCCTGCCATTTTATCCTCTAAACTTCCCTAGTATCATCCTAGAGGTCCTGTTCTTCTTCAAAGACCATCCATAGTTCTTTAAGTGGAGGCTAAGAAAAGGCGCGTCAAAAAGAGGTAATATCCATTACCGATCTTTTTCAATTTCTTTCTTCTTCAACTTCTTCTTATTTAGTTGTTTCATGATAAAGTAATAACATAAATATTTCTTATATACTGATATGTTATTATAAATATGAAACAACTCTAATTAACCTTCTATCCATCCTACGGAAAAAGGAAATCATCGCGCGTGCGTACGTACGAAATACCGTCTCCACGCCGTGGTGTAATCTATTTTCCGCCACCACCTTAATTGGATGGGTATAAAGGTGTAATAAGTAACTATATATGATTATTATAAAGTGATATTGATACTTAAATAGTATACATACACTTCAACACAATTCCACGACCATGGGAACGATATCATCGCTCGTGCGTACGTACGGACTACCGTCTCCACGACGCGATGAGATTCATTCTCAATGATTAACCATTCATGAATGATTTTAAAGTATATATAATAAGTACTAATGAAATATATGACCTAATAATGATACTGGAATTATTTATATTTATATGTATGTCATCTACTTAATTCCATTCAATTCAATAAGGAAACGAAAACAGCGTTCATGCGTACGTACGGACTACCGTCTCCATGAACGGTGTATTTCTTTCCATTTACTGATTTATTATATATGTATATCCTGAATATATATATATAAATCATGTTTTATATTCTGGAATTAAGTAATCATGATCTAAGTAATCATATGAATAATTACAAGTTAAAAACACGAACGACAAATGAGACGATTTTACCCAAAACGCTACATTAACATGAATTTACAAAAGAATGGGTAATATAAAGTCATTAGTGGACCATATATGATATAATAACAATGAATATGATTCTGGAATAAGTCAATAACATTATTTAAACCATTATACAGGAGCTTCGGACACGTACAAAGCAAATCGGACCTAAGGTAAGGGAAATATCACAATCTCATTTTTATCCGAGATTGTTTATTCGTAAGTATTTACTGGGGTGTATTTTATCATCCACATCCATGTTTCATCAATATGTAATATTATTTCCATCCACCTAAAATTGTTTAAATCCATTTTTACCCTTCGGTGAGTTTTTAGTAATATGTATGAAAGGAATCTTTTGTCGTTTTTCGTACGAGGTACTTTTTGACTTTTCCGAAAAAAGAACGAAGAATGTTTTTTTAACTTATACGGCAAGAATGGATTTTTAAAACATTATTTCCAAGAATATTCCTTTATAAGTTTTCAAGTTTATTTCTAATCAACTTCTTTTAGTTTATTATTGTATGACATTTTAAGAAAAGAAAAGTGTTTTTGAAGTAGAAAGGATATTTTCCTCAAGAATGGAGTTCAAATGTTTTATCAAAATTATTTTCCATCTAAGATAATATAGGGTTCTGTTTTTATCCCTATTATTACATTTATTTGATTATGTTTTGAGGAAATTATTTTTATGAAGTCATTTACCTTATATGATTTGTTTTATGATGTCATGATGTTTCAAGAATCCCATTTTTGTTACATGTGTTATGCGATGATGTATGATTTATGATTATGTGGCACACATAAGAAAGGATTCATTATAAGATGGGTGGGACCTATATCTCCCTCCAATGAATTGGGTAAAGATTTTATATCTCATGAGATAGACAGGGCTGGAACGGTAGGTTATACCGGTTCAGTGAAACAGGACTGGAATGAGGGTGACTCGGTTCAGAAAGGGACTTTGTCCACTAAGATAGTCTTGGCAATGAGTCATGACTAACAAGAAATGATTTTCCATGATTATGTGTGCATGCCACAAAGTTTCAAGTTTCATGTTATGATTATGGGGATCTCATTTTCACTTCTATGATTTGTTCCATGTTATGATATTATGATCTCTTTTGCAGGTTATGATTTTCAAAAAGATATGATATGATTTTTATTTCCTTTATTTTCCCTTGCTGAGCATTTGAGCTCACCCTTTTATGTTTTCTTTTCCCCAGGATATAAAGAAAGGTTTTAGGTAAAAAAAAGGGAAGATCTTTATGGGAGATATTGAAGATCTTTCACCACGATTAGAAGATTACGTTCCGAGTTTCCAAAGACACTAAACTATTACGATCCTTGTGTGTGTGTTTTTGTTATGTACCAAGTATTCCGCAAAAGTAATGTAATTTCCATGTACTTCAAGCTTCGGGTCTCTAAAAAATGCATTCAACATTATAGGTTATCCAATAACTATATTGTTAGATAAACCATAATGTTGAATTCATTTTCGGCTAAAAATATATGGTTGAAATATTCATACATCAGTATGATATACAATGTTTCTAGTATGACTCAAATTATGTGGTTTCAATTTAAAATTGACCTTTTATTAATGTATTATTTCATATTTATGTTTAATTAATTTCATTATACTATTACTAACCTAATAATTTTTTTATTATATTGGTGTATTCTTTTGTTTGGGATGGGGTTGTGTCTTCGAAGCTACTTGCTCTCATAAGAGACTAGACTTCATGGCTAAAAAAGACATAATAATATCAATGAAATGGGTAAAGTATTAATACAACCATTATAAAAAGGAAAATTGCTACTAATAATTTAATTAATTTTTACATCATTCTATATACTATTTTTATGTTATTTTCATTATCATTTTTATCTAACACTTATGTAATTTTTTTATGGATCTTTTAGGAAGTCATATATTTCATTCAACTTTTTTCCATATGCTATAAAAGAAAGAATTTGTTCCTTTTTAATGGAAGAAGAAACTCAATGATTCCTAAAACATTAATTGATTAATGTAACATAGAGTTTTTTATTCCATTAGAAAATAACATGTTCTCTATTTTATGTATTTTATAGATAATTGAAATAAAAAGACATATCACATACTCAGTCTGTCATACCAAGATCAGATATATTGCGTTCTCATCATGACTCAAAATGTACTTTTTAAATTTATAATTTTCATTTTAGTTCAAAACACACATCACATACTCAAAACTGATAAAATGAATTAATATCATTTTGATACATAGGGATAAAAATTCACATGTAATTTTTTATGTGTAAAAATTATCCACAACTTAATCAATTTCACGATGTGTCTGGTATAGCGCAAAGTGTGTCTTTTTATTTAAAAGTGACATTTTAGTACAAAATAAAGTGACATACTAAAAACTAATAAAACACATTTCAATTTTTTTTATTACAATGATCCATACGTAATTTTTGACATATAGGAATCAACCGCACCGTAATCTGATACATAGTGTGTCTGGTATGACATAGCGTGTCCATTTTCAATATAGAATTGACATTATAGTTCAAAACATGTGTCACTCACTGAAAACTGAGAAAACACTCTCGTTTTCTTAATAATTTAGTACATTTATTCATAAGTAATTTGATATGTGAAGGAAGCTTTCTCATGTCAAACAAACACATTATGTTACCGGTATGAATCAATTTGTGTGTTTCCAGTTTAAAATTAAATTTTAGATAAAATCACAGTTGACATAATCAAAATCAATTAAACAAATTATAACTATTTTGATAATTTAGAAGAAATATCCATAAATAATATGAGATGTGTTAGAATTTTACTCACTTTAATTTGAGTCACAGTGTGACCGATATGACTTAAAGTGTTTGTTTTTATTTAAAATTAGAATTTTAATAAAAAAGACATGTAAGATACTCAAAACTAAGCAAATGTATTTGGATTATTTTGATACTTTAGGAAAACAATTTTTAAGTCATATTTGGTGTGTATGAATCATCTTCACCTCAATACAATACACGGTGTGTCCGATATGACTGAAAGTGTATGTAATTAGTGTAAAATTGACATTTTAGTTCAAAACATATGTCACTCAATGATTACCGATAGAACATGATAGTATTATCTTGATAATATTTGAGAATAATTAATAATTTAATTTTGATTTTTGTGAATCAATCACACATCAAACCCTCACACGATGTGACTGGTATGACTCATATTAAGTGTTTCTAGTTAAAAATATTTTTTTTTTAAAAATAAACATTAGATACTAAAAATCAAACAAACACATTTGTGTTGTTATGATAATTTAGGAAAACAGACTATAAGATATTTCTTACATGTATGAATCAACCGAACCTCAATATGATGTATTGTGTGACTGGTATGACTCAAAGAATGTATTATTATATAAAATTTTCATTTTAGTAAAAAAGAAAAATGGCATACTCTAGACCATGAAAACCCATTTTGATTCTTTTGATACTATATGAAAATTATCAATAATCCATTTGTGACTTGTAGGAACCATCCCTGCATTAATCTAATACGTAGTGTGCCTGATATGACTCAATGTACCCATTAGCATTCCATAATTGAAATTTTACTTCAAAACAAGTCCCACTCACTGAAAACTGTGAAAATTCACTCTAAGTGTCTTGAAACTTTAGGAAAACAAATCATAAGTCATTTGATATGAGTAGGACTTTTTCTCATGTCAAATTGACAAATATGGGGATGATATCACTCAAATTTCATGTTTTCAGTTTCAAATGACATTTTATTAAAAAAGACAAGTGACATTCTCAAAACTGAGAAAACACATTTGGATTGTTTTTATACTTTAGGAAAATGATCCATATTTCATTTTTAACATATGGGAATAATCCCCACCTCAATCTGATGTATTGTGTGACAAGTATGCCTCTTTTTGTGTCATTTTATTGAAATTTTATATTTTCATAAAAAATCATGTGACATACTCAAAACAATGAAAACAAATTGATATTGTTTTGATAACTTATAAAAATCATCAATAAGTCATTTGTGATGTATAAGAGTCATCTGCACCACAATCTGATACATCGTGCGCCCGAAATGACTCAAAGTGACTTTCATCTGTCTAAATTTGAAATTTTAGTTCAAAACATGTGTCAATCACTAAAAATGGAAAAAATACACTCAAGTTATTTAGATAATTTTGGATAATTATTTATAATTAATTTTTTATATGTAAGAATTACTCTCAAATAAAACCAACACATGATGTGACTGGTGTCACTCAAATTGTGTGTTGTCAGTTTCAAATGAAATTTTAGTAAAATAGTTAAGTGACATAATTAATACTGAGAAAATGAATTCATATTTTTTACCACCATAGTACAATGATCTACAAGTCATTTGTGATCTGAAGGAATTATCCCCACCTCAATATGATGCATGGTGTGACCAATATGACTCTAAGTGTGTTCTTTTTCTAAATGAACATTTTTTATGTGTTGTTTCATATAATGTTTATTGTTTTTCTTTATTGTCTCACTAACATAATAATTTTTTTTCATATACACGTGGATTCTATTGCTTGAGTTTAGCTGGTTTGTTCAGAAACTAATGCAATGATCAAACTTTTCTAAGAGGGGGTTGGGTGCTAAAGAAAATAAAATATTGATTTTTTTTATTTGTGTGATAGTACATGATAATGTAATTGTAAAAAATATTTTTTTAAATGTCTATAATATTGCGGTTTTATTTTATTCATGATTTAATTTTTATTTTATATAAATTATGCATTTGGAATGTGTATTCATGTTGCTATTATAGTGTAATGTAATTACAATAGTACATTGTATGATTATATCCTTTATCAGCAAAATTTCTAGCATTGATAAATGTCATATTTTACTATCCTTGATAAAGCCCCCCATTGACAACAATGATGACAACATTGATTTTTAAGAACTATTAAATTCCTTTTTTCTTATTGTTAAAGGACCGAACTATGATATTGTTACCAAATGAAAAAAAATGTTTTCAATGCCCTATTTTTATCTATCATTCCATGGTATGAAAACTAATCATACATCCAAAATCACACTATAGAGAGGGTCATTTTTTTCCATGATTATCCCAACCTTTTCCCAACTCAATATAGAACTGTATTTCAAAAATACTTTCATATCTCATTTTTGTACCCAAAAAAATAAATAAAACCATCATAAATATCATCTACATATATGAAACATTATTATTGTTATTATTTGGATTTATAAAACAATATAATAAATAAATATATACATAAAGAGTGTAATAAATTTATATTTTATAAGAAAAATAAAAATTATGCATACAAAAATATTATTTTCATCCTAATTTTTTGAACAAGACAACTGATGACCAAATGTAGAGCCTCATAGTTCCTACACATTAATAAACCTACCAATCGAGACTAAATTTTATCATTACTCTATCACAAAACTCTTCATATTCATACTATTCAACCCATTAAGATCGGTGTCTTGGTACACCAATTTCTTCAACACCATCACCCTAACCTTCCACTATCTCCCTCCCCCTTCCATCACCACCTTCAAAGATTACACCATGTATTCCCTTTCCATCATCTCTTCCATCACCACCCTGATCTCCCACTCAATCCAAAAAAGTCCATAATTCATATTTAGGTCCATATAGAATGGTCATAAGATCATCAACACCCAATTGATGGTTCTTTCCAATGCCGAGTTTCACCCATTATGCATCACATAAGCCCCGAAAGATGTGTTCCAGAGAACCTCCACCTATGGGATTCATCTCACCACTGATATCCTCTCCAAGGACTAGTCGTTGAGATCCGATGGAATCCCATCATATATATCGGTCCATACTACCCATAAGAAGCTCATGTTGGTGGAAGCGAGCCCCCAATCATGCTTAGAGATCTGCCCAGGTGTCACTACGGACATATTGTCAAAGTTTATGTACAATATAGAGTTTGACTCCCAGTAGTGCAACAAGTAAATGCATTAAAAATCATCTTTCCATAGGTTGGACCCCATAGAGTTGATGGGGCTTCCATTTGGGATGTGGTCGATGAGAAGGGACCAACATCCTCTCCAATAAACCCTTTAAATAGATTTTCTAGTACAACCCCATAATGAGGACACATGTCCTATTATATTTCTAACTATCAAATCATTTCTTTAGATCATTCCTCTCATTTCAATTTACAGATTCTTTTTCCCTTTTGTGGGGAAAATCAAATCCCTGAGATGGATCGAGCTTTAGCTGTAATGACTACAATGACTATATTTATAACCACAAACCTTACACTACATTGAAAACAAAAAATATATCTAGATTTGGTGAGTTAAATGACTTCATCAGTGGAAAATAACCCTTCAAACGTAGTATTGTGTTGTCCCCAGGTCTACTATAATACAAAGGCACAATTTTTATTCTCTGAGAACTACCCTAGTTTTGGTGGTGTTTTCTCTTAATCCCCGACACTATTTTTTTGTTCAAAATAGATACAAATGGATGAATAAGGTGGTGTAGATTATCTATTTATATTGAAATATGTATGGTAAAATCTATATTCTATTTCTGAAAAACTAAATTTTCTATTGTTGACATTTCTTTTTTAATACATTTTTTATATGATTAGGTTTCCTCAAATGTCGAATTTCTATTATTTTACAATTTTAGAAACTTAATTTTTTTTTAATTCACTAAAACCCATGGTAATTGAGAGAAAAGAATAAATTTTTCAACTATACTCTTTAATGTTCTATTTAGAGTTCCAATAGTGGTTCCATTGTAATTTTTGGAATATGAAAACAAACATGTTATATGTTGTACTACTATTTTTTCCAAGTTTCCAGTGAATCGTTCTATGATTCCCCATGGGAACTTCTATGAGAAATTACATTACTGGTTCCACTGGAATATCCATTGGATTTTCCACTGGAGGTATCACCATAACTTCCCATGGAGGATCCACATGAACCTCCACTCCATTGTCCACTAGAACATCCACTGGAGGTTCCACTGGACATTCTGGTAGAACATCCACTGGAACCTCAACCGTAGGTTCCACTCGATCCCTTGGAAACTATTCTACCTAATTACAATGAAAATATACCTATGAAAAAATTCGTGTTTTTATTTCTGACTGGATGTTCTACTAGATCTTCCAGTCAAATTCTACCATTCAAAAATATACTATAATTTTTGGAATCCCCAAAAAAATATTTTTAGTGAAATTTTTACTAGATTCAAATTTGAATTTTGTATTATTATTTTTCATTGCAACTTCCACAAGATGTTCCATTGAAACTTCCATTGGAATATCCATTGGAACTTCCACCATAACCTATTCAACCTAATTATAGTGGAACACTACCTTCAGTAAAAATTCATGATGTTTTTTCCTAGTGTACTTTTCCTTGGAACATCCAATGGAACTTCCAATGGAGATTACACTAGAGGTTTCACTAGAAATTCCATTGGAACTTCAACTGGAACCTATTCTACCAATCTAAAGTGAAAAACTACCATAATTAAATATTCATGTTGTGAATTCCCAATGGAACATCCACCAAACCATACAATGGAGATTCTACTATATGTTTTTGTTGATGTTTTAGTGGAACTTATAGCCATATTATACCATCCAAAACTATACTGTAATTTTTGGAGTTCCCTTACAAAATATTTTTAGTGACATTTTTATAAGATTCATAAGTCAATTTCTTGTAATTATTTCACACTAGAACTCCCACGGGATGTTTCACTAGAAAATGCACTAGAACCTATTCTACCTACTTATAGTGAAACTCTACCTTAAATAAAAATTGGTGTTGTTATTTACTAGTGGAACTTGTAGTCATATTCTACCTTCCAAACCAATAGTTTAATTTTTTTGAATCCCCAAAGAAAATAGTTATATAGAAATTTTTACAGGATTTAGAAGTGAATATCATGCTGTTTTTTCACACTGGAACATCGATCAGAGGTTCCACATGAACTTCCACTAGTAGTTCCATTGGAACTTCCAATGGAACTCCCACGGAAGGTTTCATTAGAACTTCTACGGGAATTCCCACTGGAACTTCCACTTGAACATTCGTTCCTTTTTAGATGGGATTTCTCTTAATTACCACAAGGCTTCTAGTCGAGCTTCCATTGGAAGTGCCAGTATTATTCTACCTTTCAAAACTATACTTTAATTTGTGGATTCACCAAAAAATCCCTTATTTTATACATTTTAGTGAAATTTTTACACGATTTAGTAAGATATTGTTATATTCAGTGTATTCCTATTGTATGTCTTTCAATTTTTACGGAAATGTTTTAATTTCAATCCTAAGGTGTGTATTTTAGGTCCAATATGGAATCTTTACAAATAGTTATATTTGAAATCAAAACTGAATTGAAATAAGGTCATACAAATGTTTTTCAGGATATTCCTTTTTGGAATATGTTTTAATAATTTCTTTTCTATCAAATACTATATCAGCATTACATTATATGAAATTTTTTGGTTTTGTTTTGAAGGAATTGGATAACTATGATCCATCAAAAAATTATTTTTTATTTGGTGGAGTGGAAATAAATTTCTATAAAGTTAATGTCCAAAGGATATTTGGAATAACAGAAGGTGAAACATAAATTTAGGAATCCTAATCATTAAAGACAATGAAGGAATATCTATATATAAGTATATTTTAAACATGTGTTAAGTTATTGACACAAAAATAAATCTAAACTTATCATTTAGAAGCTATAATGGGAAACAAAGAAGTTGATCATGTTGACACATCATCACTTCTAGGTTTATACACATGTGCTAATGTATTTTTCTCTACTATAGGTTCTTACATGAGTAGGGGTTTGAACAATTTTGGGTATAGTATTATAGACACAAGAACACTAAGGTGGTCTCATGTAATCCACCAATAGTTGATGAGATATATTAAAGAATTTCACAAGAAGCGTGCAATGATTACGGGGGGTGTTATCACATAGTGTGGATTAATATTTATTTTCAATTATTTATATAATTTTGTCTTCATAGGGTTGTTATTGTTATAGTATTGGTATTCTGATGAAAGTAGGGCAATGAAAGGAAATTAAAAAGTTATCCATCAACATCTCCAAAATTAAGCTTTTCATATTTTGATGTTGGTATAAAAAACTAAAGACTCAACAAATTGTAGGTTGTGGGGTAAGTCTACCAATTACAGTCTAAATTTAATAATTTTCTCAACCCACAGGTATATAAAAACAAAAATATGATAGATAAAAAACAAGAAGAAATTTCAAAGAATACAACAACCAGTAAGGAATATAGTGTTGGGAAGAAGGAAAAGGTAGATGAAAAGGGCAAGAAAATAAAAGTTTTTGAAAAAGAAAATTCAGCCTTGAAACGAAAACTGTAGAAAATGGAATAAAATGTTTGGAAAAAAGATGAAAAAAATAAAAAATAGGAGACTTTGGTAAGTGATGACACCAACAAAGGGGAAAGAAGAAGAGAAATTATAATTTATGGAGATGAAATGACTACTTTTGTAACAGAAGAAAACCGAAAGTGGGCACCAATGAAGCTGGGATGCATGAGATAGAACACATGAAACAAATTGGTGATAAAACAACACCTATCCTTGATAGTATCCAAGACGAATATCTAGAAATAACCCCTTATCTAATGGAGGAAAACCAAAAAAAAGGTACCAATGAAGCTGTGATCCAGGAGGATGTAGATAACATACAAGAAGACAATGAAAAAACCACTCCTCTTCCTGACAACAACTAAGAAGAACAGCCAGAAAAAGAAAATCACCAAACATGATCAATGATTAGAAATATGAAATCAAGGGAAATAAATCCAAATAAATTAGATTCATCATATCTATATGAAACCATAAATACAAGAAGACGAATGATAGTAGCTCAAACAAAAGTTGTAGAGGTTCCAGCTAAGTTGGAAAAAAACCATCGACGTAGCCATTATTTCAATGAAAGAACAACATAAAATGGATCTTACTATGATGGAAGTTATACCAAAATGTGTCAGGAAAATTCAGTGGCTCCAAAAAAAGACTATGAGAAGCTAGAGAAGAATCTACAGTTGGACCCAACCTGGTATGTTGTTTGGAACAAAGTTAATGACCACACAGAAATTAATTTTTCCAATTAAATTCCCATAAACTATACATGTTTTCTTATAGATTACTATTATTATTATTTAGTAAATATTTTTTAGAATTTGAGAACAATTTAAATTCATCAGAAATGAATGATATTTTATATCTTTTCAAAAAAACCATGATAGGTAGTAGGGTGAGTATTTAAGTTAACCAAGATTATTATAAGCTAGTATTCAATTAGTCTGACATATTCCATTACTTTTTAATGATATGAGGATGTAAGTTATTAAGGTAAGAATATAAAAAAGAACTGTGAAATGGGGAATATGGTTGGCATATTCTCAGATAAATCAACGATGATTACAATTGTTGCCATGGTGAATGTAATATTCCCTATATTAAGTTTAAAATATATTAATTAATAGTTTCTCAAATTTTATTCATTTTTATAGGGAATAATATATGGGAAAAACCAAAACATGATAGAGTTATTGGTAGATAGACCAATAAAGGATACAATGTAGTCAAATGGAAATTTTTTCATCCCCACCAACATAAAAAATATACATTGGACATTGATAATTTTGTATATCTAATGAATGAATTTCAGCCCCTATAACTCCATGAAACTTCATATGGGTGGTGCTGGAGATGATTTCTATCAGAAGGATGATTTAGAAATGGTAAATGTTATCCTATTTGACATGAAATGCATTTTAATATAAACTAAATGACTGAATAATATTTTCACAACTTTCAAAAAAAATTATCAAAAAAAATTATCAAAAAAACAGAGCCCCAAAAACTTTTATAATACTACTCCTGCCCTGCAATTCCTAGTGGATAATGGTTTTTGTCACGACTGGCTCCTTCCAAAGATTCCACAATGAGGGGAGATGGGTAATGACCCTTAAATACTGCCTCCAGTGGGCCTCGAGTTGGAAACCAGCACCAAAGGTGTATAAATATCGCAATATGGGAGGTATTACCCTTTATAAGAAACAACATCGGAAGATAGAATGAATCACCCACAACAAATCCAAGTCATAATATAAAATATAAATCCAAAAACAATTCCACATTCTTTTAAAAAGTAGAACTGATATAGTTATTATCAGGTCTCCAAATTAAGTACCAAAAATAAAAACTAATGTAGCAACATAGTAGCTATCCAATGGTCTGATCTAGTAACACCCAACACGGTCTATGAAATCCTCTTTGAAACCTACAAGAAATATTATATACGTAAGGTGAGCATAAAAGTATGCTCAGTAGGAAAACCAAATTCTATCATGCACATGTGAAAGAGGAATAATTATGTTCCTGTGAGAAAATAAGAGATCCAAAAAACTCCTAAACAGGTATATGAATCATCCCAAACTCACTAATGTACACTCACCAAATAACACAAGACTTTTAATATAATATAAAGTCAAGCAAATTGATTATAGGGAACCCCTAACCACTTTCCCACTAGTAAGATACTCTCACCCAAATTTCGTACGTTATGTTGCTCATATCCCTTTCGTATACCACATCACATCCCTCCTGCACACACTTGGGACTCACAACACATCCCACCCGCACACACAGGGTCCCCACAACACATCCCACCCATACAAACATAGGCCTCACAACACTTCCCACCTGAAAACACCTAGGCCTCACAACACATGTCACCTCCACACACCTAATCCTCACAAAAATCCCCTCATATCTCATCCCGAAGACACTTGAGAAAAAAAATCACAAATCATTGTGAAGACACTCTGTACACCACATCAAATCTCATCCCAAATACACCTAGGACAACACAAACCACCTCGCCTATAAACACATGGTCTATCACATATCGCCTGAAGACACCTGGGCCATCACAACCACCATATAAAGAAATAAAAAAAATCCATCCATCACATATCATTCCATACCTACCTAACCTAGAAGAGAGAGTGGAAAAGAGAGGGTACCTAGCTATCTGTACTCTTAACCAAATGTTTGTGAAAGACACCCTCCTATGTGATGATGGGGGTGTTTGGAATATAGTGATAAAGTAGGGTGGGTGCATATATAAATCAAAAGAATATATAAATATATGTAATGTATTAAACACTCTATCCAAACCTTAGGGTTAAAAAATACACAAACTCACAAAACTGTTACATATGGTGCCACCTGTAAATGTATAACTCCACATAAACAGAACACAAGACACAATTAATTTCCAAACATTAATTATCACTTATCCATTCTCCATATTTTTACCATTTCAACCCATTCACTTAATATTCATTAATTTACCATAAAAATTACTAGGAAACTATGATAGAACAATGAATATAAAACCACACATAAATAGCCATTTATAAGGTGAAGATCCCCCATAAATTAGCATTGCTCCACATTACCTCCCCATTTAACAGTCATGTATTTCACATCACTTAACAATCCCTTAGACACTGAGTAAATATTTCTTCATGTTATTAGTGAAAATAATCTTAAAATTTCCCATAAAAATCACAATTGTCCATATTCTCGTCAACCTTCCCAAACAACCATACCAACCAAAACAAAACCCCAAATCATGACCACATCCAAAAAAAATTACAAACCAACCAATTTCACAGCCCTACTGCATAATCATAACACTCCCATCACAACCCCTCTGTAAAACCACATTCCATCCACTTCCCACAGACATAAAAACTACATAAAATAATACATGACATTACAACAAAACATTTTAAAATTTTACAAGAACATTTATCAAATTCCACTACTTTTATTTGTGGCATTATCACAAAAACCAAATCTTGGGGTAGCCAATTAAATATCTATGTATACTTGGTTAGCCAATTTTCATTTTAGAATGATACCAAAAAATCTAAAATAAAGAAAAAAACCATATCGTATGCATGTAGAGAAAACAAATCCACCAACGATCACAATTTTCTGTTGGGCGTTTAGCTTGTATAATCACAGTATACCAAACAATATCGAAGCTATAAAATCATGCGGATCAAACACCATTTCCCTTTAAATCCATTTAATTGTTTATTTATCTTTAATATAAGCTATAAATCCCAAAATTCATAGATAAATGGAAGTAACAAACCCTCGCATGATGCACAATAAAGAGAAATGAAGGGAATACTACCTCAGGGAATCTTTCTGATTTTTTCACATTGTAGGGTGAAGAAAAATGCTCATGAACTAGAAACACACCGTGACAACTACAGATCAACCTATAATACACAAAGGATTCATTAACACAATACCTGGTGCATAACCCAAACCAATGAAGCACCACCATAGCTATACCTATTAGAAAAAAAACAACCAATAATGGGGAATAACTTACCACAGTCCAACCATGAATCACTAAAAAACAACCACCAGGGTCTTTGGATTGAAGAGGGAAGAATAAAGGCTTAAAGGAAAACTCAGGGAACCTATGATTCACCTAAAAAAAGAGTAAAAAGGTAGAATGACCAAATAAATGTACGTTCAGCTGAAAAGAATTTTTAAAACTCCACATGATCAGGGTATTACATAGCTTGTAATCACCTTTCACATCATGTAATCCCCAGTGTTTGGTTTCCACTGGAAAATGTGTCGCCTCTTTATTTTTATTATTTAATTAACCATGAAAACCCTCACATAATGAACCATGCCTTCACAAGTCATTAATCTTAATTTCATGTCATGTAATCCACTTATACAGTGTGTAATATCCCTACTTCTAGCCTATAAAAACCAAAATTCTCCATACTCCCTCCAAACCTCCTCTGAACTCCTCTAATAAAAGAAACCAACAAAGTAATAGACCAGAAGGAAATTAACCATTACATCAGATAAATCTAAAATTATTCTTAACCTTAGGAATATAGATACACTATGAGATGGAAAAGGGGGTTCGAACATACACACCATAATATACCTTTCAAGGATCTCTTCATACCTCAAACACTACCTCTGGCTAAACACAACAACCCAAACAGCCACAAACACAGTACACAACCACATCACCACAACTAAAGCTACCTCCTCTCACACAAACAGACTACCACATAACCACTGCACAACCATCTCAACCTCCACACATCCTAAAATAAAAACCTCTATAACCAAAGAACTATACTATTCCAAACATGTGAATCTGGTAATTTTGTCCTCCATGTCAAGATATTATTTACTCTAAGTGGCACTAACTTTCCTATGTGGGTTTAATAACATCACTGTTAATTAGTATCGATTAATAATCTTTTACTCACCTTTTCATATGTCAGTAATTTATCACACATCACACCACAAAAAATAATAAACCCAAAAAAATAGCTCATCTAATAAAACAAAAAGGATCCAAATAGTACATCACAGTACAAATAAAAACATAACATGAAAAAACTCAAAAATAAATCTGAGTACTTGGCCTACATCTTCACCTCTCACTCTTAAGTACTCACCTTCTTGAAACCATGCTTCCACAACACATGATCCAAAGGAATGGTCTTTCCATGCATCACCTTCTCTCAATGATTATAGATCTCTAGCAGTACTTCCACAAACATTGTTTTATCCTCAATATCCATCTCACCCTAGTAAATGACATGGGAGTCATCGTGAAGATATAAATGAAGTTTAGAGATGTGAAATAAATTTTTAATCCTTTCTAAATAGGATGGAAATGCCAACTGATATGAAACCTCTCCAACTAACCCCAATACCTGAAAGGTCCCATTAAACCTGGGATAAATCATAATCCCTCTACCAAACCTCCACTACCCACGTCATAGAGAAACCATCAAGAAAATGTGGTCCCCTACCTCAAAATCCATGGGTTAAATTCTATGATTGGGATATGAATTCTATCAGTCCTACGCTAATTTCATTCTCTCAAAAACATGTTTAACCTTCTCTATCATGCTTTGCACCACATTAAGACCAAGAGTACCTATTTCACCAAATGTTTCCCAACATAATAGTGAATGAAAGAGTCTTCTATAAAAATACTAAAATGGGGTCATGCCAATTGATGATTGATAGTTATTATTATAAGAAAACTCTACTAATAGTAGGTGTAATACCCATGATCCACCAAAGTACTAGATGCATGATGTAGCATTTCCTATAATGTACGGATAGTATGTTCTGTATGCCCATCTATCTAAGGGTGGAAGGTAGTACGGAGGTGTAACTAAGTACTAAAATCATGTTGTAATCCCCTCCAGACTCATGAGGAAAACTGTGCATCCTTGTCAGATACAATGGAAATTATAACTCCATGAAACCACACCACTTCATCCATGTACATATTAGCAAAAGAAACCACTATGCTTGACTCTTTGATCGCTAAGTAGTGAGCTAATTTCATAAACTGATCCATGACCACCTAGATATCATAAAAACCTTTCTGAGTCCTGGGTAAGCCTATGATGAAATCCATTGAGATATCATCCCATTTACACTTAGGAACATTTAACGGCTTCAAAAAACCACCAGGAACACGATGCTCGACCTGTACCTGTTGGAAAACCAATAAATTTTCCACTAACTCTACCACTTTCCATTTCATCCCATTCCACCAAAACTGCATTATCAATACATGTTACATCTTATAAATTCTTTGGGGTTTCACAAAATGTGATCTATGAAATAGATGAATAAATTCATCATGTGTTTCCATGAGAATAAAAAACATTCCATGAAACAATATCTGGTTCCAACCATCCTTCAACCATCCCTCTAGAGCATCACCGAGTCCAAAATAATCAACCATCACCTCTACCTCTATTTCTCCCCATTGAGACTCCTCCGCCTGATACATCATATAAGAATACATCGTAATCTGAAACAAATAGCCATTAACACCATCCACCCTTTCATTTAAGTGAAAATTTTCCATCTCTTCCCTCACCCTCAAAGAATCCACAGATTCATGAACAACAACCTTATGTGACTTTCTTCTCAAATCATTGGCCATGAAATTTCCCTTTCATAAGGTGTATGAGACCACAAAATCATTTTCCTAAAGTAACTATATCCACCTAAACTATCATAGAACCAGGTCATGTTGGGAAAAGATACACCCTGAGCACTTGTGATCTGTGAAAACCAAAAAGCATTACATAAAAAGTAAATTCCTCCAAAACAACAATGAAAACATAACCATTGTTAACCCAAAATCATGGGTGTAATAGTCACACTCATGTGGATGTAAATTCCAAGACCCATAAGAGATCACCGCTCACTGCTTCATTAAAACAAATCCCAATCCCAAATATGAAGAATCACAAAACACCTCAAACATCATCCCTTTACTAGGAAACTGGAGCACTGGAGCACTAACCAACAGTCCCTTCAGGTAACCGAAAATTCTTGAGCATTGATGACTCCACAAAAATTCTTGATCATTCCTAGTCAATGTTGTCAACATAGATACAACTTGATAGAAATCAGGAACAAACCTCTGATAATTTCATGTGAGACCAAGGAAACTACTAACCTATTCCACGTTCTTGGGTGATTTTCATAAAATAACTACTTTTACCTAACATGGGTGTACTAAAACTCCCTACCTATACACTACATGCCAAAGGAAATGAACCAATCATGTCCAAAACGTACACTTGGACAACTTTACATAGATATGGTGGTGTTAAAGAACCTGTATGATAGTTCTGAGATGCTCGGTGTGCTGCTCCTATGAATTTGAGTAGATCAATATATCATCAATAAATACAAATACAAACTAATCTAGGAACTTACATAACACAGAGTTCATAATCCCTATGAAATCAGATGGTACATTTGTAACACCGAATGGCATGAATATAATCTCAAAGTTTCAATACTTGCATCTGAACTCAGTCTTCATAATATCTCCCTCCTTCACCCTAAACTGGTGATATGATTACCATAAATCTATTTTTGAAAACCAACTCACCCTCTCAGTTGGTCGAAAAGATCGCATATCCTTGGAAGAGGGTAATGGTTATTGACTGCCAAGTGATTAAACCTCCAATAGTCTATGCACAACCTTAGACCACCATCCACTTTCTTTGTAACCAACACTGGAGCACCCCAAATCAACACACTATTATATATAAAACCCTTCTTCATCAGATCATCAATCTTAATCCTCAAATCTCGCAACTCAGAAGGTTCCATCCGGTAAGGACCCATAAAAATATGAGAAGCATCGGGATGTAATTATATCCCAATGTCAACATCAAAACAAGGGGTAGAATAAAAAAATCCTCAGGGAAAATATATAGAAAAACCCCAACGACCCTAGGAACCACTACCATCTCAGCGTCCACTTATTGCACAAGAATATTATCCAACAAGGAAACAAGGGGCTCCAAATGCAGACTGCCCACCTAAAAACTCCACTGGACAACAAAAACCACACATTGATCATCCATATCCAAAAAAATTACTCTCCTCTGGAAGAAGTTGATAACAGTGTCTATGAAATACAACTATTCAATGTCAAGAACTACATCGTGTGTTTATATCATTAGAAAAAAGAGATCCATGTGTGATTTATGTGGTCCTATCATTAGTTTACACCCCCATAACTCATGAAACTAGCTGGTCTGGCCTCCAACTAGTATACCTATAACAACCCTACTTTTTATTACACACTTAAACCTTATTTATTACATAAAATATTGACTTTATACAACATACAAGATCAAGAGGTCTAGTGTCTTTGGGGATTAGGAAAATTACATAACTTATTAGAACATCAAAAACATAACATCTTTATTAAAAAATTCTTTTGCATGACCATGACATTCCCTCGTACTTAGCATTTCATGGGATAACCTAATGACATGAATAAGAAAAGGGTGATCTATAAAGCCCAGTAAGGGAATAAACAAGGAATAACATGAGGAATACAATAGAAGTTAGACAATAAGAATATTAATGGATCACAAGAGAAACATGAACATTAAGGCACGATAAAGTATGATAATCATAACATGGAAATGTGGCAACAACACTTAACATGGAATTAGCATGAGCCAAGGCTCATTGCACAAGGAGTTTGAGTAAACACTCATTGCACATGAAGCACGAGTAAAACCTCATTGCACTTGAATTAGAATGAGTCAACACCCATTGCACATGAAGCACGAGTAAAACCTCGTTTAAATTGAATTAGAACGAGTCAACACCCACTTCACATGACATATCATGATAATATACTTTACCCAATGCATTAGAGTGTTATCAGGGCACACCTTTCTTAAACATTTTATTTCATGCATAAGTGTGCCACATGGATCATATAACATGGAATCAATCAACATCATAAGTTATTAAATGATTAAGTAATGTGGAATAAATACATGAAAGTACCATTAAATATGTATATGTGCATAAAGGTTAATACCCTTGATAGAGGCATGGGTATAGTATTCACTACACAATGATCTTGGCTTTGAAAAACACGATGCAATTTCAGTAACATAACGGCGTGACATAAGGATTCATGAAAATGGTTGATGAGAGATAAATGGGTGTATCATAATATTTCAATGAAATGGAAAGTAAGGGGTTCATATAGATACATTTCCCAACAAATGTAATGGAATTTATATGCATAATACAAAATAATTACTTGGATGTAAAAGAGGAGATTGAAATCCCTCACGGAATTTCGGCATGGTAACGGGTGTACATCGGAGTCATTAATGAGAGAGAAAGGGGTCTTACGTAATAAAAATATTAATAGAGAAGTATTGGTGAGGTTTGAAATCATACCCCGATATTTTTAATTGAAAAAAATGGCATAAAAAATTAAATTAAATTGGACAAAATTGTGAAAGGAAGAAATCTCTTACTTGGAAGTGTGATCCCAAAGGCCTGGGAGAGGCTTGAGAGAGGATTCATGGGAGCTTGGAGCACCTTGGGAGGATTCTAGATAGAGGAGGGAAGGGGTTTGTAGAAATAAAAATGATTTGAGTGAAAAGGAAGTGGGATCTTGGGTGGGATCATATAGGAAATGAGAGGGCATTCTTTAGTTTTTAGGTTTGGGACACCTCACATTAAACTAATCAATACCACAAACCAGCCCATGGTTTTTCCCATGGTTTTGGCCCATGGTTTTTTCCAAAGGGGATTGAAATAAAATATTTTATAAGTCAAATTAACTAACTTTATAAAATAATAGGGTTGCTTATGTGGAGGCGAGTCACAATCACACGGAAAACAATTTAAAAAGGGAAAAAATGTTTTATAAGTTTTGGAGGCTCCACAAAAGCTTTGTAAAATAAATCAAACAAATATAAAATCACATTATTTTAATGATAAAACATATATTGGTCGAAAATAATGTTTATAGTGATTTATTACCTCACTATTGGGTCATTATGATGTCATAAAACACATTATATATTTAAACGGTATTTAATTTTTACACAAAAAATCAACTATCTCAGAAAATTATGAAAAATTCACTGTCAGATAATTTTTACATCCTGATTCCAAGAATAAAATTCATTTTATCTAAATAATTTTATAAATATTTGAATTTTTACTTTTAAATTAAAAACCGACATTTACGAAAAATTCATGGGTTTTGACAAAAACAGATTTTAAACCTCGATTAAAATTACAATTTCATTCAAAAAATTATATGATCATTTATATTTAATAAAAAATAATTTAATAATAATATTTTATTAAAATATTATTCAATTCAAAAATCCATTAATTCATCAGAATATATTTCTTAGTTGAATATTAACTAAAAATACTATTTGTTCTTTAAAAACTATTAACAAAGTAATAGTAATAAAATGAATAAACATTATTTACATAAAAATAATATACATTTTCATAGTGCTAGGGACTTGTTACATAACCCCTTATAACACTCACATAATACCGAAGGGTAAGGTGTGTGATGGTGACAGACTCTTGGGGTGGTTCAGATAACATCGCTCGGGTGGTAATCTCTATTAACTTCTACTTCTCCCGTAGTCGGTTCTCCTAAAGCTTAACATGTTCAAGCTCAGCTTGGGATTAGTCAAGAGTGAATCCCAATGATTCCACCACCTTTCCGAGCTTCTATAAATGGGCTTCATACGGGGAAAGTCTACTGGATGAGGCCATCACTTCCTTTGTCTGAGTAAATTGGATTTGTTAAAGCCATATATTTATATTAATCATGTGATCACTATTCAATGACTATATTAGAAATGGTAACAATTCAAAAAGGTATTTTAAAATCCAGAAATATAAAACGAATGAAGTTCAAATTTTATACAACCATAATAATAAATTTAATTAGATCAAAAATAATTTTCATTAATGAAATTTGGGTCATTTTAATCTTTCCCCCTTAATAAATTTCTCCCTCAAAATTTACTTTTCCCACCATAAAACAGATGTGGGTGACTTTGTTTCATCACTTCCTCCAATTCCCATGTCGCTTCATCAAACTTGTTTTTTTTCCACAACACCTTGACAAGGGGAATTGTCTTATTTTGTATAACTTTTTCTCTACTATCTATGATCTTCACCAGTTGCTCCTCGTAAGAAAGATCATCCTCTAGCTGTAATACCTCTGAATAGAGTACAAGTGAAGGGTATGGTATGTACTTCTTTAATAGGGATACGTGAAAGACATCATATAATTTGTCCATGGTAGGTGGAAGTGCTAGTCGATAGGCCACATCCCCAACACGATCAAAAATCTTGAAGGGTCCAATGTACCTAGGACATAACTTACCTCTCTTTCCAAACCTCATGACCTTTTTCAATAGAGATATGCATAGAAATACCATGTATCCAACATCATACTCAAGGTATCATCGATGGATATCGTCATAACTCTTATATCGACTCTAGGATGCCTTGATATGCTACTGAATGGTTTTCACCTTCTCCACCATTTCTTCAACAATTTTTAGTTCTAGAAGCTTACGCTCACCGACTTCATCCCAAAATATCGGTGTTCAGTACCTCTTCCCATAGAAGTCTTCATAAGGTGCCATTTGGATGCTCGAGTGGAAACTATTATTGTAAGATAATTCAACCAGTGACATATGTTGGTTTCACCCTCCTTTGAAATCCATAGAACACGCTCTCAAAATATCCTCAATTGTTTGGATAGTCTGCTCAGATTGGCCATCAGTTTGAGGATGATAAGCCATATTGAAGTTCAGCTCAGTATCTAGGGCATGTTGAAGACTCTTCTAAAACATAGAGGTGAATTAGGGATCATGATCAGATACAGTAGATAGTGGTATTGTATGTCACCTAACCACTTACCTAATATATATATGTGCCTCCTGGTCCAATGAGAAATCCTTTTGAATTTTAATTAAGTGTGCTGAATTTGTAATATGATCCACAATAACCCATATTGCATTGTTACATTTGGATGTCTTCAGAAGTCTGGTGAAAAATTACATTGTGATGTTCTCCCATTTCTGTGCTGGTATGGGAAATGGTTGCATCATCCCCTTAGACTTCTATCTCTCTTCCTTCACTTGCTGACACACTAGGCACTTTGATGTATACTTAGCGATCTCCTTCTTCATATTATCCCACCATTAATGCTCTCAGATATCTTGATACATCTTTGTGTTTCCTGGTTGAATAGAGAAATTTGAACTATGCGTATCATCAAAAAGTTCCTTCTTTAGCTCTGAACTTGATGGAACACATAGACTTTTACCAAATCTCACAATTCCTTCTTCATTAACATTTAAATCCGAGTATTTCCCTTTTCTGATAGCTTCCACTCTCTTCTAAATTCCCACATCATCCTTTTGAGCATCCTTTAACCTTTCCAAAAGATATAGTTAAGCAATCATTTGTGAAAGAATTGATGATGTTCCCTTCTTTATGATTCCCATGTATATATTCATAAAATCTAATAAGATTGGGTCCTTCTCAATTCTCATCAATGATAGAATTTCTAGGTCCTTTATACTTAGATCAACTTCCACCTTGTTCGCTTTCCTAGGGTGGTAATGGAGTGAGCAGTCATAGTCTTTGATCAGATCTAACCATATTTTTTGGCACATGTTCAACTCTTTCTGTTTGAATATATACTTTGTTGGGACCACTTTGTATATGAAGATTGTATTTGTTGTCAATAGTTGTCAATGCTGGTCAAAATGAAGAAGGATATGAAGAAGAACTCCAAAGTTAATGGAGATCGGTTGAAGTGAAGTTGCCTGGAGAATTGTTATGGAATCATAGCATTGGATTTCATAATTGAGCAATTCTCTTAGACGATAAATTCAGACGATTGTTGAGCTAATCCTAAGTTCAAAGAACATGTGTCAATGGTGACACATTGTTTACAACAATGAAGAATGGAGAAGTATCATCCATTTGAGGATGATTGGAGCAGAATGGTGAATTATCATCTATCTAAGGATGGTTGAAGAAGAATGAGGATTTGAAGAAGACAATGCAATGATTTATGATTGCATGTGAACCATGCAAGAGCTTACTTGAAGAATAGAATCATATGATTTGCAGAATGATGGTTATGAAGAAGAGAAAATGTGGAAGGGCTTGACATTCTAAGGTAGACAGGCATTTCACATTGTATCTAAATCAGACGATGCTTTGCTGGTATGTATTTCACACAAATCATGAGTTAGGAGAACTTGTGATGCAATCCTTGTGAAGGAAATGGGGAGAAATGATGATGCCAGTCATATAATGTTTTGATTGGAAGGAATGATGCTGCTGGAAGATAGGAAAGATTCAGTTCCCATTGCAACTCTGACGATGCTTAAGCTGATCTATCAAAGGATAAATATCACGACAGTGGGATTCGTGATAAGAGCAGAAGAATGGTTATGGGAAGCAGTAAAGAGATAAAATGGAAAAGCAATAGACAATCTGGGGATGGCAGAAAAGCACAGTTTAAGGTGGCGCCGTTTTCCAGTGTTTTCCAAATTTTAGGGCCTGAAAATCGGGAAATGAAGAAATGTGCTTGGAAATGGATGTTGCACATACGATTGAAGATGGTTTATACGCGCAAAAGAGTTATTCAAGGTCAGAACGTTGAAAAATGACAAAGGAATGGAGTGCGCAGAAATTTAGGCATGTTTCACGCAAAAATAAAGTGGTGCGCGCAATATCTGCGGGATGCGCGAAATAGTAGCGGGTTGCGCGAAAAATCTGCGGGATGCGCGAAATATTGGCATGGTGCGTGAAATTGATGAATGAAGTTTTTGCGCAAATGATGGTTCAAGATCAGAAGATCAAAAATTGGCAAAGGCATAAAATGCGCGAAATATTGGAGCAGTGTGCGAAATCTGATGTTGCAGGAAAGATTGGGTTTGCGCGCAATATAGAATGTGGTGCGGAATTTTGCGCGCAATTGGTGCTTCATGCTTAGAAGGATAAAAAATGGCAAAGGCATGAGGTGCGCGAAATATTGAAGCATGGCGCGAAATATGAAGTTTCATAAAAGAGTTTTTACGCGCATGGAGGAGGTTTTACGCGCAGGAAGAGGTTTTTATGCGCAAGGTCAAAACTGCCTATAAATATGGGGTGAACCCCTCTCATTATGTTAGAGTCTCGACACATAGACAAATCCTGATCTCTGACGCGCGGAAAAATTGAAGTATAGAGTATTGCGCGAAAAGAAGAAGTGATGCGCGAAAAAGGAACTGCTGCGCGAAATAGGAAGTTCTGTGCGAAAAAGAAGAGTTGTGCGAAAAAGGTTTTTCGCGCCAAAAGGTGTTTTTCTGCGCAAGGCTTGAATTTTATGCGCAAGTCGCCTAGAAGGGTGCGTGAAAAATTTGAGGGTACCGCAGGCCTTTGATAGGTGCATTGCACTCTCGAAGCAGCTTTGTGAAGAAGAAAGAACTGTGAACCATTCGGTTTCACAAAGAGAAGTTGAACCGCACTCACACGACTGGTGTTTAACACTCTCGTTGTGCTTTGCGAAGTGAAGAAGAACTAGACGTGAAATTGAACTCATATCTGCACAAAGGAAGAATTCAGTATACCAATACACTCAGGTGTTGGTATTGAGAAGAGAAGGTAGAGAAGAAGAAGAACAGAGTATGCCCAACTGAAGGCTGACAATTATTCAGGGTAGTTTAATTCGGATGATGCTTTGTGAGAAGATCTTCAGTGATTGAATAATCACATTGGTGTATGTGATTCTAGATAAAGAAAGAAGGTGATTAGTGCAGTCAGTTGTTGCACTAAGAGGAAGAAGGAAGAAGAACTAGTGCAGTTTGTTTTTGCACTAGAGAAGAAGAGAAAGAAAGAAGATAATTGCTTGCCTACTGATTTGCAAGTAATCAAGTGAAGAGCACTACAATAGATCAAGATCAGAACCAACCTTTTGAAGAAGGAATAAGACTGTCTCGATAGGCAGTATAAAGAACCAGTTAGAGGCTGCAAGTTGGACTTGGCTTTCACCAGTCCAGGGAAGAGGATTGTTTCCCACCCCCCTCCAAAGTGTAGGGACTCACACTGGCTAGAGGATTTTTTTCCTAGCCACTCCATTGTAACAACATTTTACTTTATAGTGGAGAATCCATGCAGTGGTCATACCCATGCATGGCAAGGACGTAGCTACTCTTATTGAGTGGTGAACCTTGTAAAAATATCGTGTGCACATTTTTACTGCTTTCTGTTATTGCATGCGACAGGGAAAAGAGAATAAGATAATCAAGATCCTAACAGGTCTAGAGGTATAGGGATAAAAGTTGGAATTGGTTTAAAAATTCCCCAACACTGATTCACCCCCCCTTTCAGTGTTAGGTATATCCCAAACTGGTCCTTTCATACTTGAGGCTTTTGTGGTTCGTATATATTTCACAATTCTCCCCAAAGATATAATGCCGCCAAAATTTTAAAGCGAAGATTACCACAACCAACTCAAAATCATGTGTTAGAAAATTCTACTCATGAATGTTCAATTTCCTTGAATCATAGGCAATGACTTTTTCATTTTGCATCAACACACCACCTAGGTCCTTCTTCTAAGCATCACTAAATACCACAAAAAGTTCTCCACTTGTGGGTAAAGTGAGCACAAGCATATTGATAAGCCTCCTTTTTAACTCCTTGAAACATTCTTCACATTCATCACTCTAAGAAAAGTTTACTCCCTTACGAGTTATCTTGGTAAGAGGGTTGGAAAATCGTGAGAAATATCTCACAAATTGTCGATAATATCTAGCTAACCACAAGAAGCTACAAATATTTGTTACCGATTTTGCCCTCAGACATCCCTCAATTGTATCTATTTTGGAGGGATCTACAGATATCCCATTTCTTGTGATGATATTCCCCAAGAATGAGACCTCCTTCAACCAGAACTCACACTTTTTGTACTTTGAATAGAGATTATCCTTTCGCAAGGTCTCTAGTACAGTTCTTAGATGCTCCTTATGATCCTCCTTGGTTTTGGAGTATATCAAAATATCATCTATAAATACTACCACAAATTTGTTGAGGTAATACCTAAAGACTATATTCATCAAGTCCATGAATATTACTCGAGCATTAGTGAGTCCGAAAGGAATTACTATGAATTCATAGTCCCCATATCTTGTACAAAGAGCAGTCTTGGGGATATCTTCCTTCTTCACCCTTACTTTATAATATTTCGACCGCAAATCCACCTTAGAGAAGTATTTTGCTCCACATAACTGATTGAAAAATTCATCATTTCATGGGAGAGGATAGTTGTTCTTTATCATGATTTTAGTAATCTTAATATAATCGATGAAAAGGCACATTGACTCATCCTTCTTCTTGACAAAGAGGACTGGTGCACCCCATGGTGAAGCACTTGGGTGTATAAACCCTTTATCCAGATTCTCATGTAGTTGTTTCTTCATCTCCTCAAGCTCTACAACATCCATTCTATATGGAGTATTGGATATTGGCAATTCCATAGGTATGATATCAATTGAGAATTCAATATCCCTTCTAGGAGGAAGACCAGGCAATTCCTTAGGAAACACTTCAGTAAATTCCCTCACAATAGGCATGTCTTCAAGGATGGTTGCCTCTTTAGACTCAATCATCTATGACAGATAATCATTCTCATAGGGCATTAATATATATTCTTGAGATGATAGAGCTAAAGAATATTCATATTTTTCCTTTCACTTGTATTGAATCGGGGGTCTATTCTCCACCTGAAGAGTTATTTCCCTCTCACAGCAATTTATGTTGGCTCTATATAAGTAAATCCAATCCATGCCAATAATTGACTCAAATTCCACTTGAGGGTGTATGATGAGGTTTTACGTGAAATTCAATCCACATATTATGATATGGGAGGAGTTATATTCATGGGATACAATGATTACCCCATTTTTCATACTCACCGACATCTTTACTTCCATGATTTGTGGTGGTGATGGTATTTTTCTACTAAACTTTTGGGATATAAAAGAATGTGTTGAACCGGAATCAAAAATTACATTCACTATTCTTGAATGAATAACTAGTGTAACTTTTACCACTTTATTTTCAGGGTTCACTTTGGTAGTAGTGATGGAAAAAGCTCTCCATTTGTGCCTTGGAGGTTGTTGGTTGCCTTTGA
The DNA here is from genome assembly GCA_963277665.1 of Viscum album. NCBI lineage: Eukaryota > Viridiplantae > Streptophyta > Magnoliopsida > Santalales > Viscaceae > Viscum > Viscum album. Next base: position 492,418,908 of record OY728166.1, read on the forward strand.
AATTTGTTTGATTAGGGAACTGATTTACAAGATGTTCGGGTTCTTTGTAGTTGTAGCAATGAACAACACGTTGAGGTTCGAACAATGTATTTCTCTCCTCTATTGGAGCTTCAGGTTTTTCTTACCGGAATTTAACATCTAGGTTCCCTTATCTTCCACACCAAAATCATTTCCTCTTCCCCTTTAGGAAATTTCCGGGGTGTTCTTTCCACACCTTTGGAAAGTGGGGTGCTGGATCTTCTTAGCATTGTTGGATTTATCCATCAAACCTCCAGCATTGAAGTCCACCTTATGCTTCTTATCCCCATGATACCCCTGAGATTCTCTGATCTCCATTTCGACCTTGAGGGCACATCGAACAATTACCTTATAGCTGTCAAAGTCATGGATCACCAACGCTTTCCATAGGCTAGGTTTCAGCCCACCAAAGAAGCAGTCAACCTTGAATTCGGGGGTAATGACAAAGTCAGAGGCATATCATGTAAGCCTTGTGAATTTTTCCTCATATGCTCTAACATATTCACCGTCTTTTTTCTTGAGGTCAAGGAAGTCCCTTTCCATCCTATGTCGGAGGGTGTGTGGAAAATATTTTTCAAAAAAAATCTTCCAGAAATCCTTCCTTTCCAATGCTTCGATATCTTCTGTAGGATTCGTATTTTTGATCAACATCCACCATTGATCGGATTCACCTTCCATATGATAATAATCCAGAAGAACCTTCTCTAGTTCAAAACATTTAAGGATGGAGAAGATATTTTTAATGGAGTTGATCCATTGTTCGACGATTGATGGATCAGACGATCCATTAAATGTAGGAGGCCTTTGTCTCGTGAAGCTCTCAAGAGCGACTTGTTCTTTATTAAGGGGTTGAACGTTCCCCTTGACCCATGTTTCTATTAAAATTTTGAGTTAACTAAGAGAGGATCATGACAATGTTTGTGATTCCCTCTCCCATCAGATTGGTCATCTCATTTGCATAGTCATCACATTGATCTTCACCTCGGTTGTGAGCCTGAGTCCCCCTATTACCGTCCATTGGATGGAATAAAATGAATGTTAGGGGTAATAAATAAAGGGTAATACAAGGAAAAAACTGATGACTTATAAATAACTTTTATTTCCTTAACTTATGAATCCATAGGCTTCGATCTATGCTATCCATGATCTACTTTCTAACATATATTCTGAGAGGAATTTTTTTAATTCCCTTAATAAGGTTTCATACTAACCTTATGAATTTACCAAATCATTTCCACTAGGAGTGCCATAACCAAGATTGCATAAATGCCTATTATCATGCACCAATTCGTGTTCGAGTCTAGCTCAATGCGGTGTTTTTGGGTTTTACCCCTAGGATACATTTGTGCCAGAACCGCCTCTACCTTCTCGTATCCAGATAGGGATTTATTTCCTTGATAAACCACTTAATCAATACTCACTAATACTTTGGGATGTTTTTATTATACTTATTCTTGTCCATAAGTATTTACTATCATTTTGTAATCCTAATCCAAAAAATAACTAAACCTATCCTCTGATACGAACTATAACAACCCTACTTTTTATTACACACTTAAACCTGATTAATTACATAAAATCTTCACTTGATACAACATATAATATCAAGAGGTCTAGTGTCTTTTGGGATTAGGAACATTACATAACATCTTAGAATATAAAACACACAACATCCTTATTGAAAACTTCTTTTACATGACCACTACATTCCCTCGTACTTAGCATTTCATGGGATAACCTTAAGAGATGCATAAGAAAAGGGTGAGATATAAAGCCCAGTAAGGGAATAAACATAGAATAACATAAGGAATTCAATATAATTTAGACAATAGGAATATCAATGGATCACAACAGAAACATGAATATTAAGGCACGATAAATCATGATAATCATAACATGGAAATGTGGCAACAACAATTAACATGGAATTAGCATGAGCCATGGCTCATTGCTCATGGACCATGAGTAAACCCTCATTGCACATGAATCATGAGTAAAACCTCTTTTCACTTGAATTATCATGATTAAACACCCATTGCACATGACATATCATGATACTATACTGTACCAAATGCATTGGAGCGCTATCAGGGCACACCCTTCTTAAACATTTTATATCATGCATAAGTGTGACACATGGGTCATATAACATTGAATCAATCAAAATGATAAGTTACTACATGATTAAGTAATGTGGAATAAATACATGAATGTAAAATTCAATATATATATATATGTTCATAAAGGTGAATACCCTTGATAGATACATGGGTATGGTATTCACTGCATGATGATCTTGGCTTGAAAAAACGCGGTGCAATTTCGGCAACATAATGGCGTGACATAAGGATTTATGAAAATGGTTGATGAGAGAGAAATGGGTGTGTCTTCATATGTACATGAAATGGACATTAAAGAGTCATATATATACATTTCCCAATAGATGTAATGGAATTTTTATGAACAATACAAAATAATTACTTGGATGTAAAAGAGGAGATCGAAACCTCTCATAGAATTTTGGCATGGGAACGAGTGTACATAAGAGGCATTAATGAGATATAAATGGGTCTAACATCATCCAAAAATAAATTGGTATGTATGGAGTAGGTGAAAAATTATACCCCAACATTTTTAATGGAAAAAGGGCATAATAACTTAAATAAAATTCGACAAAATGAGAAAGGGAGAAATACCGTACTTAGAAGTGTGATCCCAAAGGCTTGGGAGAGGCTTGAGAGAGGCTTCTTGGGAGCTTGGGGCACCTTGGGAGGATTATATAAAGAAGATAGAAGGGGTTTTTCTAACATAAAAGGCTTTTAGTGAAGATTAATTTGGAGCTTGGGTTGGTTTATATAGGAAATGGGAGGGAATTCTTTATTATTTCAGTTTGGGACACCTCGCATTATACTAATCAATACAAAAAACTAGCCCATTATTTTTTCCCATGGTTTTGGCCCATGGTTTTTTCCAAACAGGAGTGGAAAAAAAATATTTTATAAGGCCAATGGCTGAAATTCTTAAAATAATTGGGTTGCTTATGTGGAGGTGAGGCTCACTCTCAAGGAAAACAATTTCAAAAGACAAAATGTTTTATAAGTCTTGGAGGGTCCACAAAAGCTTTGTAAAATAAATCAAAAAAATCTAAAATAAAATTATTTTAATTCTAAAAACAATATTGTCTGAACATAATGTTTATAGTATTTTATTATCTCACTATTGGGTCATTATGATGTCATAAAACACATTATATATTTAAACGATATTTAATTTTTACGCAAAAAATTAATTGTCTCAGAAAATTATGAAAAATTCACCATTGGATAATTTTTACATATTTATTACTAAAATTATATTCATTTTATCTAAATAATTTTATAAATAAGTGAATTTTTTATTCTAAAATGAAAACAAACATTTACTGAAAATTCATGGGTTTTGACAAAAACAGTTTTCAAACCTTAATAAAAATTACAATTGCATTCATAAAATTATATGATAATTTATATTTAATAAAAATTAATTTAATAATAATATTTTCTTAAAATATTATTTAATTTCAAAATCCATTAATTCATCAAAATAGATTTCTTAGTTGAATATTAACTAAAAATACTATTTGTGCTTTAAACACTATTTACAAAGTAACAATAATAAAATGAATTAACATTATTTATACAAAAATAATGTACATTTACATAGTAATAGGGTATTGTTACATAACCCCTTATAACACCCTCATAAGACCTAAGGGTAAGGTGTGCAATTGTGACAGACTCTTAGGGTGGCTCGGATAACATCGCTTGTGTGGTAATCTCTATTAACTTACACTTCTCCCATAGTCGACTCCGCTCAAGCTTAACGTGTTCAAGATTGTCTTGGTCTTGAACAAGAGAAAATCTCAATGATGACACCTCCTTTCTGAGCTCCAAAAAATGGGCTTCGTACGGGGCAAGTCTACTAGATGTGGCCATCGCTTCGTTTTTCTGAGTAAATTTGATTTGTTAAAGCCCTATATTTATACAAATCATGTGATAACTGTTTAACAAATATATTATCAATGGTCACAATTCATAAAGGTATTTTAAAATCTAGAAACATAAAACCAATGAAGTTCACATTTTATATAACCATAATAATATATTTAATTGGATTAAGAGGAATTTTCATTAATGAACGTTTGGGTTGTTACAATACCCAACACCAAGGGAACATGAAGACTCTATATGTATAATACCATAGCAAGGTCTATAGAGGGTGAAACAAAGGAGTGTGAAGCTTCTGAATCAAATAATGCACAAATAAGAGTACTAAACAAACTGATTGTACCTATGATGATCTCTCGGCCCTCTAGAACTACTACCTCCACTACGTGCAACCAACAACACCCATATCTTATGCATCTATACTAATTACCACCTCCATGAACATTATCAGGTAGCAGTCTATGAACATGAGGAAAATCCTGAGGTTAGCCTCTACACTCTCTATCTCCCCATGGTGGGGAAAAATCATGTTGCCCCTGCTATTGAAATAGTGTCGCTGGAAACTGTTACTAAGGCTGGTGCTGGACCTATCAACCTCCAAAAACATTGATATTGGAGAACTATTAAGCATTGTATCTAGTGCTGTAAACGAACCCCAAAACCAAAACACACTATTACAATGCCCTAGGAAAATCATATAAACCACTGTCACTACAAGGATGGAAAGGAATCTACAAAAGTCGAGTCCCTATTTGGAAAATCATCGAAGTTTCTAGCACCTGAGACCCAACACTAACAACTCTTCCATTAATCAAACCCTTCTGAATCCCCTCTTGTAGTGTACCTCGTCAAGAGTGCATCCACTCGATCATCTATTCCTTCTTATGAACATCCATATATGTCAGCAATGTAAAATGAGAAAATCCATACTGGATAGAAGGATGAAGTGTATCCTCAAGACGTATCACATGAGATTCCTCGCCCAAAAAAAATGTATGGGTAAAAAAATAGAAGGTCCTGGAACATGATTCCAATCTCTCAAACTAAAATTCTCCCCTTTTGAAGAGAAATAATCTCATGTATATTTATTGCCTTCATGGTGGACAAAAGGGACTACTAAGAACTCTTTCCAGAAGTCGACCCAAAAAATTTCTACCTCCTTCCACTCTCATAGATACGAAGTCCAACACTGACACATAGCTCATCACTTATTACGGAATTAAAAAGGGACCTAGTACTCTGTCGAAGCTCGTATCAAACTGAATGTGATCTCAAGATCCTCCAACCGTCTCTCTATCTCCAAATCTGAAACACTACCCTCATACTTCCCTAAAGCCTTACACTAGAAGGCATGCAATTTCCTCTACCATTGGTTATCCTCCTCAATGGATCAACCCTGTCACATAAATAGCTTATTTTAAATGTATTTTTATTTTAATTTCCATAAATGATTTGTTTTGGGGGTTTCCAAAGGTTTTATGGAGAATAGATGAGTTTTCATGAATTGGGCCAAACCGTGAGCCCAATTCCAGATTTAAAAATAAATTTTGTTTCTTTTATAACTTATTAATTTTTTACAATTTTCACTCATTCCAACTCCTAAATGTACTCACCTGATATATTAACACCACAATTAAAATTTAGAGCCTTTGGAAATCCATAACCAAGGTGTATATGGGTTTTTATTTTATGGATTGAGCCTGCCCGAAAGCCCAATTCCAGTTTTAAAAATAAAATTTGATTAATTAATAACTTATTCATTTTTAAGGATTTTTCAGTTATTCCAAGCCTCAAACGCGCCCATTGAACCCAGTAGCGCACCCAAGCTCTCTCTACCCTCTTTGGAGCTCTTCTACATTGCTATTGAGAGCTAAACATATTAGGGTTTCTAAAATCGGGCATATTTGAAGAGGTAAATTCATACCTTCATAACTCCTTCTATTATTACTCTTTTTCACCAATTCCAATTCCTAAATTACCTTCTCATTATTTTTAGAACATCAATTAAATTTTTATCTGTTTTAAAATTCAGATTCTGGTCTATTTTGGGTCGTTTTCTTCAGGATTGTTTTGTGTAAGTGATTCCTTCTTGGTTTCTTCCTTTTCCCTTAGGGTTTCCTCTCTCTTTCATTATGTTATACAATTTCCAGAAGATAGGGTTTGATACTAGGGTTTAATTTGGTGTATTTGTGGTCAAATATTGTGATCTAGGTCTGAATTTATCTTCCTTGTGGTGCGGTGGTTGTGCGGTTGACGTTTCGAACCAAGTTTTGAGGGATTGGACACTTCCGGTAGGTGATTCCGTGTGTAATCATTTCTAGATGATTTAGTTTGCTTGAATTAATTATTATGAATTATCATAATATGCTGTGTGTGGTGCAAAAATTGTTTATGTTGGATTTGGTTAAGCATTTATTTTTATAGTTTCATTTTAGCTTAAAATTTGGTGTTTTTCATTTGTAACCCTTTGGGTATTGTTTGGGATTGTTTTATAACATATGAATTTGGTTTAATAAATCTTGTTTGGGATGAAAATTCTGATTTGGTGGGGTATTGGTGTGCCACTAGGTCTTAAAGAGTTTTTTAATGGTTTAAGGTGTAAAATATTATTGTACTTCTTGAAAGTGATTTTGAAAACGTGTGCGTTTCATGTGGATCATTTGTGCTATTGTTTGAGGTGTTTGTATAACACATAGGGGTTGTTTAATAAATGTTTTTGGGGATTCCAATTCTGTTTTGAATTTTTATTGGTGTGATTTTGTCCTTGAAATATGGTTTTGAAATGGTTTATATTTGAAAAGCTTTGGTACACTATTTAGAATTGTTTTATGAAAGTTTTGAGTGGTTTAATGATTTATGTAAGAGGTGAAACCATATTGGAAAACTGTTTTGGATTGTTTATAATTTCAAATGAGCCATTTTAAATGTGAATAGTTATGTTATATGATTTTTATCATATTTTTAGGGACTTCATAAAATTGTTAAAGGATGTGTTGGATTGTGAAAGTTTTGAAAAAAGTGTTGTGGGCTATTTTGGTGTGAGTTTGATTTCAAAATGCATTTGAATAAAAAGTGGAATTGGTGAATTATGTGATTTACATGGGGTTGTTTGATTAATGTGTGATGTGGAAGTGTTATCTACATGTGAAAACTATATTTCTTGGCTTGTTGAACATGTTTTAGCACAAAGGGAAAACCCGGGTATCTAGGTGGGTGGACGTGTACTAGTATGCTAGTGAATCCGTGGGGTTTGGCCTCAGTTTCACTTAGCAAGATTGACGCTTAAAACTATAACTAAACAATGATGATGATGATTGGGGACCACTGAGTTATGCGTATGTTCCCTACTAGTGGGTCGTTCATGAGAATAGATATTTGTGATGGTTACTCTCACCGAGATACAAGGTACCTGGGACCCACAACTAGCTAGTGCCTAGGGGTTATTTCCTATTGCTTGTGCTCATTAGTTACTTTATACTTACCATCGGCGTATGGTTCATTTGGCAGGAAAATTCAGTAGCTTTGGTGTTTATTTTAAAAGTGTTAACCCGTTAAAATAGCCCACTTGAAAACTTTTTTTTATACAAAGTTTCATCTTTTAGAAATTGTAACTAGATTTTCATGTTTTTGAAATCTTGCATGCTTTTCATATTTAAATGTTTATCACATGGAATCTCTTAGTGGTGGTATACTAGTGGGCTTTCTCTCACACCCTACTTACAACTTTGGGTGTAAGTAGACTTTCTTATTTTATGTCACAGGATTGGGTACAAGTTTTATGCCTTTGGTTTGGGTTTTTAACGGTCCATCATGATACAGTGTCGTGGAGATGGGTTGAGGGTGGTGCCTCTTTCCATGTGGGGGTTCATGGGATATCTTTTCTTGGGTTTGTACCTTTGTAATGGTGTTTAAACATTGTTTAATATTGTGTAATTCAGTTCTGAATTTTTATTAAAAGATGTTTTGGTTTGAAAAATCCAGATTTTATTTCTCGGATTCATTTGTTGTTTTAAGTATAAAAAAATTTGGGTAAATCATTCCCAATTATCATTTTATGATACCAGGGCACTTGTGCCAACCCGTGAGGATCAGGAACGCCCTTCGGGCCTTGGCACCGGCCGGGTTTGGTGCTGGTTTTATGGTGACCAGATCCGGTTCGTGAAAAACCATGTGATGATCATCTAGATCATCCTATCAAACCTAAACTGCCTGATCCACACGTGGATGATGATCGAGATCCATGGCTGAAAGGTAAAAAAATATTTCCTAAGAGGGTAGTATTGATTTTCATTAGGATTTATTTTAATTAATTTCATTTATTTTATCCATGTTAACCTTCCCAAAACAACACAATACAAAGAATAACACAAGTTGTTGTGATTTATTTTCCTCTCCTAGGTCACTAACCTGAAAGAAGTTCCACCGGAATTGGACATTCAATAAGCTTAGAGCTCATGCACTGGATTATGGGGGGGCTAATATCCTGTGTCCTTGCTAGTCTCGCTAGCCCATTTCATGAACCAAGGTCATTTTGAACTATTTCCATACCATCCCATGCAATCCTCACTGTTCCTAACTCTAAACTCTATCCCATATCTCAACCATCACATATGATACCACTCTGTCACGACCCCCTCCCTCAAAAGAATCCACAGTGAGTGGAGAGAGATAATCACCCACGAGTCCCACCTTCAATATGCCCTGGGTTGGTGACTAGCACTAAGGGTGTTAAAATCTCGCAATATGAGAGGAATTACCCTTTATAAGAAATAATATCATAAGATAGAATGAGCCATCGATAAAAAATCTAATGCATAATATAAAAGATAAATCCAAAAAACTATCCCACATGCATGAAAAATGTAAAACTGCTATAGATACCAAAACATCTCCAAAGTAAATACCCAAAAGAAAAACTAAGGCAACAAAACAACCATTATCCAATGATGTGATCTAGTAATTCCGATCACGGTTCACAAAACCCTTCAAAAAACTTGAATGATGTTTTATATAGATAGGTTGAGCATACAAGTATACTCAATGGAAAATACCAAGTATCTCATGCACATGTTAAAGAATCATACTAATTCTCCCATGAGACATCAATAGAACCAAACAACACCTAAATAGGTATACTAACTATCCCAACCTCACCAAGGCATTATCACAAAGTAACATAAGTCATGTAATATAATATAATGTAAATACAATTGATGATAGGGTACCCCGCACCCATTTACCACAAGTAAGTCACTCTCACCCAACATTGTACGTCATGGGGTTCCCATCCCTTCAATATACCACATCACATCCCGCCCACACACACCTAGGCCTCCAACACATCTTTCCCACAAATAACTGGTCCTCACAACACATCCCATCATATCTCATCTAGAAGACACCCAAGAAATCAAATCATATCTCACCCTGAAGAAACCTAGGACAACACATCACATCTCATCTCAAAGACACATGGGACAACACAAACCACCTCACCTACAAACACCAAAGCTGTCACATCTCACCTAAAGATACTTGGGACATCACAAACACCATATAAATCACTAAAATACCTTCTTACAATATAGCATGTGTCATACCTACCTCACCTAGAAGATACAGAGATAGGAAAATAGTGGGTACCCATCCATCCATACTCCTCACCGAATGTTTTTGAAAGGCACCCTCCCCCTTGATGTTGGGGGTGTTCAGAACATAGTGGTCAACTAGGGTGGGTTTGAATATTGAAATTATAAGAATATAAAAATTTATATATAGTATTAAACAATCCATAACAACCTTATGGTTCACAAAAATATGGACCAATTCACAACTCCATCACTTTTTCTAGTACCTCTAAATGTATACTCCACAAAAATAGAACACAAGCCACAAATGATTTTCAATCATTAATTATATCTTATCCATTATATGTATTTTTATTATTTAACCCCATTACCCAAATATTCACTCATTGAACATCACATTTACTGGTAAAATACCATGGAAAATTTCAAATCAAACAACACAAAAATAGTTTTTTTAAAAGTTGAGGAGCCCTGATAAATTTGCACGGCTCCACAATACCTCTCCATTTAATACACATCCATTTCACATCACATATAAGTCCTCAAGGAACAGGGTGAAGAATTATTAATGTTATTAATGAAAAGAATTTGGAAATTACCCATACAAATCACTATTGTTCTTCTTCAAGTCATCTTTCCCAAACCACAATACCAACCAAAATAAACACCCAAATTATGACCACATACAACAAAAAACTACAACACAGCTGATTTTTCAGTTCTGCTACATAATCATTCCATTCCCATCACATCCCCAATATATGAACACATTCCATCCACTTACATCACATGAAAAAACCACAAAAAATCACACATCACATCACAAAAAAATATTTTACAGATTCAAAAGAACATTTATCAAATTACACTACTTTTATTTGGGGTGATATCACACAAACCAAATTCTGGGGTAACCAATTCATTATCAAAATATACGTGGTTATCCAATATTCATTGAAGGATGATACCAAATAATAGAAAACAAAGAAACATCCATAGAAGATGTATCCAGTGCAAACAAAGCCACCAGTGGCTAAAATTTTCAATGGGGAATTTAGCTCATATAATAACAATATCACAAACAATATATAAGTCGTAAAAACATTCATATAAAACCCAATTTCCCATTTAAATTAAATTAATATATTCTTTATCTTTAATTTAAGATGGACCAACCAAAATTCAAATATAAACAGATGTAAAACCCCTCCCACATGATTCATAATAAGGAGAAATGAAGGGAATCCTACATCAAGGAAGCTTTCCAATTATTGTGAATTGTAGAGAGAAGATGAATTCTCGAGAACCATAGAAACACCAAAAAAATAGTGGATCAACCTATAATGCACCAAGGATCCATAAAAATTAAACCTGAAATATACCCCCAAACCAATGAAGCACCACTACAATGGATCCCATGGAGAAGAATGAAATAAAAACAACCAAGAAAGGGTAAGAACTTACTGCAGTACAACCACATATCACTAATGAAAAACCACTGAGGTAAAAAGATCTAAGAGTGTTTAATAAGGTCTTTAATGAAAAATCAGGGAGCCTAGGTTTCACCCAAAATGAGAGGAAAAAGGGAGCACAGACGAATGAATAGAAGATCGGCTGAAAATAATTTTTCAAACAACACATGATCAGGGTATTACATGATATGTAATACCATTTCACATCATGAAATATCCGGTGTTCGATTTCTATCAGAAAATGTTTAACCTTTTTATTTTTATTATTTAATTAAACCTAAAAATCCTCACTTCATGAACCAACCTTCGAAAAATCATGAAACAATGTTTCACGTTATGTAATCAACTTACACAATGTGTACTTTCTCTATTGATAGAATTTACTAACTAAACATCTCCAGAATCCCTCCATGATTCCTCCAAACACATCGAACAACAAAACCCAAAAAATTAATGGATCTGGAGGGCACACCGTTACACTTTTTAATAGTGGGATGAAAACTGGGACTATGTAGTAATCATTTTCTATCTAATAAATATGTTGGAAACTGATCAAACATATAATAAAATTCTATAACAAGATAAACTATATAATCGACGTCATTATATGGAAAATTGATTCCTTACCAACCCTGAAAAAATATGGAAAGAAACATCATTTAGAAAGAGAAGTTTACTTTTGGATATAGTTCCACTGGTATCAAAATAAACATTTAAAAATCCTAATATTATGGTTGTGACATTAAATGAGAATTTTAAATTTTTAGAGTTTCTTAAACATTTATACATGCTAGTTTTATGGTTGTTACTAGAAACTAGATTTGAATTTTGTTAGGTTGTTAAAAATTTATACATCCCAGTTTTATAGAATTTTCTTATTTTGATTGGTGATGGAAATGACTTTGTAATTATTTCATTTGATGATATATGTTTTTATTGTGTATTTTTAAAAATCTTGTTTTATATAATGATTAACATGCTTCTGTTGATGTCAGAAATATTTTTGTTTGATTTAAATTTTGTTACACCAGTTGGTATTTCAGAAATTATTATTGAATCTAAATCTTACATGTTTATATCATTAATTTTAGAAATCCTTTTCGATGTGGTAGATATTTTTTGGTCTATTGGTTTTTGATAAATGAAAGTTTAGTAATGTTTGATTTAGTTTATGTGGTAGATTCTGATTATTTTATGGGGAATGGAATTTTTTTACTCAGGGGTTTTGTTTTAGTGACAATTTTTTAATATTCAATAGATGTTTGATTATAGAGTTTCAATTGTATTTTATAAATAGATAATAATGGTGGTTTTTTATTGATATCTATATTTCATTATTAGTGATTGTGCGTTCATAATTGTTTAGGTTCATAGTTGATGGATATTTCATCACTATTATACTATTGGATACTATATTTTTATTTTACAGGTTCAATGTCATTGTATTTGTGATTTACCAATTTCAATATTTATATTTGAATACTGATATTGATGTTATATTTGTTTTATATAAGTATTATATTGATTTTATATAATGTTCAATAGAATATTATGTGCTTCTGAGGGGAATTATATGATTTTGTTCATGGAAATGGGTTTTTTGGAAGTAGTTTGGGGATTCCAATAATGTATCACATTTAAATATTCCATTATTTGAAGACATTATATTTAAAACAAAAAACCTCTTCAAAAGTTTTCCCAAGCTCAGTTTCCCCTATTTTATATGAAATTTGTTATTATGTTATTTTTCAACATCAAGATGAGCATGGATACAAAATTACCAATGGATTTTAGATGATCTTATAATTAATAATATATATAGGAATTGTTATGTTCACATTTTCAGTATAGAAAATACAATCTTCACTGTTTTCACTTTCACATTTTCATACAGCAAAATTGCATAAAAAATATTTAGAGTTTCTCGAAATGTTATCCCGATCCATTACAACCAAAAGTGTACTATGAATTATTTCCTCCTATAAATGCTTCAATGCAATAATTAAAATTCAAAAAATCCTATATATGTTCATAATTTAACCCAAAAAAACAATCGCCACCTAATTTTGTCTACACTACTCGGCCTATTCTAATGCTATACTAGTATACCTTTAAAGTTGATGTTTCAAATTGGTTGAAAAATATTCCAATAATAGAAAACTGACACAATTGAAACATGTATAGAAAATAATTCTACTAAAAAGGTATCCCAATAAATTAAAACTTTAAGTATATTATAAATTCTAGAATCCTATAAATGCTTCAATGCAGTCATTACAATTTAAAAAATCATGTACATGGAAACACTTCAACCCAAAAAAACAACTATCATCGAATGTTTTCTATACTGATCAGCCTATTCTAATTCTATTATAGTCTACCTCAAAATATAATGTTTCAAATTGGTTTAAAATTCATCCTATAATAGAATAAAAACACAATTACCACACTTATAGAAAAGAATGCTACTAAAAAAATACATTTAAATCTATTTTTATTGCTGTGAAACCAAAATATGATCATGGATGCTTTAAAATTCCTTGCATGAAAAGAAAAATGATATCAGATACCACATTAACAATAGAAGGCTTCTCTTACAAATGAAATCAATAATAAAATGAAATCATATCATCATAATAGAAGTATATTTATTCATATTTTTTATTCATGTGTGTCCCCTTTTAGCATCCATTGTCTAAAAAGATTTTGATTCTATATCCCCCTTTACTATATGGTTTCCTTTTAGAAGAAGTATTTATCAAAATTGTTTCTAAACTATAATGATCAGTAACTCTATCAGATTATGTATTAACGATAGTCAACTGTTTTAAAATTTTACTGAAATTATAGAAGGAAGTTTCATAACCTACATATTTCTAACAAGGCATGGTCATCAAATTCAGTCCCATTCATGCTAAATAATTGTGAAATTTTTATATAACTAATTTTCTATCATAATACAATTAAAAATAAGCTCATTCGAACATCACAATATTTATATCCAATTAGTTCCAACTCCCCAAAATATATTTTTTAGGTATTGATCTCACATAAAAAAAATTATTAATTTTTAAAACATGATAACAATGATACCCAAATGACTCAAACTTTTGAAAAAACATTAAAAAACTTCATTAGAAGATTTATATGATACACATAATTGATCTTCATATCCAACCATTCAAATAACATAAATGAATTGAAATCTTATTTAATACGTGATATCATAAAACAAGCACCAATCATTTGATTTTCATTTTTAAATAAATAAAATAAATTGGGTTTATATCTATTAGAAACCTAGAACATGAATTCATGGTAAGGGTAAAGATTATAAGGAAACTTCTCCAGCATCTCAAATTCTTCCTTTGTTTTGAAATAACGATTTTTTCAAACAATCGCTCAAAATGATTAAATAAATCAACAACACTTAACTTGTGATGAACATACCCTTTAATAAAACCATAAAAACTTTCACTTAATTGAGCACTATGAATACCCAATGTTAAATCATCTTTCAAAAATTAGTGTTCCCACTTTTCTTGCAATATGAATACATCATCTAACCATTGGTATTTCGCATCCCGATATTTTTTTCTAAAATAATCCCACTCATGATCAAAATAATTTTTGTCATGTTATTGGAACAAAAGAATATTAAATATAGTTAGAAAAATATATTCCTCATTCATCCAATTAACTAAATGATTAATGCCATTTTGCATCATTTTCCATGAACAAAAGAAATGTTGAGTTCCAATAAAACTTCATAAATGGATTTTTTCCATTTCCACATCTTGGTTAGTAAATATTCATTATGGTCACTTAATGTGATGCAACTGTAAAATATTTTTGAAAAAAAGGAAAACAAAGTCATGTTTTTATTATATAACAAAGCGTCCCCAAAAATGACAATCTTCTGATGAGGACTGAACCCCGCGAAGACACCTAAGGTCTTATAATTTTATTAGTTCTGAAAGTGGTGTAAAAACATAAACATCTCCAAAAAATCAAAATCTATCTGAATTTTTGGATCAACAATAAAAATATTACTAATATTCCCATTCATGTCAAACTCCATGGTATAAAAAAATGTTGGATTTCCCTGAATTTTTCCTTCTAGGTAATCTAACATGAATCATGCATCACCATGATGAAATTCCCTTTCCTTTTTAGACATTAAAAAATTAAAATGATCAATATGTGTGTACTCGAACACATCTCGTCCACCTAAAATAGTTGTCACCAGGGAGAAGTA
Source organism: Viscum album (assembly GCA_963277665.1). NCBI lineage: Eukaryota > Viridiplantae > Streptophyta > Magnoliopsida > Santalales > Viscaceae > Viscum > Viscum album. The sequence continues at coordinate 492,434,230 of OY728166.1, forward strand.
ATGATTTGGTTTAATACTTGATGAAGAATTCACATCTAACTCACATGCTTATCCTTCTGTTATTTTTCTTTGGGACATCATCATATGAATTGATTCAGGGTTGTTTAATGGATGATTATTCTCTTCAACAAATATAGTACATGAATATTTTCTAAAAGTCAATGAACTAACCCACATTATAGCAAGGAAACCTTTACGTGTCTCAGGTTGAGGAAATTTCACCATGTTATCGCATTTGTAAACCTTTCTATAACCTTCTTTACTACATGAATAAAGTCTTGATGTGATAATTGATTTATCCTTTCTCCTTTTATTAGAGTATTTTCAATGCACACTAAACCCATTTACTCACCCATACATGGAATAACGAAATTGCACATCATCAATTGATTTGAATATCATACCCTCAACTTGTTTAATAGAAGCTACTATGACATCAACATCATGAGCATTGGAACAACCTCAAACCAAAAACCTGAAGTTCAAGAAAAGTACATCAATTTTTTAGTAGGATTTAATCAATTTGAAAATTTATAAACTATATGAATAAATATGTATCTAAATATTATATAATTATGAAAATAATTATTTACATATATATAAAATAAAATTATATTTATGAAATTATAAATAAAAAAATTATAAGATAAATTAAATATATTTTCCAGTGGATGTTCCAGTGGATGTTTCACACTACAAGAAAAATGTATATTTGTAAAAATAAGGAATATATAAATAAAAATTAAACTTTAATAAATATATTCTAATGAAATAATTAATTCTAAAAATAGGATTTAATTTATCTTTTCTCAAATGTATAAATATTTGAAAAAACCTAAAAATAAAAAATTACATAATTGGGAATGTAATATAAGTGGAACTTCTAGTGGAAATTTATATATATATATATATACATATATTATGAAATATAATTATAACAAATATGAATTGAAATTGTTATATAATTTTTATCAAAATGATTTAATTTCTCATTTTTAAATTGTATAAATAATTTGAAATTGAATTTATTTTCCACCGTAGGTTTCAGTGAAAATTCCAGTGGAAGCTCTATTGGAAGTTCCAGTAGAAGCTCTATTAGAAGGTCTAATGGATCTTCATAGGGATGTTTGGAATATCCACTGTAATAAAAAATGAAACTTCTATAATGCCATAAAACTATAAATTAATTTAATTAAAAAATCCACTGTAAAATTATAAACTATTGTGCAATCCCGATGAAACCCACTATAATTACCACAATCTCTCACACATTGCCCGCAATCCTTGAGAGCTCTCTAAAAGAAACCGAATGAAATTTTGAAATCCCTACCATGTGATGCCTCATTTCATGTGTACACCTCATTTTCCATGAGACGAAAATGCCATCTAGTAGATCACAACAATTCGATGCTACCACATATAAAAATGAACGCGTGTTAAGATCTCCGCACACGACCAAAGCATCTTGTAAAATAAGGAATTAAATATGATAATGTGTGAATGAAAAGATTGATAAGGCCAACTCCATACATGTAGCAATACATCAATTTAATTCCATCTAGACCATCCTACTTTATTTCCTCTATGATGTTGACGAGAAGAGTGACATCTTTGATCGAAGATAGCTGTCTTGCAACCTTGCTGAAATTGAAAACTGTAGCTTTAACCAAAGTTAGCTCTAGATATGTGGAAGTAGCAAATTTATAGTTCGAGTAGAATAGATTCGTTGTACGCACAACCATGGAAATTTATAACTAAAAGAAAATAGGAATTCAATTGAAATGGGGGTTTCCAATATATATATATATATATATATATTTATTTATTTAAAATTACTAATTTTTTAGTAACAGTTAACAACAATCAATTAATTAACTAATGTTAATAATTATCATTAAACTATTACTAATAAATATTTAAAATTATTATTTAGTTTCTAAATATTTAAAAAAAATATTTAATTATTTAATTAAAATTTATAAATTAATTATTATTAAATTATTATTAATTAATTAAATATTTTTTCTAATCATTAATTAATTATTTGTTAGTTTCAAAATTATATAATATCTAATCATTAAAAATTATTATTAAATAGTTAAGTCTGTTCATTTATTATTATTAATTAATTATAATTCATTAATAATAATTAATTATTTTTTTTATTAATAAGTTTATTAATAATTAATAGTTTTTATTTAACTACTAATTGTTTTATTAGTAATCAACTATAATTCATTAATAGTTATTAATAGAAATTAATATTTGTTTTTATTATGTTCTTTAATAATAAATAGTTTTTAATTAATTAGTAGTTAAATAAAGTCAATTTTTAAGAATTAAAAACTAAATAATTATTATAAATAATTATTATTTTATTATTTAATTAATAATTACTAATTAAGTACAATTCAATAATAATTAACAATAAATGTTAATAGTTATTTTTATAACTAAAAAAATAATTTTTCTAGTGGAATCGAAAGGCATTCGAGAATCTAAAAACTTTTGGCCATAAATAAAGGGAAAAATCATTAAATTTACATGTAAATGCCTTTAAGGGTTCATTACGTTCAAGGAATATACTTAATAATAATAATAATGATAATTAAAACATATAAATATTTGTTTATTTACAAAACCATTTTAAAAAACAATACCTTATAACCATATGTAAGAGGATCAGGTTTACCCTGGGAAAAAGGTAATTTGTGGATTCCAAAGAGGGATCATGCACCAATGGTGGTGAAGGAGATGATGGGGAACTTGTGTTTCTCACCAGCTGTGTGAATGAACCGTATGAAGATGTTGTCCAAGATGATGCAAAAAATCATATAGTATTCCTCAAATGGACCATGGTACTCTCCACCATTGTCTATTCACACACATTTCAATAATTTTCTATTTCTATTTCCATGTTCACATGAAATTAATATAAAATATCATGTGCCTATATAAGCCTTTAACTCACATCACTAGGTATAGGCCGAAGTGACAGATAACATCATGTACATTTCCCTATATGCAATTGGGCGTCGAATGGAGATGACAGCCTGAGATGCATCATAGAGAGACTATGCCCTCACTAACAGATACAAAAATTCCACACTAAGAAATAAAAGATATCATGCCTCATAAAAATCATTATTTCAAGATCTCCAAACAGGCACATCTTTTTTTCTTCATTGGAAACTCTAGAAAGGCACAACTTCTTTTATCATGAAAGCTCTAGAAAGGCACAAATTTAAATAGAATTATTTTTTTTAGTATAAAACACATATATTTGGAAATAAATTTTCCACCATATGTATCACAAAATTTGGTATCACAACTCAAGACATATTCCCCCATACTTAGGATCAATTAGATTATGAAAATTCACTTCAATAGTAGGTTGTATAGTGAAAATTGGCTTGTAAATTGGCTATCCAAACAAACTGTTCATGGATTATAAGGGATAAAAGGATTAAATTTTCATGTTTGGACATTATAAAAAGTATTCTTATGAAATAGGGGCTTTAATACCAAATAAATTACTCAATCATTTAAAACCCATGTATCTCAAACCCACAGGTTTAGACAGGAATAAATCAAATTCGGGTTAAATCAAGCATGGTTTTGTTCTCTCAAGAAGTGAGGTGAATGTAAATAATATGAAAATAATAGTTTAGAAGCCTCACATGAAAGTGATTTCAAATATAAATATAGTGACATGTGGTATGAGATTCAAAATATAGATTACATTTCATAAAATTACTAAATATTTTAACTTGAAACAAAGTCATTTTCAGCATTCATTTAATCTCAGTTTCATGGGATAAGTTGTTTCACACATTGATATGGATTTCAAAATGGAAATGAGAGTCATTTAAGCTCAAAATTTTTAGAAACACACAAAATTTGAAAAAAAAAACAACACGCATTTTTTTTTGAAAAACAGAAAAACAATTGAAATTACTAAACTAAAAGGTTCTCTCCCCCGCACATAAAATATTACATTGTCCTCAATGTAAACCCATGAGATGATATGTGCACATGAAATGAATAATTTTTAATTTGACAAATAATATAAAATTGAAATGGTTAATAACAACATAATATTATCAAGTGATGATGGGGTCATACAGTGTGATGAAATCCACTCCATCAGTAGGAATTCTCTCAATATATTTCTTCAAACATTTCCCATTGAATGGAAAGATCCTTCCAATGGCCTCTTATGTGATGACCATTACACCGTAAAGAAAAACATTAGTCACAAAAAGAGGACCTAACCACGTGGAACGCAACTTACCAGGCATCAGATTCAGTCATGAACTATAGAGCAAGACTTTCTATCCAACTTGAAATTTTATTTTTTGGATCATTTTGTCATGATATGATTTTGATCATTCCATGTAGATACTTGAGTTATAATATGAAGAAAATAGTATCTCCTCAAGCTCTTGAATTTTTATCTTCCTTTAGATTCCATATTGGGCTAAATCCAGGTTGCATTTCTTTATAGCCTAATGAGCCTGATGCTCAACTTTCATGGGTAGATGACACACTTTCCCAAAAACTATCCGAAATAGGGATATACCAATGGGTTTATTGTATGTTTTCCTATAATCACATAGCGCATCATCCAAGTGCTTTCTCTAGTCCTTCCTATTCGGCTACATGGTTTTCTCCAAAAACATTTTCAACTCGCGATTTGAAACATAAACCTGGCCATTTGTTTGGGGGTGGTATGGTGTTGATGTTTTTTGTATCACCCCATACTTCTGAAGGAGGGAATCCAAAATCTTTATAAACAAATCCAATTTTAAAGGTACCATCATGGGAACTATCAAATGATGTTTCGTTTGGTGTTTTTTAGGTGCAATAGGGTGGCTGACCTAGATCGTCTCTCAAAGAGACAGTAATTAAAACAGCATAATAAAGATACTTTAAAAATAAATTAAAATAATATAAAAACACTCCTTGAAAGGATGAGGGTTATTAAATTATTATAAAATAAGAGGAAGAATAATTATGGAATAAGATTGTATTTTTTTGTTGTTTTATTTTGGAAATTAAATTTTATTAAAAAGACACAACAATAAGATGTTTTTTTTAAATATTTTAAAATAGGTAATCATTATAACTGTATCGCTTTATTTAATTATTAATAATTATCATTTAAATTAATATCCAGTTAATTATAATCCCCTAATTTGTTAACCCTCAAACCCTATGTGAGTTAACTTAACCGTAATGAAATTATTTATACCCTAGGCTAGCTTCGGAACATGTAATCATAACACCCTACTTTGATTGACTTTATAATTCTATCTTATGGTCAGTATTCAATTAGGGAACATATCTATTTTGGAAAATGAGGAAGAATTTTTTTTAGGTATTATATTTTAACTCTACAAATTTACCCCTTGTGCTCTTGTTTTATTGATTAAGATTGCACTCACACAATTTACACAAATCTCAACCTCGTGTGTTTTTGTGTTAATTATTCAATTGCTTACTTAATTTATTATAATTTAAATACTCAATTCATGGATCATATTAATTTAATTATAGTATCTAATTTATTCAAAATAAATGAATGAATAGGGTAATAGGTAAATTTATTACTAAAAATAACTACTCTTCCATGGGCGGTGTAGTCATCATAGAAACGTTTTGCATGTGCAAAGGTTTAGAAAGGGTATAACCCAATATCATTTATAATCAAGATTACAGCACAAATAAGATGTGTAAATAATAATGGAATTGAACAAAACATAATAAAATAGAATAAATAAAATAGTAACTAAGAAGTTTATTACGCAAATGAAAACATTACAACATGAAGAAGAAGAAGGCTTCGATGAGGTGATCCTTGCTTCAAGAGATAGCCCTCTTACAATGTTTTGATAATTTGAGTGAAACAATTTCTCCTCTTCCTTAAATATACCATTGCACCTTCCAACCCCTCCAAATGATAATAACAACATTTTATAGAGTGGATGGAAGGCTTGGTATAAAGAGTTTTCAAGTGTGAATGGGGAAATTCGTCCAAATAAATTAATCTAAATTACAATGCTTATTTGACCACACAAACGTGTGAACCAGCTAGTCTTCCATGAATATTATTTGTGAGAAATTTTTTTCTAGAGCTCCTCTCCAAATTTTAGGCCAATCCAAACACATATTTAAAAGTTATGTCCCAAATACAGAACCGATGTCTGATCTGGAAAGTCTATCCCATCTTTGACTTTATTTCCCATTTTCATCAACCAAATACATGATTTTACTCAGATTTCAGGAATAAAAGTTCTATAAAAATATCTCAGGAACATATTTTCAAAATAATAAGTTCATTTAATTCAAATACAATTATTTATATTCTAAATAATACAATGATTTTTTAAAAGGTAAATCTATAATTTTCATAAAATTTTCAAATAAATGATCTAATCCAAAAAAAATTATAAATAAACTTATTTAACATAATGTGAGGAAATTTTTTAATTTATTATCAATAAAATATTCTACAAAATTGTGTTTTATTACCAACAGATAGGCAAAGGATAATACAACTAAAGAAAAAAAATAATAAAAACAATTAAAACGGAAATCAATAATACAACCAACAACAACATAAAGGATAAGAGTATCAACCCATAATATAAAAAAAATGACATTCCAAACATAAAATCTAAACCAAAATAATAGATTATAGAGACCTAAGATTAATATACATGGATATTACATCATTTTGATGAATATTCAGAACATTAAAAATGTATATACCCAAGGACCATAATAGTTTAGTTTCTTTAGAAACATGGAATTATAATCATATATTTTGGTGAAATATCTTCAACATCCCCCGTAAAGATCTTCCCCTTTAATACTACTACTTAAAACCATTCTTCATAACATTAAGTCTTAACTTTATTTTCACATGTTCAAACCTTCTGTATAATAAATATATGTTCATTATACATGAAATACATATCCATATTCCTATATATCATACCATATATGATTTAATTATTACTTTATATAACCTTTTTATTAACAATTTTATGTAATGTTATGTTTCAGGTAATAACCTCTTTGTTTTTCATATATGTTTTGACTTTTTATTCAAGATCCACTTACTTAGATCAAGATTTATTTATTCCCACAATGTAAAACATGATATAAATATCATATATATTTAGTACAGAAGTATTTATAATAATTTATAAAATATAATACATTATTCCAAGAGACGATAGTCTGTATGTATGCATGAACGTCATTTCAGTTTTCTTATCGTATTAAAAGAAAGAAATTAAAGGAAATATATATATATATATATTATCATTATAGTATAATTATTATTTCATATATGTAATTTACATTTACTAAATCCATCCTTAATACATTCTATATAATGTGTGAACAAATCACATTTCTTAGAGGAGGTGGTAGTCCAGATATCCACAAATGAAGTTATTGTATTCCCACAAAATGGAAATCATGAAGGTAGGTGTTATATAATAACTCTGTAACAATAAATAAATCATTAATATCATATATATTATAAAAAAACTTTAATTAAATCATTATTTTCATATTTGAGAAGGGGTAGTAGAAGAACAAACAACATCGGTTCGTGAGGCAGTAGTCTGTCGTACACATAGACAATGATTACATATCCCATTTGATGTAATTGTGTGTAAGTGTAGGTAGAACCAGTAACATAATAAACTATATGTATATTTTAGAATATATGTTATTATATAATAATGTAATAATAACAATTTATGTTTTTTGAGAAAAAAAAACTAAAGTGATCTTTGAAGAATGTTACCTCATTTTTAGGTAACTCCTTTTTATTTACCCTAAAGGACTTACTTGGATTTTATTATCTAAAAAGTTAGTATTATAGGAATATTTTATGGATTTTTGAATCTTTTTTATTCAGTTTTTTAACAAGACAACTGTCTTTAGAGGTGTGAATAAGTTATGGGGGTGAGTGCCTTTTTTATAGTGGAGGAGGAATGGAATTATAGTATACATAAAAGGAAAACACTATTGAGTGGTCTCCCTTACATCATGTTCCACAAATAATTGTAAATGTTTTATCCAAAATATGTATAGAAAATTTATTTTTAACATTTTTCTTGGTTATTCGGCCCATTAAATTTATTTTTAACTACTAAATAATCTTGTTTTAACCTTAATCGTTGTCATTAATTTTAATTACAATCCCTAAAATGTTTTTCAAAAAAACTAATTTGGCCTTATTAAAAATTATAAATTATGATTTTAAAATATGGAATCCATTTTTACTATACTAATCAAACAATAGGAAAAAATAATCAAAATTTACCTCACAGATGTGTCGTGATTGTAGGTTTTTTAGGAGAAAATGTTTAAGAGATTGAAATGTTTTTATATCCAATTTGAATGTGAAATTTGTACCGTTGACATAAATTGTATTAAGTGATTTAAATTTTTTCTAATTAAACTTTAAAACAATATTAAAATTTAATTTAACAATATAGATAAATTAGATGAAGAAACAATTTTGAATTAAAATTTAGCATTTCTCACTATTCATCAAAAAATGATGTTTTTCAAAAAATAAAAAAATACACCATAATATAATTTTGAAATTATAAATTAAAAAATTAAATCTATATTTTCAAATTCAATTTAAAAAAATTTCTCAAATTAATATAATTATTTTTAATATAAATACAAAAAATAAAAGTTCATTTGAGAAAATAATATTTTCAAATATATAAAACCTTACTAAAAATTATATTTTTAATTATCAATGTGTTTTATTTATATAAAAAACATATAAATATTATTTTTAAAATTAGTTATTTCTATTCACATTACTATGTTTAATAACTATGTTATTACTATCTCATGTAAATGATCATAATAATGAAATGGTGTTTTATAGAAATTCAATGTTGTGTGTAATGCAAGACAAGTCAATGTTACATGTAGCACAATCATAAAATATTTTAGCATATAATGAAATGTTAACTTGATGTATCATGTAATTAAAGACATTGAGGAAATTAAATTTATTCAAAATATAATAATTTAAAAAAAAGGTGTTACATTCTACCTGCTTAAAATGAATCTCCCTAAAAAAATTTCTCAATATTTAAATATTTAATATATTAAAGTTACTTTCATAGGAACACACATAGAAAAAATAAATACTATAAATTCCTTTAAAAAAGAAAGTTATATACATAACAGTTACCAAATGCAACTCATAACTAGGTTTCGAAATAAAAGAACATAGGTGGGAAGGGAATATTGAACAAGGAAGTAAAGAATAAATAATTATAGAGAGTGATAAATATCATTGATCTCAAGAAAGTGAATGACCAATGGAAGGTTAAGGGCATCCAAACCAAAAATATTTAATGATTTATAAGACTATCATTTCAATAGAAATGATGGTATTTGGATAAATATTTTTCAATATCCTTTTATGAGAGTTGAAGAATTTTTCACAACAAGATATACTTAATTTGTTTCATTACATTCCATATTCACAATATCACGATTTGGTAGTACCTTGATCAATTATCACTTCATTTATTTGTCCAATAAATAAAGGTGAATTTTTCATTCCTGAAGAACTAACAGATCATGAGATCAATAAATAGAATGATAAGTAATTCAATATGTCCTTTTCTAACCTCTCAATAAAATGGTTACTATAGGTTATCCAATGTGAATAAATCCTCACTTGGAAAGATAAAACTTTAATCTATAAATTCGCATATGATGTTTAACTTAAACCATTCCATAAAAGGTTAACCTTGTAACCCTTCAAAAAGAAAAAAATATAAATCTATAGAAATAAGGTCACTAAATTTCTCAAAATCATCTTCACATTGATACCCAAATATCATAAAGTAGATCTTGATTTTTACATTCCAAACATGTGAATGAAATTATCATGTATTCTCTTGAAATAATGTAATAACCTGAATCACCATAAAACATTATTGAAAACATTATTTGAAACATGAATTTTTTCTTATTAAAAAGATTTTTAGATATATTCCTTAAATCCAAAAAACAACATTTTTAAAAATCATCCATGATAAAATAGACTACATTGTCAAAAAAATCAATAATCAGTTCTAGGGTAATCAGTACTATCAAATTTACATTATCCTTGTCAATTATCTCTTTATCCAAGATAATGAAAGTTTTCTCAACATTAAAGACACATTAAGGGTTACCTTCCCTTAATCAAAATTTATACTTTACATTAAATTTATTTTCTAGTTCATCATCACCATTCAATATCTTTTTTCAAATCCTTAATTGAAAAAATACACTTCATGATTCATATAACAAAATTCTTGAATTCATATATATATACACTTCTATCATGAAACATTATTCTTAAACCATTAATTTGGATTCATCATATTATTCCTTAATACCCCTTTACTAGAATATGAAATATTTATAATTTATTTGGTTTAATCAACCTCAATTTAGTTAATCTTATTATATTTAATGTAAAAAATTGTTAGAACTTCTCATACCTTTCACATGTCATTTGCAATCTCTTTATCTTTAGTAGTATAACCAATACTCATACCACCACCCTATTTCTATTCATTTGATTTATACAAAGAAAATATATTTTTATAATTCCCATAATTTCCACATTTGAAATATTATATTTTATCCCAGCTTCTTCATGTTCCTACTATTAACTAAGACTAAAAATCATAGTGTGAGAAACACTTATCATAGTAAAAAACACATAATCATGAAACATTGGTTATAGGATGCCTAAATCGTGAAACTTACTTTAAAATTTATGGCACCTTAGCCTTATCATTAGATAAATACCTAGAAATATCCTTTGAAATATCCCTTGGGATATCACTAAAAAAATTTTATCCTGGTTTCCAAATTATAACGAAACAATTCCTTTGATACAAACAACAATGATCCAGACTTATCATAAATCGATATTACACCATTTTTATGAATATTTTTCACACTAAAAAAGTACATGATCAAAGACTATAGTAATATGGTGTATTTGGGATCTTTTAAACATAATATTCTATCTTTTTGGATGATCTTTAACATCTTCCTTAAAAATCCTCCCTTTAGTACTCCTACTTAAAACATTTCTTCATAACCTTAAGCCATGACTTTCTTTGTACACGTTCAAACCTCCTGTATAATTAATATAATTTTAGTACACATCTAACATAGAACCATATTCTTATATATATATATATATATATATATATATATATATCATACCATATATGATTTTATTATTAATTTATATTACCCTTTTATTAACAATTTCATGTTAATGTTATGTTTCATGTTATAACCGTATTGTTTTTCGTATATGTTTTGAATTGTTATTCTTGATCCACTAACATATATCATGATTTACTTATTTCTATAATTTAAAACATGAAATAAATATCATATATATTTATTTCAAAAGTATTAATAATAATCTATAAAATATATAAATATGAAATGGAATACATCATTTATGTAGACGGTATGTCGTATGTATGCGTAAACATTACCCCATTTCCTTGTCTTATAAAAAGAAAGAAAGTAAATGAAATATATATGTATATATATATATATAATATAATTAAATTAGATTTATTATGTCATATATATCTTTTAATTTTATTAAACCCATCTTTAATACATTTCATGTAATGTGGAAATGAATCATGTCACATTGAGGATGCGGTAGTCCACACACCCTCAAATGATTTTATCTTATTCCAATAAAATGGAAATCATGATGGTAGGGTATATATAATAATTAAAAAATCCTGAATACATCTTAATATCATATATAATAAAAAATAAATTCCTTCATTATTTTCAACATTGAGAGGTGGTAATGTAAGAACCAATGACATCAGTTCTCAAGGTGATAGTCCATCGTATACACATATGATGATTGTGTATCCCATATTATGGAAGTGTGTGTAGATGTAGGTATAACCATTCACATAAAACATATATGTATATTTTGGATACTTATTTTGTTATATAATCATGTAATAATAATAATTTAATTAGTTTGAGAAAGAAATAAAAGAAAAGTGATCATTGAAGAATGTTACCTTTTTTCGGGTAACCCCATTTTGTTTACACCAAAGGACTTATTTGGATTTATTTATAGCAAAGTGAGGATTATAATATAAGAAGAGGTATGTTGGGATATTATTTTGGTTTTATTTTTATAATAAAAATGTATTGATATGTGTGAATAAGTTGGGAAGGTGAGTGCCTTTTTATAGTGGATGAGGAGTGACATTCTTGTAAATATAAAAGGAAAACACAATTGATAGAACTCCATTACATAATGTGACTATAATAATTGTAAATATTTGAGAAAATATGTTAATTGGTCTAAATATTTCCATAAAATGTCATTTTGAAACCTTTCTAGTTTATCTAGCCACTTAAATTAAAGTTTAACTTCTATGTAATATGGTTTTTACCTTAATCATTATAATTAATTTTAATTATTATCATTGATATTTTTTGTAATAAACTAAGTTGAAATTATTATTAATTATAAATTTTTATGATTAAAATATATAATCCATTTTTTCAAATTTTAATAACAAAATTTTTATAAATTAATTTAAAATTAATCTCATATAAGTGTCACGACAACCTGGTTTTTAAGTGAAAATGATTAAAAGTATGGAATATTTTTTTATACAATTTCAGTGTGCTATTGGTTCAAATGACCAAAACATGATTAATTGATTTATAATTTATCTAATTTCAATTTAAATCAAAATTAAAATATAATTTTACAATATAAATAAATTAGATGAAAAATAGTTTTGAATTAAAATTTTGTATTTTCACTATTCATCCAAAAATGTTTTTTCTTCATAAAAATCCAAAAAAATCACCCTAAGCTAATTTAGACATTATGAATTCAAAAATAAAGTTTATTTTATCAAATTAAATTTCTAAATGTTTCTAAAATCAGTTTTATTATTGTTCACAGAAAAACATAAAAAGAAATTCATTTGAGAAAATAGTATTTTAAAACATATAGACTTTTCCAAAATTATATGTTTTATTTTCAATATGTATTATTTTTATACAACATTATAAACAATATTTAAAAATTAGTTAATAATATTCATATTACTAAAATTAGTTGTTATTTTATACCTATCTCATTTATTTAATTGTAGTAATAAAATGATATTTCATAGAATCATAGTGTTGTGTGTGACACAAGACAAGTTAGAGTTTCATATAGCGCAAGACTAATTTTTTAGAGTACAAAGGAAAACTAAAATATTGTACTATGAAACTCAATTTATCAATGAAATTTAATTTCTTTGAAAAAATCATGAAAATGTATGGTGTTAAATGGATCCCAGCCTACTGTAGGAAACCACCAACTATCCTTAACATAAGTGAACAATATACTAAAGTGGATTCCATGTCATTAATAAATGATCATGTAAAAAAAGTAATAATAATTTTGAAGACATGTTATTTTTCCTTGAATACCAAATCTACCATATTCAGATCCATGTTGGAGGGAACATCATACATTGTTCCGATGTAATCAAATGACTGTTCACCATTCCACATCCTCTTCAAAGGGATTGTGACACCCGCCTTTAAGAGAAATTCTATTGTCGGCTCAGTTCATAGCTCTAGGGAAATCCACACCCAACACTTCGACCCAATGTCACGTATTTATGGAAATAAATAAAACCACATGTCAAATCAAAATCAAAACTCTAGGGAAATCCATCATGTCATCTTTTCTCTCTCTCTATGTGAGTGGATTGCTTGTATGGATCAACTTGGTCACTCAGTTTCAAGTACAAAGAAACCATACATGTAACACACATGATACAATAAGGTAGTTGATTGTCATACATGTTAAACAAGAGTCATATGGTCACAAAAATCTACACCCATCAAATTTCAAGAATATGTCTCACGGGATACACAAACATTCTATACAATCATATCAAAAACCTATATATATAGGTCATATATGGTAAACACTCCCAACATCAATCAAAATGATATTTTGAGGTCAAGAATCACACCTTGAGTCAAGTTTCAAGTCAATGATCCCTAGATCCATCCATATTCTATCGCGTGAAGACTATATGATCATAATGAAATAAGGAAACCATAAAAAAGTTAATTACTATAATAGATATGCTTGGGAAGAGCTAAAAACATTAATTATCTAGGTCCAGTCGAGAAGAAGATTTCAATTCTCTAGATTCAGTTTTCAACTTAATCAACGAACAACAATTCTATCATTAGATCATGCTAAAACTCATATATATGAATTTAACATCAATGATCTATGGTTATTCTGAATAAAAAGTTAAAATATCTAGTGTGATCGAAAATAATGGAAAAAAATGTCCACATTCCTTGAATTCTCACAAACCAAGGATTTTCGATTTATCAAAATTAAAAATTTAACGGAGGAGAATAACCAAAAAACCACATTGGAGTCCATAGGTCTGAGATCCCATGGTGTTGGATAAAAAATGTGTTGATTCAGGGAGGTTTGGGTTTTAAAAATAATTTTTTTGTATTAATTAAATCATCTCTCTTAGTTTACTAAACTGTTCCCCAACTATGTAAGGCTTTCTTCCTCTTTTGTGAACTCGCTAGGTTTTTTCTACGTAGTTTGGATACACAATTTTGTCTAATATTTTCCAACCATGTTTTCCCCTATGTACTATGTTACATAGTAGTCTATGAGAGTTTCATGTTAATCTCTAACCAAAAACCTACAATGCAACATCCTCTATACCTCCAATAAACCCACCCAATTTCCTAGTGAGGACTGCATGGTTTTCCCTAAAGAAGCCCAAACTATTCACCCCATTAACGGCACTAAAGCCCCTCTAAAACCATATAAAGGGTACTAGATAATTCCACCAAGAAAATAATTACTCAAAAACACTCAAATAAAGAATAAAATTATGTTTTAAGGTACCTAAATAGTCTAGGCCATTATAATCTCTCATCTAAGGACTTCTCATCCCCAAGAAGTTTCACTAGAGTTCGTGCTCAAAAAACTCAGTCCATTGAGCTTGTATGTTATATTCCCACTATGTAGTATCCTCTTGGATACATATATACTTCCATATATTTCAAACAAGTGGTAAAATCTTCTCACTCAACACCTTCCAGCTCTGATCCACAACATGTATTGGTCACTCCACAAAAGATGAATTATGTTACAACTTAATATCCTCACTACCAATAAAATGTGATGGATTAATATCATACTTATAAAACAAATAAACAAGGAATACATTATTCATACATAGTTATTGTAGATGAATATTCAATCAATATTCCACTATCTCAATGAGTTAGATGATCTCGAATGTTCCAACAAACTGAGGTATCTTGTACCATACATGAAAAAACAACTGTAGATGAATATTCAATCAACAAATTGTCACCTCAGTTTGTGAAGGATTAATATAATACTTATAAAACAAAGAAACATGGAATACATTATTCAGACATTGTTATTGTAGATGAATATTCAATCAATATGACACTATCTCAATGAATTCGATGATCTCAAAAGGATAACTCCCCTTGTCTTCATATGACTGATTTCTACTCTTAAAATTAACGAGTCCCTTCCAAATCAACAACACCCATTATGAGGTATCATATACCATACATAGACAAACAAATGTAGTATCACCAACTTCATTCCCACATAGTAGTGAATGAAATGACCGAACATGGACTGACTTAAATATATCCATCTAAATTGGATACTATATACTATTATTGAAGGTAAATTATTTCAAGGATAAATTATCATCTGACACTCTTATAAAATCCATAACACATGCCCAGAGGATATCCTCTGAGGCCTGGATAAATCTATCCAACTACCAATTGATATATAGATAATAATTTATAATCAGCTTCAACAGAGTCCTCATCACCTTCTACAAGATGTTCCAAAGAAACATCAAGTTAAATGAGCCTCACTTTAAAAAACTACACTCAAGGACACTCCATAAACTAGTAAAATATCTTAAACATAAATCTTTCAAAGGTCATCCACTGAATGAGTCTCCTGAATAAATAATAAATGATCCACATTGGTTAGCTGATCAAATATGACTATATGAAATATAATCCTCTTGGGGTACTAGGAAATCGTATGATGAAGTTTTTCATCTCTTTATCCCACTTCTACATAGGTATCATAAGTGGATGAAGTAACCAACCAGTTCACTAATGCTTGACTTTGATCCTGTAAAGGGCCAAGAAGTGAGGGACAAGTCTTGAAATGTCGGTCTTCATGAGGGGAAACTAGAATCATAATTTGTTGTTAGGATAATTCATGGTTAACCCTATGTACACTTCCTACTAAGAATCATGAGAGTATCTCATCAACTCGTCTATCATAGAATAAGGAACCAATACATTTTTATGTACATAAAAAACATAGAATTTTTCTAAGGTCTATACCAGAATAGAATAATCTATAGATACTCTGCCCAATTCATAATACAATTATTCAATTAATTCTGGGAACATATATACTAAAAAATATTATTATATATATATATATGAAAAATAATTCATTAAAGAGGTAATGTTGGAAATAATTTAATACATGAACCATAGTTTCTAAATCCATCTCATGAGTAGGGTAGTTCCTCTCATGAGGCCAAAACTGTAAAGACATGTAAGAAACTACATGATTATTCTCCATCAAGATAGCTCCTAATACAACCAAACAAGTATAATAATACATTTATTATCCAAATCTCAATTGGGGAAAATAATAATTAATGTTGATGTCAATTTTATCTTCAGTTATAGGTTTGATTCTTCATACTTATTTTCCCATTTTAATTTACCTTTTCTTGGTAAGGGTGGCCATGGGTTCTTCTAAATGATAAATTTCTTGAATGAACCACCTGTAGTACCAAACTAATTGACAGAAACTTAAAAACTCAAACACATTATATGGTAATTCCAAATACAAAATAACATTTACATTCTTCATATCAATATAAAATACCACAATAGGAATCACATGCTTGAAGAAACACACCTCCTGGATCCAAAAGTGACTTTTCAAGAGCATGACATTAATCCAATTTTCATAAAACATACTCAAAATAATAACAAGGTGTCTAGAAAGTGATATCAAGGACCTTGAATATATTAGGATGTTATCTATTAACACAATGATGAAGGACTTCAAGTATGGGAGAAAGATCATATTCATGAGGTCCATGAACATGTATGTATATTTTGTTATACTAAAAGGTATAATAAGATAATCATACAACCCATATCTACTCCTAAATTTTTTCTTCAAAATATCCTAATCCTTGACTCAAAGATGATGGTATCTGAACCATATATCAATATTCATGAACTACTGGTCTCCCCTTGACCGATCAAAAAATTAATCAATCCATGTAAATGGGAACTTATTCTTCATATTATTTGAATTAAACTTCTTGTATCCTATAAAAATCCAAAAAAAAATGATTATCTTTATTAGATAATAATATTTGAACACCCTAAGGAGAAGTTCTCAGTTTGAAATATTTGTCCTCTTCTAGATCCTCAAGTTATTCCATAATCTCTTTCAACTCGGTTTGTACCATATAGTTAGTTGGAACAAATATATACTACACCACATCCACAAGTTCAATTTCAAGCTCAATATACCTTTTTTAGGAAACCTAGAGGAATATTCTTGAAATATGTCTTGGTACAGATATACCATAGTAGGAAAATATGAGGGAGTCATTTTCTATTCAATATAAAGTATTATACCATCCACTTGTTCTGTAATAACTCTAAACTAGCTAGGGTTTGGTCTCATAATTCCTGCTTTATCATCTCACTCATCAGTCAATAGAAAATTCACTCCCTAAATAATATTAAAGGATAACCATCTCTAATAATTTTCAATGTGTTCATGGTAACTAGTAAACCTATCCATACCAAGGATGACATTTAATCTATACATCTCTAGATTTGGGAAATCCCATATATTCTCATAGCCATCAATCAATATGGGGAGTTCTGGGAAAATATTGAGATGATCCACTTTACTTCATAATTTTTCATCAATAGAGAGAAAATTAGAAGGGAATTTAATAGATATGTCAAACCAATCAATAATTTTAGTAGATAGAAATGAATGGAAATCACTTATATGAAACAAAGAGATAAAGAGTGTAGATATAATCAAGACCATACCTCAAATTATTAGAGGTTATTCTTCACAATCAGTCAGAACCTATTCATCTATATAAAATCTATTTGGGTTAGCTCCACGACCTCTCCCCTAAGAATTGTGAGTCACCTAATTCACAAAACACTTGGAATATGAACATGCCACTAAAAATATTGACTCACATCTTGGTGTGGCCTCCTTGATCCCATTTAGGAATCATTCTCACAAAACTACATAAGATTTTTTACCTTGACACACAAGTGAAATTTTATGAGAGTTTTACGAAATTTTTTAGATAATTTCCCTTCCATCCATGATTATAGCACATAAAAGAGCTATCTACCATAGAGGGAGCTAACGAACCATTTTTCTTATCTAACTATCATCTTTCACTATTTTACATGTATTACGATTGCCACATCCTATTTCTAGAAGAGGAAGATGGGGGATCATTATAAAATCCACCAGTTAGTCTACAGAATGTTGAAAGAAGACTTATAATTTTATCTTCCTCCAACCCCATCTCAATAGTAAAATATTTATGAATCACCTCAAAATAAGTATTAAAATAAAAATACCTAATAAAATTCATCAAATAGAGTCAAGAACAATATCAGGCTTCATGTTCTCTAGGCCCCATTCCTAGCTAACAAAGGAGATAAATGACATAGCTCAGTGAATCATATAGAATAATTAGATTCAGAAATCATTCCCTATTGAAGCTCCATAAACACATGAGAATAATCCAAAATTTTCATATATTGTAATAATTTAATCAATAGTTCCTTAATGTTTTACCAAATTATCCCATCACATCTTCCTACTTGATTAATTATTCCCCACCACCACCAATATGGTCACTAAAGCATAGAAGAAATCAGTTTCACCTTTTGATCCTCTAGTGTCTTCACTAATATTATTATTCTCTCAATAATTTCTATCAAGTATTTAATATCCAATGGGACTCCAGTTCCATAAAATGATGGGGGATACTGGAGATGAATTTCATGAGCATTTTTGATAATTGACCTTTGAGATCCTCTACCATATATATGAACTAACCATAAAAGTATGGCATAGATAGGGTTTTTGGCCTAATCTATAATGGAAGCTATAGGATCATGCCCTACAATACCCTCTTATATAGTAGGTATGGAAATAGGGGAATCTTACCTTGTGGGAGAATTCTGATCATATTCCCTTGGTTATTCCATAAGACATTTCTAAGGTGGTATTTTCTAAAATTCAAAAACAAATCAGATAAATGTTCAAATAAATAATATAATAACACTATTTTATTTCCTAAAAGTACGATGAATGAAAAAAATTACATCATGAGGGTCATCCTAAGAGGCTACCCAAAACCACCAGGTACAAACCCCTTAGCCCTACCCAAGGAAAAAGATGATTCTTCAGTACCAACACATTTTTCACAACCATATATACATAATAATAATAGTATTATATGTTTCATGTAACTAAATTTAATAAATAATATACCAACAGGTAAAAAATCACTAATTTCAAAAGTCATTAAATTAATTAAAACCAATATAATTCAAAAGAGAGTAATGCGAAATTTAAATATATGATTTTAATAATGGTGCATGAATGAACCAAAAATCCTATAAATGAAGACCCCAATATCATGGGAATCACCCATGGTGAGATAAATCAATGGTTACAAAGAAAAATAAGAATATAAATCCCACATTCCTAGAAACTCATAGGTAAACTATACAGTGTCAAACTCGCACTAATACATTTTCCCAACCCAAGTACTAACCATCCTATATCCTATCTATCACATCTTTAAAAAAAAGTAAAAACAAATGAAACAAGTGATATAATTCCATTTTTTAACACCCCATTCAAAATTAATGAGTATGGACAAAGTTCCACATAACCTCATGCACACCTCCCCTTTTGAAAAAGGTTAATAAATATTAGTGTTCAAATGAGTTTCATCATGAGGTGACTATGACCTCAGTAAAAAAAATAACTAATAGAGAATACTATATAATAAATGAAAAAATAATTAAAATAATAAGGGAAATAAAAAAATCCATCATAAAACATCATAAAGAAGAAGAGTATCATCCCATACTATAACAATATGATATTCCAATCATATAATACAAACTCAGATAAAGGATCCCCACATATGGAATATCAATTTACTAAAACGGAGGGAAAACTAAGTAAAATGTGAAAAAAAAATCTAATATCTAGAGTCTACTCAAGTATTTCCACCCAGTGTCCTACTGCTACCACTAAATTTCAAAATATAAGGCCCTTTTTCTTAACTGGATCCCTGAACATAAAATCAACATGTCCATTGAAATTCCCAAAAATGTTTTGTAATAAAACTGACAGGACACCACCAATTATCCCTAACATAAGTTCCCAATATACAAAAGTGAATGACATGGCATTAACCAATTCACTATTGAATAATAAGAAATAATACAAGTCTACACTTGTGTAGGGACACTAAATACCATATTTACATGCTTTCAATCCATTCTAGGGGAATGTCATATATAATCCCGACATACTCGGCCAACATTTCATGTATCCATACCAACCTTTAAGGGATAATCACACCCTTATTTAAGGGAAATACCAATTTCGACTCTGTTCACAATTCTGTAGAAAGCCACACACTATGTGTTGACCCAATCTTATATCTCTTCAGAAATCCATTATGCCACCTGTTGACCTAAAATCATGGATCTAGGGAAATAAATCACATTATCCTTCTCCCCCCATAAAGGAGTTTCTACCCCAAACAACTCAACATATTAACTCAATTTTAAGGACAATGAATCTATACATGCAATACAAATTCTATAATAAGGAAATTCATAATAATAACATGTTAAGAAAGAGACATATAGACAACACACAACAGAATGTAAATCATTTCAAGAACATGACTCATGGGATACACATTCTCACCAAAAAATCATATAAAAACCCATTATATATATTATCCATTTGTTAAGGACTACCTACCTCTTGTGCAATGATGTTATGATTTCAAGAATCACCTTCCAATTTAAGTTATATGTTAGTGATCCCTAGATATATAACTATTCCATAATTTCATAACTCTGTGATCATGATCTAGGAAGAAACCCACACTAAATGGGTATAAATATATAATATATACTCATGAAGATATACATTGATCAACAATATAGTTCTGGTAGAAATGTATATATTAACTCTCTAGATCTGGTTACAATATTTATCAATAATAAACAATTCTCTCATTAGATAATGCCATAACTCCTAGATATAACTATGACATCAATGATTTTAGTTTTTTCCAAAGAGAAATAGGAATGATCTAGAAAGATTCAAAAGAAAAAAAGAACAATTACCAAATTCCTTGAATTTTCACAACCTAAAGCATCTAAACTCACTAGAATTATATTTTTAAGGGAGGATAATCACAAAAACAACCACCAGATTCCCTATGTTTTGATATCCCTATGAGTAAAAGAAAAATAAGGATATTCGATGGGGGGTATGTTCAAAACTCTATTTCTATATTAATTAAAACTTTTTTAACAGTTTAGTATCATAGTTTAATAAACTGTTCACTAACCCTATGGGGTTTGCTACTTTTTTGGGAAACCACAACGTTTAGACATATGGTTTTCTAAACCATTATTTTCAAATTTTTCTTGAGGTACATGGTTTTCATGGTAATTCACATAGTTCACTATAACTATGTTCCACACACATTACCAATCCAATAAGACACACTGTTTCCTGGGGTGGACTGCATGGTTTTCCCTAATCGTGATCAAACTATGTACCCCATAAAAGGCCACAACAACTCCCAAAAACCATCTAAAATCTATCTAATAATTTACCCAATAACATCATAACTCAAACAAAATAATATAATAGTTGACATGAAAACATAATGTACCCAAAAAATATAGATTTTTATGACATGATATTTACATTTCAAAAAAAACCATACTATTCTAGAATTATCATCAATGAATATCAAAAAAAAATAATTCCTCTTAGTGAATTGGTGGTCATCATACTGATATTTTCGTTTATCAAATCCAAACCGCTTTCTCTTCTGTAATTTAAATAATTATGAAAATGTTTTTCGTATTTTTTCCCATGATGTAATCAAAATAATTATACAAATGGGAACCTTTGATTTATAGAAAGATACCCTTCTTGGAAATAATTCAATGTCCTCTATCACTCATGTGTAAGAGTCGTCTATCCCACACTTCAATATGAACTACTTTTTTCAGATATATTGATTTCACTAACATATAATTTGAAATCTGTGAGGTGATGATATATATTTTTCTTCCCTTAAACTGTTACCATTAGTAAGATTTCATTTTTCATCATTGAAGGATATAACATAATTATCATCATCATGAGTTAAATTGGATATAATATTAAGGTGAATATGATTTAAATCCCTCAAAAATAACCTATATCTTGTAATAGTCTCTAGAGAATTATTATAAATACCAATAATTTTTTATGCACCATTATTTCTCATCCGAGAATTTATAAAACTACCTATAGTGTAAGAGGACTAGAAATATCATCTCATACCGACTTGGTTGGAGGAACCTAAATAACTCACCCATTTTAAATTTTTTATTACAAGGTTGATCCAATCATCTTGGTAAATAATAAATAGATTTTCATTGATAACTAATATCCAACGAGCCCGTAACCAAGTGGTAAGGGCTTCTACTTGGCATCTAAGAGACCCAGGATCAAAACTGGGTGGAGAAAAATTTCCAAGGTACTGTAGTAGTACTGTAGTAGTCACTGTAGCAGTTACTAGTCGTTACTGTAGTAGACGGAACTATTCACACGATTTGGGCCTTCGGGCCTCTAGTTTGGGCCTACGGGTCACCAGGGCCTTCGGGTCATCAAGGGCCTTCGGGCCACATGGCCTTTGGGTCACGTAGACCATGGAGTAGCCCATTTCACACAGAACAGGCCCTAGAAGGGGATTAGAGTAACAAGGAGTAGCATCCACCAGATGCGGAGCTAACCGGATTGGAAGAATGAGAGGGTATGGCAGCCGCCATTGGGATCAGGCACTGTACATCTTTGTATGGGGCAATGCTTGCTGATCAGCAATGCAAGGTAGGGAGCTAAGAAGATCAATGATTCAAGACTTTGGGGAGGGGAAGTTCTGGTGGGCTGGGCCTACGGGTCATGTAATGGGCATGGTATGCCTCTGGGCCTTTGGGTCATGTACTGTGGGTCATGTCGGGCCTTGTTCCTTGGACCTATGGGTCATGTACGGGTTCCCTTTCAACCCTTAAAAGGGGGATTATTTATAATAAAATAAAAAAGAAGGCCTTCGGGCCATTTGGGCATTGATAACTAGTATATCAAAATTTTGGGTCCTTCCTTCTAGATTCCTTTTCTCTTCCATTTACTTATAACACTATCATATGAAGTGCTCATGCATTTCATAATGGTGGGACATTATGTTGTATATTAATCTAGATTTTAACCCCTTCCTCCTTTTTTATCTTTTTAATGGGGTTACTTTCCTATAATTATTCAATCCTATTTGTTTTTTTCCATATCTTTTTGTGAAAAGAGATTATGATTCTAGAGCATATCCCCCATATTTTATTTGGGATTATTTATTCAACATTTTTTCCTTCGTCATTTTCATGGTGATCTCTCCATCAAGAGCTGAATTACTAATTGAAACAACTATAATAGATTCCTACATATTAGTCGGTAGAATTTATTAGTACTAAAAAAGGTCTCATAAACAAACTACCATTTTTAGTGGGAAAATTAATCTATTTTTGGTTTTTAAACAATATAAATACTATTGGATATGATATTTAATTTAGTTCTAATACTGTAAAAATATTTGGTGTCATGAAAATATGATAATGAATGTATAATTATATATATATATATATATATATATATTATTTTCTACACATGGTATTTGAAATAACGTTGTAAAATTTAAGAGATGATTCAAAGAGAAAATATGAGATTGTGGTAAAGTAAATAATGTGGGGTTTACCTTAGGCACTATCAAAATTCCAATTTGATTAGGCCCATTAACATTGAACGGTTATTGGTGGATTGAATTAAATTAATTAAAAAATTAATTAAATTATTTAATTATTTATCAAACCTAGTGATTTCCTATTTTACCCATGATTTAGAACATATAAATGGTTAACCATATACCCCGGATAGACTTGAGTGCAGATGTGGTAGAGATCTTGGAGTGGGATAAGAGAATTAGAGGATTGATGAATAACTTCACAGGATTATTAATGATGTTAGTGGGAATAAAATTTTCACTAATGATCTATCTTGCTTTGAGGTATGACCTCATTATTTTTGGATTTTATCCATTCATTTTTATTTTAAAAAAATGTTTAATCAATTTCTACCATCTTATCAAATTGAGTGTGGCCCCATTAACTTATATTTTTTATCGCCATATTTTAATATTATTTAATCTAGAAATTTCATTATTCAACCCTATTTATACTTGTTTTTTTAAACATATTTTGGGGCTTGTATTTTTATGGACATTGTATTTGTTAAATTAATTGTCTTCATGGATTTATCCCACCTTGATTCATTTATTAGTTTTTATCAAAGATTGTTAAATGATTTGAATAATAATTTTCTCACTCGAATCACAATAAAATATTGGAGAATATTTGATGTATTGTAATCATTGATGGGAACCTTGAAAAAATAGAGAATCATTGAGTTATAGTGGAATCTTGAGCTGAAAATGGAAGTGATCAATTTTTCAAGAGAATATATACAAGGGTGACAAAATGTAATGTAAAATTTAGTTTCCAATGATTAGTATCTAGAAATTAAGCTCCAATTTTTTATTTTCTATGATTGATGTGGTTGAATAAGATTTGGGAATTTTATGGGGTGGGAATGGTGGTTTTTGAAAAAAACATAGAGCTAGAATTGAATTTTGTTTGAAAAACATAACGAAATGACATGTAGCTTGGTAGAGCACACATCATGTACTTTAGGGTTATATTGGCTAGAGTTTTAGTCTAAGATAAATATCACAATACACATGATTAACTCACATGTTGTGTTAACCTAATATTGTTTCTTATTTTATAAAGTGAGTACATGCCCAGGTGGTTGTTTAGCCTCACACACCATGTGGGATAGGACTACACACTGTGTATCTTGAACTCACATGGAACCCGAGGATGTGGTACATTATGAGTACCACCTCATGCCCCAACCACCATGTATGAAAACCTATAATCCATGTGTGTTTAATCATACACATCATTTGGGGCGTTTTTGTACAACTAAACTACTATCTTGGGATACACACCATGTACCTTAAGGTATACACCATGTATTACTTCCAAATCCACCTCCTAGTTATGTCTACCCATTCAGAATTGATTTTGGACACACTAGTAGTCCAACATTAGATATTTTATATATATAACATGATGGTTTCTTTTTATTTGATATTTGAGATATATCATAATATAGTGTGAGATGTTGTTTCTCTTTAACAATAGTAATTTGGTGACCAGATTCATGATTTATTCTAAGAACAATATTATGGTTGGTATTCACCTCATTAGTATGATCATGTAATGTAATGGGTCCTTGGCTACCTATTTATATATTGTTTTGGTACTCCCCCCATCCAAACACACTTAGGGAATGGGTTCTCTATATGTAGTGTATGTAATCCACCACGTTAAAGATCAGGTGGGGAGAGGGTCCTCTACCACGGGTGTACTCCCTTAACCATTATATATTCCACAGAAAAGTGTTGGTCCCCCACTAAAAATATGAATATGTTACAATAATTATTTTATTTGTTGGTTTGGGTTTATAGAGTTTGAGTGGATTCTACTAATAGTTCGATATGATGATCGAGACCTCTCCCATCATCTTGATTTTCAATTTTAGAATATCTATGATTCTCTTATTATTTCTCCCTGATTTATATTTATGATCTGATAGATCTCTTTTTCTTCATTATTTTTTTGGAGTGTCATACTATATATGAATATACTCACCCCAACATCAGTATCATTCCAAAAATTATTATATCTTATGAAGATGAAAACCAATACTATGGGGGTCCTGGTAGACTAAGTTTTAACATAACAAAGCAATACTTGGTGGTGGTGTTGACTTAATAGGTGATGGAGTTTGGGATAGTGTGTTGGTACATTCCTTCTAACCGGTTATTGGATGGGATTACCTTTCTTTTAGAAATTTATTTTTCCCTTTTTGATTTAGATTTATGTTTTACTATTCAACTATGAATCCTTTAGGTTGTGGCATGCATTTATTACATTTATCAAATTATTTTAGTTATAGCTTTCATTATTGTGGTATGTATATAGGTGTGTGCTGAGTATAGGTATTTTAGGATAAAGCCTCTCATTTGAGAGTTAAACCTACTCAGTGCCAGTCACCAACCATTGGCCTATTAGAGGTGGGAATGGTATAAAACACTTAATCTATAACCATCCAAGATAGAAATGGTTGGTTGGGTTATGTTAGAGTGGTATTAGAGCTATGTTGTCATAGGGAAAGAGTTTAGAGATAACAAATATGTGAGTATTGGTTTGGGATTTAGGGAAATGATGTTATTGTGTCTTCAGTTCATCTCTCAGTTCAAGAGCCACAATGATTGTATGTTAGTATAAATATCCATAAAATTGTACATTTATATCCTTCTTTTCAACATGGTTCAATAAGACCCATGTTAATGGAAAATAATGGTACATGCATCATATAAGAATGAGTTATTGATTTTCCATGTCCTTCTTGAGTAACTCCCCAAATATGCTCTTTTGAAAATGGTTTGTCTTGCTAAATTACTGGATACCAACATTTATAAAAGAAGCTAGTATCTTTATTCTAGTTTATTTTTATGACTAATTTAGTGAAAAGGCCATTATTCAGGAACTGTTTCCTAATTTTTTTCCTCTAGGAGGGTATAGAGTGGTGTGAATACCCTTTAAAAAAATACTAATAAATAAATATCAATCCTAATATAAAATTATTTTAAAAAATACCCACATACTTTGGGGTCTTAGGGGTCTCCTCAATGGGTGACACACAACATCACTGGATCTGGATACTAGGCGGGAGTGGAGAGGTTTCAGATGAAAGGACTCCAGTTATTAGGATATGAAAATTGATATGTTGTTGGTCAGAGGGGGAGGAGAGGGGGATATTTCAGGTGGGGGAAGTGTGGTTGGGTGGGGGTGTAACGATAGTGTAGTGAAGAAGGGGATTGTGGTGGGTTAGGGATCTCATAAAAAAGAGAATTTTAATACTACAGTGGGTCAAACACAAAGGATAGGTGAGTGGGGAAAGGTATGTGAAGTGATGGAATAGAGGTTAGGGTTGAGAATGGAAGAGGAAAGGTGAAATTTGGGGTGGAGTGTGGTTTTTCCCCTACTCATCATGTTGTCTAAACCTAGGGGCTCATTTGGATTGCCTATGGGATGACCCTATTTAGCATCTTTCCTTATGGGTTGATCTAACTATTATTATTTCTATTTATTCCTATTTTTCATTTAGGTAGTCCTACTGGATATGTATATCCTCCCCCATACAAGAGATTTTCTAGCATGTGTTATGTATTATGAAGATGAAAAATAAATCATTGGTGACCTTAGTGGACCTGGTTGTGGTATATTATAGTTGGTCTCGGTGATAACCATGTTTGGCCATTGACTGTGGAGATTGAGAAACAGACTCTCAAAATGTTTCATTGTTTCTTTTTGTTTTCAGGTTCAGAACTCATTTCTGGTACGATGTGTATTTTGATCCTTTCTATCTTTCTCATTACATTTCTTTACATTGATGTATTTCTTATAGGTTTTTGTATTCATGATTTACAATCTAGATGTTTTTGCCTTTTATTATTTCCCTACACTATTGAATGGTGTTGCTTGTGTGTGTATGCATAGTTAGTTTGGCTAAGGCCTCATGTTTTATACTTCAACTATGTGTCAACCGGTTCCCTTGGATAATTTCATTATAACTGGTTTTCCAAAATAATTCAATCAAACTTCATGATAAACATCATTTTATAAAAATATTGTCATGCCAATACCATAGAGACTTTGAAAATCCATTTTATATAAAATCACATAAGATGATGAATGATGTGGCATTATTTTATCACACTTTTACACATCTATTTTAGTGAAATAAATGGTGTTTCAATATAAAATCAAAATTGTAATTGAGAATTTTTTTAATATGGAAAAAATCAGGTTAAATTTGTCATTCATTTAATAGTTTAATATAAATTTCTATTTTTGGGTGATTAATTGATTAAAATATTGTGTGTGAATTTTTTATATCATTTGTGAAGAATTTCAATTGAAAATTTCAATTCTGATGAATTTGGAATTTCTTTGGGATGATGTAATGAAAACCATAAAAATTGTTTGAGTGACTATACCAATGATAAATCGGTTGCATGACCATTCTAATAGACCATAAGAAGAAATCTAAAAAAATCAATATCACCATTCTACCATGTGTAAACCCAATTTATCACACTACTAAAGGGAATAATTGAATGTTTGAAAGGTGATGTTGTGGGTTCTCTCAAATGATGTTTGATTTTTGGGTACTTAGGTGCAGGAGAGTGGCTAACCAATGTCATCTATCAAAGAAGGAAGTAATTTAAAAACTTATTAAAGGTATTTTGAAAATTAAATAAAAGTTATGAAAAAAATACATATAAGGATGTGGGGTTTCCATTTATATATCTATAAGAATTATAGAAGAAGAAGATTGTATTTTTTTTTGAAATGTGACTGAAAAAACGCAACAAGGATATGTTTTTTATAAAATATTTTAAAAAGAATAAGCGATATTTCTATACCTCTACATTTAATATTTAATAATTTTCATTTAAATTAATATACACTCAATTTTTTCCCCTAATATATTAACCCTCAAACTCTATAAGAGTAAATTAACCACAAAGATGATATTAATTAAACCATAGGCTAGCTTTAGAACATGCAATCACAAAACCATACATTGATTGATGTTCTAAGGATAGATTATGGTTATTGGTAAATTAGGGAATATATTCACTCTATAAATGAGGATTAATTTGTCTTATGTGTTATATTTGAACTCCAAAAAATTTCCCTGTGTGGTTTTATATTACCGATTAAGATCACGCTCTCACAATTCACACCATACTCAACCTCACATCTTTTGTGTTAATTGTTCAATTTCATGGTTAGTTTCATTTAAATTAAAAAAATTAAATGTATTATTAATTTAATTAAAATATATTATTTATTGAAAATAAATGAATGAATATGTTAATATATAGATCGTTTACTAAAAATGACTACCCTTTAATGGGTCGTGTCTTCATGGTAAAAATGTATTTCATGTTAAAAGGTTTAGAAAGGGTATAACCCAATATCATTTTTACTCATGTTTTCTAACCCAAATAGGATGAGTAAAGAATAATATTATTGAACAAAATATAAGAAAACATAACAAATAAAAGAATAACTAAGTGTTTTATTATTAAAACACAAACATTACAACGCAAAGAAGCAGAAGAAGGCTTCGATGAAGGGATCCTTGCTTCAAGAGATACCCTTATTGAAATTCGTAGATAATTGGATTAGAACCTCTTATTCTCTTCCCTAAACTTACTAATTCATGTCCCAACACCTCCAAATGAGAAAAATAAATATTTATAGATTGGAGGGTAGGATATTCTACAAGTTATTTCAAGTGTAAATGGGGAAATTCGGCCAAATATTTTATGCCATGTTGCACTGACTATTCGACATCAAAAACATGATAACTGGATATTATTACATGTGTATGATTTGTGATATATAAGTTCCTATAGTTTATACCCAAATTTAATTCCATTAAAATAATGGATGAAGATGTTATGGCCCAAATACTAAAGTGGTGTCCAATCTAGAGGGTTCAGCCCATCTTTGACTTCATGTCCCATTTACTCCAAACAAATTCATGATTTAGCTTTATTGTCCTGAAAAAAGATGTATCATGTTGATGAGAAAGACGTTTATAAAATTTTAATCTCTAATAATTCAAATAACATTATTTATGTATGAAATACAATAATGAGTTTTAAAAGGAAAAAATGGACTTTTTATCAAATATGAAAATGAATGATCTAATCCCAAATATTTGATAAATGAACATGTTTAACACAATGTGAAGAAATTATATCATTTATTATCAATTAAATATTCAATAAAAATTTGTTTTATCAACTCCCCCACACATACCCTTTTTCACTCCTAGAAAAAACCACATATCATGTATTCTAGTAAATTGGGACAAGATATGCATGTTCAAACTCCTCAATCCTCGGCGAAAATATAGGAAAAGTAATAATCTCATCAAAAAGTCAATATCAATAAATTTGAAAGAAATTTTCTCATAAATTTTCTCAAAATAAAATCCAGTGAGATAATGACAGTAATCATAGAAAAACAAGTTATAATCTCACATGATATTAATTCCCCATGTGTGTGTGTGCCAAAAATTTCAAGATCATATTTCTACCCATTATGTAGTATATTTAGATCAATTAAAACAATTTTATTACCTAGTTTAATTCACTGAACATGTTATAAACTTTGTTTCAATTATATTTCAAGACCCAGTCACTTAATTATTCTTGAAATTAAAATGTTAATCTCTTGATATAGATATCCCCATGTTTTGTACATTTCATCACTCACCACATTTATCATTATTGTTTTTTTTAAGTTACATTGGTAAAATATATAACACTCACCTTTGAACCCTCTTTTGATCTCCCCAAAACACTAATTGAAATAGTTATAATAAGATCAAAGGTTGAGGAAGAGTGTGGTTTAACTTTCCTAAGAAACAACCCATATTTTTGAGTTTTTATTTATATTTATTTATTGTTTTTTCTTTTTGAGGGAATAAAATAGTTGGATAATAGGTACACACACATAGGTTAATTTGGTATATTAATGAAATTTATTAGAATAGAAACTAATGTATAGACCAACTAGTGATATAAGATTATTTTTACATAACTTGGATTTACCTTCAATTGAGTAGATAAAATTTCAAAAGTCCCGGCCATATGAAAATTTGACTGGTGGAATCAATGAAATAATTTACCATGAATATATATCTCTAATAATGGTGTCAAAATTGAAAAGTTTATATAATGACACAACTAATCATATCATCAATTACTTCCATTTTTACAAAAATCAAACCTTGATGATGAAATCATGCCCATTATTATCATACTACCAATAAATTAGGAAAGCATGAATTTTTTCATATGTTCCACATGTAAATGAGAATACTACATGATATGTTTTTTTTATTTTTATTTTTTAAAAATTAATAGAAAAACTAATAGGAAACACACACAAAGAACTAAAATTAAAAAATATTAAATAGATACTCCAAAATGTTATCCCCTCCCCCACATTTAAAATATTACATTTTAATCAATGTGAACCCATGAGATGATATGTGATCATGAAATTTATAATTTTGAATAGGAAAACCAATATAAAATTGAAATGGTTAGGAACAACCTGATATTCTCATGTGATGATGCGGTTTTGTAGTGTGATTAAATAAACTGGATTGGTAAGAAGACTCTCAATATATTGTTTCAAACATTTACCATTTACTATAAATATTCTTCTAGTGTTCTCTTGTGTGATATACATTACACCATGAGGGAAATCATTAGATACATCATAAGTACCTAACCATCTGGAACAAAACATACCGAGCCTTAGATTCAGTCATGAACTCTAGAGTAGAACTTTCTCTCTAACATGAAACTATATTTTTTGGTTCATTTTGTCATTAGATGCTTTTGATCTTACCTTTTAGAGCCTTGAGTTCTCATATGAAGATAATTGAATCTCTTTAAGCTCTTGAATTTACAGCTTCCATTGAATTCATACTTTCTCTATATCCATGTTGCATTTATTTACATCTCAATATGCATGATTCTTGACTTCCATGGATAGATGATAGGATTTCCCAAAAACAATCCGAAATAGGGGCATACCAATAAGAGTTTTACATTCCATCTTATAATCCCAAAGTGCATCATCCAAGCTCTTGCTCTAATCCTTCCTATTCGGCTGCATAGTTTTGTCCAAAAAATTTTTCAACTCCTAATTTGAAACCTCAATCTGAAAATTTGTATGGGGTGGTATGGTGTTGATGTTTTGTGTGTTACCCCATACTTTATATGTAGGGAATCCAAATTACAATTGAAAAATTGTTTCCCCTGATCACTAATGATAGCCGTTGGATATCCAAACCTAAAAAAACTATGCCTTAAAAAATTAGACTATAACATGAGAATCATTAGTCCTAGTGACCTTAACCTCCAACTATTTTCTCACATAATCAACAAAAACCAAAATATACAAAAAAACAAATGAACTGAGAAAAGTACTCATTAAATCAATTCCCAAAACATAAAAAATATCAAAAAATATTATGGTATATTGGGGCATCTCATGTATTTAAGAAATATTTCCAGTGTGTTATAAATGTGAGCATAAATTACAAAACACATGAGCATCATTGAATATTCTAGGATAATATAAACTAGAGTATAAGACATTCCTAGAAATTCATCGGGGTCCAAAGTTTCTTCTATATGAAGTTGTATGATAGAAATGAAAAATAGACTCAAACTCAAGATTAGGAATACACCTCATAATAACTTGATCACTACACATTTTCCATAGGTAGGGATCATCCCACACATAAAACCAAGATTCACTCATTAATTTTTGGAATTGATGTTTATTTAAATTTATAGGAATTTTAGAGGCAAAAAGTTAGAAAACTAAATTAGCATACCAAAGATGTGTACCTAATAGTGAATAAAGATGATAATTGAGGAAAGTGTCCCAAAGTGGTACCTATTCAATGGTGTCATCCTATAGTGTGTGAGTAATCCCACTCAAGTGATTTACCACCAGGTTATCTAACCCCTTTTTTTCCTTTATCTCAATATAAAAAAAATTCTTAAGGTGTATCCATCGGATGAGTTTGGGATTTACATATGACATCTTCAAGAGGTACCTCAGAGTTGCACGGTCAGAAATAAAAACTACTTTAGAGCCCAATAAATATGAAAGAAAATTATATAATGAAAATATGATGAAAATAAACTCATTTTCCATGGTTGTGAATTTTGATTGGGCTTAATTCAATGTCTTCAATGCATATGAAAACACGTGTGAACATCCCTCCACCCTCTATGATAAGACAACTCCAACTGCGATGTTTGAAGCATCACAGATAAGGTTAAATGTATTGTCCCACAATGGGTGATGTATGATTAGTGGAGGTATCAAATTTTTTTTATATTTTCAAAGGAAACCATATTAAAATATCCAAACACAAAATTAGAATATTTTAAAGTAATCACAATAATGGAATAAAAATATTTCAAAAATATTTTATAAAGTGCCGATAAAATTCTACATGCCCTAGGAAGTATCTAACATCACGCACACATGAAAAATAGGGTAAGGATAAAATAAAATATACCTTATACTTATAAGCCACTATCCCATGTTTTGAAACTACATTCCCTAAGACAATTCCTTGCTCAACCAAAAAATGACACTTTTCAAAGTTCAAGACCCGATTCTTCTCAATAAACAAACAACACATTTCCAAAACTAAAGATACATTCATCAAATGAAGATCTATACACTATAAAATCATCCATAAATACCTCCATGAATTTCTCAATAAAATCTAAAAAAATACACCCCATGAATATTTGAAAGGTAACTGGGGAATTGAAATGTCCAAATAGCATCCTTTGGTAGGAAAATGTACCAAATGGACATGTGAATATTGTCATATCATGATCCTTCAGAGCAATATGAACATGAAAATATCCATAAAATCCAGCTAAGAAACAATAGTATGTTTTCTTAGCTAGCCTATTAAGAATTTGATTAATAAATGGGAGTGGAAAATGGTCTTTTAGAGTGGATTGATTTAGTTTACCATAATCAATAAACACACACCTATTATTTTTCACCCTCATTGGAACTAACTCATATCTATCATTTTTATCAATAGTAACACCACTTTTCTTAGGCACAACCTGAATAGGACTCACCTAATGGAAATTTTAAATGGGTTAAATTATACCTTCCTTGATCAGTTTTTCAAATTCTTTTTTAAAAACTTCCAGAAGAGTTGGATTCAGTCTTATTTATGTCTACCTAATCATCATATCCACGTCCTCCAAAATAATCCTATGCATGTAAATGGATGGGCTAATACCTGTTATGTCATCCAAGGTCCACCAAATTTCCATAATGTTCTCTCTCAAACGATTCAAAAGTTTTTCTTCATGTTCAAAACGGAGATTGTTATAAATTATAAAATGTATTCTGTCACCACTCAAAAATTATGAGTATTTTAGATTTAGTGGAAATGGATTGAGTTCTAGTCTAGGGGTGATATATGGATTGATACATTTAATGAGATGAAAGTTGTGAACAATAAACATCAGTATCAGAATATATATAATCAAAATCAAAGAATAAAGCATTAAATTCGTTATCATAATCAACAGCCATATCATAATCAGATATCACCTGATCAAAATCAGAATATGTATCCACATTAAATTCAAATCCAATAGAGTTTTGTTCATTAGAAAAATGAAAGGAATTGATCTTATCCATCAAACTAGAACCAATGCACATAAATCTATAAGTATAAGATAATAAAAAACCATGTTTTTTTTATTTGGTGGTTCAAAATGGGAGATAATAAAAGAATAATGGTCCTATTAAGGGTACTTCAGGGATTCCATAACATTAAATATCACAACTTCATATCCTAAATCCATGGAAAGTGTACCCTCATGGAAATTTATGATTGTTTTTTTAGTTCTGAGGAAGGGACTACCTTTGATAATGGGAGCATGATATTTTACCTGATCATCCTCCTTGTTAAGAACATAGAAATCTATAGGAAAGATCATGTATCTTAGATAAACAAGTATATCCTCAAGGACTCCTTATGGATGTGTTCTAGCTATGTTCTCCAACTACACCACAACTCTCATAGGATTAAACTCACCAACTTGTAAATAAAGTAATACGAAGTGATTTATAACATTTATATATGCTCATAAATCACATAAAGCATCAGTGAAGTGTAACTCCCCTATGGTGTACGGTATGGTGATTGTACCCAGATCCTTGCACTTTGTTGGCATTACCTGACTTTGTGTAATGAGCGCTGACCCATTCCATCCAAGATTGATCCTCTCATTTCAATTGAGCCCTTTTTGATTGGTAAAATTTCTTTTTAAGAATTTTAAATATCTTGGTATTTTCTTAATGGATTCAACATGGGGATGTTTTTGTCCACAAACTTGAATGTGTCCAAAACCTCTTTTGAAATAACCTCTTCATCCATCTTGTTGGTTTGAACAACACTATTTGTAAAAGTAATGTGTTTATTAGTAACATCCACAATAATTTTCTTACCTTTATATTTTTCCTTGAGTTTCTCATCAATTGGTATAGAATGGGTCTTGTCTAGGGTTGAGGAGAATCTCGATGGAATGATAGGTGAAAATGTATCAATTAATTTCTTCCCACTTCTCAGTGTGATGCCAATGAAATTCCCCATGGGATTTGGAGTAGGTTGGGAAGGAATATTTCCTATGTTCTTACTTAACTGTTCTTGTAGGGTAGTTGAAATCTGGACCATTTGCATCTTCAACTCCCTCAACTTAGAACCTTGACTCTTCATCTCATTATATTGATTAAGAATAATTTGTTTCAAAATAATTTTACTATTTAAATATACCTTTTTTTAGAATCACTTGTTGTTGAATTGTTTATACATGAGCTTAAAATCTCCTTTGGGTTATTTGGAAACTTTGTTGGTAAGGTACAGGTTGCTGGTAGTTTTATTGAAAAGGGGACCTCTGCTGTTGTCCAGATTCATAACTTGTATCTTATTGATCCTTCCACACTTTGTTTTATATTGGATAAAAGGAATATTACTTCTTCCTGGGATGTGGTTGTTATTGCTATTGATATGGTCTTCCTAGGAATACCTCTGAAAAGTCATCTAACTCTTTTAGTTGGGGCCAACAATCAGTTGGGTGATTTTTTTTAGTGAAAATTCCATAAGGCTTTGTTGGAGAGGAATGGAATGTATTTTGATCCAAATAAATATTTCTCACTATAGTGGTCAATTATTCCAACTTAGTATCAATTAAAATATTTTCAAGAGAAGAAGGACTTACCTGATTTACTTCTCCAACATGTGATGTACCTCGATCTTCAAATTGTTTATATTTTTTAGTTTATGAAATAAATATATGAGAAATAAAATGAAAATAGAGAAAAATTAACCATAATAAAAAATAATATATTTTTTAGTTGATGGCCCAAAAAATGAGAAGATGATGAAGAAGAATGATAAAAAACGTGAGAAAGGGGAAAGGAGAAAGAAAAAAGAGAATAAAATAATAACATGAAAATAAAAAAAAACCTTTAATTGGATGGATAAATTACTTTTCTCTTTAATAAAGAAACCAATTTTGAAGGCGTTGTCGTGGGATCTCTCAAATGAGGTGTGATTTTTGGATACGTTTGTGTGGTAACGTGGTTGACCAAGGTCATCTCTCAAAATAGGAAGTTATTTAAAAACTTATTAAAGGTGAATTGAAATTAAATAAAAGGGAAGAAAAAACTACTTAATACGATGGGAGTTTATTTAATAAATATTGAAGATGTATACAGAAATAATATTGTATTTTTTTTTTCAAATTTGACTAGAAAAACGCAACGAGAATATGTATTTTTAGAAAATATTTTTAAAATTAGTAATTGATCTAACTCTACCAATTCATTTAACCATTAATAATTATCCATTTAATTAATATCCATTTAATTATAAGCCCCAAATTTTTTTAACCCTCAAACCCTAAGGTATTTTACTTAACCACAAATATAAAATTAATTAAACCAAAGGATAGCTTTAGAATATGAAATCGCAACACCCTGCTTTGATTAATGTTATAAGTATAGATTAAGGTAAGTGGTAAATTAGATCACATATCAACTAAATAAATGAGTATTAATTGAGTTTAATGATTATATTATAACTATAAAAATATATCTTGTGTACTTTTATATTACTGATTAATGTCTCACTCTCACAATTCACACAATACTTGACCTCATGTGTATTTTGTTAATTGTTAAATTTATTACATAGTTTCATTTAAATTGAAAACAAGACTAATATATCATATTAATTAAATTAAATTATCTCATTGATTCAAAATAAATTAATGAAGAAGTAAATAGGTAGACTATAAACTAAAAATAACTACTCTTTCATGGGTGGTGCAGTCTTCATAGAAATGTATTGCATGTGAAAGGTTTTAGAAAGGGTATAACCCAATATCATATCTAATACTGATTTACAACCCAAATAGGATGAGTAAATAAAAATATAATTGAACAAAATAAAATAAAATAGAAGAAATAAAATAGTAACTAAGATGTTTATTATGCAAACAC
The DNA here is from genome assembly GCA_963277665.1 of Viscum album. NCBI lineage: Eukaryota > Viridiplantae > Streptophyta > Magnoliopsida > Santalales > Viscaceae > Viscum > Viscum album. The sequence goes on from OY728166.1 coordinate 492,472,165, forward strand.
AAACATTACAACGCGAAGAAGAAGAAGGATTTGATGAATGGATCCTTGCTTCAAGAGCTTCCATTATGTAAATGCTTGCATAATTAGAGTTCAACTACTTCTCATCTTCCATAAACTTCCTAATTAATTTTTTATTCCCTCCAAATGAGAAAAACACATATTTATAGAGTATATGGGAGGCTATATTACAACTGGTTTCAAGTTTGAATGGGGAAATTATACCAAATATTTTAATCTAGGTTGCAATGACTATTTGGCATAGAGAAACATGAAATGGTTGTTATTACAGAATGATTATTTGTGAAAAAAATTATTCTATAGCTTCTCCCCAAATTTGGGGACAATTAAATAACATATGAAGAAATTATTGCCCAAATACTAATGTGGTGTCCAATCTTGTGGGTCCATCCCATCTTTGACTTCATGGCCCTTTTACTCCAACCAATGCACAATTTCTCTCCATTTTCCAGAATAAAATTTGTATCACATTGAGAGAGTAACACATTTACAAAATTTTATGTTCAAATAATAAAAATAAAAATATTTATGTATGAAATAAATATAGTGAATTTTAAAATGGAAAAATTGGAGTTTCAATAAAATTTTCCAATGAATGATCTAATACCAAATATTCTGTAAAAAAACATGTTTATCACAATGTTAGGATATTATATCATTTATTATAAACAAAATATTCAATAAAATTGTGTTGTATCAATGTTAAAATTGAAATACCATCACTCAATGCGATTAGACCTTTTTTTATCGACCACAAATTTGAAAAATAGAAAAATGAAGAGATGCCAGCCATATATAAAAAAAGGGGAAGAATAATTCCCTATATCATGGTCAATCATCCTAATCAAAATATCCCATATTTCCACAAGAACATAATCCCCATTCATTCTCACCAAACACTTTTGATGTTGCATGCCACCAAGACACACCTGAACTGGACCTCTACGACCTCCATTAAGGATCAATCGGGTTGGAAGAGTATCATGTAACAACCCAGGATTCTATCAATAAAATTTCCATTATTATAATTATTAAAATATTATGAATCAAATAATTAATAACATATATAATAAAATAAAATCATTATAAATGATGAGTTAATGAAATAATTATTATTTATAGAAATTAAGGAACCTAAACCAATAGAATAGTACCATGACCTTTGGAATATAAATATAACCTTTAGGAATAGTACTCTGGCCAATAGAAAGATAATAAAACCTATGAAAGTATAAATAATATTTATATATCCCATAAATGAAAATATGATATATTTATATCATGCTATAAATAAATAAATGTTTTGAAAATGATAATCTAAGTATTGGTATTTTTATGAGACATATATGTTTATTTACAATTTTATAATTAATATAATGATTTAAAATAAAATTTACTTTCACAAAATAGATTCATAAATTAATATTTTTTTGTATAATTATTATAAAAAATTATGAGACCTTAATTAATTTTTTAAAGTGTTATAAAATCAGTTATAATTTTAAAATTGGTATTTTTTGAAATAATGATGATTTTAAATAAAAATTAAATTTATCATATTTAGAATTTTTTTGTAAAATGGAGTCCACTTTTGAATTATACATGTCAAAAAATTATAAGGGTGAATTATTTGTATTTTTCTAAAATAGTTGAATTTTTGGTGAATAGTGAAATACAGTGATTAAGGTATAAGCTAAATACATGAATTATTGGGTCATGGTTGATGTATTTCTGATGTAAGTACAATTGGTTCAAACACACACACACAAGTTACTGCATTTATTTACAAGAACCAACACTATTCATAGTATTTTTCTAAATAATAAACAAATGAATAAAAAAACACCCCTCTCCTCAACTATTAATACCACCCCTCACCACCTCTTCTCCTCACACATTAAAATTATTGAATCTTTTAAAAATTATTCCCAATCCTCTTAAAAATCACCCCCCCCCCATTTCCAGGATCCTTTGGCCTCAAAAAAATACCAAACCCAATTCCCCCAAGGAGGTCCTCAAGGGGAATACTTCAAGAGGTAAAAAACTCTTTGCATTTCTTTTAATTTATTTTCAATTTATTTTATTTTCTTATTCTCTCCTCACATACACTTATAAAAGAACAATGATAAATATACTATCTTATATATACTATAATTATATTATGTTAATTGAAAAATTCATCATCAATTCATTTCCCCTCACCTTTGGTTCTAAAATTGAAAACATTGTCCGTAATGGGTTGATTTATCACATTCAAGGACGATGCGCTTTCAATTTCCATTACCGCCATAAAGGATGGTTATAAAACAATTATTATGGTAAAAAATAATTATAATATATGTCTTATGACTTATTTAATATTCTGTAACCAGTATATGTACATAATATTTATTAATAAAACAAAACTAGTACGTGATGACAGAAAAAATGCCAAAATAATCTAAATGGTTATCATCAAAATTTTATTTAATAAATCATCCTCACATGTGAAAAAAATGATATGTAAGACCATTAAATATTCTAGAAGTTCATTTATAACATATAATTCCAATTCAAGAAGGAAATTATAATTTTACATGATCTTTATTACACGTAAACAAGTGAACCAGTCATGAAAACCAATGAAACGAACACTCTCAGACAATGAATTTGTATCTTATAACTCATCAGAAATGTCAGGACTAAACTTAATAAAATTATTAGAAATAAATAAATTTAGAAAATGTTTTTAATTAATTAATTATTATATTTAATTAGATCATATAGGATATTTTGATCATGTGTAGAACTGTTTCATACATGAAGTAACAGATTTTTTCCAAACCTCCATTTTTCTATCAGGTTATGCTTTCTCTCCCTTTATCCAAATTTAATTCTAGATTATTCTTATTTAATCATCCTAAATTATTTTTTTATGTTCAATACATATGTAACTAGATCATTTTTTTCTATTTTATGGGGAAATACGTGTTTAATAATTTTCCCTTCTTAATTCCTTCCAGTAAGCAATCCCGATTAAAGGGAACTTCATGATTTATTACTCACTTTCAAGTGATATCCATAATATTATTTAAGCCATCATTATTTTTCAAAAATCACTCATTTTATCCTGAAAAACTATCTAGGTTCATTTTTGGTTTCATATAGACAATTTTTCCTTTTCTTGTTTTAATGAATCATTAAAATTTTCCCTGAGACTATCCTAAAGAGGCTCATTTTGAATGTTTCTTAAACACTCTTTTTATATGTTTTGTCATTAGTTTGATTTTTAGTAATCATATTTTATGTCTATTTTTCTTTATGAATTTCCATATATGATTTGAATACAATATTTCATAGAAACATTTATGATACACATATTTTTTTCTTATGACATGTTTACTATAGCATCCTTCCATTTTATTACATAAATTTACATTAAATTTTATAAACAAAGGATATTTTAATGTTTTGTTTCCGGAGAAAAAGATACATAAAACTTGAAAACATAACAGCTTATTATATTCCAGTTTAATATATTCATAAAGTTCCATCTGAAATAAATTTATTACATATCATAACTTTGGGACATACATTACAGGAAAGGGTGACCAATATGGTTAGTTAGGGAAAACAAGGGAAATTTTTTACATGTGATCTTGAGGAAATTCAATAAGAAGATGAAGAGTATCATTATGGAATGAAAAATAGAACATGAGTCATACCATAAATAAAAGAACCAAATTCATAACTTTGATATTTGGATAAAAAATTTATTTTAGACTTTCATAAGCATATCACCATGGTTTGTCTCTAAGGTGTCATTAAAATTACTAAGGTTATTCACTAAGATATCATAAAACTTATCATCTTTGAGATTAAATTATTTACCCAATTCATTGAAGAAATATCATCATGAACATTTAATATGTGTTAATTTTCATGTGATATAGATATATCATAATCAAACATCCCATAAATAACCCATGGAAAATAAAAGAAATGGGTTTCTTACCAAAATCATGATGTTTTAAAAAGTGATTAAAACATGATCATTATTTCATTTATAACCCATGTAAATGGAATGAGGGTTTTATGTTTGTAAATTACAGAATAAAAAATCATTTTTAGATATTTTTTAATACACCTAGAAATGAAAGAGTTCTGGGTATTCACAGAAATAAAATAAATTTATTTCTTGATAAAAAGAGAGATATTTTGAGAAGAAAATTTTGCAACATAATGGGAATGAAACATGGTTTTAGAAACCATAAAAAAAAGCAGTAACAAGGGTATAACATTTATAAAATAATATTAATACAATAATGTGATATAATAAATTGTACATAAGAACATAGTATATGAATTTGTAAGACATACCACATAAATAGGGAACTTGAAAGGAAAATAGAATTTGTGATTTCCCTTACCTTGAAGAGTAACTCATAAAACTCAATGATTGGGACCTTGGGGGCTTTATTAAACCTTTTTTAATCTCATGGGGATTAAAAAATATTATATATTTATGTAGGATGAATTTTTAGTAATTTAAATGGAGAAATGGGTGGGTATTTATAGTAAAAGGGGGGGATTTGTTTTAAATTTTCCTTGGACACATATGAAGTGGTAAATTAAAAACCATGAAATTTCCCATGGTATAGGGAAAATGGGACAAATATTATGTTATTATAATTAAAAAGAGTTTACCTGAATTTAATATTACATATTACATCATTAAAATTCCATTAAACAAACTGAAAAACTCAAACTATATTTTTACTATTCAAAAAAAAATAAAATATTCTTGAAAATTATAACAAATTCTCCCAAACTAATTTCTATATGAATATTTATAAAAAAAAATGTTTATTTTGTCATAATAATTCTCTATTTATGATAAATTTAACTTTCAAATATAAAAATTCGTATTTATTAAAAATAATAGCAGATAGAAAATGCAGGTTAAAATGCATTGTAAAATTTATGATACTTGAAAAAAATATAATTATCTTATTATATAAATTTCAATTATAGTTTTCTAATCATACTATTTAATTAAAATAAATATTATTCATAAAATATTTGTTTATTATAATAATTATTTATTTTCTAGAAAGTACAATTTCTATCTAAAAAATCAATTTATCAAATTTGTCATATTTATTGGAAAAACTATTATCAAAATGGAATTGATGGAATAACAATTTTATTTATACAAATGGATTAAACATTGAGTAACTAATTAATCGAAACATAAAACATTATTACACCTACATGAGACCTAAGGGGGAGGTGTTCTATGGTGATAGATTTTTGGGGAATCTTAGATAACATTGCCTGAGTGGTCATTTAGACTAACTTAAACTTCTCCTGTAGGTGATTTCATTTAAGTTTAACATATTGATGCTCGGCTTGGTCATGGTCAATAGAAAATCCATGTGATGCTACTTCCCTCCCATGTTCTGAAAAATGGGCTTCGTACGACATGATTGTACTGGGTGAGGCCATCAATTAATTTTTGTACATTAATATTATTTTTTCATTGGTAATTATAAATATTAATTAGAAATTTAAAATCATTATTAAGAGTATAGATTCCAATAGTTTAGGTAGTTATATTCTTACTACCTTAATAAATTTCATCCCCAAAATTCAACTCATTATTTCAATTGAGAAGATGTGTGGGTACGTTTTTCTCATTATCTCATTTGGTTCCCACGTGGCTTCTTAATATTTGTGGTTCCTCCATAACACTTTAACTAGGTGGGTAGTCTTGTTGCGTATAAACTTATCTCTATGTCCCAATATCTACACAAGATAATTCTCATAAGAGATGTCTTGTTCTAGTTATACCACCTCAATATTTAGTACAAGTGAAGGTTCAAGTATGTATATCCTCAAGAGAGATACATGGAATATATCATGAACTTGAGCTTTATTTGGAGAAAGTTAAAGCTAATAAGCAACTGCTCCTATGCGATCAATGATTTCATAGGGGCCAATGTACCTAGGGATGAGTATCCATTTCTTCCCTAACCACATGAATCTATTACAAGGTGAAATTTTAAGGAAGAATTTGTCACGAACATCAAATTAAAATTCCCTTAGAGGGTTTTCATCATAGATCTTTTTCTAAATCTATATTGTCTTTATGTTTTATTAGATGTAACAAACATTTTCTGTCATCTCTCACACAAGATTAGAACAAACAAGCTTTCTTACACCAACTTCATCCAAACATGTAGGAGTTCTACATCTCTTACCATATAAATATTCATAGGTTCCATTTGAATACTTAAATGGAAGCTTTTGTTGTATAAGAACTCAACTAAGGAGAGATTTTTATCCTATCTACCTTTAAATTCCATCAAGCATGTTCTCAACATGTCCTAGAGTATCTGAATAGTAATTTCAGATTGGCCATTAGTTTGGGGGTGATAGGATATACTAAAATTCAATTCAACAATTAGATCATGTTTAAGACTTCCCCGTAATTTTTATGTGAACCTTCGATCACAATCAGAAATGATAGAAATTAGAACTACATATAACCACACCACTTTATTTATGTAAATATTTTAATTTTTTTCCAAGAGTGAAATATTATTGAACAAGTATAAATAGAATGTCTTGGTTGGATGGTCCACTATAACCCATAACTTATTTTTTCCTCTAGATGTTTTGGGGAGAATAGTAACAAAGTCCATAGTAATATTATCCCACTTCCATGCTGGAATGGGTAGTAGTTGTAATACCCCGTTATAAATATCTCTGTCTTATTTAACTTGTTGACACACTAGGCACCTTATAGTGTAGTTGGTAATCTCCCTTTTCATGTTATCCCACAAAAAAATGATCAAATGGTCCCTATAAATTTTCATGCATCTAGGATGTATAAATATTTTCGATCTATAAGCTTCATCCATAAGTTCTTTCCTTATTTCATGAATATATGAAACACGTAGTTTTGTATGAAATTTTAGTACCCCTTCCAGATCAATAATGAACTCAGGAAACTTCTCATCCTTCACAAACTCAATCTTCTTTTGCATCAAAAGATTATCTCATTGAGATTTGTTAATCCTATCTATTAGTGATGGTTGATAAAGAATTTGGGATAAGGTTGGTGATTTCCCTTACCTTAAGATTCCCATGTACAATTTTACTAGGACATTAATAAAAATATCTCCTTGAATCATCATTATTACTAAAAAAATAAGTTCTTTCCTACTTAATGCATCAACGAATTTGTTTTCTCTTCCAGGATAATAATTAATTGACCAAAAATAGTATTTAAGAAGTTACAACCATATCATATGTCTCATTTTAATTTTTTTTTCATTAAAATATACTTCAAACAGTGGTGGTCTATGTATATATCACATTTCTCCACATAAATATAGTACCTCTATATCTTTATAGAAAAAACAAAATAAACCCAATTCTACACCAAGCACAGGATATTTCTTCTCATGAGGCTTCAACTGTTGAGATGCATAAGTAATATCTTTGTCATCCTATATGAGGATGTACCTCAGACCTTTCAGAGATGCATCACTAAAAATAATAAATCCTTCTTCAATAGATAGTATAATTAAGACAGGTATTGTTACCAACCTATTCTTCAGCTCTGGAAAACTGTCCTCACACTCCTTAGTCCATATGAACTTATCCATTTTTTGAGTTAACATGGTTAATGGATTAGAAATTCCTAAAATGTTTTTCAAAAACCCCTTATAGTATCCTTCCAATCCAAGGAAACTATGAATCTTAGTTACTATTTTAGGCTAAGTTCACTCCTCCACAAACATTGTATTGGCAAGATCAATTCAAATTATTTCAACGGTTACAATGTACCCCAAGAAATTAAATTTTTTTAACCAAAATTCACATTTTCAGAAATTTCCAAATAGCCTCTAATTCCTCAATTTTTTCACTATAACCCTTATATAATCCTCATGATCCTCATGAAATTTGTAATATATCATAATATCATCAATAAAAACTACCACAATGATATCAAGGTAGTATTTAAATTATCTATTCATAAAATCCATAAATATAGTAGGAGAATTGTCAAAATTAAGGGCATAACAACAAAATCATAATGGACATATCATGATCGGAAAGAGTCATTTAGAATATCTAATTTTATCACCCTCAATTTAAGATAACCTAATCAAAGATCAATCTTAGAGAAGAATTGGAAGAGGGTACTTGTTCTCCACTTTGATCTAGTTTTGTTCTATATAATCAATATATAGTAACATTTATCTATCCTTTTTCTTCACAAAAAGAATAGGTTCTCCCCAAGGAGACACACTTGGCTGGATAAACCCCTTCTCAAAAAGATCTTGAGTTGTTTCTTTAATTATGCAAACTCTACATTTTCCATTCTATATGGGGTTTTTGATATTGGCTTGGATCCATGAATTTGTTTGATGGATAACTCTAACTCTATTTTTAGGGTATTTATAGTTAACTAATCAGTAAATACATTAATGAATTCCTAAATGATGGGGACATTATTTACTCATATATATTCATTTCCTACTTCATCTTCACCATTAATCTCTATAAATAAGTCTATGGGTGGTGCTTCTAGGCAAAGATCAGGTAAATATATCTCTACTTTGTAAACAACTATATGTTTTCCATTCAATACTATTGATATTACCTTGTTTGTAAATTTGATATTATCATTATAATTTGAGAGCCAGTCCATCCCTAGTATAATGATGAATTACAACATGGGAATGAATACTATATTTGTGATGATATTTTTATTTCCAAAGTGAATGCTTTAGTTTATATACACTTTTTATTCTTGGATAATACCACCAATATTCTTGAATGATAACTCTACTTCTAGTAGTTCAGGTATTGATTCTATATTCATTGAAAACTTGGATGAAATAAATGAATGCATATAACATGAATAAAATAATGTACTTTATATATTTGAGAGAAAAATTAGAGTACCAGCCAACACATCATTTGTATCATCAACTTAATCCATCACTATAGAAAAAATAGAACCTTTATACCTTATTATATGTTGTGGTTAATGGTGATTACCCTCCATTTACTTCAAATTTGGATAGTGGTTGGAAAAGTGCTTGAGTTGTCCACACATGAAGTATTGGACTTCAGGTAGGTCATGTACCATCATACCTTTTTTGTTAGTGTTGAGAAGCTGATATTTCACCTCACTTTTATATTTCTGATCAATATGCCCATACCTTCCACACTTGTAACATTTACCAATCCCAAGAAAGTAGTTCCATGAATTCTTCTTCCCATATTTTTTTCATTTAGAAAGTGGCACTTATTTTCCTTCTCATCCTTGATCATATATCCTCCCCATGTTTAGCTCTAAATTTATCTTCTTATCATTTTATCTATGAGAAGACTCCATCATTTCGAACTCCAGTTCAACTTTCATATCACTCTTCATGATCTCCTAAGAGTTTTTGTAGTATCGTTTGACTAGATTCTTCCTTATATGGGGAGTTAATTCGCCTAAAAATCTATAAACCTTCCCATTATGATCCATGAAAAATATAGAGGTGTAATATGAAATCCTTGTGAATTTCATCACATAACTTCCCACATATTCATTTTCCTTCTTATTTAGCTCTAGAAATAACTTCTCTATTTTTGTTCACATTAAATTGGGTAAATATTTTTTTTAAAAGATTCTCCAGAACTCTTTCCACTCCATTGTTTCAATCTCCCCTATTGGGATTGTGATTTTAACCATTGTACACCACTGATTAGATTCTACCTATAATAGGTATACAAATAGAGTTACTTATACTTATTCCAAGAAAATAAGTATAGAAAAAACCTTTTATATAGAGTTTATCCTTTGTTCAACAGTCAATGGATCGATAGATCCACTAAATGAAGGTGATCGTTGATGCATAATTGACTCAATGGATAGTTTTTTCCTTAATGTTGAATCCATTATCATATATTGATTCATATTAATTATCATAACTCGAGTGAGTTTATTCATAATTCTCATAATGTTTTCTATTTCATCTTTCATCAGAAGTTTGTCTGTTCATGTTTCGTTGTGCTTAACATTTACACAATTTCTTCTATGTCTCTCCATTTTATAAAAGAATAAAACCATACTGAGAAAAGTTTTTCATTTATCAATATTATAATTCTAAAGAAATTTTTTGTCTTTAAACATCATTCTTAAATATGTTATTCTTTAACAACAATTAAATTTTAATGGTTCATAAAAAGCTTGTGATTAACCAAACATATCCCCCGAGAGTATCAAAATAGAAGTTCATCAAGGAAATTTTTCATGTAATAGGTTATGCTGAGTCAGGTCCAACACACATTGTAAAAGTTTTTACCCCTAGGTACATCTGACCTAGAGGCACATCCACTTGTTCTTATCTAGATAGGGATTTATTTTCTCAGAAATAACTTACTTAATATTTCACCAAAATACCAGAAGGTTTTCACTATATTTAAAAATTTATACATGGTTCCTTCTTTAATTTTAAAATCCAAATTTCTATAAATAACTAAACCATATTTTGATACCAACTATGTAATCTCATATTTTTATTACATAAATTTTCATTGCATTTTACAAACATAGGTTCTTTTAAAGTTTAGTTTCTTGGAAAAAAGGAAAATAAAATATGAAAACATAAAGACATATTCTATTGAACTTGAAATTATTCATCAAGTTTCATTATAATTACATTTATTTCATCTCATAACCTTGGGACATACATTAAAGGAAAGGGTGAGCATAAGTCCTAGTAAGGGAGAGCAAGGGAAACAGTTTACATGTGATCTTGAGGAAATTCAATTAAAACATGAAGAATATAATTATGGAATGAAAAATAGATCATGAGGCATATAATAAATAAAATAACATAATTTATAAATTTTAAATTTGGATATAACATTTATTTTAGACATTTATAAGTATATCACTAAGGTTTGTCACTGAGGTGTCATAAAAATTACTAAGGTTATTCATCAAGGTATTATAAAACATGTAATATCTAAATATTAAATTATTTACCTAATTAATTGGATTTATATCAGGGATAATCCTTAATATTCCTTAATTTTCATACAATACACATATATCAATACAAAAAAAACTCATAAATAACCCATGGAGAATAAAATAAATGGATTTCATATCAAAATCATAGTGTTTTAAAAAGTGCTTAAAACATGATCATTATGTCATTTGTAACCCGTGGAAATGGAATGAGGGTTTATGTATGTAAATTCAAAAATAAAATAAATAATTTTTAAATATTTGAAAATACCCATGTAAAATATAGTGTTTTAGGTATTCATATAATGAAAATAAAAAAATCTTGTGAAAAAGAGAGAAATTTTGAGAAGAAAATTCACCAGCGTAACAGGATGAAACATGGTTTTAGATTACATTAAAAAGAGATTGTAAAAAGTTCACCCATTAAAAAAATAATCTTAATTAAAAAAAGGTATAGAATTAAAATTAGATAATAAAATAGTATGTAAATATTAAATATATTCCACAAAAAAGGGGAACTTGAAAGGAAAAGAGAAGTTGATATTTCCCATAATTTGAAGAGTAACTATTGAAATTTGATGATTGGGATTTTGAGGGCTTGAGGACACCATGGGAGGACTCTTTGAGAGGTAAAACTAATAAATATTCGTGGATAATGAATTTTGAGTGAAATTAAATGGTGAAATGGGTGGGTATTTATAGCAAAATATGAGGGTTTTTTAATAATTTCATTGGACACCTTGGTAGTGGTAAATTCAAGACTGTGGGTTTTCCAATAGTATTTTCCTATGATATTAGCCACATGGGACACATAATATGTTATTATAATCCAAAATATTCTATAATAATTTTATATTACATATTTCATCATTATGATCATTAAATATATCAAAAAACTCAAACTGTATTTTTACTATTCCCTGAAAAACAAAATATTTTATAAAATTATAATAAATTCACCCTAACCAAATTTTTAGATGATAATTTCAAAAATTATGTTTATTTTATCATATTAATTCTCTATTTATGATAAATTTAACTTTTAAATATAAAATTTCTTATTTATTATAAATAATAGTGGATAGAAAAAATATTCTCAAAATAGAACTGATTAGATAATAATTTTATTTATACAAAGGGATTACACATTAAGTAAATAAGGCCTTGAAACATAACCCTATATGAAACCCACATATTAACTAATGGTGAGGTGTGGTATGGTGATGGATTCTTTTGGAGGCTCAAATAACATTTCCCGAGTGGTAATTTCCACTAACTTCAACTTATCTGATAGGGGATTTAATTTAAGATTAACCTTGTTGAAGCTCAGCTTAATCTTGGTCAGAAGTGAAGCCCAGTGATGCTACCTCCCTCCCAAGTTTTGAAAAAATTAGCTTCATATGAAATGACTCTACTGGATGATTCCATCGACTCTTCTTTTTTTTCATTAATTTTCCATTTTAATTTCTACTTATAAACAATAATTATATTGTTAAAATAATAATTAATTGTATTGCTTTCAACTTTCATATTCACCAATGGTCATAATTTACAAACATTCATATAACATTTGAAGTTGAATGCTCACATTTCAAATTATACCATCTTCATTAATAAATAGATATATTTATGTTGAGTACAAGATAATATAACACACTTTTTCGGGAAACAAATATTATTCAAAAAGTTTAGGTCGTTATATTTACTGTATTCATTCCATTCCATGGGTAACCCTTATGTTTATACCTTACATATTATTCTTCATGTGGAACCCATATGCGTGAATATGTTATGATTGGTGAACTCATATAGCACTACAATGCATCGGGTAATTTTTATTCTCATCAGAAGTCATGTTGGAATAGGGATAGAACCTGAATCCTTTATGGGACTTTGTCCTCAATGTGAAATGGTCTTGGTTCTTAGCTTTGAATCATGCTCTTTTATGTGAAATTGTATTAGAAGTTAGACTCTAATCATGATCATGTAATGTCATATGTTATTTCCACATTCCTATGATTCAATTATTAGATGATCCCATGTTATACATGTCCTTCTTACTTATGTTCATATAGTACTTTTTATGTAATCATGTTATTCCTTTTAACCCATGTGCTATAATTTATTCCTATATTTCTTTTCCATTATAAGGATTTTTAGCTCATCCCTATTTTCATGTACTCCTCAAGATATCCTATGTATATGTAGGAGTTTAATTTAAGTTAAGATCTCATTATGCAGATTAAATAAAAGATTTTTTTTATTTTGGATTCATATTTTATAATTATGTACCAAATCATCCAAAGATACTATACTTTACGATCCTTGGTTGTCTTTGATAAATAGTTATGTGTAAAATGATAGGGTCTCTATATTTGGTATCAGAGGACAATATAGTTATGTTTTCGTTATTATGACTAGAAAACATTAGTAATAATATTTCTATAACCATTGAAAACCTATATTGAAACATAGGGAATAACAAGTTAGGATATAATTTTATTTTACAAGTTTATCCTTTTATGTTCAATATTTCAATTTTTACATACTTATTAGCTATATATTCAATCCATAAGAATATTACTTAATTTTATATGTTTATGTATGAAAATAGTATAACTCATACCAATAATAAATGTCATAGGAAATGTGAATATTTCACTAATGAAATTCCTAATATGATGGTAATGAGTGCTCCAAACATTATTACAATAAATTCTCATCTAGATCAAGTTATAAATAATAACTTGAATCATGTGAATCACTATCCTTATTCTAAAAAAGGGAAATTTTTAGTTTAATCCTTCATGTTAAAAAGGCCTCCCATATTTATTAGATCTTATGATCCCCTCATCATGGAAAATGGATTAAATCCATTAAGAATATACTCTTTATACTTTAATTCTCAGAAGAATATAATTTTTTTCTAGAAAAATATATTTTTTTATGGGGAAGTTGATCAGTGTTGGAAAGTAATCATTAACACAAAGTACAAAGAGGAAATTTATTCCGTGGAATTAGAGTATTTCAAGAAAATATTTTTGAATAAATATTTTCCCTGAACTCTCCATCTTATGACGGAGAGAAGGTTACTTAAACTAAAGAAAAATAAAGATGAGTCTATCAGTGTGTGCAAGGAAAAATTACATGTAATTAAGTATACACCTTTGTATATTTCATGAACACTGAAATGAAGGTGGATTACTTATTTAGATTACTATAGATGAGTATATTAAAAGAATTGGATATTTTAGACTTTGAAAACTATAAAAATATTGTTCATTAGACCCTTAAGGTTGAAATGGATATCGAAGATTATCAGAGGTCTTGTGGGCCTATATATAAAAAGAGTAAATGGAGTTTAATAAGATAGGATCAATAGATAAATCTCATGATGTAAAGAAAACCCAATATCCCACATGTCAAAATTGTGGGAAGAAGTATCTTAGAAAATTTATAAATGGAACTAATAGATGCTTCAAATGTGGAAGAATGTAGAATCAAGCTAATTACTAATGAAGGTATATGAAGCATAAAATTAAGGTGGATGAAGAAAGTATTGTTCAGATCAACACTAATAATGTAGTGCATTGTTTTAACTACAAATAACATGGGCATTATGCGATCCATTGCCCTACTCTAAGGGTTGTTGGAGGATATCAACAATAAAAAATTCTAGGGTAGTAAGGAAGGTAATATTCTATCACAACTAATAAAGGTGGAACCAAAAAATGACATAGTGATAGGTAAAATGATTATTTATTCAATAATAGAAACATATTATTTGATTCTGGTTCTATGCATTCTTTCATATCTTGCATGTGTAGTAGAACTATTCAAATAACACATCAAAATACAGAGGTTGAGTTTTCTATGAGAACGGAACATGGGAAATTATTGAATATAAAGTATATAACTCCTCTCCATTTGATTTTTATGGAATTATCCTCCCGAAAAATATTATCATACTTTCTTTAGTAGAGTTTGATTCTATATTGGTCATGGATTGACTATCTTTATATTAGCCAACATCAACTGTCGGGAAAGTTATATCACTCTTAACATCCCAAAGAATCCACCAATTATGTACAAGTTTAAGGAGAAGGATAAATCTTTTTCAGAATCATAATCTCAAGTGTGTATATTATTTCTTTTTGAGAAAGTATATATGGCTCAAATGATTAAGGCGAAGTACAAAATCATGCTCAAAGACATTCCCATTGTAAGGGACAACACTGATGTATTCCTTTAAGAATTTACTAGTCTTAATCTGAATCAAAAGGTTGAGTTCTCAATTTAACTTCTTCTTGTGTATATATATATACCTATATGGAAGAGGCCTTATATAATGGCCAACATTGAGTTGGAAGAACTAAATAAGGAGTAACATGAGAATCTGGAAAAGGGTTTTATGCACCTGAGTGTTTTACCATGGGGTGCACCAGTTCTTTTTATCAGGAAGAAATATGGATCAATACTCATCTTCATTAATTATCATGATCTCAATAAAATCATTGTAAAGAACTATTATACCCTCAAAAAATATATGACTTGTTCGACCAACTATGTGAGGTTAAGTATTTCTCTAAGGTGGACCATCAGTCGGGATATCACCAATTAATGAAAAGGAAGAAATTTACAAGACTTCCATTCGAATGAGGTATAGAAATAATGTGTTTATAGTGATTCCCTTAGGACTCACTAATTATCATGAAATTTTCATAGATTTAATGAATATATTATTTATATATTACATTGAAAAAAAATTCAAAGTTTTTATTGAAGGTATTCTAATATACTCTAAGAGCAAGGAGGAACATAGGAAGAATTTTAACACTATGATAATAACCCTGAAAAGGGAGAAACTATACACAAAGTATAAAAAATGTGAGTTATGGATGGAGGAAATGTCATTATAGGGGAATGTTATCACCAAAAAAAGAATATATGTGGACCCTTACAACACAAATATAATCAAAGAGTGTCCCAATACAACATATGTAATGGAGATCCATATTTTCTATGGTCTATATGGGTGACATCGATGATTTGTGAATAACTTATTATGATTTTCAAACCCAATAACCAAGATGAATCAAAATGGAGTGATGTTTTTTTTGGACTATTTAATGTGAATAATTCTTCAAAGAGTTAAAAAGGATGCTTATCACTGCATCAGTTCTAACACTATTGACAAGTGGATAACTATTTATGGTGTAAAATGATACATAAAAGAAGTTCTCATAATGTATACTAATGAAAAATGATAATGTGATTGCCTACACCTCAAGGAAATTGAATATTCATGAGAAAAACTATCCCACGCATGATTTTGAGTAAGCAGTTATGATCTTTATGTTGAAAATAATGAAGCAATATCTATATGGGGAGAAGTGTGAGATATATACTTACCATAAGATACTAAAATATATATTCACATATAAGGAGCATAATATGTTCCATTGATGATGGTTAGAGCTCATCAACGATTATGACTGCTTATTCCACTACCACCATAGTAAAGTGAATAAGGTGGAGGATTCTCTATGTAGAAAGGATCATTAGTATTTATTAATAAATATAATTGATAAGGATAAAATCTTCATATTCCTAAAAAGGTTTTACTTGAAAATCATTAATGGAAGGGAATCATCAATCCTTTCTCAAATTATTTCTCAACCACCCCTCATAAAAAAAATAAAGGATGCTCAAAGAATTTGAAGGACCCCGGAAAACCCTGAGAGGGGAGGGGTGAATCAAGGTGTCAATTTTTTTAAAAAATTGATGTATCTTGTTCCCACATTGTAAATAACTAATTAAAACTTTATTATAGGAACTTATAGAAACAAAACAACCATGTGAAAAGAGATCTCAAAATAATTTTACTTAGTTCACCGCTATGGGCTTGTACAAGGAGCATACACTGAAAGTGTGTCAGTCATACCTAAATAAACTAATCACCACTAGTTATAGAATAAAAGAGTTCATAAATTGTCACTATATTCCAATCACACCGCCTTTACGATATTTTAGGGATAACACATTATGTCCCACGGAACTATTCAGTCGACTCCCCTCAGGTCACTGCCTTGGGTTATGTCAAACTCAGTTTATCGACATGAAGTTCGCTTTAGTAGATTGGCATTAAATTATTTAGAACTAAATATCAAAAGACTCTTCTTACCCCATAGTTCTGAGTTGATGAAATTGGAAATCCCAATTCACTAAAAAAATAATATTCAAAATTTTCTTTCTTGAACCTCTTTAGCAAAGATTACTACCTCTGTGAAATTCCCAACCTTTACAGAGCTCACTGAGTTACCATAGAAAAACAGCCATCACGAAGAACCCATTAATCAAAATAAATGGCACCAGTCAAGACTCAACTATTATTTTTACGATGCTCCAATTTTTATAGAAATCAAAATTCATGGAGATCCCCTAGCTTCATGAAATCATAGTGATTTAGGATTTTACCTGAATAATTTCATCTAAAATGAATTGGATGTTGGCTTATATTTATAAGCTCATCTATTTGTGATGATCCACCACCTCTAACACATTTTTCAAATACTTCAAAAACCTTTTCACAAAACTCCTTCCTTCATGATACTCCACTGAGATTTCACATAGTCTTGGAGATCACCGTCAACACATCACACAGTCACGGTGCTCCACTTCTTGTAATCACGAAGATCACCATCTCCATTCGCAATGCTCCACATCTTCACAAACCTCAACCAAATCATTAAAAAACCAATACATTTATCATATTTAGGAATATTTGAATCCAAAAAACCACTCTTCATAATTCTATCCCTTACTCTATATTTTGAGCCCAAAAAATTGCAAACACTAGGAAACGACATGACCTTCAACACTTTGTCAGCTTGTACTATAAGATCACAAGTCTTTCAAACTCCTTGATCAACCAAGTGTGGATTGTCAAAGAACACAAACTAGAGTCCATTTATATAAATTAATAGACTCAATTACAACAATATCCTCCTTTATGTATTTTCAAAATATATAGAAAAATTCAATAAATCATCGGCCGCTAAGAAGACATGATACACTAGAAACAAATCATCCAACACTCTATGTTTATGTGAGAAACGATCAGTGAAGAAAAGTATAATGGAAGAATAAATTGGTTTCTCATGTTTTAGAATTATTAAATATGTCCAAGTTAAGCTTTGATGATATCAAAAAATTATTGCATTCCCTGAACTATTTCCTCATAACACCTGATTTTCATCGTGTCACATAAGCAATGCATGGTTTTTAAAAAACCTGCAACTACTTCATCCATTCTCTAACCACCTGAAATTGTTTTTCATTATCCACCTTTGACATTTTTGAAAATGAATTTCTCCATTCTCCCCCATTGTAAATAAACCTAAAGTAACTATTATTAAACTTTTAGAACACAAAACACACTCCCCCTAGATCGTATCTTCCCCATAAACCTACATCACTTCCAAAAAAATATTAAAATAGTTATCAAAAATAAGGGAAGGGTATTACTCATAACCTCATCATGAACTGGGAGGTAGATGAACATAGAGTTTCAACTAATGCTTCTCAACCACATGTTCTACCAATGTCTTGGTTTTAAGGTCATCCACTTGGTCATCAATTAGAACATGATCCATTTTAATCATTCATTGTTTAACTTTTTCCTTGATGAAATGATATTTTATATCAATATTTTTCATATAAGAATGATAAATAGAATTCTTAATTAGATCAATCATGCTCTTTTTATCACAGTGAATCACCATTGGCTATTTCACCTTATCACCAATATTAGTCAATTATTGATTCACCCATAATGACTGAGTGCAAGCCTTTGTAGAAGAGATATATTCTACTTCTACAGCACTAAGAGAAGTACTTTGCTATTTTTTACTTAACTAACCAACACATTTCATTCCAATAATGAAAACTAAACCATTTTTGGACTTTTGATCAACCACATCTCTAGTCTAGTCAGCATCAAAAAAAGACTATAACTCCTAGTCTCTTCCTACAGTAAAGTATAATCCAAAATTAAATGTATCTTTAATATACCTCATGATTTTTTTAACTGTTGTCATATGTTCTCCATTAAAATTTCTTTGAAAGTAGGCCATTAATCTTGTTTCCAATATGATGTCTTGCTATGTTATAGTCAAGTATAATAAACTTCCAATGATGCACCTATACAAGGTGGGAGCAACAAAAGTCTCGTCCTCATGCTTCCAAAGTTTTGTTCTGTCCACATTCAGAGATGACATTAGTTTGGAGTCATGAACATTGAATTTATTCAGAAATTATCTTACATATTTTTCCTGATAAATTAAAGTGTAGTTCTTTTTTATAAATGACTAAAATCCCCATGAAATATTTGAGTTCACAAATCATATACATTTCATATTCGGATTTCATGTGATTAAAAAATTCTTCAACTAATCTCTAACTATTATCACTGAAAATGATATCATCCACAGACACCAGCACCATAAATTGACCTTCAAATGATTTTTTACATAAATATTATGATGAACGTATCCAATTTTGAATTAATTTTTCTTCAGATATGCATCCAGTCAATAATACCAATCACGTGGTGCCTGTTTTAGACCATAAAGATCATTCTTTAATCTATAAACAGTTGCTTCATCATTTCTTATTATAAATCCCACTAGTTGTCTAATGTATACTTCCTCTTCAATAAATCCCTTCAAGAAATTTTTTTGAAGTCCATCTAATAGTCTCTGTATCTTATTTGAATTTCATTCATAAGGAAAATCCTTATAGACTCCAGTCTCACTCCTAGATAAAATTTCTCTACAACATTAATTCCTTCAATCTACGAATATCCTTTACACAAAAGGAGTTCCTTATTTAAGATCAGATTTCCATTTTCATCAAATTTATTTTTAAAATTACACATTGTTCTGACCACATTTTGATCTTCAGATCACTTAACAAGATTTCATGTTTTGTTCTAGTCAATCTGATCCAAATATTCATTCATGGAATTAACCCACAATGCATCTTTAGTTTCTTATTCAAATAAGGTTGGTTCTAAAATTGATAGGAAAATAAAATGTGTGTCATTCATCACTATCATTGATAGTGTTGGAGTGGTCCAATCCCCAATGATATTATATTGATCAATTTCATCTCTTTTATTTCTCATGTGAGGTTTAGATTATTATTTTTTTGTCCATCATTTCATCTTCAGATTCTTCTTCTAAATCATCATCATTTTTTGACCTCGAAATGCTTTTTAGGCCTTCATCCACTTCTATATTTTAATTTGTTCCATGTCCACTATCTTCTTAATCTTCTATCATATCATTATAAGGTATTATTGAGGAATTTTTGGTCTTATATTTAAGAATATTAAAATAAATTATTACAATAATTCTCAAAGGATGATTATTGAAAAATTTGTAAGACTTTATCTACATTAAATAATCGAGTAATAAACATTTATATTCAACATCACTATAAATGGCTTGATTTCCTTATTTTTTCTAATTAATTATTTACTTCTGAAAACATGAAAATAATTCAATGAGATATTCCTTCTTTGACACAACTCATATGGTGTCTTAGTTTCTCCCATATAAATCCTTGTTTGGTTTTGAGTATACAGTAAAACTTGAATGACCTCTTTCTAGTAATGGCGAGTGATACCACTCTCAATCAGCATAGTTATGCCCATGTTTTTCACTTATTGATTCTTGTGCTCAACAAATCCATTTTATTGTGGGGTTCTCACAGCAACCACCTCATGTTATATTACATATTTCTCCAAGTAATTCTCACATTTAAGGTATTTTTATTCCCCTACATTGTCAAACCATATAACTTTGATCGTGTGGCCAGTATC
The DNA here is from genome assembly GCA_963277665.1 of Viscum album. Classification (NCBI taxonomy): domain Eukaryota; kingdom Viridiplantae; phylum Streptophyta; class Magnoliopsida; order Santalales; family Viscaceae; genus Viscum; species Viscum album. The sequence goes on from OY728166.1 coordinate 492,493,095, forward strand.
ATTCTCTCTTATTCTGCGATAAGTTTTCGTCTAATCAAGAAATTTCCATTTACTATATATAACCACCACTCAAATAATTTAACTATAATCATTAATGGAAATAATGATGTACCTTTATCCATATGTTCTAGAAAATTTATCAGACCACATGCATCTATATGGATGAGATCAAGATGATTTGATTCCCTTTTCATATTTGGTCGATATGAAATACAGACCGAATTCCCTCATATGAAATCATCACAAGTCTTTTCCCATTCAATTTTAAGTTTGGTGAGATCCATGAATATATTTATCCTAGATATCTTTTCCATTTCTTGTGTATTAATGAAACCCAACCTTCAATTCCACAAGTTTTTTCTTCATCAACGGTCAGATAGAAAATGTTCACTTTACTACCAACATCATATAAGTTTCCATCTATTTTACAACCTTTCATGAGAGAATTATTTATCTTTTATTTTATATTTCACCCTTTTTGATTGAATGTCAATATAAATCCTAATTCACAAAGTTTTCTCACACTGTGGAGATTGTGACACAAACCACCCAAATAAAAATCTTCAGTTATCTTAAGCTCGTCACTTTCCAATTCTATACTCCCATGACCTTTGATCTTCAAAGCACCATAATTGTCAAACCTGAATATTACATCAACTTTTTTCTTTACATTATTCAATAAATATTAATCTCCTATATTATTGGATGATAATACACTATCAAAAATCTAGGTGATACTATTCTTTATAGCTTTGAGAGTAACTCCTGTAAGATTGGATTTATCTAATTTTTAATTTTCCTTCCATGAAATATTTGATTGATTTAAAGATAAAGATGCCTTTTTAATAACTATTACATGTGTATTGTTTCATCATACTCATATTTTTCTTATAGTAGAAAACTAGTTCATAAGATAAACTCTTTCTGGTTGGTGGGTGTCGACATTTCTCTAAGTGTTGTAGGTGACATTTCCATCGTTCCTCTGTCTATAATGAATAACCATATAGCCAAATTTATATAATTGAAATAAATATACATAAAATATATTTCAACTATAAGATGTTGGATATGAATTTTTTCACCTTTTTGTTTTCTTTGTTCTTCCCCATTCAAATAGCTCCTTGTTTCTTCACAATATGACATGGTATGGTTCAGATTACCAAAAAATTGACATTTCATAAGGGGAAATGTTTTCTCACTTATATTCCTTCTCATGTCCAATTCCTTAGGAAAATATTTTGACTAAAAATAATTTATTTAATCTTGAGGATATTTTTTAGTTCTCCTTTCAGTTTGATTTGAGTCATTCTTTGTTTGGACTTCAGGTGACTTTACGATATGTCCAACAAATAGCTCGCCTTTATTTTGGCCCATTTTATATCTAGTATTTGATGTCTTAGAATCAAAAACAATTCTATTATTTCCTATTCATGTTTATATTTGATCATTAAAAAACATTTCTACTCCATCATAACCATGATTAACTCTCCCTGTAAGCTAATCATCTGAGATTATTTTAAACGATATTTTCATCAATGTTTATTTTGAGTTTGATTCACTTTTAAGTTTACTAAAAAGAGTATCAAATTCATCTTCAAGCCCATCAAAATTATTAGAATTATCATCTAGTATGGATTTATGGTCATTTATGATCTTTTCTTATTCTTCAATTCAGATATTAGGTTCTATAATATCTTTTTATCTTTCAAAATATTTTTAATGTTTTTTAATACTTCTTCCACTCGATTAATTTCAGATTCCAGTCAATCAAACATATTTTGATGAATCTTCTAAAACTTCTCTCCAATTTTTCCTTATATTTATTTGAATCTAAATCTTACCATGAGTATCCTCAAGTTCCAACATGATATTAACATCAGTAATCAACTGATTATCTTTATATTTATCTATTAATGGTTATGACTTTTATATTGTAGCTATCATAGATGGTTGGGTTCTATATTTAAACTATAGTTCTTCTTCCTCAAAAAATTCATTGTCATAATCTTCTTCTTTAGATACAAAACGTTTTCTCTATAATTTATTTCTAGATTCAAATTCTCCCTTTTTAGAAAACCTTTTCTGAGGCTTCTACAAGTTTCCAGCTTTACTTTCTTCATCATCAAACTTCTTAGACCATCGAGAAGAAATTTTCCCAAATCTAACAAAGTGAAAACATTACAGGGGTAGTTTTACTTCAAATATCCATTTTCCTCTCTTGAATTAAATATCCTTACGAACATAACTTGGTGCATCCTTTGGTTTGGCTCTCATTTCATACGCTACTAGACCACTCAACAGATCATCCAAATAATGTTTTGAAAGATCCATTTCCATAAGTGATGAAACTTTTGGATTATAAATATGTGTAAGTCTTATTAATATTTTCTTTACAATTTAAATGACTTTAATTTATTCACCATTCCCTATAATGTCTCATAAAACTTCAGTAATTTGATTGAAAAAGGTATCTAAATTTTCATCGGGATTAATATTTATATCATCAATCCTATTGTGAAAAACTTGAGGTTGGGCCTCCTTAACTTTGTCACCATATTCAAATATATTTTCTATAATTTACCATATAGACTTGGATGAAGTGAAAATCATTAAAATTAGACATATTTTATCATATAATTCTCCAGTAAAGGAATTTTTTACTTTGGATTCTATATCAATCATTTTCTTGTATGTTTCAGTCATAGATAGTCCTAATACATAAGTTACCTAAATACCTTGGGCAGTAGAAAATATTACTTCCATTAAAAGATATATTAGATTAGATCTTTTCCTTTTCTTCCAAATCTGGAATTTGATTCCATCAAAGAGGGGGACTCCCTTCACATTCACTAAGTTCCCCCTGATAGAAAAAAAGGATATATCTAACAGTTACAACCTATAGGCTCTGATATAACTTGATAGACCCTAAAACACCCTGAGAGGGGAGGGATGTATTAGGGTGTAAAATATTTATTCAAAAGTAGTGGATCTTATTCTGACATTTCTGAGAACCAATTAAACCTACCTGATGGGAATGTGAAAAAAAAACAACTTGCAAAGAGATCACACAACAATTTTACTTGGTACACCAATAAGGTCTAGTCCAAGTAGAAAACACTGAAATTGTTTTGGTTAGACCTAAATACACTTATCTTCACTAGTTATAGAATAAAAGAGTTTGTATAAAGTCACTCTATTCCAGGAAAACTTCCTTTAAAATATTTTAGGGATAGCACACAGCTTCCCTCATAACACTTCCACTAAATCCCCTTAGCATATCAACATGGGTGAAGTCATACTTAGTTTATCAACTTGAATATCACATCATTAGATTGGTATTATGGTAATTTTTCCTTTAATAGCACAAGATTATTCTTGAACTGTAGTTCTTAGTTGATTCACTTTGAAATCCCTATTCGCTGAAAAAACAAATATTCAAAACTTCCTTTTGCAAAGCTCCTTTATAATTATCACTACCTTCACAAATATCACTACATTTTCAATGAACCCTACCTTTATGGATCTCACTAAGTCAACTCGAAATACCCTATCATCGAAAAAACCCATTAATTAAAATCATTGGCATTATCTAATACTCAACAAAACTTTTCATGATGCTCTAGCTCGCATAGAAATCCAGATTCAAAGAGCTACCCTAGTATTAAAAAATCAGAGTGATTCCAAATTTTCCTGGAATAATTACATCAAAAATGAAGTGTGGGTAGCCTTTTATTTATAGGCTCGACTGTTCATGATGATTCACCTCCTCCAAATAATTTTCCAATCTCTCAAAAACCTCTTCATGGCTCTCCATCCTTCATGTTTCTCTATTATGATTTGACATAGTCACAAAGATCACCATCAACACATTGTGCAGTTGTGATGATCTACTTTTCATAATCACAGAGATTAGTATATCAATTTGAGATGCTCCACATAGTCGCAATCCTTATTACAGTCTTCATGAAACTCATGCCTTTACCATATGTATATAGATTTTATTCTAGAAAACAACCCTTTGTGATTTTATCCCTTCCTTCCAATTTTTAGCCCAAAAAAATGGAAGACACTGGGAAATGATACCACCTTCAACATTAATTTAAGCCTATACTATATGATCACAAGTCTTTCAAACTCATTAATAATACTATTGTGGACTTTTAGGAAAGACCCACCATACACCATTTTTGAAAAAGAATAACCCTGGTTCCAATATAAATGATGTGGGAATTAAAAAAAAGAAGGAATCTATCAGAAATCAGAAATACTTAGAGTTAAAAATAGATGAGGAAGGATTCATGATAGTTGGTTCATGACTATGTTTACAATATAATTAAAAGATAAATAAATATATTCATAATGAAACACATTGCTCAACCTTATCTATTCACACAGGGAGAAAAGAGATGTATTGAGATCTCTTATAGAACTATTAGTGGGACAATATGAATAAGGATATCACGGAATATACATCAAAGTGATTGGTATTTTATAAAGTTAAGGATGAAAGGAAAACATTCTAATGGCATAATGAAACCATTACTTATACTCTCATGGAAATGGGAAAGCATCACCGTGGAATTTCTCACAGCACTTTCAAAGACGTCTAAAGAAAACAATGTTATATGGGTTATTATGAATCATCATAAAAATACATCTCACTTTATCATAATTCAATAGGACTTATAATTAAATCAAATTACATGGATATATATAAAAAAAGTGGTAACACTGTATGGAGTACCACTATCAATTATATTCGATCGATATTTTACATTTACCTCCATGTTCGGGAAAAGTATCCAACATTCTATAAATATAGATTTTAAACTATAGTACAACCTATCATCCTCAAATTTATGGCTAATCTGAGTGGAATTTTCATCAACTAGAAGAAATTTTAAGAGAATATTCAATAGACTTAAATGGAAGGTGGAACCAATATCTACATTTGGTCGATTTCTCTTACAATAATTGTTTCCACTCAAGTATCCAAATGGATCCATATAAAGGTCTTTATGGGAAACTATATAAGAAATTGGGATGCAAGGATAAATTCAGTGAATGTAAAATTCTTGGACCTAATATGGTTGAAGAAATAGTGTAAAAGGTAAAAATCATTCAACAACACATCAATGCAGCCCAAAGATAATAGAATCTCTATGAAAACAATCATTGACAAGACTTGGATTTTAATGTTAGAGACATGGAATTCCTCTACATACATTCATGGAAGAGGATCATGATATTTGGATGTAAGGGAAAATTACATCCAAGTTAATCATCCCCTTATAGATTCTTGATCGTTTTGGACATGTGTCCTATTGAACTTATAAAAAACATTTCTCAATTACATGATGTGTTCCACATATCACTCTTGAAAAAATACCTATTGTATCCCTCGCATGTATTAAATTCAGAGTTGGTACAGTTGGAAAATTATCTCTCTTATGAGGATAAACCGGTGAAGATCTTGGACCGTTGAGATAAAGTTATATGAAACAAGACTACTCACCTGGAAAAATTACTACGGTGGAACCATATGTATGAAGAGGTGACATGGGATCCAGAGGAAGAAATGAAGTGTAGGTACCCTAACTTGAAATCTCCTTAGTTTGTAAAATGAAATTTTAAAGGAAAAAATTCCTATGGGGGGAGTAATGTAGTGATCCAAAATTCTATCAAGGAAATTTACCTTCTTATAAATATTTCATGTAGTATAAATAATATAAACATAACATATATAACATAATAAAAACTTTATAAATGATGAATGAATGAAAAAAAAAGTTATTTATATAAATTAAGGAACCTAAACCAATGGAATACTAAAATGACCTTTGGAATAGTAATATGATCCTTAGTGATAGTAATCTAGCCAATAGAATAGTAACCTCACCTATGAAAGTATATATGAAATTTTGGTATCTTATAATTGAAAATATGATATATTTATATTGTTTTATAAGTAAATTTATTTTTCATAAATGACAAACTAAGTATTGGTATTCTTACAAAAAATAAATATTTATTTACAATTTTATAATTAATTTAATGATATAAAAGAAAATTTATTTTCATAAAATTTATTCGTAATTTTTTTGTCTTATGATTATAATATAATTTTATGAGACTTTAATTAATTTTTCATAGTGTTATAAAATCAATTATAATTTTAAAATTTTTATTTTTTGAATAGATGATGATTTTAATTAAAAATTACATTTCTCATATTTAAAAAATTATTTTCATAAAATGGACTTTTTTTAAAAAAAATACACATCGAGAAATGGTTAAGGGGATTTTTTTATTTTTCTAAAATAGTTGAATTTTTGTTGGATAATGAAATAAATTAATTTGTGGTAAAATCTATGTACAAGAATTATTGAGTAATGGTTTATTTAAGTTTAATAGATGCACCATTAATTTGAACTCACATGCTCTATTTACTGTATTTAGTCACAAGAATCAACACTATTCATAATCTTGATACAAAATAATAAATAAATGAATAAAATAATCAAAAAACACCCCTCTCCTCCACTATAAATACCACCCATCACCACCTCTTCTCTTAACACCTCAAAAGCCTTTAAGCTTGTTGAAATTATACCCAATATTATTACCAATTCTCTCCCCTAAATCCAAGATCCTTTGGTCTCAACAAAATATCAAATCCAATTCCCCTAAGGAGGTTCTCAAGGAGATGAATTCAAGAGATTAGAACCACTTTTCTTTTCATTTAATTTATTTTCAATTTCTTTTATTTTATTATTCTCTCCTCAAATAACCTTATTCAAGTGGAATGATAACTCCATTATATTTTATATAATTTAATTTTACTATTTTAATGGAACAATCTATCATCATTTTTCCCCTACCTTTTTTTTCTAAAAAACAAAACATCATCTGTGATTTGTTGATTTATCATATTCATGGATGAATTTCAATTACCTCCTTAAATACTGGTCATAAAACCATTATTATAGTTAAAAATATTATAATATATTTATTAAATCATAATTAATTTTATTTAACAAGTATATACACATAATATTAATTAATAAAACAAAACTATTTCATGATGATTGAAAAAAACCAAAATTATATAAACAATTATCATTAAAATTTTATCTAATGAATCATCCTTGCATAAAAATGATATATAAGACCATTTAATATTATTTATGTTCTTTTATAACAATTAATTTCAATTTTTGACAAATATTATCATTTTACATGATCTTCCATACACGTATACAAGTGGACCCGTCATGAAAACCAAGGAAACAGACACTCTTGAATGATGAAATTATATCTTATAATATATCAAAAAGTCCATGAATTAACATAATAAAATTATAATAAATAATATATATATATATAAGGTTATTAATTAATAAATTAATTTATTTTATTTTATTATCCAAGACATTAAGATTAAGTGCATAACAGTTTCATAAATAAGGTAAGAGATTCTTTTTTAACCTCCATTTTATTCCTTCAGGTTATGATTTATCTATTTTTACCCCAATGTAATTCTTAATTATTCTTATGTACTCTTAATAAACACTATTTTATGTTCAAAACATATGTACCTATCTTAATTATTCTTTCTTTTATATAAAAATACATGTTATATAAGGTTCCCTTCTCAATTCATCCTGATAAGAAAGCTCACTTAAAGAGAACTTCCCGATTTATCACCTATTTTAAAGTGCTCTACATAATCTATTTTAAGCCACTATTATTTTTTAAAATAAATAATTTTATCATGAAAAAATATCTTGGTTCATTTCTGTTTTTATACATTCGGTTGTCCAGTTTTCTTTTTAAATAGTCATTAAAATTTTCCCTTAAACCACACTAAAGTGGATCATTTCTAAAGTTTCTTAAACACTATTTTGACATGTTTTCACTTTATTTTGATTTAAACTATCATCTTTTATGCCTTTTTCCATTATTAATTCTCAGGGAAAATTTTAAAGTATTATTCCATGAACACCTTTATTATACACCAATTTGTTATGCCTTATGACATGTTTACAATACCCATTACTTTCCATGGGTGACCTTTATGTTTATTCCTTATGCATGATTCATCATGTGGAACACATATTTATAAAAATTTTATTATGGGTGAACCTAGATAGTGATTCAATTTAATGGGTAATGTTTAGTATCATGATATGTCATGTTGGAATAGTGAGTGAACCTAAATTCTTTATGGGACTTTGTCTACCATGTGCAATGGTCTTGGTAGTTATCCTTGACTCATGATCCTTCATCGTCAATAGGAATTGAATTTATCCTTGAATCATGATTATGTCATGTTTTATGTTGTTTCCACATTCCTATAATTCCATGATTACATGATCCCATGTTATACATGTCATGCTTTCTTATGTTTATTCATTCATTTTTATGTCATCATGTTATGTCTTCTAACCCATGTGATATACTTTATTCTTATGTTTCTTTTCCTTTAATGGAATGTTTAGCTCATCCATGTGTTCATGTATTCCACTAGGTTATCCTTTGTATATGTAAGAGCTCAATGGTAGTTAGGATCTCATTATGGATGTTAAATAAATTATGTTTTTAATTTGGATTCAGGTTTTCTAATTATGTACCTAATCTACCAAAGACACAATAATTTATGGTCCGTGGTTTTATTTGATGTCTAGTTATGCTTAAAATCATGTAATAATTTTTGTAAAATTCTAGGGTAAATATATCGCCTTTCTCTATTGAATATCATCCAAATCACCACTATAAAAAGGATAAACCTTTTCAAACTTCTTCATCCCTCTTTTGAAGATGATTGAACTTTTAAATAAAAGGCAATACCATGGTTTTAATTTAGTGTTTCATATCCTATGTTGTCCTCATTTCACCTATAAGTTTCATGAGAACCCATAGCGATCAATGATATATGGATGTTTTTGTGCGATTGAAGACATATCCCACCCCATCCTAAACCTGAGTGTCATAAAGGGAGATCGATGTCTCCATCCTGAATCAGTAATTGTTCCATTATTAAAGGATACAAGTAAGAATACCAATTTAAAATCTCAACTGAAACCATTTAAATATCTAAGCACAAAGAGTATGAATCATGACCATGAGCTATGAAAGATAAACTGAAATTATACCCTACTTAGTAAAATGATTCCTTTGATACATGACATTTCAAATTTTCTGGTAGGGTGGGCTGGGAAAGACTTTAGATTGTAGATGAATGTGGGATAAGAAATACAATAAAGGACCAATCCTATTATGCCTATGAAAATAAAATAATTTGAACCTGATAACTCGTATTGTGCATCTCTGCATTAATGTTAGTGTAGTAGTGATTGCTTTCTCTACTAAAATAAAGAGATCAATCCGAGAAGAAAAAATATCTTTCCAAAGAATATTTTAAGTACAGTGGAACTATGGGATCAAGGCCATACAATTTTTCACATGGAGGAAATATAAGAGAAGAATAAGTGAGCCTGTAATTTGATGATTGAATATTTTATATATGGTTGGTTTAAAAAACTCATTAATTTCTAAGAGAAGGATTCAAGGTTTTTATTTTCTCATTAAAAACAAAAGAGGGAGATTTTTTTATACAAATTAGATATCAGTGGGAAGAGAGAAATATTGGAGGAAGGATATGGAAGCTGGTAAGAGAACTTTTGAATATTTGGATGAAGTTTAGAAAGTCTCATTGAGATCTTATTCATTTTTTTCATTTTTTTTATTTCCTCTATATCTGAAAGAATGTTTTGAATACACTAAAACATTTTCTTATGATTATTGGATAATTTGAGATAGGGGAATGTAATTTACCCTATCGGTACATTTACTTTATTCAAGTGTATGTTGTTTCTAGAAACAACAATTTTTCATCTTTAAAGTTATATATATCCATTAATGGAAAGAAATTAGTCAGAAATATTTTAATTTATTTTTCTTTTCTACCTACTTACCATCTAAAAGTCCATCTGAGAAGAGGATAATTCATACAAGATTATCACATTAAGAATAATTCATAAGTTGTTTCTGATTTGGAATTTGTTTCTTCATTGATTGGACTAGTGGATTTTGTAGTTGAGAAATTAGAGTACCCATTCAACAATAGGTTAGTCGTTCAAGAGAACCGATCAACCTATTTTCCCTAGATCTAGAAACACATATTCATGAATAATGATAGAAAAATAAATTAATGAACATAACAACAAAATAAGAACCATCCAATTTAATTTTCCTATTCCATCCAAGGACTACTCCCTACCTGGTTCTGATATTCACACTAATTATTATATAGGTGATTGTTTCCATGCTTCCTTGTTATTCTCACTCCACCAATTTCATCATCACAATTTGATTTCATCAGTTTACTCTTACATTTTCTCGATCACTTTTTTTGATTCCTAACATTTGTTGTTACTTGGTCACACACAACACACCTTTTTCAAAAATCATTCCATTTTAATCAACCTATATTCAATAATTTACAAGTTTAAAGTGGGGTTTATAAATTTTAATTTTCCCTGAACCTAGTAATGACCTAGTTCTCAAACATATTTTGGTGTCATTTTTGAGGAAGGGAATGTGATACCAATTAAAAAATTAAAAAAATTAAAAAATATATATATATATATATTAATCCAAACATACTTAAAACAGTGTGAATTAAAACTTGTTCATCAATAAAAAACCTAGAGAACATAATATCTGAAATCAATGAAAATATGATTGAATGAAAAATCAAGTAGAATATTACAATGGAAAATATAGGGGAATATCCAAATAATAAATAAAATGAAAACTTTTACCATTATGGAAATGTCTAACTACTACAACCTGATAATGAGATGATAGATAGAGTAAGACTTAGTGTTTTTCAGGTTCCCACAATATCAAACAACCCATTATTAATTAGCTAGGTGATTAAGTATCAAAATTGTGAAATTAAGAAATCTCACTTTTTCATGCCTCCATCTTACCATGGATTACATAATAAAGACGCTCTAGATTTTTTAGTGAATTTTATGGTACAATACATCAATTTCAATGTAGGGGATTGAGTGAGGTGGAGTTAAATATGGGTGTCTACACATTGTTTCTAAAAGGAAATGTAAAAATTGATTTCAATATATTGAAGAATAAATATTTTAATCATGGTAACAATTGTAAAATTCATTCGCTACAAAAAATTACATAAGTCAGATGAAATATGAGATTAGGCACAAAATACCTGAATGTTTACATGATTAGAGTGAGATGTTCCATGAATCTTGGGACAAATTCAACGAGCTACTTAGGTAGTGTCTCAAACACCAATGTACATATAGCGACATAGTATTTACATACATTTATATTACATCATTTTTTGTGAATATTAATTACATTGCACAAATAAATGCCTTAGGAAAATAATATTCAAGTTCCATTGGAAACATGGAATCCTAATATTCTATGTTGGTGAAATATCTTCAACATCTCCCTTAAATATCTTCCCCTTTAATACTCCAACTTAAAACATTTCATTATAACCTGGGGAGATGAAACATAAGAAAGGGTGATCTAAAATGCTCAGTAAGGGTAAATATAAGAGAAACAAATCAATGATCATAAGAAATAATAAGATAAGAACAAGGTTATGTGATTATGAACCTAACTTATTAGGTTTATACCCAACCGTTATAGATTATAAACATGATTCCTGGCATAGAGATTGGCAGTTCCTAAGACATGAATCATAAAGGAAACAAAGAACATGATCCATTAAAGAATAACCATGAAGTAAGACATAGAATTTTTTGCATACACATAATAATAGAAACTATTATATTAAAGATATTGGCAAAGACAGTCATCGAAAATTAGTCTTGGGATAATTTCCCATATACCTGCTTCGGGGTTGGAATGTCCTCTTGAGTAACCTTTTATTTAGGGATTTGGATGACCACTAATGTACCCTCATGTTTTGGTTTTGGGATGAACACCCATGTTACATCTTATTTCAGTATTTTTCTAAACAACCCATACCCTATTGGTTTGGTCTTATTCTAAACAATTGTGTGCCCACATTTTGGGCTTGGGCTAAACACCCATGTACCCTAATCTTTGGGGTTGGCCTGACCACCTATATATCATCATCTTTGGGGTTGGGATAATCACATTTGTACCATATGATATCATAAAGAATTTATCATTACCAAATGTATATGAGAGAGATATAGGTCCCACCCCTATCATAATTAAAACCATATTTATGTGTCCCACAAGATGATAAGAATTCATCCTATCCAAACTCATGAAATGAAATATGTATCATAAACATTTTATCGTATCATAACCTATGGAAAACTGAAAGGTTTCCTAATAATTTCATCATTGCATAATCCTTTAAAATAAGTGTGTTTATTGATAATTTTATCATTGTATAACCTGTGGAAGAGAAACTGGTTCTGTAAAAAAAATTCAACATGAACATAAACCATTAAATGAAAGAATATGAATAGTAACCTTTGATCATAACCCTGTTAAAACATAAACTACATCAAAGGATGTCATCTTAGATATATAACCATTTTTAAATATCACATGGAACGTTTTTTAAGTAAAATAACATTTCTTTGAAAACCACTTTTTTAAAACATAATAAAATATTAAAATCCTTTTCATTGAAAATTACATTAAAAATTTATAAAGTAAGATTTAAAAATAATTGAAATAATTTCATGAGTTGAATAACCTTTCCACTTTGAAAAATCAATTTTTAAAATATTAAACATTTTGAAAATATTTTTCTTCAAAAAAAAACAATGAATACTTTTAAAAGAATCTTTGAAACTCATTTAAAAAACTTTTTAAACATATAACATTTATGAAATACTTTCCTTGAAATTAAATTTAAAATAAAATATTTAATAAATATCTAAGAATAAATTTTTCTTTTTAAAATATTCTTTAATATTTATTATGGAATTTTCTATGAATGGTGTGGTCATGACGGTGAAGAATTCTATATATGATGTATATGTAATGAAAATATTCCTTTTATAAAGTTTGTATAAGTAAAAAGACCCTTGATTGAAAAAAAAGAGGATTAATTTTATAAAAAAAATATGTAAAAAAGGTAAATCATGAATAAAAGTTTCTTTAAAAATCATAGTGTAATATTTTTAAAAACATTTTTTGAAATAATGGTTTTGGGAGAAAACAGATTTTTGAATAAAGAGAGAAATAAAGTGGGATTTTATTAAAAAAAAATTAATTATATTAAGTACTAAAGAGTGAAAAAATGGTTCCATGACAGGAACTTATCATGGATAACCCAAGGAAACGAAATTTACTATGAATAATTGAGAGTTGGATAATAATATTTCATCAATGGAAGCATAATCATAAATAATCCTTAAAAAGATGAAATTGTAGAAAAATATTTTACCACTTTGATAACTTTGAATCATAATCCTAATGAAATAATAATATTAATTGAAGCATAAAATATCATTATAATTATTATATTCATTATATAACATTTCAATGGGTAATTATATACACCTCGTAAAAGAATATAGGTTCATTACAAAACATGTGTCTCAAAAAAGAAAAATTGAAACAAAATTTCCTTACCACTTTGGTAAATCCGAAACCTTGATCCCATGAAAGAGTGATATTCAAATGGATATGAAAATAACATAATTTTTAATTAGAATAATAATAAATTAAATTCATGGGTATTATATATACCACATATATAGAAGAGGTGGTGAATATAGCATGGGTCTCACAAAAGGAAAAAGTGAGACGTAAATCCCTTACATTTAGTTTTCACTTCCTTTATACAGATTCAAAAATCAATTATAATAAATATATGTTTATTATAAATCTATAAAAGATAAATAATCATATATATCCTATAATATATTATTTTATTATGACTTAAATTACTTTTTTATTAAAAATCCCATGTTAAAGTTGTGTTTCAGGTAACAAACGCTATGTTTTTCATATTTATTGTGATTTTTTATTTCTAGTACAGTTACTCTGATCATGATTTCATAATTTAAATAATTTAAACGATGATAAAATATTAATATATATTACTTATAAATATATTTACAGTAACCCATAAAATGTAGTGATAAGAAACAAAATTCATTGTTCATTGAGATAGTAGGTCATACGTACACAAGAATGTTGTTTCTATTTTCTTGTCATATTGAAATAAAGAAAGTAAATTATATATATATATTATTAAATTATAACTATAATTTTATATATTACACATTTTTTAAACTCGTTCTTAATACATTCTGTGTAAGGCATGGATGAGTCACATCACTTCATGAGGCGGTAGTCCGACGTACACAAGAACGACATTATCATATCCCTAAAAACATTTAATGTTTTTTAATGCATGATATAATAATTCCAGATGCATAAAAATACCATATATATCATAAATATCATAAAAAATAGTATTTCCATCATTATTCCTAACCTCTAAACATGGTAATGGAAAAAAATGGCATCAGTTAGCGAGGTGGTAGTTCACCGAACACATGAAAAATTATTTAATAAAACATTTAATAAAAGTGTTTGTAGTTTTATTTTATACCATTGATAAAAAAAATATTAATATATTTATGAAATAGAGTTTATTATATAAGCATGATAGAAAAATAATTTACAGAGGTGGAGAAAGAAATAAAATAAAAATGCTTTTAGATGAGCATTATGTCTTCTTCAGGTATCCTCATTAGGTTTGTAGTAAAACCTTAAAGGGTCTTATTTATTCCCAAATTAAGACTTCATGGAATTTGGGAAGTAATTTTTTAAGATCTTTATTGATAAAAAACTCTTTATAATGGTGAATAAGTGGGGGAGTGGGTGCCTTTTTATTATTGAGGAGGAGTTTCATTCTAGTAAATACTCAAAAAAATCACTACTGGGAGGTCAATCTGACTTCAAGATGATCCAAAACTGATGATTAAAGGTTTTTAGGAATTATATGGTCTATAAAAAAATACACCACACATTTATACACAAGTTTTAAACATTTGGTTTCATAACTCTTAAGATTCCTTCTTTTACCATTTTTGTTTTCATTAGGATAACTAGTTTTCTAAACTATGTAATATATTCATTAAGAATAAGTTATAGTAAACCTTATTAGATAATTTGGAATCACTAATTATAAATATGATATCTCATTTATAATGTATAAATCCTATGTATAGTGGAAATTAACTTTAACACAAGTGAATGTAACGTGCAAAAAACACCACTTTAACTATAATTATGCTAACCGAGTTTTTCCTATTTAATGGTCAATATAGAAATTATAATAGAATAATTGGAACATGAATTGACCATTGTTTATATTCATTAATTTTTTAAAATCACTTTACAGAATATATGATTTTTTAGAAATTTTCAATTAATTAAAAGAATGGCATTTATTATAAAATGATATTAAGGTCAATTTTTCATATTATTCATTTAATTTAAATTAAAAATAACAAGACAATAATGTAAATAAAATACATTACATTTAAACCTATGTAACATGATATATTCATTGGAAAAATTAATATTACACCATAATTCATTCAATTTAATTCACTTTTAATATTTTTGTACCGTTTTATTTATTTAATTATTAACTAAATAATTCATGTGTTGGTGTTTCTTAAGAATTTAATGTAATTATATTATATCAAAAAATATATCTTGATAAAATAGCTCATTTATCTTCCATAATAAAATTTCTAACTGAACTTATGTATTTTTCTCTCTATTTTAAAGCATTCTATAAATTAAAAGGAAGAGATGTAAAGTTTATGTCTTTTTCTTTACTTAACTTATTATTTCTTCACTTTTATGTAAAAGTGTCCCAAAAACTCATAAAATTGGAGCCTAATGTCATAAGGAATGAAATATATACACTCTCAAACATCCCTTTTTTGATAATAAAGAGTTATGTAGAAGAGGGATCAAGGGGTAGTAAATGTAAGAGTCCCACATAATCCTCACTAATAATACACTTACAATCCTAGGGGATGGAGATAATAAAATGATAAATAATAACACTATCACTAGTGATCACACATCTATCAATGGAGTCCAAAAAAATGTTCCTTTCTCTAAGAGTGTGTTTGACCTCTGTTTCTTGATCTAAAACTATTTTATATTCACTAATAATATAGGCATGATCCCAAATAGTAGAGAAATTGTTATCGATATAACTGAATGGAATGGAGGAATATGGTTATGCCACTAAAATTTTCAAATTAAAGAGTTCATGTAAAATCATCACTCTATGCATTGACCTCACTACATCACAAATGAAATTCCAAAGCCTGTGAAAAAAAAAGATAAATACAAGGAGCATTGAGCCCCTTATATCACATACTAGACCACGACTGCAAATGACCCCATGCTCGCAGGAACCATCCACATCCATTTATGTCCTAACCTGGGTGGAACACAGTTGACCCACCTTCCCCTACTAGCACTGCTTGTTCCTACCAGAAATGACTAGTTAGTCAGAAGGAACTCCCTTAAATAGATTTATATCCCCCTACTATCAAGGATAGAGTTGGGTTCTACAACCAAGGACTTTATATGAACCTTCAGACCTAACAACAAAGCCTTTTTTATACATAGAAAAATTCCTTATATTCCATATAACCCAAAAAAACTACATAGACCACATCACACACTTTAATTTCAATTTTGGACCACTTTACACCATGAAACCAGTATGAGATGATGTCCCACATGCACTCCCCATGAAAAGAGATCCCCATGAATAATTTGTTGAGCATCTAAAACAATGTTTCCCAATCACATCTAAAGAATAATTTCAACATTATTTCTACACACAGAGATTCACAACACCAATGGTGAGAGGCCAACTAAATCTGATTCCTTTGGATATTATAGAATTTGTGACCCAAATCCACTAAATTGGTTCTCTGAAGTCGGGTCACCACAATTCCTTAAGTGCACAACACCATACGATAAAGGTTTATGAATAGACGAGACAGTCCAATAAGCCATGTGGGGAGACTAAACCCCATTTTACAAGAGTAATACATAGAATATGACAATATAAATAGAAAAAACAATCAGAAATATCCAACACATGGATAAACAAGCACCTCTGAAACTACATATAAACCACAAACTGAAAAAATAGGCCATGTCACACTAGTAGTGTCAAAATTGTAGGAAACCCAAAATGAGGAAATAAGATGAAACCCTAGAATAATCATGAATCCATATCCAAAACCTTATCCATATACATACCAATCCTGAATCAACTTCCAAGCACAAGGAATTTTCCCATATCTAGGCCTGCAAGTATGAAATCTTCTGGGGTACCCAATGGAAACCCAAGCAGGGTGTGAGTATAACTCAGTATGACACCAACAATGGTATGTAAAAATATCTAGTCTAAATAGATTATTCATAAAAATAATAAAAAAATGATAATGAAATAAAAGAAAACTGGGTTCAATTAGTTAACTATCTATACTTAAACCATTTCTCACATTATTATCATTTATAAAAATTTTACCAACTTCTTAACTTGATTCATTTTCATCTTGTATTCAATGGCTTAGACGATAACATCATTTACACAAGGGTATAAGGAAATAAAACAATAGGAATAAAAGATTAATTCAATTACTTATCTCACTAGGGATAAATGTTTCACAATCAATAAATCTCACTTACCTTGGATCCTCAGTTCAGGTAGTCTCGTCAAATGAAACCATTAGGGGCATAGAGCCTCAGTATGAATCCCTAACCCATGCATTCTGGGGTGGGGTTAGAGCATCATTCCAACCCAAACTATGGGAGGAACCATTAGACTTTATCCATACACCAAGCCATGGTCACATGATTTTATATATATATATATATATATCCATTTACCACACATATAATATCACAAAAAATACAAATAACAATCATAGTTCACAATATTCATCACGTTAATAAATATTGTTCCCAAACCCATTGACACTTTTCCATTTACATTATATTTCCATTTAGCCCAATTCCCATATATTATGCTTAAAATCGTTAAGAAAAATCATCAATTACCATACATTAACCCATTTAACATATTAAACAATTTCCATATGTTAACTCACATAATCCATTCATTATTTCTCAGGTATTAACCCCGTATGCATTTCAATTACAAATCACAATCCAATAGGAATATTCACATTAATCTCTTGAAACCCACTTTCATTCCCCATCCCATTAAACATATTCAACAATTCATGAGCCATTATCAATTCAAAATGTTTGAAATTTCATATATACTAACCCTATTAGATATTTAAAAATAAATCATAATCCCTTTGACACAATATCAATTAACTCAATTTAACCCATTACTATGTCATTCAAAAAACCCCTTAAGACATTATCAAATCTAGGAACTCTATAAATATTCCATTTTCAACTCAACTAAACATATTAACATGATCAAAAAGGACTCTACATTATCAAACATCAATTCCACACTTGACTCTACCAATTTATAGGTTCAGGAATGTCGGTGTACCCCATGGGTGTCCCCAAATTGGTCAAATCATCCTCAACGCATCCCTCAGGGATCATGAGGGGTTAAAATGATCATTTGGATATTAATTTCACTAAAAATTTCCTAATTAATTCTAATCACAACATGAATGAGGAATGAACACATACTCATATGCACAAATCTACTTAAAAACTATTGGATATAATGTGTAGACCACCTACCTCAAATCCATTGACGAACGCAATCTCAATTGTGGACTTAGATCCGAATTCAAAAACCCCTTGAATTCTTAACCTATAAACCACTGTAAAACTAATTTTTCAGGTATTTAAAATAAAATTTCCCAATGATAAAAGCCCTAATACGAAAAAAATGTTGTATGTGAGGGATTAGACTCAGCCGGATATTTGATTCGCTACCAACAACACTCCAAATAGCCATGAAATGGAGGAGATCGATCGATTGAAAGCATAGGGGTTTTAGTTTCATCATAAGGGTTGAGAGGAGAATAAATGGGGTGAAAATTGTGTGGGATAATTAAAATCCCAAGATAAAAATATTAAAAAAAATCAATATATAAGGCAGCGCACAGTTTACCCACATAGTTTGTCAAACCGTGCATAAACCATGCATAATCCACTATATAATGTGATTGAGGTCACAAGGTTACCATGAGAGGCCTAAAATATCTAAAAACTATGTGTAAACCATGTATAATGCCACATTCCAAGGTTTCATGGTTTTCATGGGAAGGATGCACTATTTACTTAGCTGTGTGCCAATCATTCGCCTTTCCCAGATTGGCCCAATTTTCTTTCCATTCATGTCTCAAACACTCAGAACACCCTAGATGATTCTTATAATCTTGATAAGAATTCCATTTACCCAAAAAATAGATTTTAAACAAAAATTTATACATCCATTAAGTATGGGATCTTACAACCTACCAACCTTATAATGACCTATCCTCAAACCGCTCTTCCTGAGCATTGTTGAGCATCAAAGAAAAGAGATCAGGTCACTAATAAGGTGTATCCATCTTCCCTTATCAGGTTTCCTCTTGAAAATTACCATACTTAAACAAAACCTTAAATAAATGTGCAGTCTTTCTCCACAAAAAAAATCACTATGACCCACAAAACCAACCGGATTCTTCTCAAAGCATGCATCAACTTCAACCAATATATCAACCACCAGATCACCGTAGGTAATCCTAGGAAATATTTCCAAAAATGAAACACAAGGTAACCTCACACAAAATAGCATACCATTGTGGAAGAGCTAATTCTCACCCCACTGGTCCAATCCTCTTCACAACTCATAACCCAAATCAATTGGCACCATTTTACTTTGTTCTCAAAACTCTCACTATGACCAAAAGATGGAATCACCCAATGGAAACAAAAAAATCCTTCCAATAAAATTTTTGGCTTATATATATCCACAAATCGAGGCTTGATGGTCCCATTCCATAATCAAACTTCCATGAAATAACTGCAACACTCAAAATGATCAACCAGTCAGACACGCACCAATTCTCCCTGCCATGGACAACTCCTCTGAACAGTAATCCCTTGATTCCATCCAACATGAAACACCAATCTTAACATCAATGATCAGAATTTGTATTATAGTTCTCCTCCACCAGATAATTTATCTCACCCCCACTATATTCTGATGATTGGAACCTCCATGATAAAATAAATACCACAAGAATGTCAACTGAACTTCCACAACATACTTGACACATTCCTAACTCACCATTCCCAGACATGCATGTAAGATCCCAGATCTTCTTTTCAGGTATATTTTCTCGTTTCTGGTGTTTTTGAGAAAAATAGGAGTTTCTAGAAATTTTTGAAGTACACACCGTGTACTTATATGTACACGTCATGTACTCCTTTTCCTTATGTAGTCATGTGCTAGTTGTGTAACGGCCAAGCACATAGCCGTGTATGGTGACCTGGAGACCACCTAAATCAGGGGTCAGTAATGGAAATGACACACTGTTTACTTCCAATGTACACTCTGTGTACTTTATTTTTTTTAAATGGACCAGGGTCACATCTAATTGTAAGAAACACCTCCTTTGTTCTACTTGTCTGAGAGCATATGTACGACATTGATTCTTCCCTGAGACCCCAATTGAACATCTGTTCTCCGATTCAACCATTTTCAATTGCGTTGATATTGCCTGGTAAGCTTTTCCTTATTCTAGATCATTGTTTACTAATTCCTCCTCTTTCTCATGTTTTCTTTAGTTGACAATTTTTTATCATTTTTGTATATCTACGATGTTCTTGGGTGACTCAAGGCTTGACGTTCATGTATAACGATCCTACAACACCGATGTAGGTGGTTTGTGCCTTTCTGTTGAAATTCTTTGAGTTATATGTGCAAAATTGCCAATACCCTAGAATGGGGTATTGTGTGTTTATAGTTTTAGCCTTATTAGTTGCCTTCTATGCTTGTATACATGAGTATAGGTTAATTGAATGTGAATATGGTTAATTTCTATGATTTGGAAGTGATTTCCCATGCATGTTTTGTTTATGACCGATTGGTCTTGCTTAGCCTGTTAGGCTTCCTTTTTGTTTCCCATGACTTATATTATATGATGGAGCATTTATTATCTGACATGTTGATATGATGTACACTGGTTAGCCAAGTAATTCTTGAGATTTACTCTGGCCTCTTTACATTTCTATGCTCATTTGACTTACATAGGGCCATGAGAACCTGGGGTAGTAGACCATAGGGGGAATGGATCTAAGGGCTTCTACTGAGTGTCAGTTTTTCTGTTATGATGTGAGACCATAGGGGTAATTGACGTAAGTGCTTCCTCAAAGTTTTTGTAGTTCCTCAATGTAGGCCACAGGGGGAATGTGATGTAAGTGCTTCCCCATAGTGACTTTTAGTTACTGATACGAGAATATAGGAGGAATTGACGGTGAGTGATTCCCCGGAGAGTCTATACTAAAGCTGAACCAAAGGGGGTAGACTGTGTGTATTTTCCATAGGTTTTATTGTGTTTTATAGGTAGGACTAGAAGGGATTAGGCTGTGAGTACATCCTAGAGGGTTACCTGATTGTGATTATCTATTTACTTGTTGTGTGGAACTGAATGCTTTAAAACTGTAGAATTGTTACTATTGAGTACTTCCTTATTTACTACTTCTTTTGTTTATTACTTTCCATATATATTCACTGACTGTTAGGCACAAATATCTTGGTGGTTTCCTACTGGTATTTAGTCTCACATCCTATTTGGGCCACACTTTTGGGCACAAAAAGATTATATTTTTGTAGGTATAGATAAGGTCAAGCACCCTTCTACCTCACATACTTGATTACTTTGGAGCTGGAGAGTATGGGACCAAGATTTGGCTTGCGATGCTGTGGAGTTGTTTACTGTTATTATTGTACTTTGGTTTAGTACTGTATTTTAACATTATGATGTGTTTAGATGATTTCCAAGACATATGTATCATGCATCATTATATATATGCTCCAGCTACTTATTACTTTTAATCTTCCTCTAATTACAGCGGTATGCCATTATTACTTATTTTTCTATTTTTATTTGTTTCTCTTCTATTGTGATACTCTGCCAATGAGGGCAGAGTTTCTTCACTATCACACCCAAGGCCCTCGCTACTAGTCAGCATCCTCTGGCATTTGGGGAAATGCACTTGAGGCCATGTGACCAACAAATTTGGGGCACCTCTGGGCGGCTTCCAGAACCGAGATGTTACCAAGTGGTATCAGATGAGTTCTTTTCTTCTTGAATTATTGTTTGGAGCATATAGTTAGGGATAGTATGAAAATAGGTACTTAGTAATAAGTTTTTCCCAGGAGTAGCCAACCCATGTACATGGAAAAGCCAATTTACCTTGTTTATTGTAATTTTCTGGTTTTGCAATTTTACAATAGATTTGACTTCACCATTGGGTTATTCACATTATTTGTGTTGTTATGGATGATATTTTTGAGGATTTATTTCAGTCGCAACCCGATGAGATAAGGGTATGCTTTCTCATTAATCATATAGACACTTGATAAAAATCACATGTCATGCATTCTTTCCACGCTATTTATGGTTCATTAGAAATTTCATGTTGTTGTGATAGATGTTGTGGTGGATATGAATATTGTTGTGATATATTCCTTGATAAAGAAATTTTGGTTTGATAGGGTATTGTTTGTGTAAGTTTTTGTTTGAATGAATGCCAAACATTGGTTCTTGAGGTGTTAGAGGCCCTCGTGGATTTGAATTTGGAGGATAATTCCCTTATTTTCC
Organism: Viscum album; assembly: GCA_963277665.1. Classification (NCBI taxonomy): domain Eukaryota; kingdom Viridiplantae; phylum Streptophyta; class Magnoliopsida; order Santalales; family Viscaceae; genus Viscum; species Viscum album. The sequence continues at coordinate 492,515,969 of OY728166.1, forward strand.
CTATATAAGACATGTATAAGATGTCAAGATTTGATTCACGGGGAGTATGGGCCCTCAAGGATCAGAATTTGGCACTTTAATGTTCATTTCAGTGTTTTCTGGGATCCAGAGTAGTTTCTGAGGCTTACTATCTGAAAAAACCCAGAATACACACTGTGTAATGTTGAATACACACCATGTGTTCTTCTGTTTGGGAAGAATATAATTTACATAAGTACATATTGTGTACACTATGTACATGTTGTGTAGTCTCTAACTATTTCATTGTCCATGTGGGCATAGACATGGGGTTAGGAGAATAATATGTAGGACATGTCGTGTACTGAATGTACATGTTGTGTTGTAGAACTGTGTAACCGGCTGTGTCACTAACAAAACAGGTTGGAAAAATCTTCCTAGTACATTTCGTGCCCGTCTGGAACATGCTGTGTAGTGTGAGTCGTGTGTCTGGTCGTGTCACTAACAACACGGGTCGGTGAAGTGCATCTAGTACACGTTGTGTCTGGAACAAACATGTCGTTTAGTCTTGTTATAGGAGAGTCATGTGGATTAGGTATGTATAATAACTCGGTAAAGGGAAGAGGATTCAAGTACACATCATGTTTAGGGATAACACACTTTGTATGGGGTGTTACATGACTAGTTTGGCAGGGGTAGATGCCCATGTGGAAGGCTTAAGGGAGCACGCTGTGTAGGCATTATACACGTCATGTAACCTTATTTTGAAAAACATGAATACTTTATTTTTCATGTTCCATTCTTAATATTCAAGTTTCTAGTCCTTGATAATCTTGATCAAAGGTGTGTGTTTGACCTTATAGAGTCATTCCACCTAGACGTCCTCCAGTTGTACGCCAGTTGCAAGGCAGTGACCAGACACCAGACATGGTTGATCAAGGACTTCCAGTAGATATTCCAATTATGCCAGTCTTCGTACCAGCTATCATTACAAACATAGGTTCTGATGCACAGTTCTGAGAGGGCTTCATGAGGTTCATGAAGACCTTCTGAGGAGTACTGCATCCTGCCCCTTCTATGGTAGAGTTGACGTGGGTTTTCTAGCAGCAATATCCTCTCACCTTCATAGGGGAAGGAGGACCTCAGGCTGTACAGTCATGGTTAGAATCCATGCTCCCAATCCTTGATCACCTATAGATACCTCCAGAGAGGAGGGTCAAGCTTTCTACATATATGGTTTAGGATTCTGCCAAGAGATAGTGGGAAGTGATCTCACAGGCAGGACGCTAGTAGGTTATGTCATGGGATTACTTCCAATGTGATTTTTATGACTACTTTTACCCAGAGACTTTGAGGGACAATAGAGATCAAGAGTTCATGAGTTTGGATCAGGGTACTCTTTTCATAATTGAGTATTCTTCTCACTTCACTGAGCTGAAGCACTTCACACCTATTCCGGGAGGTGATGAGTTATTCTTGGCAAGGAATTTTGAGTATGGTCTCAGGAACGACATTTGATCTTAGGTGAATATATTCAGGTTGACGTCTATCACTTCTATAGTCAACCATGTGCTGATCACGGAGCACAATTTGAAGGATTCTAGAGTTTTGAGCCAGGGTGGTTTGACATCTGGAGTTAGTATCCCTCCTACTGATAGCAGGAAGTTCCACAGGGGGTCTTCATGTGGTGATCTAAGGAGGTGAGACACTTCTTCTTGTATCCAGGTGGTGTGCTACCAATGCAAGAAGAGCAGAAATATGAGGCCACATTGCCTGAGAGACCCAGTGGAGTGCCGATCTTGTGGAAATATGGGTCAACTTCAGAAATTCTATCAGATCTTCTCACCAGCAGCTAGTGAAAGGGGTTCTTCTATGACTCCTCATACAATAAAGACACCACCAGTTTCTCACCAGTCTTGGAACTAGAGTTCTTTCGGCCATTCATGCTGAGGTGGAGGTCATGGACAAGGTAGCCAATCACCAGGATTTCAGTGAAAATAGGATAGATCAGCTCAGAGTGGTGAGGCAGGGTCACAGGGCTACGGTGCAGGTCAGACTTTTGTAGTGGAGCAAACCCAATAGAAGCAGGATCCATGACTCTCTACAGTGCGAGGTACAATTATTTTTACCTCAGTTTTATCTTCTTCTCTTTTCGATACAAGATCTTCCGATAACTTTATATATGTTGATGTTTTGGAGAGCCTTAAGCTCGTTATATTTTCCTCTACAGATATCTTAGAATTAGAAAATCCATTCGGGACTAGAACGACTAGTGTACGACGGTGCAAGGAGTGCCCTCTTGAGGTTGGTGGGTGTTACTTCTTATGGGACCTCTATGCATTAGAGATGAAGGGATATGATGTCATTATTGGAATGTACTGGTTAGTTCCCTTCCAGGCTATTTTTGACTACTATCACCGTAGAGTGTGTTTTACAATACTAAAGGGCGGATCGTTTCTTCATTAGGGCGAATGGGATGTCCAAACGAGCAGAGAGGGACCCCGAGTATCATGGGTTGGGAGGAGTTACATCCCAGATTTCTAGTCTATACATGGATGACCAGGGGACTTCACAGATGGACTTTACAGAGTGGTGGATTGTTTCAGGGATGTCTTTCCAGAGTACTTTTTAGGGTTGCCTTCGGAACGAGAGGTGGAATCTTCTAATGATCTTGTACCACGAGCAGAACCTGTGTACACTCCTCCTTATAGGATGGATACACTAGAGTTTTAGGAGCTCAAGAAGCAGTTGGAGGAGTTATAGGCTAAGAGGTTCATCTGATCCAGTACCTCTCATTGGGGTTTTCCTGTCCTATTTTCAAAGAATATAGACGGTACCCTTAGACTTTGTGTGGATTATCGGAATTTGAACCATTTGATGGTCAAAAAATGATAGCCCTTTACGAGGATTGATGATCTCTTTGACCAGCTTCGAGGAGCCCGGGTGTTCTTGAATATTGACTTGAGATCCAGTTATCATCAGTTGCGTGTCAGACCATCGGATGTACCTCCTACAGCCTTCTGGAGCAGGTATGGTCTATACGAGTATGTGGTTATGTTGTTCGGTCTCACAAACATGCCTGAAGTTTTCATGGCACTGATGAATCAAGTGTTCCATACATACTTGGATTCCTTCATGGTGGTCTTCGTGGATGATATATCAGTGTACTCCCACTCTAGACAAGACCATTCTACCCATATTTAGATCATTTTGAGTACACTGAGAGAGAATCAGTTATATGCTAATCTCTCAAAATGCCACTTTTGGATGGACTAGATTCACTTCTTGGGTCATGTTATCTCAGACACAGGAGTATCAGTAGAATAGAGAAAGTGAGAGTAGTAGTTTACTAGTAGCATCTGAAGAAATTATTTGAGGTACGGAGTTTTTTAGGGTCGGCTAGATACTACAAACATTTCATACATGACTTTTCACACTTAGCAGCACCACAAACGGGCCTGACTAAGAAGGGTGTGAACTTCTTATGGTAATTTTATTGTGATTTAGCCTTTTAGGAGCGGAAAGGGAGGTTAACATCAACACTGATACTAGTATTTCCAGAGCTGGGAAAGAGCTACACTATTTATTTTGATGCTCTAAGTACAGGGTTGGGAGCATTACTTATGCAGGGAGAATGATTCATTGTGTACGAGTCTTCGCAGTTGAGGCCACATGAAAGTAATTACCTGATGCACGATCTTGAGTTGCATTAGTTGTTCATGCCTTAGTCTATTTGATACATTATCTATTGGGTGATCATTTTGTGCTTTTCACCGACCACAAAAGTCTCAAGTATATCTTCACTCAGCGTGGCCTGAATTTGAGACAGTGAAGGTGGGTTGAGTACCTTTAGTCCTTTGACATTGAGCTTTCCTATACACCAAGGAAATGAAACACCGTGGATAATGCATTGAGAAAGATGAATCAAATACAGGCAGTTCAAGAGGCCAACAGTGAGTGTCAGCTTATGGATCTGTTCTCTAAGATTCATTTGGAGGTGCACGACAGACATGGACATACGTTTCTATCTTCTGTAGTTGTTACCACTACTATGCTTGATCGAGTGTGAATGGCGTAGCTATCAGATTCTAAAGGCCTAGTCCTCTGGGAAAGTGTGTCACAAGAGGACCCTATTCTTTGATGGACCGAAGGCAGGGATGAGATATTTTGTTTTCATGGGAACATATGGATGTCATCAGATATACACAAGGAGTTGATGCAGGACTTTTACTCTTTAGTTTGGACAGTTCATCTGGGTGTCACCAAGATGTATTGTGATCTACACCATCAGTATTGGTGGTCAGGTATGAAGAGAGATATAGTTGGGTTCTTCATGAGGTGTTCCACCTGTCAGTAGGTGAAGGCGGTGCATCAGCGACACAAGGGGATTTTATAGAAGTTACCCAATCTTGAATGGAAATGGAACGATGTCATGATTGAATTTGTGGTGGTTTTACCAAGGTCGCCTCAATGGAATGATGTAGTTTGGGTTGTCATTGATAGACTCATGAAGGTTTCTCACTTCTTTCCAATCAAGAAGACTTTTAGTGTTGATGAGATGGGACAGTTTTACATTCTCAATATTGTATGTTTACATGGAGTTCCACACACCATTATCTTATACAGGGATGCACATTTTACTTCTCGGGTCTGGCAGGGGCTACTGATGGCTTTGGGTACACAGGTACTTCTAAGTACATCTTACCATCCCCAAACAGATGGCCAGTCCGAGCATACGATTCAGGTACTTGAGGAAATGCTTCGAGCATGCATCCTAGATTTTGGAGGTTCATGGGATAATAACATACATATTTTGGAGTTTTCCTACAATAATAGTTTTCAAGAAACTATTCAGATAGCGCCTTATGAGGCTTTGTAAGATAGGACATGCCGATCACCCTTATGTTGGCTAGAGGCAGGAGAGGTAGCTATGTTGGGTCCTAGTCTTGACTAGGAGACCACAAAGTAGATAGAGTTGATTCAGAAGAGGATGGCTACCACACTGTATCGACATAAGTCTTATGTTGATCGAAGAAGTTGACCTCTGGAGTTCGTGGTCGGAGATCAGGTTTTTATATGTGTCACACCGAGGTTGGGGCACAGGAGGATTAGGAGACAGGTAAATCATTCACCAAGGTACGTTGGGCTGTTTGAGGTTTTATAGAGAGTTGGTCCTATTTCCTATCGGCTACAGTTACCTTAGAGGTACCGGGATATGCACAACGTCTTCTACATTTCTCAGCTTTGATGTTACTTCTCAGACTCGTCTCATATTTTTCAACCCGATGAGGTTGAGTTAGAGGTGGATGCCTCATTCAAGGATCATCCTATCCGGATTGTTGATCAAAGTGCAAAGGTTCTCTATGGCTGGTTTTTTCTTATTATACGAGTGCTATGGCAGCACAGGTGAGTACGGGAAGAGACTTGGGAGAGGGAGGCTGATGTTCGATCACAGTGGTAGGAGATGTTCGAGGATTCTTCTTATCTGCCACCTTTCTAGGGAAATTCGTGGACGAATTTCTTTAAGGTGGGAAGTTTGTAAGAACCAAGATTTTCTTTTCAGGTATATTTTCTCTTTTCTGGTGTTTTTTAGAAAAGGAGGAGTTTTTGGAAATTTTTGAAGTACATGCCATGTACTTACATGTTCATGTCATGTAATCTTTTGTTGCGTGTAGTCGTGTGCTGACCATGTAATGGCTGAGCACACAGCCATGTGTGATGACTTGGAGACCGCCTAATGTGGGGGCCAGTAAGGGCAAGAACACACCATGTACTTCAAAATTACACGTTGTTTACTTTTTTTTCATTAAATGGATCGGGGTCACATCTAATTTGTAGAAACACCTTCGTCTTCATCTCAATCATCCGAGATCATCATTATGGTGCCAATTCTTCCTTGATCCCCTGATCGAGAATCTGTTCTCTGATTTAACCACCGTCAATTGTGTTGGTATCGACTCGATAAGGTCTTCATTATTCTAATGATTTGTTTCTGGATTCCTCCTCTTTCACAATTTATCTCCGGTTGAGTGTCTTTTAGCTTTTTTATAGATCTACAGTGTTCTTAGGCCATTCAAGGATTGAGGTTCATGTATAATGATCCTACAACACCGAGGTAGGTGGTTTGTGACTTTCTGTTGAAATTATTTGAGTTATATGTGCAAAATTTCCCAATACCCTAAAACAAGGTATTGCGTGTTTATGATTTTAGCCCTGTTAATTGCCTGTTATGCTTGTAATCTTGAATAGAGGTTAATTGAATATGAATAGAATTAATTGATTTTCTTTGGAATAGATTTTCCATGAATGTTTTTTATGACCGATTGGTATTTCTTAGCCTATTAGGCTACCTTGTTGCTTCCCATGCCTAGTATTATTGGTTGGAGTGTTTATTATATGACATGCTAATATGCTATAGACTGGTTATCCAAGTAGTTCTTGAGGTTTAATTCGAATGATTTTTATTACTATGCTTTTTTGACTTACACAGGGCCGTGAGAACATGGTGTAGTAGACCAATGGGAGAATGGAAATAAGGGCTTCTCTAGAGTGTCTATTTTTCTGTTTCGATGTGATACCATAGAGGGAATTGACGTTAGTACTTCCTCAGAGTGTCTGCAGTTCCTCAATGCAGGCCACAGGGGGAATGTGATGTAAGTGCTTCCCCAGAGCTCCTTTTAGTTACTAATATGAGAATATATGGGGAATTGACGGTGAGTTCTTCCCTAAAGAGTCTATACTAAAGTTGAACTAGAGGGGTTATACTATGTGTACTTCCTATATGGTGGCTTGTGTTTTCTAGGCAGGACCATAGTGGATTAAGCTATGAGTACATTCTAGGGGGTTACCTATTTGTGATTATCTGTTTACTTACTGTGTAGAACTGAATGATTTGAAACTGTGGAATTTTTACTGTTGATTACTTCCTTGTTTACTGCTTCTTTTGTTTATTGCCTACCATATATATTCACTGAGTGTTAGGAACATATCTCTTGGTGGTTTTCCTACTTTGATTTAGTCTCACACCCTATTTGGGCCATGCTTTTGGGCCCAAACAGATTATATTGTTACAGGTATAGATAAGGGAAAGCTTCCTTCTACCTCAGGTACTTGACTACTTTGGAGCTGGAGATCACGGGACCAAGTTTTGTCTTGTGATGTTGTGGAGTTGTTTACTCTTTTTCTTGTACATTGTTTTAGTACTATATTTTATCATTGTGATGTTTTTGGCTGCTTTCCTCAACATATGTATCATGCATCATTATATATGTGCTACAGCTTCTTATTACTTTCAGTCTTTCTTTGTTTACTATTGTATGTCATTATTAGTGATTTTTCAATTGTTATCTGTTTCTATTCTATTGTGTTACTTTTCCAACGAGGGAATAGCTTCCCCACTATCACACCTAGGGCCTTTGCTGCTAGTCGGCAACCTCTGGCATTCGTGGAAATGTGCTTGAGGCCATGTGAGCGGTATAGGGTGCCTTTGGGCGGCTTCTGGAACCAGGATGTTACAATGCATAAGGACTTCACCTTGCATTGGCATCCAACATCGTCATTTAAACAACTCAGAATTAAAACTCTACACCATCTATATGTGGACTAAGAACAACCTGACCTCCCTCAATATTTCCTTTATTTATATAAATAACTTTCTATTATGAACATCAAATCGGATGTGGGTCATCACGTACCATGTCTGTTCCTTTTTTCATATCATTTCAGGTCACCCTGACTGAATTTTACACAAAAATCCATCTTCCACTACTGACACAAGCACTCCCATCATCCATACACTGACTAAGGATAGCTAATTTCTTACTCAAACCCATTTCCAAATTTCTAAAAGATGCATTTTATTCTGAATCATCCACTGAAGGCAGTTTACATCTCACTACATTTGTCCCTTGCTCCAGACCAGGTCGGTCTGTCACCAATGGAATCATATTATAACACCCATCTTCACTGTTGGAATTCTACTACATCACATGGACAAGGTACCTTCAGACCCATAGAAAATCCATAGTCACCCAGAAACACCTACTGGAATCCATACCCGACCTCCTATAAGGTTCAAGAACACAACCTCTCTCTCCATGTCCATTGTCATATCTTACCACACCATTCAATTACTTTAAAACAAGAAACTGAATTTTCATTTGGAACCACCCTAAGCCCAAAGACAACACTTGACTCAATGAATCACCAAAAACAAGGTGCACATATCCTCTCTGAGAGACCCGATGTTCATGTCATAGTTATCTCATTGGCATCCCGAGGCCACTACATCAACTCCATGCTTTACTCCACACATCCAAGACTAGCTTATCACTCCCCACCTTAAGAGTTTCATTATCATTGCTTTCCTTAAGTGATTTCAGTCACCAAGGATTATTCTTTGGTCATGATCTATACCCCAAAACTTCAACAGGGCCATCTATCTTTCCCCAATTCAACAAAATTAGCATCTCCCATTACTCAATCTCAACTTCCATGAATGTCACTCACAGTGTTCATCACCACCCAGTCCATTCTTAAGAACTCACCCATAAATGGTCGGTGTTAGAAATCCCACCATCCAACCATACCTATACCTCCCCATGAACATAAACTCCAAGATGTCCCATATGCAACCATAACACATTCAAGTCACTAGGAACAAATCCAGATCTTTCTCAGAATACTCGAGATGATGTTAAGATGTTGGTAATGATCATCACTATCTAGTAGTATGCTTAGAAGTTTTCAAACAACACCACCATAAATTATAGACAAATGATGTCACCTATAACTATAAGGACACATTGTCCTATCAATAGTCTCAGGCTTACCTACACATAACTTCTCATCAACATCTCACAACCACAACTCATTTAGGGTTACCAACTAACTCACCATTACTTCACGAATCTCTGTGAATCAGTCATGAACAAATGTTTCCTTTAATACTACTACCAAAAAACTACTTGAGTTCATTCATAACAACCCCCATAGTTAAAAACTATAAAATATTGGTCCTCCACACTGATTAAAAATTACGGTCTCCCACATAGCCATGCTTACCACATTGGTTTCATAGAGATCAACATATGATTATCTGAAGTAACTGGTTTTCCTATACGGAATAGACTCATGCCTAATCATTATGTGCCTGCATCTGGACCCCAGTAGGTCCTTGATGGTATTTCACTTTATTGTGGCCACAAAATTAGATTGACTTTAGATCCCAATATCCAAACATCAACAAAGTCTATCCCAACACTTGTTTTCCAACTTGATCAAGCCTCCTGGCCTGTTAGCCCCATATGCCATGATACATCTTAAACATAACAAGAAATAACCAAACCATTTGTATAACAAGCCCAGTCACGTGACCACCCTCACCCAGAGTGTCACCTTCATAATGAAAGAAACTAACCATGCTTTATTCACCCCTTTCATTTTTTCTGAAATCAATATTGATTAGTCTATTAATCATTATCTGAACAGATGGGTCAGACATCCAAATGATACAAACTTTAGGAACTAACCTTACAACCCTCTACTAGTATTTATGATCCTTTATGAAAGAACCATGTCACCGGTACACCATTTACCAAAATGTGATGATACTCATTATACATTGATTCCACCTCTGAAGCATCTTCTATGATTCATATTCCAAGGCACAAGAATTACTAGGATAATGTCCCATGAGGTCACCCTTGACTTTCTCCCCAGACAATAAACTTAGTGTCATAACTCGGGTTACGTCTCCCAGAATAATTGAACATACCACTTAACCCTCCAATCCATTCTTCTCTAATCCAAAACCAAAACATCCTTCCATACATCATGCATCCAAGATCACTAAGAAATGGCTGACCACTCTCACGGGTCTCTCTCGAAAATCGAACGATACCAACATTCCCAACTAGGGTCAAGGGTAAAAATAAACTAGGATCTCTATTTATGACATATACATCAAACATTAAACAAGTATCCACTCATGGTTGTCTCTCCTACCCCCGTTCAGAAACAATGCATACAAAGAACCCTAATAAAAATTCACCCTATGTTTTACACAAACCATACTTAGACACACACATCAGAACCATGAGACTAAACGCCCCCTCTAGTGTCCAATCACAACTTGAAATATTTAAACCCACATGGTCCTCCACACCCACCAAAAAACATCCATAATTAATGACACAAGAACCAAGACACTCATTACCATGTTTTACATACAACTTACACACTCACAACCAACAAGGGTTAACACATTCACATTATTAGGAAACATCCCAAAATCGTAAGTTCACATTCCTACTAAAATTATAACATGTAAAAACTCTTTATCCACATATAGAGACTTATAAAGATCTCCCAACATATATTTAATGTCTAGTCCTATGTAACTCTCACTACCCAGACCACCCATACCCAAGGGCTAAACAAACAACAAAAGGATGACACGATACTGGTCTTAACCAAAGTTCTATAATTACACATCCCTTTATAATTAACTTCACCATTTATTAAAACGCAATGGTTTAAAATTTAGAAATTTCTATTTACCCAACATTTCAAAAACCCCTTCTCATTCGGATTCATAATTCAAAACATCTCCATCAACAAACATTTCATGGAAAATCTACTCGGTGTTGGTCACAATGGAGTGTACATTACCTGCCATAATCAACCCACTCCACATACACTATCCCAATGAACACAATCACATTTATATTACTAACTTATACCATTCCTACTATGATTCATAGTCAACCTAGGATAAGAACACTGACGTCGATGAAAATATTTCATTAGACACCCTCGTTTTAAAGCAATTTCTACTTTTAGGCCACTAATCTTTTCCTCCTAGGCACATTTCCATTTTTCAAAACTTGTTACAACTATCATTTTTACCTCATATGAAACATTTTATTAAGAATGATTCTTTAACCATTACCTACATTCTTTTTATTTAACCATTTCATTATCTTTATTAGACACCATTTTCTTCAAATTTTAAAGGAAGTAAATGCACCCTACCTTTTATACCCCACAAACCCATCCCGTGTGTGCCTACCATGATGCATGTCACTAATATACTTAGGTGCCTATAATGATGTGTGAATGTGAAATACCATTCCATTATATAAATGAGATAAATATCATAATACTATCACATCACATGAAAAATGTCTCACCCAACGGTGAAATGTCATCAAATGTAACAATGTAGAATAAGAATAACAATTACTAGCTTGGGTGACTTGGGTTTTCCCTCATAAATGGGTTATCTACTCCCAATAATGATCTTGTTTCCAAGTCTAGAGACATCCTAAAACCCCTTCTCCCATCCCAAATAGTATAAAAATATAAAATATCATGTCTCTGATACCATTTTGTAACTTCCCTAACATGGAAACCACTAAACTGGTGATCCAAACCGGGTCTCCACATGACCTCAAGAATGCCTCCCCATATTCCAGGGATTTCCGACAAGCAGTGAGGGTCTAATAAGATGCATGAGGATACTATACCCACTTTTACTAGAGTAATATACAATAGATGATAATATAAACACCCAAAACAAAAAAATAAATATCCAACACATATATAACCAAACATCTCCCAAACTGGGTATAAACCACAAACTAAAAATAATTATTCCATGTCATACTAGTAGTGTAATAAGAGTAGGAAAACCAAAATGATGAAAACATTTGAAACCCCAAAATGTTCCTAACTCAAATTCTAGAACCTTATACAGGTACATCCCAAACCTGACTCAACTCCAAAGCACATGGCCTTTTCCCTTATCCAGACCTGCAAGCATGAAATCTTCTTGGTTCCCCAATGGAGGTATGAGTAGGGTGTGAGTAAAACTCAGTAGGACACCACCAATTTATTCTGCAAATATGCTGCTTAAATAGAAATTTCATACAAAAAATAAATAATAAATAAAGAAAGAAAATACAACTCGGTTCCATTAGTTAATTATCTACACTTAAACCATTTCTGATATTGTTACCTTTTCTACCAATTATACCACCTTCCTTATATGATTCATTTTAATATTTTATTCCATGGGTTTGGTGATTAAATAATTTACACAAGGGTTTAAGTAAATGAAACATTAAAAATAAAGGATCAAGTCAATTCCCTATTTCACTACGGGTAAATGTTTCACAATAAATAAATGTCACTTACCATGGAGCCTCAAACATGGAAGTCTCATCGAATGAAACCATTAGGGGAATAGATCATCATTCCAGCTCCTTAACCCATGCATTCCTATGTGGAGTTAGAGAATCAGTCCAACCCAACCCGTGGGTAGAACCTCAGTCCTTTATCCCACCACAAATACATGGTCACATTCTTATATATATATGTATATATATATATATATCCATTCACCACATTTTAAATATAAAAACCAACAAAAATAATAACCATAGTTCACAATATTCATCATGGGAATAGATATTATTCCATAACCCATTAACATTATTCCATTTATATTACATTTCCATTTATCCCAATTCACATCTCATATGCCTAAACTCGTTATGAAAATTCCTAAATTCCCATAAATTAACCCATTTAACACATTCAACCACTTAAATATGTTGACTCACATAATCCAATCATCATTTCCCATGTTTCAACCCCCTTATTCATTTCTATTACAAATCACAATCCAATTGGCATAATCACATTAATTCCATTAAACCCCTTTCATGCCCCATCATGTTCAATATATTCAAAAATTCATGATCCATTATTGAAACATGCGGTCGATTGTCACCTATTGATCATTCAAGTTTCTAGTTCTCTGTTAATGGGTATAGCATCACTCAGGTCGAATCCTCGGCGATGGTACTTTTTAATAGTCGGTTTTTTTAGTTGATTGTATTTCGATTGGGGGGATTTTTTGTAGAGTTTAATTGAAATGATTATTTGATTAATGTTTATTTAACAATTTGATAAATATTGGGGGGTTGATTTTATCATTATGTAGTTAATCTTGTGAAATCCTTGAGCTTTTCTTTATATTTAATTAAATTAACACCCATGTCACAAGTTGACGTTGATTGGAATTCCTAAGTGTTAAGGCTTTAATCCAAGCCTTTACATAACTTAGGGTTCTAATATAAATAATATATTGTTTGTGGTAGTTTATTTATGGTTCCAATAATCCATTGAAACCACTCATTAAACAAGACAATTCATTAATCAATGACATGTTAATTCCAACATACACAATGTTAATTCAAAGAATATTCATCGAGCAAAAGCTGTCAATAACATAACATCCCTAAATTATTACTCAAACCAATGAGATATTTACTCATCCATTGAGATATTTATTAATATATTAATATATTTTTATGGTGATTAACTATAAATATAATGAAAATAACAGGATAAGAAAATATTTTTGTGTCGAACACACGCACACAAACAGTGATGATATTTAAAAACGAACATTCAATTGAATGAGGAACAAAAAGTAGGGATGTGGATTCAATAGTATTTAACTTATTTTAATACCATTAATATTATTTAATATAACTTGGATGAGATTAATAAATTAATAAAAATAAATATTCATTAAAACTCTATTGAAATGGAAATAGACTTACATGATTACAAATAAGAAGAACACAAAATAAAAGAAAAAAAGAGAGGAGGAAGGGTATCTCATGGGAAAAATTGAGTATGGAAGGTCCTATAAATCCTTTTTAAATGATTTGGTCATTATAATGTATTCTCCTCTCTTCTTAAATTCCAACCGCATGTAAGGAGAAGAGGGGGTTGTATTTATATCCCCAGGAGGTGGACTATTTTCATTCCAAATATACCCTTCCAATTACATCGCTAATTTTTCCATCCTGGCAGCTAAATCTAAAGATATGTTATTCTTAAAAGTTTTATATATTCATTTTTTTGTTGTCCTTAAAAATTTGGAGGCCATTTTACTTTTGGAACCAATGATATGGCTATTTTACTAAACAGTTTTCACCTATCCATTTTTGTCAACACTTTTTTGAAGGCTGATAAGTGAATTGGGTTTTGAACAAGAAGATACCCTAGAATAAGATTAATTTTTTATAAAAAGTTTTCTTACCATATCTTAGATTTCACAATGAAAAATCCCAGCTTGATTTGATAAATAGATCATGAGAAATGTCATAAATAATGTTCAGATGTTAATTCTTAGCCAGAATGGTGGTCTGAACATAAAATCATCATTTGGGTTCCCTTGTTGTGATAGTTGGACCTTAAATTTTTTATCCATTATTCCTTTGGATAATTAAGAACATATTATAGAGTTTCATAAAATTTGGACTTCAGGATTTATCCCAGTAACTCAATCACTATGGCTGGTTCAGTTGCATCACAGATTCTTTGGGTCTTCTTGTGTGGATCATATGGACCACCAAATAGATGATTTGGCCAAAGGTCCCTTATAATGGAATTATTTTATTTGAATAAGGAACCCTAAAAAAATAGTAATCTTGCAATTTGGATAATTAGTATAAGTGTTATTATTAAAACATTAAACTGAATTGAATCTGGATGAATTCAAATGATGCTCTAAAATTATATTCAATATTTAAAAATTAATATTTCACAAAAATTATGTACATTTAATATAAAATCAGTAAAGGGAGTATATAATATGTTATTAAAATATCAATAACATCAAATCCCCCACACTTAGGTTTGTTCATGTTCTCATGTGCAACAAATATAAAAAACATTAAAAATCATTCTCACTCACCAAAAAATATTAAAAAAATTCCCAATTAGGGGAGGTTTAGACCATTTAATTAATACATATTGAATTCCACATCAAATTATTACATAAACCATGTTCCAAAAAAATCATTTTTCATGCTGAAATTTAGAAATGGAAAATGTGGACACTCAAAACTCACACCTCTCAAGATGATAAAATTCATTTATGTAGGTTCACTCTTTCACCAACCAAAAGTGAAAATATTAGAGTTTGAAAGAGATATAAAATTATATTCTATATCCTAAAGCGCAAAAGAATTAAGAGTTCTTGTTAAAGGGTTCTTTTGTGGCTATGTCACAGTAGAAATTTAATGTCCCAGAGAGAGGAGAAGAGGGGTAAAACATCAGTATGGGTAAAACAATACACAATTGTTTTTAAATAAATTATGGAAGGAAATAAAAAAAATATTTACAAGGGCATGATTGTGTGAATAAATACATAAAAGAAGAAGAAAATTTAAGGTGATGAGAAGGTGAAATATTTACAGAACACAAAACTAATCCCAATGACATAAGAATATATAATGCAAGTGTGTTTTTTTTTCATTTTTTCATTTTCTTCGAAAGTTAAACTTTAAAAAGATATAAAAATTATATAACAACCCATGATTTACCTCTGGAAGACACTAATTGTAATAGTTACAACAAGATAAAAGGTTAAGGAAGAGTGATTTCTAACCCACCCAAGACACAACCCATTCTCTTTTTTTCTCTTTTTTGGATTTCTTTAACACTGGTAAATAATATTTGAACAAAAAATATATACATTACCAAACACCATTGAATGAAAACCTCCCCCAAAACTGAAATTTATTCTTTCCCTCAAGCATATTATAACATGGTGAAATCAAAAAAAGGTACCCAAGATGAAATCCATTCCCCCCACACTTAAATTTTAAAAAAAATATTCAATGAAAATACTTGTATGTATTGGGTGGGATAAGGTATTGGGCTTGTAATGTGGATATCAAAGAAAATGTTTTCATAAGCTCAAAGTGGCTTTAAAAAGTAGGATTAATGTAAGGGTAATGGGAGGATATTTGGCTATTGTGATTCTCATGTGGTTCAGAAAATTCCTCTATCATATTAATGCACACCAAAGTAGGAAATTCATCTTGAAGGTCCACAAAAATAAGACTCACAATTAGGGGTGAGAACACATATTTTGAAAATATGGCTATATGTAGCCTTGGAATTAAAGATAATGTTGTTCCTCGCAATTGGGTGAAATCATTTTCCAAATCCAAAATTGAGCATTCAATTTTTTTTGTTTTGACCCAATATTATTTATCCAAATATATGATGAAAACACAAGATTTTTTAGATGAAACCATGTCTTTTGACACCCAAAAATGGTTAGACAAAATTTTAAAAGTTTAAGGTGAGTAATCATGACTCTTGATTTTCTATATTTTTTATGTGATTATTATTATTGTTTTTTAGTTTTTAGGTTTTTTTAGTTTTTTAATAAAGACACACCCACACAAAAGAGTAAATAAAAACTTTGATAAGGAAAGTGGTAAAAAATGAAAGAGAGGGGAAGAAGATGAAATAGGGAGAGAGAGGAAGAGATAGAGAGAGAGTTAAAGGGAAAGTGGTGCCCCCTGATTAGGATTTGAAGGGTCATCGTCCCCATCCAGTGGTGGGTTGGTGGAAGTTGTGGATCTGATGGAAGTAGAGGTGGTTCCCGGGATGTGTGTCCTCTCATGGTGATGATTTATCTGATGTACATTAATAGCGAAAGTCCTTTTGGAAGATGGGTCTTGGACATTCACTGCACAAAATGGGTAAATATTAGTAATACCAAAATGACCTTCCCAACGAGAATTAATATTACCTGGGTGAAGTCGAAATCGATAGTTGAAGAGAAATACCTTTTCACCTTCATGTAATACCTTTATCAGGATGTGTTTGTCATGGATTAAATTATACTTTTCATTGTATAGAATAGAATTCTCATAGAAATCAAGTCGAAGTTCCTCCAATTCAGTCAACTGCAAAAATCATTCTTCACCTGATTTTTCATAATCAAAATTACAAATTTTTACAACACAAAATAAATTGTGTTGGATTTGAACTGGTAAGTGACACACTTTAACAAAAAATATCCTAAAAGGAGACATCCCAATGGGTGTTTTATAGGCAGTTCAATAATCCCAAATTGCATCACTATGTCTTTTAGGCCAGTCTTTTCTGGTGGGTTTTACAATTTTCTTGAGCACTTTTTTCACTTCTCTATTAGAAGGTTCAGCCATGCCATTTGTTTGGGGGTGATATGCAGTTGAAGTTTTATGTATAACCCCATTCTTTTTCAAAATTGATTCCATGGTTCTATTACAAAAATGGGTTCCTAAGTCACTTATAAAGGCACGTGGTGTTCCAAATCGGTGGAAGATGTGTGTTTTTAGAAACTCACTAACAGTATGTGAATCATTATTTCTAGTGGGTTTGGCCTAGACCCACCTAGAAACATGATCAAACTCAAGAATAATGTATGAGAATCCATTGAAAGGGGGAATGGTCCCATGAAATTGATACCCCAAACATTGAAGATCTCATAGAAAATTAAAGGCTTTTGGGGAATTTCATTTTTCTTTGAATGTGTGAAAAACTTTTGGAAAATGGGACATTATTGATAGAACTCATGTGGGTTATTGAAGAGTGATGGCCAAAAGAATCCAGAGACTAGGAACTTTTGGTAGGACCTTTGTGGTCTAAAGTGGCCACCTTCGGGAAGTGAGTGACAAAATTCCAAGATAGAGGAATGTTCATATTCATATACACATCTCCTAATTACCATTTCAGCCTCAATTTTCCAATGTTTATTTTCATCCCAAAAATACTATTTTGAATCACTTTTCAAATTCATTTTTTTTATTTTTGAAAACATTATAGGAAAAACATCATAAACCAATAATTTACAATTGGGGCATACCATGGTGACTTTGGTGTGAGAGATGAAAGGTGCTCAGTAGGGAATTTAGGATCAATGATTTCTGAATGAGAAGAATTAGAAATTCTACTCAGGTGATCAGCCATAGGTTTTTCTTTTCCTATTCTATCTTTTATTTCAAGATCAAACTCATGGATCATTAGGATCCATATTATTATCCTCGGTATGGAATTAGATTTCTTGAGTAAGAACTTAATAGCAGAGTGGCATGTGAAGTTGATGATTTTGGCACCTAAGAGATAGGTTTGAAATTTATCTAAGGAAAAACCATTGCTCAAAGTTTCTTTTTAGTGACAGTGTAGTGAGATTGAGTTTCATCCAATTTTTTTGAGTCATAATAGATGACATAAGGGATTTTTTTATTTTATATAACCTAGAATATCCCCAATGGCTCTATCAAAATAATCACACATCAACTCAAAGGGTAAGTGCTAATCTGGGGATTAGATTATCAGGGATAATGTAAGAACAGTTTTGAGTTTAATGAAGGCTCTCTTGCAAACCTCGTCAAAATGGAAAGTGACATAATTTTGGAGAAACTGAGTGAGTGGGAGGGAAATCCTAATGATTTTATGGATGAATCTTTGATAGAAACCAGCATGACCAAGGAATGAATGGATGTCTCGAACAAGTGGGTTCAGGAAGTGATTGGATCACATCAATTTTTATAGGATTGACTTCAATACCATCTTTTAAAACTATGTGCCCTAGAACAATCCCATCTGCAACCATGAAGTGTCATTTTTCAATATTTAACACAAGGTTACACTTGACACACTTTTGAAGGACTAGAGAGAGTGAATTCAAGAATGATTCAAATAAATCACCATAAATGGTAAAGTCATCCACGAATAATTCCATGCATTGCTCAATGAATTCAGAAAATATACTCATCATACACCTATGGAATGTTGTATGAGCATTAAAAAGAGAAAATTCATTATCCAATATGAATATGTTCCAAAGGGGCATGTGAAAGTAGTATTTTCATGGTCCTGAGGTGCGATTAGGATTTGGAACTAGTCGTTGTATCCATCAAGAAAGAAATAGTTTGACTTTCTGGTTAATTGTTCGAGTATTTGATCATGGAATAGAAGAGGTTAATGATCTTTTCTTGTTTCAACATTCAATTTTTTAAAGTCGATGCACACATGCCATTTTTTATTCACTCGAGTTGTCATTACCACACCATGTTAATTTGTGACAACAGTTATCCCATACTTCTTAAGTATAACTTAAATTGGACTAACCCATTTACTATTGGAAATTGGGTAGATAATACAAGCTCGAAGAAGCTTGGTGATCTATTTCCTAACTACCTCATGTATGAGTGGATTGAGTCTTCTTTGTGGTTGTCTAATTGGTTTATATGATTCCTCAAGATGGATGTGATTCATGAAAAGTGCAGGGTTGATTCCTGGTATGTCATCTAGGGTCCAACCTAAGGCCTTTTTGTTTTCCTCTACTACTTGAACAAGTTTGGACTCCTCAGTTTCAGTAAGTGAAGCTAAGATAATGAATTGATAAGATTGATTATGGAAAAGGAATGCATATTTCAGGTGTTCAGGAAGAGGTTTCATATCAGTCTCATATTTCATTTGTGGGTTAGACAACTCAAGGTATTTCAGTTTCTTTAGATTCATTTTCCTTAATACTGTCCAAGGTGGAGCAGTAGAGATCAGAGTTGATGTGGTATTCAAGAGAGTTTTCAAGATCCTCTAGATTGACAGAGTCTATGAATGATAGGTCCACATGAACTTTACCATTTATAACTTGGTTAATAATGGTATAGATTTCACAAGATCCTCTCTCATTAGAACATGATGAACATGGTAGAATGAGATTCAATTGACTATTAAAAGTGTCCTTGGGAGCATTGATTAAGAATGTAGAGTGATCCTCATATGGGTATTGCATGGGTTGTAAAATGTTGAACTTGACCATTTGGTCACCAAATTCCATGGATAAGATGCCTAAATATACATCAATTTTGGTTCTCACTATCATTAGGTATGGTCTTCCTAGAATTAAGTTAGATCGAGAAGATTTCATCTCACCTTCTATGTCAAGGACACCGAAATCAGAAAGGAAGATCAGATCATTCACACGAACAAGGACATCCTCGATTATACCCTCAGGACTAGTAGTTCTTTGATTTTCCAATTGAATGAAAACACCCGTTGGATGTAAGGTACCTAGACCAAGGTTAGAGAATAAGAATTTTGGCATGACATTAATTGATGCTCCTAGGTCTATGAGTGCATCATCGAAGTTGGAACATCCAATTTGGTGTGGAACCATAATGGTCCCTCGATCATTGCAATTTATGGGAATAGACTGCATGGTGGAAACATTTTCGAAGGTCTGAAGTTGCCTCTTGTGGGTCTAAAATTCCTTAAGAAACATTACATACATAGGGATTTTTTATGGAATATATGAGAGGTATGTTGAATTCAACACATCTAAATATGTCAAGAATTTCAAGATCACGTTCAAAGGACTTCCTTGTCTTAGAAATGTCTTGAGAAAAAACAATTGGATTCATAATTGGAATGGAAGTAGTTGAGGGAATGGCTTAAGATTCCTTTTCATATTTCTTTTTCTTTGTATTTTATAGGTCAACATTCATAGGGGGGTTTGAGGACTTATCTTGAGTAATATAAATTTCCTTTCCTAGTCTAAGTTCAATTGCACTTACATTACCCTTAGAGTTGGGTAATGGTTGAGCTGGTAGATGGGAAGAATTTGATTGTTGTTGCTCGATTAGGTGGGATGCAAGTTGACTAGTTTGGGTTTCAATATTTTTATGGATGGAATGGGTGAAGGATGTATGATATTCCACTGCACATTACCATGGTTTTTTGGAATAATAGGCTTGTCTCGGATTAGGATTAACTTGATTCTGGTTCTTGGGAAAGCGATTGTATTGGTTTTGGAATTGGGAAGGCTCACTAGGATAGTGTAATCCAGGAGGAGGAAGATGAGGATTGATCCTTTGAGGTTGAGGAACACAAAGTTAAGGTTTTTGGAAGTTTCCAACACTTTAACCATATTAAAATTGGTTTGTATGTTGATGAGGTAATGGAGGGGTATGAGAAATGGGATTCCCATACCTAAAACCTTGGTTGAAGGTAGAAGAGAATGGCTCATAGTGGGGTTGGTTGATGTTTCTAATGAACTAACATTATTGTTGAGGGTTTATGTTACCCTGATCATATGCTGCACTGAAATCCATTAGTCTGGAAGAATCAGAGTGATCCTCTTGAAGTTGTGGACATGTGTCAGTTGGATGAGATGGGGAGATGCAGATTCCATAATTCTGGATTGATCCAGGGAACATAGATTGTAGAGAAGATGAGGTTGGGGATTTAGATGCCACTGATAGTTGTTTCATAGGACCTGTATGTTCACTCTTCCACTCTGTCATCTTGTTCGGCTCTATAAATTGACTATCTTGGGATTGTTTGACTTGATCATGTGCTCTATTATGGAATTTTTGTGTGTTTACATCCATGTTTCTTATGATATCTCTTGCAGCTGATGAAGGTTTATCAACAAAGAGAACCTCTACTTGCGACATCAATGAGAGTTATCTCCATAGCCAATAACTCCTCATAAAAGTATTAGATCAAGATTTGGTTGGGGATTTAGTGGTTTGGGTAGGTTTCCACAAGATTTTTGAACCTCTCCCAATACTCATGGAGTGATTCATTTGGGAATTGTCTAATACCACTAATTTCCTTTCAGATTGTAACAGTACAAGAAGCAGGAAAGAATTTCTATATGAAAAGTCACTTCATGTAAATCCATGAGTTTATGGTAGTAGGAGGGAGGTAGTAAAGCCATGACTTGGCAGAGTCATCTAAGGAAAAAAGTAATGCTCAAAGTTTGAATTGTTCCTCAGAAACCCCTTGAGGCTTCATGGTAGAGCACACCACTTGGAACTCTTTAAGGTGGATATGTGGATCCTCATTGGTTAGCCCCTATAAATGAGGTATAAAATGAATCAAACCCAATTTGAGTTAAATGTACGCCTCTATGTTTGGATATTGAATAACAAGGGGTTTCTAATTCATATCAGGGGTAGCAAGTTATTTAAGGGTTTGTTCCCTAGGATTGGCTATATCTAATTCAATTGCTTGAGCAACATTTTGATTATACCTAATGATACTTCTAAGTTATAGAAGTGTTCACTAAATTTCAGGGTCCAAACAATCCAAGGGATTGTTTGGGTGGCTATAGGGAATTCATAGAGATTTTGGATGAAAGAGGATGACGATTTTTTCTTTGTTTTTTTTTTAATTTTTTTTTAAGTCTATTTTTTTTACAATAACTTGAAACTAACGACTACTTAACTAAAAAATCCCAAGTAATGGATCCATTTAAAACACATGGCCTATTTTCACATATCACCGTTCAAGGTTCTAATGCTCTACTAAGGTGTATATAAGCACTCGGGTCAAATCCTCAGCGATGATACTTTTTAATAGTCAGTTGTTTTTAGTTGATTGTATTTTGATTGGGGTTTTGTTTACAGATATTAATTGGAATTATTTATTAGTTAAAATTGATTTAAATTTTTGATAAATATTGGGTTTAGTTCATCATTAGGTATTAAAGGCTATGATATCCTTAAGCTTTACTTTATATTGCATTAAATTAACAGCAATGTCACAAGTTGATGTGGATTGGAATTCCCAAGTGTTAAGGCTTTAATCCAAGCCTTAACTTAACATAGGGTTCTAATATTAATCATATACTATTTAAGGTAGTGTATTTATGGTTCCAATAATCCATGGAAACAACTCGTTTAACAAAACTTGTCATCAATCCATGACATTTTATGTCCAACATACACAATGTTAATTCAAATAATATTCATCGAGAAAAAGCTCCCAATAACTTAACATATCTAAATTATAACTCACCCCAATGAGAGATTTAATCATCCATTGAAATATCTATTAATATCTTAATATGTTTTTTTGGTGATTAACTATATATATAATGAAAATAACGAGATAAGAAAAGATTTGTACGTTGAACACACATACATGAATAGTGATGAGAATTAAAAACGGACTTTCAATTGAATGAGGAAGAAAAATAAGGGAATGGGATTCAACTATATTTAACCTATTTTAATACCATTAATATTATTTAATATATGTTGGATAATAAAAATATATTAAGAATAAGAAATATGCATTAAAAATCTATTGAAATGAAAATAGACTTACACGATTAAAAATAAGAAGAACACAAAATAACATGAAAACAAAGAGATGAGGAAGGGTATCTCAAGTGAAAACATGAGTATGGAGGGTCCTCCTAATCCTTTTTAAAGGATTTGGTTATAACAATGTATGATCCTCTCTTCTAAAATTCCAACCACATGCAAGGAGAATAGGGGGTTGTATTTATAACCCAAGGAGGTGGACTGTTTGCATTCCAAATCAGCCCCTCCACTTGAATCATAAATTTGGCCATCCAGATAGTCGAATCTAGAGATATTATCTTCTTGCAAGTTGTATATATTTATTCTTAATGTCATAATTCAAAATTTTATGGCCATTTTACTTTTGGAGCCAACGATATGGCTATTTTACTAAACAGTTTTCACCATTCCATTTTTATCAACACTTTTTAAAAGTCTAAAATGTGAATGAGTTTTTGATCAGGAAGATGCCTTAAAATAAAAATACATTATTCTAAACATTTTGCCACCCATATATTAGATTTTACACTGAAAAGTTATAGTTTTATTTGATGACTATATCATGAGCAATGTCATAAATATTGTTGGGATTTTTATTCCTGTCCAGAATGGTGGGATGGAATTCAAAGCATCAGTGGGTTCCCTTGTTGTTGTAGTTGGACCGTAAATTTTTTATCCATGAATACTTTTGATATTCAAGAAAATATGGTATAGTTTCATAAAATTTGGGCTTTTGGATTTATCCCAGTAACTCAATCATCATGGCTAGTCAAGTTTTTTCACAGATTCATTAGGTCTTCTTGTATGGATCACATGACCCTTCAAATGGACGATTTGTACAAATTTCCCTTACAATAAAATGTTTTAATTTGAATAAGGAACCCGAAAAAACAATAATAATGAAATTTGGATAAGTAGTATGAGATTTATTATTAAAACATTAAACAGAATTGAATCTATATGAATTCAAATAGTTCTCTACAGTTATATTTAATATTTAAACATTAATATTTCACACAAATTTTTTACATTTCATATAAAATTAGTAAATGTATTATATAATAATTTATGAAAATATTAATAAAATCAATTATAAATTCAAAATGTTCTACATTTAATATATACTGACACTTTTAGGGATTTCAACATAAATCATAAGCCCTTTGACCCAATCTC
This sequence comes from Viscum album, assembly GCA_963277665.1. NCBI lineage: Eukaryota > Viridiplantae > Streptophyta > Magnoliopsida > Santalales > Viscaceae > Viscum > Viscum album. The sequence continues at coordinate 492,540,067 of OY728166.1, forward strand.
TATTAACTCAATTTAACTGAATAACCCTTAAGCCATTATCAAATCTAGTAAATCTGTCAATATTCCATTTTCAACTAGCCTAAAAAAATTAACATGATCAATAAGATCTTTACATTATCACACGTCAATTACACACTTGACTCTACCAATTTGTAGGTTTGGGAATTTTGGCACGCCCCATGGGTGTCCCTAAATTTGTCAAATCTTCCTCAATGCATCCCTTGAGGATCAAGAGTTGTTAAAATCATCATTTGGATGTTTATTTTACCAAAACTCACCAATACAATTCAAATCACAATAATAGGGAAGTAATAACACATACTCATATGCACAAATCAACTTATAAACTGTGGGATATAATGTGTAGACCACCTACCTTGAATTCGTTGATGAATTCACTCTAAATAATGGACATAGATCCATATTCAATCAATTCATGAATCCTTAACAAATAAACCACCTGAGATAGAAGGTTTTAGGGCTTTATAAGAAGATCACCCAAGTTAAAAATCCTTAATCTATAAAAGAGTGGTAAGAGAGGGATTAAACTCACCCTAATATTTGATTCACTACCAACGACACTCCAAATAACCTAGAAATAGATGAGATAGATCCCTTGTAAGATTGGGAGGTTTAGGATCATTACTAAGGTTGAAAGGAGAATAAATAAGGTGAAAATTAGGTGGGATACTTAAAATCCTAATATGGAATAAAAATAAAATTTTAATATTTTAATAGTGTTTACATATTACCCACAAAATTTTCTGAACTCTGTGTAAACTATGTACAAGCCACTATATAAGGTGAGTGATGTTAGATGGTTACTTTGGGAACTATGAATGGTTTAAAAACCCTATTCCAATCGTACAGAATGCCACTTTTATAGGTTGTGTAGTTTTCTTGGGAATTCTGCAGGGTTTACTTAAATGTGCACCAAACATGTGTCTTTCCTAGATTGGACCAATTTTCCTTCCTTCCATTTCCCTGACCCCAAGAAAACCCCTGAGGCTCCTCATACACTTGATAAACATTCCATTTACCAAAAATAAGATATTTGAAAACAAAAATTTGAACAAATAGATACCTATATGAAGTCTGGGATCTTATAGATATTGTCATCCATCGGAATGGAATGATTCTTAAACCTTCACACCAAGAATATAAACATTGATGGAACCTCCTTTCACCAGAGCATGGAAACCATTTCATCTAGGATGTTGATCAACTATATATAAACATAGAAATTCTGGCTGAATTTGTTTTTGGAATTAGATCCCTAAAAAACAAACCTATTAGGTTCATTCACCATGATATTTATCTCATGAAACTCTTTCCGATCTAATTATAATGTTGATTTGATGAATCATAGAAAAAAACTTTCGTTCCTAAAAGAAATCATGGGCATAGTGAATCTAGGAAAGAAAAGAGTTTCAACTCCTACCTAATTATCACTCTAGTATTTGAGGTCTCCTATTCCCACTACCCATCTCACATTCTCTTTGAAAATATCACTTTGGTCTTTCATGCAGCTCTCTAGATTAGAAAATATTATTTTCCCTCTCCCCAAGCTCTCCAATCATCACCATGTCTACTACGCATGAAATTTTCCCATAAAGATATTCTTTTAATGACATCACATGCTAAAAATTTCATTGTTACTTGCATAGAATCATTAATTTTATGAAAATTTATTCCTCTAATATCTATAGACTCTCTCTACCTCTTCCATCCAGACCAATGATATCTCCCATTATGATTGAAATCCCATATAAATATCATCATAATTTTCTATAGCCTATCAATTGTTACCTTGGGTGTCTTAATGACCAAAATAATATTCATTATAATAGATGTTAGAATGTTGTTTATCGTGGTAATCCTCTATAAATATAATATAAAATGATTTTTCTTATTGATAATGTGCCTCGTTATCTGGTTTATAATGTCATTAAATAGAATCTTTTGAACCTTTACATCTGATATAGGGGTTACCAGATACACCATCGAAAAAGAACTCTATGTTATTCCAAGACTATCTAAAATATTCATGATACTTATGCTACTACATTTTCTAGGTAGGAACATGATACACTTTCTTTTATTGAGCTATTGGATGATCTAAGAACCATGATGGTCCATGATGGTTTTAAAACCATTAATGTATCTTTTCCTGCCATTGGTAAAAAATATCATGTCATTGATGAACATTAAATGAGATATCATTGTGTTATAACCACTAATCTTGAAAGTAATGGTCTTACATTCCCTCATACACAATGAGAATTCCAAGAAAGGGCCTCATTGGGTAAAATAAAGAGATAAGGAGATAATGGGTCAACCAACCTAATCCCTCACACAGATTTTAAGAATCCAAAATCCTTCTCCATGATGTAGACAGAAACCCACTGCATGGAATAACATATAAATAAAATATTAGAGACAAAAATAAAAAAGGAAATAAGCCGCATAACCCTTATAATGAATCTCCACTAAATCCGGTTATAAGCCTTGTCTATATCCACATTAATTATAATTTGATGACTCAAATTATTCTTGTTGATATTATCCACCATTTAGTTTTTAAATTCCAATAGCCCCTTGGACGCTATTACCTTGAAATAACCCATTTTATCTCTTAATATAAGACTTGGATGATGCTTTCCAAGCCTTCCATTAGGAAGGCACACAAGAATTTGGTAATTGAAATTTCATAGATAGTCAGGACAATAATGATTTATAGTAGTAGGGTCCTTAATTTTTGGTATAATGACCAATGTTGAAACATAAATTGCTTTGATCAAAGAACCACCATTGAAGAAATCTTGGATAGCTTCATCAAACTTTTTCTTGATAATGTCCCAAGAAAAAACATATAAAGACCATGGAAACCCATCAGGCCCTGGTGTGATTTCTGAGTTCAGCCTAATCATTAAAACTTTGTTATACTTCTCTTATTAAATTGATTATATACACTCATTATCCGCTCCCTATAATAGAGAAGATATGTTTTAAAGAAATCCATAGCCTCCAGCCACCCTTGGGTGCCACTCATTGATGGGTGTGGCCAAGCCAGTAAACAAGTTCTTGAAATGAAATGTTGATTGGTTCCCTACCACCTCCCTATCATTTGTGAAGGACCCATCATCAAGATACATGTTGATGTTGTAAAAATTATTCCTTTCTATAAATAATGACTAAAAATATTATGTTTTTTTTTCACATTCTCTTAGACATAGGGATCATGATTTTTCCCTATTAACCCTTTTGATCTCTAGAAATTTCAAGTCTCTTATGTTTTTTTTGCTAATAGAAGTTCTTGATCCTCATCGTACAAAATCATTTTATGTCCTTAAATTAGTCTATTAATATACACCTTTAAGTAATCTAGATTATATAAAGATTATTTACTCTTTATCTAGCACTATAAGTCTATTTTTAATAATTGAAGATGGTTGGAGAGATTTCCCATGATGAGCCTCATGTTGGTTGATCCCAATATCTCTTGACTTCCTATAAAAAACATCTTATTGCATATAACTACTCAAATAGAAAATATTTAAATGCCTTATATCACCCCTATTAATATGAACCAAGAGTGGTGAATGATATAACACATCAAGGGTACGATGAGTCACTGGGGACTAGGGAAAGGAATCCATACTCTGAAGATTTGATAAGTAGCGATCAAGATGAATTCAGATTCTTAGTGTACCTATTCGGTTATTTCACCAATTTAATTTAGAATTTGAAAACCTCATGTCTATGAAACCATTGAAATAGAAAAATTCCCTGATTTCCTTCATGGACTTTCGAGAGATGATGGCTCCTCCTTTCTACTCTGAGTCCTCTAAGATGGTGTTAAAATCACCACCGATGAACCATGAAAAATTGCCATCCTAAAAATTGGATAGTTGTCACCAAAACTTGAAAATCCCTATAGAATAACATTTGGAATATAATAAAGATAATTGAAAGTAAATACCTTCAAAAATAACTTCAATCATCATGTACTGAGGGGAACCATCAACCAAATCCAACATGCAATTGTTCTTCCAGAAAATCAAGACATGAGAGTTGCTACGCATTCCATGAATAGAATTTGAAAGGCATAGCCTTCTAGAAAAAACCCTATTTTACTCACATGATTCTTTAATTCCCATACCACCTCTATAGAAACATAATGACGTCAAACTTCATATAAAAGAAAGGCACATTTAACTCATGTCCCTAAGCATGTGAAGTTCCATATGATTAGGGCTGACCCTGGGGAAATCCCCATGAGCCCCTAGGCTAGGAAAATAGATAATAAAGGAAAATAAATACAAAGAAAATGGAAAATAATTCACCATTTCACTATAGATTTTAATGCATTTTAGGGAAAAAATTTATGTTGGTCTGGGGAAACAGAATTCATTGGTTCATTCATATATATGATGATGATATTAATTAGATAATAAAGGATTAGGGATTATTATTTATAGATGTATATATGTTTGATGAAGGGTTGATAATTATTGTTTCACTAGATTTTAGCATCAATTATACAGGTGCTCGCTGATATAGGAGACGATACCCTCAAGCATGATGCTTCATCCTGATCAAAAAACACTCTAGAAGCCTCTACCGGACTAGGAGACTTAACAGAATGAATTAAGCCCTAAAGGCTCACTGTTGAAAGAGGATGAGATTATCCAACCTTCGATGAAAAATATTGGGGAATGAAGGGGAGTCCTTGAGTGATTATTTTAAAGATACACCCATATTTGGAGACCTTGGTGATAGTGGAATGGCCAAGACCATCTCACTCGCTAGGGATAAACGATCTATTAAGGCATGTCATTTGATTAATACAAGACCAACCCCAATAGCCCCAATGTGGAAATGTAAATGATACCATCCCCCTTATAATATTCCTTCAGTGAATATGGGGGGTGGTAGCGACATGGAGATTATATTTCTAGAATATGTGGGCGAGGGACGACTAAGGAATGAAACACCAAGGTGGAAGGAGAATGAGAAACAATAAATAGGGTTTCCTCTATCCACTTCAGAAAATCCTCATCATTATTATATCCCTTTAGATCCTGGGAAATCCCAATGGAGTCTCCATGAAAATGTTGGGAGTTGATATCTCCCTCAATATAAACCTTAAAAATCCTTGAATGCATCAATAGATAGAGGGGAAGAACCCCATTATGAGATGAATGATAGACTGAGGGATGTCCCAATGATGGGTTTGAATTCTAAAAGGACATGGGAGGGATTGGTATCAAAATTATAGGAGTGGGAGGCATGTACTCTCGATTTGAAATGGGCAATGGTTAAATCAGAGTCAAAACCTAAGATGAAGGGAAAGACCCCTGGGAAGCCTATTGATCACTACCTGAAAACTAGAAACACCGTCAAACACCAAAAGGACCCCATATTGGATCCTACAATAATATACCTATAAAACTCGACCGAGTTTCCTTAGTGGTAATACATAGGACAAAAACAAGGATGATCTTGAAATAGAATCATCAGAAAACCAGAGAAACCATCACTAATATGAATGAGAACACATGACTTAAATGACCATGAATGATAAATTTCAACACAAATATGTTCCAAGGTGGCCACATGAAAAATCATAGTGACTTAATCAAAATAGAGAAAAATCATAGTGATTCACTTATGGACTTCAAGAGCGTGGTATTATAAAATAGAAGAGGATAACCTATAAGTTTCACCCACACAATAGTCATACAAGAATCCTTGCTGAATGGATGTCCCAAAACCATTGATATAAGGAAAGTGGTCAGCCCCCATTACAATAGGACTCCCTAAATGAATCATTAATGAAATAACCCCTCGAAAAGGAGTTGATATAGAAGGCAACAACCAAGAGGGCTGACACTTTCGGTGGCTAACTGAGGCCCCAAGAGTTCACAAAAGTCCAAAAAAAGGGAAGTGATGGATTGTTATTCCTACAAGAAAACTCCAAAGTCAAGTGATGAAACCCCTATGATTAATCTATATCTGATGTTGAGTTTTCCATAGTTGGACAGCCATCTACCAAACCTAAGCACCAAGGAGCTAAAGTGACATGCATAATACCTGTAAAAGGGGTCACTCGGCCCAATGAAGAAGATCCCAAAATCACGTCCTTGAAGGACACCACCCTTTGAGAACCATACCACTCAAAAAGAAACCTATAAGTATTTCGGATCTGATGATGCATGACTAATGTTGATGAGGATGAAAATCCACCATATGATCCTTTAACAGTTCTGTCAAAGGAATCTAAGGAGGCAGAAGTGGAAGAGGAGGAGGGAGTGAAAGGGGACTTTTATCTTGTGTAGGGAAAGACATATATTAATAAAAGTTGAAATATATCCAAAAAATAGGTTTTGTACATGTTTTGGGTCATTTTTACACCTTATATTCTATGTTTAACTACTAAGTAAACTTGTTTTTACCTTAATAACTTTAAATAATTATAAATATTTTCACTAATCATTTTTTTCAAAAACAAAGTTTGACTTATTAGAATTTAAAAATTATGATGATCCTAAATATGGAATCTATTTTTCCATATTCAATTCACATAATTGTAAAAATTAATTTAAATTTAATGATGTAGGTGTGACGATATAGAGGGATATTGGTGTGAAAATGTACAAAATCTTACAAAGTTTTTATATCTACATTCAATATAAAAATCCTTCCAATGACCTAAATTGTAATAATAGATGTATATTTGAACTGATTATAATTTAAAAACAACTTAAAATATAATGAAACATTATAAATCAATTAAAAAAGGTAGTTTTCAATTAAAACTCTGTATTTTTTACTATTTTGAAGAAATGAAACTTTTCAAAAAATTAACAAAAATTCACCGTAATATAATTATAATATTCCTCTTTCAAAAATAAAGTTTATATATTCATGTAATTTTCCTAAAAGTGGTAAATTTTAATTTTTTATTATTTTTACAAAACATGATTAACCCGTCTTTTAGAAAAGATACTTTTTTTATAAAATAATTATTTTATTTTAAATGATTATTATTTTATTTATAATCAATATATTACTTATAAACATTTGAAAACTATTTATTTTCATAAGTAATATAATCCTATTAATTCCCTCCATTCTAATGACTTGGTAGTAAGAATCATATTAAATAATAATACTAATAATAATAGTAGTAGAATATTTTAGTTTGGTGAAACTCAGTATTGTGTGTAACAGAAACCAAACATATTGTAGTGTGTACTACAAGATAAATTTAGTGTTTCTTATTATGTAATATGAACATGTTGTTTCAGATAAACCAATTTTGTTGGGAAACAAAATCCATCAAATAATTTTAATTTATTAAAAAACATAAAAACTCAGGGTGTTACATAATACCACCCTTAAAATTAATTTCACCCTCAAAATCTGTCAGGGTCTTCAATGCTTTAATAATTGAATGTTAATTTCATAAAAAAACACTTATTAAAAATTAAAACTAAAACATCCTTTAAAAAGGGAATTTTAGAAACATAATGGTCATAGAATTTAAATCATAACAAGATTTCCTCATATAAGAAAATTGGTGGGTATTGATGATTTTTACATGGAAGAAAAGTGTAAACAAATATATAGAGTGAGAGAGATCGTTAATCATAAGAAATTAGGGATCCAATGAAAGTTAGATACCACAAAAAAATCAATGATGATATAATGGGCCATTTGATTCATCATAAATAAATGTACTAGGATAATGTTTTTAATAGATCATTTTCCTAAAGTTGAGTAATTATCACAAGGATATATACTTACATGGTTTCATTCCATTTCATAATTACAATCTAATCCATAATTTGTGCCTTGATTAAGTTTCACATCATCTATTACTTAAATAAATATAGGTGGTTTTATTTTCTAAAGCACTAATAGATCATATGATTCATAAATAGAATGATAATTAATTTCATATATATTAATTTATCATCACAAAAAAATGGATATCATAGGTTATCTAATATACATAAACAATCATATTATGAAACATTAATTTATAAAAATTCATTAAAAGTTGAACATAAAAAATTTCATAATTTTTTACCCCTTTTAACCCTTCTGAAAGATGAAAATAAAATACTTTAGAAAGAAGTCCACTAAATTTATCAAAAATAAGCTTAACATTTATCATAAATGTATCATAAAGTACCACCTGACTGTCACATACCAAACATGTTAATTTATTCATCATGTGTTCTATTGAAACATGGTAAATAATTTATGTCCTTATTGAAAACATGAATTATTCTTAATTATTTATATTAATTATTGGATATATTCCTTAAATCCAAAAATGTTGTAAACTTCATCAATGATAACACAAATAAATTTATAATGAAATCCATTATCTATTTTTGATGTCATAAGTACTATCAAATTGACTTTATTCTTATCTAACATTTTTTTATCCAAAATAGACTCAATTTTATCAACATGAGGAACATAGTAATGGTTAAAGTCCCTTAATCATTTTTATTTACATAAAATATAACCTTTTCATCAAAATCACTTTTCTAGAACACTATTAGCATTCAACATATTCTTTATAAACCATAAAAAAAAATATAATAAAATATCCTTATATATTTAAAAATTAATAATTCATGAACCCAAATACATAAATACTTCAGTCCTTCCACTTCAATGATTGTCATGGAATAGGTTTTTGATGGTATAGAAGTAAATTCTTATGTCATGGAATTGAGTTGGGTTATTCCCATGTTCTCCATGGAAAAAACATTTAAATCCTCAACAATTTTTCACACTATAACCCCTCTTCCACACAAATAACATCTTCCCAACCATTTAAGATATTCCTTTAGATTTTAATTACCATCATATTGACATGTAGGAAGCAGATTCAAATTTCATTTATGAGCATTACCACATGAAATTTCATAAAATGCCATGTCTTCATATTCTATGTCTTATGAGCCTCGCTAAATTTCATGATTTTGATCATATATCATAATCATAATAATATTCACTCCATTCATTATCCAATTTGGTAGCTCATAATCATTTAATTTTCCATCAGAATCAACATTAACATGATTCTTTTGGGTTCTATCCATCGAATAAAACTAGAAGTATAATGTGATCAATATTAATCATAGTGGGGGAACCAAATAATAAAAAAACAACCTATATGAAGTATTAATCATGAAACATTATTTGATATATGATATAATAGGTCATTTATATTCATCATCTATTAAAATACTTCATGCTGATTGATAAAGTGTTTATGAATTTTCAAATAATATCCCTCAGGAGTGTCAAACTAGGTGTGAAATAAGTAACATTTTCATTTACATGTTCCTAATCAAGTCTATCTTAATATATTTTTTAGGGATTTTCCTGTAGGTAAATCTATTCTAGATCCACATCTAGTTACATTATCTTGATAGGTATGTACTACTAAGAAACAACTAGATCTATCCTTTACCAAAATTCTAGGACATTTTCCTAAACATTTACACATCCTTAGACTTATCCTTAGAGACACACCTATGAATATACTTATAAATATCCTAATGGGTCTCACTAAAGTTTTATAATAATATTTTTCAACGGTTAACTAACCCATTCCTTTGATATAAAATATAGTGACCTAGGCTTAACATACATGGATATTACATGACTTTTTATGAATATTAATTACATTACACAAATACACACCTGAGGACCATAATAGTTCAATTCCATTAGAAACTTATAAACCTAACATTCTATCTTGGTTAAGGATCTTTGACAAATACCATAAATATCTTACCATTTAGTACTCCTGTATAAAAACATTCATCATAACTTTGGGTAAGGAAACATATGAAAGGGTGAGATTAGATGCTCAGTAATGTTAAAAATAATAGATATAAATCTATGATCATATGAAATAATAAGATAAGAATAAATTCATGTGATCATGAATATATCATATGTGGTTCATACCCAACCAATCATTGATTATATAAAAGAGTCATGGAATATATATTGGTATTTCATATTCCATGAATCATAATGGAAACAAAGAACATGATCCATGAGATAATAACCTTAGAATAAGACATAGAATTTGTGGCATATACATAATCATGGAAAATACTTAATGAAGGATACCTACCAAGACATTCATATCATTATAGGATTGAGATAATAACTCATGTACCTACTTCAGTCATGGGATGTCCTCACATGTACCATCTAGTTTCGAGATTGGGTTGACAACCTGTGTAACATCTTGTTTTAGTCAGGGGATGACCACTCACATACACTATTTTTTTGGGCTTTAGTTGACCACCCATATACCCTCTTCTTAGGGCTTGGCCAAAACGCCCATATAACCTCTTTTTTAGGGTTGGGATAAAAACATATATACCCTTATAATTAAGATTGGGATGACCACCCTTATACCCTCATCATTGGTCATGGGATAACAACATGTGCCATAATATTAGAATAATTAATCATATCATAACCCATGAAATTAAATTGGTATCATAAAAATTTTAACATATATTAACCTATGGAAAAAGAAAATGTTTTATAACAATTTCATCATAGAATATTTTGTGAAAGGAATTGGGTTTTAAAAGCATTTTATCAATATATAACTCTTGGAAGAGAAGTTGGTTTCATAAAAAACTTTTTATATTAAACACAAACCATTTGAAGAAATAATATGAATGTTTTCCATGGATCATATCCCCACTAAAACATAAATAGTATCAAATTATTTTATCTTATATATTGAAGGATTTTGAAATATCACTAAGATAATTTTTTTAGGAAAATAACCTTTCTTTGAAGATATCTTTTTCAAAACATAAAACAATTTGAAAATCATTTTCATTTAAACCCACTTTGAAAATTTAAAAATTAATATTTAAAAATAATTGAAAAACTTTCTTATGGAAAATAACCTTTCCACAATGAAAAAACACTTTTTAAAATATAAAACATTTTACAAATATTTTTCTTTGAAAATAACCTTGAAAAATTATAAAGGAAGTTTTGAAAGTCATTTTAAACTCATTTTACACATAAAAAATTTATGAAATACTTTTCCTTTAAGATCAATTTAAAATAAAAAATAATTCCAAAATATTTAAGAAAAAAGTTTCTTTTTAAAATATTCTTTAAAACATATAATGAAATATTAAATGAATTTTGTGGTCAGGATAGTGGTGAATTCCATAAAAGATATATATGTAAAAAACTATTCCTATTATATTATCACTAAAAGTATAAAGTTCCTTGATTGGAAAATGACAAGAATATTCATTTTGAAAATATATTTTTTAGATTGTAAACCAAGTGTAAAAATTTATTTTAAAATAATAGTGTAATTTGTTTTATTTTTTTATAAAACAAAGTTATATGATAAAATAGATTTTCTACGAAAGAGGGAAATAACTTTGGATTTATTTAAAAAAAAAATCTTAATTAAATTAAGTAGAAATGAGTGGAAAATGGTAACATTGAAGTAATATTTAATTAATAAAAGAAGTTTTATAAATTTCATGAGAATTTTTTAGAGATTTGTCATAGGATTTCATCAGTGGAAGCATAATAATAAATAATCCCAATAAATGATGAGATTGTAGGAATAAACTCATGCCATTTTGGTAACTTTGAATTATAATCCCCATGATATAATTACATTAAATGAAGCATAAAATATAATTAAAATAATTATATTCAATATATAACCTATAAAATAGGATGTATATACACCTCATTAAAAAATATAGGTGCATAACATAGCAAGTGTCCCAAAGATGGAAAATTGAGACAAAATTACCTTACAACTTTGGTAACCTTGAAACCGTAACCCCATGAAATAGAGATCATAAAATATATATTTAAATAACAACCATTTTTTGTGTAAAAATTTTAAATTAAATTCATGGGTAGTATATACACCACATATAATAAAGAGGTTGTTAATATAGCATGTGTATTAAAAAAGTAAAAAGTGAGACGGAAATGCCTTACCTTTAGTCTTGACTTCCTTCATATGCATTCAAACCTCCTATATAATAAATATTGGTTCATTATTTTTCTATAATGTAACAATATTCATATATATACTACCATATATTATTTACTTATGAATTTATATTACATATTTATTAACAATTCCATGTTAAAGTTACATTTTTTGTAATAATCGCTTTGTTTTTTGTATAAGATTTTATTTTTTATTTCTGGTCTTCTTACTTTGATCATGGTTTCATAATTTACATAATGTAAAAAATTATATAAATATCATACATTTTCATTATATATGTATTTATAGTAACTCATAAAATTTAGTGCTAGGAAACGAAATACATTGTTCATGGAGACAGTATGTCATACATACGGATGAACATCGTTTCAGTTGTTTTGTCATATTTATAAAAAGAAAATAAATTTTATATATATATATATATATATTATCATTCCAATATCAATTTTATTTCATATATCTCATATATTTTTCTAAACCAATTCAAACTACATTACATGTAAAGCGTGAAAGAATCGCAGCCTTACACATGAACGATGTTACCGTATTCCCAGAAAATGAAAAAAATGATGTTTTTTTGTGATATAATTGTTAAAAAATCATAATAATATCACAAGTATAGTTAATATAATATAAAAACATAATTTCCATCATTATTCCCAAACATGAAAGGTGGTAATGGAAAAACGAATGGCATTGATTTGTGAGATAGTAGTCCATTATATACACGAATGATGATTTCGTAACCCATTTGATAGAATTTTTGGGGTTTTAGGTCATAAAAATAAATTAACAAAATGTTATTATATTTAAGATAATAATCGTATTATATAATAATGATATAAAATGAATTTAAGGAGGTATAGATGGAAATAAAATAAAAACACTTTTAGAAGAACAATACATCTTCTTCGGGTATCATGTTTTGTTTTGCACTAAAGCCTTGAAAGGAATGATTTATGTAAAATAAAATTATTATAGGTTGGGAGAGGTAATTTGGGAAGTTATTTGGGTAGATCTTGTTTGATCCAAATTTCTTGAGAGGGGAGAAGAAGTGGGGGAGAGACTACCTTTTTATAGTTGAGGAGGAGTGACATTCATGTAAATACTAAAAAGTATTCACTATTAGGAATTCAATATTAACTAAAGTTGTTATAAAATTGATAATTAAAAGTTTTAATGAATTATATGGTCAATAAAAACCTCCAAAACAAATTTATACAAATTTTTTAAACATTTGGTATCTTAACTCTTTCGTTTCCTTATTTTATCATTTTCGTTTTTCATTATGTTAACTAGTTTTCTAAACTAAGTAATTTTTTATTTAAGACAAAGATAGAATGATACTTATTATATAATTTACACTCATTAATTTTAAATAATATATCTAATTTATAATTTATAAATTCTATTTATGTTTTAAATTAACTTTAACACAAGTGCATATAATTTCCAAAACACTGCTTTAACTGTAATCATGATAACCGAGTTTTTTCTATTTAACAGTCAATATAGTAATTATAATAGAAAAATTTGTCTATGAATGGACCATAGTTTAAATTCATTAATATTTAAAAATAAATTTATATAATATAGGTATTTTTAGTAATTCTCAATCAATAGGTAAAATGGAATTTATTATAAAATGACATTAAGGGAAATATTAACATCATTCATTAAATTTAAATTATAAATAAAAATACAATAATTTAAATAAAATTAATTTTTTTACATCTATTTAACCTGATATATTTATATAATAATATATTTTAAAAAAAATCATTAAATTTACTTCACTTTTTATGTTTTTAGTATCATTTGATTTATTTAATTATTAACTAAATAATTCTAGTGTTAGTGTTTCTTAAGAATTTATTGTAATTATATTTTCTCAAAAAAAATTAATAATCATGATAATGAAAACTAATTTATCATCTATAATATATTTAGTTTTTTTCCAATTTTAAATCATTATATAAATTAAAAGGAAGAATGGTACATTTTTTGTCCATTTCATTACTTTACATATTGTATAGGTCACTTTCATGTACAAGTTTCCCAAAAGCTCATAAAATTAGATAATATGGTCATGACGGTCAAATTATGTCCAAAAAATGTATTTTTGACAAGTTTTGGGTCATTATTACACCTTATATTCTATATTTAATCACTAAGTAAACTCATTTTTTTCCTTAATCATTTTAATTAATTTTAACTGTTTTCACTAATCACATTATTAAAAAATTATATTTTACTAATAAAAATTATAAATTATACTAATCCAATGCATGGATTCAATTTTCTAAATTAAATTAACATATATTTAAAAATTTATTTTAAATTTAATCTCACATGCATAATGAGAAAGCTAGTTTTTGAATTGAAAATGTCCAAATGCTTTCAAAGTTTTTATATGTACAATTAATATAAAAACTATTCCAATTAACCACATTATATTAATGGTTGTATTCTTTAAATTTTATACTTTGAAACTAATTTAATATATTTTTTAATATTTTCAATAAATTAAATGAAAAAGAAATTTTCAATTAAAACTCAGTATTTTTCACTATTTGTCAAAAAATGAAACTTCAAAAAAAATCCAAAACATTCACCATAAGATAATTTTTATATTCCTATTTCAAAAATTAATTTTATTTTTTAAATTAAAATTTTATAAAATTGTTATAATTTAATTTAAAATTATGTGTTCTAATCATGGTTAACCCATCTTTTCGAAAAGTTATTTTTTTTCAGAAATACAATTATTTCATTTAAACGATTCTTATTTTATTTATAATGAATAGAAAACTAATAAACATGTGAAAACTATATATTTTCATAATTTAGTTAATACTATTCATTCACTTCATTCTGATGGATAGGGGATAACTGTCATATTAAATAATAATAATAATAATAGTAGTATATTGTAGTTCGATAAAACTCAATATCATGTCTAACACAATCCTAACATAGTGTTGTCTTTACCAAATGATAAACTAGTTTTTATGTGCTATGAAAGATTAACATGCTGTTGTGTATAAATAAACCATATCTTGAAACACAATACATCATGTAATTTTAATTTATTTAAAATAAAATTCATAAAAACTAAGGGTGTTACATTAAAATAAAATTTTTGAAGGATGAATTTTACAATAGTCTTACACTATACCATCAAAAACTAGTTGACCAGTTCTATTGAGTAAATTAATCTTAAAAAATTCTTGATGAGGTGAAATATATTTTCAACACCTTGGGAAAATTTTCATAAAATAAATGTTCTATGAGGATAAACATTTTTTGGAAAAACAAACCACAACCACTCCCCAAGTTGGAGTTCAATATTCTAGATTTTACGCTAAAACAATCAACACGCACTTAGAGAGAAATGTCACCACTATGGAATGTTTGAACATTCACATTCTTACTATCCAAGTTTCAATATGCATACCGATGATCCTAAGAATACAAATTTTATTGGATATAGCCCTATAATTCAACCAATAGATGACCCATTATCAAATAATTACAACTAAGGCTATCATAACCATACAAACCTTTCTTTAATAGAGTAGGTAATGTCGGGACCTAATTCTCCCCTTGGTTTCCAGTAACAAAATAGGAAGGAATTCCAAGTCCAACCAAGGGTTGATACTTATAGTACTCATGATTAATTCAAGTTTATTTTCCAAAAATTAATTGGTATGTTTTAATAACAAAAAATAACAATTTTCATAAGTCTAAACAAGAATATAGTTATAAAAAACATGCATTAGAAGTTAGATAGTTAGTAATAAATAAAAAATGATTAGATAAGGGTAAAATTCCTAACCACACTATGTTAAATCCAAGGTATAATTCCACGGTAGTCACAACTAGTTGTCGTCTCTAAACTCAAAAGGAAGCTAGGAAAGATCTCGAATTTTTCCCTAATAAAAATCTTAATGAAACTAAAAATCAAACCCTATAAGATCACAAATCTATAAATACAAACTTCCCCAAAGGAAGTCTACTAAAGTATATTATACCGTATAAAAACCCAAAATAAAAATACTTAAAAATAAAATAAAATATAAGAAATAAAAATCGTAAAGAATAAGTTTAAGGGATACATATAGTTGTGGGAAAATTTTCTCTAATCATTCTCTTTCCACGGAGAACAAAAAATGTAAATCAGGATTCTAAACTATTAAAATTCATAATTTTTTTAAACAAACTAAAAATCGATATCTCATTCATTGATATTTTATTTAAAATTCCTTATTATCTTAAATCACTCAAGATAATATTTTTGAACAATAAGTACTTGGAATAATATTCTACTTATAATCATACAGAGGAGATTGGTGCTGTCTTTCAGAGTAGGATACCTTTAAAACATCAATATATATGGTTATTTGTAATCCCATCAATATTTAGATAGATAATTGGTCAAATTAGTTGAATTTTTTATCTTGGATCAAGCATCAATTTTATTCCAATATCCCTATTCTATCACCTGATATTAGGAGTTCCACAAACCACCACTATTGTCTTACAACTTGCAAATTGATCCATTACTCACCCAGTTTCTAGGGTGGATGGATTGTTAGTAGATGTAGGAAATATCTTTTTGACTATTGATTTTCTCATTTTGGATATTTAATGTGACTAAGAGGTACTTATAATTATTAGTAGTCCCTTTCTTTCCATTTGGTGGTGGGTGTCGTTGATGTACCAAAAGGAAATTAATTTTTAATCTCGAGGAACAAAGTGAGGAATTAAATGTTTTTTGAAAAATTATAGAACCCACCAAGGATCAAATATTTATAGAAGATGAAATTATTTAAGTTGAAGGTTCCATCTATGAGGAGGAAAAAAATTTGGATTCTAGAAGAAATAAATTTTATACCCTGATACACTACGAAATCCTATATGTGGATTAGTTATATTAAGGACAAGGAATATTTAGATGAGTATGAGGTTGGATAGTTGGAACACCTAGATGAGATTAACTTAGCACAAATTTTTACCCCAACCATGGAATTTGAGTTTGAGGATAGATTCTCTATAGGCAAATGTGACGAAGATGAATCTTTTTAATTTCCTTATTTAAAAGGAAACATCAAGACCATGGACCCCCCAAACCTGAGTGTCTTCCCTCAATCCAAGAACCATCTAATATAGTGATCAATCCCCCACTTGATCATTTGAAATATTAATTTTCAGGTAAATTATCAAAATTTATAGTCATTTACTCATCCAAATTATATGAAAGTAAATATGATAACCTAGTGGGTTTCTTGAAGATGTTTATGCCTATCATTGGCTCATCTATTGTTAATATTTTGTGTATAAGTCTATCATATTAAATTCATAAATTCCCTATGTAACCTAAGTGTAAACCAAGGGTGTAAGAATATAAAACACATAATCAAAACATGAATTATGTAGTGCAAGAATATGTAATTAAGTTGTTTTATACTAGAATATAATTTTCCATTTCATGTAGTCCATGGGTATGTCCTATCCAGGTAATACCTAAGAAGAGTGGTGTGATAATGATAACTAATGAAAATAATTATAAAATTTGAACACAAAATACGGGAAATTTGAGGTTCTACATAGACTATATAAAAATTATTAGCTTCAATAGAAAGAACAATTTTACAATGTCGTTTTTAGACCAAATGTTAGAGAGTTTGGATAGAAAGGAGTTTTTCTTCTTTCTTGATGGATATTTTAGTTACAACCAAATTTCCATTATTCCTAAGGATTGGGTGAGGGCCACATTCACTTTTTTATTTAGAACATTTACCTATAGAAGAATTCCATTTTGTTTTTGTGGTGCTCCATCCACTTTTTAGGGATGCATGGTGGATATTTTATCAGACAGTATTGAAAGTATTGTTGAAGTTTTTATGGATTATTTCTCAATATTTAAAAGTAATTGTATTTTTTTGGAAAATGTGTAAACTATATTGGAGATATTTCATGAAATAAAACTTTTATTAAACTAGTAAAAGTGTTAATTTATGGTGACTTGTTGAATTATCTTGGGTCACAAGGTTTCCAAATAAGGTATTGAGGTTGATAATACAAATATTGGAGTGATTCAGAAGTTTCCACCACTTGAGGGAATTATAATATTTTTAGTACATGTTAGTTTTTATGGGATATTCATAAAGTATTTTTCCAAAATTTGAAGGCCTTTATGTTCATTGTTGGTCAAGGATTCAAAATTTTATTTGGATGATAATTTCATAAGATCATTTAACCTACTTAAGTATAAGCTTACATCATCACCAATTAGATCTTCCCCTAAAGGGAATATTCATATTGATGTTATGGGTGATGTTGGTTAGATTTTAGTAGGTGTTGTTTTAGGTAAAATGAAAGAGAATAGAATGTATGAAATTTTTTATTCAAGAAAGTTTCTTAATGATTACCAAAATAATTAATCTACTACTGAAAATTAATAGGTCGTGATGTTGTTTTCTCTAGAAAATTTTAGACAATACCTCATTAGATATAAATTTATCATTTTCACTGATCACTCTACCATAAAATAACATCTCTTTAAATAGGATTCCAAACCTAGACTTATAATATGGTATCTTCTAATAAAATAGTTTTTTTTGTGATCAAGGATAAAAGGGGGCTATTAATGTGGTGGAAGAACATTTTTCTAGGCTACCCTATACCCATGTTGGGGGACAAAGGGATATAAACAGCTTATAACCAGATGAAAAATTATTTTCTAAAATTATGAAACAATATTCCTAGTTGGAAGAGTTTGATAATTTCATAGATATATGTATTATTCCCTATAACCATTTATAGAATCAATGTAGGATTTTTATTTCTAATTTAAAATACTATTTTCAGGAAGATTATCTCTTGTTTATGAGAAGCTATGATAGTATTTTAAGGACGTATTTTCTTGAGTAAGAGTTTCATCCTATTATTGAGATTTATCATTCATCACATTATTTTAGAAACCATAAAAGATAAAGGACTACTTAGAAGGTTCTTCAAGATGGTTTTTAATGGTCCAAACTCTTTAATGATACTAAGAGTAATTTTATAGGTTATGAAAAATATCAATGGATAAGAAATATGGGTAGGAGGAAAGAGTTACCTCAAAAAGGTATTCGAGAGGATAAAATTTTTATGTGTGGGGATTAGATTTTATGGTTCCATTTTCATCATCTTATGGGAATGATAACATATTGGTTTTTTTTTGACCATGTATCATAGTGGGTTGAGGAATTAGAATTACCAATTAACCAAAATAATAGTATCACAAAATTCATCAAGAAGAAAATTTTCCCAAGGTTTGGTGTACCGAAAGCATTCATCACTGATAGTGGTACTCACTTTAATAATATCAAATTTAAATTATTGATGGAAAAGTGTGGTTGTGTGCACAAAACTGGTATAATATATCATCTATAGTTAAGTGGATAAGCGGTGGTATCTAATAGAGTAATTAAATAGATTTCAGAAATGAATTATGATCATTTCTAGAAAATATTGGTCTCGAAAGGTGGATGAGGCATTATAGGCTTATGTGGAAAATTTTAAAACTTTAATAGGAATACCACTATATAGGATTATTTTTAGAAAGTCTTGAACTTTTCCTAAGAAGATATAACACAAGTCCCTTTGGGAAATAAAGGCTTTGAATTTGTATTTTCAGTATGCTGGAGATAAAAGGATTCTTGATTTGAGTGAATTAGATAAAATAATGAGAGAATTTTAGAACAATGAATAGATATATAAATAAAGGAAAAAAATATTTCCATTATTATTTAATTCGAAATAGGTAAATTAAAGTTGGTAGAATGTGATTTTGTTCAATTCTAGGCTTACATTGCCTCCTGGTAAAATTGAAACCAAACTGTCAGGACTCTTCATGATACTTAGAGTACTAGTAAATGGGGATGTTGAGTTTGTTGGGGAAGATAAAAATCCATTTTTGGTCAATTGGAAAAGATTAAAGTATTATTTTATGGTTCATCCAATAAGAATGGATTTCATCTCCTTCCTTTAGAGTTGAATCATTTCTAAAGTCAAATTATAGATCATAAACCAAATGAGGGTCTTCCTTCTTCTAATATAGTTCATTTTATTATTATAAAAATATGTATTGGCTATAAAATTCACTGAAGTAAAATCTTAACCGATCTCAAAATCAATAATGAGATATGTGATGGAAATAAATGGATAAAAACTCTTTTGTAATACACCTATAGTTATTTTTTTGTAATATTAATGTTATTTATATTTAAACTCTTAGTATTAAAACATACCATTAATATGGCTCCTTTAAAATGAAAATGGGTGAGTGATTTTGATTAAAATTCAGTTATAATAGCTCTATATTTAGTGGATTTCAGTAAATTATTTTTAAAAAATTTAATTCTTCTCATCTCATGATGCATAATGCTTAAGAATAAGTGTGGGGTAACACCCATCCTTGGTTTAAGTCAAATTTTTGAATCTATTTAAACATAAAAATTCATTTGTTTCTTATATTGTATTCATTATCATCAGTTTATTTGAGATGAATTGTGAAAATATTTTGTTTTTATTTCACAATAAAAATAATTGCATTATTTTTAAAAAATAAATAAATTTTACCAATAGAATGGATGTGTGTCAATTATGTTATTTTTTATCTTTAGTATCACCCCTTCGAAACCTATTAACTACTAAACTGTAAACTTTTTTTAACAAAATTTTTCAACCACCTAAGGATTCATCCTTGGGGAAAATTTTGATTTTTAAGTGTATGGAAGAGGAGGATTTATCTATGCCTTATTTTTTAATCAATTCCATACATGTAAAAATCCCTAAATTTATTCAATTCTCTACACATCAAAATGCATAAAAAAATCCTCCCTTTTGAGAAAAAATTATAAATCCCTATAAATACTATTATATTTTTTGTATATAACAGAATTTTTTATGTTTATTTAGGTTTTAAAACTAAGAACTCTTTGTTACCTACCTAGGGGGAAACGTCATGCTTGTTTGGATAGATTTCACATAGTCTAATGTTGTGATGATTGAGTGATTTCTATGTGATATTGTTTAATTCTCTCTTAGAGGTATTATTAAAAAATATTGTAAATGGAATTTTTATTAGTTATATTCTTGGGTAATTGGAACTATAACTTGATGAATTTTGAGTTTGAACTTGAACCTATTTACTTTTACTTGGTAAAATGGAACACCTTACGGATCCAAATCAATATATTGTATTATAAATCCTTTTAATCATGAGTAAAATAAGAAAATTGGGATCCCATGGTGATCCCTTGAGATAAGGGAACTATCTATTTTGGGAAAATAAATCCATGGAAAATCATAATAATCACCTTGAATAGTTCTTTTCACAAACTCATGGCTGGGAAAATTCAAATGAATGGCCTTGTAAAAAAATATCTTATTTAGGTGAGAAAAATATTGAACAAAAAATGGGAAAGAAAATAAGTTTTTATAATAAAATATTTTGATTCGTATTAACAAATTAGAATCTTGAACATTAGTTTGAGGAGCCTATGAGAGAGTGAAATATGATTGTGATGTTATTATAGATTATCATACACTTTAATCTCTTTGGTGAACTTGTGTTGAAATAGGGTAGTGTGATAAATTCACATAGGAATAATGAAATTCTTATCGTGGATGATTCAATGATTCTGTTTGATTTGGGCATATGCACCTGAACCTAGGTAGAAAGATCATCAATTTTCCTTAAACAATTTTGAAAATAAATAAATTGAATGGGTTTTATTGCTTAGTAGTGAAACTAACTAAGTGTTGGTGAATTTAATTTGGAATTATTTTATCATTCTTTTGCACATGTTTTTTATAAAATTAATGGGGTTTTAATATAATATTGAACCTAAAATAGATTATATTTTAATCATGAACAAATATTGTTATTTTTTCATTGGATTGTTTAATAGAAATATCTATTTTGGGTTATTAATTGATTAATGTAATTGGTGTTATTTTTTATAACATTTATTAACAATTTTAATCAAAAATTATAATTATGATGAATTAGTAATTTTTTAGTATGCTTTAATGAAAATATTTCAAAGGGTTGGGGTGACTGTAACCTGGATTAATCGACCACACAACCATTCCAATATAGTCCATAATAAAACTCAAAATTTGGAAATATCATTAATCGATAGTGCTTTAACTTGATCGACTACATGGCCAAGGGGAACCATTGAAGGTTCAAATGGAGATACCATCATTCAATGCTACTACATCATTTTTTTGATTGACCGTAACTTTAAAAAAATAACCAAAGGATGAGACATTTTCCATACAAGATCAAAAGGGGATATGTCTATAACCCTACTCATGGTTGATCATATTAATCAACCATGCCCCTATTCCCACACAAACCAAATACCCATGACCACTCACCATCCACTTTTGATTTTGTGCACTTTCAAGACACTCCTAAACCAAATCCGTACAACCACCATAGAAGATTAATCTCTTTAGAGGATTATTACATTATTTAATTGATGATCATACAAATAATCAATGTGGGAGGATAAACCCTACCAATATCTTATATTACACTTTGAAATACAACTATGATTTGAAATAGAACACCTTATCATGGCCAAAACTGACCACTGTGTATCCTCTATTATTTCTAAGTCACATAAAATATGT
The DNA here is from genome assembly GCA_963277665.1 of Viscum album. NCBI lineage: Eukaryota > Viridiplantae > Streptophyta > Magnoliopsida > Santalales > Viscaceae > Viscum > Viscum album. Next base: position 492,562,832 of record OY728166.1, read on the forward strand.
ATAGAACTCACCATGAGAAAAGATTTGGGAAATGTTCCATGTAATTTTAGACATCTTATACCTCATCTCAAACATTAATGTGATAAATATAGATCAATTTCACCTTTATCAATTAGTCATCGTTACTTTTTAGATGATACCACCGATCATGTCTTTTTCAAATCTCAACATGTGTTATTTAAATATATAATTGAAAAGAGCCTGAATGATGACCCTAAGCTAAGAAATATCACTTTAAAAGATATCCTACTTAGGAATATGGATCCCCTAACACTTGACATATTGAATTCGCAAGTAGGGTGATTTGGAAAATAATGTTAATTGAAAAATCCTTTATGATAGTCCAAACAAGAGATGCCTAATTCATTTATGATGTTTCAGTAGATTATTCAATAGAAGGTGTGGCCCCCAAAACTTTTAAAAGGGGGATGGTTGAGGTTTGTGTGAGGTTGGTGTCCAAATTCACCAACCACCCAGTGGGAGAGCAGATACACAGGGTAGGGCTACCTATAAAAAGATATTTTCCCTAATGTTTTCTACATCTCATCACCTCTAGCAATCAGCATCATAATTTTTCATTGGTTTGTAGTATTTTATATTTCTCATTATTTAAGATAGATATTACAAGGGGTTTCTCCTTGTAATAGTTAGGGGGTGTGTACCCACCTTTACCCATAGTGATCCTTCTATTTTACCATGAGTTTTTACACATTTCATTTTGTGGGTTTTTCCACTTTAAATATGGTGTTCATTTATTTCATAATTTTGAAATAATTTTTTCTTGTGATTATCACTCAACTGGTGGGAAAATCACTTGTCGTCATAATAATTGGTAACATAGGATGGTTCTAGCCCACTTATGTTCGCACTTTTGGGCATTTATAATTATCGTAATTTTGAGTATGCTCTATGATTGTGACTTTGGTTGATATATCACATCAAAAACAATTATTGTGATTATTAAATACACCATTTTGAAACAGTGAAGGTTCTGGACTAATTTCTTTTCCATATTTTGAAAAGTTTTGAGATAAAAAAATTTAACCGGAATAATTTTTCATTATGGTAAATGAAGATGAAGGTGGTTATGTGAACGGATAATTTCCTACTGGAAATTGGTGAATATACATAATGTGTGATATAGGATAAATGGAATGACATGGATATGAATTCTATTTCTGGCATCCATTTGTCTTTGGAAGATGGGGTCATATTGATCATGGTGGAGAAAAATATGGTGAAGTAAATATGGGATACTCTGAGGAAGCTATATGAGGCTAAGGCAATGCACCACAACACTTTATTAAAGAGAAAATTGTACACTATTTGAATGGATGAGTCATAAATAGTGACCAACCACATCAACAACCTTAATACTAGGTTTTCTCTTCTCATGATGGTGGTTTATAAAATTGTGGATACTGAACATGAGGAGATTCTAATTTAGAGTTTTCTAGATTTATATGAACAACTCATCATCAACGTCACCAACAATATCTGAATGAATATACACCCTTCAATGATATTGTAGCCATGGTTCTTGATGAAAAAATTTGGAACAAGAACAAGGAGGACATACAGACAAATTCGCAATAAGAAGAGGCTCTATAAATGGATATAGGAAGGATGATGGAGCATGGATGAAGTGGGATCCAAAATCATGGCATGTCCAAATTGAGGAGTAAGAAGAATTATACAAAATGTTTCAATTATGGAAAAAATGGTCACACCAAGAAGGATTTTTGGAACAATAAGAATAGTGAAACCAACACTTAGGGGAATATGGAGAGTACTTTTTTAAATGGAGGCATTCTTTTTAGTGAACCAATGATGACTGCTGGAAGTAGGAAGCATCTAAAAATGCAAGGATAATCAACTCTGGAGAACCATGGAACATAATGTCTTGATGGGAATGGTTTGACCAGTATGAAACCATCCTAAAAGGACTTTTGTAAATGGAGAATTATCTCACCCTAAAGATCATTGGATTTGGTATCATTAAATTGAGAATGTATGATGGCATGTTATGAACCATCCAAGGAGTACACCACATGAAGGTATTTAAGAATAATATATTTTCTTTAGGATAATTTAAGGACATCAGATTCCAAAATCGCATAGAGAATGGAGTGATGAGAATCTTAAAGGGAGAACTTGTGGTAATAAAGGCTGATAATATATCAAATAACCTATATATTATTATGGGTGAAATGTAAAAGGAGGCGAAGATATTTTTTTCATCCACTACCTTAAAGGAAGCATTTATGATGTTATGGCATTAGAAGCTTGGACATATGTCAAAAAAAGGGCTGAAGATTCTAAAGGAATAGAATTTTTTCCTAGGCTTAAATAGATATCCTTATCATTTTATGAGCATTTTGTTTGAGAAAGAAACACAGGTTAATGTTTGGTACCTGAACAAAAAGATGTTTGGGTATATTAGATTTGATCCATTAAAACATTTTTGAGCACTGGTTATATTCATGGGAGGAGAAAGGTACATTGTATCCCTCATTAATGATTTTTTAAGGATATGTTGGGTGTATCCAATCAATTAGAAAGGGTATTTTTTTGAATTATTCAAAAAATTGAAAGAATGGAAGGAAATTTGAATATTTAAAAAAGATTAAGTGTCTATGGACTGAAAATAGAGGAGAATATACAAGTGAGGAGATTGATAAAAAAAATAATAGTAAGGAATTAAGAGACAGTTCATGGTGGTGTATACTCCTCAGTAGAATGGAGTGGTAGAGCATATGAGCAGAACCCTATTGTATAGAACCAGATAGAATTTAAAGATTATAGGAATTTCCAAAACTTTTTGGGTAGAAAAAGTGAATACCACATGTTATGTCGTCAACCCATCTCCTTCAATGGTGATTTATCTGAAGACACCACTGGATATGTGGACTGGTAAACCCACTAACTATTCCCAATTAAATACTTTTAGAAGACCTGTATATGTAATTTTTGAAAACCATGAGAGATCAATGTTGGATTTAAGATCTAGAAAATGTATCTTCTTAGTGCACGATGATGGTGTGAAGGGGTATCGTTTTTGGGACCCCACTGCCAGAAAAAAATATCATTAGCATAGATGACATTTTTTTTGTAACACCCTAAGCTTCCAGGATATGCTTCTCATTCAATAATTCAATAGCTTTCATTGTACGCAGCTTCGAGTTCTAATACACGCCACAACCAATCAAAGAAGCCGTTATGAATAGTAATACCTAATTTTTGAAATTTTATAAATTTTATCTTGCCAAATGGACTTCGTTTTTGGATTTGAAATATCGAAATTAGCCTATGTTCAATTTTTGGTATTTTTCTGAGAACTTCAAATTTGCCTTGAATAGTGAAAATTACTTAAAACAACTTTTTTAATCAAAATAATTAACAGTGAATGATTATACTATTGGGTGGTTTTAAAGTATAATTAGAATACATTTTTACCATTTTATCCAATGGTGTTCATTAGAATTAATTTCACTTTAAAATTGGACATAAACAATTGTCAATCTTTTGATATATATTGTTTCTTAAAAACACGCTATTTGTTGTGACAACGGGAATTAATTATGAAATTAATTAATGCAACTTATATATTTATAATTTCATAAAATATACATCATTTTTGAATTTGGAATATCAATTATAGCTTAGGGTGAAATTTTGGCATTGTTCTGAAAAACTTCAATTTTTGATGAATAGTGAAACCACTAATTGGTAGTTAAAAAACTGATTTTTTCGTTTAAATGAAACATTACCACTTCTGTGATTTGATTTTCAAAAATCCGACATACATGGTTGTCATTAAGAAGTAAAATGTGGTTCAATGGTATTAAAATAATTTTTGGTGAATAGTAACTTTTAAGTTTAATTAATCGCGATTAAAGGTAATTAGTGAAATTTAGGGTAAAAATGATATTATAAAAATATGAAAATACCTTTACACTTGTCCTACCCATATTGGATGAGTCATGTCCGACCAAGAAAATCCATGGGTCAACTTGGGGACCCCATGGAGCCAATTTGGTAGGAAAACGACACAAATAACTTTTATTTAAAGTTAAAATAAAAATGTCACAAACAAGAGTTGTTTTACTAAAAAAATTTAAATGGGGGTATACAAGTCATATTGTTTAATATAAATATTCATTAGAAAGATAAAAAGATTTAATACATCATGATAGTTTTTTTATAATTTTTATACATTAAATAAATTAAATTATTTATGACACCATGATGATGCAGCGATTACCTCATTAATTAACGATTTAAATAAAATGAAAAGATAATCTAAAATCTAAGAATCACACTTGTCCAAAGCCTATTGGATGAGAATATTTAGAACCCTTATCACCTTAGCCTCGAATTATATAAGTTTGGGACCTTTAGAATCCGAAAAGCATTGTATAATAATGTAACATTTTATTACTTTCCAAGAGTGCCCCTCCTCTCCACTTATAAAAGGCCCCCACCACTACCACCTTACTCACACTTTCAAAGCCTTTTGGCTCGGCCAACCTCTGCCCAAATACTCTCCCAACTTCCCTCCATTACTCCTAGAAGCCTCACTTTGGGCAGAATTCTTCCCAAGGAAGCCTTTGGCTCAAATCAAAAAGAGTTTCCCAATTTTAAGGTAATGTCTTCTCTAATGTTGTTTTGTATTATTTTGCTTCTCCAACCCCCTAAACACTTTTTATTAATTTCTTTTGTAACAACACCAGTATCCTCAATATACTAGGATGTTTTTATAAGAATTATTAGAGCTACACTTACACACACCTACATCTAATGGTTAAAGAACATACTGTTTCTGTGGATGGCAAATTTTTGCCTCACGAAACGATGATTGTTCAACACTCATATAGCACCTCTAATGGTGGACATTATGATGAAACTATTTTTATATATAATAAATATTATGTTTTTTTTCTTATGATTTTGTATTTTTCATTTATGGCATACCTTTATGGTTTCCATTATGGGTAAACGCGATATTTTCATTTTAGGAAGTGCGGACTACCGCCCCCTCAAAGTGATTTGAATCGTTAATACCATATGTGGGATGTATAAAGGATGGGGTAAATGTTATTATACACTATATTATACTGGAATTATATTATACATTTATATCATTATGATTTCATTCCATTAAATACGAAATAGAAATGAAAGTAGCGTTCATGCGTACGTACGGCTTACCGTCTCCATGAACGGTGCATTTCATTTCTTACCTCTAAATGTTTTGTAATATTATTAATGAATGTATATACTGGATATAAATGATATATATGATATCTACATCATGAATATAATTCTGGATATAATTGATATTTCACCACATGAACATCTTGTAATTATAAGAAGTTTATTTTTGACTCAAGTACCAAAGATCGACAAAACGACCGTTATTAAATTAAATAATTAAATAATGTTCATAACATGGTAATAAGTGATATAAAAGGAATAAAAAACTTGAAAAAGGTTCTTAAGAAATTATAAATTAACTCTAGTTTATTATTCAGGAGGTTAAAGAACGGTCGAGTCAAGACAGGACGCAAGGTAAGGGAACTTCTTAACCCAATTTTCATTCTTTGGGTTAATCTCCTACTTTCAAATTACGTCATGATATTATTTTTTCCTATCTTTTATTTGTACTTTATTTATGTGTACTTATAGTGAATACACCTAATAGATCTATTTTATTTTAAAAAAATGATCTTTGTAAAGACTTCGTCTCAATCTCCTTTCATTGAGGCATATTTTGTTTTATACACAACTTTCTTTTATATGGTGTATAAACCCCTTTGACTTTTACGTTTATTCAAAAGGAATATTTTTTATATGAATCATTTTACTAAATTACAAAAATGGAATGTTTTTCTTGCCGTACATATGCGGCGACAACGACTTCTCCACCGCTGTGACCATTATTTGAGTTTCGGCTTCCTCTACAAGCCATAACTTTTTTTTAATGAAAAATAAATACAAAGTTTTAACTTTATTTTATTTTGGTATTGAAAATGGTTTTGAAAGTGTTTTTATTATATCAATGTGTTGTATTGATATCTTGTGATTGAAATGTGGAAATGTTATGTTTCCTTTATGCATGTTTTATGTGATACGATTATGTTATGGTTTATGATATGTTTAAACCTATTCATATGAGGAATGAATTGGACTTAATAAGTGATGGGTGGAGCCCGCTATAGCTCCTTGATGCATCGGTAGGTCTCATGAGACAAACTAGTGTCTTGGCACGAGGCCTTGACAAAATATTATTTGTAGTCTTGGCACAAGGCCTTGGCTACGTTGTTATGATAGTCTGGCATTATTAATTCCATCATTATGAAAGTGGTTATTGATATTTCATGTGAATATTCGACCAGTAGAATATCCATGTGAGTAAGTAAATGGAATTATTTCATTTTACGTTTTCCATATTATGCTAAAGTTCAAGTTTAAAAGACTTTTGTTTTAGTTATACATTGCCTTAAATGTTAATGTTTGTTTATGAAAGCTTCCGCTATATTATTATCCTTACTGAGCATCTGAGCTCACCCCTTTCAATGTTTTAATATTTTCTAGGATGTGAAGAAGTATTTTATGAATGGCCTGCAGGGATAGTCAGAATAGGATATGAGTGTGGACTATGAAGACTTTGTTATTAGTTTTTCACTTTATGATGTAATGTAAGACTTATGAATGTATCTAGTGTTTCCAAGGCTACTAAACTAATCGGTCTTTCGAGACTTGATCTTTTGTGATCATGCCAATGTTATGAAGTAATGCACCGACTCTGGGTAGCTGGGGTCGGGGCATTACAGTTGGTATCAGAGGAAGTTTAGTACTAACCTTGGAAGCTAGATTTTGAAAAACTCTGATTAGATCACATATCCCAAAGATAGACTATGAGTATTAGTATAGAAGAACTTCTTAGAATTTTGGTATTATAGAGATTTTGTGAGTTTTCCGAGAAATACATCCCTATCTGGATATGAGCAGGTAGAGGTGGCTCTGGCACAGATGTACCTAGGGGTAAAACTCAGAAACACCACTTTGAGCTAGACTCGAACGGGAACTGGTGCACGAAAACGGGCCTTGCTTCACTCTTGGTTATGACACTCACGGGGGATATGCTTAGGATAATTATCATTTTCTTTACAAACCACTATAGATCAATTAGTGTTAAGTTTTTTACAAGTATTGAATTATGTATTTTGATTCATAAACTAATCTAGTTTATGACATTGTTTAGAAATGGCGCCTAGTGGAAGGAATGGAAACCGTATCAATGAACGCACTCCGTGTATGGATTGCCCTCCTGCTCAAGATAATTATTGTGGATCTGGAGATACAACTGGTGCTGATCAACTTATTACCATACTAGGACAACTCACTCAGGTTATGAATAATAACCTTAATTGTATGGAGCACCCTGATCCGCAACGTGGAGGATCAATGTTAGACCGCTTCATGAGGCAACAACCACCAACATTTAATGGGGGTACAAATCTATTAGTAGCTGAGCAATGGATAAACTCCTTAGAAAAAAATATTCCATGCCCTGGGGAGTAGCAAAGGGAGAAGGTTGTCATGGCTATCTACTGCCTCACTGGAGATGCCGATCAATAGTGGTCGTTGATTCAAAACACAAAGTAAGATGAAGAAGTATCAAATATGGAATGGAGAGAGTTCAAAGATCTTTTCCCAGAAAAATACTATCCTTGTGACCATCGAGCAGATATGGAAAGACAATTTTTGAGTCTGAGACAAAAGAAGGATGAGAATGCCGCAAAGTATGAGGCCAACTTTACAAGGTTAGCGAGGCATTCAGCAGATTATATACATAACCCAAGAAGTAATATTGATCGTTTCTTTGATGGGTTAAAACCATTTCTCCATCGAGCATTAGTCTCACAAACCTTCTCGACATACGAAGATATTGTCTCGTGTTCTATCAAGACAGAAAAGGAATTCTCTAAGTCTTATGACAATAAAGTAAAGCAAGAGAAGAAGAGAACGGTGGAACAAGAGACAGATAAAGGGAAAAAGGGAAAGAAGGATTTTCCATTATGTGATAATTGTGGGAAGAATCACCCCGGTACTTGCCTAAAAGGAATGGGAGTTTTTTACAAATGTGGATAAAAAGGCCACCAGGCTCGTGATTGTAAGGGAAAGAAAAAGGCTATCAATGTTGAATGCTATAATTGTAGGGAAATGGGTCATTATGAAAATGAATGTCCTAAGCGTCAGGGAAACTTACCTCAGAAAAGGCCAAGTGATCAAGGAAAATCTTATGTTCTTACTACAGTTGAGGTAGAATAATTAATGTATTGGTGCTTTTGGACTCATGGATTATATTCTGGTTATTAGAATAATGTGATATATATATATAAGGATTTTACTGCAGTACTTGTTGATTTCATTAAGGTCTTAATATGATGAAGGTAATCATATTTTTAGTATGTGACAATAAGAGAAACTTTACTTTTCTTGGGGAATCTGATAAATTGATTTTGGAATTAAGAGACCTTTTAGAGAAAGTCTGGACAGAGGTTGGGATGGATTAAGTTGAACTTTGAATAGTATTGTTTAAGGTTAAAACATTTTTGAAGATTATTTTTGGAATATTATAATACTATATTTTTAGGAAAAGGACAACCTGCAGGGTGGGGCATAACCCGTCGCGTTGGACAATGCTGTAGGAATAGAACCCACAACCATAGTGCGACAGGCCTTTATTACCTACCACTAGCCTACAGGAAGTCCCTAGTTATTACAAAATATTTTTCCTAATCTAAATGGTATGTGGTGATATTTATAACATTGTACAATTAAGATAAATAGAATATTTATGAGTTCTGTTACCATTTGGAGTGAAAGATGAGTTTGTGGTAAAAATTTATTAAGGAATGAAATTGTACACGACAAGTAAGTATATTACCTTACGTTCTTAGAAAATCTATTAAATAAATTCCTCAACTTTATAAAAGGTAACTTAAAACAAAAACGTTGTCGGTTAACTTTTCCAACTGGGGATTCAATGACCGTTTAACCAATAACAAGTTTGTGGTTTTCTTATGGTTAACCTTCTCCTAATCCAGTTTTCTACAACTCTCCATCAGACCTTGATGGTTTGTTTTTCTTCCATATCCATATTTTCATAGAATCCTAGTATGGGCTATCTCGGGTGACCTTTGTACTTCCCTTTCTTTCTTTTAATGTTATATTCTTATTAACCCTATTTCTGATGTGGGTTTTCCACAAAGGTATTTTCTATTTTCAACCTTTTATTTTCAAAGAAAAATTTCACATTGTGAGGATGCAATTTATTTAAGGAGGGGATAATGTAACACCTCGAGCTTCCATGATACGCTTCTCATTCAATAATGCAATATCTTGCATTGTACGCAGCTTCGAGTTCTAACACACGCCACAACCAATCAAAGTAGCCGTTATGAATAGTAATACCTAATTTTTGAAATTTTATAAATTTTATATTGCCAAATGGACTACATTTTCGGATTTGGAATATCAAAATTATCCTATGTTGAATTTTTGGTATTTTTCTGAGAACTTCCAATTTGCCTTGAATAGTGAAAATTACTTAAAAACAACTTTTTTAATCAAAATATTTAATAGTGACAAATTATACTATTGAGTGGTTTTAAAGTATAATTAGAATATATTTTTACCATTTTATCCAATGGTGGTCATTAGAATTAATTTCCCTTTGAAATTGGACATAAACAATTGTCAATCTTTTGATATATATTGTTTCTTAAAAACACGCTATTTATTGTGACAGTGGGAATTAATTATGAAATTAATTAATGAAACTTATATGTTTGTAATTTCATAAAATAGACATCATTTTTTAAATCGTAATATCAATTATAGCTTAGGGTGAAATTTTGGCATTGTTCTGAAAAACTTCAATTTTTGATGAATAGTGAAACCACTAAGTGGTAGTTAAAAAACTGATTTTTTTCGTTTAAATGAAACATTACCACTTCTGTGATTTGATTTTCAAAAATCTGACATACATGGTTGTCATTAGGAAGTAAAATGTGGTTCAATGGGATTAAAATAATTTTTGGTGAATAATAACTTTTAAGTTTAATTAATCACGATTAAAGGTAATTAGTAAAATTTAAGGTAAAAATGATATTATAAAAATATGAAAATACCTTTACACTTGTCCTACCCCTATTGGATGAGTCATGGCCGACCAAGAATATCCATGGGTTAACTTGGGGACCCCATGGAGCCACTTTGGTAGAAAAATGACATAAATAACTTTTATTTAAAGTTAAAATAAAAATGTCACAAATAAGAGTTGTTTTACTAAAAAAAAATTAAAATGGGGTTATACAAGTCATATTGTTGACTATAAATATTCATTAGAAATCTAAAAAGATTTACTACATCATGATAGTTTATTTATAATTTTTAGACATTAAATAAATTAAATTATTTATGACACCATGATGATGCAGCGATTACCTCATTAATTAACGATTTAAATAAAATGAAAAGATAATGTAAAATCTAAGCATCACACTTTTCCAAAGCCTATTGGATGAGACTATTTCAAATCCTTATCAAATTATCCTCGAATTATATAAGTGTGGGACATTTAGAATCAGAAAAGCATTGTATAATAAAGTAACATTTTATTACTTTCCAAGAGTGCCCCTCCTCTCCACTTATAAAAGGCCCCCACCACTACCACCTTACTCACACTTTCAAAGCCTTTTGGCTCGGCCAACCTCTACCCAAATACTCTCCCAAATTCCCTCCATTACTCCTAGAAGCCTCACTTTGGGCAGAATTCTTGCCAAAGTAGCCTTTGGCTCAAATCAAAAAGAGTAACCCGATTTTAAGGCAATGTCTTCTCTAATGTTGTTTTGTATTATTTTGCTTCTCCAACCCCCTAAAAACTTTTTATTCATTTATTTTGTAACAACACCAGTATCCTAAATATACTAGTATGTTGTTATAATAAGGATTCGAGCTACACTTACACACACCTACATCTAATGGTTAAATAACATATAGTTTCTATGGATGGCGAATTTTTGCCTCACGAAACGATGATTGTTCAATACTCATATAACACCTATAATGGTGGCCATTATGATGAAACTATTTTTATATATGATACATATTATGTTTTTTTTCTTATTATTTTGTATGTTTCATTTGTGGCATACCTTTATGGTTTCCATTATGGGTAAACGCGATATTTTCATTTTAGGAAGTGCGGACTACCGCCCCCTCAAAGTGATTTGAATCGTTAATACCATATATGGGATGTATAAAGGATGGAGTAAATGGTATTATACACTATATTATACTGGAATTATATTATACATTTATATCGTTATGATTTCATTCTATTAAATACGAAATAGAAATAAAAGTAGCGTTCATGCGTACGTACGGCTTACTGTCTCTATGAACGGTGCATTTCATTTCTTACCTCTAAATGTTTTGTAATATTATGAATGAAGGTATATACTGGATATATATGATATATATGATATCTACATCATGAATATAATTCTGGATATAATGGATATTTCACCACTTGAACAACTTGTAATTATAAGAAGTTTATTTTTGACTCAACTACCAAAGATCGACAAAACGACCGTTATTAACTTAAATAATTAAATAATGTTAATTACATGGTAATAAGTGATATAAAAGGAATAAAAAACATTAAAAAGGTTCTTAAGAAATTATAAATTAACTCTAGTTTATTATTCAAGAGGTTAAAGAACGGTCGAGTCAAGACAGGACGCAAGGTACGGAAACTTCTTAACCCAATTTCCATTCTTTGGGTTAATCTCCTACTTTCAAATTACGTCATGATATTATTTTGTCCTATCTTTTATTTGTACTTTCTTTATTTGTACTTATAGTTAATACACCTAATAGATCTATTTTATTTTAAAAAAATGATCTTTGTAAAGACTTCGTCTCAATCTCCTTTCATTGAGGCATATTTTGTTTTATACACAACTTTCTTTTATACGGTGTATAAACCCCTTTGACTTTTAGGTTTATTCAAAAGGAATCTTTTTTATACGAAGTGTTTTACTAATAGACAAAAAGGGAATGTTTTTCTTGCCGTACATATGCGGCGACAACGACTTCTCCACCGCCGTGACCATTATTTGAGTTTCGGCTTCCTCTACAAGCCATAAATTTTTTTTAATGAAAAATAAATACAAAGTTTTAACTTTCTTTTATTTTGGTATTGAAAATGGTTTTGAAAGTGTTTTTATTATATCAATGTGTTGTATTTATATCTTGTGATTGAAATGTGGAAATGTTATGTTTCCTTTATGCATGTTTTATGTGATAGGATTATGTTATGGTTTATGATATGTTTAAACCTATTCATATGAGGAATGCATTGGACTTAATATGTGATGGGTAGAGCCCGCTATAGCTCCTCGATGCATCGGTAGGTCTCATGAGACAAACTAGTGTCTTGGTACGAGGCCTTGACAAAATATTATTTGTAGTCTTGGCACGAGGCCTTGGCTACGTGGTTATGATAGTCTGGCATTATGAATTCCATCATTATGAAAGTGGTTATTGATATTTCATGTGAATATTCGACCAGTAGAATATTCATGTGAGTAAGTAAATGACATTATTTCATTTTAATTTTTCCATATTATGCTAAATTTCAAGTTTAAATGGCTTTTGTTTTAGTTATACATTGCCTTAAATGTTAATGTTTGTTTATGAAAGCTTCTGATATATTGTTATCCTTACTGGGCATCTGAGCTCACCCCTTTCAATGTTTTAATATTTTCCAGGATGTGAAGACGTATTTTATGAATGACCTGCAGGGACAGTCAGAAGAGGATATGAGTGTGGACTATGAAGACTTTGTTATTATTTTTTCACTTTATGATGTAATGTAAGACTTATGAATTTATCTAGTGTTTCCGAGGCTACTAAACTAATCGGTCTTTAGAGACTTGATCTTTTGTGATCATGCCAATGTTATGAGGTAATGCACCGACTCTGGGTAGCTGGGGTCGGGGTGTTACATTTTTAGAATAGAAAGTGGAAATTACAATTGATAGAGACATGAGTAAGGAGAATAAAAAAAAATAGTCAAAGTAGAGGAAAAATAAAAGGAAGAACCAGTTTCACCTAAGGCATTACCAGAGCATGATGATCAAGTACCGGTTGAGTCTGGACCAGGAAAGTCAACTTAGGAGAAAAGAGAACCAGTATAGCACTCAGACTATGTCACTGATAGAAATATTGCATTCTTGTTATTAACAGAGGATGTATATCCATATTCGTTTGTGTAGGTGACATAGATTCCAGATATATCTTCATGGATGGTGGAAATACAAGACTAACTTGAATCCCAACAGAATAAAAATACTTGGGGTCTTCTTCCATTACCTCATAGAATAAAGGGTATTTACAACAAATGGGTCTTTAATATCAAGTGGGGTGAAAAGGACCATGTGTTAAGATATCATTCTAGAATAGTGGTCAAAGGATATGCTTATAAAGAAGGTATTTATTTCGATGAAATATTTTCTCCTATTGTTAGACTCATGACTGTTTAGATAATTATAGCAATATTTGCAACATATAGTTTACAACTAGAGCAGTTGGATGCAAAAAAAAATTTATCATGATGAAGAGGTATATAATCTTCAAATAGAAGATTTTACAAAATTAGTAAAAAAATAACTTGGTTTTCATGTTAAAAAAATATTTATCTAATCTCAAACAAGCACCTAGATTTTGGTATAAGTGATTTGATTCTTATATCATGAGTCTTGGATATAGTAGAATTCATTCAGATACTTGTGTATATTTCAGGGGTTATTATGGTAATGATTTCATCATTCTTATATTTTATGTGGATGAACTATTGGTTGCAAGACACAATAATGATCAAGTCCAGGAGACTAAGGCACAATTGTCTAGGGAGTTTGATATGAAGGACTTGGGAACAACAAAAAAGATTCTTGGAATACAGATTTACTGAGACAGAAATAACAGGAAGATTTGGAAATCATTAAAGAATTACTTAATAAGAGTCTTGAAACAGTTCCACATACAAGACTATAATCCAATCTCTACCCTTCTTCCCATTAATTTCTACTTATCCTCTATGATGAGTCCTAGCAGTTAAGTAGAGAGCAATAATATGTCTTGATTACTGTATGCCTTAGTATTGGGGAGTTTGATGTTTTATATAGTTTTTACTAGACTAGACATTACACATGTACTGAGAACAATTAGTCGGTACATGGAGAATCTTTGATGGGATCATTAGAGAACAATGAATAGAATCTTGAGATACATAAAGGAGACCTCAAATACTACATTATGTTTTGGAGGATCAGATTTTACTATCAAAGGCTATGTTAATTTATATTTTGTAGGTGATTCTGACCAGATGAAATCCACTATAGGTTATGTGTTTACTGTTACAGGAGGAGCTGTGAGCTGGATATCAAAGTTACAGTTAGTTGTGGCATTATCCATGATATAGGTGGAGTACATGACAGCTATATAGGCATGAAAAGTGGTTATTTGGATGAAAATATTTCTATAGGAGATCAATAACAGATATGAGAAGACTATATTGTTTTTTGAAATTTTGATTTCCTTGAAAAATACAAGGAATCTATATTTTCATTCCTAGATAAAGAAAATTGGGTTTCAATATCGCTTTTTCCAAGATGCAGTGGAGAAAGGAATTGTGTACAAGCTAAAATTCACACTAAATAAAATCCGATAGATTTTATGATGTAGGTGATTGACTCTAATAATTTAAAATGGTTCAGATACCCAAGAGACCTTGTAGATATTTGAGCAGGATGTTTGGAAGATATAAAGGATGAGTGGATATGAGATTTATTCTCAATCAAATATCCACATAAAATATTTTTCAGTAGTTTATTCGTTGGATGTTGTCTCCCACCCAATTTTTCAAAAGGGGGTAGGTTTAAGTTGGTGTGAGGCTAGTGGCCAATTTTACCAACCACCCTATAGGAGAGTAGATAGACTGGGTAGTATTTACTATAAAAAGGTTTTTTCACTAATTGTTTCTACATCTCATCACCTACAGCGATTAGCAACATCATTTTCCATTGATTTTGGTATTTTGTGAGGTTTATTTCCCATAATTCAAGAGAGGAATTATGAGGGTTTTATCCCTGTAATAGTGAAGGAGTGTGTACCGACCTTTACCCATAGTGACCCTTATATTTTCTTTTGAGTTTTTACCCCTTTCAATTTGGGTGTTTTTCCACATTACATCTCATGTTCATTTATTTTCACATTTTTCACTTTATTTTATCTCATGGTTATCGCTTCACCACTGGGCCAATCATTTATGGTCCTAAAAATTTCATCCTAAGAACATGAAGAAATTTTATCCCAATCACTCAGCATGTTCAACTCCACATGTGACACCAATGAAGAATAGAATGATATCTCTACTAAAATATAGATCTTGATCATAGTTAGAGAAATTCCATTCCATGGAAGATTTTAAATATGCTGACCTAAAGTAATTAAGGCCATCCAATTTTGCATGTGGCAATAATCTAATGAAAGAATAAGTTGATTAATAGTTTGATTACTGGATTGATCATAGAGATTATGTTAAAAAAATAACTCATTACTATCAAGGGGTAGGTATGAAGGTTGTGATTTTCTATTTCAAAAGAAAACATTGGGATTATTTAGAAAAATGAGACACAAGAATTCAAAGGGTGGTAGGGGAGGAATGATCTAGAAGCAACTAGGAGCATTTGTAAATATTATGAGGATGTTTATAAGCTCTCTCCCACAGATTCTTCACACTTTTTATTTTCATAAATTACTCTATATTTCAAGGAATATTTGAAATACATTGAAAAATTTTAATTTATTATTGGATAATTTAAAATAGGGGAACGCGACTATGTTGGTAGGTACTTTTACATCATTCAAGTGTAAGGTTTGGCTAGAAACTAACCTTTTCATTATTCAAGTGGTAGATATCTTTTAAGTACTAGAAACCAGTGCAAAATAATTTTACATTTTTTGGTTTCTATTTACTTGACATCTAAAATTTCTAATGAGAAGAGGACATGTTATACAAGGGTAGCACATTCAGAATAATTATGATTTATTTTTCATATTTGGCATAGGTTTCTTAATTGAGAAGATTAGTGGAATTTTGACCTTATAAAATATAGGATCCATTCATCCATAGGTTTATCATTAAAGATAATTGACCATTCATATTTCACCAGACCAAGAAACACTTATGCATGGATAAAGATAGAAAAATAAATAAATAAGCATAATAATAAAATATAAACTAGAAAATTGAATACCCATTTTCCATAACTACACTACTCCCTAATTTCTTGTGATTTTTTTACTCATTATTGTGTTGTAGATTGTTTCACATCATCCATGTTATTTTTAATCCACAAATTTCATCACCACCATTTAGTTTCATAATTTCACTTTTAATTTTTCCCTATCACTATTTTTTTCCTTGATTTTGACGCTACTTGGTCACACAAAACACATATTTTTTGTAATTTATTCACTATGGATCAAAACATATTCACTTTTTTACTAGTTTTGAATAGATTTTATTAATTATGATTTTCCTTGAGCCTAGTAATGACCTAGTCCTTATCCAATGAACCTTGTATCATTCCTACTATGATTCGTGAACTCTTGGAGGTTTCAACCCATCCTAGGTTATCATGGAACAAATAATAAACCTTATAGGTTTTCACCTACATCTATTTTACCCAAACTTCTCGATAACATAGAGTTTTTTATAAAAAAGTTATTTATTTCTTATTATGGGTGTATTTTGAGTCACAACTTTTCTATTCTCCATTCTTGTCAGACTTATAAAGACACGACTCAAATACTTTACTCAAATATTATTTCAAAAAATCCCAACCAATGAGAACAAATCAAGAGACATGAGCTTGGACACCACATGTCCTCAATCGCATCCCATGGTCACCAAAGGTTGTTGAAAAGTGGTGAGGGATATGTGAAACCAATGGTATTTATTTTCCCTTAAGAATAAAACCATAAATGATACATGCCCACTTAAAACATATTTGAATTAAAATTCATTTAAAATACATTATTAATGGAAACAACCTTCTAAAAAATAAACACCAATCCAACATAAGAAATAAAATATAAGAGTGACAAGGTAACATCAATAATAAAATTCCCAATCCACAATCTTTTTCACCCCTCATCACTGGTGAAGAATGATGTCTTTCCTTTCCCTATATAACATTAACCCATGTCTACATTCCAATATATGTGGGCACATAGAGGTGAGTATAAACATAGTTATATTTCCCCAAGAATCCAACACACATCTGGGAAATATTTATTTTACTATATAATGCTAATAAACTATTATAAATAAAAAAAATTAAAATCAAAACATTTGATGCAAAAAAAATTTGAAAAATAGGAAAAAAATTAGAAAATGATTACACGTTTTAACATAATAAACATCATTAAAATACAAATCCATCAGTTTTCTAAAACCATTTTTCTCCTAAAAACACATAGCCTTGAAAATTCTATTTTTAAAAAGCTTCAAAAAACTCACATTTTTACCAATATTTAGAAAACACAATTTTTCAAAATATTATGTAAAATACCCTTTTCTACTAATATTTATTCCCAAAGATAATGCTTCCAAAACATCACACTACCATAGATCAGTGCATATGCAGTGCATGCTTTTACTAGTGATAAAGTGAAACCATTGATAAAAGGGGTACCTTTATCTATGATAGCTAAAATTACTGATAAATTTTGTTCTTTATCAACACTATTCTTAGCACTGATAATTTTTTTAATAAAAAATGTTAATAATATATATCATTATATAAATATATATTCAAAAAATAATGTTTATTTGAATACATTAATTAAAAAAATGTTTAAAATTAATATAAAAATTATATATTAATATATATTTTGTAATAATTAAAATATATATATATATAATGTTTTTAAAAAAGGTATTTATAAAATTATTAATAAATGAATATATATTTAAATAATTATAAAATTATAATAAATATATTTAAATAATCCAAAGAGGTCTTCCATTCATCCTCATGGACCTTGATCTAGGGATTCCAATTGATTTTTCCACATGAGAAAAGATGGTGTTGATAAACGAATATTTTAATGATATAATTTGGCCAATATTCATGTCAATCAAGATTTGATTCTTAACTGATTTTAGATTTTTTTTAGTTTTCGATCATCGCAAGAGTGGTGTTTCCCTCTGGCCAAAAACCATGGAAGAATGATAAATTAGAATAAAGGTTATCCATTGTTTTGGGATTCTATTACTAGACATGCATCCCCATTCGGATGGTTCATTTTTTCATCCATTTTTCATCAGAGGAGCTGAAGAAAAAGGAATGGGGATTTGGCCTGATTTCTCTCATGCTTGGTACGATGTGAAAATAGTATCAGGACACTCTCTTCAATCTATTTTTTATCCATAACACCAGAACTCAGGTTTTGGTTTTCATTTATTTTGTGAATTTAATTTTATGGTATCTACATATCTTGCTTGATAATGCCTTGAAAATTGGAACACCATTTAAAATTTATCATGAAACTGAGGAGGATTTCATTGGTTAATTTTTTCACTATGTGATAGAGGTGGAGCTCAGCTCAATGACTATTGAATATGTGACTCTTTCCATAGAATATTTCAGTTTTGGTCTAACATAAAGGCATGAAAAGGTACCCTTATTTTTCATTGTATATCAAAATCCAACAAGGCAGTGGGTGCAAAGCTTTCTTTTTCCCTACTACTGGTGATACTGGAATTGAAGATAACCTTATTGACTCTATGTATTGGTGTAAAGGAGTGAGTTATTCTAATTTTGAGATCTCTGTGGTTATCCTGGTAATATAGGTGGAGGATAGGACATGGGTTGGTGTTGTAGAAGAAGGTTGTGCCTCCTCATATGATGAGATTAATGTTTGGTAGTCTTCTCAGATGGAACATCTCTATATTAGGAAGTTACTATCCTCCTTTAAATATATTTTTTCCCTTCAGGTTATCATCTTACTCCTATTGAGTGTAGTATGATCTATATTTCTGAATATGCAAAACTTTTCTAGCCTATAAGAATGATGATGATTGGATTTGATGTTGTAAAATTCTAAATCCATGATGATTCATAGCTTTTCTACAGCAACTAAATCAACATTGGTAATGTTTAATACTTTGAAGGCATTAAAATAAAGAACGTTGATGCAAACCAAGCATTGGATGGTTGAATGATGAGGAATTGATGGATGGTCATGCATTGATGTGGATGTTGCTCAAAAATTTTATGACTAAGAGATAAGACTAGAGAAGTTTATTGTGTTAAGGACTCACAAAGGTAAGAATAATTTTTTGGATGAGGAGGGATTCCAATTTTTCATTCATCAAAAATCCAAATCACTTGATCCACTAGGTAGAAACTATTTATAGGTTCTTCCCTATTAGGTTTTATGTCCAAGTGCTGATGAGAATATGTAGTGGTCTTTCCCACCCCACTTCAATGCTTTAATAATAAATTTATATGGCTATGATTTTTTAAGAATGACATCAAGAATGTGATAATACATATGAAAATAATTCTAGTATCATACCTCCTAAGGATCAAGAAGGTGAACGACTCACTGAAGGTCTTAGAAAGGATGTGTTTAGATGGTTTTTCTTACAGTTTGAATTCATTTATTCTCTGAAGGAACCTAATGACTTCAACATTAATTATTATTCTTCAATCTAGAGGTTTTAATCAATAAATATTGAATATAGATTTTGGCCTAATCCAAAAATGGATTTTGGGGATTTATCTTAGATATTCTAGATTTGTACCGCTATTGGGGACTTCTCTAAATCGTCATCGGATAAATAATATGTGTTCACACAAAAGAATACAAGATTGAGAGTTCAGTCCCAAAGGGAAGAGGAAAATATCATAGGAATTTTGGATTTAGAAGGACTTTTAAGATTTAATTTATTATGTTTGGATTCTTTTTATATGATCTGGGCTCTTTATTCCTTGTACAACCCATCTCTATTCATGTAATTTATATAATTTTTAATAAATTTCGATAAATGGGTTTGGTCTACAAATCCATGACTACACCATATTAAAATATACATATATATAATTATATATAATTATATAAATATATTTAATTATATAAAAATATTTATTTATAATTAGAATTATAAATAAATATATATTTTAATAATTATAAAATTATAATTAATATATTTAAATAGTATATATTTATTATATTTATAATTATATTTACGTATATATTAATATATATAAAAATAATTATATAAATATATATAATTATATAATTATATATAATTATATAAATATATTTATAATTATATACAAATATTTATAAATATATTTATTTATAATAATTATAATTATTATAAACACATATATATATCATTAAAATTAGATCTTTATCAGTGCTTTTTTAGTGTCGATAAAGATACCCCTTTATCAGTGCTAAAAAGAGTTTATAAAACTGCTCTTTCTCAGTGTTTGGATTTTAGCACTAAAAAGTGGAGTTTGATCAGTGCTTTCTATTTTAGCACTAATGAAACTAATCTTTATCAGTGATATTTTGAAACGGCTAATAAATGTCTTCCCCAATATTATTAAAATAACCCTAACATGGTCTTCTCCTCTCACACCTTATAGATTTCATGAAACCTAACTATTGCCATCGTGGTCACTACTACCATCAAACCCTACCACTGTCGTTGCTACCAACTGCTAACCTCGATACCACCAAACCCTATCGCTATAGAAGAAAACTCTCCAAATATAAGGTATGTTGTACCTATTCTTCATATAATCTATAATATCATAGTATCAATAATTCCATGATATAATTTCTTCCTCCCCCTCCTTCCCTTTCTTTATTTTCTTGATTTTAATGGTTCATCGCTATTATCCATTTGTTTTTTATCTTTTCTATGAAAGAACCTATGACTATCGAGGAACCTCTAAAAGATGTAATTACTTGATTTGGTGTATGGTTGGTATGATTTGTAGTGATTGTTAACTTTAATCATGGGTTCTCTCCAAAAGTTTTGACATTTTCATTGAAAGTACAGTGTCCACATCCCCACTATAGAACCGATTCTCATGCACTCAAATTCATAAAACATTAACCTCCTTTAAACATCCCCCACATACCTTGTAATAGAAACATGTCCACACTCTAATTTGTGAATTTTTGTTCTTATTTGTTTTATTTTATTCTTTATTTTTACTTCCAATTTTAGTTTCATCTATTCTGTTTTTTTTATTACTTTACAAAAAATGTGATAATATTCAATGCATTTAGTGTGCTTCCAAATTCTACTGACAACCATTGATTATCCAATAAAAAAATTTATTTTAATAACATTTTAATGGTATTAAATGTTCATTTTTGATCTTATGGGCCTGAGTTAGTGCATTTTCATTATGAACATCCATTCTCATCATTTGTGCACATCATGCCTCATATACACCAATTTAGGCCCAATGAGTCATCTGATTCTAAGGAATGTAATTATAAATATTTTAATTTGATATTTTTGTAACTATATATAAACTTAAATTTGAACATTTTTCATTTAGGGATCAATGGATGATTCATAAACGATGATGGAGATATTTGGAGATGAATGGAAGCAATTCTAGAGAAGGCGGATTGGACACCATCCCACTTTTGAGACTGTGGGGCCCAACATACAGGCCCAAAGAATCCCAACTTTTGAGGGATGATATAAGAAATGTTGAGAAACAAATCCCTCTTCAGTAGATAATGCTAATTAGGCTTCTATGGTGGCCATTAAGGTGCCCCAAGTTAGAGATACAATTCTGGGCCAGATTCTACGGCCCAGAAAAACAGCCCACTAATTTGATCATATCTCAGAATCCACAACTCAAAATGGGCCCCAATTTTACAGAAGGTTAGAATACATATGGGGATCCATTTTCTTCTTATATTGACCACTCTGATTCGGCCATCTATAAGGGAATTCAAACGCGTCTGTTCGGTAGATGAAAGTTGGCTGCCACCTTGGGTCAAATTTGGAAAAGTCAAAATTCCACAAGCTTTCCACCACCTATGGCCTACCAAAATTAATTGAGATGCTTTGTACTGTTGGATTCTCTACCCAAGGGCTCAAAAATTCCTATTTAAGGCAGTGGTGTTGGAGGATTTAGCAATATTTGATGCTTGGTTTCATTGTAGTGTTATGCTGTCGCTTTGTGTTTGTAATCGCATTTCTTTCTCACGTAAGTTGTTTAATTCACCTTAGTTTCTTAATAAAAGTTCTTCGTTTACTCTTATTCTGTACTTCTACTTATCATGTTGATAACTTTGGTTCAAGGTGTGAATTTATTCACACCATACTTTGTGATATTTATCACACAATGGAGGAGTGATCTTTTTTGTTGTTGTTTTTACTTCTTCAATTCCACCTTTATAAGTCTACTTCCCGCTTCTGTTGAATACATGTCATCAATGGAGGGCTAAATATTTTATGGGTTGATCCAAGGGAGTAGAAAGGGGCTGGATTTGATGTTATTTATCACTCCATTAATGGCTAATCACTTCTTTTAAATGAGATTTTTATTTGATGATTTTAAAACATCTTCATCCTTATTGAATTTAAGGTCACACATTTCAAGTGCTAATACGAACCTCTACCTTGGAGTGCTAAAAACATTGATCCTTAAAGTGTATAGGTGATTATTATTAGGGTGTGTAGGCATTAAACCAGTAAGTGATGATTTCGTTTGATCTTCTTAAATGAATCCATCTCAATTATAAGAAATTGAAATCATTAAAAACGAAATTCATCCAACCCACCCCGAGCGATAACCTAGGATCAACTCATTCTGTTAAATTGAATTCACATAAATCTGTTAGTTATCCTTTAAACCCATATAAAATCAACCCAAGTTTTCCACTTCATAGCCAAAAACAGTCCATAGAATGTACGTGTATATAGGTTTCTTCTTAGGTCTCTGAGGATTCGATAACCCAAGCTAAACTACAAGGACAGTCCTACCTTCATCTCTTGGGTAAATTTGAGCGAGAATCAAATTTTGGTGTCGTTGACAGGGACCCAAGTAATTTATCTAAACACCCATTCTATTCTCCCCCATTTCTTCTTTTCTCATCCAAATTATCTTATCTTGTCCCTTTCTCGTTTTTTTTATTTTGGCGCATGTCCGCCTACACCCGCGATCAATCAAACCATCTTGTTAGGGTGGATAGTCCTGGGGTTGGGGAGTCAAGTACACCAAGGGAACTCATTACATTAGATCCTAATCTTCCTAATACTCTAGAGTCCAAAATTGATCCCATGTCAATGGAAGGTCTTCAAAGAAACCAACTCATAAACCCGGGTGGAAACCAAAATGGAAACCCAAATGAGGTAGCCCCAAACTTGGGGAATGCGGTCGATCAAACCATGAATGACTACCTCACACCTTCCTGGAACAATGCCCCCTCATGCATTAGACACAATTACCTAGGATATGCCAACTACATATTTAAACCCCATGTCCTAAACCACCTTCCCACATTCCATGGAATGGAGTCCAAGATTCCCTACCTTCACATTAAGGAGTTCAATGACATTGTAGAAACCATGTGTCCCCCACATCAACTAGAATCAGCTAAGATGAGGATATTTCCTTTTTCTTTAAAGGATCGAGCTAAAAATTGGATAAACAATTTGAGACCATCATCCATAAACTCTTGGTACCAACTGCAAAGAGAAATCTACAAAAAATACTTTCCCCACCATAAAAAAATGAACTTAAAAAAAGTATCCAAATATTTTTTGAAAAAGAGGGAGAGTCATTCTATGAAACATGGGAGAGGTTCAAAGACACTCTAAACATGGTTCCACACCATAGTTTTTCTATTCCTGAACAAGTGATAATTTTCTATGAAGGGTTGGGTCTGGGGAACAAACAATTCATTGACATGATGTGTAAAGGAACCTTTAAAAACAAAGCCCCAAATGATTCTTACGAGTATCTAGAAAGGCTTTCTGAACAAAACCAAACATGGGGAACTTTACCTTATTCAGAAAATCCATAAAGAACTACTGGAATTCATACACTTAGAGAAGAGGAAATCCTTAGGGCTAAAATCACAGCACTCTCTAGGAAGGTTGAAGAGATAGACCTTAGGAAAGTCCATGAAATCCAAACTGTTGACCCTATTTGCACAATTTGTGACAAACATGACCATAAGATAGACAACTGCCCAACCATTCCATCCATCAAGGATGTTCTCTTATGAGGACCCCCAGAGGAAGTAAATTCTTTGAACTTTAAAAAGCCTCAATACCAAAACACCTTCAACCCAAGGAATAACGACCACCCAGGCTTCCATTGGAAAGATAACAAACAACCTAGCAAACCACACGGACAAAATCCTTACCCCCATCCGAACTACCAAACCCGTAACCAGTTCCAAACCCAACCTATCCAATACCAACAGACACTGGTCCATTTTCAACAAACCATCCCACCTTCAAAATATCCCCCTGGGATAAACCAACCTACTCAAGCACCCACCCAAACTGTTCCACAAAGCCTACTAGAAAAACTGTGCAAACAAATGGAGAGGATGAACTCGGAGGTATCTTCCCTAAAACAATAACTTCAAACCATCAAAACTGGAAAGGCACCCATGCCTACTCAGGCGGTTCCATCCTCAACTTCAAGGGGAGATTCAAATTGTGCTCAAACAACTCATGAACAAATAAAGGTTGTGACTTTTTTAAGAAGTGGGAAATCAATTGAGAAACCTGAACAACTAATTCAGAACCCACCTGAAGATTCAAACTTGGATGAAAATTCTAATGAACCACAAGATCAAACTGAGGAAACTGATAACAATGTGAAAGAAACAACCCTTCAACAAACAACACCACAACCTGCACCATTTACTCAATGCATGAGGGGGAAACCCAAGCCTGAACTAAATGAAACATTGAGGGAAATCTTCTCACAAGTCAAGTTGAAGATACCCCTTCTCGATGCCATCCAAACCATATCTTCCTACTCAAAGTACCTTAGGGACTTGGGCACTTTTAAAAGAAAATTTTCACATAAAAAAAGTCTTTTTGGCTGCTAATGTGAGTACCACCATTCAAGGGACCATTCCTCCTAAGTTGAAAGACCCAGGTTTCCCTTACATCAATGTTGAACTTAGAGAAAGCAAATTTGTCAAGGCCTTGTGTGACCTAGGTGCTAGTGTCAATCTCATACCATATGCTGTGTACTGCCAGTTAGGCCAAGAAGAACTCCTACCCACATCTGTCACACTTCAACTTGTTGATCGTAGCATTAGGGTTCCAAAGGGGATTTTAAAGGACGTTCTGGTAAAGGTTGAAAACTTCATCTACCCTACTGATTTCATTGTCCTTGACAACCATCCAAACTTAGGAAATAAGGAACAAACCCCAGTAATCCTTGGTCGTCCTTTTCTTGCAAGAATCAACTCTATTATCCGAGTCTGAAATGGGAACATGACCATCACCTTTGGGAACATTAGTCTATACTTGAACATCTATAATTCAAGCTCACAAATAGGGGATGACGAGGACATTCATGAAGTAAACATGATAGGAAGCATTGATAATGAATCCATGGAACATCAAGGAATATTTGATGAATGTTTAAGTCAGGATGAGATTGATTTCCTTTGTTCATATGAAGGAAGTTTATCTCCTTGGATTGAATCATTTTCAAATTGCTCTTATGATGAAGTCTTAGGTCCAACAATCAGTGAAACCTTTCAAGAAACCACTTTCATGGAGACCACTCCAACTTCCTTCCCTAAGTCTGATCAAGCCAATCTAGTAGCTGAAACTTCTACATGTGAGGAATCAATCCTATCTGAAAATCTAAAAAAATAAATTGAACTTGATCCAATGTCCCAATCTTCTGCTGAAATTATGAACCAACCTGATCTTGAATTGAAGGAACTTCCTGCTACACTCAAGTATGCTTTCCTATGGGACAATCAAACACATCCTATTTTCATTTCTTCTTCTCTTGAAGCCAATCATGAGATGATGCTTCTATATGTCCTTAGAAAACATAAGAAATCCATTGGTTGGACCCTGTCTGATATTCCTGGGATTAGCCCACTTATCGGGACTCATAGGATTGTTCTGGAATATGATTCAAATCCATGTTGTCAACATCAACGGAGACTCAATCCTAATATCATGGAGGTAGTAAGGAAAGAACTTCTGAAATTTTTAAAAGCTAGTATCATCTATCCCATAGCTGAGAGTGAGTGGGTGAGTCCAATCCAAGTGGTTCCAAAAAAGGCTGAAATCACAGTGATAACAAATGAGGATGGAGAGATTCTTCCAACAAGGGTGAGTAATGGATGAAGGGTCTCCATTGACTATAAGAAGCTAAACTCATTCACCAAGAAGGATAATTTCCCCTTACCAGTCATTGACCAAGTCCTTGAGAGAGTGGCAGGTCATGCCTTCTACTGTTTCTTAGATTGGTACTCAGGGTACAATCAAATTGAGGTATCCCTAGAGGATCAAGGGAAGACTAAATTCACATGTCCATTCGGAACCTTTGCTTTCAAACGCATGCCCTTTGGGTTATGCAATGCCCCTGGAACCTTCCAACGGTTCATGATGGGAATCTTCTCAGAAATGGTAGGGGATTTTATAGAGGTCTTCATGGATGACTTCTCTGTGTTTGGGGATACATTTGAGTAATGTCTGCAGAATGTGGAGAGAGTCTTGTCAAGATGTGAAGAAAAGAATCTAGTCCTAAACTGGGAAAAATTCCATTTCATGGTTAAAGAGGGACTTACTCTAGGCCATCTGTTCTCGAGTAGGGGGATTGGAGATGATAAAGCCAAGGTTGACATCATTAGTCACCTTCCATCAGCTAAAACTGTCAATGAAGTGAGTTCTTTCTTAGGACATGCTGGTTTCTATAGAAGATTCATCAAGGACTTTAGTTCAATATACCGTCCCCTTTGTGCTCTCTTAGTAAATGAATCTCCATTTTTTTGGACAGAAAGCTCTGAGGGTTCATTCTCAACCCTCAAATCCTCTCTCACCTCTCCTCCCATTATGAAATCTCCAAATTGGAACCTTCCGTTTGAACTTATGTGTGATGCCAGTGACTTTGCTGTTGGAGTTGTGTTAGGACAACGTTGTGATAAAACTCCTTATGTCATTGCTTATGCAAGCAAATACTTAAATGATGCCCAAATAAACTACACCACTACTGAAAAAGAGTTACTTGATATTGTGTTTGCTTTAGAGAAGTTTAGGTCCTACCTCTTAGGATCCCCCATCACTGTGTTCACTGACCATTCTGCACTAAAATACATCTTCCAAAAACAAGATGCTAAGGATAGACTGATTAGGTGGGTCCTTCTCTTACAAGAATTTGACCTCACAATCAAGGATAAAAAAGGAGTTGAAAATGTTGTAGCTAATCACCTCTCTAGGATGGAATTCAAAGACAACTCAAATCACCTTTCTCTGTCTGATTCATTTCCTGATGAACACCTATACTTTGTGAGTGGCTGGCCTTGGTATGCCGAAATAGCCAATTTCTTAGTTATAGGAGTCATTCCAACATTCCTAGGGACTCAAGCTCGAAGGAAATTCCTTTCTGATGTTAGACACTATGTGTTTGATGATCCATACCTCTATAAGTTCTACCCCGACCAAGTCATTGGGAGGTGTGTTCCGGAATCTGAACAAGAGTCCATCCTTAAATTTTGTCATAGTGAGGCATGTGGAGGTCACTTTTCCTCTAAGAAACATCTGCTAAGATTCTTCAATGTGGTCTTTTCTAGCCCAACCTCTTAAGGGACTCCTACACATTTTGTCAAAGTTGTCCTAGGTGTCAACAAGTAGGGTCCATCACAAAAAGGAATCAAATGCCACTCACTCCCATCTTAGTGGTTGAAATATTTGACTGTTGGGGAATTAACTTCATGGGTCCCTTCCCAAACTCTCGGGGATACCTCTACATACTCTTAGATATTGATTATGTCTCAAAATGGGTTGAGGCCATTCCCACTAAGTCTAATGATCATCAAGTTGTGATTCGATTTCTGAAAGAGAACATATTTTCTCGATTTGGAATTCCTAGGTCTATAATCAGTGATCGAGGAACCCATTTCTACAACCTCCCATTCTCTTCACTCATGTCCAAGTATGGTATTTATCATAAAGTATCCACCGCATACCATCCTCAAACCAATGGTCAAGCTGAGTTAGCGAATATGGAGATTAAGAAAATTCTTGAAAAAACTGTCAACCCCTCTAGGAAAGATTGGTCTGAGAAACTCTTAGATGCTCTTTGGGCCTATAGAACTGTATATAAAACCATTTTAGGAATGTCCCCATATAGGTTGGTTTATGGTAAAGCATTCCATTTGCCAGTGGAGATTGAACATAAGGCCTTTTGGGAAATTAAGAAAATGGATTATGACCTCTCATTGGCTGGAACAACATGGAAATTAGATCTCAATGAACTGGAGGAACTAAGGATGGAGGCTTATGAAAATTCAAGAATCAATAAAGCTAGAGTTCATGCCTACCAATCTAGGAATATCAAGGTCAAACATTTTGAACCGGGAAAACTTGTTCTCTTGTATACTTCAAAACTTTATTTACACCTAGGAAAGTTAAGGTCTAGATGGTCAGGTCCTTTCATAGTGTATCATGTATACCCCCATGGGGCAGTAGAAATTCAAGATCCCACTAGTGGTCACGTTTTCAAGGTCAATGGTCAAAGGTTAAAAACATTCATTAAATCATTCAATAAACAGGAAATAGATATTGATTTAATTGAGCCGACCTATGAACCAGGAACAAATTAATAAATTTAGGATCTATGTCGGGCTAACGATGTTAAACAAAGCGCTGCACGGGAGGAAACCCGTGGTTTTTATGTTTCTAATCTTTCTGAATCATCTATATTTTTTAAATAAGATTAATTAATCATTTTTATATTTAAAAATAAAAAAATATACTTTTGACCTATTCTTCTATTATGAGTATGGATGGGTACGAAAGGGGAGCACCATATTCATCTGTGTCACGTGGTGTGATCCTTGAGTAATACCTTACCCAGAAATTTAGAAAGAATACAATGTATCATCAGTTTATTTTGTTGTATTTTTATTATTTTATAGGTTAAGATAAAAATAATAAAAATAATAATAGTATAATAATAATTAAAAAAGGGGGACACGCCATAGGCCGTGGGGAAAACCCTGTCACAACCGGTGAAGCCGCGGGGAATCGAACCCAGGACCGAAGGGAGACAGGGGCGCGCACTTACCACTGACCTATGGCTTCTTGTGCTTCCTTACTCTATAATTTTTATATATATACTTATATTTTACTTCCTTTATTATATAAATATATATATATATATATATTGTTTTTTTTGTTTTTTTTTGTTTTGTTTTTTCTTTTTCTACTAGGGAACTTTGCAAGCGACATGGATATCAAAGGACTAGATTTGAGCGGCAAGAATGTCAAACTTCAACCACAAGGTGACTTCATTCCATGATCCTCATATTTCAATTTCCTTATTAAACTCCCCTTTTTATTCCTCTACCCCATTCTAAATTTTATTTTTACGAAACTAGGGACAGTTTCATTCTAAGTTGGGGGTGTGGAAACAAAATGTTTGTTTAAAAAAACAATGATAAAAAAAGAAGTAAAATTCCTTTATCATTCATATAATAACATCTTTTCTCACATTAAAACTACATATCAAATAATTTTTATTTCCTTGACTCTTAATTTAATTCATGATTAAGTTTAAAATCATTGATTTTGGAAGTTTAGTTGTCCAATGAAAATTTTCATCATTTTTATTTTCATCCATTAAATGAAAATGCCACAATGCACGTCCTTTAGACTGTGGGGTACTAATTTGAATTCTTGGGGTCCCATAATAAACAGCATAGGCTGGTTTGATTTTTATGAATAATATGAGTATTCAAAAAAATAATAATAAATAATAATAATAATAATTGCATTTAGAGCAATGGATTGATAAAATGCGAGGCTTTCGACACTTGGGGATCGTGACTCCAGAGTTGTCTAGACCTGATTTTTTTAATATAACTCTATTTATGGTAATATGACTTTGTTTTTGATTAAGTTAACTCGAGATGACACCCGAGTATGTGGGATTCACTTGGTTCCCTAAGGCCTTTGAGTCTGGGAGTCATCGGCAAAGTCTTGCTACATGGGTTAATTTGATTAACTGCAATCTCAATTACTATAGAACTATTTCAAAAAATACAAAAAAAAAGACAAATGAAGAATACTCATATTAGGATTAAATGTGATTCCACCTAGCGCTTCCATGATTTCTCCCTTGAATGAAAATGAACCATCATATCTATTGTGATTCACAACACATCATTACACTTAATTGAGTTGGATGAAGTATGATAATGGATTTGATCAAAGGAATGGGATTGGGATTGGGATCTGATTTTAAATTCATCTTGTTTTAATTTATCTTGATAGGTTATAAAAATATATTTGTGTGCAGTTTACATTGTGAGCACTGTTTGTTATAATGTGTTTGAAGAAAGGAATTCAAATAAAATCATTGAATTATTTGCTCGGGACTAGAAAATCTCAAGTTGGGGGTGTGATTATCCAATAAAAACATTTATTTTAATTACATTTTAATGGTATTAAATGTTAATTTTTGATCTGATGGGCCTGAGTTAGTGCATTTTCATTATGAACATCCATTCTCATCATTTGTGCACATCATGCCTAATATACACCAATTTAGGCCCAATGAGTCATCTGATTCTAAGGAATTTAATTATCAATATTTTAATTTTATATTTTTGTAACTATATCTACACTTAAATTTGAACATTTTTCAATCATGGATCAATGGATGATTCATAAACTATGATGGAGATATTTGGAGATGAATGGAAGCAATTCTAGAGAAGGCAGATTGGATACCATCCAACTTTTGAGACTGTGGGGCCCAACATACAGGCCCAAAGAATCCAAAATTTTGTGGTATGATAGAAGAAATGTTGAGGAACAAATACCTCTTCAGGAGATAATGCTAATTCGGCCTCTATGGTGGTCATTAAGGCGCCCCAAGTTAGAGATACAATTCTGGGCCAGATTCTGCGGCCCAGAAAAACAGCCCACTAATTTAATTATATCTCAGATTCCACAACTCTAAATGGGCCCCAATTTTACAGGAGGTTATAAGACATCCTGATATCCATTTTCTTATTCTATGGACCACTCTGATTCGGACATATAGAAGGTCATCCAAATGCGTCTGTTCGGTGGATGAAAGCTGGCTGCCACCTCGGGTCAAATGTGGAAAAGTCCAAATTCCACAAGCCTTCCACCACCTATGGCCTACCAAAATTAATTGAGATGCTTTTTACTATTGGAGGCTCGACCCAAGGGCTCAAAAATTCCTATTTAATGCAGTGGTGTTATAGTATTTAGCAATATTTTGTGCTTGGTTACATTGTAGTGTTATGCTGTCGCTTTGTGTTTGTAATCACATTTTTTTCTCACGTAAGTTGTTTAATTCACCTTAGTTTATTAATAAAAGTTCTTAATTTACTCTTATTCTATTCTTATACTTATTACGTTGATACCTTTGGTTCAAGGTGTGAATTTATTCACACAATACTTAGTGATATTTATCACACAACGGAGGAGTGATCTTTTTTTGTTGTTGTTTTTACTTCTTCAATTCCACCTTTGTAAGTCTACTTCCCAGTTCCGTTGAAGACATGTCATCAATGGAGGGCTAAATCTTTTATGGGATGATCCAAGAGAGAAGAAAGGGTCTGGATTGGATTCTATTTATCACTCCATTAATGGATAATCACTTCTTTTAAATGAGATTTTTATTTGATGATTTTAAAACATCTTCATCCTTATTGAATTTAAGGTCACACATTTCAAGTGCTAATACGAATATCTACCTTGGAGTACTCAAAACATTGATCCTTAAAGTGTATAGGTGATTAGTATTAGGGTGTGTAGGAATTAAACCAGTAAGTTATGATTTCGTTTGATCTTCTTAAATGAATCCATCTCAATTATAAGAAATTGAAATCATTAAAAAAGTAATTCATCCAATCCACCCCGAGTGATAACCTAGGATCAACTCATTCTTTTAAATTGAATTCACTTAAATATGTTTTTTATCCTTTAAACCCATATAAAACCAACCCAATTTTTCCACTTCATAGCCAAAAATAGTCCATATAATGTACGTGTCTATAGGTTTCTTCTTAGGTCTCTGGGGATTCGATAACCCAAGCTAAACTACAAGGACCGTCCTACCTTCATCTCTTGGGTAAATTTGAGCGAGAATCAAATTTTGGCGCCGTTGTCGGGGACACAAGTAATTCATCTAAACACCCATTATATTCTCCCCCATTTCTTCTTTTCTCATCCAAATTCTCTTATCTTGTCCCTTTCTCGTTTTTTTTTCTTTCGGCGCATGTCCGCCTACACCCACGATCAATCAAACCGTCTGGTTAGGGTGGATAGTCCTGGGGTTGGGGAGTCAAGTACACAAAAAGAACTAATTCCATTAGATCCTAATCTTCTTAATACTCTATAGCCCAAAATTGATCCCATTTCGATGGAAGGTCTTCAAAGAAACCAACTCATAAACCCGGGTGGAAACCAAAAATGGAAACCCAAATGAGGCAGCCCCAAACTTGGGGAATGTGGTCGATCAAACCATGAATGACTACCTCACACCTTCCTGGACCAATGCCCCCTCATGCATTAGACACAATTCCCTAGAAGATTCCAACTACATCTTTAAACCCCATGTCCTAAACCACCTTCCCACATTCCATGGAATGGAGTCCGAGATGTCCTACCTTCACATTAAGGAGTTCAATGACATTGTAGAGACCATGTGTCCCCCACATCAACTAGAATAATCTAAGATGATGTTATTTACTTTTTCTTTAAAGGATTGAGCTAAAAAATTTGAGACCATCATCCATCAACTCTTGGTACCAACTGCAAAGAGAATTCTACAAAAAATACTTTCCCCACCATAAAACAATTGCACTTAAAAAGAGTATCCAAAACTTTTTTGAAAAAGAGGGAGAGTCATTCTATAAACCATGGGAGAGGTTCAAAGACACTCTAAACATGGTTCCACACTATGGTTTTTCTATTCCTGAAAAAGTGATAATTTTCTATGAAGGGTTGGGTCCGGGGAAAAAACAATTCATTGACATGATGTGTAATGGAACCTTTAAAAACAAAGCCCCAAATGATGCTTACGAGTATCTAGAAATCCTTTCTGAACAAAACCAAACATGGGGAACTTAACCTTATTCTGAAAACCCACAAAGAACTACTGGAATTCATACACTTAGAGAAGAGGAAAGCCTTAGGTCTAAACTCGCAGCACTCTCTAGGAAGGTTGAAGAGATAGACCTTAGTAAAGTCCATGAAATCCAAATTGTTGACCCTGTTTGCACAATTTGTGACAAACATGACAATAAGACAGACAACTGCCCAACCATTCCATCCATCAAGGATGTTCTCTTAGGATGACCCCCAATGGAATTAAATGCTATGAACTTTCAAAATCCTCAATACCAAAACACCTTCAACCCAAGGTATAACAACCTCCCAGGCTTCTGTTGGAAAGATAACCAACAACCTAGCCAACCACAGGGACAAAATACTTACCCCCATCAGAACTACCAAACCCATAACCAGTTCCAAACCCAACCTATCTAATACCAATAGCCACCGGTCCATTTTCAACAAACCATTCCACCTTCAAAACATCCCCCTGGGATAAACCAACCTACTCAAGAACCCACCCAAACTGTTCCACAAAGCCTACTAGAACAACTATGCAAACAAATGGAGAGGATGAACTCAGAGGTATATTCCCTAAAAAAATAACTTCAAACCATCAAAACTGGAAAGGCACCCATGCCTACTCAGGCGGTGCCATTATCAACTTCAAGGGGAGAGTCAAGTTGTGCTCAAACAACTCATGAACAACTAAATGTTGTGACTATTTTAAGAAGTAGGAAATAAATTGAGAAACCTGAACAACTAATTCAGAACCCACCTGAAGATTCAAACATGGATGAAAATTCAAATGAACCACAAGATCAAACTGAGGAAACTGATAACAATGTGAAAGAAACAACTCTTCAACAAACAACCCCACAACCTGCACCATTTCCTCAACGCGTGAGGGGGAAACCCAAGCCTGAACTGAATGAAACATTGAGGGAAATCTTCTCACAAGTCAAGCTGAACATACCCCTTCTCGATGCCATCCAAACCATACCTGCCTACTCAAAGTACCTTAAGGAATTGTGCAATTTTAAAAGAAAATTTTCACATAAAAACCAAGTCCCTTTGGCTGCTAATGTGAGTACCACCATTCAAGGGATCATTCCTCCTAAGTTGAAAGACCCAGTTTTCCCTTACATCAATGTTGAACTAGGAGAAAGCAATGTTGTCAAGGCCTTGTGTGACCTAGGTGCTAGTTTCAATCTCATCTCATATGATGTGTACTACCAGTTAGGCCTAGAATAACTCCAACCCACATCTGGCACACTTTAACTTGCTGATCGTAGCATTAGGGTTCCAAAGGGGATTTTAAAGGACGTTCTAGTAAAGGTTGAAAAATTCATCTACCCTGCTGATTTCATTATCTTTGACAACCATCCAAACATAGGAAATAAGGAACAAACCCCAATAATCCTTGGTCGTCCTTTTCTTACAACAATAAACTCTGTTATCCGAGTCTGGAATGGGAACATGACCATCACCTTTGGGAACATGAGTCTAGAATTGAACATCTATAATAAAAGCTCACAAATAGGGGATAACGAGGACATTCATGAAGTAAACATGATAGGAAGCATTGATAATGAATCTATGGAACATCAAGGAATATTTTATGAATGTTTAAGTCAGGATGAGATTGATTTCCTTTGTTCATATGAAGGAATTTTATCTCCTTGGCTTGAATCATTTTCAAATTTCTCTTATGATGAATTCTTAGGTCCAACAATCAGTGAAACCTTCCAAGAAACCACTTTCATGGAGACCTCTCTAACTTCCTTCCCTAAATCTGATCAAGCCAATCTAGTAGTTGAAACTTCTACATGTGGGGAATCAATCCTATCTGAAAATATAAAAAAAACAAATTGAACTTGATCTAATGTCCCAATCTTTTGCTGAAATTATGAACCAACCTGATCTTGAATTGAAGGAACTTCCCGCTACACTAAAGTATGCTTTCCTAGGGGACAATCAAACACATCCTATTGTCATTTCTTCTTCTCTTGAAGCCAATCATGAGAGGATGATTCTAGATGTCCTTAGGAAACATAAGAAAGCCATTGGTTGGACCCTGTTTGATATTCTTGGGATTATCCCACTTATTGGGACTCATAGGATTGTTCTGGAATCTGATTCAAAACCATGTCGTCAACCTCAACGGCGACTCAATCCTAATCTCATGGAGGTAGTAAGGAAAGAACTTCTGAAATTGTTAAAAGCTGGTATCATCTATCCCATAGCTGAGAGTGAGTGGGTGAGTCCAATCCAAGTGGTTCCAAAAAAGGCTGGAATCACAGTGATAACAAATAAGGATGGAGAGATTCTTCCAACAAGGGTGAGTAATGGATGGAGGGTCTGCATTGACTATAAGAAGCTAAACTCATTCACCAAGAAGGATCATTTCCCCTTACCATTCATTGACCAAGTCCTTGAGAGAGTGGCAGGTCATGCCTTCTACTGTTTCTTAGATGGGTACTCGGGGTACAATCAAATTGAGGTCTCCCTAGAGGATTAAGGGAAGAATAAATTCACATGTCCATTCAGAACCTTTGCTTTCAAACGCATGCCCTTCGGGTTATGCAATGCCCCTGGAACCTTCCAACGGTGCATGATGGGAATCTTCTCAGACATGGTAGGGTATTTTCTAGAGGTCTTCATGGATGACTTCTCTGTGTTTGGGGATATATTTGAGGGATGTCTGCAGAATGTGGAGAGAGTATTGTCAAGATGTGAAGAAAAGAATCTAGTCCTAAACTGGGAAAAATTCCATTTCATGGTTAAAGAGGGACTTGTTCTAGGCCATCTGGTCTCGAGTAGGGGGATTGAAGTTGATAAAGCTAAGGTTGACATCATTCGTCACCTTCCATCACCCAAAACTGTCAAGGAAGTGAGGTCTTTCTTAGGACATGATGGTTTCTATAGAAGATTTATCAAGGACTTTAGTTCAATATCACATCCCCTTTGTGCTCTCTTAGTAAAGGAATCTCCATTTGTTTGGACAGAAAGCTGTGAGGGTTCATTCTCAACCCTCAAATCCTCTCTCACCTCTCCTACTATTATGAAATCTCCAAATTGGAACCTTCCTTTTGAACTTATTTGTGATTCCAGTGAATTTTTTGTTGGAGCTATGTGATAAAACTCCTTATGTCATTGCTTATGCAAGAAAATCCTTAAATGATGCCCAAATAAACTACACCACCACTAAAAAGGATTTACTTTCTATTGTGTTTGCTTTAGAGAAGTTTAGGTCCTACCTCTTAGGATCCCCCATCACTGTGTTCACTGACCATTCTGCACTAAAATACCTCTTCCAAAAACAAGATGCTAAGGCTAGACTGATTAGCTGGGTCCTTCTATTACAAGAATTTGACCTCACAATCAAGGATAAAAAAGGAGTTTAAAATGTTGTAGTTGATCACCTCTCTATTATGGAATTCAAAGACAACTCAAATCACCTTTCTGTGTCTGATTCATTTCCTGATGAACACCTATACTCTGTGAGTGACTGCCCTTGGTATGCCGACATAGCCAATTTCTTAGTTACAAGAGTCATTCCAAAATTCTTAGGGACTCAAGCTCGAAGGAAATTCCTTTCTAATGTTAGACACTATGTGTTTGATGATCCATACCTCTATAAGTCCTGCCCTGACCAAGTCATTAGGAGGTGTGTTCCAGAATCTGAAAAAGAGTCCATCCTTAAATTCTATCATAGTGAGGCATGTGGAGGTCACTTTTCCTCTATGAAAACATCTGCTAAGATTCTTCAATGTGGTATTTTCTGGCCCACCCTCTCAAGGGACTCCTACACATTTTGTCAAAGCTATCCTAGGTGTTAACAAGTAGGGTCCATCACAAAAAGGAATCAAATGCCACTCACTCCCATCTTAGTGGTTGAAATATTTGACTGTTGGGGAATTGACTTCATGGGTCCCTTCCCAAACTCTCAGGGATACCTCTACATACTCTTAGCTGTTGATTATGTCTCAAAATGGGTTGAGTCCATTCCCACTAAGTCCAATGATCATCAAGTTGTGATTCGATTTCAGAAAGAGAACATATTTTCTCGATTTGGAATTCCTAGGGCTATAATTAGTGATTGAGGAACCCATTTCTGCAACCGCCCATTCTCTTCACTCATGTCCAAGTATGGTATTTCTCATAAAGTGTCCACTGCATACCATCCTCAAACCAATGGTCAAGCTGAGTTAGTGAATAGGGAGATTAAGCAAATTCTTGAAAAAACTGTCAACCCCTCTAGGAAAGATTGGTCTGAGAAACTCTTAGATTCTCTTTGGGCCTATAGAACCGCATATAATACCACTTTAGGAATGTCCCCATATAGGTTGGTTTATGGTAAATCATGCCATTTTCCAGTGGATATTGAACATAAGGCCTTTTGGGCAATTAAGAAAATGGATTATGACCTCTCATTGGCCGGAACAACAAGGAAATTAGATCTCAATGAACTGGAGGAACTAAGGATGGAGGCTTATGAAAATTCAAGGATCAATAAAGCTAGAGTTCATGCCTACCAATCTTGGAATATCAAGGTCAAAAATTTTGAACCAGGAAAACTTGTGCTCTTGTATAGTTCAAAACTTCATTTACACCCGGTAAAGTTAAGGTCTAGATGGTCAGGTCCTTTCATAGTGCATCATGTATACCCCCATGGGGCAGTAGAGATTCAAGATCCCACTAGTGGTCACATTTTCGAGGTCAATGGTCAAAGGTTAAAAACATTCATAAAATCATTCAACAAACAGGATATAGATATTGATTTAATTGATCCGACCTATGAACTAAGAAAAAATTAATAAATTTAGGATCTATGTCGGGCTAACGATGTTAAACAAAGAGCTGCACGGGAGGCAACCTGTGGTTTTTATGTTTCTAATCTTTCGGAATCATCAATATTTTTCAAATAAGATTAATTAATAATTTTTATATTTAAAAATAAAAAAATAGACTTTTGACCTATTCTTCTATTATGAATATGGATGGGTACGAAAGGGGAGCACCATATTCATCTGTGTCATGTGGTGTGATCCTTGAGAAATACCTTACCCATAAATTTAAAAATAAGACAATGTATCATCAGTTTATTTTGTTGTATTTTTATTATTTTATAGGTTAAGATAAAAATAATAAAAATAATAATAACAATATAATAATTAAAAAGGGGGGACACGCCATAGGACGTGGGGCAAACCCCGTCACAACCGCCGAAGCCGAGGGGACTCGAACTCGGGACCGAAGGGAGACAGGGGTGCGCACTTACCACTGACCTACGGCTTCTTGTGATTCCTTACTCTATAATTTTTATATATATACTTATATTTTACTTCCTTTATTATATAAATATATATATATATATATATTTGTTTTTTTTTTTGTTTTTTTTCTTTTTCTACTAGGGAACTTTGCAAGCGACATGGATATCAAAGGACTAGATTCGAGTGGCAAGAACTTCAAACTTCAACCACCAGGTGACTTCATTCCATGATCCTCATATTTCAATTTCCTTATTGAACTCCCCTTTTTATTTCTCTACCCCATTCTATATTTTATTTTTACAAAACTAGGGATAGTTTCATTCTAAGTTGGGGGGTGTGGAAACAAAATGTTTGTTTAAAAAAACAATGATAAAAAAAAGTAAAATTCCTTTATCATTCATATAATAACATATTTTCTCACATTAAAACAACATATCAAATAATTTTTATTTCCTTGACTCTTAATTTAATTCATGATTAAGTTTAAAAGCGTTGATTTTGGAAGTTTGGTTGTCCAATGAAAATTTTCATCATTTTTATTTTCATCCATTAAATCAAAATGCCACAATGCACGTCCTTTAGACTGTGGGGTACTAATTTGAATTTTTGGGGTCCCATAATAAATACCATAGGCTGGTTTTATTTTTATGAATAATATTAGTATTCAAAATAATAATAATAATAATAAATAATAATATAAAAAAATTGCGTGTAGAGCAATGGATTGATAAAATGCGAGGCTTTCGGCACTTGGGGATCGTGACTCCAGAGTTGTCTAGCCCTGAGTTTTTCAATATATCTCTATTTATGGTAATATGACTTTGTTTTTGATTAAGTTAACTCGAGACGATGTCTGAGTATGTGGGCTTCACTTGGTGCCCTAAGGCCTTTGAGTCTGAGAGTCATCGGCAAAGTCTTGCTACATGGGTTAATTTGATTAACTGAAATCTCAATTAATATAGAAATATTGCAAAAAAAATACAAAAAAAAGAGGAATGAAGAATACTCATATTAGGATTAAATGTGATTCCACCTAGCACTTCCATGATTTCCCCCTTGAATGAAAATGAACCCCCGTATCTATTGTGATTCACAACACATCATTACACCTAATTAAGTTGGATGAAGTATGATGATGGATTTGATCAAAGGAATGGGCTTGGGATTGGGATATGGTTTTAAATTCATCTTGTTTTATGTTATCTTGATAGGTTATAAAAATATATTTGTGTGCAGTTTACATTGTGAGCACTATTTGTTATAATGTGTTTGAAGAAATGAATTTAAATAAAATCATTGAATTATTTGCTCAGGACTAGAAAATCTAAAGTTGGGGGGTGGGATTATCCAATAAAAACATTTATTTTAATTAAATTTTAATGGTATTAAATGTTCATTTTTGATCTTATGGGCTTGAGTTAGTGTCTTTTCATTATGAACATCCATTCTCATCATTTGTGCACATCATGACTAATATACACCAATTTAGGCCTAATGAGTCATATGATTCTAAGGAATGTAATTATCAATATTTTAATTTGATATTTTTGAAACTATATCTACACTTAAATGTGAACATTTTTTATTCAGGGATCAATGTATGATTCATAAACGATAATGGAGATATTTGGAGATGAATGGAAGCAATTCTAGAGAAGGCAGATTGGACACCATCCCACTTAGGAGACTGTGGGGCCCAACATACAGGCCCAAAGAATCCCACATTTTGTGGGATTGTATAATAAAGGTTGAGGAACAAATCAAACTTCAGGAGATAATGCTAATTCGGCCTCTATTGTGGTCATTAAGGCGCCCCAATTTAGAGATACAATTCTGGGCCAGATTCTGCGGCCCAGAAAAACAGCTCACTAATTTGATCATATCTCGGAATCCACAACTCCAAATGGGCCCCAATTTTACAATATGTTAGAAGAAATCCTAATATCCATTTTCTTCTTCTATGGACCACTCTGAGTAGGCCATCTAGAAGGTCATAAAAACTCGTCTGTTCCGTGGATGAAATCTGGCTTCCACCTCGGGTCAAAGGAAAAGTCCAAATTCCACAAGCTTTCCACCACCTATGGTC
The DNA here is from genome assembly GCA_963277665.1 of Viscum album. Classification (NCBI taxonomy): domain Eukaryota; kingdom Viridiplantae; phylum Streptophyta; class Magnoliopsida; order Santalales; family Viscaceae; genus Viscum; species Viscum album. Next base: position 492,603,705 of record OY728166.1, read on the forward strand.
TACCAAAATTAATTGAGATTCTTTGTACTGTTGTAGGATCTACCCAAGGGCTCAAAAATGCCTATTTAAGGTAGTGGTGTTTGAGGATTTATCAATCTTTTGCGCTTGGTTTCATTGTAGTGTTATGTTGTCGCTTTGTGTTTGTAATCGCATTTCTTTCTCACGTAAGTTGTTTAATTCACCTTAGTTTCTTAATAAAAGTTCTTCGTTTACTCTTATTTTGTTCTTTTACTTATCACGTTGATACCGTTGGTTCAAGGTGTGAATTTATTCACACCATACATTGTGATGTTTATCACACAATGGAGGAGTGATCTTTTTTTGTTGTTGTTTTTACTTCTTCAATTCCACCTTTGTAAGTCTACTTCCCGCTTCCGTTGAAGACATGTCATCAATGGAGGGATAAATATTTTATGGGTTGATCCAAGGGAGTAGAAAGGGGATGGATTGGATGTTATTTATCACTCCATTAATGGCTAATCACTTCTTTTAAATGAGATTTTTATTTGATGATTTTAAAACATCTTCATCCTTATTGAATTTAAGGTCACACATTTCAAGTGCTAATACGAACCTCTACCTTGGAGTGCTCAAAACATTGATCCTTCATGTGTATAGGTGGTTAGTATTAGGGTGTTTAGGCATTAAACTAGTAAGTGATGATTTCGTTTGATCTTCTTAAATGAATCCATCTCAATTATAAGAAATTGAAATCATTAAAAAAGTAATTCATCCAATCCACCCTGAGCGATAACCTAGGATCAACTCATTCTTTTAAATTGAATTCACTTAAATATGACAGTTATCCTTTAAACCCATATAAAATCAACCCAATTTGGCCACTTCATAGCCAAACACAGTCCATAGAATGTACGTGTCTATAGGTTTCTTCTTAGTTCTCCGAGGATTCGATAACCCAAGCTAAACTACAAGGACCGTCCAACCTTCATCTCTTGGGTAAATTTGAGCGAGAATCAACCATCAATAAAAAAATCACTTCCTTATTGTTATATAGTCAATTATCTTTGAGATAAAATATTCCCCTTTTCTTGGAATAACTAATTTTAAAATAGTAGCATCCATTGTGATAATTCTTCTATATCATGATGATCATCATCATTTTAGGGGGTTCTAATCATTGCATTGATGAAACAATATTTTTCTTCAAGTTATCAGGTTTTTAACCACTAAGATAAATTACTTAACTTATCTACTAATGTGTGATAAAAATATTTTTGTTTCCACTATAATGATTCCCTATAATCTTATCAATAAATTCCCAGTGTTTCATTAATTAGAATATTAATCTCTTATTTTTATAGTAAAATGTTATCGAGATAAATGTTTCCTCTTTTCTATAAAATTTTAATTGGAAAACAAATGACTAATTTTCTAAATTAAGTTAATTTTATTTTATATTTACCATAATAATTATATTTTCCACATATTTACCAAAATTTGGTTATCAATAGGAAGATGGGGAAATAAATTCAGAAGAAAAGGTGTAGTTTTAGATCTGGCTTAAAACTATTTTCATTCAAAATATTGTGTTCCTAAATAAAACGTTTTTGTTTAAAATTTTGGAAAGTTTTTCCATGGATTATAAAAAAAATTAAAAAAACATATATTCTGATAGGGGATCATACCACGCACCTATCCTGGGATAATATTATAAATATAGAAAATAGAAGATGTTTTCTTTCTTTTAAAGGCTATGAATTATAAATTTGATAGTTCTTGAAGAAATAGTTTCATTACGGTTAAGACGATCATGTTATATAACATTGTGATCAATTATGTGTACCTTAAAAATATTTTTTATAGAAAAATACATGAAACCTCTCCCATTTCTTTTCTTCCATGTTTTTATATGTAATATATAAAATATTTGGGCATGTTTGGGTGGTTATATCCCAATGAATATATTTTATATTGTATTTTTTTAATGTTTTAGCACCAAATGGAATGTTTGTGTATCTAGAATATATTTTATCCCATATAACTCTTATTTTTCACATGGTAAAAACCAATTTAAATAGATTTTTATAGAATCAAATTTTATAAGTTAGGATGAATTAGGGATTTTTTTCCTAGATATCAAAAGAGGATTCTTGGGGTTAATATATTAATTTTAGATGTGATATTTTTATATGGTATAATAATAAAGTTTATATGATTCTTATATATTCTAATTTGTGAGAAATTATCAAGGATTAAATGTTAAATTTTATAAAAAATAATTTTAAATATTTTAAATTAATTTATAATTGGATTTAGAGGGGTTATATATATTTATTTTTTTATGAGTATCATTTTTTCAAATTCTTTGGGGATTTTTATGGAAAGTTTGTGAATTTTTAAAAAAAATGGGATTTAAAATGGTTTATCTTTCATGGTGGTGGCTTAATTTATAATTTAATTTTTTTTGAAGAATAATTTCCATTATTATGTTTTCTAGTTTTGAATAATTTACAGTCATTTTTATTGGTGACATTTCTAGTTCTTTTTTTATTTATTAATGTAGATAATTTTATTTTTAATTTTTACTATAACCATTAATCAAATTTTATTAATTATATTTTTTTCCAGTAAGGAAAATATTTTAAAAAATATAATAATTCTTTTTTTATTTTTGAAATAATTATTATATTCAATATTCATATTTTATATTATGAAAATCATTTAAAAATAATATAGATTTTTTTATATTACAAAGTAAATTTATATATTTAAATTATTATTCATGTTATACTATATAATAGGTGACATGAGATTTTAAAATATGGTTGGTCTCTGTTAAAATTTTGAAAGTATGGTTCAAAATGTAAAGGTATTGGTTTTGAAAATTATGAGTGAATTTTCTAAGGTAGTTTAAAAATGAATTCAGTGTTTGGTTTTACAAAAAAATATTTTTTAATGGGTAAACAATTTGTTAAAACATTATTTTAAATATTTGTTAATGTTTTATTCAGCAGTGAATATCATTTTTTAAATCAAATAAATAGTGACCTAAATATTTTTTAAGACAATATTCATTGGTTTTTATTATTTAAATGTGATTTTAAGGGTAAAGGATTGGTTTTAATGTTTATAAATTGGATTTCTTTGATGTTTTATAATGAGGATGATATTTTGGATATCAATGATGATCTAAATAAAATATATTTTAAAATTCATATTTACTTTAAAATCAATTTTTTTTTCAAAATTAGAGTTAATAAATTCATCTATTTTTTTATAATTTAGTAATACTCTGTCACTAATGTTCAATCAATCCAACCAAACCAAAGGAACATTTAAGATTCCAAGAAAGTGTTACTTTATCCTTGATTGACAATAGAACCATGATAAGGGTATGTCACCAACGCCATCCAACCCATAGAATATCCATCAGGACCCCACTCCCACAACCATGGCCTCACATGAAGCTAAGCGATACTGAAATTAAGTCCTAAGACCAAAATCCACTTCCTTTGCTTGGATTAATTGATAAAATTCTTTGAATGATGAGACTACAAAGATTGTATTTGCACGATTTCATGTAATAACATCCATAGGATCCCTCTCATGCTCAAAAAAATCAAATAGCCCATTATAGGGGTCAAACTACTTTTGCTTATATTTTTACCTTTAGACAACAAACTAAGAAATGTTGTCTAGTTATTTTCCAACTCACCAACCTGATAACATTTATATTTTAAGAGAGAATTGTCATCTTCATCAGCTTCATACCCCTTATAGTTATTATTAATTTTTGCTTGAGATTCATTCCCCATCTCTTCTGTACATGAACATATGTTGCTTGAACTACCCGGATTAGTAGTTATCCTATACCAGGTATCAGTGATCATTGTGAATGAATTCATAAGATTCCACCTACCACCAGTGGAGAATATATTTTATCAAATTCAATTACCATTTCTCTCAATGCATGTTGAAATTATTAGAAACATTCAAATGTTGGGATTGTTTTATTTAAAATTCCCCATTAATTGAATTTATTTATTTGGTTAAATATTAATATTACCAAGTCAAATAGGATGGTTATGAATAAAAAATATACAGATGTGAATCACATGACAAAATACTATGATTATAGGGTGAAATAGTTTATTACGTTTGCAAAATATCATCCATATGGCCCTTCTAAAATACTTTTTACATGTTTATGTTATTATTATTCAAGAATAATTGGTCCATTGGAGTTGAAAAAACACTTGTTATATCACATAATAGATCTAAGTTATAAATATTGGACTAAAAATGGGGAAAATGTGAATGTTTATAGTAACTAGGGTAGAACAACAACTTTTAGATCATCTTAAATGATTAGAAGTGTGGACAATGAATAATACCATATCAAGGATCTAATTATAGTTGTGAATGATTATAAAGATCATATTGATTAATCAAAATTGAAATTTTCAGATGAAATTTGTGATTGTCTAAAATTGTTATAGAAGTTAAACAGTTTTGAAAATATGCCATTGTATACTGGTTTCACTAAATATATAGAATTTTTATCTATAATAAAGATATATAATTTATAAGATATCAGTGGATAGAGTGACACCAGTTTTACTAAGCTACTTGATCTCATGAATTATATGATACTAGAAGATAATGAGCTTCCTTGTGACACAAATGATGCTAAATGAATTCTACATTCAATGGACCTGATCTCTGAAAGAATACATGTATATCCAAATGAATATGTACTATTTCACAAGGAAATAAAATCACATAAATATTTATAAAAGTGTGATTATTATCAATACCAGTGAGATGAATCAATTCCTATGAATGTTGTATGGTACTTTCCAATCATTCCAAGTTTTAGGTACCTATATGTGTAACTCCCCAACCCCATAAGCCTGGAGTTAGTGCATTATTTTATTACATTGGCATGATTACAAGGAATCAAATCCTGGAGGAACATTTAGTTTAGTGTTATAATCAATCCATATTAAATACATGATACCCATAATACATTAGTAAATCATAAATACAAGAATTATACATAATAAAATGAATTAAACTCCATCCTTGAAAGCTTATTCAATGATTCATTCTTCATGACCTAGAGAAATGAAACATAAAATGGGTGATCTCAAATACCCAATAAGGGTAAGTAAAGAGGAATCAATAATTAATCAATGAGAATAAATTAACATGGAAAGGTAAATAAGTGATAAAACATTCTATCCAAATAACTAGATAAGTCAAAATCAATATGGAAAGGTAAGAAACTAAAACTCATTCCATTTAATCAACGAACTGAAAATGAAATATATCTATAGATATGTTGTTGAAAAATCTCATGGATGAATAATAACTAGAACTAAATTAGTTAAATTATTTCTTAATGGATTTCATGTCTGAGGAACATGAAAACCTATTACCATCAAGACTTTTCACAAGATGGATTAAAACTACGGATAGAAACCCATTTAATTTAGCCAACTTATTTGTCTCATGAGAACCTGTTGATGCATTGAGAAGCTATATAAAGTTATACCTCCACTTTTCAATATAAGTCCAAATCATTCCTCATGTCCAATAATCAAAATAAATAATATGCCTAATCAAATATCCATATTTAATAAAGATTAAGGTTTTATCAATAATTCCCTAGTTGATCAAACAACTGTAAAATTGAACACCGTATGTAAAATAACATATGGTTTAGGAAATACTAATATATATTTTATGATAATTTGGATATTAAAGAAAATTTATAAATGAAATATTATTATAAAAAAAATTATTATTGCAAGAGTAGGTTAACAATCACAAAAGGAAGTGAGATGAAAATCCATTACCTTAAACATTATTTTATTGTGTGGTGTTTATCTTCCCATATAGTGGTTTAAAATATGTTTCTAACTAATACCAAAATAATAATCATGTTTATAATATCATATATAATCATTTTATAATATCTTATTACCCATTTTTTAACAAACATTGATTAATTTAACTATTTTGGGTGTTAATTGCCTAGTTTGTCGAATATGTTTTAACTTGTTATTTATTGTTATCATTAATTAGATCATGGTTTTATCAGATAAATAATTTAAAACTTGAATTAATTATCATATATAATAATTATATATGTTTTGATAGTAGTTCGTTATATTTCATGATTATAAATGAAGTGCACCGTTCATGGAAACGGTAAGTTGTACGTACACATGGACACTACATTCATTTAATTATTATATTAAAAGAATGAAAACTAAATGATACATATGTATATTATAATTACATTATCAAATATATTTTTTATATGTTACATAGGTATATTAAAACAATAATTTATATGTTCCATGAATAGTATGAACGATTCATATCGATCTGAGCAGGCGGTAGTCCACACTTCCTCAAATGAAATTATCATATTTACACAAGATGGGGATAACAAAGTTATGTTATAAATAAAAATTACATAATCATAAAGAAAATATAAATATCATATATAATATATATAAATATATTTTAAATCATAAAGTCCATTATGATAGGTGGTATGGTAAAAATGAACAATCCTTATTCCGTGAGGCAGTAGTTCACTGTACACAGAAACAATATGTTTGTCACCCATTAGATAGAGGTGTGTGTAATTTTAGGTCAACAAATTTATAGAAAAACATTATAATATATTTAGGATACTATTTTTTATATAATAATGGAATAAAAATATTTTAGGGAGTGGATAATGGAAATAAAATTAAAAATCTTGAGAGAAGACATTATCTCTTAATCGGGTAGCTTCTTTTGGTTTATACCAAAAATATTCCTTATATTGATTTATAAAAAAAGGGAGGCTTCATGGTTGATTTAATGGATGTTGTTAAGTTATTTGGGTAGTTATTTTAATATCCTAATAGGTTTCAGTGTTGTGAATAAGTGGAAGAAGAGGTGGTCTTTTATAGGGAAGGAAAAGGAATCACTTGAAACTTTTGGAAACAAGTTAGGTGTACATGTGTTCATAACTAAAAAAGTCATAAAAACTAGAAAAACTCAATAATTGAAGGTTTATGGTCGATATGTGGCCATAAAATAAATATTGTAAAAGTGTATTGTTTATTTGCGCCCTTAAGTTAAAGGTTTGGTCCTTTATTAAGCTTACATTTTCCTTAATAATTGTAATTAATTTTAATTAATTTCAAAAATATTTTTGGACATAAATTAAGTTGATATTATTATAAATTTTAAATTATGATGATTTTAAATATAAAATATATTTTTCCAAATTCCAAAAATAGAATTATCATAATTTAATTTAAAATTCTTCTTGTAGGCGGTACGACAATGCGGGTTTTTAAAGTAAAAAACAACCAAAAGATCGATAAGTTTTACATTAAATTTCAAAATGAAATTGATCTTAATAACCCAAATTTTATTAATTTATAAAAATATAATCTAATTAAACTTTAAAACCAATTATAATTATAATTTTTCTTTATAAAAAAAATTGATGAAAAGTCATTTCAGAACTAAAAATCAATATTTTTAACTATTCATTAAAAAAGGAAATATTTCAGAAAAATATAAAAAATTTAACCTAACCTAATTATTATGTTTATATTTCAAATATGAAGTTTATTTGGACATTTTAAATCAATTAAAGTTTCAAAATTATTATTTAAAATGGGTTCTCCATTAAAAGGCGGTAAAGTTGACTTTATAAAAATACAGGTTTTTATTATGTAAAATAGGGTTCATTTAATCCTATGTCTATCAAAAATAATGGAAGAATATCATCAATATTTTATTTAATATATATAAAAATATTTCATTAAAATCATTAATTAATTTAAATTAATTATGTTTATTATGATAAAACTCCATTGGAAGCATAAAGATGATAATATTTATTTTTATATCCAATTAGTTATTATTTTATTTTCTCAATAATTGGTAGATGATGAATTAATTTTATATTTATATAAAATATATATTTCATAATTTAGTTAATTCTATTAATAATGTCTAGTTTTTATCTTATTATATTAAATAATAATATTTTAAAAATATATTATTGTTCAGTAAAGCTCGGTCTTGTGTGTAACACAAGCCATCGATGAAGGTCACTTTTGAATGTAACATAATCTAACTCAGTTTTTCATGCATTAAAATATATAGAATCTATTTTAAATTATACATATATTATAAATTATATATATATTATATTACCATGCAGGCTTGGTGTCACATGTCATACGTGCTATTGAATATAAGGTTCTTACTTTAGATTTTCTGGGCATCACAATAGATTTTCGGGGCACCAAAATATGGAAGTGAAAAAACTACAAGGAAATTGACATGGAATTTAGATTCAAGAAATGAATATGGGGAACGTTTTCACCTAGTAGACCCTCCTCAATGGAATAGAAAAGAAAATATGTATCAGAAATTTTGAAATTGGCTGAAAAAAATTTCTCTTGTGCTATCTACAGATGAAGTGAATACTTTTCCTTTTAAAGTAGAATTCGTAGTACATGACTAATTATGTTGGTTAATTATAACTTCCCACCATGGTTATTCATGAAATTAAAATACATTATGTTATTTGTTATTATATCAAAACCTAAAAAACTAGGTAATGATATTGATGTTTATCTGGCTCTATTGATCGAAGATTTGAAATTTTTGTGGGATTCAAGTGTTAAGTTTTATGATGTTTAAAAAAAATGAATATTTCACATTGAGATCCATGTTATACATGATGATAAATGAATGTTCTACTTATATAAAATTTTCAGGATATATTATTAAAATAACTCATGGGTGACACATTTTTGAACAAATTACACAGTTAATTGGGTTGAAACATTCATCAAAAAAATGTGTTTCTAGGACATCATAGATTTCCACCCTGGTGACATAAGTATCGATCTTGGACGACTCATTTGGTGGTTGTTTAGAAAAATGTTTAGAACTGTCTCTAATAAAATATGATCAAATATTTTATAATGTAAAATATATGGACACAAATTTTCGTAAAAAAATATTGAAAACTATATGAAAAAAGGTTAGAAAAAGAGATCATGTTTTTTTTAATTACCATACTAAAATTGTTTTTACGCTAGACATTTTTTTAATGTTTTTCATTTTGAAAAAAAAATTATGTGGTAGTGTTATTGACATGTAAATAAATTCTCATGTAAAAAAGTATGGAATTAAAGCTAATTTGGATATGATTTACCAAGGAATATGGGTAGACTTGGTGCCAGAAAGGGTGAAAATAGAATTTTCTTCCTCCAATTGCTTACACTCTTTACAAGTAGGAGAGATATCAGATTTTTAACTTCTTTAATGATTTAAAGGTTCTATAGGGATATTTATCGAATATGAATAATATCATGTAATTTAATAATTTTAATTTAAATTGTCTAAAATCACTTTATTGTCATATTATGATGTAAGATCTAATGTCTTTATCTTGACATTTACTTTTTCCCAAAAATATTTCTCATAAAATAACCAATATCTGATTCTTTTTAAAAGTTATATGCAGAAAAGTTATAGACTCATATAAATTTCAAACTATGGGAAAAGAAATTTTAATCATATTAAGTGACTTAGAAATGTTCTTCCTGATGATATTCTTTGAAATGATGGTTCACTTGATGGTTCACTTAGTAAGAGAGATTCAACAATGTGGTCCTATATATTATAAATGGACCTAACCCATTGAATATTATATGAATATTTTAAAAGTCTATGTCAAAAATCTAAGAGGTCTAGAGGGATGTATTGTAGAGTGATATATTTTTATAGAAGCCATTGAATTTGATACCAACTAACTATTTAGTGTGGAAGGAATTAGTTTAAAGAAAATATCATCACAATGGGAGGATTGTGGGTAAAGGTATTTCTGGACTAGATGGTATCAAAATAAATATTATAGATTAGAAATAGGTTAAACATTATATTTTTCAAAATATTTTAGAGGTTTCCCCATATGTTTAAACCCACAATGAAATTATTAGTAATTTGAATCCAGTGAGGGATAAAAGAAGGATATCAAATACATATAATCAATAGTTTATAGGATAGGTTTAAGAAAATATTTTTATGGAGTCGGGTGAAAATATAGATTAAATTTCATAAATACTTTGATGGATAGACATAGGACCATGTGTGCATGTATTATCTTATAATAGTTATGTAAAAAAAGGTTATATGTTCTATAGAAATGACCATAATGAATGAAATACCATCTAAAATAGTATAGTTACACTTTTGTATGAAGTTATGAATGTATTTGAACCAATTACAAAAATCATATTTATGAAAATATGTCATACTTTGGAATCATCAAATAAATACAAGGGTTGGATTATACAATATTATATATCCCAATTTTTCAATGCAAGTGGGTTGATAACCATATTTTTCTTAAAATAGAAGAATTGGGATTCATGAATTTGGATTATAGTAAATGTGGGTACAAAGACAAACCATTTATAATGAAATCACTGGGTTTACATGTATTTTATGTTCTAGATCTTGGAAGCCAAAAGTAGTCAATTGTTTTTCTATAGACCAAAACCACTGAAGTATCCAATAAAATTCCTCTGATGGTGGCCCTTTCATTAGGATTTCATGATCATTTAATAGTGCTCCCGATTTATATAGGGTCTTTTATGTTATAGGAGAACATGATGGAGGAATTTTGATACTCAATAGAGGGGTAAAATCCATTCAACCTTTAAAAAATAGATTTCAAAAATTAAGTTATATATTTTTTGTAATATACATTGTGTTACCACATGTTATTATATGTTCACTATTGTATTTAGGTAATGTAAAAAAAATTAACCAATTTTGTAGATAATGACTTTTATATGTGTTGATTCTCCCAATCATAAGGAACAAAATGTTTTTCAACCTTCTGAAACTCCTAGTGCAGAGGAACAATGACCTTCTACACATGTCGATGCTACCAATCTATAGGAACAATAGAATGAAAATGTTAAACTTGAAGAAATGGTTGATGGTGAACAACCAATTTATAGAAAAATATGATATCTATAGAATGATGTTATTATAAAAATTTATTAAGGAAAAATCAAAGGCATCAAATTTTTGGAAAGATATAATGTGTGCGGTCATCCTATTAACCACAACAAGGCGATGTTCAGTAGTTTCATTGGGTTTATCACTCGGAATATTGTTCCTATTGATGTAAATTTGTTTCACCATATTGTTAAAACATTTAAGAAACTTGTTTGGAAAAAGATTAGGGTAACACTATGATATCCTTCCCTTATTTTACTGAAAAATAAAATGAAGAAATATTAACTTACTCTTCATTATACCTGGTAGAGTGAATTTATAGTAGATGGATCCCATAATAAATTTTTATTAATACCTACTAAAAAGGATCAAAGATGATATTTCATAACTATAATGAAATTTCATTTCAAATATGCTTAATGGAAAATAATCCCACACCCATTGTATATGTACGTGCACCAAATAAGCCAACATGTGTGGGAAGAATTTACTAATCATCATAAGGATATATCATTTCAGGTTCATTGTGGTTGGTAATACATCATTTGAAAATGCGTGTATTAATCACATTGATTAAGAATTTTTAATTAATGAAAATATAACTGAGTGATGAAAATAATAAATGGGTAGAAAAATCAACATACCCCTACCATAAAACAGGATGGGGTATTCTTCACTTGAAAAAAAATGTTATGTATTTTAAATCTTTTGCAATACTTTTTATGTGACATGAAACAAAAACATATTTATGTTCCATTATATATATTCATATTCATGAATCCAAATCCAAAGAAACTTCCATAAAACATAATTTTTTAAGGAAGGAGGTACATGAAATTAAATTCATAATACTAATAGATAAAAATACACAAAAAGTGTAGGAAACATTTGGTATGACATAAAGAAAATTTATTTTTCATTATAATTACATTACATAATAATGATTACTAATTTTACTATATTATTATTTTAGTTAGATTTAGGAATAATCAACAACTATACCGGAAGAACACATACTATCAGCATCTTGTAAGCTTGCAGAACATTATGGATGCATCACATCTATGGGTTTTAGGGTGACACGCTAACTATATTTTTCGAAAAGAAAAGAACAAGGAGGTAATGATAAAAAAATGGACGACATTCAAGCAAGTTTAGAATCACTTGAAGTAAAATTTCATTGGTAGTCTGAGTTTATAGAAAATTTAATGGGAGAATAAAGAGAAGAAACAGCTCAAGAACAACCATTATGTGAAGACCCCCCACACCCAACCAACTTTGAGGTAAGTTATTCCCCTAAAAGTGATTTCTTAGAAGAGGTAATCAATATTATAATTAATTTTTCTATGAAATGTGAATTAGGTAGACACTATTACCCTTCATGTAGTGATATTATACAAAGTGAAAATGATTGTGATTTATATTTATCAACACCCATCTAAAACTTTTTTGTGAGGGATACCATGTTCTTATCTAAGAACACACTCCACATAATAGTCAACATACAACAAGTAATGTGATATGAGGATTAGAATAGATAATGAGATGATCCCTGGGCAACATGTTCAACTTGATGATGCAAGTATTCATATAGTCGAGCAAGTTATTAGAATATTCATAGTTTTTCCAATAGATCTTGTAAAATAAATTTTACAAGGAGGTATTAAAATACAATTTATTTTTCATGCTAAACCTTCAACAATTAATGAAAAAAGGTATGAATTTATGAATGTTATTTTAGATGGAAAATGGAAGGGGTGAAACGAAATGTCAAATCAAAATGATCTAAAGGTTCAATTGACCAAATAAAAATATCCTCAAAAATCACCTTCACCATTCTCGTTGAATATCTATATTTACTAACATTGATGGTTAATACAGATACAATGTTATAATGTGGTATTAATCACATAGTTTATTTTTGAATAAAAATTCTATGGAGTGGAAATTTCCAACTACATTTCTCTTCATAATTTAATTGAAATACTTAAGTATGAACGGATAAGAGTCTCAGTTATAAATTTATACATGAGATGTGTTTTTGTGATTTTTTTTTACAATATAAAATCAAAATTTTCAATTTTGAATAAATAAAATTCATATTTTTTATAACATTATATATCAATAATAATTTAAGGGAAGACCCTATTAATATAAATATGGAATCATTAGTTCTCACATTACTTCTACAGACCAAATATAAATAGAATCAGCTAAAATTGATGCAATAGTGGAAAAATTTGGCCCATACATTTGAAAGAAAACTTATCGATGAAAGAATATTTTAATTACCAACAATACATGGGTAAAACTCTATAAATTAAACATATAAAATATATTTTTATTTCTTTCATTAGTAATTCCATTCCGTTTTTAGGAAAAAATTGGTACTCATTGCGATCAATTTGGATACACCAAAGATTTATTTTCTAGATTTAATGCATGGATACCCAATAAACAGACCACATGTGATGACATTTTTCTATCTGTAATACACTACATCCACTATTTTAGAACTAAAATTTATGTTATATGTTTTATATTAAGTTTTAATGATATTTTTTTTATGATAGGGAAGTGTTTAAATATCATGAAAATCATGAATGAGGATAGTCTATATGTAAAAGGAGCTTGTTGAATTATACTAGTGGATAAGTATTAGGGTATATATAATAATATTTTATTATCAAAACACATATCAAAAAAAATTACTTATTTTTCTCAATTTTTTTGGTAGTGTATGAAATAAACCAATGGAAAATATATTGGTTGTTGTGTTTGAAAATTTATAAGAGATGTCATATACCATTAACAATCTAGCTTCCCTGAAGAGGTATTTTCAAAGATAATTACTATTTCATTTAAAATATTTATTAATCCTTTATTTATATTTTTACAGTACTACCATGATTATTGAATTTCCTTGTAATCATAATATGAAATAGATTTTTTTTAGAAACAACTAGGAAGCAAACCTAATGTCAGAATGTAAGTATATATACTGAATATGTGACTTCCTACAAGTTATTTGGTTTATTTTATCATTATTTTATATACCTTTTCTAGTTAATTTCCCTATCATTTTTTCTAATACTTATTTTTTTTATTTTTTTATAGATCATAAAGAAATTAATTGGTCAACATGGATGAATCACTCATGTACTAGGATCATGTACTCAATAAGGATGATGCACTCATGATGATGCAATTTTATTTTCATTCTGAATTTAATTCAACATTATCGGTTATAAAGAAACTATATTTTTAGATAACCCATAATTTAGAGCACAATGTAGGATTAAAATACACATTGGAAATAGTAATACCTCAATCGGATAGAAGGTATAACCAGTATGAAAAACAATGTATAGTTTTAGTTTAAAATTTAAATTTTCTTAATGTATAATTTCATATTTTTTTTAATATATTTCTTTATAGTATTACTAACATAATAACTGTGTCCATATACAGTTTTATTATTTTTCTTGATTTAGGGAGTTTTGTTTTAAGTTGCTTGTTCTCATTATAGATTGGACTTCAAGGATGAAACTAAGATAATTACAATAAAGAAATTGTTCAAGAATTTATACAATCATTATGATAAGTTTAATTACTATTTATTATTTAATCGTTATTTACATCATTTTATCTACTATTTTTAAGTTAATTTACATCTAATTTTTCTCTATTACTTGTTTAGTTTTTTATAGATCTTTTGGGAAGTAATATTTTACTTTCAATTGTCTACTAAAATCAAAAAAAATAATGAACATGTTCCATTGTGATGGAAGGAGAAACCCCATGTTTCCTGAAACATGATTTTCTTGAGGAAACATTGTGTTTTCTCTTCCATAATAATAGAAAATTATCCCTATAGTCTATCTTTTTAGAGGTATTTTAAAAAAAAACACATATAATATACTCAATCATCCACACCTAAATTTGATACAAAGTGTGCTCGGTGTGACTAAGACTGTAAGTTTCTAGTTTATAATTTACATTTTATTTCAAAACATATATCACATACTCAAAATAAATAAGACACATTAATATTGTTTAGATAATTTAGGGAAATAATCTATAAGTAATTTTTGATGTGTAGGAATCATCCACCCTTAATCTGATGCACGATGTGGCTGGTATAACTTCCAGTGTGCCTTTTTAATTAAAAGTGACATTTTTTTTAAAAAAGATAGGTGACATACTCAATGCTAAGAAAACAAAATTTTATTATTTTTATACTTATTTAAAATGAAATATAAGTCATTTTTTATGTGTAGAAATAAACTGTACCTTAATCCAGTACACGGTGTGGCTAATATGTCTCATAGTGTCCATTATTAGTTTTAAATTTACATTATAGTTCAAAACATGTGTCACACATTGAAGACCAAGAAAATGATCCCTTATTTTCTTGATAATTGATATTAATTATTAATAAGTAATTTTTCATGTGTATGAATCTATCTCATTCCAATATAATACAGGATGTCGCCAGTATGGCTCAAAGTGCATGTTTCCAATTTAAAATGACATTTTAGTAAAAACACAGTTGACATACTCAAACCAGAGAGAACATTTTCATATTGTTTTTATAATTTAGAAAAAATATCCATAAATCATTTTCAACATGTAATATTTATCCTCACCCCAATATGTATCACAGTGTGACCGGTATGAATCCAAGTGTGTCTATTTATTTAAAATTGACATTTTTGTTAAAAAGAAAAGTGGCATAATCAAAATTGATCAAACACACTAGTATTATTTTAATAATTCATTAAAATGATCCATAATTCATTTTTAATTTTTATAAATCAAAAAACCCTCAATATGATACATGTTGTTCCCGGTATGACTCAAATATTCCATTATCAGTGTAAAATTGAAATTTTAGTTCAAAACCTATGTCAATCACTAAAAAAATAAAACACACTCATATTATCTTGATAATAAATTAAAATGATTTATAAGCCCTTTTTATTTATAGGAATTATTATCGCATAAAACCAGTACACAATGTGACTGGTATGACTTAAAGTGTATGTTTCTAGTTTAAAATGACATTTCAATAAATAAACACAAGATCCATACACAAAATCAAGAAAATGAATTCAGATTATTTTGATACTTTTGGAAAACAATCCATAATTAATTTTCGACCTTTAAGATTTGTTTTAACCACAATGTGAGGCATGGTGTGATCGGTATAACTCCAAGTGTGTATTTTTATTTAAAATTGACATTTTTGTAAAAAAAGACAAGTGACAAACTCAAGACATGAAAACACATTTTTATTATTTTGATACATTAGTAAAACAATAAAAAAGATATTTTTTATGTGTAGGAATCATATTCACCTCAATCTGATACACGATGTTCTCGGTATGACTCATATTTTCTATTATTAGTTTAAATAAAACCTTTTAGTTTAAAACATGTGTCACACCCTGAGATCTGAGAAAACACACATCAATTTTCTTGATACTTTATAAAAATTATTGATAAGTCATTTTCGGCATGTAGGAATTAGCCTCATGTAAAAATGATACACGATGTGATCATTATCACCCAAATTTCATGTTTTTAGTTTCAAATGACATTTAAGTAAAAAAAGAGAAGTGATATAGTCAAAACTAATCAAACACATTTGGATTTTTTTGGATATTTAGGAAAATTATCTATATTTTATTTATAACATATTTGAATTTTTTTCACATTAATCTGATGAACAACATGAAAATTATGACTCTATGTGTGTTCTTTTATTTAAAATTTACATTTGAGTAAAAAAACATTAATACTTAAAACAATGAAAACACATTAGAATTATTTTGATACTTTAAGAAAATAATAAATAAGTCATTTGTGACATTAATGAATCATACGCACCTCAATCTGTAACATGATGTTCCAAACATGAATCAAAGTGTCCATTATCAATCTAAAATTGATATTTTAGTTCAAAATTCATGTGACTCATTGAAGACTGAGAAAACATTCTCAAATTATCCTAATAATTTTGGAAAATGATTCATAAGTCATTTGTGACATGTAGGAATTACTCTCATGTAAAACCGACACATGATGTGACTTGTATCTATCAAAGTGCATGTTTATAGTTACAAATGACATTTCAGAAAAAAAAAATACAGGTGGAATACACAAAACTAAGACAATGAAATTGAATTGTTTCAGTACCCTAGGACAATGATCCACATTTTATTTGTGATGTCTTGGAATTAACCCCACCTCCATATGATGCATTGTGTGACAAGTATGGCTATAAGTGTGTCCTTTTATTTAAAATTAACATTTTATTAAGGTATTGTTTCATATTATGTTTAATTTATTTCATTATAATATTAATAACATAATAATTTTTTTCTTGTACAGGTGGATTCTTTTTCACATGTTGGGGCATTTTTTTTGGAAGCTAATACCATGATCAGGATTTCTTAAGAGGGGTTTAGGTTCCAATGAAAAAAAAATATTGATTTTTTTGAATTTTTATGATACAAAATGATAATGTAATTGTATAATTTTTTTGAAATATATATAACATAGGGTATTTTTTACATTAAATTTAATTTTTATTACAATTAAATTATGAATTCAATATATGTATCCAGGTTGTTGCTACAGTGTACTATAATTCGAACAACACACTCCAGCAGTAGGGCCTTTATCAAAAATATTTATAGCACTGATAAAGCCTCCATTTATCACGAATAGAAAAAGAGTTGATAAATTATTCCTTTTTCTATTCTAAAAAAAGTTATTATAAAAATATTCCTTCCTATGCCCTAAACTAGTGCTGATAAACATGAACCTTTTTCAGTACTTATTTTAACACTGATAAAGGTACCCATTTATCAGTTTTTTCTTTAGCGTTGATGAAGGGCCCCCCTTTAATGATACTGAGGATGAAAAATATTTTTTAGAAATGTTAAATCTCTTTTTTCATGATGTAAAAGGGATAAATTATGGTAGTGTCACTAAATGAAAATATTTAAATTTTCAATTCTCTATTGTTATCTATCATTCCATGATATAAAATTTTTTCATACATCCAAACTCACACTATATGGTGTGTCATTTTTCATTGGTGATTATCTCAACCTTTTCTCAACTAAAATTAGGATTTGTTTTAGTAAATTATTTTATATCTCATTTTCAAACCAATTTTTTTTGAAAAAAATATTAATCCTAGATATCATCTAAATATAAAAAATGTTATTATTCTTATTTTTTATATTTTATAAAAATTATGATAAATAAATATATACATAATGAGAATAATAAAATTATATTTTATATAAAATATAAAAATGATGTATAAAAAATATTATTTTCATCCTAAATTTTTGAACAAGACAACTTATGACCAAAAATAGAGCCTCTAGGTTCCTCCACTATCCCAAACATTGTGCTTTTTCTACGTTATTTGAATTTTTTTAGTAAGCCTTGGTCAATTTTTTTAAAAAAAGATTAATCCTGGAAGGCGGCGGGGCCTTTGCTGCCTTTCAGCAAAAAAATATTTTAAATATACTTTTTTTATATTTAAATAAATATATATATGTTCATATATTATGATATATGTATTGTGTTTATTTTACTTTGTTTGGAATTATGTCATGAGTTTTTTAATTTAAAATGTTATGATTTTAAGAAATAAATTTTGTGACATGTAAATTAGATTTTACTTATTAAATTTATTATTATTTTTATTTTCAATTATGTTTTATATGTTGAGTCATTTTGTCAAATATCCCTTAGATTTTATTTATATTTTATTTGTTATATTCTTTCAATGTCACCTACATAAATCATAATAATGTTTAATGTTGGTGGATTTGGAAGTCTATAAAATATAAAATCTAAATAAAATCTAAATGATATTTGATAAAGATACTGAACAAATGAAAAATAATTTAAAATAACATGCATTTATTAAAAACAGTTAATGAAAATTAATTTTATTAGTACAACCTATTGTTGTTTTAAACCATTACAATTGTAATTATAATATTTTTTTACATTCCTTTCATTTTAAATTATTTATTAAATATATGTAATTATTTTTATTGTCAGAAACTCTTTTGATTCATAGGATATGTTTTATGATTTATTTATTTTGTTTTATTAGTTTATATTTTTTATACTTTTAAATTTTCATATTAGAAATTTAATAGGCTTTCCTATGTTTCAATTTGTCAACATTGAAAGTTTATAAAATATCAGTTGTAACCAGAATAGATATTAAAATTGAAATAGTTTTTAAACATGTAAAATGTATTGATAGTAAAATCAATTTAATAATTTTAATAAATAGAAAACACTTACATGAACGAGTATAGTTAGTATCTATGGTGAGGTTCCATCCAACATGGTAGTGTGAGAATATGATTCTTGTATCAAGATCACTGACCTCTGTACTAGACTAGAGTACAATGACCTGAAGAGGGATGATCCTCTAGCACTAGACCCTTAATTGTTGGATGCTCTTCCGGTGTCTCAATGGGAAGAGGTGTCAGCTAGATTTCATCATAAACACCAAATCCTTCTCCCACTACGTGAGTAGAATTACATTCCATCATCGCCTAGGGGAACCATACATTCTATGAAGAATCTATCATGAAAGTTGGAGGCATGGTAAATGACCACGGATAGAAGCTCAGATAATCCGCACCTAGAGAAAACTATGGATTTCCTTCCAATACATATGCATCCCATGCATCCTAATACACATCCCCAATTAATTGAGGTAGGACTATTATAGGTATGGCCTTTTCCTGTAGAATAGGTGAGGCCTCACATATAGCACGACACGATCTACATCATCATATTCATGGACCCTCAGCATCAGCAGCTGTTGGAGGAGGTTCATGGGTAGGAACCTTTACTCCTTGGGAAAGATTGTCGTCTAATCGAGGTGGAAGATTGAAGATACAATTGTGGAAAGAAAGATAAGTTGGTATCATCCCCTGTGTTGTATCATGGTTTTTTTTAGGCTAGCAACCTCCTCCTCTAGATCACTAATGCAAATAATCTGTTAAAGTTGAGTATGATGTAAAGATAATAAAAATGAATTAGAAATTTGTAAAACAACCGGACTATAGGAAATTTTTTGGCTTACCTTTTTCTGATACCCTCTACTATGTCGAGTAAGATACAATATAGACTTCAGTCTATACAAAAAACTCATACTAGACCTGCTATGAAGGATCAAATCACATCATACATACACGCTTGACATGAAGAGATATGTTTCAAGAATTCATGTGTTTTTTGAAAAAAATTTCTTCTCCATTTCAATTTATACGATCATAATTTTTATTTTATCATGGCTAAATAAACTGATTTAATGTTTTTTATTCTTTTACTTCATTTTTTAAAACATTCGGTCAATACTATTGAAAATGAGGGTTGACTATATAATCTTTATGATACTGAAATATTATAACTTCCTCTTATATCCTAAAATATGATACTAATGTTTTGTAGTATAATTTTTAATCATTATAAATTTATTTTAGTAGTTTATAAAGAAAATATGAATCACTTAATGCATATCCCCCGAGAGTGTTAAACCAGGAGTGTAGTAAGACCCTTTTTTGTGCACCAGTTCCTGATTGAGTCTAGAGAAATGTGTTGTTTTTATGTTTTACCCCTAGGTATATATTTTCCAAAACCACATCCAGTTTTAATATCAAGATAGGTATTTTATTACTTATATAACCACATAATATTTATTCTATCAAAATTTTAAAACATTTTCTTAGATCCTAAAATAAGACATCAATGTTTTTTAGTACAGTATTTAACTTTACTAAATGTTTTTTCAATGGTTTATAAAGATAATATCTTTCACATAAAACATATTTGTACACATTAACAACATAGGCATGAAATAATGTACGAATCATATAAATCATAGGAGTAACAAATTATTTGTACAGTTAAGCCTATTTATTATCCAATTTATTATCTTTCATCCTATGTTTACTCTATGTTAATCCAAAGTTAATCATTGGTTAATGATTTTTTAATTATTGGTTAATCATTCATTAGTCATTATTTAATCATAGGTTAATAATTATTGGGTCATTAGTGAATCGTTATTTAATCTCTCTATAATAATTCTTTAATAATTATTTATTCATTACATAACAATTACTTAGTCATTATTTATTCATTCATTAATCATTAGTTATTCATTATTTATTCATTCTTTAATCAATACTTAATCATTTATTAATCCTTCTTTAATCATTACTTAATCATTAGTGAAACATTAGTTAAATATTATATATTCACTATTTAATCATTCCTTAATCATTTTTAATCATTCTTCAATCATTAATTAATCATTAGTTAATTATTATTTAATAATTAATTAATAATTCTTTAATAATCCTTAATCATTATTCAATCATTAATTATTCAATATTTAATCACTGCTTAATCCTTAGTTAATCATACCTTAATAATTCTTGAATTGTTCCTTAATAATTAGTTAATAATTAATTTTTCATTCCTTAATCATTCATTAATAATTAGTTATTCCTTATATAATCTTTACATAATCATTCCTTAATCATTATTTAATCATTATTTAATCATTATTTAATCATTCATTAATCATTGGTTAATAAATAGTTAATTATTAGATAACCATTAGTTAATTAATCATTAATTAATAACTCTTTAATAATTCTTTAATAATTCCTTAAATCATTCCTTAATCATTATTTAATAATTATTAAATCATTACATAATCATTAATTAATCATTACTTAATCATTATTTAATAAATATTTAAACAATATTTAATCATTCCTTAATAATTTTTTATTCATTATATAGTAAATAGTCGATCAATCTTAAATCATTAGATAATAATTAGTTAATATTAACTCAATTATTAGTTAATCATAATATAATCCTAATTTATTAATTAATTAATCATTACTTAATCATTACTAAATAAATAGTTAAAAATTATATAATCATTACTTAATCATTCATTAATTATTAGTTAATCATTTTCTAATCATTATTTATTAATTATCTAATAATTAGTTAAAATTTACTTAATCCTTAATTTATTATGCCTTAATAATTAGTTAATAATATGATATTAATTAGTTAATTATTATTATCTAATCATTATATGTAATCCTTGTATAATCTTATGTTATTTATTAGTTAACCAATTCTTAGTCATTAATAATAATTACTGTTATTTCTAAACTATATATAACTAACAAAACTACCAAATAAATAAGATATTTATAACTAACTGAAAGAAAATCAATTAAGTAAATAATAAAAATTAAATAAGAAAAAATACATCAAAATGTTGCTTTGAAAAAAATCAGCACTTCTTTTAGGCCACCAGAACCACCAAACACAGAGAAGGTTTAGATTAAAGGGGGAGGGTTTGGAATTTAGAGAGATGAGATAATTTTGAAGAGGGGAGAGGGGGGAGGGGTGCATTCCATTTTATAGGTACTTAAGGGAAAGGAAGCATGTGGTGCCCCTTTCGCCTTTACGTTAGTTAAAAAGCCACCAATCTCGTGTTTCCTTTCACATTATTTTAGGTAAAAGGTGGCATCCCCCACTTGAGTCTTCCATGTCATCAATCTGCATCAATGACAGGAAAAGTTTGAACACTCGTTGTTTCCTTTCATCAAATCAAAAAATGAGGCAGGGCCCCTGCCACCTCCTCGATGCAAAATTTAGAAAAAATATACCCTAGATGTATTTAAAAAAAATAAAAAACCATTAAAAACTCCACGAACCACTCCATATTCATTGAGGACGACCCATTTAGTTCACCAGCTTTGGGTTCCATTTTCTTTAGCCTCATTCATCTCTCCTTCATACATCTCCCTCCCTCTCATTCCATCACCACCTTAATGGCCCACACAAAGTATCCCCTTTCCATACCCTCTTCCATCACCACCTCGATCTCCCACTCTGCCCATACAATCTGACAATTCATGTACTGGTCCCCAAATAACGGTCAGGAGATCAATGACACCCCACTACTAGGACTCTCCAGTTGAAATTTATGCCTGTTGTGCATCAGGAATGACCTAAAAAATGGGTGTAATTGGAAACAAATCTTGTAGATTAGGTCAGACAATGCAAGAGAATCTTATGTTGGTGGTGGTGAGCCCCCAAGCAAGCTCAGTGATTTGTTCAGGCATTGCCACTACTACACTACTGAAGTTCACATACATAAAGGAACTCGACTCCCGATGGTCCAATTAACTACAATTTATTAATAATTAATAATAAAAATTTGTATTTATTTTTAGTAAGTTTATTAATTTTAAACGGTTATTAATTAATTTTTAGTAAAAAAATATATATTTGTAATAATTGAAAACTAAATATTTATTCACAATTTTTTATTAAATTATTTAATTACTAATTACTGATTAATTAAAATTTAATCATAATTAACAATAATAATTATATTTTAGTTGGGTTTTGGCTCAGTTGTAAGTGCCTAGTAATACTACATCAGGGATGGGGATTCAAGACCTATTGTATTCAGGTACTGAAGTAGTACTGTAGTAGTGGTGAACTGTAGCACTGATGACATTATATTAATGGTGGGTGTTGTGGCATATACTATAGTGGAGGTAGGACTATAGCATCATGGGTACTGTTGCAGTACTATTCACTAGAGGTCCTTTGGGACAAAAATATTGGCCTCTAGGGTCATGTAATGGGAGTTAATTCACACTAGGCCTATAGGCCATGTAATGGGTCTCTTATACCCAAAAAAGTTTTTATTTCCTTTATTTCAAAAATAAAGTTGCTTCATCCCCAGCATTAAAAACACAATAATAATTATAGCTAGTTTTATAACTAAAAATAATTTTTTTACTATAATCAAATGGAATCTGAGACTCTGTAAATTTTTTTCCATAAACTTGGTCCAAATGCATTGAATTTCAATATAAATCCATTGAATAGTTCATTTTTTATAAGGACTAGAAATAATAATAATAATAATAATAACATATACCAATTTTTATTTTTATTTGAAAAATCTATCTAAAAATAATATCTTATGAACATTCATATGAGGAACATGTTTTCTCTAAAGATATAGAAATTTTCCGATTCCCATGAGGGAGAACACGCCGATGGTAGAGAATTAGATTATGGGGACTTGGAGTTTCTAGACGACTGTGTGGATGAGCGACATGAAGATGTCATCCAAGAGAATGATAAAATTTCTTTTGTATTCTTCAAATTGATCATGGTACTCTTCACTATTGTCTTCATTCACACATTTTAATGATTTTTTATTTCTATTTCCACCTTCACGTGAAACTACATGAAAATATCCTTTTCTTATATAACACTTTTACTCGAATCATTGGGTTTAGGATGGAGTGCCACATAACCTCGTGCACACTACCCTGTATGAAATTGGGTGTTATCTAGAGATGATAGTATGGGGGCATAATGGGGAGATTATGCCCTCACTAATATATATCTAATAGATAATACAACAAAATCATCAACAAAAATAATAACATAATAAAGTAAATGAATAATTGAACCAACAACAACATAAAGGATAAGAGTATCAACCCAAACTATAATAATATGACATGTCAATAATATAATCTAAACCAAAAACAATATATCTTCTCAAATGGTATATCAATCAAATAAAACAGGGGAAACAACTAACTAAGTTATGGAAAAACATATATGACCTGGATTTTTCCTCAACATCACCTAGACATTATCTCACACCATCCAAATGATCCTATTAAAATGCCTACCATAGGGCACCTTTCCTTGTTCAGATCCCTAATATACCTGATTCGTATCCATACTAGAAGAAATATCATAAGTTGGTCCAGTATACCTGTAAAATTGTTCACCTTTCCATAGCCTTCAAGAAGAGATAGTGAAACCTGCCTTTAAGGGAAATTCTAATGTTGACCCAGTTAACTTGTAAGATCCTGGATTTCATGGAGTTATGTCCTTGTCTAAATTTTAGATTGACTCTATTAATGTTGGTTAGTTAAATTTTCACTAGTTTTATGAGGAATCTTGAGGTTGTCTTGGGGGCTTGAGACACAAAAGAAAGGGGAATCAGGACATTATGTTCATGTTGGATGGTTTGTACATAGTTAGTGAAAACCATGCAAGGGGAGAGACAAACCATGTGGTTTGGAATAGTTTCATTATACACGGTTGGCA
This sequence comes from Viscum album, assembly GCA_963277665.1. Classification (NCBI taxonomy): domain Eukaryota; kingdom Viridiplantae; phylum Streptophyta; class Magnoliopsida; order Santalales; family Viscaceae; genus Viscum; species Viscum album. The sequence goes on from OY728166.1 coordinate 492,628,977, forward strand.
CAAGATTTTTAAAACCATGTGGCCCTCCCTAGGTATCCTTACAACACAACTCATTTTCTATAGAGGTAGATGCAAGATTAGAGCATGGTTTGAAAATCCGTGTGTCGAAACCTTGTGCCTTTTAAAAATTTGAAATTTTTTATTTTTCCCCCTCAATATTTTTAGATCGTCACTTGATTTTCCTCCCATTCTTCCCCTCTCAACCCTAGTGACAAAATTAATCTCCCAAATCTTCCCAAGGGAAATTATACTTTAATTCTTGGCTATTTGGAGCATTATTGGTTTTGAATCGAATATATGGGTGTGTATAATCCCTCTTTTGCTTCCTTTTTCCAGGTTACGGATTATAGTTATTATGATATTCTTCCAAAGCTCTAAAACCATTTTTTCTAGTTAAATCTTGGTTAAGGATTCAAAGGGTGATAAAATTTGGATTTAAGGCTACTATTAAGAGTATGTTCGTCAAAGGATTTGAGGTTGGTGGTGTACATGTTATATCCCATGGTCGTTGGATTGATTTGTGCATGTTTGGTTGCATTCTTGGTTACCTCTTATGGTGATTTTTATTCCTTTGTTATATTATGTTAAAATAGGTGTCTAAATGATGAATTAAACCCATTATGAACCTCTTGGGATGCATTGAGGATGATTTGATTGATTTAGGACCACCCATAGGGTGCGCTAACATTTATGACCCTATAAATTGGTAAGGTTAAGGGTAGATTTGACATGTTATAATGTAGATCTGATGATGAACATGTTAATATGATTGGTTATGTTGAAAATGGAATAGTTATAGTTATTCCTAGGGTTGAAAATTACATAATATTTTGTTTTTCATGGCATGAAAATGGGTTAATCGGGTTAATCGAGATTGTGTTAAATGGATTATGAATTATATTAGAAAGTCCTACTAGGATTAGTTCATATGAAATGGTGAACTTGATAAATTGGTAACAGCTTTTGAATTGAGGAATATTTTAAAAGTTATTTTATAATAGAATTAATGAATATGTTAAATGGTTTGATATAAAGTGAATTATTGAACATGTTTAAGGGGTCGGGGTATGAGAATGGGGATTGGGCTAAATTTGATATGTAATGTAAATGGTAAATTTTATATTATGTTATGGAATAATATTAATTCTCATGTCGATTGTTATGGATTGTTATTTTTATGTGTATTTTTTTAGTATGGTTTGTGATATGGTATGTGTGTGTTGATTGGATAAATATGCATGTTCACATGGCTTGGTAATGTGGGGAATTGAATTGAGTCTTTATGCCCGTGGGTTGAGTTAGACTAAGGCTTTAAAGACCACACAAAAATGTATGGGTTAGGGAAGGGGATAGAAGATCTATCCCCCTTAATGTTTGTGTTCAATTATACCACCCAGACTGATGCTACATGGAGCGTGTAATATATTGTTGTGATGTTTTTACCCCTAAGGAGATAGGGACTTGAATTATTTCCTTATAAACAGTGATTGAATACCCTATATCCTTGTCTAAATGATATAAATTCATAACCCAAGGAACACATAATGAAAATGAATTAAGTAATGAAGATGGTGTAAGTGATGATAATAATAGCAATGACAGAAATGGTTAAAGGGTACATTGTTAACTAATGGAACCTGAGTTTTCCATGGGTTTAAATTATCATTTCTTTCCTACATAAATGAACCATCTGTTGAGAGTAGATATTTTATAGACACCATTGGTAGTGGCTTTCTGAGTTGTACTCACACCCTGCTCGGTCCATCATTGGGTACCTGAGTAGATTTCATTATTGCGGGTTTAGATAAGGGCAAGGGCTTGATTCTATAGAGTTTATTTGGGAATGGGATATGCATGGATGAGGATCTATATTTGGAGTCCAAATTGTTTTGGGGATTCATATGTTGTCCTTATTTTGGTTTTCTTTTACTTTCGGCACAATTAGCATGATATGGCATATTTATTGTTGGTTATGTTTTGTACCCTGTTTGGGAAGTGGTTATTTATGCATGTTCTAGTTATTTTCTTACTTTTTTCATTATTTATTATATTATCTGTTATTTATTACTATGGTAAAGATTATATAGTCTCCGCATGTGATTTTTAGACCCTTTCTACTAGTAGGAAACCTATGGCGTAAGGGGAGGCGTGCTTGAGTTCATGTGGGGACCTAGCTCGGGGCACTGCTTTAGTGGCTTCTAGGTCAGGGAAGTTATATAGTGGAATCAAATGACTGGTTATTTTATATGGTGTTATTATTTGAGGTGGTATATTGAGGAATATGATGTGTCGGGTCTTTTAAATGAGCTCATGCTTGGGAGTAGCTAATCTATGCATGGGGTAAAACCCTACCCTAAGAATGAATTGTTGTTCTTATAGTGTGTTGTTACTATTAAATGATATTTTCCAATTGGGTGATGCACTTGTTGTGTGATGTGATTTTTTGGTGAAATTTTTCTTGTGGTTGAAATGGTAGGAATATTTTCATTCATGCATCATTATAGACACCTAGGGAGATGGGTTTCATTCCTTATAGTAGGCACACACGGGATGGGTGTGTCGGATATGAAAGTTGGAATTAAATATACATTCTAGATAAATTTAAATAAAATGGTGTCTAATAACTATGATGAAAATGAGTAAAATGGAAGGAATGTTAGAGAATGGGTAATTAATTTTGTTAAATTAAGGGTTGAAAAAGAGTTAAAAATATTTTTTCTAGTAAGTTTTGAAATATGAAATGTTCCTAAGAGGAAGAATTATGCTGCAAGTGAAGAAATAGTTTTAAAAAGGTGTATAGTGAAATATTATGGCTATATAAATTAGTTTACCCCATGCTGATCATGACTCATGGTAGTTATGGTAGGGAGTAGTGTTCTATGTGTGACAATATTCATTGAGATAGTGTATATGAATGGTTTTTTATGACAATTGAAGATCCTTCTTATGAGTAAATTGTGGATGCTTTATGTTATGTGTTCTAATCCTCTGGTTTGGAATTGTAGAAAAATGCAACCGTGAAGGTGTGTTCTAGAAGGGTTTAAAGATGATGTTTCTGATATTTCTCTCCTAGAAATAGAGTACGAATACCTAGTGATTAAGGATAATAGATAAGATTAGTTTCTTGAGAAAATCACCCATTTTATGTAGATGATAAAATGAGACCCATGGTGGGTTATAATGAGTATGTTTGAGATGAATATAGATTTTCAACTACATCACCATCTTTCCTCTACTAGATATGGTGGTCTAGAGGTAGTCTAGTTGTAGATCGAGTTCATCCAGATGATCCTTGATAATTTGGAGACTCTTTTAGAGAAGTGAGTCAAGTTAGAGGCTAATTAATTGTTAGGTCAGGAAAAGTGTTGGTGGTACATCATGGTTCAAACTAAGATGGATGAAGGAATGGTATGGAAATATTTCAAGGAAAAGTTTCTAGAAAACATCTATCTAGAAACATTGAGGTAGGAAAATGAAATTAAGTTTATGAGTTTGACCCAATGGGGTGTGTCAGTGATGGATTATGCAAGCTATTTCACTAACTTGTGCCACTTCATTCCAACGTTGGAAGGATATGAGGTAGAAATGGTGAAATGTTTCCATGATGGTATTATACATGAGATCAATTCATATGTAATTATCTTCCATTTCAAGAGTTTTAAAGAGGTAGCGGATCAGGCCCTTATCTCATAAGAGAACCTGAAGAGGGCTTTAGGAAATGGATGTGTAGTGCCTATTAGATGGATGAGTGGTGTGGCTTCTGATTGGAGGAAGTGTCATTTTTGGAGATTTCATAATGAAGGAAGTATGAAGAGTAGTCATAAGAGAGTATTAGCCTATCAGGGTGGCAATATGGTGTTCTGTTATTAGTGTGGAAGACCAGGTCACATGTATGGTCAGTGTCCCTGACCACAAGTTGAGTGCCGGTCATGCAAAAGGATGGGGCATGTGTAGAGATTCTATAGGAATCCTTGATATCTTAGAGTGGATGGGGAATCAAGGATAATTTCAAGTGAATAAGGGGGTTGGTTTCCCCATATCAGGAAGTTAGTTGGATCTCTATGGGCCATACTAATCATGGTGGTGGATGTGGTACTCCGGTGAAAGAGTGTCCATATCAGTAGAGTAGTGTTTTACTAAGGATTCAGGTTAGAGCCCCATAAAGTGAGGTAGGTCTTATTTACATAGTTCAGTCTACACCTAGTTGTGGTGCATCTAGACCATCGACTGTTCAAGGTAAGATCCTTCTATCTTTAATGCCTTATAGTGCTTTAATTATCACAGGCACCACACATTCTTTTATCAATTATAATTTTGTAGTTGTGTTGTTCCTAGAAGTGGAATGCATGTTTGGGGTTATTTTGATTGACAATCTATTTGGGGTTCGAGTTGAGGATATCATACAAAGTAGGGGTTGCTCTCTAGTGGTTGTTGGGTACCCTATTATGTGGGACTTTTTCGTCCTCGATATGTCAGGTTTCGATATAATTTTGTGAATGGATTGGTTCGTGTCGTACCAAGATCACATCGACTGTTACCATTATAGAGTGACATTAATATCTCTTGAGGGAGACACTTATGTCCAACGTGGTGAGTGGGATGTTTGAGAAGGCCATACAGGGCTATTTTGTAAGTATTTTGGTGAACTCATAGCCCAACAGGATTATATAATGCTTGATAATGGGGTTGTAGAGAAACCGGTTTTCCCCATCATTGTGGATCAATATCATGATGTGTTTCTTGAAGAGTTCTTAAGAATTCCTCCCAAGATATATATTGAGTTCATAACAGGGTTGCAACCGGGAGAGGAAGTAGTTTCCATTCCTCCATATCGAATGGCACCGAAAAAGCTCCAGGAATTTAAAACTCAGTTGTAAGAGTTGTAGAGAAAATGTTTTATTCATCCTAGTATATCACCTTGGTGATCTCCAGTGTTTTTTTTTAATATGGATGATGTATCGTTGTGATTATTGGTCAATTATAGGAAGCTGAATCAAATTAATGTTAAGAATAGATACCCTCTACTGAAAATTGAATATCTCTTTGAAAGGCTGAGAGGTGCTTCATTATTTTATAAAATTTATCTAATATTGGGATATCATGAGCTAATGGTGAAGCCTTCTGATGTACCTGGGACTGCCTTCAGAAGAAGTTATGGGTTGTATGAGTTTGTGGTGATTTCATTTGGGTTGAACATTCACTTACAGTGTTCATGGATTTGATGAATTTAATCTTTCACCCCTATCTGGATCAGTTTGTAGTTGTCGTTTTTTAGATGAAATCTTGGTGTACTTGAAGACTCATGATGGTCATTCCAAACATCTCAAAGTCATCTTGGATACAAAAAGTGAGAATAGGATACACACCAAGCTATAAAAATTTTATTTTTGGATTGATATGGTTAATTTCTTTGGTCACATAATTTCTAAGGAAGGTGTTCCAGTGGACCCTGAGAAGGTGCATGTAGTTTTGTTTTGGGAGTATCCCATGAATTTTTTTTATGTTTAATTTTTTTTGGATTTTTCAGGATATTATCGATTATTTATTAAAGAATTTTCTTGTTTGGAAGAACCACATCCGGGCTTGACCAAGAAAATAATCAGGTTTGAGTGATCATAATAATGTGATAATTATTTCCAATAATTAAAGAAGTGGTTGACTACCACATCGATCATAATATTACCTAATCTACTTAATAAGTATACCTTATTCTATGATGCGTCTGGTGTTGGGTTGGGAGCAGTGTTGATACATGATGATTGGGTTTTTTATGTATGGTTCATGGTAGTCAAGGCCTCATGAAAGAATGTATCCTATGAATTATCATAAATTATCTACATTGGTTCAATCCATAAATGTTTGGTAACATTACTTATTGGTAGAACAATTCTTTGTGTATACCAATCATAATGGTCTTAGGTACATTTTCTTTTATCGTGATTTTAATCTTCGATGGGGAAGATGGGTTGAGTACATGAAATCATTCAATTTATGCTGGTTCATACACCAAGTTACAGATTCCATGATTCATAAAAATCAATGTCAGGTGGTTCAGGAGTCCAGCTCTGAGTGGAAGATGATGGAGTTGTTTACTGAAATGCATCTAGAGCTGCAGGATGTCCAAGGGAAGATGACTATTTCAGCTATAAAAATTTATTATGTTCTTTTGAGATAGTTCATGGAGTTTCATCTTGAGGATCTAGAGTGTTTGGATATGAGGGAAAGTGTTAAAGTTGTGGATTCACCTTTGAGTTGGCTGGTTGGAGACGAAAATATCATTTGTGTTTGTGTTCATGTTGTTGTGCCGATGTGTATGTGAGAAGAAGTGATGCATGAGTATAATGCATCAAATTGGGAAGTTAATCTTGGTTAGACTAAGGTGTATTGTAGTATTTATAGACAGTATTGGTGGGAATTAATAATGAAATATGTTGCATGTTTTTTGGATCCATTCCTTGCCTTTCAGCAGGTGAAGGATGACCATCAACACCCAAGAGGTTTGTTACAACCATTTCCCATTCCTAAAAGTAAATGGGATGATATAACAATGGATTTATTGGTAGGCCTTCCAAAAATTCCTTATAAGAATGATGAAATTTGGGTATTTTTCTATTGATTGACTAAGGTGGATCATTTCTTTTTGATTTGAGAGACCTTCACCAAGGATCGGTTGGGTATGTTTTATGTTTGATAGGTAGTGTTGTTGCATGGGGTACCATAGACTATAGTTTTGGATCATGATCTATGTTTCACATCACACTTCTGGAAAGGATTGCAGAAAGAACTTGGTACCCATGGGTTCTTTCGTACGGATTTCCACCCTAAGACAGATGAGAAATCGGAGCATACCATTTAGGTACTAGAGGACATTTTGAGAGATTTTTTATTATATTTTGGTGGATTAAGGGAAAAACTTGTTTCTTATTGAGTTTTCCAACAATAATAGTTACCAGGATACAGTTCTGATGGCACCATTTTAGGAACTTTATGGTAGACATTGTAGATCTCTATTATTTTGGATGGAAGCTATAGAATCATAGTTTTTGGGACTGAGACTCATGAAAAAGACATCGGAGTAGGTTTTATTGATCCATAAGTGGATTTAAATGGATTATAGTAGGTATAATTTTAACAAAGATAGGAATCGTAGACCTCTTTATTCTTTGGTAGGTGATCGTGTGTTTCTTCGGGTGTCAACAAGGTTGGATCACTGTCAGATTCAAAAGTAGGGGAAGATAGTTCCTAGGAACCTTGGTCCATTAAAATTTGTGGATAGTATCAGACCCATGGTATATAGATTGACTCTTCCACAATGGTATAGTGGTATTCATGATGTTTTTCATGTGTTTTGGCTTTGATAGTAACACCCAGACCCATCTCATGTGTTCAATGTTGAGGATGTTGAGCTTGAGGAAGGTTCATCATTTGAGGATCATCTGCTTCATATTTTGAATTATAGAGAGAAAGTATTATGAGGTAAGGTTTTTCCTTTATTTTATGTTCTATGTGATCATACTAATGTTCAAAAAGAAATTTGGGAGAGGGAATCGCATATGCGGGCCCAGTGGCATGATCTCTTTACTTTGAATGCTCAGTGATGCTTGGGAATTCCAATCGAGGACGAAATATTATATTATGGAGGGGTTGTAAGATACCTAATTTTATAGACGTGTTATATTGTTTAAATTTTTTTTGTAATCTCTTAATTTTTGTTAATTAAATTTTCACCAGCTGTACAAGGAACCTCAGGGGTGTTCTGGGGGCTTAGGACATGAAAGAAAGGGTAATCATGCCATTATGTGAATGATGCATGGTTTGAGCATGGTTAGTCTAAACCATGTTATGGGAGATCCATCCCATGTGGTTTGGGATAGTGGACTTCTATATGGATGGTGCATGGTTTGGAAAACTGTATGGCCAAATCGTGCACCCTTTAAAAATTAGGAATTACCCGTTTTCTCCCTTGGGATTTTTAAGATACTTACCCGATTTTTCCTCACATTATTCCCCTCTCACCCCTAGTTATAAACTCAATCTCTAAAATATTTACAGTGGAGGTTCTCCTTTAATTCATGGTCATTTAGAGTTTTTGTGTTTTCAAACTGAAGATCTGAGTGAGTCTAATTTCTCTCATTATTCATTTTTCAGACTTGGACGTGTAGTTCCTCCCATATTCTTCTAAAGCTCTAAAACCCTTTTTTATAGTGAAATAGTGGTTGGGGATTTAAGGGGTTCTTCAATACAAGCCTAAATTTATGATTAAGAGTTATTTTTTCAATGGATTCGAGTTATGTGATCTAAAAGTTATATCTCATAGTCGTTGGATTGATTTGTGCATGTTTGGTTGTGTTCATGGTTATCTCTTGTTGTGATATTGATTCCATTTGTGAGATTTGGTAAAAATGGTTGTCTAAAGGATGAATTGAACCCCATAAGATTGATGTGTCATACATTGATGATTATTTTACTGATTTAGGTCCACCCATGAGGTGCACCAACATTCCTCACCCGATAATTTTTAAGGTTAAGGGTAGATTTAACGTGTGATAACGTAGATCCCAGGATAAACATGTTAATATGGTTTTTTGAGTTGAAAATAAAATACTGATAGTAATTAATATGGTTGATAATGGCATAAGTGGTTGTATTTCATGGAATGAAAATTGTTTAATTGGGTTAATTGAGATTGTGTAAAATGGATTATGAATAGTGTTAGAAATGCTGAGAGGATTAGTGCATATAAAATGGTGAACTTTTTAAATGGGTAAGGGCTTGGTAATTTAGGAATATGTTAAAAGGGATTTCATAATTTAATTAATTAATATGTTAAATGGGTTGATATAAAAATAATTATTGAACATTCTTAATGGGTTGGGGTATGAGAATGGGAATTAGGCTAAATGGGCTTTGTAATGTAAATGGAAAATGTGGTATTGGGATATGGCATAATATTAAATCTCATGTTGATTGTTATGAATTGGGATTGTTATTTGTATTTTTTGAGTGTGGATTGTGATATGGTTTGTGTATATTGATTGGATAAATAAGAATATGCACATGGCTTAGTAGTGTGAGGTATTTACTTGAGGCGTTACGCCAACGGGTCAAGTTAGACTGAGGCTCTAAAATACACCCCAAAATTCATGGGTTAGGGAAGGGGATGTAGGATCTATTCCCCAAATATTTTCATTCAATGAGACCACCCGAACCGAGTCTTAGAGGTGGGTGTAATGTATTTTTGTGATATGTTTACCCCTAATGATATAGGTACTTGAATTATTTCCTTATTCATAGTGATTTAATACCCTAGATCCTTGTGTAAATGATGTAAATTCATAACCCATGGAACACATTATAAAGATTAATTAAGATAGGAAGATGGTATAAGTGTTGATAATAGTAATAATGATAGAAGTGGTTAAATGATACATTGTTAACTAATGGAACCCAAGTTATCCTTAGGTTTACCTTGTGATTTTTTTCATTCTTGAATGAACTGTCTATTTAGACTATATATTTTGTAGACACCATTTGTGGTGGCCTCTTGATTTTTACTCACACCCTACTCAGGCCACTGTTGGGTACCTGAATAGACTTCATTATTTCAGGTTTAGATAAGGGAAAGTCCAAAAGTTTGGAAGTTGAGTTGGGCTTGGCATATGCATGTATGAGGATCCAGACTTAAACTGGGGACCATTTTGTAGATTCAACTATTGTCCTTATTTTGGGTTTCCTTCACTTTTAGCATTGTTATATTGACATGGAATATTTATTTTTGGTTGTGTTTTGTACCTTGTTTGGAAATTGTCTATTTATGAATGTTCTAGTTATTTTATAACTTTTTCCTTTATTTCTTATCTTATCTGTTTTGGATTACTCTAGTAAATAGGGCATAGTCTCCCCATGTGATTGTTTAGACCCTCACTACTAGTAGGAAACCTCTAATGTATGGGGAGGCACACTTGAGGTCATGTGGAAACCTATCTCGGGGCACCAGTTTAGTATCTTCTAGTTTCGGGACATTACATCACAGCTTTGGGGAAATCCAGAGACAATGTGTTCACCTAATCTCACATATATAGAGAAATATATCACACCACATGTTTAATAAAACTCAAAAACACTATGGAAAGACAACACATCATCCAAGATCCCCTTCTAAGGGAGTGGCTAGCCTGCATGGATCGACCTGGTCCCTCAATTTCAAGTATAGTGAAACAATACATGTACCACACAAACAGTAGAAAGGTACTTCATAGTCATGTCATATCAAGAAATATTATTATCACCACACACATCCATATGTGAATTATTTCAAGCATAAGTCTCACAGGATACACACGTATGATACATAATCATGTCAAACAACCATATATCTTGACCATATATTGTAAAGTCTCCAAAAATCAAGCCCAATGATATTCCTAGGTTAATAATCGTTGACTAAGTCATGTTACATGCCAATAATCCCTATATTCATCCATATTACACCAGGTGAGAACTCTAAGATCAATATCTAATAATGAAATTGCACCAAAAGGGTATTACTAGATTATATATACTCTGAAAGAGATGCCAACATTAACGATCTAGGTCTATATGATAATATTCCAATTCTCTATATTCATTTTTCATCTCGATCAATGATAAAAAAAATCTCTCCTTAGATCATTATAGAACTCTTAGATCTTATTATAACATCAAAGATCTAATTTTATTCCCAAGATAAAGTGTATATGTAAAATGAGATCCATATTAATGAAGAACAATGATCATAGACCTTGAGTTATCATGAAAAAATGCTTTTATATTCATTCAAATTAGATTTTGAAGGGAGGATAATCACCAACCCCCCCCCAACACACCGCATGAGTCCCTAGGTTTGGGATCCCATGGTGTAGAATAACAAATTAGTAGATTTTAGGAGGTTTTGGGTTTAAAATTTATTTTTTGGATTAATAAAACTATGTGCTTGGTTTACTAAAATGTGTGCAAACAGTGCATGGCTTACTGCCTCTTTTGGGGTCCTACATGGTTTTCTCTACACAGTTTCGATACATTGTTTAGTACATTATGTTCCAACCATGTCTTTTTACTCTATCCTGAGTTAAATAGTACTCTATGGAAGTTTCATGGTTAAATCTAACCATGAACAAACCCTACTCCACCCATTATACCCTACAATCAAGCCACAATGTTTCTTGGGGAGGACCGCATGATTTTTCGTAACCATGCCCAAACTATAAACCCTGTTGGAGGCCTTCAAATACCTCTAAAACCATATTAATGATAAATAATAACTCACCTAAGAAAATAATAAATCAAAAATACTAAAATAATGGATAAAATTAAGGCATAAGGTACTTAAAAATTCTATGTTGTTATAATTTATCCTCTAAGGACTTTTCATCCTTGAGAAGTGTCTCTAGAGTTCTTTCTCAAACAACTCAGATTATTAAGCTTGTAAATTAGATTAATGCTCCAAATTCTCCTCTTTTATACACCTATACTACCAGAAACTTCAAACAAGTGTTACCATATTCCTAGTAAACAACTTCTCATTATGGTCTACAATATGTATCGGTCACTCCACAAAAGATTCATTATGTTCCAACTCAACAGCCTCAATATCAATGAAATGTGGAGGATCATGTTCATACTTCAAAAACTAAGAAACATGGATTAAATTATCCATACCTCGATATATTTTATGAAGTTTAATTGGATATTCCACTATTACAATGCATATGATGATATTAAATTTTCTAACCATGGTGAAAATTCCCCTACCACCACAATCATCAATGTCCTAACTGATGGGATACCCACAAGAAGACCTTGTTTCCCAAATCAAACTCCAAATTTCATATCCCCTGGTCATCATAAAATCTCTATCTACTCTGAGTAATAACTATCCAATTCTGAATTAACTAAGCTAATTATGAGGTCTCCTACACCATACATGACCCAAAAATTGAAGAATCACTAACCTCATTCCCCCATAGTAGTGAATGAAATGAATAACCATATAGAGACTTAAATAGATCCATCTAAATTGAAGACTAAAAACTATTATTGTAAGTGAATTATTTCAAGTATAGATGATCATCCCACGGTCCATAAAATTCTATTACACATTCCCAAATCATATCCTCAAATGGATGGTTCAATATATTTAACTACCCATTGGTCTATAGATAGAAAATTATACTTAGCTTCAACTAATTCCTCATCACCTTTTACAATCCCTTCTAAAAACATTGAGTAAAATGACTCTCTATATCAAACACAACACTCAATTAAAATCCATGAACCATCAAAATATTTCCAACACATAACATGCATAGATCATCCACCAAATGAGTCTCCCAAAAATGTAAAAAATTATCCACTTTGGTTTTCCACAAAACTATAAGCCATATGAAATCTAATCCTCTTGAGGTACAAGGAAATTATATGATGAATTCCATCATCATATCATCCCACTTCCACATAGGCATCATAAGTGGCTGAAGTAACCCACCATTTTTGGATTCTTGACTTTGATCCTATGATAGGGTAAGCAGTGAGGGAGAAAGCTTGTAATTTCCCTCTTCATGAGGAGAAACTAGATTCATCATCTGGTATCATGATACTTATTGGTAAACCCTAGGTACAATTCCCACTAATAATCATGAGAGTCTCTTGTCATCTATTCTCTCATATAATAAGGAACCACTACTTGTATATGGACATAAAAAGATCACATTCATCAAAGGTGTTCTATTGATACTCTACCCAATGACTTAGAAAATAATTCATGTCCTTATAAGATAATATATACTAAAAAATAATTTGATTTGTATGCAAGAAAAATCTTTCACTAAAGTGGTAATTTCTACAACACTTCAATACATGAACCACAATAGCTAACTCCAAGTCATGCGTAGGGTAGTTTCCCTCATGAGGTTGAAGCTGGTGATACCTGTAATAAACTACATTATTATTCTGAATCAATACAGCTCCTAAGACAACCCCATAAGTAAATTAATACATTTTTACCCAATTCTAGATAGATGAAAAATAATAATCAAAGTTGATTTCAATATTCTCTTTAGATCTAGGTTGGATTCTTCATACTTATTTTCTTATTTTTTCTTCAGGCCTTCTCAGTAAGCATAGTCACGAGTGCTTCCAAATGGTAAAATTCATGAATTAAACACCTGTAGTACCAAACCAGTATAAGGAAACTCCAAAACTAGAACTCATTATAATGTCATTCCAAACACATAACAACCTCTCCCATATCTGGATTAATAGAAATTTCAACCTTATAAATCACATGCTTGAGGAAACACACCTCCTAGATCCAAAGTGACATTTCAAGAGCTTGACATTAAGACAATTTTCTTGAAGTATACTCAATATAATCTCAAGGTGTATATAATGTGATATTGTGGTAATTAAATATATTAGGATATTATCTATGAACGTAATGATGAAGGATTCCAAGTATGAGACATAGATCTTATTCATGAGATCTATGAGTACCACTGGATCATTTTTTTTCAAAATGAATAATGAGATACTCATACAAACCTTATATACTCATAAACATTGTCTTTGGTATATCCTACTCTGTTAATTGAAGTTGATGGTATCCAAACAATGAATAAATCTATTATAACTATTGGGATCCCCTTAACCAATCAAACAATTCATCAATAAATGGAAATGGGAACTTTTCTCCATAATATTTTTATGAAACTTCTTATAATCTACACATAATTCAATACTACCATTTTCTTTATTAGATAAAAACGCTAAAATACCCCAAAAATAATTAATTTGTTTTATAAATCTCTTAGATTATATATCCTCATTTTATTCCAAAATATCTTTCAAATTCATAGGTTTTGTGAAGTTAACAATAATAAATAGGCTTCACATTAGTTACAAGCTCAATTTCAAAAACAACCCACATATTTGGTGGAAACCTAGAGAAATGTTCATGAAATATATCTTGGTACATGTATACGATAGGAGTAAAATATAAAGGATTTATTTTATATTATATATAAAGGATTTTGTTAACCACCTATGTTGTAATGGATCCAAATAGACTAGTGTCTGGTCCCACTCCTCTTTCTTCAACATCCCACTCACAGGTCAATAGAAACTTCATTCCATCAATCGTGTCAAAGTATAATCATCTATAATAATAGTTTATTTTTTCATGATAACTAGTAAAACTATCCATGCTAAGGATCGCATTTAATCCATCCATATTTAGAGTTATAAAATCCCACACATTGTCCCAGCCAACAATCACTAAAGATTTTATGGACAAATATTGATATGATCCACTTTCTTTCCTAATGGTGCATCGATAGAGAGAAATGTTGAATGTAATTTAATTGATAATTCTAAACCATAAATAACTTGAGAATATATTAATGAATGGAAAGAACCTATGTCTAAAAAATAAATAGAGAGTGTAGATATAATCAGAAACGTACTTTTAAACATTGTAATATTTTATTTTGCATCCACAGGAACCTGGTTATCTATATAAAATATATCTATGTCAGCTCCATGAACACTCCCTTGAGTCTTGTGAGTCACTTGATTCACAGACCCCTTGTAATCGGCACCTTCTTCTAAAAATATCATCCCACATCTTGGATTGGCCTCACTAATCCCATTTGGGAACCATTCACACAAAACTATTTAATATTTGTTACCTTTCCACATCAATGAAAATTTGTGGTAGGTTTAGGAAACAATTATAGATAATTTCTCTTTATTGAACAATTATAGAACATGGATGAACCATCTACCATAGAGGGAGATGAATAATATTTTCTCTACTATAACTATCATATTCCTCCCCAATGATTTCCCTCTAATTTCTTATTCCTATTTCTAGAAGAGGCAGCTAGAGAAGAATTTGAAAATCCACCACTTGTTCTACTGATAGTTGAAATATGACTTAAATTTTTATCTTCCTCTAACCCCATTTCTATAGTGAAATATTCAGGTAGTACCGAAACATTAGTCATCAAATATAAATACCTAAACTGATGCATCAAATAAGGTCAAAGTCTGAGATCTGACTTCATGAGCTTTTATTCCCCATTCCTAGCTAACAAATCCTAAAAAAATAAGTAGCTTGGCGAATTGTATAGAATAAGTAGATATTAAATTTATCCCCTGTTGAAGCTCTATAATCTCTTGATCATGATCACATGTTATCATATAAGGGAAGAATACCTCAAATAGGTACTTAATGTTTTCCCAAATCATCCCATCACATTTTACCGCCAAATTCATGATTATCCACCCCTTCCTACCAAGTCCTTGAAGAATAAAAGAAGTTATATTCACATTTAAATCTTCAAGAGTCTCCACCAAGATGAATATTCTCTAAATAATTTCTAGCAAGTATTCAAAATCCTAGGGTAATCTAGATCCCTAGAATGTTGGGGGATGTTGGGGTTAAAATTTAAGCACATAGTTGACAATTGACCTTTTTTCTCCGCCACCCTATATAGGAATTGCCTAGAAGAGTATGGTTTAGATAGGTTCTATGGACTAAACTATAAGGGAAGGTACAAGAGCATGCCTGATTATACCTTCTTGTACAATAGATTGGGAAATAGGGACATCCTCTCTTGTGGTAGAATTTTGATCATCTTCCCTTGGGGATTTATAAGACATTTGTGAGGTGATATTTTCTCAAATTCCAAAATAAAATCTTAGAAATGTTAAAATATCCAATATAAGGAGATTGTTTGATTGTCTATAAGTACACTCAAAGAAAAAAAATACAACATGAGACTCATCCTAAGATTATACCCAAACTACAAGGTACAAACATCTTAGCTCTACCCATGTCCAAATACAAGTCTAAGGTACCTTCATGTTACTCACAGCCATATATACACAACAAGAATAGTATTCCAATGCTCAGTTAATTAAATGTAATTGATAATATAACAATAAAGAAAAAATCAAAAATTAAAAAAGACATTTAATTAATTGAACCCTATCTAAAGAAAAAAAATAGACATGTGACATGTAAACATAAATTACTAACCATGTTCCATGAATGCCCCAAAAATACAATAAATCATGACACAAACATCTAGTGCATCACCCATGGTGAAATAAATAAATGGGGACAAAGAACAATAAAAACATCAATCCTACTTTGTTGGAAATTTATAGGTCTTCTATACAGTGATGGTTAAGAACTGAAATAGTTACCTTACCCAATTCCAATCCATTGTATCTCCTATATACCACATATAAAATAAAAGAAAAAGAAAGGAAAAAAGTGCTCTAATTCCATTTTTAACTTCCATCCCAAATCATAGGGTCTGAATAGAGTGCTACATAACCTCAAACATGTATCTCCATATGAAAGAGGTTGTTGAATAATAGTTATCACCTAAGAAGAATCATGGATAGACAGTGGCCTCAGTAACAAGAAACCAATAGAGAATACAATCTGTGAAAAAATAATAATTTCAATAATAAGGGAAACCAATAATCCCATATACAACATCTTAAAGGGGAAGAGTTTCATCTCATGATATAAAAATATGACATGCCAATCATACAATTCAAAAAAATTAACATATCCCCACATATAGAAAATAAATGTAATAAAATAATGGAAAAACTTTTAAACATGTGGAAAAACATCTATGAACTAGAGTCTACCTAGTAATTTCCCCCTACTGTCATGTGATACCCACTCAATTTCCTAATTTAGAGAGCTTACCCTTAACTAGATCTGTAGTCATAAAATTTACATGCGCACCAAAATTACCATAAAATTTGTGAGTATAGAACACAACAGGATACCACCCAGTGTACATAACACAAGTTCAAAATATAAACAAGTGCATGTCATGACATTAACTATTTCACAAGTTAACAATAAAAAATCATTCATGTTAACACTAGTTTTGGGTCATTAGAAAACTATTTTACCTACTTTGTATCCATGATAGAGGTAATGTCATATGTTATCCCGACATAATCGACCAAATGTCCACTTATCTATACCCTCCTTGAAGGGTTAGTCACACCCATGTTTAAGAGAAATAATATTTTTGACTCAATTCATAATTCTATGAAAATTCACAAATGATATGCTGACCCAATCTCATAGATCCCTAGAAACCCATCACACAACATCTTAACCCAAAATCACAGATCTAGGGAAATCCATAACATTATCCATGTTCCCACTCTAAGGGAGTGGATATCCCACACAATCCAACCTGATCACTTAATTTCAAGGACAAAGAATATATACATGCAACACAAAAGCTATAATAATGCAGTTCCTAATCATATTATGTCAAAAAATAGTCATATAGAAAAAACACATCCACATGTCAATCATTTAAAACATAGGTATCATGGGATACACATTTACAATACACAATCATGTCAAACACATATAATACATACTTGGGAAGAGCGGTTTTCATCAAAAATCTAGGTTTGGTCAAAAAGTATATGCCAATTCTCTAGATATATTTTTCATCTCAATAAACAATCAAACATTCTCTCATTATATAATTCCTTAACTCCAAGATTGAACCATAACAACATAGATATTATTATCTTCCCAAGATAAATACGAATGATCTAGAAAGATCAAGAAGAAAAATGAACAATGAACACATAACTTGAATTTTCACATCCCAAAGCATCTAAATTCACTAGAATTGGAGTTTAAAGGGAGGAGAATAATGAAAACAACCACCAAAGTCCCTAGGTTTGAAATCTATAGGAATAGGTGGAAAATTATGCATTTTAATGAGTTTTCAAGTTTAAAAATAAATTTTTAAATTAATTAAAACTTTGTGCAACATTTATTAGCACAGTTTACTAAAATTTGCACCAAAAATGTGAGTTTTACTCCTCTTTTGGGAAAAATCATGGTTTGGATTCATGGTTTGGTAAATAATTATTCTCACCCTTTAATTGGGACACATGTTTTTCTAGATATTTTTTACGGTAATATATAATGGTGCATAACCCCTTGTTCCAGTCTAGTAAGGTGCATAGTCTTCTTGGGAGGGCATCATGGTTTTTCCTAGCTATTCCCAAACTATGCACTCCCTAAAGACCTCCAAAACAATTCCAAACCATCTAAAGCTACCTGATATTTTACTAATTAATATCGTAACTCTAAAAATCAAAGAAGAGTTGAAAGTAAACCATAAGGTACTTAATAATTCTAGTATATGATCATTAGGTTTCAAAAAAAATCCCATATTTTTATATCTTTATCATCATTGAATATCAAAAAATAAATAATACCTCTCACTGAATTGGTGGTCATAATACAGATAATTGCATGTATCAAATATAAAACATGTTCTATTTTGTATAGTAAATAACTATGAAAATTTAATTTTTATTCATTTCCCATAATGAAATCAACACAAGTATCCAAATGTAAACCATTGATTACTCAAAAGAGATAATTATTGGAAAAGCATTATATTTCCTCTATCACTAATGTGGAAAAGGCGTATGTGCCACACTTCTATACGAACCACTTTTTTCATTGTATTTATTTTACCAATGCATAGTTTGGAATCTATGAGGTGGTAATAGGTATATTTCTTTTCTTAAACTATTACCATATTACCATTGGTAATATTAAATTTTTCATCATTAAAAGATCTAACAAAACCATCATCATCATGAATTTAGGGGGATATCATACTAAGGAGAATATCAGGAACATGATTTAAATCCCTAAAAAATAACCAATATCTTATATTAGTCTCTAGAGAAATAGTATAAATACCAATAATTTTGGATTCAATATTATTTTCCATACTTTCATGTCTAAAACTCCCTATAGTATAATATGAGAAGAAATATCATCTCATAGGGACTTGGTTGGAGGATCCTAAATCAATCACCCATATCAAATCATGGCTTGCAAGGTTGATCCAGTAAAATTGGTTAATAATAATGATATTGTAATTGATAACTAATATATCAATATTTTGGGTCCTACCATCCTAATTCCATTTCTCTTCCTTTAACTTATGACACTCTCATATTAAGTTCTCGTTCTTTCCATAATGGTGGGACTTTATGTTGCCTATCAATCTAGATTTTAACTTCTTCCTCTTTTTTATTTTTCAGGGGTTTCCATTCTTCTACTTCTTACCTCCAATTTATTTTTTCTTTATATTTTAGTGACAATAGATTTTGATTCTATATTATATCCCTCATCCTTACTTTGGGATTATTTATTCCACATTTTTTCCTTCATCATTTTCATTATGATATTTTCATCAAGAGATGAATTAATAATTTAAACCACTATAAAAAATTACTCTATATTAAGTGGTGTCCATTATCATCAGTAAAATAATGTTCTTGTAAATGGAAGTCCTTTATCAGTGTGAAAATGACCCTGTTGGTTTTTAAACCCTCTAAATATTATTGGTCATTCCATTGAATTCAGTTCTGATACTGTAAAAAATTGTGTCATCTGAATCTGATAATGAATGTATAATATATATATATATATATATATATTATTGTGTACACATGGTATTGGAAATTATGTTTTATCTTTTAATATATGACTAATATGGTAAATCTGAGACCGTTGTTGAGTCAAGAATATAGTTTTTACCTTAGGCACTTTTAAAATTCCAATTTCATTGGGCCCTATGATAGTGTGCAGTTGTGGGTGGAAAAAATGAAATTAATTATATAATTAATCAAAATTGTTTAATTAGTTATCTGACCTAGTGATTTCTTATTTAACCCTCACTTAAGAAAATATATATGGTTAACCATATAACCTTGATATATTTGAGAGAATATGTGGGAGAGGTCTTGGAGTAGGATAATAGAATCAGACTATTGGAGAATAGATTCATGGGACTACCAATGATGTTAGTGTGAATAATTACTTTACCAATAATCTATCTATGTTTGAGGTTGGACATCATTATTTCTTATTTTCACCATTTCATAGTATTTTTTTAAAAAAAATAATTAATTTCTACAAAATCATCAAATTGAGTGTGGCTCTATCAACTTATCTTTTTCCTCACCATATTGTAAGGTTATTTAATCTTGAAATTTCACTATTCAAACCTATTTATACTTGTTTATTTAACTAATTTTTGTGTCTAGTATCATGATGGCCCCTATATTTATTAACTTATTTGTATTTGTGTAATTATGCTACCTTTATTTATGTATTTTTTTTATATCCATGATTGTTCTATGATTTGAATAATACCTATCTAATTAAAATAATGATCAATACTTAGAAAATATTTTTTTTATTGTGATTAGTGATGGGAACCTTGGAACATGAATGAATCATTTAGTGGTGGTGTAATCACAATATGAAAATGGGAGTGATCAGTTTTCTGAGAGAATATATACAAGGGTGATAGGATTCAAAACAAAATTCAGTTTCCAGTTATTGGTGGCTAGAAATAAAGCTCCATCTGATGATTCTCTATTAATTGTGTGGTGAAAGAAGATCTGGGAAAGTTATGGGGTGAGAATAGTTGTTTTAGTGAAAAAAATATGGAATTTAATCTAGTTTAAAAAACCTGACTACATAATGTTTTGTTTGGTATATCACACATCATGTACTTTAGAGCTAATGTGGAAAGGGTTTTGAGCTAAGATAAATTTCACATGCTAGATAATTAACTCACATATTGTGTGATCCAAATCTAGTTTCTCATTTTATAATGGGACTACACACCTAGGTGGTTGTTTGGACTCACATTCCATGTGATATATGACCACACACCGTATATCTTGAACTCAAATGACACCAGTGGATGTAGTACATGATGAGTACCGCATTGTCCCCCTCACACCATGTATGATAAACGAAAAACCATGTGTGAGGACACATGTAGGTTATTTGGGGTGTTTTTTTACAACCAAACAACTATCTAGGGATATACACTATGTACCTTAAGATATACACCATGTATAACATCCATATTCACCTCATAGTTATGTCTACTCATTCATACTCATTTTTGCAGACAATAGTAATCCACCTTTACTGATTTTCTATATGTAACATGATAGTTTATTTTTCTTAAATATTTTATATATATCACATTATGTTGGGAGAAGTTTTTCACTTTTAAACTAGTTATTTTGTGATTGGATTCATGAATGGTCCTCAAGGAAATATTGTGGTAGGTGTTCCTCTGATCGGTGGAATCATGTCATGTAATGGGTCCCCCACTAACTTTTTATATAATGGGTTAGTACTCTCCCCATACACACACACATGGGTTTTGGGTCCTCTAATGGTAGAGTCAATACTCCCCCATGATGGAGCACAGGTGGGTTGAGGGTCCTCTATCAATATCTATACTCCCTCAATAATTATGTAGGCCATGGAAAAGTGTGGATCTTGTACCACAAATCTAAAGAGGTTTTGAGTATTATTGTATTGGTTGTCTCAATATTATAGAGTGTGAGTTTATTCTACCAATAGTTGGATTTTAAGATAGAGAATACTTCCATTATCATGATTTATTCATTGAGAGTATCTAGGTTTCTCTTATCATTTACCCCTAATTCATGTTTATGATCTGATTGATATTCGATGCTTCATTATGGTTTTTGGAGATACATAATATATATTAATATACTCAACCCTACATGGGAATCATGACCAAAATTTTCATGTCTTGTGAAGATGAAAACAAATATTATGGGTATCTTAGTGGATTAGGTGTCTACATAGATTAGAAATACTTTGTAGTGGTGTTTACTTACCAGTGGATATAGTTTGCGATAGTATGTTGGGGCCTTCCTTCTAACAATTTTAGGTTGGGTTTCCATTTCTGTTGGACATTTATTTTTTATTTTTTATTTGGAATTATGTTTTACTACTCACCTATGGATACTAGAGGTTGTGGCCTGAATTTATTACATTTATAAAATTATTTTATTTATTTATTTCCTTATTATTGTATGTATGGAGGTGAATTTTGAGAATAGGTACTTAAGGGTAGGGCCTCTCATTTTAGAGTTATACCTACTCAGTGATAGTCTCTAGCCTATGTCTTATGGGAGGTGGGATTGGTCTGACGCACTTAATCCATCACCATCCAAGATTGGTGTGGTAGGTTAGGTCATGTTAGAGTGGTATTAAAGTGATATTTTCCTAGATAAGGAGCTGTGAGGTAAGAGTTATGTGATGATTAATTTGGGATTTAGGGAAACTATTTTAAGTTTTCTCTAGTTCATATATCAATATATGGGCCCCAGTGCTAGTGTTTTAGTAGACATATAAAAAAACTATGACATTGATATACTTCTTTTCAACTTGGTACACTAGGAATACAATTACTTGAAAATAACAATACATGCATCATATAAGACTGAATTATATATTTTTCATGTCCTTATTGAGTAAACTCCACAAATATTCTCTTTTGAGAATGGGTTGTCTTGTAAAATTGATAGATTTTTCTATTTATAAAATAATAAAAGAACCTAAATCAGGTTCAAGTTGAAGACCAATTGAGTGATGAGTCCTCAGTTCAAGGATTGGTTATTGATATTTTTCCTCTAGGAGGGTAGAGTGCTACAACCACCCATTAAATAAAACTATAAATAAATAAAATAACAATAATAACTAAATAATTAATATAAAAAATGCCCACATGCCTAGGGAATGGTGGTAGTAGTGGAGGGAAGGTGGTTTCTACAATGGGGGGAATACACTGGCATTGGTTGTGGTAGGCAGATGGTAGTGGATAGGTTTGAGATGAAAGGACTCTGGATTTCATGATGTAAAAATTACGATTTGGATGGAAAGTAGGGGAGGATTGGAGGAGATTGTTGGGGTAGTGAGGTGGGGCGGTAGGGGGATGCCAGTTTAGTGAAGCATGAGATTGCGATGGGGTGAGGGAACTTAGAGACAAGAGAATCATGGTACTGCAATGGGTCATGCATGGAGTATAGGTGAGTGGGAAAAGTTATGAAGAAAAGTGGAACAAAGGTTAGGGTTGATATCGAAAGAGGAAATGTAAAATTGAGGGAGGGTTGTGGAGTTCCCTTTGCTCATCGTGTTTTCTAATCCCAGGGGATTGATGGACTTACCTATGGGGAAACCCTATTTACCATCTTTATTTATGGGTTGAAAGGACTATTATTATTTTAATTTCTTCCTGTTTTATTTTTTCATGGATTCTTATTAGGCATTTATATACTCACCCCTACATGGTTTTTTTTTCTTCATTTGTTTTATCTTATCCATATGACAGATAGATCAGAAGTGACCTTAATGGACCCGGTTTCTTGGTGCTAACCATGTTTAGTGGTCGACCCAATATATTTTTGAGTAGGACTCTCTTCATGTTTCCATTTTTCTAGTTGTTTTTAGGTCAGGACCTCATTTCTATTTGGAAAAGTATTTTGAACATTTATATTATTGACATTATGTTATTTTACTTTAATTTTTTTCCAGAGGTTGTTTTATACATAATTTACACTCTAGAAGTTTCTTCCATTTATTATGTCCCTATATTATTTCATGCAGTTGGTTGTGTGAATTTATATAGATACTTAGTATAAGTCCTCTCATTTCAATGAGATGTCTACTCACTACTAGTATTCATCCCCTAGCCTATCAAATGTATGATTGGGGTCACTTGACTTACCGCTAGCCAAGCGGTCCCTGGTGGGTTAGTTCATGACATCTACTCCTAAGAAAATCTCCCATGTGTGGAATATTCTATAGAACACAATATAATATCTTCCAAACTATATAATCTACATGTTTTTCATCACTATAAAAATCCACATTGTACACATAGTCTATGTGTCAACTGATTCCCTTTGATAATTTAATTCTAAACAGTTTAACAAAATAATTCATTCAAACTTTATTACCAAACAATAATTTAAAAACAAAATTTTACATGTCAATACCATAGAGTCTTTCAAAATCCATTTTTATGAAAAAAATTGATTTTTAATACAAACCATGTAACATGATACATGATTTTAATTACTTTATCACACTTTTCCATATTTATGTTGGTGAAATAAATGGTTTTAAATATAAAATAGAACTTATAATTTAGTATTTTTTAATCTGAAATAAATATGGTTGAATTTTTTGTTCATCGAATAGTTTAATAGAAATGTCTCTCATTGGGTGATTAATTGATTAATGTTGTTTGTGTAATTTTTTTATATCATTTATGAAAAATTTCAATAAAAAAATACATGATGATGAATTCAGAATTTTTTTTTTAGGAAGATGTAATGAATATATTACAAAGAGGGTGGTGAAACCTTACTAAGGATCGATCAACCATTTGACTGTTTCAATCGACCATAAGAAAAAATCTCACAATTTCAAAATATCATCGATTTACTGTACCCTAATGTCCACCCAAACTATGGCCTCATTCATGTTCACCATCTATTGTCGATGTTGTGTACTACCAAGACACACCCAAACAAAATCTGTGCCAATTCATAGAGAATGAATCTAGTTGGAAGAGTCTCACCTACCAGCATTGAATTTTAGTCAAAACACTACTACAGGAAGGAAAAACATTTCTAAGCATATATATCCCTCATTGAAGATGAATAACATTTGAAATAGCAATAACTTACATGGTTGGAATTGACCATTGTGCCTCTTTTATTTCCTCTGAGTCACCTCTATGATGTATGAGAACCCATAGCGAGAAAATATTGAGGGAAGGTTTTGTGCAATTGGAACATGAGTTTGATATTGGGTGATCGATGTGGGCACCATGAAAATATACCCCACTCACAACTTTGACACCTCTAACACGTGTCTCAAAAAGTGTACCTCTACATGAATGTTTTCGGAATAGATAATTATTTCTATACTGAAATATAGAGATCAATAACAGTAGGAAATGTTTTTTATAATAAATATTTTAAGTACACTATTCATAAGGGGTGGAGGCCATCCAATTTTTCACATGGAATCAATCTATTAAAAGAAGATGTGGGTTTCTAATTTCATGACTGAATCATGTGTATAGGGTTGGTTAAAAAATAACACATTAATTTTATAGATCAATTATGAATTTTTTATTTTCTATTTAAAATTAAAAATGGGGTATTTTTTAGAAAAAGGAACATAAGCAAGAAGATAGTAGCATGGGAGGATGTACATGGAATCAGGTTGGATCACTTGTTAATATTTAGAAGAGGTTTAAAAGATCTCACTGATATATTTTTTATTATTTTTTTTTCTATATTTCCTATGTATTTCAATGATTGTTTTAAATACACTAAAACTTCATGTAATGATTGTTGGATAATTTGAGATAGTGGAATGTGATTGAGCTGGTAAGTACTTTTACTTCATTCAAGTGTACAGTGTGGACGGAAATTACCCATGTTCATCTTTCAAGTAGTAGAAATCTATTAATTGCTAGAAATTAGTGATAACTATTTCAGTTTTTTTTGGTTTCAAAATACTTACTATCAATATTTATATCTAAGAAGAGGATGGTTCATAAAAGGGTTTCACATTATGAATAACTAAGAAGTTATTTCGGATTTGGATGTGTTTTATTCACTTGGTGGATTAGTGGATTATTTAGTTGAGAAACTAGAGGACCCATTAATCCATAGGTTATTCATTTAATAGAGATAACTAAAAACTTTTCACCATATCTAATAACACTTATGCATGAATAAAGATAAAAAATAAATGAAAAAAATAGCATCAAAAAAAGAATCAACCAATAGAATTCCCCTATTTCGTCCTAGGACTACTCTCTGCCTACTTTTGATCTTTTCACTCATTCTTATGTTTTTGATTATTTCCTTGTTCTCTATTGTTCTCACTCCACCAATTTCATCTCCACCATTTACTTTCATCATTTCACTTTTACCTTTTCCCTATTACCTTTTTTCCTTGTTTGTGTTGTTACTTGGTCAAACACAACAAGACTTTTTCAAAAGTCATTACCTATAGATCAACCCCTATTCACTACTTTACTACTTTTAAATGGGGTTTATATATTTTAATTTACCTAGAGTATAGTAATGACCAAGGTCCCAAAAAAAATTGGTGTCGTTGCTGGGGAAGGGAATGTGTGAACAAGAAACCAAAACCCAAAAAAATCAAATCAATATATATATATATATATATATATATATATATAAAGTAAGAAAAATATATTGAAAAGGTTTTTAATGAAAACTAGTTCATCAACAAAAAAACTAGAGGGCTTATTACCTGAAATCAGTAAACATATGTGTGATTTAAAAAGAAATAATTATATTTTAATTGAAAAATCTTGGGGAAGATCTAAATAATCAATAAAATAAAAACATCTACCAATATGGAAATTTTAACCTGTCGAAACCTGGTAATGAGTTGATAGATAGAGTTGGGATTAGTGTGTTTCAGGTGCCTATTGTGTAAAACAACCAATTATGAATTAGAAAGGACCTTAGGTCTCAATACTATGAGATTAATAAATATGACTTGTACATGATTCCATCATACCATGGATTATCTAATTATGAATCTATGTCTTTATTATGGACTTATATGGTGCAATACAATAATTTTTACTTAGGGGGTTGAATGAGTAGGAGTTAAAGATTAGAGACATCCCATTTTTTCTTAATGGAAATGTAAAATTTTGGTTTCAATAGATTTATAAAGAAATATTTTATTAATCAAACCAATTTTAAAAAAAATCATGAATAAAATTTACCCATAGAGGATGAATTCTATGATTAAGAAAAAAACTCAGATTTTTACAAGATCAGGGTGAGAAAATCCCTGAATATTGGGATAGATTAAAGGGGATACTTAGGTAGTGTCCCAACCACCAGTGTATATATAGTTACCCAGGATTGACATAAATGGATATTACATCATTTTTAGGAATATTCATTATATTACACAAACACATGCATAAGGACTGTAATAGTCAAGTGCCATTGGAAACATAAAAACCTAATATTTTATCTTGGTGAATGATCTTCAACATCTAGCTTAAAGTTTTTCTCCATTAGTAATCCTACATAAAACCTTTCATTATATCATGGGAAAAATGAAACATAAGAATGGGTTAGCTTAGATTCTTATTAAGCGTAAACATAAGAGATATCAATCTATGATCATGTGAAATCATAAGATAAGAATAAGGATATATGATTATAAACATAACATATGAGTTTTATACCCTACCTATTATAGATTATAAACATGATTCATAGAATACAGAATTTCATTTTATAATACATGAATCATATGGGATAAAATAACATGATCTGTTTAGTAAAACCTTCAAATTAGTCTTAAAATTTTAGGAATACACAAAAGAAAAGTAAATCTTATGTTAAAGATACCTAACAAGATATTAAAAAAATGTTAGGATTGGGTTAGTTTCCAAAGTAACTTCTTTAGGATTGGTATTTCCTCCTATGTACCCTTTTTTTTAAATCTTGGTATGACCACCCATTAACCCTCTTGTTTTAGGATTGGTCTGACAGCCAGTATACCCTCTTGTTTCAGGCTTAGGCTGACCACCATTGTACCCTCCTTATTTCAGTCTTGGGCTAAATACACGTGTAATCTCCTTTTTAGCATTAGGATAAAAACCCATATACCCTCATATTTAGGCTTATCCAGAAAATCTATGTACCCTCATCTCTGGGATTGGGATAATCACATGTATACCCTCTGAGATCATAAAAATTTATCTTTACCCAATTCATTAAAGGGAGATATAGGTCCCACACATATCATAATGAAAACCATATTTATTTATTCCACAATATTATAATAATTCATCATATAATAACCCATGAAATAAAATGGGAATCATAAACATTTCATCATATTTTTACCAGTAGAAAATATACATGTTTCATAATCATTCCATTATAAAATAACTCATGGAAAGAAGTGGGTTTAACAAACATTTTATCATGGTATAACCCATTGAAGAGAAATGGGTTTCATAAAAAACTTTTCATCTAAAATATAAACCATTCAAATAAAGAATAATAATGGTGTCCTTGTATCATATCCTCAGTAAAACATAAACTATATCAAAGGATTTCATCTTAGATGGAGATGGATCTAGAAAGATCACTTGGAATATTTTTTAAAGGATAATAACCTTACTATGAAAATAAATTTTTTTAAACATAAAACAATTTCAAAATCCTCTTCATTGAAAACCACATTGAAAACAAATAAAGTAATACTTAAAAACAATTGAAAACATTTCTTCTTTGAAAAAATTATTTTTAAAAATTACAAACATTTTAAAACCTTTTTATTTGAAAATAACCTTTAAAAATTATAAAAGAAACTTTTAAACTCATTTAAAACACTTTTTAATGATAAAACATTTATGATATCCTTTTCATTGAAAATAAATTTAAAATAAAAATCATTCCAAAATATTTCAGAAAATATTTTCCTTTTTAAAATATTCTTTAAAATGTATAGTGGAATCTTTAATGAATGGTGTGGTCATGACAACGAAGAATTATGTACATGATGTATAAATAAAAACAAATATTCTTTCATATTGTCAGTATAAGTCAAAAGAAACTTGATTGGAAAAACAAAATAATATTACTTTAAAAACAATTTTGTAAAAAGGTAAAACGTTTCTAATAATGTCTTTTAAAATAATTGAGGAACATTTTTGAAAATATTTTTAGAAATCATGGGTTTTGAAGAAAGAAATATTTTCAAATGAAGAGAATAATTAAAGATGGATTTTATTAAAAACATTTTCTTAATTATATTAAGTAACGAAGACTGGAAAATTATACCATTAAATGAATAAATCATTAATAACAATAGGAAAATAAATTTCATGATAATAATTGAGACATGGATCATAATATTTTATCAATGGAACCATAATCATAAGTTATCCTAATAAACTATGATATTGTACTAATAAAATACTAACACTTTGGTAAAATTGAATCATAGTCCCTATCAAAGAATAAAATTAAATAAAGAATAAAATATACTGAGAATAAGAAGATTCATTATATAACATACTAAAGGGTTATTATATACACCTCATAAAAGAAGATATTTTCATAACCTAACATGTGTCTCAAAGAAGGAAAATTGAGACAAAATTCCATTACCGCTTTGGTAACATTGAATCCATAACCCCATAGAAGAGATATACCCTAATGGATATGTAAATAAAAACAATTTTAATTATAGGAATAAAAAGTAACACTCAACATCAATATATACACCACATATAAGGAATAGGATGTGAATATATCATGTGTCTCACAAAAATAAAAAGAGAGACGGAAATCCCTTACCTTTCATCTTGAATTCCTTTATAAATGTAAAATCCTCTTATATAATAAATAAATTTTTATTATAAATTTATAAAATAACTATATTCATATATATCCTACCATATATAATTTTCTTATGACATTAACTTAACTTTTTATTGTCAATCACATGTTAAAGTTACGTTTTGGGTAACAACCACTTTATTTTGCATATAATTTTTGACTTATAATTTCTAGTCTGTTTACTTTGATCATGATTTAATAATTTACAGAATGTTAATAATGATATAAATATCATAAATATTCATTATATATTTATTTATATTTACCCATAAAAATTTAGGGATAGGAATTTAAATACAACATTCATGGAGATGCTGGGCCTTACGTACAGATGAACATTGTTTCTATATTCCTATCATATTGAAAGAAATAAAGTAAATGATATATATATTCATATATATTAATATTCCAGTATCACCCTTACATAATATATGTCACATATTTTTATGGAACTCATCCTTAACAAATTCAATGTAAATCTTAAATGATTCACATCGCTTGGCAAGGTGGTAGTCCACCGTACAAACAAATGACGTTATCATATTCACAAAAAATGGAAATCATGAAGTAATGTGTGATATAATAATTAAAGAATCATAATAATATCATAAATATAATATAAAAATGTATGTCAAACATTATTTTCAACCTTTAAATATGGTAATGGAAAACTAAACGGCATCGGTTCGTGAGGCGGTACTCCACTGTGCACACGAACGATGATTTTGTAACCTGTTTGATGGAAGAGTGTGTATTTGTAGGTCATAACCTTGACATAAAAAATATCAGTATATTTTATATACTGATTTTATTATATAACAATTCTATAAAAATAATTAAAGGATATGGAGAAGGAAATAAAATAAAAACACTTTTAGAATAACATTACCTCTTCTTCATGTATCCTTTTTTGGTTTTCACTAAATCCATAAAAAGATTCTTTTATTATAAAAATAAGTCTTCTAGGATAAGGGAACGTAATATTTTAAGTTATTTGGTGAGATATTGGTCAAGAAAAATTTCTTTGTAGGGGTGAATAAGTGGGGGGAGTGGGTGCCTTTTAAAGTTGAGGAGGAGTGACATTCTGTGAATGCTCAAAATTATTCACTATAGGGAGGTCAAGCTTACATCAAGTTGATCCAAAAATTATAACTAAATGTTTTTAGGGATTATATAGTCTAGAAAAAAAATCCACCACCCATTTATATATATTTTTTATACATTTAGTTCCTTAACTCTTAAGTTTCCACACTTTATCTTTTTTGTTTTTCATTTTGTTAAGTAGTTTTCTAAATGAAGTAATTTATTATTTAGGAATAATTTAGTGTGATCTTTAATATATAATTTAGACTTACTGATTATAAATATTATATATAATTTTTAAATTATAAACCCTATGTGTTTTTATTTTAACTTTAACAAAAGTTTATATAACATGCAAAAACACCAGTTTAACTGTAACCGTGATAAACATTTTTTTCTATTTAATAGTAAATGTAATCATTATAATAAAAAAATTAGTCCCTGAATAGACCATATTTTATATTAATTAATATATAAAAATTATTTTATAGAATATTGGGGTTTTTATTAATTTTAAATCATTTAATAAAATAGTATTTATTATAAAATGACATTAATGTAAATTTTGACATTGTTTATTTAATCTAAATTAAAAAAAAGAAAATACTATAAAAAAATCCATTATTTTCACAAATATTTAACATGATATATTTATCTAAAAAATAATTTAATAAAACAATTCATTCAATTTACACCACTTTTAATGTTTTTTGTATCATTTGATTTATTTAATTATTAATTAAATATTTCATGTACTGGCATTTCTTAAGTATTTAATGTAATTATATTATATCAAAAGAAATAAAATAAATTATCATGATTAAAAAACCGATTTACCTTCCACAATAATATTTATAACCGAAATTATCTAGTTTTTATTTATTTTAAAACATTATGTAAATTAAATGGAACAAAGGTTCATTTTTTTATTTTTCTTTACTTAAAATAATATTTTTTCACTTTCATCTAAAAGTGTCCAAAAAACTCATGAAATATGATCCTAAGGTCACAATTGTAGAGATATATCCATAAAATGTGGTTTTTACATGTTTTGGGTCATTTTTACACCTTATATTCTATGTTAAACAACTAAGTAAACTTGTTTTTACCATAATATTTATAATTAATTTTAACTATTTTCACTAATCACTTTGGTAAAAATTTATTTTTGACTTATTATAAATTATAAAATATGTTTGTTAAAAATATCAAATCCATTTTTATAAATTCAATTCACATAAGTGGAAAAAGGATAATTAAATTTAATCCTATATGCATGATGATAAAGCAAGTTTTTATTGAAAAAATTTTCAAAGGTTTACAAAGTTTTAATTTATACATTCAATATGAAAATTATTCCAATTGCCCAAATTGGATAAATATATGTATAATTGAAATAATTATACTTTGAAACTAATTTGAAATATAATTTATCATTTTCATTAAATTAAATGAAAATTTAGTTTTTTAATTAAAACTCGGTATTATCTATAATTCGTCAAAAATTGAAACATCTCAGAAAAATACCAAAAATTTACCCTAAGATAATTTTGATATTCCCCTAACAAAAAATTTTATTTATTTTTTTCCATTAAATTTTCTAAAACTAGTAAAATTTAATTTTAAATTCTCTGTTCCAAACACGATTAGCCCATCTTTTTGAAAAGATATTGTTTTTAGAAAACATTTATTTTTATTTAAAATGATTCTTAATTCATTTATAATCAATAGATAACTAATAAAAATAGGAAAAATATATTTTTTTATTTATTAGTTAACTCTTTTCATTCATTCTATTCTAATGACATTGCTATAACTATAATATTAAATAATAATAGTAGTATTATATTATAGTTTTATAAAACATGGTATTTTGTGTAATGAAAGACAAACATAGTGTTGTGTATACCGAAAGATAAATTCAGTATTGCATGTTATGAAATATTATCATGGATTTTCAAATAAATAAATCTTATCATGAAACACATGCCATCAAATAATTTTAATTTATTTGAGAAAAAATCATAAAAACTCTAGGTGTTATATTTTACCGCCCTTAAAATGAATTTCTCCCTCAAAATTTTTCAGGGTCATCAAATTTTTAATACTTGAAAGTTAATTTCATATAAACCCAGATCATAAAAATAAACACTAAAACATCCTTTCAAAATGTAAAGTTGGAAAACTAATGGTTACCTAAAATAACTCATAACTATATTTCCTCATAGGAGAACATAGGTGGGAAGTGAGGATTTAGACATGGAGGAAAAGCATAAATAATTATAGAGAGTGATAGAGGTCACTAATTCATAAGAAAATGGGTGATCCAGTTAAAGTTAAAACCCCCATGAAAATAAATCTATTATGATCTAGGGACCATTTTATTCATCATAAAATAAGGAACTAGGATTACATTTTTTCCCAAAATAATTTTCTTAAAGTTGATGAATTTTTAAAAGGAGGAATACTTTTTTATTTCATTCCATTTCATATACACTATATCATCCATTGGTTGTGGCTTGATAAATTTTCACTTCATTAATTACTCCAAGAAATAAAGGTTAATTTTTTATGTTTGGTGCACTAATGGATCATAAGGTTCATAAATAGAATTATAAGTAATTCTAACTATCTTTATATATTATAACAACAAAATTGTTTTCACACGTCGTCTGATATGAATAGATCTTCATATTGTGAAACATTAATCTCTAAAACCTACTTTAAATTTTTATATAAACCATTTCATAAATCATTAACCCTTTTGACCCTTTTCAATAATGAAAATCCAAAACATTAGAATAAAAGTCAATAAATACCTCAAATTTATCTTAACATTCATCCCCTATGTATCATAAAGTTCATATTGATTGTCACATACCGAAAAAGTTAATATCATTATCATGTATTATCTTGAAACATGGAAATTACCATAAATCCTTATTTAGAAAATTCATTCTTCCAAATTCTGTATGTAGTTTATTGGATATATTCCTTAAATCTAAAAATGATGTAAAATTTATCAATTATAACACAAACTTCTTTGTTAAATAATACATTATATGTTCTAAGGTTGTAAATACTATCAAATTTACTTTATTGTTATCATATATCAGTTTATAT
The DNA here is from genome assembly GCA_963277665.1 of Viscum album. Lineage (NCBI taxonomy): Eukaryota > Viridiplantae > Streptophyta > Magnoliopsida > Santalales > Viscaceae > Viscum > Viscum album. The sequence goes on from OY728166.1 coordinate 492,662,586, forward strand.
AAAATAAATATCATTTTCTAAACATCAAGAACATATTAAGGTTTACCTTCCCTTAATCATGTTTTTACCATAAAATATAACCTTGTCATTAAATCACTTTTCTAGGTTATTAGTGTTGTTCAACATATTCTTTCAAATCCTTAATTAAAATGATATAATGAACAATCCTTATATATTTTAAAATTCATAATCCTTGAATACAAATACCTAAATACTTCAATCCTTCCACTTCAACGATTGGTATGGAATAGGTCCTTCCATGGTCTACAAGTAAATTCTTTGGTCATGAAATTGAATTGGGTAATTACTATGTTATTAATATATTAGACATTGAACTCTAAAACATTTTTTCACATTATATCCCTTTTCCCACCGAGATAACTTATTCTCCTCCATTTGAGATATTCATTATGGTTTTTATTCCCTAATTCTTAACATGTTGGAAGCTGAGTCTTATTTCCTCTATGTTCATTACTATATGAACCTTCATAAAATTCTATATTCCCATTATTTGATGTGTCAGTAATCTCCCCCAAGTTCATGTTGTTAATCATATATTTAGATCACAATATATTTCTCTCCAGTCATCATCAAATTTGGTTTCTCATAATCATATAATATTCTATATCACTCAATATTAACATGATTCCTTCTAGTTTAATCTATTAATTAAAACCAAAATCGTAGTGTGAGCATCAATAATCATAGTGTTGAACCACATAATTCTGAAAAATCACTTATATAAATTATAAATCATGACACCTTATTTAATCTATGATATATTAGAAAATTCATAGTCATATTCTTTTTAAATATTTTATGATGGTTCGTAAAGAGATTGGGAATTTATAAAATATATCCCTTGGGAACATCAAACTAGTCGAGCTGTAAGGCTCATTGTCATGCACTAATCCTCAATCTATTTTAACTCATTATGGTTTTATTGGGGTTGTTACCCCTAGTTTCATAAATTCTAGAGCCATATCCACTTGTAATATCAAGCCATGGATTCATTTTTAAGAAACCACTTGCTATATCCATTACCAAAATTCTAGGAAATTTTCCTAAACATTGACTCATCATTAAACTTATCCTATGATTGATCCCCTAACATATCCTTAGAACAATCCCTAGGGATTTTACTAATGTTTTTTTATCCTAGTATTCTAATTTTAACTGAAAAAATAAATTGATAACAACTATAGTGAAATAGGGTTAACATACATGGATATTACATTATTTTTTATGAATTTTCATTACTCCATCCTCCAATGGCCCTAAGGCCTTCAATTTTTATTGATTTTTGATAATACACCTTTCAAGGGGTGAGTTGGAACCCTTACAAGGCCCATAGGCATCATCATTACATGGCCCGTAGTCCTTAGAGGAATTCATTGCCCGTAGGCTTCAAACATTACATACAATCCAGAATAACTACTTGGAACTGCTCCTCCCCAGCATCTTCATCATGAAATAATCTCTCCACCTTTGCATGGCTGTTCAGCTAGGCTTTCCCGTGCATGCATAGGCTTGTCCCGATGGCAGGACCCATACCCTCTCATTCTTGCAATCCGTTTAGATTCTATTATGGTGAAATCTCATTGCTCTTCCTCCTTCTGAGCTTGTTTCTTGTAGGTTTTCTGGTTTTCATATGCACTTTAAGGTGGACCAAAGTCCTTGAGGTGGCCTAATGGCCTTACTGACCTGAAGTCCTGGGTGACCCGAAGGCCTTAAAGGACTCGGGGACCAAATTGGTGGCCTGAAGGTCCAAATGGGGGCATATTTCCAGCTACTACAGTGCTAAATAATGTCTGCTACATTTCCCGTTACAGTACCTGCTACAGTTCTTCATGGTTCCTGCTACAGTACTACTACAGTAACCCGGAAATTATCCCCCACCTGGATTTGATCCCAAGTCTCTTGGATACACTTAAGGAGTCCTCACCAACTGGGCTGAGGCTCATGTGCTTTTCATTACATTACACAAACACATGCCTAAGGACCATAATAGTTTGGTTCCATTTGAAACATGAAAACCAAATCATATATATTTGTGAAATATCGTAAATATATCCCTTAAAAATCCTTCCCATTAGTAATCCTAATTAAAACCTTTTATCATAACCAGAGCGAAGGAAGAATAAGAAAGGGTGAGCTCAGATGCTCATTAAGGGTAAACATAATAGATATCAATCTATGATAATATGAAATAATTATGAGAACATAATAGAATGTGATCATGAGCATAAAATAAAAGGATTATACACAGCCGATTATAGATTAAAAAAATGAGTCATATTGTAGATATTGGTAGTTTATAAGACTTGAATCATAATAGAAACAAAGAACATGATTCATGAGAGCATAACCTAGCAATAAGACATATAATTTTTAGCATACACAAAATAATAGAAAATATTATGTCAAATATACATACTAAGACATTCATAACATGTAAAGACCCGAAAATTTCAAGGAAATTTTTTTTCTTAATTTTCTTTGGAATTTTACAAGAGCGCAGCTTCAGACGGCACCTGATTCCGAGGCCCGGTGTGCCCGGAATCAATTTCTGAAGTTTGGCTCGGGTACGTTCAGTGAACGGACGAGCGGGTTTTTCTATCTTTTGAACCGGTGCCCGGAATCAAATTCTGAGGGCACCGATGAAATCGCAGCGCCGGTATTTTCTTAGAAACGCCTCTTCCGGAGTTGCGTTTGCTCAGACGTGGTTTTTAAATTTTGCGGCTTTAAGTCAGAAATAAAATAAAGTTTGTGCGACAACTTTATTCTATTTCACTTAAGCTGCTTGGAAGCCACTTGAAGCCACTTAAAGACGGCTTGAACTGAGTTGAACTGGACAGGATACTATCCAGAAATATCCTACCCTCTTGGTAGGATATTTGTGAGGCAGGGCCCGCACGAGCCCCGCCGTTTCTTTCGCTAAGTAACGCACCCGCGAAAACCCGTCAAAGAAACTGAAAAGTCAACCAACGCGTTTTCTTTAATTCTTAACAGACCATTTAATTGGGCGGTTTATTTCGTGAATTAAATGGGCTGTTTCATTCGTTGAATTAATTCAACGAATTAAATGGGTCGTTACTTATGCGTTTTACGTTTGTTGGCAAAATAATAAAATAGACAAACTTGTCTATTTTGGAGGATTGCTATCGTTGTGCAATTCCTCTGAGCCTCCACCCTCTCCGCGAAGAACGCGAAGAACGCGAAGAACGCGAAGGACGCCGGCGACCGGAATTCGACGACGCACACCGAGATCTGCGACGTCGACGAGCCCTACCCGCGACGTTCTTCGGCGACGCCTCTTCTTCCGCGGCCGATCTTCGTTCGGCAACTAAGGTGAGAAACGAATTGTTTGAATTCTCCCTTTTTAATTTCAATAACAACGGATTTAATTAATTAAATCTATTTGTTCTTGATCCGGAGATTGGCGACGCGACGCCGGATACCGCGACGACGCGACGATCTCCTTCTTCCGCGACGAGCGATTCCGCGACGACCTCTCGTCCGACGACGACGACAAGGTAAGGGATGTTGGATTATTTTATCTTATTTCCCGTGTTTATTCTTTTAAAATGAAGAACATGATCTCCGACAATTTTAATTTATTTAAAATTGTTGTTGATTATTCCTCCCGTGGTTTATGACTAACGCGGAGGGTGCGGGTCTAACGAACAAGACCCGGCAACCCTCCGCCGATCTTCCTTTTTTGTGCGGATTTGGCGGGCGACGGCAAAAGCACGACGCAAGGGTCATTTGTTGATTTCGCAGTGAAGGACGCATCCCGGGAGGAACAACGGCGCAGACGGGAAAGGAATCGGGCCACCGGAGCATCTCCGGCGGCCCGCGGAAGGCGGCGGCGCCCGGCGCGCCGCCGTGGAGGAAGTCCGCCGCGGCTGAAGCCGCGGCGGCGGCGGCCGGTTCCGCGGCCGCGCGGAACCGGGAACGGACGCGGCGGCCCGGCCGCGTCCGCGTGGCAGGCGCCCCCCCCCCCCCCCCCCGCGGGGCCGCGTTTCTCTTGAGCCGCGGGTCAAGCCCGCGGCGCCCTCCTTCGGCCGCTCAGCCGAAGCCGAGCCGGCCGGTCCGGTCGGCCGGGCCGCGCCCAGGCCGACCCGGTTCGGCCGACCCCAGGGGGGGGTTCGGGCCGGGTCGCCCCGGGCCCGGAACCCCCGTTTTGGGCCCTCTTCGGTCTTTCGCCCATATCTTGGGCCTGGGACCTCCGATTGACGAACCGTCAGCGGCTACGCGATCCTTGGATCGAGACGGTCGTTTCGGTATATTATACTCAAGGTTTCGAAAGACTTTGGGTTCAGCCGGGTTGGTTCGTACACGAAACCAACCGGGCCCTCGGAGCGGAAACGCTCATAACTTGAGCTACGGACGTCCGATCGACGTACCGTCAGCTGTGGTAGTTTCCTCTAAGTGAGACGGAACTTTTGGCATACTCCGCCCGAGGATCGGATACAGGCGGAGTACGGTCGGGTTGGTTTTTCCCTAAAAACCAACCGGGCCCCTGGGATGAAAATGCCAATAACTCTCAGACCGGGCGTCCGATTGACGCGCCGTCTGTTGCGTTGAGATCCTGTTGTCGATACGGAACTTTTGGATACATCAACGTCGGACTACGTGTCAGTTGATGTATCAGCCTCTCGGCTCGTGGATCGGACCCTCCTAAACGAGCTCGCTATGTGCGGGAACCCTAGCGCTGGCTGTGACTTCGACGACAGAGCAGAGATCCTCCGTGGACTGCGACGACGGCAGAGCAGAGATCCTCCGTGGACTGCGACGACGGCAGAGCAGAGATCCTTCGTGGACTGCGGCGACGACTGTGCAGAGATCCTCAGTGGACTGCGTCGACTACTGCACTCAGCGATCCTACGTGGATCAGTGCTACAGGTTCTGTGTGAGCCTGATCCTATGTGGGTCCTTACTACCGGTTCTGTGTGAGCCACTGCCTACAGGTTCTGTGTGAGCCCGATCCTACGTGGGTCTTTTGCGGGGGTTAGTACCTATCGATCCTTCGTGGGTCCGACGACTTAGATGGATCAGTGATCATCTTTGACGTCATCTGAAAAAGTATACCTGGTTGAGCTGAATCTTATGTTACTTTCCTTTGTGGATTTACTGTTACTCTCCTTTGTGGATTGTGTTGAACTATCCTATGTGGATTTACTGTTTACTCTCCTTTGTGGATTTGAGTCTTGCTTTCCTTTGTGGATTGAGTTGTTCTTGAGCTCGTGAGCAGAGCTAGAATTGGGGACTTAGGTATATGTATGGGCATATACCTAAGTCGAGTCAGATGTTACTTCGTGATTGCATCTTTCTTTTGTGCTATATCCTTTGTGGATTTCGGGAGACCTTCAGGGGTCTCAGGGTCCTTACTGAGTAGCTTGTACTCACCCCTGCACGGGCTATGCCCGCACCTTGTTGTGTTGGTTGCAGACGACGGACAGCGCTGATCTCGGTTGGGGCGTGGAGCAGGACGGTACCTGGAGGTGGACCACTGGGCGGGACGTGCTCGGAGCGGACGTGGGACCCGAGGAGCCTGGAGGCTATCTGTACCCACCCTTCAGGTGGGATTGCCAGTGGACGACACGAGGCCGCCGTCTTTTCTTCAGTTGCTGTACTTTACTTTTCAGTTGTACTTTACAGTTGGGCTTGTATTTCCGGCCCCTTTACTTTTCTGCACTTTACTTTCCGCTTGCTGACTCTGTGTGGTTGTTACTTATAAAGGCAATTCCTTCCCTGTTTACTGGGATTTTACGCCTTGGTGCTAGTCGCCAGCCCCTGGCCTATGGAAGGCGGGCTTGGGGTAGTCACGGCACGGGCCCCGAGGTCGGGTTGTGACAAATTGGTATCAAAGGTGGTTGGTTCTACCGCAGACTTTGATCGTCTTTTCTTTCTATATGAAGCAATAGTGTTTAGTGTATTGAGTGTGGTTATCAGTTCCGGGAGCCCAGTGTTGGTGCGGCGGCCGACGTATCCATACACTAGGACCCTGACTCCTGTTTTCCGACTTAATGCATGAAAACATTGATTGCGTGTGTGTTTCAAGTTTCTTTGTGATTACTTGTGTCAGCTCACCGGGTATACTGATCTGCTTTATGAAAGTCTCAAGTTTTCCTTGTGATTACTTGTGCCATCTCACCAGGTATACTGTTCTGACTGTGGTGCTCTTGTTCTCCTTTTCAGGATGGCCCCGCGACGACAGCCAGCTAGGGTTCCGAGTGTAGGGCGCGACGGCAGCCCACCGAGCGACGAGGCCTCGGTGCAGGGCCCTTTGCCAGCAGTGGCACCGGAGGTAGCTTTACCCGCCGAGCCACCGATGCTGCCAGTACCAGACGCTGACGATGCACGTCTCCTCAGGGCACTGCATGAGTTTCAGAGCCAGCGACCGCCCAGGTTTCACGGTGAGGCGGACCCCCAGGCCGCCGAGGACTGGCTAGAGGCGGTGGTACGGATCTTTAGGCTAGTGAGGACACCAGCGGATCTCATGGTGATTCTCGCAGCGAGCCTCCTGCAGGCAGCGGCAGGACGATGGTGGAGCCTGATGCTCCAGGTTCACGATGAGGCATCCTTGCTCTGGGCGGACTTCGAGAGCCTCTTCCGCTCTGAGTTCGTCCCGGCCACCCTCCGAGCGGTGCGCATCCAGGAGCTTCTCCAGCTGCGCCAGGGCAGCATGACGGTAGCTCAGTACGCGGCGAGGTTCACTGACCTATCCCGCTACTCGACCGACATGGTACGAGACCCCTTCTTCCGGGCCCGGACCTTCGAGCAGGGCTTGCGACAGGAGATTCGGGCGTCGCTGATCTCCCTCAGCATTCCGACCCAGGCGGGAGTGCTGGAGCGAGCCCTCCTGATCGAGAGCTTCCTGGCAGAGCCTTCTTCAGCAGCGAGACCTAGCGCAGGGCGGCAGGTAGCTGAGTCTTCGGCAGCAGGTAGCCGACGGATGACTCTCGGGTCCAGGAAGACCAGACCCCCACGCAGACGGCCTCAGGACACCGGATCAGCAGTACGGGGCACACAACGGAGTGCCAGCCTTCCGAGAGGCAGGCTGTGCTACTCCTGCGGCGGGCAGGGCCACATGGCTCGTGACTGCCCGACCCGCCGATCAGAGGAGCAGCAGACGGTGGAGGGGCCACCCAGGCAGAGGCAGAGGGTCGACCGTGGCGGTCCGCAGGGAGGAGGCGGACGAGGCAGAGGAGCTGGCCGGGCAGCGGGTGGTGGGCGACGCTTCCAGGCTCTACCCCCACCACCACCAGGAGGGCCACCTCGACCACATGGAGCTGGCGGGCAGGGACAGGCCCAGCTCCAGGCAGTGGAGGCCTACGACCCCGACTTTCCAGAGATGATTCGAGGTACGATCTGTGTCTATTCCACCCTTGCTGCAGTACTTATAGACACAGGAGCGAGTCACTCTTTCATAGCCTCTGCCCTTGTTCGGAGCTCGGAGATTCCGACTGAGCCGTTGGCTCGATCCTTACGGCTAGAGACTCCTACGGGAGCAGACTCGACGATTACGCACTGGTGCCGGCAGTGTGAGCTTACTCTAGGAGGCGAGAGCTTCGGCTGGGATCTCCTTGTAGCGGCGTCGAGGCCTTACGACGTCATCTTGGGCATGGATTGGCTATCCATGGTTCATGCCCAGATCGACTGTTTTAGGCGCAAGGTGCGATGTGTTCGCACCGACGGGAGCAGGTTTACCTTCACCGGCGAGAAGGGAACCTTTGCAGCACAGGATGGACTTCCGCGGAGGAGAGTGCAGCCTATCTCTCATCAGTTGGCTAGCCTCATCCTAGGAGCAGTGGACGTGCGGAGTCCGGCTTTTCCTGCAGTGGTGGATCAGTACGTGGACGTCTTTCCTGACGACGTTCCAGGGATACCTCCTCGTAGAGAGGTAGACTTTTACATCGACTTGTACCCCGGGACAGCCCCGATATCTACTCCAGCATATCGGATGGCCCCCGCCGAGCTTCGGGAGCTGCGGGTACAGTTGGAGGACTTGCAGAGCAAGGGATTTATCCGACCCAGTGTTTCACCCTGGGCTTCCCCGATTTTGTTCGCCAAGAAGGCGGACGGGAGCTTGCGACTATGTGTCGACTATCGTCGCCTGAACCAGGTGACAGTGAGGAACAAGTATCCACTGCCACGGATTGATGACCTCTTCGATCAGCTCAAGGGAGCCCGGTGGTTCTCGAAGATAGACCTCCGGTCAGGCTATCATCAGCTCAGAGTTCGAGACGAGGACGTGCAGAAGATGGCCTTCAGGTGTCGGTATGGCCATTATGAGTTCTTGGTTATGCCGTTCGGCGTAACCAATGCTCCAGCAGTGTTCATGAGCCTCATGAACAGGATCTTCCAGCCATACCTCGACCGATTTGTCGTGGTCTTCATTGACGACATTTTGGTATACTTGACTACTGAGGAGGATCATGCCTACCACCTGCGAGTTGTGCTAGACACACTCCGAGAGCACCAGCTTTATGGCAAGCTCTCAAAATGCCAGTTCTGGTTACGTGAGGTCCATTTCTTGGGGCACGTCATCTCTGAGGCGGGAGTTGCAGTGTATCCCGCGAAGATCGAGGCAGTACTAGCTTGGGAGCCACCCAGGAGCGTGACAGAGGTGCGGAGCTTCTTGGGCCTAGCGGGATACTATCGGAGATTTGTGCCGGACTTCTCCAGAGTTTCGGCACCACTCTCAGCGTTGACGAAGAAGGGGAAACCCTTCGTGTGGTCAGACAGATGTCAGCAGAGCTTCCAGGAGCTGAGACAGAGATTGACCAGCGCACCTATCTTGAGGTTGCCTGAGGAGGGAGTAGGGTACGTAGTCTACTGCGATGCATCAGGGACCGGACTCGGATGTGTTCTGATGCAGGAGCGGGCAGTGATCGCCTATGGATCACGACAGTTGAGGCCGCATGAGCAGAACTACGCTACCCATGACCTGGAGTTAGCAGCAGTGGTCTTCGCTCTGAAGACATGGCGACACTATCTGATGGGCGAGCGCTTTACAGTCTTTTCTGATCATCAGAGTCTCAGGTATATCTTCTCGCAGAAGGACCTGAACCTGAGACAGCGACGATGGCTTGAGTTCCTCCAGGACTATGACTTTGAGATAGTCTATACTCCTGGGAAGGGGAACGTGGTAGCCGATGCCCTCAGCAGGAGGAAGGGCATTCAGCTACTTGAGGAGGCGACAGAGCAGCTAGCCTCCTTACAGATATCCTTCGTGGATAGAGACGGAGCAGCCTTTCTTCAGTCTCTCACAGTCTCTCCTCCACTTCTACAGCGGGTTAGAGAGGCTCAGTGTGGGGACGCTGACTGTGAGACCCGGCGTGCACTGATATCCTCAGGTCAGGCGCCTGATGGTTTCTCCCTTGGAGCAGAGCACGACATCCTTTTCAGAGGACGTACCTTCGTACCAGTCTCTTTACGAGAGGAGGTGCTGAGAGAGTTTCACACTTCTCCCTTGGCGGTACATCCCGGAGTGGCGAAGATGTACCAGGATCTCAGACGACAGCACTGGTGGCCGGGCATAAAGAAAGTTGTGGCAGAGTTCGTTTCACGATGCCTCACCTGCCAGCAGGTGAAGGCAGAGCATCAGGTACCAGCAGGCTTGGTACAGCCCTTGGAGGTCCCGGAGTGGAAGTGGGACGGCATATCTATGGACTTCGTGACTGGACTTCCACGCACTTCCAGAGGTCACGACTCCATTTGGGTGATTGTCGACCGACTCACCAAGTCGGCACACTTCTTACCCATCAGAGAGCAGGGCTCAGTGGAGAGCTTGGGACGTCTTTACGTCCAGGAGATCGTACGGCTTCACGGTGTGCCATCGTCTATCGTCTCCGATCGAGATGCTCGTTTCACTTCACGGCTTTGGAAGGGGTTGCAGGAGGCGTTCGGGACGCGACTCCATCTGAGCACAGCCTTCCACCCTCAGACGGATGGTCAGACGGAGAGGACCATACAGACACTCGAGGACATGCTCCGTGCATGTGTTCTCGACTTTGGTCGCAGTTGGGAGGACCACCTACCCTTGGTGGAGTTCGCGTACAACAACAGCTACCACTCCACCATCGGGATGGCACCATACGAGGCGTTGTACGGCAGACCCTGCAGATCACCGTTGTGCTGGACAGACCCTGGGGAGTCAGCACTCGTGGGACCAGAGATGGTCCGAGCCACGACAGAGAAGGTCCAGATCATCCAGGAGAGTATGAGGACAGCTCAGAGCCGGCAGAAGTCATATGCTGACAAGAGGCGGAGGCCACTGGAGTTCGAGGATGGCGACCACGTCTTTTTGCGTGTCTCACCTCGACGTGGTTTACGGAGATTTGGCCGAGGCGGCAAGTTGTCTCCACGCTTCATCGGGCCTTTCCAGGTCCTCAGCAGGATAGGAGAGGTGGCTTATCGCCTGGCTCTACCACCTCAGTTGCACCGGGTGCACGACGTCTTCCACATGTCTCAGCTGAGGAGATACGTGCACGACCCGACGCACATCATCGACTTTGGGGAGCTGGACGTGGACGATGGGGCGACTTTTGCGGAGGTCCCAGTGGAGATCGAGGATCGACAGGAGCGGGTCCTACGTGGGCGGTCGATTCCTCTTGTGCGCGTCAGATGGCAGCACGGGAACCTCCAGGAGAGCACTTGGGAGCGGGAGGCTCAGATGCGTGCTCAGTACCCCCATTTGTTCCCCTAGTTTTTGATGTATCTTTACGGGGACGTAAAGCCCTGAGGTGGGAGTAATGTAAAGACCCGCAAATTTCAAGGAAATTTTTTTTCTTAATTTTCTTTGGAATTTTACAAGAGCGCAGCTTCAGACGGCACCTGATTCCGAGGCCCGGTGTGCCCGGAATCAATTTCCGAAGTTTGGCTCGGGTACGTTCAGTGAACGGACGAGCGGGTTTTTCTATCTTTTGAACCGGTGCCCGGAATCAAATTCTGAGGGCACCGATGAAATCGCAGCGCCGGTATTTGCTTAGAAACGCCTCTTTCGGAGTTTCGTTTGCTCAGACGTGGTTTTTAAATTTTGCGGCTTTAAGTCAGAAATAAAATAAAGTTTGTGCGACAACTTTATTCTATTTCACTTAAGCTGCTTGGAAGCCACTTGAAGCCACTTAAAGACGGCTTGAACTGAGTTGAACTGGACAGGATACTATCCAGAAATATCCTACCCTCTTGGTAGGATATTTGTGAGGCAGGGCCCGCACGAGCCCCGCCGTTTCTTTCGCTAAGTAACGCACCCGCGAAAACCCGTCAAAGAAACTGAAAAGTCAACCGACGCGTTTTCTTTAATTCTTAACAGACCATTTAATTGGGCGGTTTATTTCGTGAATTAAATGGGCTGTTTCATTCGTTGAATTAATTCAACGAATTAAATGGGTCGTTACTTATGCGTTTTACGTTTGTTGGCAAAATAATAAAATAGACAAACTTGTCTATTTTGGAGGATTGCTATCGTTGTGCAATTCCTCTGAGCCTCCACCCTCTCCGCGAAGAACGCGAAGAACGCGAAGAACGCGAAGAACGCGAAGGACGCCGGCGACCGGAATTCGACGACGCACACCGAGATCTGCGACGTCGACGAGCCCTACCCGCGACGTTCTTCGGCGACGCCTCTTCTTCCGCGGCCGATCTTCGTTCGGCAACTAAGGTGAGAAACGAATTGTTTGAATTCTCCCTTTTTAATTTCAATAACAACGGATTTAATTAATTAAATCTGTTTGTTCTTGATCCGGAGATTGGCGACGCGACGCCGGATACCGCGACGACGCGACGATCTCCTTCTTCCGCGACGAGCGATTCCGCGACGACCTCTCGTCCGACGACGACGACAAGGTAAGGGATGTTGGATTATTTTATCTTATTTCCCGTGTTTATTATTTTAAAATGAAGAACATGATCTCCGACAATTTTAATTTATTTAAAATTGTTGTTGATTATTCCTCCCGTGGTTTATGACTAACGCGGAGGGTGCGGGTCTAACGAACAAGACCCGGCAACCCTCCGCCGATCTTCCTTTTTTTGTGCGGATTTGGCGGGCGACGGCAAAAGCACGACGCAAGGGCCATTTGTTGATTTCGCAGTGAAGGACGCATCTCGGGAGGAACAACGGCGCAGACGGGAAAGGAATCGGGCCACCGGAGCATCTCCGGCGGCCCGCGGAAGGCGGCGGCGCCCGGCGCGCCGCCGTGGAGGAAGTCCGCCGCGGCTGAAGCCGCGGCGGCGGCGGCCGGTTCCGCGGCCGCGCGGAACCGGGAACGGACGCGGAGGCCCGGCCGCGTCCGCGTGGCAGGCGGCCCCCCCCTCGCGGGGCCGCGTTTCGCTTGAGCCGCGGGTCAAGCCCGCGGCGCCCTCCTTCGGCCGCTCGGCCGAAGCCGAGCCGGCCAGTCCGATCGGCCGGGCCGCGCCCAGGCCGGACCGGACCCGGCCTAGCCGGGTCGGGCCGACCCCAGGGGGGGGTTCGGGCCGGGTCGCCCCGGGCCCGGAACCCCCGTTTTGGGCCCTCTTCGGTCTTTCGCCCATATCTTGGGCCTGGGACCTCCGATTGACGAACCGTCAGCGGCTACGCGATCCTTGGATCGAGACGGTCGTTTCGGTATATTATACTCAAGGTTTCGGAAGACTTTGGGTTCAGCCGGGTTGGTTCGTACACGAAACCAACCGGGCCCTCGGAGCGGAAACGCTCATAACTTGAGCTACGGACGTCCGATCGACATACCGTCAGCTGTGGTAGTTTCCTCTAAGTGAGAAGGAACTTTTGGCATACTCCGCCCGAGGATCGGATACAGGCGGAGTACGGTCGGGTTGGTTTTTCCCTAAAAACCAACCGGGCCCCTGGGACGAAAATGCCAATAACTCTCAGACCGGGCGTCCGATTGACGCGCCGTCTGTTGCGTTGAGATCCTGTTGTCGATACGGAACTTTTGGATACATCAACTTCGGACTACGTGTCAGTTGATGTATCAGCCTCTCGGCTCGTGGAGCGGACCCTCCTAAACGAGCTCGCTATGTGCGGGAACCCTAGCGCTGGCTGTGACTTCGACGACAGAGCAGAGATCCTCCATGGACTGCGACGACGGCAGAGCAGAGATCCTCCGTGGACTGCGATGACGGCAGAGCAGAGATCCTCCGTGGACTGCGACGACGGCAGAGCAGAGATCCTTCGTGGACTGCGGCGACGACTGTGCAGAGATCCTCAGTGGACTGCGTCGACTACTGCACTCAGCGATCCTACGTGGATCAGTGCTACAGGTTCTGTGTGAGCCCGATCCTATGTGGGTCCTTACTACCGGTTCTGTGTGAGCCACTGCCTACAGGTTCTGTGTGAGCCCGATCCTACGTGGGTCTTTTGCGGGGGTTAGTACCTATCGATCCTTCGTGGGTCCGACGACTTAGATGGATCAGTGATCATCTTTGACGTCATCTGAAAAAGTATACCTGGTTGAGCTGAATCTTATGTTACTTTCCTTTGTGGATTTACTGTTACTCTCCTTTGTGGATTGTGTTGAACTATCCTATGTGGATTTACTGTTTACTCTCCTTTGTGGATTTGAGTCTTGCTTTCCTTTGTGGATTGAGTTGTTCTTGAGCTCGTGAGCAGAGCTAGAATTGGGGACTTAGGTATATGTATGGGCATATACCTAAGTCGAGTCATATGTTACTTCGTGATTGCATCTTTCTTTTGTGCTATATCCTTTGTGGATTTTGGGAGACCTTCAGGGGTCTCGGGGTCCTTACTGAGTAGCTTGTACTCACCCCTACACGGGCTATGCCCGCACCTTGTTGTGTTGGTTGCAGACGACGGACAGCGCTGATCTCGGTTGGGGCATGGAGCAGGACGGTACCTGGAGGTGGACCACTGGGCGGGACGTGCTCGGAGCGGACGTGGGACCCGAGGAGCCTGGAGGCTATCTGTACCCACCCTTCAGGTGGGATTGCCAGTGGACGACACGAGGCCGCCGTCTTTTCTTCAGTTGTTGTACTTTACTTTTCAGTTGTACTTTACAGTTGGGCTTGTATTTCCGGCCCCTTTACTTTTCTGCACTTTACTTTCCGCTTGCTGACTCTGTGTGGTTGTTACTTATAAAGGCAATGCCTTCCCTGTTTACTGGGATTTTACGCCTTGGTGCTAGTCGCCAGCCCCTGGCCTATGGAAGGCGGGCTTGGGGTAGTCACGGCACGGGCCCCGAGGTCGGGTCGTGACATAACATGTTAGGCTCGATCTAATTTCCCATCTACCTTCTTCGGCCATGGGATGTACTCCAATGTACCCTCTTGTTTTGAGATTGGACCAACCACTCTTGTACCATCTTGTTTCTATCTTGGGATGACTACTCATGTACCATCTCGTTTCAGGATTGGGTATAACACCCATGAACCCTCTTGTTTTGTTCTTGGGACAAACTCATGTCTACCAACCTTTTTTGTCTTGGGATAAACACCCAATTACCCTCATATTTGGGCTTTGGTTGACCATTCATATACCCTAATATTTGGGATTGGGATAATCCCACATTTACCCTCTAAGATCATAGAACATTTATCTTTGCCTAATAAATTGGAGGGAGATATCAGTCCCACACATCTAATAATGAAAACCATATTTATGTGTTCCTCAATATCATAAGAATTCATCATATCATAACCCACAAAATGAAATGGTTATTATAAAATTTTTATCATATCATAACCTGCAGAAAATATAAAGGTTTTTTAATCATTTTTTCATTTCATAACCCATTAAAATAAGAGGGTTTCACGATCATTTTATTATGCTATTATCTGTGGAAGAGAATCAAGTTTCATAAACAACTTGCCATCTTAAACAAAAACCATTCAAAGAAATAATAATATTGGTTTCCATGGATAATATCCTCAATAAAACAAAAAAAAAATCAAATAATGATATCCTATATAGATAAATATTTTTAAAGATCACTTCCAACATTTTTTAAGTAAAATATCCTTTCATTTAAAATCAATTGTTTAAAACATAAAACAATTTCCAAATCCTTTTAATTGAAAAAAAATTTGAAAACTAATAGAGTAAGCTTCAAAAATAATTGAAAAAATTTCTTGAGGAAAATAACCTTTTTACTTTAATAAAAATTAAATAAAAAATTTGAAAACCTATTTATTAAAAAATAACCTTTAAAACTTATAAATAAAGCATTAAAACACATTGAAAACACTTTTTAAACATAAAACATTTACGAAATACTTTTCACTGAAAATAAATTTAAAATAAAAAACATTCCAAAATATATAAGAAAAAATATTACCTTTGAAAATAGTATTAAAAATGTATAATTTAATCTTCAACGAATGGTGTGGTCATGAAAATGGATAATTCCATACATGATATATATGTAAAAACAAATATTCCATTCAAATTGTCAGTTAAAGTTCAAAAATATTTAATTGTAAAAAAAAGAAGATTCATTTGAAAAACATTTTTAAAAGGAAAAACATGGGTAAATTTTTATTTTATAATCATAGTGGACCATTTTTTAAAACCTTTTATAAAACATGGTTTAGGTAGAAAACAGAATTCCAAATGAATAGAGAAATAAAGTCGGATATTATTAAAAACATTTTATTAGTTATATTAATGAAAAAAGAGTGTAAAATGGTACCATTACATAAATATATCACATATATATAGTATATGAATTTTCATTGGATATTTTTATAGTTGGATCAAAATATTTCATCAATAGAGTCATAATCATTTACAATTTTGATAAATGATTAGATTGTAGCAACAAACTCCTGCCATTTTGGTAAATTTCATTCATAATCTCCTTAAAATAATAAAATTAAATGAAGCATAAAATATCGTGATAATAATGATATTAATGATATAACATGTAAAATTTAATTATATACACCTCATAAAATAATATAGGTGCATAACATAACGTGTGTCTCAAAGAAGGAAAATTGAGACAAAATTCCCTTACCGCTTTGGTAACCTTGAAACTGTTACCCCATGAAATAGATATCCTAAAATGGATATGTAAATATAAAAAAAATAATTATAAAAACCATAAATTCCATTCATGTAAATTATATACATCACATATAAGGAAGGGGTGGTGAATATAGCATGTTTCCCACAAAAGAAAAAAGTGAGACATAAATCTCTTACATTTAGTCTTGAATTCCATTATAGACATTCAAACCTACAATATAATAAATATATTTTTATAATAATTCTATAAAATAACCATATTTATATATATAATACCATATATAATTTTCTTATGACTTTATATTTCTCATTTATTAACAATCTCATGTTAAATTTATGTTTCGGGTAATAAATGATTTGTTTTTTGTATAAGTTTTGACCTGTTATTTCAGGTCCTCCTACTTTGATCATGATTTAATTATTTATAGAATCTAAAAAATGAAATAAATATCATATATATTCATTATACATGTATTTATATTAACCAATAAAATTTAGTAGTAAGAAACAAAACACGTCATTCATGGAGATGGTAGGTCGTATGTATGCATTAACGATGTTTCTATTTTCTTGTCATATTGAATGAAAGATAGTAAATAATATAATATATATATATTATCATTCCATTATTACTATTAAGTCATATATATATAATATTTTTATTAAACCATCATTAATACCTTCTATGTAAATATTGAATGAATCACATCACTTCACAAGGTGGTAGTCCGTCATACACACGAATGACGTTATCATATTCCCACAGAATGGAAATCATGAAATTATGTGTGATATAATAATTAAAGATGCATAATAATATCATAAATAACATAAATATAATATAAAAATACTTTTTCCATCATTATTCCCAACCTTTAAATGTAATATGGAAAAACGATTGGCATCAGTTCATAAGGAAGTAGTCTGTCGTACATGAAAATAATGATTTCATAACCCATTTGATTGAATTGTGTGAGGTTTTAGGTCATAAAATAAACATAAAAAATATTATAATATTGTATATAATTTTTTTGTTATATAATCATGATATTATAATAATTGAAGGAGGTGGAGAAAAAATAAAGTAATAACACTTTTAGAAGAACAATACCTCTTCTTTAAGTCTCCTCTTTTGGTTTACACTAAAGACTGGAAATTTTTTCTTTCTGAAAAAAATAAGGCTTCTATCATCAGGGTATTGAAGATGAATATTTATTTTTGAATATATGGTGTTTTTATTAACTAATTCATAACTTATTATACAATATATTTAGTGATTTTAGATGAAATGTGCATAATTTGTGTGAAATATTAATGTTTAAATATTAATTATAATTTCTGAGAACAATTTGAATTCATCCAGATTCAAGTCAGTTTACTAGTTTTATAATACCTATCACCCTACTGATTCAAATTGTGTGGTTCCTATTTTTTAGGATTCCTTATTCAATTTCATACATATCATTATAAGGAATCATTGGCCAAATCTTCCTTTTGAAGGATCATATAGACCACACAAGAAGGCCCACATAATCTGTGAAGAAACTGGACCATCGAAGAAGATTGAATTAATGGGCTCAATCCAGATGTGAAAATTCATTCATTCTCCTCAAAAATTCATATAACAATTCAATGAGTCGTGAATAAAAATTTCAAGTCCCAAATCCAAAAACAAGGGGTCCAAATTAATATTTTAAGTCCATCCCGTCATTCTGGACGGGAATTAAAATCCAGACAATATTCCTGAAGTTTCTCCAAATTTAATCATCAAAGAAGGTTGGAATTTTTTAGTGTGAAATATAAGATATGTGCGACCAACTTTCTATAATAATTTTTTTTATTTTATGGCATCTTGTTGTTCAAAAATACATTCACATTTCAACCTTCGAAAAAGTGTTGATAAAAATGGACAGGTGAAAACTGTTTAGTAAAATAGCCAAATATCTTGTTAAAAAAGTCCAATGGCCTCCCAATTTTGAGGGATGACAGTAAAAATCAATGTATAAAACTTGTAAGAAGATAATATCTATATATTCATCTTTATAGATGGCCAAATTGGCAATGCAAGTGGAAGAGAATATTTGTAATGCAAACAATCCACCTCCTTGGGCTATAAATACGACCCCCTCTTCTCCATGCATTTGGTTGGAATTTTAGAAGAGAATAGAATATATTGTCATGAAAAATTCCTTTCTAAAGTCTTGGGAGGACCTTACATACTCATTTTTTTACTTGATATACCCTTCCTCCTCTCTTTGTTTTCATTTACTTTTGTGTTCTTCTTTGTTGTAATCTTGTAAGTCTTTGTTTTTGTAATTCTATTTTATTGAGTGTTTCTTCTTCTTCATCTATTATTCTCATACATATCCTATTAAATAATATTAATGTTATTAAAATAGTTTAAATACAGTTGAATCCCCTTCTTTTTCTTTTTCATTCAATCTAAAGTCATTATTTAATTCCCTTCATCGTTTGTGTGTGTGTTCGAC
Organism: Viscum album; assembly: GCA_963277665.1. NCBI lineage: Eukaryota > Viridiplantae > Streptophyta > Magnoliopsida > Santalales > Viscaceae > Viscum > Viscum album. The sequence goes on from OY728166.1 coordinate 492,681,069, forward strand.
GCACCAATCTTTTTATATCCCTCTTTTTCTTATCTTCTTAATTTATCATCATAATAATTATAACCATATTACTAACAATTTAAATGGATGAATAAATCTCTCATTTGGGTGAGTTATAACTTAGTTATGTTAAGCGATTGAGAGATTTTTCTTGATGAGTATTCTTTGAGTTAACATTGTGTATGTTGGACTTAACATGTCATGGATTAATGACTTGTTTTGTTTAATGAGTGGTTTCCCTAGATTATTGGAACTATAAATACACTAACATAAACCTGATATGATTAATATTATAACCCTAAGTGTTGTTAAGGCTTGGATTAAATCCTTAACACTTGGTAATTTCAATCAACGTCAACTTGTGACATGGGTGTTAATTTAATGCAATATAAAGCAAAGCTCAATGATATCACAAGCTTAACTACATAATGTTGAACTCATCCCAATATTTATCAAATTGATAAATCAATCTTAGTAAATCAATCACTTCATTTAATCTCTACAAACAAACCCCCAAATCAAAATACAATCAACTAAAAACAATCAACTATTAAAAATTATCATCGTCGAGGATTCGACCAGAGTGCTGCTATACACATTAGCAGAGCATCAGAAACATGAACAGTTGATAGGAGAAAATTGGCCATGCTTTCAAATGGAATCATTTTCAAGGATAGTTTAATTAAATAGTCATTAGTTTCTAGTTATTATAAGAAAACAAAAAATTGAAAAAATTGAAAAAAACACAAATAAAAACATGTTTTCCACTTTCTTCTAAAATATTTTGAATGCCCCATATCCTCCCAAACAATCCCTCAGATTTTTTTGACCATGAAATTGAGAGAACACATTTCCAACATGGGAGGAACATTAGAGATAATCAAATAATTCAAGAACTAGTCCACATCCAACTAGTTGAATTAGAAATGGTCAATCCTAGGGAACAAAAACTTAAAGAACTTGTTGCCCCTGATATAAATTATCAACCTCTTGGTATTCAATATCCAAACATAGAGGCTGACTTAAAACTCAAATCAGGTTTGATTCATCTTCTCCCCCATTTCCATGGTCTAGCCGGTGAGGATCCACATCTTCTCCATAAATAGTTCCAAGTAGTGTGCTCTACCATGAAGCCTCAAGGGGTTTCTGAGGAACAAATAAAACTTCAAGAATTCCATTTATCCATTGATAACATTGTTAATTAATATCTCTAATACCTCCCTCCTACTTTCATAACCACATGGAATTACATGAAGCATCTTTTCTTAGAAAAAATCTTTCCGGTTTTTCGTACTTATTTTATCCGAAAGGAAATAAGCAGTATCCGTAAATTCCCCAATCAATCACTTCATGAGTGTTGGGAGAGGTTCAAAAATCATATGGAAACCTTCCCACACCACAAAATCCCTGACCAACTCTTGATCCAATACTTCTATGAGGGGTTATTGGCTATGGATATAACTCTCATTGATGTCACAAGTGGTGGTGCTCTTGTTGATAAAACTCTTGCAGCTGAAAAAGATCTCATAAGAAACATGGCTACAAACACACAACAATTCCATAATCAAGCACATGCTCAAGTCAAAAAAACCCAAGAGAATCAATCCGTAGATCCCAACAAGATTACTGAGTGGATGAGTGAACTTATAGGACATGTGTGACAACTGTTTGTGGCTTCTAAATCCCCAACATCGTCTTCTCCACAATCAATGTTTCCTAGACCTATCAAAAACTGTGGAATCTTCAACTCACCAGCTTATCCAATAGACACTTGTCCACAACATCAAGATGAACCATCTAATTTATTTGGACCAATGGAGATAAATTCAGCATATTCTCATAGGAACACCAACCCTCAACAATCATGTCAGTTTTTTAGAAACTTCAACCAACCCCACTCTGATCCATTCTCTTCTAACTTCAACCAAGTCTTGAGATATGGTAATCTCATTTATTATCCCCCTCAATTCCTTCCTCAAAACCCAAACCAATTCTAATATGGTCAAGGTGGTGGTAACTTCTATAAACCTTATCCTTTTTTCCTCAACCTCAAAGGAACAATCCTTTTCCTAGATTCCACTATCCAACTGAGCCTTCCCAATTCCCAAACCAATATAATCGCTTTCCCAAAAACCAAAATCAAGGTAATCCCAACTCAGGATAAGACTCTTATTCCAAGAAACCATTGGAAAGTTTAGTGGAAGATATTTCATCCTTTACCTGTTCCAGCCTTAAAAACATTGAAACACAAATTGGTCAACTTGCATCCCACCTGAGCCAGCAACAACAGTAAAATTCTTTCCAACTCCCAGCTCAACCATTACCCAACCCAAAGGGTAATGTAAGTAAAATTTCACTTAGATCAGAGATGAAAATCGATATGCCTTAACATAATTACTCCAACCCCCCTTTAAATGTTGACCTAGAAAATTAAAAGAAAAAGAAACTTGAAAAGGAATCTGAATCCATTTTCTCACCTCCTTCCATTCCACTTAGGAACCCAATTCCTTTTCCCAAATCCATTTCTAAGCCAAATAAGTCCTTTGAACTAAATCCTAAAATGATTGACATGTTTAGATGTGTTGAAGTCAACATTCCCCTCTTAGATTCCATAAAACAAATCCTTAAGTACGCAAATTTTCTTAAGGCATTTTTCACCCACAAGAGTCAACTTAGGACCTTTGAAAATGTTTCCACCCAAAAGTCTATTCCCATAAAGTGAAAAGATCCTGGGACCATTACAGTTCCATGTAATAGTGGGAGTTACAACTTTGATGATGCACTCATTGACCTAGGATCCTAAATTAATGTCATTCCCAAATCCATATTATCCAACCATGGTCTAGGTACCTTACATCCAACGAGTGTTGTCATCCAGTTATCCAATCGAAGCATAGCCAATACTGAGGGAATAATTAAGGATGTCCTTGTCTGAGTCAATGATCTTATCTTCCCTGATGATTTCTATTTCCTTTACATGGAAGGTGAGATGAACTCTTCTCAATCTCCCCTAATTCTAGGAAGACCATTCCTAATGATAGTAAGAACCAAAATTGATGTCTATTCAGGCATCTTATCCATGGAACTCAGTGACCAACTGGTATAGTTCAACGTTTTCTAGTCCATGTGATACTCGTCTAAGGATCACTCTGTATTTTCAATCCATGCTTATGAGGACACTTCTGAGAGTCAATTTAACCCCATTCCATCATGTTCATCATGTTCTAATGAGATAGGATCTTGTGAAATCTGCACCATGATTAACCAAGTCATAAATGGTGATGTTTATGTGGACCTTTCATTCATAGACTCTATCAATCTTGAGGATCTTGAAAACTCTCTTGAATCCCACATAAACTCTGATCTCTACTACTCCACATTGGACAATATCAATGAAAATGAATCAAAACCAACTAAATTCCCTTCCTCCATTCCTGATTTGTCTAACCCACAAATGATAGATGATGATGATATAAAACCTCTTCTTGAACACCTAAAATATACATTCCTTTTCCATGATCACTCTTATCCTGTCATTATATCTACTTCACTTACTGAAACTGAGGAGTCCAAACTTGTTCAAATGTTAGAGGAAAACAAAAAGGCCTTAGGTTGGACCCTAGATGACATACCAGGATTCAACCATATCGTTTGTATGCATCACATCCATCTTGAGGAATCATCCAAACCAATTATAAAACCACAAAGAAGACTCAATTCACTCATACATGAGGTAGTTAGGTAATAGATCACTAAGCTTCTTCAATATTTTATTATCTACCCAATTTTTTATAGTGAATGGGTTAGTCCAATTCAAGTTGTTCCTAAGAAGGGTGGGATAACTATTGTCACAATTGAACATGGAAAGGTAGTAAAAACTCAAGTGAAGAACTAATGGCATTTGTGCATTGATTACCAAAAATTGAATGTTGAAATAAGAAAAGATCACTACCCACTTCCATTCCTTGATCAAATGCTATAAATATTAGCTAGAAAGTCACACTATTGCTTCTTGATGGATAAACTGGCTACTTCTAAATACAAATCACACCTCAAGACCAAGAAAAGACTACTTTCACTTACCCCTTTGGAACATATGAATATAAGAGAGTTACATTTGGACTTTGTAATGATCCTGTTACATTCCATAGGTGTATGATGAGTATCTTTTCTGAATTCATTGAACATTTCATGGAAGTCTTAATGGATGACATTACCATTTATGTCGAGTCATTTGAGTCGTGCTTTCATTTACTCTCTCTAGTCCTTCAAAAGTGTGTCAAGTGTAACCTTGTGTTAAAGTTTGAAAAATTTCACTTCATGGATGAAAATGGGATTTTTATAGGGCACATAGTTTCAAAATATGGTATTGAAGTTGATCATGCCAAAATTGAAGTGATCCAGTCACTTCCTAAACCAACTTCTATTCAAGACATTAATTCCTTACTAGACCATGCTGGTTTCTATCATCTATTAATCCATAACTTCAGTAGTATTTATCTCCCACTCACTTGATTTCTCCAAAATTATGTCACTTTCCATTTTGATGAGTTTTGAAAGAGATCATTCATTGAACTCAAAACTGCCCTTACATCTTCCCTGATAATCCAACCCCCATATTGGTCCTCACACTTTGAGTTGATGTGTGATGCTTCTAATAGAGATTTTGGGTTTGTTCTTGGTCAAAGAAGATAAAATATTCCTTATGTCATCTAGTATGCCTCAAAAACATTGAATGAAACTCAATATCACTACACTATCACTGAAAAAGAACTTTTAGCAGTGGTTTTTGCCTTAGATAAATTCTGGCCTTATCTCTTAGGTTCCAAAATCATCATCTTCACATACTATTCTTCTATAAAGTTCTTACTCAAGAAAAGTGATTCCAAACTAAGGATAATAAGATAGATCCTAATGATCCAATAGTTTGACCTTGAAATCAAAGATATTCCAAGAAAAGAAAACCTTGTGGCTGATCACCTAAGTAGAATTTCTAATTCTTCTTTTTCTAAAATCATTGATCCTGAATTCCCTACTGAGCACTGTTCATATCTCACTCCAAAAATACCATGGTATTCTCCAATTGTAAATTACTTGGTTTTTGGTGTTTTTATGGAAAAAAATTTAAAAGAACAAAAAATGAAGTTGAAAAGTGATTCAAAATATTATTTTTGGGAAGAAAATAAACTTTGGAAAACAAGAGAAGACATAGTAATTATGAGATGTGTTGATGAAAATGAACATTCTTCCATCTTAGAATTCTGTCAATCAATGCCTGGTGGGGGCCACTTTGAACCACAAAGGACCTCCTGAAAGGTCTTAAACTCTAGATTCTTTTGGCCTTCACTCTTCAAGGACTCACATGAGTTCTGTCAATAATGTCCCACTTGCCAAAAGTTTGGAACAATTTCAAAGAGAAAGAAAATGCCCAAAAAGCCTTTAATTTTTTATGAGATCTTTGATGTTTAGGGAATCAATTTCATAGGACCATTCCACCATTCCATTGGATTCTCATACATAATTCTTTCAGTTGATTATGTTTCTAGGTGGGTCAAGGCCAAACCCACTAGAAAGGATGATTCACATACTGTTAGTGAGTTCTTAAAGACACACATATTCCACCGATTTGGCACATCACGTGCCTCAATAAGTTACTTAGAATCCCATTTTTGTAATAGAACCATGGAATATATTTTGAAAAATAATGGGGTTATACATAAAACTTCAGCTGCATATCACCCCCATACAAATGGAATGGCTGAAATTTCTCATAGATAAGTGAAAAGAGTTCTTGAGAGAATTGTAAAACCCACCATAAATTACTAGACTGAAAGACTTGGTGAAGCACTTTGGGCTTATCGAACTCCCTATAAAACACCTATTGGGATGTATCCTTTTAGGATAGTTTTTGGTAAAGCATGTCATTTTCCAGTTGAAATCCAACATAATTCATTTTGGGCTATGAAAACTTGAAATTTTGATTTTAAAAAATATGGTGAAGAAATATTGTTGCAATTGGTTTAACTGGAGGAGCTTAGACTTGATTCTTATGAGAATTATAATCTCTAAAAAGAAAAATATAAGGTGATATTGGAAAAACACATAATGATAAAGGTATTTCATGAAGTTGAAAAGGTAATTCTCTTCAATTATTGATTTTGACTTCACCTAGGTAAGCTTAATTCTCATTGGGAAGGTAATTTTGTTATTACTAATGTTTACCCATTTGGTGTAGTGAAAATCCATGACCCCTCTTCTAAATGGACATTCACAGTTAATGGACATCGGTTAAAATATCACCAGGAGAGGAAACACAATCTTGGAACAACATTAACTTCTATCGGATCCACAACTTCCACTGACCCACCGCCGGATGGGAATGAAGACCCACCAAATCCAAACCAGGGGGAACCTCTTTCCCTTTAACTCTCTCTATATATCTTTCTCTCCCTCCCTACTTATTCTTCTTCCCTTATCTTTCATTTTTTTACCACTTTCCTCATCATATTTTTTATTTACTCCTTTTTTTGGTGTCTTTATAAAAAAACTCAAAAAACCTAAAAAACTAAAAAACAATAATAAAAATCACTTAAAATTGGAAAATCAAGAGTCGTGATTACTCACCTTCAAATTATCAAAATTTGTCCAACCATTTTGGCAAGTCAAAAGGACATGTTTTCATCTAAATAATTTTTTATTTTCATCATGACTTTGGATAAATAATTTTTTCTCAAGAATAATAAATTTTGAATGCTCGTTTTTTTATTTAGAAAATGATTTTCCCCACCTGTGAGGAATAACATTTTCTTTCAGGCCAAGGCCAACTATGGACATATTTTCAAAATGTGTATTTTTCAGCCCCATTTTTGAGCATTGAGTTTGTGGACCTTCGAGCTGAATTTCCTACTTTGGTGTGCGTTAAAATGATAGAGGCATTTTCTGAACCACATGAGAATCCCAATAGCCAAATAGCCTCCCATTTTCCAAAAATTAATCCTCCTTTTCAAATACCCTTTGATCCTATAAAAACCTTTTCTTTTATAGACACATTAAAAGACCAATACCTTTTCCTACCCAATATCTACATGGATTTAAATTGCATTATTTATTGAAATTTAAGTGTGGGGGGAATGGATTTTATTTTTTGGGTGCCCTTTTATTTATTTTCAAAGAGTTTTCATATGCATTAGGGAAATAATCCATTTTAGTGTGGGGGAGAGGTTGTAATTAAATGAGTTTTGGGGAATTTAATGTACTTTAATTTATGTAATTTTGTAAATGTTATTGACAAGTGTTCAAAAATCAAAAAAAATTAAAATTAAAATAAGAATGGGTTGTGCTTGGGCAGGTCAAAAATCAGTCTTCTTAAACCTTTGATCTTGTTATAACTATTACAATTGGTGTCATGAAGAGATCAATCATGGGTTGGGATATTAGTGTCAAATCTTTTTCAAGTTCAACTTTTGAAAATTGAAAAAAAAAACATTTATGTCATTGGGAGAAGTTTTGTGTTTTGTAAATATTTAATCTTATAATCCCCTTAAAATTTTCTTCCTCTCCTGTGTCTTTCTTCACACAATAATTCCCTATAAATATGGGTTTCCATTTCCATACATGTTTCATTTCAAAAAAATATTGTGCATTTTTTTACCCATGTTGGTGTTTTACTCCTCTTCTCCTATCTCTTAGACATTATATTCCTACAGTATCATGGCCAAAGAAAACCCCATTAAAAAGAACTACTGATTATTGTGCACTTTAGGATAGGTATTTTAAGCTGATATCTCTTCCAAACTCTAAGATTTTCACTTTTGGTTGGTTAAAGAGTGAACTTCCCTAAATGAATTTTATCATCTTGAGAGGTGTGAGTTTTTAGTCTCCACATTTTCCATTTCTAAATTTGAGCATGAAAAAAGAGTTATTTTTGGAACATTTTTTCTGTAATAATTTGAGGTGGAATTCAATATGGATGATTGAAATGTTCTAAACCTCCCCTGATTGGTGATAACAAAATTTTAAAATTTATTGGAAAGTGAAAAATGATTTTGTTATGTTTTTATATTTATTTCACATGAGGAAATGCACAAGACTAATTTTGGTGGATTTCATGTTATTCAATTATTAAAAACTTATTATGTACTCTATTTACTGATTTTATTTGACATTTTTATAATTTTTGTGAAATATTAATGTTTAAATATTAATTATAATTTGCAAGCACTATTTGAATTCATCCTGATTCAAGTTAGTTTACTAGTTTTATAATACCTATCACCCTAATGATCCAAATTGTGTGATTATTATTTTTTAGGATTCCTTATTCAATTTACCACATATAATTACAAGTAATAATTGGCCAATTATTCCTTTTTAAGGGTCATATGGACCCCACAAAAGGCCCACAGAATCTGTGAACAAAACTGAACCATCCATGAAGATTTAATTACTAGGATCAATACCTAAGTTAAAATTCTTTCATTGTCCTCAAATATTCTTATAACAATTAAAGGAGTCATGAATAAAAATTTCAAGTCCCAAATCCAAAAACAAGGGGGGAAATGAAGCTTTGAAGTCCAGCCCCCCATTCTGACTGAGAATTAAAATCAGGACACCATTACTGAAGTTCCTCCAAATTTAATCATCAAAGAAGGATGGGATTTTTCAGTTCTAAATCTAAGATATGGGTGGAAAAATTTTTATATAAATTATTTTTATTTGAGGGAATCTTCCTATTCAAAAACCCATTAAAATTTCAGCCTTCAAAAAATTGCTGATATAAATGGACAGGTGAAAACTATTTAGTAAAATAGCCATATCATTGGATCCATAAGTCCAATGGCCTCCTAATTTTGAGGGATGATAGTAAACATAAATTAATAAAACATATAAGAAAATAATATCTAGATATTCATCTATATGAATGGCCTAATTTTATATTCAAGTGGAAGGTTCTATTTGGAATGCAAACAGTCCACCTCCTTGGGCTATAAATACAACCCCCTCTTCTCCATGCATTTGGTTGGCATTTTAGAAGAGAGGATCATACATTGGAATGACCAAATCCTTGAAGAAGTCATGGGAGGACCTTACATACTAATTTTTTTACTTTATATACCCTTCCTCCTCTCTTTGTTTTCATTAACTTTTGTGTTCTTCTTTGTTGTAATCTTGTAATTCTTTATTTTTTTAATTCTATTTTAATGAATGTTTCTTATTCTTTATATATTATTCTCATACAAATTCTGTTAAATAATATTAATTGTCTTAAAATAGTTTAAATATGGTTGAATCCCCTTCCCTTCTTTTTCTTTCTCGTTTAATCTAAAGTTAGTATTTAATTCCCTTCATCATTTGTGTGCGAGTTTGACGAACCACTCTTTTATTATCCCTTTATTTTTCTTATATTATTAATTTATAATCATAATAATTATAAAAATATTAATAATAATTTAAATGGATGAGTAAATATCTCATTTGGGTGAGTTATAATTTAGGTATGTGAAGCGATTGAGAGCTTTTTCTTAATGAGTATTCTTTGAATTAACATTGTGTATGTTGGACTAAACATGTCATGGATTAATGACTTGTTTTGTTTAATGAGTTGTTTCCATGGATTATTGTAACCATAAATACACGACCATAAATAAGATATTATTAACATTAGAACCCTAAGTTATGTTAAGGCTTGGCTTAAAGCCTTAACACTTAAAAATTCCAATCAACGTCAACTTGTGACATGGGTGTTAATTTAATGCAATATAAAGAAAAGATCAAGGATATCACAAGATTAACTACCTAATGATGAACTCGTCCCAATATTTATCAAATTGTTAAATCAATATTAATTAATCAATCACTTCATTTAAGCTCTGAAAATAGACCCCCTAATCAAAATACAACCAACTAAAAACAATTTACTATTAAAAAGTATCATCGCCAAGGATTTGAACTGAGTGTTGTTATACACATTAGCAGAGCATCGTAACCTTGAATGGTCGATAGGTAAAAATTATATGTGCTTTAATATGGATTTATCTAAATGGCTTGATAGTTCTGAAGTACTGGGGGGAGTGAGTGCCTTTTTATAGTTGATGAGGAGTGGAATTCTTGTAAATACTTCAAAGTATACACTCTTGGGAAGTCAAGATTTCATCAAGATGCACTAAAATGGATAATTATGTTTTAGAGGGATTATATGGTCAATCAACACCACCAAAAAACATTTATACCATTTTTTATACATTTTTTCTTTAACCCTTATGTTTCCATATTTTATTATTTTGGTTCATCATTATGTTAACTAGTTTTTTAAAATAAGTAATTTATTCTTTAAGAATAAGTTAGTGTTATACATATTAGATAATTTAGAATCAATGATTATAAATATTATAAATAATTTATAAAGTATAAATCCTTTGTTTGTTAGAAATTAACATTTAAACAAGCACATGTAACATGAAAAAACACTACTTTAATTGTAACCATGTTAACCGAGTTTTCTCTATTTATCTATCAATATAGACATTATAATAGAACAATTGGACCATTAATTGTCCAAAGTTTATGTTAATTAATATTTAAAATCACTTTACATAAGATAAATTTTTTTAGTAATTTTAAATCAATTAATAAAGTAGAATTTATTATAAAATGACATTAATGTCAATTTTGAAATTATTCCTTTAATTTAAATTAAAAATAACAAGTCTATAATAAAAATAAAATTCATTATTTTCACACCTATTTAACATGATATATTCATCTAAAAATATAATGTAACGCAATAATTCATTCAATTTACTCCACTTTTATAGTTTTTAGTATCATTTTGATTTATTTAATTATTAACTAAATAAGTCATGCGTTGGAATTTCTTAATAATTTAATGTAATTATATTATCTCAAAAAATTAAAAAAAATTATCATGATAAAAAACTTTTATATTCAAAAATAATATTTATAACCAAACTTCTATATGTTTCTTCCTATTTTAAATCTTTATATAAATAAAAAGGAAGAATAGTGAATTTTTTGACTTTTTCTTTACTTAACTAATTTTATGGCTCACCATCATAGAAAAGTGTCACAAAAACTAATAAAATTATATAATAAGGTAATAAGGGTCAACATAATTCCATCTAATGGGTTTGGGAAAATTTTTGGGTCATTCTTACAAATTATATTCTATGTTTAACCACTAAGTAAACTCATTTTTACCTTAATCATTATAATTAATTTTAACTATTTTCACTAATCACATTGGCCAAAAAATAAGTTTAAATTATTAGAAAATATAAATTATATTGATCAAAAAATATTTAATTAATTTCCCAAATTCAATTCAAAAATGCATAAAACAATAATTTAAATTTTCTTTCACATGCGTGATGAGAAAGTGGTTTTTTTAAGTGAAAATGTTAAAAAGTTTACAAAGTTTTAATATCTACATTCAAAATGAAAATTATTCAAATTAACCAAATTGTATTAATAAATATATAATTGAACTAAAAATAATTTAAAACTAATTTAAAATATAATTTAACATTATAAATAAATTAAACAAAAAGTAATTTTTCAATTAAAACTCATTATTTTTCATTATTTCTTAAAAAATTAAACTTCTCATAAAAATATAAAAAAAATTACCCTAAACTAATTTTCATAATAATATTCTAAAAAAATATTTTTTTATCATGTAAATTTTTAAAATGTGGTAAAATTTAATTTTAAATTATGTGTGACAAACATTCATAACCCATCATTTAGAAAATATATTATTTTTTATAAAACATTTCTTTTTCTTTTAAATGATTCTTATTTTATTTATAATAAATATATAACTAATAAAAATGTGAGAACTATATATTTTTTTATGTTAGTAAATCCTATTCATTCATTCTGTTTCAACACTGAGGATGTAATTATCATATTAAATAATAATAGTAGTAGTATATTGTAGTTTGGTAAGACTCGGTATTGTGTGTAACATAAGCCAAACATAGTGTTGTTTATACCGCAAGCTAAAAACAATGTTGTTTGTTATGTAAGATTAACATGGGATTGAATATAAATAAATATTAGTGAGAAAATCAAGATATGAATTAATTTTAATTTATTCCAATAAAAATTTAATAAAAACTTTGGGTGTTACAGTAAACCACAATTTTTCATGGAAACTTTGTACAACAGTCTCCCACCATACCATCAAACATTGGTTGATCAGTTCTATAGAGGAAATTTCTCTGATAAAATTCCTTTTAATATTAAATGGATTTTTAATACCTTGGAACAAAATTTAAAAAACAATTACTCCATAAGGAGAACCATTGTAATGAAAAAAACGACAACTACTACCCACATTGGAGTTCATTATGCTAGATTTTACACTAAAAACTCGACACACACTCGAAGAGTAATGTCACCATAGTGGATTGTTTGGACATTCACCGTATTGTTTTCTAAATTTTTATATTCACAACCAAAATCTTAATAATAAAAATTTTACTCGGTATAGCCCCATAATTCTACCATTAGGTGACCCATTCTCAAATAATTACACCTAAGGCTACCATTACCATCCAAACCTTTATTAAAGAGAGAATAATGTGCTAAGACATACTTCTCTGCCTAATTTATAGTAACAATATAGGTAGCAATTCCAACCCCAAAAAAGGGTTGAGACTTATATTTCTCAATATTATTTCAAGGGTATGTAACAAAAACTAATTGGTAGGTTGGATAAAAAAATAATAAGGAATAATAAAAAGCTAGTCTTGAAAATATAGCATTACAAGTGAGATAGTTTGTTAGAAACACATGAGGGGAGATAAGGTTAAACTTTCTACCACCACTGAGCTAAACCCTCAGGAGAATTAAGTGGTAGTCACAAATAGTAGTGGTCTCCAAACTCAATTGAAAGATATGAAAGATCCCAAATATTCCCCTAATAAAAATCATGATAAAACTAAAACCCAAACTATGGAATCTCATGAATCTTGAAATATGAATATCCCTAATATAATTCTACTTAAACCTATTTTACCTTCTGAAAAACCACAAGAAAATACTTTAAAAACAAATAAAATAAAATAAATAAAAAACATGAAGGAAAATTTTAAGGGATACATATAGTTGTATGGAACTTTTATTCAATCATTCCTTTTCCATAGGGAATTAAAAAGGAAAATTAGGATTTTGAACTGTTAAAATTTATGAAATTTATAATGACAAAATACATTGATATTCACTTCCTTTATTTTTTTTAATTCAAATACATTTTTATCTAAAATTGCTCAATAAAATATTTTTAAATAAGAAAACATTAGAATAATTTTCTACATATAATCTCATAGATGAGTTTAGTGTTTCCTTAAATAATAGTATTCCAATAAAACATCAATATATATGTGGATTTTTATTCCCTTTCTCCATTAGGGAAATAGATGGTTGGTTTAATTTTCTTTGTGATCTTTAAGAAAGCATCAATTTGATTCCATTATCCTTGTTCCATCACCTAAGATTATGAATTCTACAACCCACCACTTTTTTTACAACTTGTAGATAGATCCATTACTCACCCATTTTTTAGTGTGGATGATTTATTAGAAGTAGGAAAGAAATTTTTGGTTGTTGGTTTTCTCATTTTGGATATGGATTGTAACTAGGAGGTACAAATCATTATAAGAAGTCCCTTTCTTTACATAATTTGGGGTTTGTCATTGATGTGAAAAATGGAAAATTAATTTTTAATTTGGGTGAATGGGGAGAGGAATTAAATAGTTTTAGAAAATTTATAGAACCCACCTAGGATAAAATCTTTCCACAAGATGAGCTTTAAGAAGTTGATGGATTTTTTGATGAGGATGAAAAGGATTTTTTAGGATTATATAATAAATAAATGGTAGACCTAAACTCACTTCTAAAGCCTATATGGATATTAGTTCTATCAAGGAAAAGGAATAATTATATGATTTTGATGGGGAAACTCAAAAAAACTAGATGATTTTACCTTAGAACACATTTTTACCCCAACTAAGTAATATGGATTTGAGGTACAAGTTTATAAAAATAATGATTATAAAGATGAAGCATTTTTAATTACTTTATTAGAGAGGAAACACGAGGACCTGGGACCCCCCTAAACCTAATATTCTTCTTCTGAGCCAATAACTACCTAATCTAGAGATCAATAACCTACTAACTAATTTGAAATATTCATTTTTAGGTGAATTATCAAACATTTTAGTCATTATATCATCCAAATTAGAATAAATTCAAGAGGATAACATGTTGGGTGTGTTGTGTAAGTTTAAGTCAATCATTGGTTGGTCTATTTCTATTATTGAGAATATAATTCCATCATACTACATGCATAAAATCCTCATGGAACATGAGTGTAAACCAAGGGTGTAAGTGTAGAAAGATTTAAGTGAAACATAAAAGAACTATTCCAAGAATAAGTAATCAATTTGATGGATGTTTGAATAATATTTCCCATTTCAAATAGTCCATAGGTAATTCTTATCCAGGTAGTTTCAAAAAATCATGGAGTGACATCGATAACTAATGAAAAGAATTAGAAAATACATACCAAAACCTTGAGAAAATAAAGTTTATACATAAACTATAGGAAACTCAATGCTACCACCATGAAGAACTATTTCACAATTCTATTTTTAGAAAAAAAACATATGGAGTTTGGTTGGAAATCTATTTTTCTTATTTCTTGATGGATATTCTAGTTACAACTAGATTCACATTGCTTCTATGGATTAGGATAAGACCACCTTCATTTTCCTATATGGAAAATTTACCTATAGAAGAATGCCCATCAGTTTTTGTGGTTCCCCAGTCAACGTATAGATATTCATGAGGACGTATTTTTTAGACATTATTGATAGGATCATTGAAGATTTTATGGATTATTTTTTAATAGTAGGAAGATAATTTTCAAATTGGTTAGAAAATATGAAAACTATTTTCAATAGATGTAATGAAATAGACCTTGTATTAAACATGAAAAGGTGCAAATTCAGGGTGAATGGGGAAATTTTCTTGGATCAAAAGGTTTAAAATATAGGTATTGAGGATGATAATACAAATATTTAAGTGATTAAAAAGTTTTTACCACATGATAATGTCAAGTGAATTAGAATATTGTTTAGCCATGTTGGATTTTATTAGAGATTCATCAAGGATTTTCCAAAATTTCAAGGACTTTATGTTTACTATTGTTTAAGGATGTACTATTCATGTTTAATAACAATTTCATAGAAATTAACCTAATTAATTATAAGCTCACATATTCACCCATTATAACTACCAATGAATGAAAACTTAATTTCTAAGTTATGTGTGATGTTAGTGACATTGTAGTAGGTCTTGTTTTTGGGTAGAGGTAGGATTATTGGTTGTATGTAATTTTTTATTCAAGAATTATGTTTAATTTTTTCCAAAATAATTAATCTAATACTAAAAAGGAATTGGACATAGTTATTTTTTTCTAGAAAATTTTGGATAATACCTCATTGGATCTAATGTTATTATTTTCACTGGTCACACTACCCTCAAATATCTACTAGATAAAAATAATTATAAATTTATAATTATGTGTTACACTCTTTAACTACAAGAGTTTTATTTAGTGATCATGGATAATGGGATAAGAATGTGGTAGAAAAAAAAATTCTAGGCTAACGAACACCCAAATTGAGGGACCAAGGGAGATAAATACCATATTAAAAGATGAACATTTTTTTGATACTTCTATGAATAAATATTCCTAGTTTTCATATTATGCTAATTTTATAGATATATGTATTATTATCTAGTACCTTTTATAGAATACATATAGGAGGTTTATTTCTGAGTTGAAGTGTTATTTTTTGGGATGATCGGATCTTGTTTATGAGATGATATGATAGAATTATAAAGAGATGTTCACCTAAAGAATTGATTCTTCCTATTCTTGAAAGTTTTCATTCATCACATTAGGGTGGAAACCATAGATAACAAAGGTATACTCGTAAGGTTTTCTATGATGGTTTCTACTAGAATGTGCTCTTTAAGGATACTAGGAGTCTTTTGATAGGTTTTGAAAAATATAAATTTCTGGGAAATATGGGTAGTGGGGATGAGTTTCCTCAATTAGGGATTCATGAGGTTGAATTTTTTTATGTGTTGGGATTAGAATTTATGGGTCCATTCCCATACTCTTATGGTAATGAGTACATACTATTTTCTTTTTATTGTGTATCAAAGTGGGTTGATTTATTATCATTACCAAATAACAAGGCTAACAATATCATAAAATTCATCAAGAAGAACATTGTATCATGGTTTTTTGTAATCCAATCATTCATCACTAATAATGATAATCACTTTAAAAACTTAAAATTTAAAGGATTTGTGGAAAACAAATGGTTGTGTGCACAAAAAATGGTACAATATATCATCCATTGTCAAGTGGATAAGTTAAAGTATCTAACAGAGTATTAAAATTTATTTTTGAAAAAAATTTGAACATTTATTGAAAATATTGGTTTGTAAAGGTAGATGATTCATTATTAGAATATATGAATAATTTTAAAACCCCAATAATAATGTATCTATATATGATTCTTTTTGGAATGTCTTGAAATTTTCCTGTGGAGTTATAACACAATTCTATTTGGGAAATAAAGGCTTTAAATTTTGATTTTAAGTTTTTTGGAAAAAGAAGGATGGTTGATTTGGGTGAATTAGATGAAATTATGAGATAAATTATAACAATACCCAAATCTAAAAATAAATGAAAAATTATTTTCACAATTCTATAATTCAAAATTTTCACTTTAAAGTGGGATATAATGTGCGGTTATTAAATTATAATCTTAAGTTATTTCCTATAAAATTCAAAACCAAATAGTTAGGAACCTTTACAATTTTGAGAGTGTTATTCAATGGGTCTGTTGATTTGGTACGGAAAGATAAAATTCCATTTTTTGTAAATGGAAAAATTTTCAAGAATTTTTTAAGGGGAATCCAAATGGAATGGGTGTTATCTCATTCAATGATATTTAAACCATTTTTGAAGTCTAACTAGTGACTATAAACTAAGTACTTCATGGAAGTCAGTCCATGGTTAATCATTTTTATTTTTTTTTTAGTTTGTTATTACCTTGAATACCATTTTTATTGCTTGATGGTATTCCTTATTCTAATCTAGTTCATTCTCTTGTTTTAAGATAATGTATTGGTTGTGCAATTTACTAGTGTAAAATTTCAACTGATCTCAAAATCAATGATGACTTACATGATGGAAATAACTGGATAAAAACTCACATGACTTCTACCTATTGATAATTTATTTATTTATTTAATAATAATGTTTTTCTATTTAAATTACTAGGATTCTAACATGCCAACCATATGGTTCCTTTCAAATAAAAAATGGAGGAGTTATTTTTATTAATCTTCAATGATAAAACTTCTAAATTAAGAGATGTTTAGTTAATTATTTTGAAAAATTTTAATTCATCTCATCTAATGATTCATATTTCTTAATATTAAGTACATGGGAAAAACCCTCATTTGTTTGGGTCAAATTTTTAAATCCTTTTTCTCCCTTAGAATTTCATATTTTACTGAAATTTTATTAATTATGATGCTTTTATTTGAGATGAATTTTGAAAAAATTTGTGTGTATTTCAAAATCAAAATCATTAACTTATTTTAATGAACAAAAATGTATTTTGAAAATTTATTGGATGTGTCAAAATTGTTTTTCTTAACTTTAATATCACACCCATAAAAAATCATTAACTGCTAAATTTTCAACTAGTTTTGATCAAAAATGTTCTACCACCTTAGGATTCAATATTGGGGAAAATTTTGAGTTTTAAATGGGTGGGAAAGGGTAATTTCTATATTCCTTAGTTGTGATTAAATTATATAAACATAAAAAACCCCAAATTTCTTCATTTTTTATAAACATAAAAAACACCAAAAAATTCAAAATTCCTCCATTTTGATAATTAATTCAAGATTATTGTAAATACTTTTATCTTTTTACTTATAAATGAATGTTTTTTTCTTTAGGTTATGAAAATAAAAACTCTTTATGCCCTACCAAGGGGGAAATTTCATGCCTGTTTTGAAAATTTTCACATTGTCAAATTTTTTGAGGATTGAGTGATTGTTGAGTGATGTTGTCCACTTATCTCATGGAGATACTGTTACAAAAAAACTATGAAAAATAATTTTTGTAGTTTATATTCATAGGTAATTGGAATTATAACTTGAAGTATCTTGAGTTTTAACTTGAACCTAGTCACTTTTCATCATAAAAATGGAACACCATAGAGATCTAACTCAATATAGAGTATTATAAATCCTTTTAATCGGGAGTAAAATGGTCAATTGGGATCCCATGGTGAGTCACATTGATAATAAAATTGGGTGTGTTTTCAAAATAAATACATGTCCAAACTTAATAAGTGTGTTGAATAGTTCTTTCTACAAATTCATGGATGGGAAAAATTCAAATAAAGGGCCTTGTAAAAAATGAGCTCATTTAGGTGAGAGGAATAAAGAACCCAAATTAACATAGAAATAATTTTTTTATAAGAATATATTTTTAGTTGTATCAATAAATAGTAAAGTGGATCTTTGTTTTGAGGAACCTAGAAGATATTGAAAGTTATTTGTTCCTCTTATTATAGATTTAATTCTAATTGAATCTCTTTGTTCATTACTCCTATAACTAGAATTTGAACTAGTACTAAAATAGGGTAGTGAGAAATTTTTACATTGGAGGCATGACATTATTATAAATGAATGATTCATGATTCCCTTTGATTTGTTCATTTTCACTTTAACCTAGGTAGGATGATCGTCAATTCTTATTAGGAGTCTTGGAAACTAAATAAATTGAATGAGTTTTATTTCCCAAGAGTTCAATTGAATAATTGTGGTGGAATTTTATGTGGCATTATTTTATTATGCATTTTCACATAGGTTTTTGTGAAATAAATGGGTTTCCAATATAAAATTGAACTTATAATGGATAATTTTTTATTCTGGAAAAAATATGGATGAATTTCATGTTAATTTGATAGTTTTAATATAAATTTCTATTTTGGTGATTAATTTATTAATGTTCTTGGTGTCATTTTTTTATATCATTTATCAAAACAATTAATGAAAATTTTAAATGATGATAAATTTGAAATTTTGTTTTTTTAGGAAACTGTAATGAAAATATTGAAAAGGGTTAGAGTGACTATACCTAGTATTGATGGAATGCATTACCAATCCAATTGACTAAAATTTGAAATAGCAGACATTTTCATGGTCAAAACTTACCACTACATCTCCTCTATTATCATAGATTCACATCCAAGCCTAAATGTGATAAAGGGAAAACAATTTCACCATTGTGAATATGTCTTCACACCTTTGTTGGAGGATACCATCAAGCATTCCCTTTTCAAATCTCAACCTACATCATTTAAATAGCCAATCATAAATATCTTGAATTCTGACCTAGAGCTAAGAATGATCACTTGAAAAGATAACCATCTCATGTATATGGAACCTCTATAACATAACATATTGAATTTGATGGTAGGGTGTGTTGGAAAATACATTTTATTGAATAACCCATCGGGATAGGCCCAACAGAAGTGGCCCAATACTTTTCCGTATAAGCCCATTGAATAATTTGGTCCCAGTTACTCAACACGTTCAACTCCACATATGATACCTTTAGAGCATAGAATGATTTATCTGCTGAAATACAGATCTCAGTCACAGTAGAGAAAATGAAATTCCATGGAATATTTTAAATACATGTTCTTGATGGAATTAATACTGTCTAATTTTTCACATGGAAGCAATCTATGAATAGAATAAGTGGAATCATAATTTAATTACTGGGTCGAGCATATAGGTTTGGATTAAAAATAAATCATTACAGTCAAGGGGAGGGTATGAAGGTTGTGATTTTATCTTTAAAAGGGAAATAGGGGGATATTTTTATAAAAATGATATTCTAGAAAATAGAGAGTAGTAGGGGAAGAAATATGTATAAGTAGGTAGGAGAACTTGTGTTGATTAATAAGAAGTTTATAATCTCTCACCCAGAGCTTCTTCATCCTTTTTCTTTTCTTCATTTCCTATTTATTTCAATGACTCTTTGAGATACGTTGAAACATTATGTTATGATTATTGTCTAATTTGAAATAGGGGAATGTGATTGAGATGGTAGGTACATTTACTTCATTGAAGTGTAAGGTGTGGCAGGAAACTACCCTTTTTCATCTTTCAAGTGGTAGATATCCTTTAATTTCTTGAAATTAGTGAGAACTACTTTTTATTTTTTTGGTGTTTATCTAGTCACCATATAGAATTCCTTCTGAGAAGAGGGTGGGTTTTACAAGAGTATAAAATTTATAATGATTAATATTTTTTCCCATTTGGAACCAGTTTTGTCATTTAGTGGATTAGTGGATTTTTCAATTGAGAAACTAGAGGATCCAATCATCTAATTTTTACTCATTCAAGAAAACTGACCATTCACTTTTAACTAGACCCAGCAACACTTATAACTAAATGAAGATATAAAAATAAATAAAAAACTATTACATTAAAATATAAACCAACAAATAAAATCCCCTTATTCCATCCTTGGACTATTCCATGCTTACTTGTGATATTTTCACTCATTCTTGTGTTGTTGATTGTTTCCCTGCTTCTGTGTTGTTCTCACTCCACCAATTTCATCATGACCATTTCCTTTCATAATATCACTTTTACATTTTTAATATCATTATTTTGTTTTTTTGTTTGTAATGTTACTTTTTTGCGTAGAAAAAATATTTTTCATATTTCTTTCCCTATGGATCAACCCATATTCACTACTTTACAAGTTTTAAATAGGGTTTATAAATTTTATTTTCCCTCGAACCTAATAACAACATATGTCTCATCCAATGAATCATGTATCATTCCAACCATGATGCATGAACTATTGTTGGTTTCAACCCATCCTAGGTTAACATTATACATATAATAAACTTTATAAGTTTTCACCTACATCTCTTTTCCAAGACTTCTCGATAACATAGATTTTGTTATAAAAAGGTTATCTATGTATTTTCATGGGTGTATATTAAGTCACAGCCTTACCGTTCCTCATGCCTATCAGACATCCCAATACTTGACTCAAATACTTCACTCAAATACTATTTTATAAAACCCCAACTCATGAAGTTGAATCCTGCGACATGAGTCAGGATGTCACATGGCCTCAAGCGCATCCCCTAATTAACAAAGGTTGTAACAAGTGGTGGGGGATATGAGAAACTATGGGGAGTTATTTTCCCTTAATAATAAAACCGTAAATCATACATGCTCATGTAAGACATATTTTAATTAAAATTCATTTAAAAAAATTTAGAATGGAAATAATCTTGTCTACAAAACCAACACAAATCCAACATAAGAAATAAAATAAAAGACACATAGACTGACATCGGTAATAAAAAACATGAACCATGATCCACCATCTCCTTCACGTCTCATGACTGATAAAGAATGATTTTCTCCCTTTTCTTATATCACATTCAGCCATGTTTACATTCATACAGATGTGGACTTATAGGGGGTGAGTATCAATCTAGCGGGATTTACTCAAGAATCCAACACATCCATGCAATATTGATTTCACTATACAATGCTAATAAACCATGATAAATCTAAAGAAATATAAATTCAAAAACTTTGATTCAACCAATTTTTGAAAACCCAAAAAAATATTTATAAAATGATTCCACAAATTAACATAAGAAACATCATTCAAATACCAATCCATTAGTTCAATAAAACCATGTTTCTCCAAAAAAACACATAGCCTAGAAAATTCTATTTCTCAAAAGCTCCAAAAAACTACCATTTTCCCAAAAATTTGGTAAAACCTATTTTCTAAAATCCAAAGTTAAAACCCTTTTTCTGAAAAAATTAATTCTCGATGCTATGGCTTCCCAAACAACACACTACCATAGATTAGTGAATATGCACCACCAGCTTTTACTAGGGCTTAAGAGAAACTGAAGACAAAAGGGGTACCTTTTTGAGTTCTATCTAAAAGTGCTGATAAAACCTTTTAATATCAAATATTATTAAAATATATATATAATTAATATATATATATATATATAATAGGTCCTTGGGGGTAAAATTACATTTTAAACACACACATCTCACAGTCTGAAAAGGTAGGCAATAGTCCCCCCTGGAGATAGCCCACCCATCAAACCTTATTTATTCAGTACATGGATCGTAGACCCAGTGGGCATGAAAGCCCATTACATGGCCCTAAAAGCCCATATTTTTGACCCAAAGTCCCTTAGATGAATAGTGATGTTGTAGTACTTGGGCTTCTATAATACATGCTATAGTGTTGCCGCCACTACAGCTCCTACTATAGAGCCCACCACAGCTACAATGTATATAATTAAAATAAATTTAATATTTTAATATTTTATTTAAAAAATTATATGTTATATAAACGAAATTATTTTTTTAGATATACAATAATATTAATGTTAAATAATTTAAAATATATGTACATGTATAACTGCATGTGTGTGTGTGTGTCTGTGTCTGTGTGTGTGTGTGTGTGCATGTGTATGTGTACATATTTCATTTAAATGTTTCGAGTTCACCTTGTAATATTTTTTTATAATTTATTATATTTAATTGATCCATTAATTATTATATATTTTTTAATAATGTTAAAAATATATTTAATTATTTTCTAATATTTATTATACACATATTTATTTATTATATACAAGTAATATTTTAAATATGTTTTTAATTTATATGAATAATATTTGTTCATTTTTATTTATGTTATTTTAACATTTAAAATATATTTGAAATTTTTATAATTAATTTATATAAAAGGTTTTTTTATTAATTATGTAATTTAAATATTTAATTATAAAGTTAGAAATATATCATTTTTTAATATTAATTAAATTATAAATTAATAAATATACATTTAAATAATTATAAAATTATAATAAATATATTTAAAAGTTAGGGAAGAAACCTCTTTATGTTATGAAAGTGAAGACCTATTTTTATTTGGGTAGAGGGAGACCCACTACATAGCCTATATGACCAAATTCAAGGGCCCATGAACATGGACCGGATCCCCAATGCAGCATCATGCTTGTATAATCATGCTTGCATCATCAGGCAAGTGTCACTACATGTCTGTGTAATGTTTGTGTCACTGTCTGCTATATAAATCACCTAAGGGGTGTGAATTAATGAATTAATTCTTTATTGTTTTGTTTTTATTTAAATTCATTTTTTTATTTTTGACTCACCTGTTTTTTTTTGTTTAACCTCGCATGCTCCTGTTTTGTTTTTCTCCCGCTTGAGCCATTTCCACGTGGGCAATCCAGCTGCAGCCGCCCCTTGCATCGTGGCCTTTGATTTGTTGCACCGGCCATTCAATCGGGGGCGTCCATTTTGGGTTTTTCTGTTCGAATCCGTCAAACTACTCAACGTTTTTTCTACTTCTCCTTGGGTTCGTCGCACCCTCTGGTGCAGCATTCTGTTACTGTGAAACCGTCGATCGCAGGGGGTTTAATCACCCCTGCCTCGACTCACTTCGCCGAGGAGATCATGCTTTTCACCAGCAGCTTCATTCTTGTCCAGGGATTTCAGCTTCTTCGACGTTCTCGGATCCTGGCGCTCGAACCTGTGTAGGGTTACCTCGACGGCAACGGACTCTGCGGCACACAGCTGGTGTGCCGCATCTGGTGGAGCTCCGTCACGGCCCTTCGCTCGATGACAGCACTCTGACGGCCAGCCACGAGATCACTCGAACCAGATCCAGTGTCATCTTGAAGTGAACAGGACGGTCGGGCTTGATTGCGCCCGGCGTTGTAAGCTTTTCTATTCTTTCTTGCGGTTTATTGAAACCTTGAATTTCCTGTATCCCTGTCATCACATCTGTTGAGGATAATCCTTTATAATCTGTTCTGGTTTTTTGGAGAATTAATAAAAGCGTGCGTGTGTGGGGTGTTCTTGTCGTGCAGTAGGTCCCAAAGGGGACCGAAGCACGTTAAATCTCTTGTTCATTTTATAATTCTACATTTGATTTCTGCTTTGATTGTTCTTGCATTAATCGGCACATATCTCCAGCACGATCCTTGCATGTTTTGGTTGCATTTCTTTATTCTACTACACAACCAAATCCCTACATGTGGTATCAGAGCCAATCTGGCTGCTGTGTTGCCTGATTTACCTTTGTGCACAATCTTCCTTGATGTTATTACACATATGTTCCATTTGTTAATCGGTTTACATAAATTTTGCTGTTGTTTCCCTAATTTTCCTTCTTGTTGCATTGATTAACAGTCTGTTTTTAAGCTGTTTCTTTGTGTTGCCTGAACCTGGTTATTTGTACTACCGCTGTTTACTTCTCGTTTTTTTAATATCCTGGCTGCCAGCACCCTGCTGCCAGTCTCTCAACATTCTGATCTCAACCTAGTTTATTAATTTGGGTTTTCTGTTTTCCGCATTGTTCCTGTTTAATTCTGCCAATCTATTGTAGTCTTTAGTTTCTTATTAAGACTTAAATTACTGTATTTACCGAATAATTTTGTTTTTCTGCACATTGTACAAATTTATTCCTAGTGATTATTGGCCAGTCTTTTGGGGGTGTACGCTCTTGTTGTCCCCAATTACTTCGCATCAACTCACTATATATAAATATGTCTACAATGCGGTATGAAATCAAAAAATTCGATGGAGACAATGACTTCAATTTATGGCGTATTAAAATGAGGGAATTATTGGTCCAACAAGGTCTTATTGATGCCCTATCTGGGCCTACTAAACCCATAACAACTGTTAATGAAGCTGGAAAAACCATAACTAAACACCAACCGGTCCCCAATGACACTCTAATTAAAGCCCATAGTTCCCTCTTATTGTCCTTAGGTGATAAAGTCCTTAGGGAAGTGGCCTTTGAGTCCACTTCTGTCGGCATCTGGCTTAAGTTAGAGAAGCTTTATATGAATGCCTCCCTTGTTGGTAGGCTCTATAAGAAGCACCACATGTTTACCTTTAGGATGAGACTGGGCTCTTCCTTGAAAGCCCATCTTGACGAGTTCAATAAGATCATGCTAGACTTATCCAATATAGATGTCATGGTAGATGATGAGGATCAGGCTATTATTCTCCTGATATCTCTAGACCATAGTTATAGCACTCTGGTCGAGACCATGATGTATGGTCGTGACTCCTTGACTCTAGAAGAAGTCAAGTCCGCCCTCCTATCTAAGGATCTTCACTCAAAACCTAAGGCGAAAGGTGAGGCTGAGAGTTTATTCACTAGGGGAAGGCCTCGGGTTAAAAACAAAAAGAAACATTTTAGCAGAGACAAAAGTAGTAATAGCAAAGAACCAAGGCACGATCGAAAGACAAAGAACAATGACAATAAAGACAGAAAAGTTACTTGTTTCCATTGTGGAAAGCCGGGGCATATTAAGCCCGAGTGTAGGAAACTTAAGAGAGAGCAAGAGCGCGCACAGCCCACTGACCAGTCTCTTATTGTTGACTCTGGTTATGACACATCTGAAGTTCTAAATGTGTCCAGCCATACGCTCGACCGTGAGTGGGTCCTTGACTCTGGCTACTCCTTCCATATGTATCCCCATAGAGATTCTTTCCTAGAGTTGGTCGAGAAAGTGGAAGGGGATGTCCTATTAGGGAATAACAAGAAGTGCAAGGTTGAGGGGAGAGGATGTGTCCTGATATAATTGGATGACTATTCCATCATCACCTTACTTGATGTAAGGTGGGTCCCCAACTTGCAATGAAACTTGATCTCCTTAGGAGTCCTAGATCAAAAGGGATATACTTTTAGATCTGAATCTGGTACTATTAAAGTCTCCAAAGGATCAAGAACCATCATAAAAGGATCCCTTGTGAATGATTTGTATGTATTGAATGGAAGGACCCATTCAAGACAGTTGGGTAGTGTTTATACCACGAACACTGACAACACAATGCTCTGGCATAGAAGGCTGGGGCATGTAATCTTCAAAGGTCTTGAAGAACTCAGCAAGCAAGGATTGCTGAATGACATCACACCTACGAATCTCCCGTTTTGTGAAGATTGTGTGATGGGAAAGGCTAAAAGAGTGACCTTCAATAGATCGTCCTTCAAGGCAGCCGCCCCACTTGATTACATCCATTCGGATTTGTGGGGGTCGGCCAGGACCTCCTCTCATGGTGGAGGTTTCTATTTCGTCACCTTTATTGATGATTACTCCAGGAAGGTTTGGGTATACATCCTCAAAAATAAATCAGATGTTTTCCAAACATTCAAAACCTGGAAAGCCTTAGTCGAGAATCAGACTGGGAAGAAAATCAAGACCATGAGGACTGACAATGGGCTTGAGTACCTGTCCATTGAGTTCATTCAATACTGTGAGTCTGAAGGAATTAAGAGGCACAGAACAATTAGGGAAACTCCCCAACATAATGGCCTAGCAGAGAGGATGAATCGGACTATCCTTGAAAGAGTCCGTAGCATGCTTGCTTACTCGGGCCTCCCTAAATCCTTTTGGGTCGAGGCCACAAGCACTGCTGTGTACCTGATTAATAGGTGTCCCTCTTCTGCAAATCAATTCATTACTCCAGAAGAACTGTGGATCGGCAAGCCCCCATCGTATTCCTACTTAAGGGTCTTCGGGTGTACAGCTTATGCTCACATTAAGACTGACAAACTTGAGCCTAGAGCCCTCAAGTGCATCTTTGTTGGATATCCCGATGAAGTTAAGGGATATAAACTCTGGGTGGACAAACCTGGATACCAACGATGCATTATTAGCAGAGACGTTGTCTTCCATGAGTCCTCTTCTCCTAAGACCAGGATTGACACACCCGACAGTTCTGATCCAGACTTTCATAAGTCTGATGAACATGAGTCTTTTACTCATGTTGAGACTGATGTTCAGTCTATTCCTCCTCCTCCTCAGCACACTGATGTGGCTGACTCTGAGACGAGTTCTGATTCAGACTTAGACTCTGGACCTTCCACCGATCATCAAGATTATCAATTAACCCGAGATAGACAAAGGAGGGTCTCTAGACCTCCTGCTCGGTTCAACCAGTATGATATGACATCATATGCTTTTCATGGGCCCAGGATCTCATCGACGATGATCCTCAATCGTATAGGCAAGATTTAAAGGATAAGGATTCAAAGCATTGGATCATGGCCATGAATGAAGAGGTGCAATCTCTAAAGAAAAATCACACCTGGACCATTGTTCACAAGCCTGTGAATGCTAAAGTGATTGGGTCCAAGTGGATTTACAAGAGAAAGGAAGACAACACAGAGGGAAATAAAGTAAGGTTCAAAGCTAGGCTAGTTGCCAAAGGTTTTCTTCAGAGAGAGGGAATTGACTATGCTGAAATTTTTTCCCCTGTTGTCAAACACTCTTCTATTCGGCTCTTGTTAACCTTCGCTGCCTATCTCGATCTGCACATCGAGTAACTTGATGTTAAAACTGCCTTCTTGCATAGGGATTTGAATGAAAAACTCTATATGAAACCTCCTAACGGTTATTCAAAGGAATTCAAATCCAACCAAGTTTGCCTTCTAAATAAGTCCTTGTATGGTTTAAAACAGACATCAAGGCAATGGTATAAGAAATTTGATACCTTTATGTTAAATAACCAATTCACCAGGAGCCAGTATGATGCTTGTGTCTACTTCAAGTCTGTTCAAAGTTGTATGATTTACCTTCTGCTTTACATAGATGACATGCTTATCATATGTAAGAATATGAGTTTTATCACTTCAATTAAATCCCAATTAAAAGGCAACTTTGAAATGAAAGACTTAGGTGCAGCTAAGCAGATTTTAGGTGTTGAAATCATTAGAGATAGACCTAACAAACTGCTATACTTATCTCAACATGCTTACATTTTAAAGATCTTAAAGAGGTACATGTTTGAATCTCTCAAACCTGTGAATGTACCTCTTGCTCAACACTTTAAATTGTCTTTAACACAAGCACCCACTGCTGATGATGACGTGCAATTTATGTCTAAAATTCCATATGCTAGCATTGTTGGTAGTATAATGTACTCTATGATTTGCACCAGGCCTGACATTGCTTTCGCTATCTGCACCTTGAGCAGATTTATGGCCGCTCCTGGGAAGCCCCATTGGCATGCCCTCAAATGGATTCTCAGATATTTATCATGTTCATCTAATTTGTCTTTATGCTTTGGTAAAAATATTGATGCTTCTAACATTTTGGTAGGCTTTGTAGATGCTGATTATGCAGGTAACATTGACACCAGAAAATCATTGACTGGATACGTGTTCACTGTCTGCGGTGGGGCTATCTCATGGAAGTGCAACATGCAATCCGTTGTTGCCCTCTCCACCACTGAGTCTGAGTACATTGCAAGCACTGAGGCGGTAAAGGAAGCCTTATGGCTTAAAGGCTTGTCTTCTGAACTCAAGCTTTATGATTCGGCTATTAATGTTTTCTCTGATAGTCAATCTGCATTACATTTGTCTAAAAATTTAGTTTTCCATGGAAAATCAAAGCACATAGACATTAGATTACACTTTATTAGAGATGTGATTGAACAAGGAACCGTGTGTGTCAAGAAGATACACACTGATAAAAATCCAGCCGATAGTTTGACTAAAGCTGTCATTTTATCTAAGTTCAAATATTTCCTAGATAGTTTGAACTTGGTTCCTGTTCCGTAACCCTAGGTGAAAGGACATCCCTGAATTTAATTAAAAATGGTGGAGTTTTTTGAATTAATGAATTAATTCGTTATTGTTTTGTTTTTATTTAAATTCATTTTTTTATTTTTGACTCACCTGTTTTTTTGTTTAACCTCGCATGCTCCTGTTTTGTTTTTCTCCCACTTGAGCCACTGCCACGTTGGAAATCCAGCTGCAGCCGCCCCTTGCATCGTGGCCTTTGATTTGTTGCACCGGCCATTCAATCGGGGGCGTCCATTTTGGGTTTTGCTGTTCGAATCTGTCGAACTACTCAGCGTTTTTCCTGCTTCTCCTTGGGTTCGTGGCACCCTCTGGTGCAGCAATCTGTTACTGTGAAACCGTCGATCGCAGGGGGTTTAATCACCCCTGCCTCGACTCACTTCGCCGAGGAGATCACGCTTTTCACCAGCAACTTCATTCTTGTCCAGGGATTTCAGCTTCTTCGATGTTCTCGGATCCTGGCGCTCGAACCCGTGTAGGGTTACCTCGACGGAAACGGACTCCGCGGCACACAGCTGGTGTGCCGCATCTGGTGGAGCTCCATCACGGCCCTTCGCTCGACGACAGCACTCTGACGGCCAGCCACGAGATCACTCGAACCAGATCCAGCGTCATCTTGAAGTGAACAGGATGGTCGGGCTTGATTACGCCCGGCGTTGTAAGTTTTTCTATTCTTTATTTCGGTTTATTGAAACCCTGAATTTCATGTATCCCTGTCATCACATCTGTTGAGGCGAATCCTTTGTAATCTGTTCTGGTTTTTTGGAGAATTAATAAAAGCGTGCGTGTGTGGGGTGTTCTTGCCATGCAGTAGGTCCCAAAGGGGACCGAAGCACGTTAAATCTCTTGTTCATTTTACAATTCTGCATTTGATTTCTGCTTTGATTGTTCTTGCATTAATCGGCACATATCTCCAGCCCATAGTCCCATTTATTTTCCTTAAAATCCACCTACTCCAAACCATCTTAAACAGCCTTTAGAATATGCGTGCATCCCAATGATGCTGGCGATAGAGGAAACCAAAGTCTCATAGGTACCAGCTGTATGCAATAGCCCCAGAGACTAGACCCATGAAACTGACAGCCACCGGTGTCCCAAGCCAGTTGTCCTGAGGTCTTCATCGCATGCTCTTTCTTTTACGCATCTACACGCAACCGTCTCTCTGTATCACTGAGGTCTTCACCTCTCTCGAAGACTCCATTGGATCCCACTCTGTATCCCCGAGATCATCTCCTCTCCTGAAGCAGCCATTGGATCCCTACTCTGCATCCCAAATACCTGAGGTTCACCAATCACGCCTCATGTAGACATGATGTAGTCCCCATAATCTCCTTCATCTGGTCCCTACATCCCAGTCCACAGATGCTGGAAATCACATGCTCGTCTCCATCGTGCTTTTCACCAAACCAAGAAACACAACGAAGCCCACTCAAACCCTAGGTCATCTAGTTGCCCCGCTGCAACCCATCGTTTGCTAGTACCATCTCTGAATGACTAAATCCCGCCGCGATATCCTATATCAAAACACCCACTGCTGTGAACGACTGCTAACCCACCAGGATCCCAGATCTACCAGTCAGATCCACCATGCGCCACCACCAATGAGCCTTGTCACCAACATCTGCTCCAGTAAAAAAAACCTCTTGAGATCATCCATCACGGATAAATGGATATCATTCATTGCATGCCAAAATTAGCCACCGCCACTGACCCAGTGATCGACACCCATCGTGTGAGATTATTAGCTACAACAGACTCCTGACTCGAATCTCCTCCTATAAGACCCTTCTCCAAATAGATTGGTGGGTATGGTTTGGCTTTCTAACCTATACTCCGACACTTTTCATATAAATTAATTAATACATATATAAATAATTATTAAATTATATTAAATTTATTTATTATATTTATAATTATATATTTATATTTATATATAATTACTTTCTATGTATATTTATTTATAATTATAAATATAAATATTTATATATATTTAAATAATTATGAATTTATAATTAATATAGTTATTATATTTATAATAATATATATAATTTTATAGATACACCAAAGTAGTGTGGGCCTTACATATAATTATATAGAACTATTTTTAAATATATTTATTTATAATTATAACTAGAAAGAAAAAAATATATAAAAAATTATAAATTTATAATAAATTTATTTAAATAATAAATATATTTATTATATATATATATAATTATATATAATTATATAAACATATACATATAAAAATGTTTTTCCATTTTTCTGATTTGGGGGTGCTTTTTGTGCCGCATGTGTGTTGGGTTTCGTTGTATTTATTCTTTTTTAAATAAATTTTTAGGATAAAGCTTTCTCTCATCCTTAACTTTCCTAGCATACATATAAAAATATTTATATTTATATACAAATATTTATAAAATTATAATAAATATATTTATTATATTTATAATTTTATAAATATATACAATAATATAATTAAATTAAATTAAATTTATATATTTATAAATATATTCAAATATTTATAATTATATAAAATTTTTTTTAAATATATTTATTATAATTATAATTATAATTAGATATATTATTAAAATTAGATATTTATCAGTGTTTTTTAGTGCAAATAAATAGGCATTTTATTACCTCTTTCCATTTTAGCATTGATAAAACTAATCCTTATATTTGATTTTTTTACTGCTGAAAAATTTATTCCCCAAACTTATTAAAATAACCCTAATAGAATATAATTATCTCACACCTACAAGCTTTCGCAAAACCCAACTGCTTCTACTGTTACCGTTGTTGCCGCCGAAACCTACTCCTATCGTCGTTGCCAACTAATGTCGTTGTTGCCGACACTATCAACTATTGTCGCCGCTGCTACCACCAAACCCTACTGTTGTCATTGACCCATCTCCAAATCTAAGGTATGTTGCACCTCATCTTCACATCTTCTTCATGCTCGGATTTTCAATCATTAAATGAAAATGTTTCTTCCTCCTCCTCCTTCCCTTTATTTTCATGATTTCTGTGGTTCTTTGCTATTATCCTTTTTTTATTCTACATTACTAAGGAAGAACCTATGAGTGCCGAGGGACCTATGAAGGAAGGCATTAACTGAGGTGGAGTATGTGTGCCATGATTTGGGAAGACTGTGAGATTTAATCAGTGGTTCCCCCACAAGTCCACATATTTTCATTGAAACTACAATGTCCACATCCCTACTATAGAACTGATTATCATATACTCAACTACATTAATCTTTTACCTCCTCTAAACTGCACCCACATCCCTCAGAAAAAAAAACATGTCCCCATTTTAATGTTTGAATTGTTTTTCTTATTTGGTTTATTTTATCCTACCTTTCTATTTTCAAATTAAGTATCGAGTATTCTATTTTTTCTCATATTTTTAGTATACCATAAAATTTGAAACTTTTCAATGCCTTTAGTGTGCATAAAAAATCTACTCTAACAATCATCACTGAAAGAATCACTTGCTTCTTGTTATCAAACCTCTTCACTTTGAAATAAAATGTTCCCCTTTTCTTGTAATAACTAATTTGAAAATGGACATGACCATTGTGGTAATGGTTCCATAGCATGTCAATTATCATTGTTGTAGGGTATTCAAATCATTGCATCGATGAAACAATCATTTGATTAAAGTTATCATGTTTTTTACCACTGATAAAAAATTATTCGCTTCTCTACTAATGTTTGATCAAAATATGTTTGTTTCCAATGTAATGATTCCCCTTAACTATAGCATGATCTCCCTAGTGTTTCATTAATGAGAAAATCAATCTCCTTTTTTTTAGTCACATGTCATCGAGATAAAAGTTCCCCCTTTTCCATAAAATTTTAAGGGGAAAACATCTGATGAGTTTTTTTAAATTAATATTATTTTATTTTATATTTATCATAATAATGCTCATTTATATATAATTACCAAAATATGGTTATCCATTGGAATGTGGGGAAACAAATTCATAATAAAATTTGCGGTTTTAGACCTAGACTTAAAATATTTTAATTTAAATGTCATGGTCCTAAAAGAAACGTTTTTGTTAAAAAAAATTAAGAAATGTGTTCTAGGATTGTACATTTTTTGTTGAAAAAACATAAGTTTTGGTAGAGGATCATACCATTCACCCATCCTAGGAGAACATTATAAATCTTAATAACAGATGATGATTTCCTTATTTTGATAGTTATGAATTACAAATTTTATGGTTCCTTAAGAAATGGTTTCATCCCAGTTAGGTTGATCATGTTGTCTAACATTGTGATCAATTATGTGTTCCTTAAAAATATTTTTCTATAAAAATACAAGAAATATATACCATTTATCCTCTTCCACATTGTGATATGAAATATAGAAACTTTTTGGGCATGTTTTGGTGGTTCTATCCATCTAGATATATTTTATACTATTTTTAAAAAAAATGTGATGAGTGAAATATATGTTTATTCTAAATATATTATATCTCTTGACATTCTTATTTTTCACTTGGTAAAAATGAATTCAGAGAGGTTTTTATAGAATCAGATTTTATGGTTTAATTTTAATTGGGTATTTATTTCCTAGCTATAAAAGTAGTATTATTAGGGTTAATATATTAATTTTATATGTGAGATTTTACTGTGGTATAATAATTAATGTTGGTGGCTTCTTCTATATGCTAATTTGTGGGAAGTTTTGAAGGCTTAGATATTTGATTTTATAAAATATATGTTTATCAATTTTAAATTGATTTATAAATGAATTTAGAGTGGCTATGAATATTTCTTTTTTTATGAGTAACATTTTTAGGAAATTATTTATTGATTTTCCTGGAAAGTGTGCGAATTTTATTTAAAAAATAGTGATTTCTAAGGATGAATATTTCATAGTGGTGTCTTAATTTATAACTATTTTTTAAAATATTCATTTTTATTATTATTTTTTCTATATTTTAATAATTTACAATCATTTTTCTTATTCAGATTACTACTTCTTTTTATGATTGATTCATGGTAATAATTTATTGTTCATGTTTATTGGAACCATTAATCGAATTTTAATCATTATATTTTTTTTCAATGTTGAAAATATTTTAAATATATAATAATTATTTTTTGTGAACACATTATTATATTCTATAGCTGTAATTTTTATTATGAAAATGGTATTCAAATAATATACATTTTATTTTTTTATATTTCCATGAAAATTTATATATGTAAATAATTATACATATTATACTATATAATAGGTGAACCAAGATTCTCATAGGGGTTTATATGCTATTAAAAGTTTGAAATATTGGTTCAAAATGGAAAGGGGTTGGTTTTTAAAGTACTAATTGTTTTTTAAAGAATTTTGAAAATGAATTTGGTGTTTGATTTTATAAAAAAAGTTTTTGTAATGGGTAAATTTTTTGTTAAAAACTGATTTTAAATAAAGGGTAACAATTTTTAACAGGGAAAATCATTTTAAATACCTAATAAAAAGTGTTTAAATGATTTATTAGGACAAGATACATCAATTTTTTATAATTTAAATTTTATTTTAAGGTTAAATGATTAGTTTTAATGTTGATAAGTTGGATATATATGATTTTTTAGAATGTGGATGATATTTTGGATTTAAATGATGATATTAATAAAGGGTATTTTAAATTTTATATTGACTTTAAAATAAAGTTTTTTGAATTTAAATTAGATTCAATAGATTATCTATTTTTTATAGTGTATTATTCTCTATCAGTAATATACTATTCATGCAAGAAAACCAACCACACATAGATAACCTAAGGAGAATTAAAGATTCAAGGGAAGTGGTAATTTATCATTGATTGATAATAACACCATGATAAGTGCATGTCACTAACACAATCAAACCTATAGGATATTTATCATCACCCCACTCCTGTAACCTTTTCCTTACATGAAGCTAGGAACTATTGAGATTCAGTCCTTAGACCAAAATCATTTTCTTTTTCATATAGTAATTGAAAACATGATTTGAATTTTGAAACTACAAATATTGTCTTAGCATGAGCGTGTTTAAGTACATCATGATGATCCTTCTCATGGTCACACCAATCAAATAACCCCTTATAGGGACTCGATAGCTGCTACTTCTTTTTTAAACATTAAATAGAAAACTAAGAAATGTTGTCATGTGCTTCATTAAATCTTGAACCTCATAACATTTATATTTAAAGAGACATATATTATCCACATAAACTTCATCTCAAATAGAGTTATTATTTCATTTTTTTAAAGAATCACCCCATCTCTTATGTACATGAACCTATATTGCTTGACCTACCCTGATCATTGGTCAACAGGTACTAATGATCATTGTGTATGATTTAGAGGACAACACCAACCACCGGTAGAGTAATTTTTTTCTTAAATTTAATTACCCATTTCCATAAATTCATGCTGGAATTATTTGAAACATAAAAATGTTGGTTTACCCTTATTTTAAAGTCCCCTTTTGTGTATTTACTTATTTTGTTAAATACTAATATTTCTGAGTCAAATATGATTCATATGAATAAAAAATTAATGAATTTAAATCGTATGATAAAAGAGTATGAAGATGGGGTGAAAGAGTTCATCAAGTTTACAAAATATCATGAATATAACACTTCTAAAATCATTTCTCTATGTTTATGATGTTTTTATTCAAGACTAATTAATCAATGGGAGTTGGAAGAACACTTGATATTTCACAGAATAAATCGAAGTCTCAAATATTGGACTAGACATGGGGAAAAGTTAATGTCGCTCGTGACTTGCATCATAATTTATTTTATAGATCATATGATATGATTACAAGTGTGTAAAATGAATAATATTGTATCAAGGATGTGATTACATGTGTGAATGATGATAAAGATCATATTGAAGAAATGGAAATTACAGTTGAAGATGAACATTGTGATTGTCCAAAATAGTTTGAGAAGTTGAAGAGTTGGGAAAATGTATCATTGTATTCTGGTTGCACTAAATATATATCATTTTTAGATGTACTCGATATGTATAATTTAATATCTATAAATAGCTAGAGTGATTCCAGTTTTAATAAACTACTTTCTCTCTTGAATTATATGTTCCTATAAGATAATAAGCTTCATAGATGAAAATATGACACTAAACGAATGCTACATTTAGTGGGTATGATCTATGAAAGAATACATGCCTATCAAAATGACTATATACTATTTTACAAGGTCCACAAATAACTTAAATAATTCAAACATTTAAATTATTCTTGATGAAATAAAGAAGAATAAAGTCCTATGAATATTTTATTATACTTTACAATCATTCCAAGGTTTAGGTTCCTATATGGAAGTGAGAATATTGTAAGTTAATTGAATTAGCACACAAATACAATAAATAAATATGGGAAACTTCTTCACCCAACATACTCTCCTCGATGGAAGACAATTATTATTGAGTATCCTAAACATGGAAATGATCTAAGAAATATTTGTCTTGCACTATCTATAGATGGAGTGAATAATTTTGTTTTTAAAAGAATCACTCACAGTAAACTACTGGTTATTTTGGTAAATTATAACTTTCTAATGTGGTTATGCATAAATTGAAAATAAATTATGTTATCTATTCTTATATCAATACAAAAAAAGTCAGGTGATGATATTGATGTTTATTTGTCTACATTTATCGAATATTTGAAATTATTATGGGATTTAGATGTAAGTTTTAGGATCCTCACATAAGTGAAGAATTCACATTTAGAGACATTTTATATGAGATCATAAAGTAATTTCCTACTTATGTAAATTTTTCAGGATATATAATTAAAGGAACTCAAGGTTTTCCCATTTTTGAACAAGGTACACAGCCAATTCAGTTGAAACATTCCTTGAAGACTGTAATTCTAGGACATCATATATTTCTACCCTAGTGACATAAGTACCAATCTTGGACAACATTATTCAATGTGAGTTCAAAAGAACATACAAAACCATAACCACTAATAGTTTATCAACTATTTTATAAAGTAAAAGACATAGACACTTCTTTTGGTAAACATTTTTTGAAAAACCTTATGAAATATGGTTAGAAGAATATATTAGTTTTTTTAATTTTCATACAAGAATTTTTTGTATGTTAGACATTTTATTATTGTCATACTGATTGAAAATATGTTTGTAATGGTTTGGTTGACATGTTTCTAAATTAACCCAACAAAACAAAGTATATAATTAAGGCTAGGTTGGACATGATTGAAATGAGAATATGGGGTGATTTGGTGCCAGTGAAGGGTAAAAAATGAAAATTTCATTCTCCAGTTAATTACACACTTTAAATAAATGAGAGATATTTTTTTTCCAACATCTTGAAGGATTTAAAGGTTCTAAAGGTATATTCATTGAATCTCAATAATATCATGTCAATGACTAATTTGAAGTTAAAGGGTCTAAAATCACATTATTGTCATGTTATGATGAAATATATAATGGATTTAGCCTTTAATTTCATTTTTTCCAAGAATTGCCATCATACATTAACCAAGATCTATTTATTTTTCAAAGCTATGTGCACTAAATTTATAGATCCAATGAAATTTCCAACTATAGTAAAGGAAATTTCCATCATATTATGTGAATTGGAAATGTTCTTCTCACAAACATTCTTTGAAATGATGGTTTAATTGATGATTCATGTGTTAAGAGAGATTCAACTATATGGTACTATATATTATAGATTTATGTAATCTATTAAATGATATTTGAAGATTTTGAAAGGGTATATCAAAAATCTATGTTGGCCAGAGGGGAGTAATGCAGAGCAATATATTCTTGAGGAATCCATTGAATTATTTAACAACTACATGTCCAATGCAGAAACCATTGGTATAAAAAAATATCATCACACTTTGTGGCTTCTCGGAGAAAGAATTTATAGATTATATGTTTTCAAAATCAATATTACAGACTGTTAGAAAGAACAACTTTATGTTTTTCAAAATAATTTATAGTTTTCCCCATATGTTGAAACACACAAAAAAATTATCAAGCATTTGAATCCATCAATGGATGAAATATGGATATCAAATATGCATGATAAGTAGCTTTTAGGTTGGTTTAGAAATCATATTTTTATATATTTATATGAAAATAAAGATTCAATTTTAGAAATACTTTGATGGAAAGTTGTAGGACTAAGTTTCCATGTATTAATATATAATTGTTCTATAATTAATGGTCATACATTCTATACAAATGAACATGATGAAGGAATTACCATGAAAAATAGTAGAGTTAAACTTGTGGATGAAGCGATGCATGTATTAGGTACCAAGGATAGAAATCAAATTTATAATAATATTTTACACTTTTGCATCATCAAAAAAATATGGGAGTTGAATTATATAACATTATAGGTACCAATTTTTCAATGCAAGTGGGTTGATAATAGAAGTTTTGTTAAAATAGATGAATTGGGATTTTTGAAAGTGGATTTCAGTAATGAAGGGTAAAAAGATGAACTGTTTATAATGGAATCATAAGAAGTATAATTATTTTATGTTCTAGATCCAACAAACTGAAAGTGGTCAATTATTCTATTTTCAACCAAAACCACTGATGGGTCAGATAAAAATTCAACTTATGATGACCCTTTAATTGGGACATCACAATCATTTCACAGTTTTTAAAATATATATGGGGTCATATATGTTAAAGGAGACAATAATGATGGGATTTGGATACTCAATATAGGTTTTAAATCCCTTCAACCATTAAAAAAATAGAGTTCAATAATCAAGTTATTTTTTTTTGTAATATACATTATGTTACCTTATGTTGTTTTTTGTTTACTGATTCATTTACATAATCAAAATTAAATATTGAACCCATTATGTAGATAATGAATTTTTCACATGTTGATGATCCCAATATTTAGTAATAACAGTTTTATCAACTTTTTGTTTCTCACGGTGCAAAGGAATAATGAACTTATACACATGAAGATGCTACCAGTTTAGATGAAAACATTTTAATGATGTTCAACCCTAAGAAATGGTAGAATATAAAGGAAAAATTCCCTAGAAAAATATAAGATCATTATATTGTGATGGTTCTATCAATAATTAGTATTGTAAAAATATAACACATCAAATTCGAGTTCTGATAGAATGCGTGTGGATATCCTGTTAACCCCAACAAGTCCATGTTCAGTAGTTTCATTAGGCTCATCACTCGGAAGCATGTGCCGATTGATATAGATTCATGGTACTATGTTGTGACCACACTTAAGACAATGATTTGGGAGATATTAGGGTAACATTATTATATCCATTCATTATTTCATAAAATAAAATAAAATAATAAAACATTGACTTACTCATCATTATCCCTTATAGGGTGCGTTTATATTTGATGAATCCTATAAGAAATTTTTATTAATGATTTCTGGATAGGATCATAGAGGCTTTAAAAAAATTTAATGAAATTTAATCTCAAAAAAGATGAAGGGAAAATAAAGCCACACCCACGCCATATGTATTCACACCTGATAATCCATGAAGTTTTATATGCGTTTAGTGGTCGTCATGAGGTCATATCTTTTCAGGTATATTGTGGATAGTAATACATTGTTGGAAAATACATGTATTAATTAATTTGATTAAGAATTTTTAATCTATGAAAGAGAAACTAAGTGATGAAAATAATCAATGGGAATAAAAAACAATATACCCCTACCGTAAAGCAAGGATGGGGTATGCTTCACTTGAAAAAATAATGGTATGTATTTTAAATATATCGTAATACTTTTATTTGACATGAAACAAAAACATAATTATGTTACCTGGTTTATATAAAGATTCATGAATCCAAATCCAAAGCCACTTCCCTCCCATGTCATGTTCTCTAGAAAGAGGAACATGTAAATAAATATGGGATTTTAATAGTTGAAAATGCATAAAAAGTGTGGAGAAAATGTGTAAGTATGACATAATAATAAAAAATCCTTAAATCCATATTACATAAAAATAATTTATTATTATTTTTATTATATATCTTACTTAGATGTAGGAATCATAAATATATGTACCGAATAAACACCTACTATTAGTGTCCTTGAAGCAGCTAGAAGAGTATGGATGCATTAGAGGTGTGGTTTTTGGGGTGACACCACAAACATATTTTGAGAAAATAAAAGAATTGGTGGATAAAGATAAATAAATTGAATAGATAAAGGGATGATTATTTGACCATGAAGAAAATTTTCATTAGTTGTCTAAGTTGCTGGAAAATGTTGTGGGGGGAAGCAAAGAGAAGAAACAAATCAAGAACAACCACTATATTATGATCCCCCCATCCCCCAACAGCATTGAGGTGATCCATTCTCCTCAAAGACCTATATTAAATGAGGTAATAAATGTTATCATAATTTTTTATCTGAAATGTGAATTAGGAAGACACTGATACCTTTCCTATACTGATATTCTATTGGGTGAAAAATATTCTGATTTTTTTATCAACACCCACCCATCATGTTGTTATGAGAGGTACCATGTTCAATATCCGAGAATACACTCTATGCAATAGAAAACTTCCAACATGTCATGTGAGAGTGGGGATTAGAGTATCTTATGATCCAAGTGATGATCTATTTGTTCGCTTGATGATTTAAATATTGTTATGGTTGATCAAGATGTTGGAACATTCATATCATGATCATCAGATCATGTAAAAAAACATGTTGAGAAGTAGGTATTCATTTCTAATTTATTTTTCATGATAAAACATTAATAATTACTGGAAAAAAAGGTCTGAACTAATTAATGTTATTATAGATAGAAAAATGGAAGGGTTTAAAGTGAATGGTCGAATCAAAATAATGTAAAGGATCAACTGACCAATCAAAAATATCTTCACAAAGCGATTTTTCCCCACCCATTGAATATCTGCATTTACTAACATTGAAGGTTCATGCAGAAAAAAGGATACAAAGTTATAGTAACAAATGTATGAAGAAGGCATTTCAGACTTCATTTATCTAGAGAATGTAAATGAAATAATACAGTTTGAATGGCTAGGATTCTTAGTTTTAAATGTATACATAAGGTGTGTTTTCATGATTTTTTTCCAATAGTCGATATACTATGTTAATTATGACTATATAAATTTCATATTTTTTGTTGTTGTATATATAAATAATATTTGAAAAGAAAACCTTGTGAACATAAATATAGATTCATTAGTCCTCACATCACTTCTACATACTAAACCAAAATAGAATCATCTAAAATTGATGAAATAGTGGAAAACTGGCCACATCGTTCGAGAGAAAACTTTTGGAGAATATAATATTATTATTACCAATGATATAGGGGTAAAAATATACAATTTAATCATTTAAAATAAATTTTCATTCCATTCATTACTTATTCCTTTTTTTATTTAAGCAATATTGGTTACTCATTGTAGTAAATTTGAATACTCCAAAGATTTATTCTTAGATTCACTGCATGGATAACAAAAAAACCAACCACACATGATTACATTTTTCAATTTTTAATACACTACATCCAACATGTTATAATTAAAATTTATGTTATATATTTTATATTATGTTTTAATGATAATTCTATTATGATAAGGTTGTGTTTAAATATCATGAAAATCCTTGCATGAGGATAGTTCATGGGTGCAAGGAGTCTGTCGACTTCAACAAGTGGATAAGTATTAGGGTATACATAATAATATTCACTATCAAAACACATATAAAAAAATACTTATTTTTTTCAATGTTTCTATAGTGTCTGAAACAAACCATTAGAAAATATTTTGGTTATTATGTTTTCAAATTTATGAGACATATCATATACCATCTAAAAACTAGAAACCCAAAGAGGTGTTTTCAAAGATAATTACTACTTCATTTAAAATATTTAATAATCATTTTTATAATTTTATTTTTCTATAATACCATCACTGTAAAATGTCCTTGTATTCACAAGATAAAAAATATTTTTTAGAAATGATTTGGCAGTATGCCTGATGCCAAAATGTACACATATATCATGAATACGTGACTTCCTAGTACTTATTTAGTTGATTTTCTCATCATTTTAACTACTCTATTTAGTTAATTTCATCATCATTTTTATCTAATTATTATTTTGTTAATTTTCACATATATTAGAAAGAAATGGATTTATCAACAAGGATTATTCACTCTTTTACTATGATCATGCACTCAATAAAAATGATGCACTCATGATGATGCAATTTTATTTTTATTCAAAAATACATTCAATATTATGGGTTATCAAAAAACAATACTATTAGACAACCCATAATTTTGAATACATTGTAGGATGAAAAGACGCATTGGAATCAATCATACCTGAATCTAATACACTGTGTACTCGATATGACTCAAATTTCATGGATTCAATTTAAAATTAAAATTATATTAATGTATTATTTCATATTTATGTTTAATTAATTTCTCTATACTATTAATAACATTATATTTCTTTTCTTATACAGGTGGATTCTATTGCTTGGGTTGGGGTGGTTTGTTTGAAGCTTCTCATGATCATGAGATATTGGACTTTGAGGCTGCAACTAAGATAATGAAAACAAATAAATTGGTCAATAATATATAAAAACATCATAAAAATAAATTCCTACTACTCATTTAATTAATTTTGTCATCATTTTATCTATTATTTTAAGTTAGTTTTTTTATAATTTTCATATAATACTTATTTATTTTTTTACACAGATCTTTTTGGAAGTTATATTTTGATTTCAACTATCTGAAACAATCCATAAAATAAAGGGAATGTTACATTTTTATGGAAGAGGAAACCCCATGATTTTGTTTTCCTCTTCCATCAGAATGAAATATGTTCTATCTATTCTGTATTTTTAAGGATATTTGAAATTAAAACACATATCACAAACCCAATCAGATACACCTCAATCTAATACACAATGTGGTTGGTATGACTTGAACTGCATTTTTTTAGTTTATAATTTACATTTCAGTTTAAAACACGCATCACATACTCAAAACTAATAAAATGAATTAAGATTATTTTGATACTTTAGTAAAACAATCCACAAGTCATTTTTGAAATATAGGAATCATCCACACCTCAATTCAATACTTAGTGTGGAAAATATGACTCTAAGTGGGTCTTTTTATTTAAAAGTACAATTTTAGTAAAAAAGACAAGTGACATACTCAAAATGAAGAAAACACATTTGGGTTGTTTTGATAATTTAGGAAAAATAATTCCTAAGTCATTTTTTTGTGTAGAAATCAACCACACCTCAATCTGATACATGTTATTATCAGTGTGACTCAAAGTGTCCATTATCAGTTTAAAATTGACATTATAGTTAAAACACGTGTAACTCACTAAAAATTGAGAAATTTCACTTGGATTGTCTTGATAATTTATGAAAATGATTCGTTTGTCATTTGTGATGTGTAGGAATCTTCCTCACATCAAACTGACACATGATGTGACCGGTATGACTCAAAGTGTGTGTTTTCAGTTTAAAATGACATTTTAGTAAAAAACACAAGTTACATACTCAAAACTAATCAAACACATTTGGACTATTTTTATAATTTATGGAAATGATCCATAAATTATTAGTTTTTGTATGGGAATCATCCTAACCTCAATCTGATGAACAATGTGACTGGTATGACTCAAAGTGTATTTTTTTAATTAAAATTGTCATTTTAGTAAAAAATTGAAGTGACATACTCAAAACTAATAAAACACATTTATATTGTTTTTATAAATTAGGAAAACAATTTATAATTCATTTTTGACATATAGGAATCAGACACACCTCAATCAGATACACAGTGTTCCCAGTATGACTCAAAGTGTCTCTTATCAGTGTAAAATTGGCATTTTAGTTCAAAACTTACATCACTCACTGAAACCCAAGAAAAAATGCTTGAATTGTCTTGATAATTTTGGATAATTATTCATAAGTCATTTTTTAATTTTAAGAATCAGTATCACATAAAACCAACACATGATGTGTCCGATATGACTTAAAGGATATGTTTCTCTTTTAAAATGAATTTTAGTGAAAAAAGTGACATAATCAAAATCAAGAA
Source organism: Viscum album (assembly GCA_963277665.1). Classification (NCBI taxonomy): domain Eukaryota; kingdom Viridiplantae; phylum Streptophyta; class Magnoliopsida; order Santalales; family Viscaceae; genus Viscum; species Viscum album. The sequence goes on from OY728166.1 coordinate 492,725,031, forward strand.
AACACATTCAGATTATTTTGATAATTTATGAGAACAATCCATAAGTCATCTGTGACATGTAGGAATCATCCTCACCTCTATCTGATGTACCGTGTTACTGGTATACCTCCATGTGTGTCTTTTTATTTAAATTTTACATTTTAGTAAAAAATAAAAGTGACATACTCAAAACTATGCAAACACATTCATATTGTTTTTATACTTTAGAAAAATTATCCATAAGCAGTTTGTGATGTGTAAGAATCATTCATACCTCAATATGATACACAGTGTTTCAGGTATGACTCAAAGTGTCTATTATCAATGAAAAATTGACATTTTAGTTTAAAAAGTGTTTTACTCACTGAAAACCAAGAAAACACACCTAGATTATCATGAAACTTTATAAAAATGATTCATAAGTCATTTTTACGAGTATGGATTAGTCTCATGTCAAACTGACACATGATGTGACTAATATCACCTAGAGTGCATGTTTTTAGTTTCAAATGAAATTTTAGTAAAAAAGACCAGTGGCATACTCAAAACAAAGAAAAACATTCATATTGTTTCAATAATTTAGTAAAACTACGCATATATAATTTATTGGAATTGGCCCCACCACAATCTGACACACAGTGTGACAAGTATGACTCTAATTGTGTCCTTTTATTTCCAATTTACATTTTTGTAAAAAAATACAAGTGACATACTCAAAACTATAAAAATGCATTCGGATTGTTTTGATACTTTTGGAAAATGATACAGAAGTCATTTTTGAAGTGTAGGAATCATCCTCACCACAATACGATACACGGTGTAGCCAAAATGACTCAAGTTTTCTATTCTTAGTCTAAAATTGACATTTTATTTCAAAACATGTGTAAATCACGGAAAACCAAAACAATGCACTAGTATTATCATGATATTTTTGGAAATTAATTCATAAGTCATTTTTGACATGTAATAATTAGTCTCACGTCAACCCAACACACGATGTGACTGGTGTCACTCAAAGTGCATTTTTTCAATTTTGAATGACATTTTAGTAAAAAAGATAATTAACATACAAAAAACTGATAAAACACATTTATATTGTTTCAATACCTTAGAAAAATATTCCATAAGTCATTTGTGATGTATCATAATTCGCTTCACCTCAATCTGATACACGATATGACCAGTATGACTCTAAGTGTGTCCTTTTATTTAAAATTAACATTTTATTCCTGTATTGTTTCATATTATGTTTAATTTATTTTTTAAAAGTATTACTAACATAATAATTGTTTTATTATATAGGTGTATTATTTTTCTCGAGTTGGGTAGGTTTTTTCAGCAACTGAAACCATGATCTGGATTTTCTGAGAGGGGTTGGGTGCCAAAGACAATAAAATATTGATGTTTTTGAATTTTTTTGATAGTATATGTCAATGTAATTTTCCAAAACATTATTTGAAATTTATATAATACATTTATTTTTTTATTTGTGATGTAATTTTTATTTAAATTAAATTATTAATTTTACATATGTATTCAAGTTTTCGTTTCGGTGTATTGTAATTCCTACAACACACTATAATAGTTGGTCCTTTATCAGTGCTATTTCTAGTACTATTAATGACCCTCCCCCCTTATCGTGCTAACTAAAGCACTGATAAAGTATTCCCTTTATCACCACTTTTTTTAGTGCTGATAAAGGGGCCCCCTTAAACAACACTGAGGAAAACATCACTTTTTAGCACTGTTAAATCCCTTTTTTCACACTGTTAAAGGGCCGAACTATGGTGGTGTCACCAAATTAAAAAATTATGTTTTTATGCTCTATTGTTATTTATCATTCCAATTTATAAACTCTATTCATACATCCATAATGATGCCCTAGTGAGTGTCATTTTCCATCCCTGATTATCCCAACATTTTCTCAAATTAAATTAAAATTTTATTTTAGAAATACATTCATATCGCATTTTTATACCCAAACAAGATTAAAAATATCATCATATATATCATATACATATATGAAAAGTTATTATAATTATTATTTAGATTTTAAAAAATATATATTAATTAAATATATACAAAATGAGTATAATAAAATTATATTTTATACAAAATATAAAAATGATGTATGAAAATGTTATTTTCATCCAAAATTGTTGAACAAGACAATTGATGACCCAACATGAAGCCTCAAGGTTCCCCCAGTATCATCAACCTACCAGCTGAACACGAATTTTATTATGCCTCTTTTTTCATCATTAACTCTTTTATCCCTGCTCTTTCTATATCGTAAACCACTGTGGTCAACCCTCTTTTGGGTCGCAAACCACCTCTTTGAAACCCACCCTCGAAAGTGGAATCTATACCTCTAACGTTCACATGAGCACGACCATCTCTGTCATGTCACCTACATAATGACACCTCGTGGCTCCACTCCCACCACCAAGTCCCATCCGACAACATTCCAGAAACATATTTTTTCGGAACCACCAAATAGGATACTTTTACGGAGAGTTTTTAATTGCATTATATACACATATAAAATAAATACCAATTTACAATGTAATTAAAAAGACACAATACCTTTAATTAAGTCAAACCACATTGATCAATAAATAAGGGGGGAAATAAGGGGATTCAAAAATAATGGTGGAATTGATCCCCATTATTGAAATTTGTAAAAAATGAACCACACCAAGTCTCCAATTTCTATATACAATTACAGCATAGCCTTGATCTCCCACTCAACTCAAACAATCTAGAAGTTGGTGTGTTAGTCCTCGAAGAACAGCTGGCAGATCATCTGCACCTAGTTGTTGGTGCTCTCCAGTGTCAAGTTCTACCTGTTGTGTGTTAGGAACACCCCAAAATAAAAGTTTTGGAGAACCTCCACTTGCAAGATCCAACTAGTGGAGGTAGCTAAATTCCTTATTCCATGGGTTGGACCCCATGGAGGTGATGGGGCTTCCTACTAGGATGTGGGAAATGAAAAGTTAGATGGATCCAACAGTGTACACGTGGTGGTACATGCAGTGGTAAATGGATAATATCACTCTCAATCATTAGCTCAATGCACATATTTCAATGGTTTTTTATTTCACATTCCACCAACACATGAAACTAATTGAAAATATATTTTAATTGTATTGCACACTGACTTGAATCACTGGGTCCAGGACGAAGTTCCACATAACCTCATGCACACTACCCCATATGAAATTGGGTACCAACTAGAGATGATGGATGATGAGGCATTATGGGGAGAATATTCCCTTTATAATAGATAGAAAATAGGAAATACAACTATATAAAAAACAACAGTAATAACAATAATAAGGGAAATCAATAATCCTACTGAAAACAACATAAAAGATAAGCTTTTTTAAAAGAAGGTAGTGTCTCAGTCAAAGGCCAAGACACAACTTATTAAATAGAAATAAATAAATTACATGAGTCTGGAGTAAGGAATCTTATTACAATCTTTATTATAGAGAGGGAGAAGATCAATAGGCAGGTCATCCTACCAAGTTATATCTTGATTGAATCCCTTGTTATCAAGACCATAAGTAACCATTTTCACTTCATGAAAGGCATGAGTGACAATGTAGTTGATATCCAGTAGTGAAGCAAGGCAGCTCATCCAATGGGTAGTAAGCGACTAGGTAAGATGCACCACACTATTACAAATAGCGTGGACAATAGTGGTCCAATCACTTTCAATAAAAATATTGTTCTAGCCCTTTTTCTTGGCAATATCAATGGTATGGATCACACTCATCATTTCTTCCTCTTGAGACGAGGCGGTACCGCAACTACCAAAAACGCATTCGTGACACTGGATAAGAATGTCTCTGAAAATGGCTTCATAACCTGAAGGTCCCAGGTTTCCTTTGGAGGCACCATTGACATTCACTTTGATCTATCCTAGGATAGGGTATTTCTAGAACACCTTAAAAGTTCTCCTTAGTTGTCTGTAAATACCATCAATCTGAAGTCGACAAAGAATCTAAAAGTCTTCAACGGTGTTGTCATAATAGGATTTTTAAATCAATGCAGCATCCCTAATGACAATGAGAATCAACGTCAGACCTTTATTAAGATTGAATGAGTAATTTTTGTGAATAATAGCATCTCTATCATACTAGATCACATAGATAAGCTCAGCAACAATAGTTAAGAAGGGATTCTTTATTTTTTGAGAGGTTTAGAGATCTAAATAGAACTTTAATTGGGTGCTGATAGAGTCAAGGAGTAACCATATGCAGTCAAAAATGTCAGTAATATAAATCCAAAGGGATGAAGTTGTATCACACAACAGAAGCATATGGTTAGTATCTTCTCTATTATAGTGACAAAAATGACACTTAGAGAAAAATTGGATCCCAAAATACTGAATACAACCCTTAGTGGGAACACGGTTGTGAGAAACACACCAAACAAGAGTAAGTCTTGAGGGTCTAATCCATGGTTTATCAAAGAATTTCAACCAAAAAAAATTAAGAACAGAATTTGAAAAATTATGTTTGTAAAATTTTTTGGAATCAAGGACTCCATTGGGAGCAGGCTCCCAAATAATGAAGTCATCAGAATTAGATTAGGAATAATTTTCTATAATCTGAATGATGTTATCAGAAAAATTAAAGATACAATATTGAATAACATCCTTTATAGTGCAATTGGTATTTTCTAAAAGAGATTTAGGAGGAAACATAGATATTAGAGGGATTCCAGTCCAGTTGTCTAGCCAAAAAATTATGGAAGAATCAGTGCTAACCATCCATCTAGAGTATTTCATGATGTTGGAAAAGGAATTTCTAATGGATTTCCAAATGGATGAGTTAATATAATTCAAATTTTCTTTATTTATGTTCATAAGGAATCATTTTTTAAGAAAAGAAATAAAGTCAGAGTAGTTATAAATCAACCTCTAAGTGATTTTAGATTGAAGTGTTTCATTGAAGAGCTTAAGATTTTTGATGCCAAGACCACCCTTCTCTAAGGGTTTGTAACAAGTAGCCTAGGGAATGGTAACAAGCTTCCTTTCCAGAATACTTCCAGTCCAAACAAAATTTTTGATGTAAAAATTAATTTTCTTAAGGAGACCAGGATTACATTTGAAAACCATCAGTGAGTATACCATTTTTGATACAATATTTGATTTCACCAGACAACTCATGTCATCAATAGAGAGGGAATTACCCTTCCAGGGGCCTTTCCCATAACTGGATCCATGTTCATAAAGTATACATGTTCACTGAGATGACCATGGAGGGTGTGAATACAAAACCCACTATGACACCCCTAAAAATATTTAACATAGGTGAACAATATACAGAAGTTCATTCTATTACATTAATCAATGCATAAGTAAACAATAAATAATCATACATGTACACTCATGTCAAAGGTACTTGAAGAGAAAATCTACCTAATTTGGATCCATGATAGAGGGAATATCATAGGTTGGTCTTATTTACCTAAAAAAATATTCAAACTTCCATATCCTCTTTGATGGGAGAGTGACACCTGCGTTTAATGAAAATTATAATATCGACAAAGTTCACATCTCTAGGGAAATCTACACACAATGCAGTGAACTAATCTCACATCTATATGGAAAGCCATCACACCACATGTTGAATCAAACTCATAGATCTAGTTAAAGTCAGCAAGCCATCCATGATTCCCCACTAATGGAGTGTCTAGCCAGCGTGGCTCTACCTATTCACTCAATTAGAAGTACACATATTCCATAAATATAACACATAAGCTACAACAAGGTAGTTCATAGTCATACCATGTCAAAAAAGATTCATATCGCTAAACACATCCATATGGGAATAATTTCAAGAATAGGTCATATGGGCTAAACACACATTCCACGAAATCATATCAAACACCCATATATATATTCCCTATATGTTAAAGACTCCCAACATCAAGCACGATGATATTTTTAGGTCAATAATCACTATCTGAGTCATCTTTCATGTCAATGATCCCTAGATCCATCCCTATTACATCATGTGAGGACTCTAAGACCAATATATAATAAGGAAACCACACCAAAAGGGGAAGACTATATTAGATATACCATGGAAGAGACACTAATATTAACAATCTTGGTCCAATCGAGAATAAGATGTCAATTCTCTAGATTCAATTATTTTCACGATCAATGATCGACAATTATCTCATTAGATCATGCTAAATATCATAGATCTGATTGTAAAATCAAATATATAAGATTATTTCTAAGAGAAAAAGGAAATATCTTATGAGATCAAGAATAATGTAGAATAGAGATCACATATCTTGATTTCTCATGAACCAAAGCTTTTAGATTCATCAGAATTGGTGTTTGAAGGAATAAGAATCACCAAAAAATCCCACTACAGTACCTAGGTTTGAGATCCCTTGGGGTAAGAGAAAAAATGAGTAGATTCAAGGAGGTTTTGGGTATAAAAATTAATTTTTGGTTTAATTAAAACTTTTTGATTTGTTTAATAAACTGTGTGCCAACTATAAATGGCCTACTACCTCTTCTGGGAACCTACGCAATTTTTTCTGCACATTTTGGATGAATGATTATTTATATTGTGTTCCAACCTTCTTTTTTGCCTCTATCCTAAGTTACTTAGTAGTCTATGGAAGTTTCATGGTTATTTATACCTGTAAACCAACTTTTTACCACCCACTATACCTCATAATAAAGCCGCACAATTTCTTGGGGAGGACCACATGGTTTTCCCTAACCATACTCAAACTATTTACCTTATTGAAGCCCTTAAAACCCATACAAAACCATATAAAATCTACCTGATAATTCTCCCATGAAAATAATAACTCAGAAACACACAAGGAAGGGATAAAAATAAGGTGTAAGGTACTTAAAAGCTCTAGGCTCCTACAATTTCTACTCTAAGTACATATCATCCCAGAGAAGTGTCTATAGAGTTACTAATCATAAAAATCAGTCCATTGAGTTTTTATGTCAGATTACTACTATAAAGTCTCCTCTTCGATACATTTATACTACCATATATTTCAAACAAATTTTAATATCTTCCCACTCAACACCATCTCGCTCTGGTCCACTTTATATACCTTTCACTCCACAAAAGATGCATTAAGTTCCAACTCAACACCCTCACTATCAATGGCATGTAAAGGTTCAAGATCGTATTTCTAAAACTAAGAAATATGGAATACATTATTCATACCATGATACTGTGGATGAAGTTCCAATTGATAGGCCACTTTCCTAATTCATTCAATGATATCGAATAGTCCAACAAATAGCGGTGACAATTTCGCCTACCACCATAATCATTGAATTCATAACCTAGGGGATACCCAAAAGAAGACCTAGTTTCCCACATCAATCTCCAAAGACCATCTCTCCTGGTCATCATATGATCATTGTATACTCTGAGAAGTAACTATCCACTTATGAATCAATGACACCCATTTTGAGGTCTCCTACACCATAAATGGCCCAAAAACTAATGAATCACTGACATCATGCCCACATAGAAGTGAAAGACATGACCAACCATACAAAGACTTTAAAAATCCATCTAAATTGAATAGTAGAAACTATTATTGTAGGTGAATTCCTTCAAGTCTAAATGATCATTCCACACACCACTAAAATCCAGAAAACATGCATGGAGCATATCCCTTAAGTCCTAGATCATTCTCTATAAATTACCATTAGTCTATGGATAATAAGTTATATTCAAATTCAAATAATCCTGGATCACTATCTACAAGACCTTCCAAAAACACGAAGTAAAATTAACATCTCTTTAAAAACTGTGCTCAAAGAATATCCATACACCAACAAAATATGTCAAACATAGAGTTTTCCTATCTCATCCACCAAATGAGCCTCCTGAATTAGCATGAAATGATCCACTTTGGTTAGATAATCAACAATAACACATATTACATCTCATCCTTTTGGGGTCCTATAAAATCCTATGGTGAATTCCATCGTCACTTCATCCCATTTCCACATAAGAATCAGAAGTGGCTAAAGTAACCCACTAGGTCATTGATGCTTGACTTTGATCCTCTGACAAGCCAAGAAGCAAGGGACAAAGCTTGAAATTTCACTCATCATGATGGGAAACTAGAATCAACATTGGATGTCGTTAAAAATATTGGTTAACCTTAGGTAAAATTCCCACTAAGAATCATGAGATTCTCTAATCATCTCTTATCTCATAAAATAAGTAAAAATTAATTTCACATGGACATAAATTACATCACATCCATCTAAGGTCCAACCTAAATTATAATAATCTATAGATAATCTACCCAATTCCTTGGAAAAAGATTCTTTTCCTACTGGGAGAAGATATACTAAAAACTCTTATAGTTTATATATATGAAAAATCTTTCACTAAAGTGATAATATAGACAACACTTTAATACATGAACTATTGTAGCTAACTCAAGGCCATGAGTAGGGTAGTTACAATCATTAGGTCACATCAGGAGAGACCCCTAAGCAGATACATGATCATTCTGAATCAAGAAATCTCCTAAGCCAACCCCATCAGTAAAGTAACACATTGCGTACCCAATTTTAGATTGAGGAAAAATCAGAATAGAAGTTGATTTCAATGTTCCCTTCAATTATAGGTTTTTTTCTTCATATTTATTTTCCATTTAAAATTTACCCTTTTCTTACTAATCATGGTCAAGGGTGCTTCAAAATGGTAAAAGTCTTGAACAAATCACCTATAGTACCTAGCCATTCTAAGGAAACTCCAAATCTAGAACACATCATAATGTCATTCCCAAGACATAATGTTTTTTATATACTCTGGATCAACAAAACTTCCAACCTTAGAAATCACATGCCTGGGGAAACAAACCTCCTATATCCAAAGTTACGTTTTGAGAGATTGACATTAAGCCAATTTTTTTAAAGTATAATCAATATAATATCTAGTTTTATAGCATGTGATATCTAGGTACATGAATATATCAAGATGTTATCTATTAAAAAAATGATTAAGTATTCCATGTATGGGAGAAATATCATATTCATGAGGTCCATGAACACCATTGTGTCATTTTTTATACAAAAAGGATTAATATGATACTTATACAACCCATATATACTCATAAATGTTGTCTTCAGTATATCCTACTCACTGACTCGAAGTTTATGGTATCCAAACCTTATATAAATCTGTAAGAAATATTTTTATCCCCTTAACTGATGAAACTAGTCATCAATCCTTAGAAATGTGTACTTTTTCTTCATAGTATTTTGATTTAACTTCTTGTTGTCTTCACACAGCTGAAGACCACCGTTATCTTTTCTAGATAATGACACTAGAACATCATAAGGAGAAGTTGTCAGTTTGATAATACCCTTCACTACTAGATCCTCAAGTTATTAAATAACATCTTTTAACTTAGAAGGTTTTATGTGGTGAGCTAGAATAGATATAGGATGCACATCCGACACAAGTTAAAATTAAAAATCAATCCACCTATTCTAGGGAAACAAATTTAAATCATCTAGAAATATATCTTGGTACAGGTCTACCATAGGATAAAAATACAAGGGATTCATTTTCTATTCAATAGTAAGGATCATGTCGGCCACTTATGATGTACTGGTAGCAAACTCACTAGGGTCTGGTCTCACTTCACCCGATTCAACATCTCACTCATCAGTCAACAAAAACATATCTCCCTTAAGCATAGAAAAGGATAATCATAAATAATAATATTAGATGTATTCATTATAAATAGTAAACTTATCCATTCAAAGGATCTCAATAAAGAAATGCATATCTAGAGTTATAAAATCCCACACATTCTCATAGATAGCAAGCACTATCAGAAGTTCTGGGAAAATATTGAGATGATCCACTTTATTTCCTAATGGAAAATTGATAGATAGAGACTTAGAATAAAATTTAATTGATAATTCTAACCCATAAATGACTTGAGAAGATATTATTGAATGAAAAAAAAACTATATCAAACAAAGAAACACAATGTGTAGATATAATCAGGACCATATCTTGAACTGTCATAGGTCATTATTCACTATTAGTTTGAAACTAGTCATCTATATAAAATATATCTATGTTAGCTCAATGACCTCTACCCTAAGGCATCCAAGTCTCCTAATTTATAATTTAATTTAAATAAAAATTACATCACAAATCACACTTGCTGAATTTTAGAAATCTGTTGCAACCAAAAATCTGTTGCAGGTCTCCTAATTATTCTGGGTATGGACTGGCCATCCAAGTCTCCTAATTAACCTATCCATCCTTATTTACAATGTTCCCAAGAAAAGAAATCTGTTACGACCAAAAATCACACTTGATGAATTTTCCATATAGTTTCTTTTCTTTTAAAGTTTGCAAAACAACCCTTAGATGTTTTTCATGCTCCTCTTTATTTTAAAAAAATACCACAATGTCATCAATAAATACCACCACAAACTTATCTAAGAACTCATGAAATACTGTATTCATAAGATTCATGAATACAATAGGTGCATTAGTTAATCCAAACGGAATAACAAAAAATCCATAATGCCCATATCTAGTACGAAAGGCTATTTTTAGAATGTCATCCTCCTTCACCTTCAGCTGATGGTATCCGGATCTCAATTCAATCTTGGAAAAATACTGAGCTCCCTGGAGCTGATCAAACAAGTCATCAATATGAGGCAAAGGATACTTGTTTTTAAGAGTGATGTTATTCAAAGCTCTGTAATCAATGCAAAGTCTCATGGAACCATATTTCTTTTTAACAAACAAAATAGGGGCTCCCTATGGTGAAGTGCTAGGACGAATGAATCCTTTGTCAAGCAAATACTGCAACTGATTTTTCAATTCAAGAAGTTATATTGGAGCCATACGATATGGGGGTTTTGAAATTGGCTTAGCATCAGGAACTAAGTCAATTTTGAATTCAACTTCTCGATCAGGTATGACACCGGGTAAATCATCAGGAAAAACATCAAGGTATTCATTTACCACCGGCACATCATTAATTTGAATAGTTCCCTTGTTTTAAACAATATGAGAAAGATAACTTTCATTTCCATCTTTCAATAATTTCTCAGCTTCCTGATATGTTATCAATTTTATGGGTTCATTCTTGTAAACAAACTAAAACTCTTTCTGAAAAACAACTTCTTTAGCTCTACAGTCAATCTTAGCATGATAATCAGAAAGTTAGTCCATCCCCAGAATAACATCAAACCCGACTAAGGGTAAAACAACAAGGTTTGTAGGTAAAGTATTTCCACAGACAATAATAGAAAGATTTTTATAATTCCTCTTTGCTATAACATTTCCCCCTAGTGTTTTAACAACAAGTTCATGTCTCATTTGTTGAGGTGATATTTTCAATTTACTAGAAAATTTCTCAAAGATGAAGAAATGTGTAGACCCCGTATCAAACAAAACTTTAGCAAAATATGAGGGAACAAAGTACCTGATACAACTTCATTGGATGGCCCGACATCTGCTGATGTAGTCGTAAAGGATCTCACTACACCTTTCTGCTTGTAGTCTAGCTTCTTTGAATCATTCGGATCTTTCTCTGGGCAGACATTTGCATAGTGACTCATCTCACCACATTTAAAACACTTTACAGTTTTCCTATCATGATTATTCTTTGGATCATTTTCATTTCAATCTCTGTCCATATGTCCAAAATTACCACATTTAAAACACTTCCCAGTTTTGCTAATACATTCCCCAGGGTGCTTCTTGCCGCAGTTTTCACAAACTGGAAATTGTGTTTTCTTATCATCAGATTTATTTGGTTGATTCTAGCTTATTTCTTTCCAACTGGACCTCTTCTTATCTTTGTTTACAAAATGCACATGATCATCAGCAAACTCCATCTCTACCCTCTCAGCACATCAGACAAGTTTCTCATAACTCTTGAATTCACCGGAGGGAAATGCCCTTCGATACCTTGGCTTCAATCCTGAGTAAAAGCGGTTGATTTTTCTATCGAGATCCAGAATAAGATTTGGAGCATACCTCACCGGTCGGGTGAAGTTTGCTTCATACACATCCACTGAATATTCCTCCTTCTATTTCAATTCAAGGAATTTCTTCTCCATTATAAGTTGCACCACCTTAGGAAAATATTTTTCAAGGAAAAGACTTTTAAATTCATCCCACTCTAAGGCATAAAAATCCTCTCTACCCCTGATATTCCTTTCTATTGACCACCACTGATCTGATTCCCCTTCAAAACGATAAATGAAAAGACTTAACTTTTGATTGTCTAAACATCCCATAACATCAAATATCTTTTCAAGGGCTTTGATCCATCCTTCAGCTGCCACTGGGTCAGAAGATCCATTGAATGCAGGAGGATGTTGTCTCATAAAATGTTCCACCACTGTCATGTTCCGTTGTGGTACCTCTATTGGTCCTCTTGCATGGATGACACCACCATTTATTTTCTGTGTTAGGTGGTCCATTTCTATCATAAATTGCTCCGTTCCAATCCCTACCATTCCGAGCTGTAGATCAGGAAAGATGTCATTCTGTCGGTGCCTCTCCTCTTCAGCATCCTTGTTCCTTCTGCGGACAACCATTCTGAACAAACATGTTTTAGATGAAGCAACATGGTAATCTTTAAATGCTATAACATTTCAAATTAAACATAGTGTAAAAATCATTTATGGTATTCTATTAACATCACCCTAACCCCTAAAGTTATTTAAACCATCCTCTGATACCAACTATAAGGACCCGACCTTATTACATACATAATTTTGAGTTTAGTCAAAAAAACAATTCCTTTTACATTGAGGATATTTTCAAGTTTAGAGCTTTATATAATTAGGACAAAACATTCATAACATTATACATTGTTACATAGTGGATACCATAAAAATAGTTTCTGTTTTTTCTCAAAATATAAAACATTAAAACATAAAACAAGACTCCTTGAAAATTATTCAACATTTAATGTGTCTTCCTTCCTTGTATTACACATCCATTAACCTGTGAAAAATCATTTAAAAACATGGGATGAGCACAAAAGCTCAGTAAGGGATGTAAAATAAGGAAAAATCACATTAGTCCATGAATACTCATAACGTATGAAAACATTTTCAAAAGGCATGCTTTTCACCTATAAATACTTACTTAGTGTAACATGAGATTTACACAAGATCCACACAAACATGCGAACATAAATATAGTCATAGAGGTATCTTGGGGCATTACTTACATAATCTTATAACCATCTTGGCTACCTTAAAATTTGTAACCCTCACGGCTACCTTACTTTGTGTAACCATCGCAGTTACACTTGGAGTAACCATATGGCCGACCTCCAACTTACTCATACCCAATGCATTGGAGGTAAATATAGGTCCCAACATTCATCATAAATAATTCCCAAGAACCAAAACATAATCATACAACATGAATAATTCCATAAAAACATTACTTTGTAATTTCGTAAAACCGAATTTAAAAAGTGGATTTTTTAAAGAAAAGCCCCTTATAAATATCATACAATTGAAGAGAGACTTAATAGAGTGGATGGAGTATGTATATATACTGTAAATACACATAATATAAACATAACCCATCACAAAAACAATTTAAATATCACATAACAATGAATTAGAAGGTTAACCCAAAGAATGGAAATCGGGTTAAGAATTCTCTTACCTCAGGTTTGTCTTACTTCTAAATTGTTTAAACCTCCTATATAATGGTTAAAAGAGTGTTATTAATATTTTAAAAAAACTGTTTCATGTTTATAACATCTTATATGATCATTTAATAACATCTTTTCACCCTTAATTGTTAGTATTTTTCCCCTTGCACTGTTTTTGGTTGAATTCTTTACATGATTTCTATGATTGGTTCATGGTGGACATTCTTGTCGATTGGAAGCGAAACTCCAGAATTGTAATGGAGTACTATTTTCATATAACCAGTAACATAAATTATTCCATTTATCATTTTGAATTATTACATGAGGATGATTCATAATTTAGAACATTAATGATGTTCGTTTAGATCCTTTAAGTGGTTCTTTGATAATAACAACCTCGTTTTGTCTTATAAATTAGAACCATGAGTACATAAGAATTCCAGAACCATGGGTGATTCATAAAACATTTATTATAACCTGGTTTAACAATATAAATGGTTTCATGACCAGACATTAAATAATTAATTTATTTTGAAATCACATCGTCCACGATGTCGGTAATTCGACACAAACGGACAATGTTTTTTATTCTTTAAATAAGTGGGAGAGGAGAAGAATAAAGATGAGTAATTTTTCATAAACATGATAAAATCTAGATTATACATGATTTATGGATAATTCATTCCTCTTGGGTAAGGATATATGAAGAAAGAATAAGGAAGGAACTCAAAATAAAAGAAAAATTGTGAAATCGCTTACATAAATTCGACAACCTAATGGCTACGCAACATGGTTTTAGAAAATATTAAAATGAGAGGGGACAAGGGTCACCCATCCATAAATGAATCATAATATATAGAAGATCAAGAGTAAGAAGGAAATAAGAACATGGTATGGAAACTTTAAAATTATACCACATAAAAGAGAATTTGAAAGGAAAAAAGAAAGAAATTGAGAATTTTCTTACCTTGTAGAGTAACCCTTAGAACTTTATGGTTGGGAACTTGGGGGCTTGAGGAAACCTTGGGAGGACTACTATGAAGGTAAGGAGGCCATATATTTGTTGAGTAATAATTGGGAATGAATTCAATGATGGGAAGAGTTGGTATTTATAAGAAAATTGAGGGATTATTTTAATAATTTTCAAGGGACACCTTATGGGTGGTATTTGCAAAACCATGGGCTTTCCCGTAGTATTTGCTCATGGTATAATCCACTTGGGACACCTCACACCTTATTTAACTATACACAAGTCTACCATATTTATGACATCATTATTATATCATTAATGATGTCATTAACACACTGAAACTAAAAACTATATTTTTTACTATTCACCGAAAAATCAAATGTTTCAGAAAAATTCCCAAAATTCACCCTAACCATTTATCTATGTTTATATTTCAAAAATGAAGTCCATTTTTTGAAAATAATTTTCTAAATATTATTAATTTAATATTTAAATAAAATCATACTTAATTCAAAAATTAACAGTTCTAATTCTACAACTATTTCTTTATCACAATGAAAAAATTAACCAAGATGTTATTATCTTCTAGCCTTAGAAAAATAAAATAATAATAAAATTTACTATTCATTAGGGTCATATTACTATTCATTAGGGTATGTTACTATTCACCAAAAAAACAAGTTGGTTCCAATAGACTCCAAATAACATACTGAACACAATTATAGATGACAATTTCTTGAAATTCAAAACATAGAAGTGGAAAAATTATGTTAAAAGGCTAGTTATGAATATCCGCTTAAAAAAAAGTTCCATTCATTTATATTTATTTTTAGAAAAACTTGGGGTGTTACAACTGGGGGCTGGAATCAGTTTCGGTAGTTTGGCCCTACGACGATCCTTGCGGAATGGTGACAATGTGGAGGCTTCGAGCAGGGACTCACAGTTTATGTGGGATCTGACAAGGATCTATAGAGGATTTTTTTTTTTTACGTTTTTCTTAAAAAAAATTTCTGAAAAACGGCCTAGGTCAAAAAAAATTTAAAAATACGCTACAAAGGCGGCATCTGCGATGCCGCCTTTGCTCCCCCGCGCCGCCTTTGGCCCGGATCGATGACATGGCAAAGGCGGCCGGGAGGAGGCCGCCTTTCGGCTCAGGGTAAGGCGAAAGGCGGCATCGCGGAAGCCGCCTTTGGCCATACGCAGAGGCGAAAGGCGGCTTCCGCGATGCCGCCTTTGCCTGAAGTCCCTATAAAAGGGAGGCCACCCCCCCCCCCCCTCTCCTCACTTGTTCATTGCAACTTATCTCTCCAATTTGATCTCTCTCTCTAAATTTTTTTTTTGTTGTGCGAGCTTTTACGAAGCTTCATTTAGAGGTATGTTTCTTTATTTAATTTAATGTTTTTATTTAATTAATTTAATTTTGTTTAGTTTTAAATCTTTCATCTGTTAAGCAGTTTAGGTAGTTCTTAATATTTGGTTATTTAGTTTTTGTAATTAGTTATATATAGTTTTAAATAATTACTGTTAGGTAGTATAGATTAACTTAAGATTAACTTAAGATTAAGTATTTAGAAATTTTGGTAGCTTAAAGATTATGTGGTTATCTACGCAATTAAATTCCTGTCTGGATACAAACAAGTGGATGTGGCTCTGGCACAGATGTACATAGGGGTAAAACCCGAAAACACCGCTTCGAGCTAGACTCGAACGGGAACTGGTGCACGATAACGGGCCTTGCTGCATCCTGGTTTGACACTCCCGGGGAATATGCTTAAGATGATTCATATTTTCTTTATAAACTACTAAAATTTCTAAGAGAAGAAAAAGCAAATCAGTATATTTATCAATGATAAATGATAAATATAATTTTATAGAATGAAATAAGGATATAAGAATTAACGAATTAAAGTTATTATTAGTTAATTATAAAATAATAGAATAATTAATGATTAGTTGTTATTAGTTAATTTTAGAATAATTAATAAATAACATAGGATTAAAACATGAATTCATATAATGATTAGCTAACGATACTAATGATCAGTATATTTATCAATGATAAATGATAAGTATAATGTTATAGAATCAAATAAGGACATAAGAATTAACAAATTAAAGTTATTATTAGTTAATTATAGAATAATAGAATAATTAACGATTAGTTATTATTAGTTAATTTTAGAATAATTAATAAATAACATAGGATTAAAACATGAATTCATATAATGATTAGCTAACGATACTAATGAACATATAAAGTGAAATGAAGAAGAACAAACAAACTAAATAAAAAGGCGCTCTAAAATTACATTCTAATAAATATCATATGGTCAAACATCAGTAGCATAGTTTATGGTATAGAAAGGCGCAATAAAATTACATTATAATAAACATCATATCGTCAAACATAATTGTTAATATTTTGTTACACTATCATAATTTTGATGAAAGAACACATTTTTGACGTAGAGAGCCATGTATGCCTGTGTGTACTGTTATGGGGAGATTATTCAAACTGAGCAAGGAGCTTCTTACAGTACACAACCAATTACGGTGGTTAGTACAGTGGATTGTGTTACCATAAGTGACCTTCAAGAGAGAATTCATGTTTCCTTAAATTTGGGACCCGATCAAGAGATAATGTCTATGAGCTATAGACATTTGCAATTTCCAACAACAATGTGGCATATAGCTTGTCCATTGGTTGCTGATGCGCAGTGGGTCCAAGCAGTTAATTTATTTTCTCAACGGTTAGATGGTACCATGATGGAGTTATACGTTGTTGTTGTTACTGTACAACAACAACGTCCACTTGTACAAAGACGTAGAAATACAAGAGTGGTTGAAGACAGTCTACCCCATGACATTGAGCCTATTCCAAATGATGCAGCAGAAGAGGACAACCTAGATGATCTTCCGGATATACATGTCAATCCGACTTCTGATGAGGAGTTTCGTAATGATGGATCGGATGGCGACAACAGTGTTGATGAGGAGGGACCAACAAAAGATAGAGAGGAGGTTTTGAGAAATGCAGTTGTTGTACATCAACCTCGGTCAATATATCATCCACCATTATTTTCATCTTGGTCAGAAGCAATGACACGCGTTCCTGAATTCGATAATACTGTTCTCACACCGGCAACTGAGTTCCCTGGAGTTGTACCAGATAGGTTTAGTGAGGTGGACAAAACCTTATATATTGGAAGGAATTTTCCCAGTAAAGATGCCTTAAAAAGCACGTTAAAGAGATTTCATATTGAGAGAAACTTCAACTATGTAGTTCACGAATCATGCCGTAGTAAATATGTTATACGGTGCGTGAAGTATGGGGATGATTGTAGATTTCGCTTAAGGGCTATTCCAGACATTACATTTGGAGGTTGGAGAATCTCAAGGATTGAGGCGGCTCATAGTTGCGTTCAGCCAAGTCTCACACAAGATCATACTTCATTGGATGCAGAATTTGTGTCATCTATTGTTGTTGAGATGATTAGGACATGCCAAGATGTTCCAATATCCCTTGTGCAAGAGAGGATTCTACAGACATTCGGTTATAAGATTTCCTATAATAAGGCATGGATGGCGAAACAGAAGGCAATTGTGAAGGTATATGGTGATTGGGATGACTCATATCGAGTATTGCCGCAATTGCTAGCCATACTGAGGCATCATAACCAAGTTGTCTTCCATCTGGATACAAACGAACATGTGTCTCCTGATAATCGACTTGATCCATCTCGTGTTCAATTTCATCGGTTGTTCTGGGCATTCCTTCCTTGTATCTCTGCATTTCGTTTTTGCAAACAATTTATTCAGATTGATGGAACATTTCTGTATGGAAAATACAAGGGCGTATTGTTGATTGTGGCAACCCAAGATGGAAACCGTTCACCTCTTCCGCTTGCCTTTGCCATTGTAGAGAAAGAAAACTATGAATCATGGAGTTGGTTTCTGGCATGTATCAGCAACCATTTCACCAACATTCAGGGAGTTTGTTTGATATCTGATCGTCATCGAGCAATTAATGAGGCAATCAATGCAGATCCTGATACATGGAGATACCCAAATGCACATCATCGGTTCTGCATTAGACACATTTCTAGCAATGTACATAAAAAATTCCACAACGAACCGATGAAGAAGGCAATCACGAGGCTTGGTACGTATTTTATTCATTCTGTTTTACTGTTTCAATATAAATATAAAATCAATTTATGTGAAATATCATCTACGTTTTGTAGCATATGAGTCGGACCAACGACGATTTGAAGAACGTTTTGAACAAATTCGTCAGGCTAATCAAGAAGTTTATGATTATATGATGCGGATTCCAAAAGAGAAATGGACATTGGCATACGACGGGGGAAAGAGGTACGGACACATGACGACAAACATTGTGGAGTGCATCAATGGTATCTTCAAAGGACTTCGCAATCTACCTATAACCGCATTAGTTCAGGAGACATTATATCGATGCGTGAAGTACTTTGTGGATAGACAAAAACTAGCATCAGACAGAATACATCAAGGGATAAGATATGGAATACACTTTCAACGAGAGATTGAAAAAAATATTGAAGAAGCTTCTGGTTATCACGTATGTCTATTTCGAAGAGAAGACTCTCGATTTGAAGTTCAAGAGCGTTCAGACCCCATCACAAATCACGTCGGTGAAAAAATGGTGGTATTACTGGAAACAAGGCAATGTCAATGTGGAAAATTTCAGGCCTTACGGTTTCCATGTACACACGTCATCGCAGCATGTGCCTCTGTGAACATCTCATGGGAAGCATATGTTGATCCAGTGTGCCAGATGGATATCATTGCCAACTGTTATGTTGCACCATGGACACCTATTGGGGAGTATCGTTATTTCCCAATGCCTGAAGGCTAGCCGATAGTGATACCTGACATGAATCGGTTACGTCCTCGTGGGAGACCAAAGGCGAGTAGGATGCGTAATGAGATGGACTGGCCTCAAGAATAAGGGCAGAGTTTGCGATGCACAATATGTCATAAAGAATGTCATAACCGGAAGCGATGCCCTAACGTTGTTGGGTCGACTT
Source organism: Viscum album (assembly GCA_963277665.1). NCBI lineage: Eukaryota > Viridiplantae > Streptophyta > Magnoliopsida > Santalales > Viscaceae > Viscum > Viscum album. The sequence continues at coordinate 492,744,741 of OY728166.1, forward strand.
CACAGTCTCATTCATAATGATGTATTGTCTTCATTGTGACATTCCCATATTGTAAACTAAATGTTGTTATCTCTTTTTTAGAAAACTGTTCTATAACAAATTTATAGTATCATAATAATTAGCATAAGATATTGAATACATACAATTAGATAAATTCTAAAAACATCATTACTAATTGACATGGTTTATCTTAATCCAATCCATAAGTAGTTAATAACAAAGCTCCCCCAAAATATGTGTAACCAAATTCAAGACTCAATATTTTAGATAACATAACTTATTTCATATTAATATTCATGCTTTCAAGAAATAACTTTGAATATGAAATAATAGAATTTATTTCAAAACTCCGAAAGCGGAACACTTAACCCATATTGAAATGTGTATGTCAGTTAACCCATTAACATGTTTCCCGGACGTTAATATTAAAAATTTTAACCCTAAACCCTCCAACCTAAACTCCAATCTAAACATGCAGGATATTTTAGAAAACTGTTTTATAACAAATTTATAGTATCATAATAATTAGCATAAGATATTGAATACATACAATTAGATAAATTCTAAAAAAATCATTACTAATTGACATGGTTTATCTTAATCCAATCCATAAGTAGTTAATCACAAAGCTCCCCCAAAATATGTGTAACCAAATTCAAGACTCAATATTTTAGATAACATAACTTATTTCATATTAATATTCATGCTTTCAAGAAATAACTTTGAATATGAAATAATAGAATTTATTTCAAAACTCCGAAAGCGGAACACTTAACCCATATTGAAATGTGTATGTCAGTTAACCCATTAACATGTTTCCCGGACGTTAATATTAAAAATTTTAACCCTAAACCCTCCAACCTAAACTCCAATCTAAACATGCAGGATATTTTAGAAAACTGTTCTATAACAAATTTATAGTATCATAATAATTAGCATAAGATATTGAATACATACAATTAGATAAATTCTAAAAACATCATTACTAATTGACATGGTTTATCTTAATCCAATCCGTAAGTAGTTAATCACAAAGCTCCCCCAAAATATGTGTAACCAAATTCAAGACTCAATATTTTAGATAACATAACTTATTTCATATTAATATTCATGCTTTCAAGAAATAACTTTGAATATGAAATAATAGAATTTATTTCAAAACTCCGAAAGCGGAACACTTAGCCCATATTGAAATGTGTATGTCAGTTAACTCATTAACATGTTTCCCGGACATTAATATTAAAAAATTTAACCCTAAACCCTCCAACCTAAACTCCAATCTAAACATGCAGGATATTTTAGAAAACTGTTCTATAACAGGTTTATAGTATCATAATAATTAGCATAAGATATTGAATACATACAATTAGATAAATTCTAAAAACATCATTACTAATTGACATGGTTTATCTTAATCCAATCCGTAAGTAGTTAATCACAAAACTCCCCCAAAATATGTGTAACCAAATTCAAGACTCAATATTTTAGTTAACATAACTTATTTCATATTAATATTCATGCTTTCAAGAAATAACTTTGAATATGAAATAATAGAATTTATTTCAAAACTCCGAAAGTGGAACACTTAACCCATATTGAAATGTGTATGTCAGTTAACCCATTAACATGTTTTCCGGACGTTAATATTAAAAAATTTAACCCATTAACATGTTTCCCGGACGTTAATATTAAAAATTTTAACCCTAAACCCTCCAACCTAAACCCCAATCTAAACATGCAGGATATTTTAGAAAACTGTTCTATAACAAATTTATAGTATCATAATAATTAGCATAAGATATTGAATACATACAATTAGATAAATTCTAAAAACATCATTACTAATTGACATGGTTTATCTTAATCCAATCCGTAAGTAGTTAATCACAAAGCTCCCCCAAAATATGTGTAACCAAATTCAAGACTCAATATTTTAGATAACATAACTTATTTCATATTAATATTCATGCTTTCAAGAAATAACTTTGAATATGAAATAATAGAATTTATTTCAAAACTCCGAAAGCGGAACACTTAACCCATATTGAAATGTGTATGTCAGTTAACCCATTAATGTTATATTTACATTTTACACTTACGACTCATTTTCTTTGTTTATATGCAGATGGATGATACCATACTACTCACTCAGCAGCCTACCCATATTTCACAGGTCGTGTTAGAGGGTCATCCAGATCGATTTGTGAAGGTGCGTCGAGCGCACCATTTTCATCACATGGAGCCTCCACATGCCATTAGACCTTACTTGCGCCGTGCTGGATTCTATGGCCTTGCCGTATCAGATTTCACATTTGTAGATCATTACCTACTTGCTGCCCTCGTTGAGAGATGGAGACCAGAGACACACACATTCCACTTGCCTGAGGGGGAGATGACCATCACCCTCGAGGATGTCGCAGTTCTTCTCGGTCTTCCTATCCAGGGGAGACCCGTTATTGGACCCACTCGTGCAGCTTGGCCAGACCTTGCTCAACGCTTGTTAGGCGTTGATATTTTGTCCGACCGTAGGGCTACAGATGGATCGTCCATATCTATGCGTTGGTTGGAGTCGCAGATTCCACATTTACAGGATGATGATGATGAGCAGACCGTCATGTGTTACGCCCGTGCATATATCTTACGACTCATTGGTGGGACCATGTGTACTGATCACTCGGGGATGCACGTGCATATGATGTATCTACCCCTACTAGAGGACTTTGATCGGGCTGGGACGTACAGTTGGGGATCAGCCTGCTTGGCATACACATACAGATCATTATGCAGACTATCCCATAGGGACCGTACAGGTCTTGGAGGATGCGTCATCCTTATTCAGATGTGGGCATGGGAGCGCATCCCATCATTCCGCCCTGACCTTGCTGGTCCACCGGTCGAGATGGAGGTGCTGCATGACGCTCCGCGTGGACGCTGGTATGATAAGTCATTTCTATTGGTTTTTTATTCTACTATGAGTTATTGACTATAATTTCTCATTATTTGTCATTATCGTTGTATTTTACAGGTGGTGTCAGCGACACAATTTCGACGTGGTTCCGAGACAGCATTTGGGCATATATCGGCTACAGTTGGACTGTCTCTTACCTGATCAGGTATGTATATACAATCTATCACTGTCTAACATTTTTAATAATAACATCAATTTTCGTTTTTAGTTGGGTGTTTTTTTGACAAAATCACTTGTCATTTCAGATTTCATGGCTTCCATACTGGAGTATTATGGACCAGTTGCCAGCATACTGCACTGTTGGTCTTGAGGATGCTATGGCTGTAGTGCCCCTCAATCACTTTCATATTATTGAGTGGCAGCAGCCTGACAGGGTCATGCGCCAATTTTTTCGTACTCAGCCGATTCCATTACCATCTAGACAGACAGACAAGCTTCATGGGATGAAGCTGACAGGGAGGCAGGATGATGACTGGTCCCAAGTACATGCGAGTTTTATCGACTGCTGGCACAGACGTGCAGAGTTACGTATTCAAGGTGTTCCTACAAATCGATTCTCTCTTTCAGAGCAGGTTGACTATGCGCCCTGGTATAGACTAAAATCTATACTGTATCTTACCCAAGCTGGCATAGAGATGCAGAGGATGGTAAGTTAATAAATTCCTATTACTTTGTTTATTGAATTATTTTCTAATTCCATTTGAATCTATTTACAGGGAAGTCACACAGAGCAGCTTGTTCGCATGAGCGATGAAGAGGAGGAGGGGGTCTTTAGCCGGGCAGCCGTCCATGCTACAGCGCTGGAGGCGAGGGCATCTTTTCATGCGCTTTCCGAGAGCATCTTCACGCGTCTGGCTCGGAGACAGGAGGTTCTTGCCCCAGAGGAACATCCTGTAGCTGCTGCTGGTGCTGAGGAGCCACGACCACGACGACGTAGACAGCGTCGTGCTGCACGTGAGGCATCGCCTATTCCACAGGCAGAGGTCGGGCCTCTAGTAGTCCAGGATCAGCCTATTCAGGATGTGCCTCAGGTGGCATGGGATCCGTCTTTCCTGACAGGATATCCGCAGTTCTCTCCATCTTGGGTTCCAGATCCTTCCCATCCTTGGATTCTAGAGCCGTTGTCGTCTTGGGGTATAGCTCCATCACAGGCTTCGTTCCCCTCTGCGATGGAGGCAGGTCCTTCTACCACCCTAGTGGGAGAAGGATCTGAATGGCAGTACGAGATGCATTTGACAGCTCCTCCAACTGACACACAGATGGAGGATGCGACAGTCGACGTTTCAGTGCCCGAGGATCAGCCTTCTCCAGGTCATCAGACTCCACTGCGCACTCGACGCGGACGTCCTATTCGCAGACCACCATGTGGGACGGAATCTCCTCGCCACAGACATATGCATTGATTGTACATTATTGTTTACATGTTTTATGTGTACTGAAATCAAAATACTATTTTTACTTGTTGGTCAGAGTGGAATCTCAGGAGGGGGTAAATTAGGTTTTATTTATATATATTTATATAACCATACGAACATAATAATAAAACATTAATAATTACTAATTACCTAATTACAGATTATATAATTAATAATTCTATTACTAATTAACTATTTAATTAGTATATAATTAATATTTATATTACGAAATAACTAATTAATTAGTATATAATTTGTAATTTGGTAATTAGTGTTTATTAATCGTTAATTATATAATAACTAATTAGTTAATTAGTAATAAAATTATCAATTATATAATACTTAATTATTACATATATAATAAATACTTAGTTAATTAGAAATATAATTAATAATTATAACTAATTAATTAGTAATTAGTAATTATTAATTAGTTAACCAGTAATATAAATATTTATTATAATTATTCATTATAAGAGGGTTTGCCCTGAAAATCATTCTGCATTTTCGATGTGGAATTCAGGTTCTATCTTTACTGTGCAGTAGATTCTGCATTTCCGATGTGGGATTCTGTTTCAAGTACGTCACTTTGAAATAAAATAAAAGATAAACTATAAGACCAACATAAATGAAACTTAAAACATGGATTAAACATATAAAAAATAGTTTAAAACAAAAGCAATTTACAAAAAAATGTTAATGAAAAATAATTTATAAGCTTTCAAAACCGCCTACTTGAAACTTAAAAATGTTTCAAGTACGTGACTTTGAAAGACTGTAAAATATAAACTATAAAATGAATATAATTGAAACTTTAAACATTGATTAAACATATAATAAATAGTTGAAAACAAAAGAAATTTCCAAAAAAAAGTTGATGAAAAGTAATTTATAAGCTTTCAAAACCGCATACTTGAAACTTAAAATTTTTCAAGTACGTCACTTTGAAATACAATAAAAGATAAACTATAAGACCAACATAAATGAAACTTAAAACATGGATTAAACATATAAAAAATAGTTTAAAACAAAAGCAATTTACAAAAAAATGTTAATGAAAAATAATTTATAAGCTTTCAAAACCGCCTACTTGAAACTTAAAAATGTTTCAAGTACGTGACTTTGAAAGACTGTAAAATATAAACTATAAAACGAATATAATTGAAACTTTAAACATTGATTAAACATATAATAAATAGTTGAAAACAAAAAAAAATTCCAAAAAAAAGTTGATGAAAAGTAATTTATAAGCTTTCAAAACCGCATACTTGAAACTTAAAATTTTTCAAGTACGTGACTTTGAAAGACCATAAAACATAAAATAGAAGACCAATATAAATGAAACTTAAAACATGGATTAAACATATAGAAAATAGTTTAAAACAAAATCAATTTACAAAAAAATGTTAATGAAAAATAATTTATAAGCTTTCAAAACCGCCTATTTGAAACTTAAAATTGTTTCAAGTACGTGACTTTGAAAGATTATAATTATATTACTAATTAACTAATTAATTATTATATAATTAATAGTTATATTAATAATTAACTAATTATTTATTATATAAGTAATAATTAATGAGTAATAATTAATAATTAATAATTTAATGAATATCTATAATTAATATTTATATTACTAATTTACTAATTAATAATTACTAATTACTTATTAATAATTATTAATTACTAATTACTAATTATAATGAATAATTATAATAAATATTTATATTACTAATTAGCTAATTAATAATTAATAATTACTAATTAATTAGTTATAATTATTAATTGTATTTCTAATTAACTAAATATTTATTATATATGTAATAATTATATTAATAATTAATTATTATATAATTAATGATAATATTACTAATTAACTAATTAATTATGACATATTTAATTATTAATAATTACTAATTAATAATTAAAAATTATAATGAATAAATGTAATTAAAAATTATAATGAATAAATGTAATTAAAAAATAAAAAAAATTAAAAAATATATATATATTTTTAAGAGAAAGGCGGCATCCGCGATGCCGCCTTGCCCCGAAATGCAAAGGCGGCATCCCGGATGCCGCCTTTGAGGTGCAGTTTTAAAATTTGTTTTGCCGGAAGCGTTTTCTGGAAAAAAAAAAATTTTAAAAACGTAAACAAAAAAAAATCCATCTATAGATCTGGAGTCCTCAGATCTGTGTGATGGTTAGTTTTACTGGAGACATTGGAGATGGTGGGCGGGTGGATCTCTTTCACGATGGCGAACTAGTTTCCCTGGTGGAATTTTTGGATGGTTGTGTGGTTCATGTCGACGGGTCATTCACTGACAGTGGTGGAAGACGGGATTGGAGGTGGCACAAATGTTCATTGGGGCTTCGTGTCAGTGGATTGCACATTGTGGTGCTCGGGGTGACTGTTTCCAGTTCGTGTAGTGGTGTCAGAGGTCCACAATGTAGGAGTCTCATGAAGTAATATGGCGGTGTCGGAAGTCCGCACAACAGAGCAGCCTACAGAAGGAACACAGGTGGTGCGGATATGGTCGCGGGTGGTGCATATCTGGTCGGTGCAGATCTGGTGCAGATCTAATTATCGTCTGATATGGTCTCCTTTGGATATGATGAGGTCATTTGTGCTTAGATCTCCGTGAATTTCAATTTTGTAATGGATTTTGTTACATTGGGCTATGGGGTCATTGAATTTTAAAGGCTATGTGCAACTGGACCTTCGGGTTTGTAACGGGTTTTCTCTCCCAGTTTAAAAGGGATCATATTTTTCTTGTTTACTTTTTTAAGTAAAGGGGCATGTCCGCAACCTTTTCTATAATAATTGGCATTGAATTTATTTATGAAATGTATTTAAAAATATTAAAGTAAATAAATGGAAATATTATATTAACATATATTAGTTTAAAATATTCAAGGTTCATTTATTATATACAGGAACGATCAGTCGAGTTAATGTCTCTGGTTTTATCACGTAATATAATTATTATATTACAATAAAGTGATAAAAATATAAATGATAATTATTACTCAGCATAGTAGTCATAATATATAATTTATATAGTTAAATATTTTGGGGTTGGGGAGCCTTTTCTAGGTAATTTTAAAACACCTATAAATCGAAGGAGAGAGGTTATTTCCTATTACTACTTATGGAGATCTCTTGAGAGCTTATCTCTCCTCTCCCTCTTTCTAAAGAGAGAAGCTCTTAATCCATGTTATCAGATCGATCTCTCCATCATGCATTGTATGAAGGGTGATGAATTGATCATTGGAACATTGAAGGTGTCATTGGATCCTCGCATTAGCACCTGGAATTCGATGATCGATGCTCCTATAAAATTTTGAAGCATGTGTGGTCGATCAATAGGGATTCTACTTTGGATCCTTTGAGAAATGATCTCCAGAGATAAGTAGATTTCTAGCAAAGATTCAAATTGAATGAGTTGTTTATGATTTTATTGCTTAAATTTATTCACACGGGATCCTTGGCTCTTATCGAGGTTGTGCTTCAGTGGCAATGATGGTGTTACGTCGATCACCGGTTGAAATTTTTTAAATCCTCAACCCACCATAGTCTGTTGTGTGTTCTGATACCTTCAATTGGTATTAGAGGGACATGTGAGTATTTTAATCCAAGAAAAAATTAAATTTTCATTAAATATAATAAAGGGCTTCATTCTGATCCCTACAATGCAGATAGTTGTTCAATCTGAGATCGGATGGTCAAGTTGCGGTCATTCAAAGTTTTAAATGCTAATTGAAAAATGAAAATTTTGCGGGTATAAATTGGAGAACATATATATATCAATGTATATAATTTTACCCAATACCTTCAATGTAGGCATTTTGATGAACCTGATTAACGACTGGATTTATGTTTATCAGAACAGTAAAATCTGGTCGAGAGTTTTATTTCACAATTGTGGAATTTTTGTTTGAAATTTCTAATGGCTATACATATAGGGTTTGGAAAGTTTCAATTCTTTATTAAAAGGGAATTTGGGCGGCTGGATTTATTTATAAAAATCAAAAGGCAAAAAAGACATGAAAAGAAGGGTCTTATTCCCCCCCTCCAAGCGTGTGGCACCACCTCCTTCAGAGTCCCCTTGTAGCGACAAGACACTCCGGTGACAACCCCAACTACCCCGCTCCTATGGTCTCCTCTTGTCTATCATACTATCATGTTGTTGCACGCTCCCGACCAGATGCAGCCCAACCCGGCGGCTCCGCACCTTCCGGCACCGCTAGAGGTTGCTAGCTGACCACCACAGAACCACGCCTCCGTCGGCCCTTCCCTCCATATGGTTCCTCCTTTCCATATGGAACTAGTGACGTTGACTCCTTCCTTCACGATCATCCTCTGCCTCCGCATTGGTGTGCCGCCAGTCACCCGCCTTGGCTCTGCCTCTGGGAAGATCTGGGTCGCCGGCACCGCCCTCACTGAGCTCGTCCCTCCCCCATTACACTCCTTTTCCAAGCATATCCAGTCGGGACCACCCATGCCATGCACCAAATCACCGTCGTGCGCTCACCGCAGCGTTGTCCCGGGAGCCCTCGTGAGTACCGACCATCGCCACCTATGAATGGATGCCCCCCCCCCCCCCAGGTCGGCACCTCCTCCCGAAACCCTACAGCAACCGTTTGCAGAGCCAGGCAGACACCTGATGGGGACCTAGGTGCAAGATAACCCCTCCCACGGCCCTAACTGAAGAGGTCTTACCCGAGGTTTTAAGTCCGGGTAATTTTATATAATCAAAAGTTAATTAAATTAATTAATTTATTTTTTGGTTTATATTAAATTAATTAAATACTAATTTTTCCTTTAAAAACTTATTTTTGATATTCCTGGTTTAATTAATTTAATTTATTTTTTAAATTAAATTAATTAATTAATTAATTTTTTGGTGTCAAAATTAAATTAATATTGGGGTCGGATGATGAAAATCGTTGAATTAAAAATAAGTGTGAATTTTTAATTCAATAAAATTACCCTCGAACATAATTAATGCAAGATTAATTTTATTTATGTATTTAATTTAAACAGGTGAGTTTAATGTGTATTAACTGATCCCGAGCCATAGACAGATCAATGAATGTCTAGTATATGTTTAATTTAATGTATTAAATTATTACAATGGTTGTTTGTAATAATTAGTTTAATAAATGATGATCTTCGAGTCGTCTTTGTCATTATGAGTATAAAGGCATGCTTATCCGATTTCTCAGTTGTATTGTGTACTCCCGATACCCCATCACCTGTATGCGAGTATTGTTGTATAATGATGAAGACGAGCAGTGACGTACTTCACACCGAGTTATGGTGACACACTAGACATGAGTTTGACACGAATGGGTGAGAGCTGCATCTTGAGTCGCAAGGGACGCGACTCAAGGAGTTACCCCTAGGGTCTAGGTTGATACATTATTCACTCAATGGATCAACCATTTGTATCAACTCATGATCAAATCATCATTTTATTTATGCATGGTTTATTATTTTATGTATGTGTAGTTTGTGCCTGATCATATAGAATAATAAACAGTCATACACAAATAAAATGAACATGTGACGCGATAAATATTTTCTATTTATTGCATGATTAGTTGTGATTGTGCCACATAATTCATGCTTATGAGCTATAAAATGATTTCATTTCATCATGTAATAATAATAAAACTCTCAAAGACATATTAAGTCACAATTGTATTTCTTCATTTGACATTGAACACTACCAGGTGTTCAGGGTGCTCGGTCAGCCATAGTTGAGGGTGCCTGCTAATACTGGGGAGTTTTTATGAGAATGATTGGTTGATATAACTGAAGTTGGTACTTAAGTATTATCCATAACAAACATGCTATCATGTTAGATTAAATTTATTTAGTAAATCAAGTTTATGATTTTAGATGCTGAGACTTCACTCAACAGATCAAAGAATCATGAGTTAATGCGGTTGGCCAGTCAAATGTCTACCTTGAACTATCTGAGTAATGGCATAGCCATAGCTTGTAGACTATTAAGGGAGGTTCAAGCATCCTTGCTACTAGAATACTCAAGTGATAGCATATTCTGATTCTGGTACATAGGTTTCCAATATTTCAATAAAATTTTGGGATACATTTAATGATAAAATTAATTAATCGAAAATGTATAAATCAGTAATCAAGATAAAAGTAAAAATTAGCTAGAATTTATTTTTGTATAAATTGGAAATTTATACCATAATAAATACTATGAAATCTAATGGAATAAAGTGAATGTCCACATTGGAACAAGTTTCCAAGAGTAGTACATGTGCTAGTGTAAAATACCACAATATCAAAAATTCAAGGTGCTGGTGTCCCTAATATGTGTTAAACCACCTTCAGATGTGAGGATGTTTAAAAAAAAATACTTACAGAAGATACATGTATTATACATATAATGGTTTTTTCATAATGATATCATCAATGTTTGATGTTTTTTTGTGGATACAACATCGGGACATCGATGATTTCACATGGCATCTCAGCTCTTAGAAATTTGTAAGGAGAAAGTGAAGTGGGGTATGATTGGGTGATAATTATACTGGAAATGTATAAAATAAAATATGGATCATGATCTTTCATTGGATCCCTTTCTCATACCATTTTCACCCATTTACTCCAATTTCATTTAATATTACAAAATTAATAGCATGGAGACAATAATTCATTACCTTCTAGGAAAGGCTTGCCAAGTAAATAAGAACCTTAAATAACTATTAATCTCGGGTTATTATGGAAAACAAATTGAAATAAAAGGTGAAAATTCCAATGGAAAGTGTCACGAAATTGGCACATTCTCAATGTACTTTAAATAAAGAGGTATTAATATGAGGTTATTTGCTTTGCATATCATGAAATAAATCTATGGAAGATAAACACAATGAACCAAATTAAAGAAGCAAGTAATCACTTATTCTCTAGGTATATTCATCAATTATAAGTTTTGTTTATGATATACTTCTTGGGTATTAAATACAATATTTTTTATCACATATTAGTATCCAAATATAGTAACAAAGTAATTATAGAAATATTATAAGAAGTAAGGTATGTTCTATGGGCGACTGAGAAAGGGTGGTTCCAAAGTCAGTGGTTAGAAGTAAAATACTTCTAATTTCCAAGTTAACAGTTCCAATAGAACATTAATTGAGTATAACCAAAAAATTTATCTCATGTGTCCTTTGGAAAAAATGAGACATCATTGTAGTTTCGAAATGAATGTTGTTTATGGTGTCAAATACTTAAGTAATAGTTCGGTAATACATGGATCATGGGCAATACATGATAAATAAAAAATGTAAGACTTAATTTCCCAGTTGTGGAAAGATAATTATTTTTCAAGAAAAACTAAAAGTGTACATAAAAAATATACCCAGTATGGTTTTTAGAGTAAGTGGATCTAAACACCTTAGGTATTATTGATGTATATACTTTTTTTGACAAATAAACCTATAAAAATAAATGTACACCAAAAAGATTTCAAAATTAGTTTAGCTAGAGAGTGTGAACCTTTCCAAGTGTAATCTAGCGATAATTATACATCATAAGATTCTTTTAAGTTCTTAAGGAATTTGAAGGTGATGTATTGTATATTCATGTCCATAAGATATGAGATGCTTCGGGCTGGTCTGCTGAAGAATATCTTGACCAAGCATTCCAAGATCAATATAATATTGCATGGAGTAATTCCTAAATGGAAATTACCTTATCCACATTAGGGCTATGATACTAATATGTATGATTGGTTATGACTCTTATATGTTAACATTGATCAACAAAATGTTGTGTAGATTAATTACTAAACATAAATTTCCTTATACAAATAAGATTCAAGATGTTAGGAGAATCAATGTTGAGAAACATATGAACTGCAGTAACTTCCATTATATTTCAAGACATGATTTGAAAATAACAGTGATATCCCATAACAAAATGATAATTATCATGAAAAATGAACATCATTTGAGATATAATATGATGGAAATACATTAGGTCATAAGAAAATTTGTTTTGATGCAAAGTGTTTTTCAAGGATATAAACAAACTTGCATCAAGAAAAACACAATGTGAATTTAAAGTGATTGTTCTAAAAGTTTCTTAGGATTTTACAAAAATTACCTATAAAAAAAAATTTATAGTCATGTGATAGAGTGAATTTATATAAAAAGGGTGGACATCTCTACTTGAGATAGTGGGAGATAGATTGAATTGGATGATCCAATGTTGTAGACAAAAAATAGTTGGACTGGGGATGAGTTCCACGAGAGGTGTGGAAGAGAATTTTCTAGAGACACATACTACGTAGGAAGGTTAAAACCGTAGTGAATAACTTATATTCAACGTGGATAGTGATATGTTATTATTTGAAAATAATAATTTTGATAAGTAAGCAGTATATGGAAATTAGAAGATATTGACAAGATCAATTAAAATTCAATAATGGTTTCCATATATCAAGTGAAGGGGGTCATTATTTGAAATACTGCGGTGGTTATTCAAGTGAGAGTATACATGGATGGTGCAATCATAGTACCAATAATGGTCGATTGGTTACACAAAATATTTATGCCTAAATCCATTAGAATTTTACTTTCCATAGATAATTTCTATGATCATTATATTGAGAATTGGACGTTAATACCAGCTTTAATGGAATGTATCAATACGATGCAATCAGAAAGGGATCGTGACATCACCAAATGCTAATAAGGGGTGAAAGATACTCAAATACAATTCAGGATTAAAGTAAGAAACAAGATTGTAGAATATTCATTTGGAATGAATCTTTTCCAAATGTATACTAGAGGTCATTGCGAGCGCCATTGTTTTCAAAGAAAAATATGATTGGTAACATATGGAAAATAGTTATTGGTCTTAGAGTTATTGAATACTAAAATTAAATAATCTCACTAGAGATTGACTTAAAGTAGAAACCTAAGTTATAAGTAACAAGATCAACTGAGGTATATATGATGTTTTCCTAGACCTAGTAAATTGTACATATACTGACATAGTATTGAAAAATTCATGTTGGAAAATTTCAAGAGAGAATTGTTACCCATGTCACATGGAATATATATCTACAGGAAGACATGAATAAGCATAGAAGGAGATTAAAGTGGTCATTTGAAATTCCATATGCTTCAGTGATGGATCAATCACATATTACATGATATGTACAAGACCTGATATAGCCAGTTTATAGATTATTATAGGTAGATATCAGTTAAATCCCAGAGAACTGTAAGGGAAGAAATATGAACTATATAATTGTACTTGAACAAGTACTAAATATATATACCAGGTTTGTAGATAGTAATGCATACTAGTATAAATGGGATAAATACTAGTTTTTATATAGATAAATATGGTAAAATATAACATTTTAGATAAGGTAATGAGCAAGAAAAACTCATTCAATCCAATGGTATCCATATCTACAAATACCAAGTTCATTGTAGCTTCTGAGGTAGTAAAAAAGTAGTGTAAAATATGAAATATTTTGTTCTAGTTATTGGAAGAACACTTAGTAAGTAAAGTATTATCATAATGTAAATTATGATACTCTTACTAGTCAAGATGTCAAGTTATGATAGTGGACAAAATGAATACACTTGGGGTTTACATTTCTTAAAGAGTTTTACTCAAGGAGGTGAGGCCACACATAACAGAATAACCATGTAGCAGAGACATGGAAGACCCAACAACTAAATCTATGACTCAATGGAAATATGATTTGAATCATGTGAGAGCTAACAAGGTTTGTTAGCACATTGGATCTAGTGAAAGTGGGAATGTTGTAATAGTGGGTTCCCTATAACCATCTATACAATTATTTTTTATTACCAATTCATGTATACAGTGAGATATGCGTGATGTATTCTTATCATTATAGTGTAGACATTTCTGAATAAACTATTTAATGGTAATGTCCATAGATTAATTATCATATAAAAACATTATAATAAATCTCATTCTATAATGAAAACCTCAAGATACTGTGACATTAATCTTAAACATAAGTCCTATGGTCCAAATAAATCATTCTGACTAGACACAGATGATGTCAGACTATCTAGTTTTGGGAGCTCATAATCATTGAGATTTATTCTCACACTAGT